>BSBN01000484.1:0-2400000 GCA_027924645.1 Cunninghamia lanceolata
GGGTGGGTCATCACAAAACAACTTTAAGAGAAATAACAGTAGGAGTTTCATCAGGATTAATGGACCGAATATGAATAACTTTTCTAACGTGTCTGCTATAACTAATCTAAATAAGGCATCATATCAACCAAGAAAGCTTACTCCGATATCTGAGTCTTATCATTCTATCATGAATCAAGCTGTGAGCAATAATCTTCTGAAGCTTCCCTGATTAAGCCTTTAGATCCTAGTAAAGCACAAGGACCTTATTTTGATGCTAATACCTTTTGTCATTTTCATCAGATATAAGGACATGGCACTAAATGATGTATGCATCTTAAACACAAAATACAAGACCTCATTGATTCTAATGTCATACAGGTATCAGGTGTGAACGATAATGGAAATAAATTGGTCACTCTGCTGAATCAGAATTTACAAATCTTCACTAATCCTTTCCCTAAGAGTACTGATAACAATATGTTCGAACAAGGTTTAGTGGAAGTAGACGATGATGATTATTTAGAATACGCTAACATCATGGGTATGATAGAAGTGGATAAGGAAAAGTTGGATAACCTACCTCGTCTACGCAGAAAAGGAATTTATGTTGAGGTTCCTCCTCCGTTATCCTTACAAGGATTGAGAGACAACCAAAATGTATCAAAATAACAAATGAAACAACTGAAACAAGAGACTATAACAAAGGAAGAGAGCAAGATAGTACAAGATGATTCTTGTAACCATGGTAGATGAAATCAACAATGAAAACTTGCTAAAAATTAGAAAAGAGTCAGACAATTATCATCAGTTGGAAATAATAGTGGTTGTCCTCCTCCCAAACAACAAAAGGTCTCACTTACAGAAGGATTTGAGAAACAAGCATTGCACGAATTTTCTGACAATAAGCAAGACTCTCATAAGAACCACTCAAACTTTGTACTAAATATGATTGAGTACCTCTCCAAGAGGTTCACAGGCTCTAAAATTTAAGTTGATAGCACTACCAAGTAAGTAAATCTAACCCTTTATCTCTCATGATGTGTTATGTGTTGTATAGGCCTCCTGGGATGACCCCTGATTCTCTTGTAAGGTCCAGGATACCAGGAGAGTGCCTCTATTGTGACCTATTTGTATCATCATTCTTCTATATTGCCTCTCTGTTTTCATAGTTGTGTGTTGTGTCTTACAGACATAGCGTTGTGGTTGGTGACTTAGGGGTACCCTCCTACGTGAATGTCCCTAAGACACTTATTTCTCCTCTCTTGATTTATTGTTTACGGGTGTGTGCAAGAAGTTGTGTCCACTTTTTGGCCAAAAAGTGGAAGTGTTTTTCCTGATTTTCAGAATTTGTCACATTTGACCTAAAAATTTGAAGCACTTAAAGGTGGAATCTTGGAAAAAGTCACTAAATATGAAATGTAGTACTCGGAGTCTAGTTTCCAAATATGTAATTTTTTTCAATACCCAGATGATAGAAATTGATTTTGAATAGGCGTTTCTAAAAACCACTGTTTAAAAGTCACTTTTTTTTTACTATACCATGTACGTGTACGTCATCCATATTTTGACCTAAATAATCATATTTTTCAAAATCCTTTTGGGAAAAGCTTTGTAACTCACTGAAGCACATTTTCCATATTTATTTGTAATTTTTTTTTATTAATTTTTTATTGGTCATTTTTTGTCTTTTAAAAATCATCGTGTACGTCACGCATAAGATGACCTAAACTTAACATTTTTTGAAATTTTTTTTTTTAAATTGAAAAGAATTGTCTAAAGTACGTTTTCATACAATTTGTTTTACAAAAAAATATTTTAATAAAAAGTTATTAAAATATTAAAAAACCCTGATAATTCAAGGTTATGAACCTATTTCATCATAAATTGATTAAAAAATTAAAAAAAAAATTTAATTGTAAAAAAAATTACATATTTAGAATCTACATTGTCTCCTCTATAATGGGTTTTAATTTCGTCAAAATATTCTGCAAAATAGGCCTTTAAATATATGCCCAAAGTCACTATTTTGTTGTAACATTGACAGGGCCTTCAAGGTGCAGGTCAAACTAGGA
Organism: Cunninghamia lanceolata; assembly: GCA_027924645.1. Lineage (NCBI taxonomy): Eukaryota > Viridiplantae > Streptophyta > Pinopsida > Cupressales > Cupressaceae > Cunninghamia > Cunninghamia lanceolata. Next base: position 2,055 of record BSBN01000484.1, read on the forward strand.
CCAGAGGTCAGGGTCGGGTCCCCAAAGCATTTTCCGAAGCGGGTTACAAAGCAAAACCTGAGCCTAAAATTCAAATTTTGAATAACGGGATCCCGTTTATAGAACGCGATCCCGTTCTATAAAACGGGATCCCGTTTACTACTCCATCGGTGGTGAATAAAACGGGATCCCGTTTATTAAACGGGATCCCGTTTTATATAACGGGATCCTGTTTTATATAACGGGATCCCGTTTTATAAAACAGGATCCCGTTTTATATTTGCCCGTTCTTTTTAATAAGACTGTACTATCACTGTCATTTCTGCAACTTGCCCTACAGTACGGCCGACAGCGACTCTTGCAGCATTCTTTGGCATATTTCTTTCTTTTGCAGGTCCATCAACTTGAAGTATTGTTGGTATTTTGATAGAAGCCATCATGGAGACGTTATTTGAGTGGAATTTTGTTGAATTGGTACTTGTTTGAAGGATTTGAAACACATTCAAGTTTTTGACATTACATGCTTCATAAATTTTTTAATCATGGGATCACAAAGTCGTAATAAGAGGAAAGATAGGAAGCTATTAACCCCTGAAGAAATTGAAGCAAAGAGAGTGAAGGAGGCAAAAAGGCAAAGAGATAGAAGAGTAAAGATTCAATCAATGAACAATGCTGAAGCATCCAATTCCACAACTATTGAAGATAAAAACATTGAGGAGACCATGGATATAGATGATGCAAGTTTGCAAGAGGTGAATGTGGAAACTAATACGATTATGCAAACTACTCCTGGTATGTCTTCAAATCCCTCTATTAATGCTATGGAGAATGTTTCAATGGGCACAAATCCAGGTACTTCTTCAAATCCACTTTTGAATGAAATGGAAATAGTGTTGATAGGAGATTTAAAACAAGCTGGATATAACAATGTTGAGATTGATAATATTCGTAGAGATCAAAATTTGAAACAAATTGTAGTTGAAAATGAAAATAAAAATCCTTTTGTTGAAAATGAAAATGAAAATCCTTTTGTTGTTGAAAATGAAAATGAAAACCGTTTTGTTGTTGAAAATGAAAACCGTTTTGTTGTTGAAAATGAAAACGAAAATCCTTTTGTTGAAAATGAAAATGAAAACCGTTTTGTTGTTGAAAATGAAAATGAAAACCGTTTTGTTGTTGAAAATGAAAACGAAAATCCTTTTGTTGAAAATGAAAATGAAAACCGTTTTGTTGTTGAAAATGAAAATCGTTTTGAAGTTGAAAATGAAAATGAAAATCTAGGAAGTGATGTTGAAAATGAGAAATATTTTTTCAAAATTGAAAGAGATGTTTTGGATAATCTTCCTGGTAAAATTTCTTGGAGACAAATAAGAACACATGCCAATAGATTATATAAGGAATTTTTTTATCGTAAAAAACTATCATTTCAATGTCAACTAATGATGCAATTAATGAGAATGTGGAAAATGAGAAAAGTAATGAAAATGTTAGGCATTTTTGTTAAACCAAGAAAAAAAGATCAATCACTAAAACATGCTATGTCTACTGTTGCTAGTGCCATTGAGTCTATTGGAAGTAATAGTCGATCCAAAGATAAAAATGCAGCAAGACGAGCTATAACAACTGCTATAGTGAATAAAACAACTTTGAATAGAAGAATGGTAAGCAATATTAGTGGAATTCTAAAAATACATCCTAAAACATTGGTAAGAGCGGCAAAAAGAAGAGAAAGTATAGAAAATGATCCAATTAACCAATGTTGGAGTTTTAGTGGTCGACTCCCGAGATCTGACATGAAACTAAATGTTGAAATCAGATCTTTGATCGAAAAATATTGGCATGATAATACTAGGATATCGTCTAATGCTAGAGATGTTTTAAAATTAAGAGTGGGGTCCAAAGTTCGCGATCCTCATCCAAAACACCTATTAGATACAACGCAAACTGAATTTTATAGAAAATTTTGTGATGAATTAGTGTTACCTGGTAATATTAAAATAAGTCAAAGATCTTTTGAAAAATGCAAACCATGGTATGTAAAGATCAATAAGGAACGAATATCTTGTTGTTGTAAAACGCATGTTCAATTTCGTTACTATTATGATGTGTTTCAATATATACGTTGTACTTTACATCGTAACATGATTATACATGAATGTGATATTAATATGCCAACTGAAGCAATAAAAGAGTTTATATCAAGTTTGTTCTGTGAAAGATCTAATGAAAAAAGTTTTTATTTAAGTTCATGTATTTTTGGACAATGCATTAGTTGTGGCAATCTTTCTTTGTTAAGAGTTTGTATGCATGAAAGTGTTGAAAATGATTTTGGACAACAATTAGTGGATGTTAAAAGATTTAAGAATGTTGAATATTCTTTAAAAGATGGAAAATTTGGAAAGCGTTGTGATTTAATTACAGAAAAGGTTAGTGTGCATGCATTCATATCAGAATTTAAAAGTAAAATTATACCAAAATATGTCAAGCACTCTCAACAAGCTCGATGGCTTGATGGACAATTTCGTGAATGTAGAAACACATTTCCAGTTGGTACTATACTATCAGTGGTTGATTTTGCAGAAAACTATACTTTAGCTCCGCAAGAGGAAATTCAATCACAATATTACAATTCAATGCAGGTTGCTATGTTTGTTCATATTGTTTATAGACATGCAGATGATAGCACAGAGAATGATAGAAAAGTTTTGAGGGAGTATCATTTCTATTTGAGTGACAATCGGTTACACTCGTCAGAGTTTGTTCAATATTGTTTCAATATATTTTATACAAATTTAAGAGAAAGAGGAATCCAGATGACTGAACATCTTATATGGTCAGATAATTGTACGGGGCAGTTCAAGAATGCTCGAATGTTCTATTGGTTATGTAGGGTTCACAAGGAGAATAATGTCCAACATATGTGGAATTTTTTTGAAGCTGGACATGGTAAAGGAGAACATGATGGAGCTGGTGCATGTGTTAAAAGAATTCTTGCTAGACAACAATTAAAATTTGAGGATGCAGTAAAATTTAAAGATGCACGTGGGATTGTAGATTGGTGCAATACAAGATTATGTACACCTGGATCAAGCGAGTACTCTACAGTTCGTCGATTCTTTTGGTTGGTTGAAGAAGAAAATATTCTACCTAGACTTGATTGCCAAACAATCAGTGGATCTACTAAATGGCATTCATTTAGGAGTTCGAATGCAAGTACATGGACTATCTGGACAAGGGAGATTGCATGTTTTTGTCAGTTTTGTATTTCAGAAGATTGGGAAGCATGTGAGAATACAGAATGGGTTGAAGAGTGGAAACAAAGACCATTGACACTTGCACAAGCACATAATCAAAGTGAAACAACAATTGAAGACAATGATCAACTGTTTGTATCAGACGATTATGACCGTGTTTCAGACCTTGTACAAGAAGGTAATTTAATTCAAATCATTTCATTTTATTTCACTTTGATTACTAATTTGTAGTGCTTTTATTTATTTATGTGTACATATGAATGCATGTATGTTGATTGGTCAAATTTTATGGACATGTGCAAGTTATTGAATCAAAATTTGTTTTGCAGGACATGTGTATGCTGTTGTTGCACCAAAGAATAATGAAGAGGAAACTGAATATTGGTTGGCTCGTTGTGTGGAGACTAAACATAAGTTAACAGCACCTCGAGAAGATGATGATGGCTTTCCTTATCCAACAGGTTTGATGATCCCCTTAAGACATCCCCTTAAGCATATTTTAAGAACTTCTTTGATCCCCTTAAGCAAATTTTAAGTATTTCTTTGATGATGCCTATCATTATCCAATAGGTTCGGTGGTGGTTGTTGGCACTTGGCTACGGAAATACCTAATAAGGAAGAATGGTTTGCCTGCATTCGAAGATTATGAAACACATAAGAAGATTATACACTACTCACATTTGGTGTTGGCAACAAATATAAAACTGGAGAGGTATCGCAGAAAACCTACAAATAAAGAGTTATGGAACATTTCTATGGAAGACCATGAGACAATCATCGATGCATTGGAAAAAAGAGAGGATGGAGATGGTACAATGGAATAAGTAAATACAGGTAAATATAGTTAAATAGATTTATATTGTTGTTTTAAATATGTATTAAATACATGTTTTGATATTTCTTGTGCGTTATTAGTTGAAATTGATTTAATTTATCCTTTTATATCCTCAGGCCATCATCACAAATTCATCAAATACTTTGAAACAAAAACTTGAGAGGCACTCGTAAATACAGGTACAAATTGTGTATATCTAGATAGTTTTATATAAATTAAAATACATGTTTTGATTCAGATATATTGATAAATTGCTTGTATTATTTTTATATCAGGTGGCATGAAGACCTGCTACATTCTCCTCAAGTTTTGGATTTTCTTGAGATGGCATATAACGACATTTTGTATTTACATTATTTTGAGTTGGCATATATGTACATACACAATTACATTATTACACATTTTGTTCAGAAATTTGTATACATGTGTATGTACACAATTTTATACTCTACAGTATTAAATTTATCAAAATTATTATTTTATGTATTTTATTTGTTAAATGTCCATGTTTTTCTACTTACAATTTACTTTAAATTTGATTTATTATATTGTTCAATTTGGTTGCTTTGGGCAACTTCACCAAATTTTGAGAACTTAAGACGTCCCCTTAAGACATCGTAAATTAGGACCCCTTAAGACATTCAAAAAGTTAGCATAGCTTCTCTCATTAAGGTTATGTGGAATTAGTATTTGTGGCTTGAAACTCCTAACATTTGGTATCTATAAGTAGTAAAATCACATCAAGCCTACATGACAATTTGATGATGATAAATAAGTCATAATCATAGTCATGTAGGTGTGAATTACACTCCTACCAGTAGTTTCACTCTTGGTGGCATGTCCTGTGTGTTCTTCCCCCTCTTGAGCATCTTTTTCAACCCCCAAATTGACCTTCCCTACCTCACATTTTTACCTAGTGCCCCCTTCATTTTTCCTACTTAGGGTCACCTCTTTGTGTCTTAGGGTTGCCCCTAGTGTCTCTAGGTTACTTGAGTGACCTTAATTAGTAAAAGTGGTGACCTTATTCCTAAAATGGGTGACCTTGTGGTTTTTAATGCATGAAATAACTCATATTTTTATCTTTTCTTCTTGATTTTTAACCCATTTTAACTCCCATTTTTTGTGCTAACTTGTGCTTTTCCTCACTTTATTTCTATTTTGAACTCATCATATTTTTGAGGGGTCCACCGATGTTAAGAGGAATTTGGAGGAAATATTACATCATATCATGTCCATTGAAAGTCATTAATGGTGGTCCTAAGTCATGCAGGGGAGTACTTGGGGTGGGTGGAATCTTTTGAAGAATTTGTAAAAATTTGACTTGGGACAGGGTATATGAACTTGGCAAACTTTTGCAAAAAATGTTACAAAACTTCAAGTGGGAATTGGATGAAATGAATTGAAGAAAGAAATGATTTCTTCAAGGCAGTTAGGCTTCTACAATTAGGAAGAAATGAGTGTTTCGATGTTATGGGGAAATGATGTAAAACTAGACAATAGGATAGGAAGTGGGATGGGATAAATCATATCCTAAAGTTAATCTAGCTTTCACAAAGTGGAGGGAAGGGAAGATACAAAGGAATATAAATTGTGGGAGAACCATATGGGACCATAGCTAGGAAGTGGAGGGGAGAATTTATAGATGAGATCCAGGGCCTTTTGTCTAAAAATGTAAAGTATTAAGATCTTATAAGTTCCTGCAGACCTAAACTTATTTTAAAATTTGATTCACATCCTGAGTTTGTGTTCATAGGATGAAACATGTCAAGCACAAGATTTCCTTGAGTCCTAGAATGGACACTAAAGATCGTATTAAAAGGACTAATGGACAAATCCTAATTAAAGTTACACTAAGGTTTCATTTTGTAAAATAGTGGAATATCCCATCAATTTTCTTTGCATTAATGAAGTAAATCTATGATGAAATCTTTTGTCTTGTAAATTAAGTTGTTTATTAATCAACTTATCAAATCAAGTGATTTCTCATGATTATTTCTCAAATACATGTATATGAATCTTATTGTGGAGAAGACTGTGAAACAAAATAAGAAGTCAACTAGAACCAAAGTGATGAGAGTTTATTCAACTATAAATAGTTTGTGTAGAAGCATAAATGGAATCTAAGTTACTAGATTGCAAGGACACTCCATGTGATACCCACATAAGGCCTTGGGATTTAATTTAATATAATATTTCTTCATAGATTAGCTAGAGGACAAAGGAGATGTAGTCACAAATGTTGGTAGGTTAGAGCATCCTACTTACATAGGCTGGATAGAAAATTTGATGTGTTTAACTTTTTAGATATCTTGCTAGATACTTTTAGGCATTGTACCATAAATGTAGACTATATCAATAATGTAGAAAATTAGACTATAATAATGGTGAGAGAAGTAGTTTTCAAATAAATGTTGAATTCACTTGAACCCACTTTGAGGTACAATGTTATAGTTGCAAGGTAATGGTCTCAAGAGTATAATGTAATTGAAGTGTTAAAAGATTGGGCTAGTCCTAATGTGGATTTAAAAAGTTAAGGAATGTGGAGGATTACACAATTGTAAGTTTTCCTAGTGAAATGAAAGAGGCCATGATTATGATGTGCAAACTATTTGGGAACAAAGACTCAATACATTTAAATGCTAGATGGGTGTCATTATTAGACATGTGATTTTGGAAAGGCTAATGATTCATAACTATGGGGAGTTGAGATCATTGTAGATCTCTAAATAGGTAATTTTTGTAGGCTACCAAAGGGGAAGATTTCTACTAACTTCATTCCTAATTTGTGTCATTTATGCTACAATGAAATTCCCACCTCCACTAATAAATTGTAGGCCTAGTTCCAAAGTTATAGTTCACATGTTTTTTTAGCAACAATTATCCTTGTAGGCACTCCTCCACCCATTTGGTGAAGAAGTTGTGTCCACTTAAGACATCGTAAATTAGGACCCCTTAAGACATCTTAAATTACATGATCAACACAAGATGTTCAAGCACCAAGGCACTTGGATAAATATAACTATAACCATGCTAGGATCATTTAATATAACTTAGTTGATCTCTAGATGAGAAGATGTGAGAGATTGATCCCTCCTAGTAGGCAAGAGATCCTCATGAACTTATCTCACTTTTTAATGCTTTGTTTTGATTTGCTTACCATTTTATTGCTTAAAATTTGACCAGGACCTAAATATGCATACCGTGAATGAATGGAGGAACTTTATTAGGACCTCATCACTACATAAATTCTTTCAATGCAATTTATTCATTAAGCGCAAATCTAGATCAACAATCTGACACTTGTAGATTTATATATGACAATTGATTATTTCTATTGATGTCAATCTATATATCTTATTATGGTTGATCTCAAATGTTTACATTTCTTTTCCTTCATGCACATGGTTCTAGATTAGTGTTTGATTTATGATTAAATTTAGGGATGCTTGTATATACATATGTATGTGATGTTATGCTTTTATAGTTTATGATGTATATGCAATGTATGTATGCATGGATAACATATATAAATATGGATGCACCTAAACTAACATGATGGTTTTACATGATTATTACTTTGACATGTGTATGATTTTGAACTACGACAAGATTGCATTTATTGTGTGACATGTAAAAATATATAGTCCAGGTTCAACAATATATATATAAAGTCCAGGTCCATGTTCAAAAAATATATAAAGTCCACATGTTCAACAATATATATATATAAAGTCCATGACAAACAGTATATAACAAATAGTCCATGAAATAGTCAAATATATAAAGTCCAGGTCCATGTTCAAAAAAATATATAAAGTCCATGTGTTCAACAATATATATATATAAAGTCCATGACAAACAGTATATAACAAATAGTCCATGAAATAGTCAAATATATAAAGTCCAGGTCCATGTTCAAAAAAATATATAAAGTCCATGTGTTCAACAATATATATATATATAAAGTCCATGACAAACAGTATATAACAAATAGTCCATGAAATAGTCAAATATATAAAGTCCAGGTCCATGTTCAAAAAAATATATAAAGTCCATGTGTTCAACAATATATATATATAAAGTCCATGACAAACAGTATATAACAAATAGTCCATGAAATAGTCAAATTATACATCTAGCCTATGTTTGAAATAACCTATCAGATACTATCTCTATCATCAAGAGTCCTCTTCACACCATGCGAACTACTCAGATGACCTGAATCACTCTGCAAAAGAGAAAGATTTATATGAAATTAGATGTAAGATGATAAGGAAATAGATAATTTAATGACAATTTTTAAATTTATAATTTAAATATCATAAAATTAAATTACCGTGTGAGGCTGAGAGGCATGCTCTGGTGCACTTGGACCTGTGTCTCCATGCTCTGAATCAATCTATTTAATACAAGAGAAAGTTCAAGTTGAAATTAGATATACTTGACGATTTTAAAAATGATTTAATTGAATTTAATCTATAAGAACTATCATATTTAAAAATTATTATACCGTAAGAGGAACTTGTTGTGAATCCTCTATTCCAGGACCTGTCTCTACAGGCTTAGCTCCATGACATGTATCGAGCTATAATTTAAGAAAAAAAAATTCGGAATGTACATGTCAACATATATATATATATATATATATATATATATCAAGAAATTTACTTTAAGTTCACAACGTATATTTTAATTGTTCAATTTAAATCTAATCTAAATTTTAAATTATACCGTATCAGGTTGCCCATCTCCTCTGTCCTCCTGCTCTGCATGTGCTGTGTGTTGCTCATGAAACGTGTCACTAACAAGCTCCTACAATGTCATTTATATTTAAGTTAGCACATGTGTGTACAAATCAGGTTTTAAAACATATATATAATTGACTTACAATGTACATGTTATTAAATACGTTTTTCAACAACCTGAAATGCAGTCGACCCCTGATATAAACTTGGATTATCCAAGTGTGCTACAATGCCCATCCTCATAGTTGTGTCAACCTGCATAGACATATTTATAAAATATTAAATAGTACATGTGCACGTTTTTAGATACACTGATATCAAAATAGAAAAATTTAAGTATATATATACAGTTTTTTAAAACAATATGTGTACATACTGTAAGAGTGTCATGTGAGATGCCCAATGATGGAGGAGCGCTCGAGACACCCTGAGATGGAGGATTCAATGTGGAAGAACCCTGAACCAATTCATAAATAAGTTCATAAATATTTAATTGTACACACATTCAAGACTGAATTTTACAAAATTACAAATCATTGAAAATGTACCCCAAATGGGTGCCCGAGATGAACAGGTGTCGATGAAAAATTAATTCGATCAATTGTGACCCCTGTTGCCATCATCTACACCAAACAAACCAAACAATTCGATTGTTAAAATATTACAATTTAATTGATCATCTATATGTTGATTAAAAACACGTGGTTAAAAAATTGTTTTAAATTCAACATGTGTACATAACCTATATATACCTGTGTCGAATGATCAGTGGGATGATCCTCAGCAAATAGATAATCAACAAATGATTCAGTGCCCACATTATCAGATGATGCATGTGTAGCTGAAGTGGGTGCAACTGCCTGATCAGGTCCATAACACAACTGATTGCAACTCGTACATGTATGAGGCATCGACACATGTGGAGTGGCACTAGGACCACTTCCATCATCAACTCCTCCATGCTCTCTAACTTGAGCTACCATCATAGAAGTCTGCTCATGTAGGTTACCTGAGAGTGCACTCAATGTGCCTAGTGTGGATACCACTGCACGATGCTCGAAGGGCGAAGGAATGGCAGCAACAGGAGGGTCAATAAGAGGTTGAATAGGCACTGGTCGTTGGGGATCAACCCGTGCCCCCAACCTCTGTTGTGGCATGCCACCACCAACACCCTGGAATGATCTAAAATCAAAGTAGTTGGGTTTTTTATTCATAACAAACTCTACATATAATTTTCTCAAAAAATATAAAGGAACCTCACAATTAGCATGAGGTGGATAATCAAACACCATCCACCATCTATCCCAAAAATTAGCAGACATTCCTTCATGCCTACACCACCTGATTGATATTCTTTTCTTATTTGCAGGAATAGGTTCATTTGTAATGGGATGTCTAAAATATTGTGCTAAATGAGCTTTTGTGATTTTAAGATCCAAAATAGTCTTATAGGAGAGGCCATCAGCATAAAATTGGCGCCTCTCCTCTCTCCATTTCCGGAATCCATCAAAATCTGAGTCAATAGACCTCACAGAATCTACAATGTTTTGCATCAAAGATGCAAAACGTACTACGTGAGGTGGCATGAATTGTTCACTGCGAATGGAATTCAGTTTTTCTTGTATCGAATCCACATTTTCATTTATTATGGCTCGCAAGCGAGCCTGGTCAGTTCCAGGTGGGGGTGGAGGTGGAGGTGGAGGCGGGTCATCTACAGGTGGGGCATCTAGAGGTGGGGCATTTGGCGCTGGGGGTGGGGGTGGGGGTGGGGGTGGGGGTGCGGCCGGATCATCTTGTGCATTAATAAAGTCCTCAACATCAAAGTGAATATCATCTAGATTCATGATGTATATATAAAAATCTAGATATGAACCTGCATATATATACATATAAACATACAAACCTCAGTACAAATTTAAAATTAAATCAAGAATATATATATATGTTTCAAGAAATTACACTTGAAATAAATTTAAATTAAAAACATACAAATAATGTATACATGCATGTACAAATTTCAAAATGTAAGCGAGCTATTAGGACTACCATAATGATTGATACAATGGGCAATATATATTTCAAAATTTCAATGTGCATTTAAGTAAGGAAACTTCTCTGGACAATCATCATGTAATTCTTAAATGTGAATATGCATCCCAAATTTTGGACTATTTTAAAGAAATATGGTGCATTTAGGAACTTGGTGATTGTTGGGGTAAAGAGGAATATATGATCATGCTAGAAGAGGCACTGATTAGGCTCATAATTGGCCAAGGTTGCTTTGAATAAGGTTAAAACAAGGAGATACCCATGTTGATATTCACACCCTTTGGTCCACACCTACATTGGGATGGATTAAGCTTGAAATTTTGATGGGTAGCCAAGGGTAATCCTAGTGAAGTAGGAGGAGTATGTTATTAAGAGATGATAAGGGAAAACCTCTACCTATCTTAAAGCTTATGATTTTGGTGTCAAGAACACTAATATGGTAGATTCTAGGGCCATGATATCCAGGGCCTCAAGATGACTTGGAAACTAAACAAGATATCCCTTAGTGTGGAAGGAGATTCCAAGATCAACATTGATCATATGAAAAAGCATAGATGAAGCTTGTGGTTATTGGAAACTATTATATATTGGAAGTTAGAAACTTGGTGAATACTTGTTTAAATCTATCTCCTTCAAACATATCAAAAGAAAAGGTAATTATATTCTAGACTAGGCAGATAATGGAAGAAATCATTAAATTGCTCCTAGACATCTAGCATTTGTTGGGAAGAATATTTTTTTTACATTCAACTTGAAATCCCTAAGTTGTGCCTCCATGCTATCAAATGTTACTTGTATCTACCTTCTATACAATGATATTGAAGGGGTAGAAGGTTAGGCTAAGGATTTCTATATTGCTACTTAGATAAATTCCACATCTTCAATGTGTGGCATGAGCATATGCACAAAGCCTTGGAGGATATTTCTAAGATAATGAAGATAAACCTTCATGTCTTGATGCTAAATTGGATGATTCTATCCACTATGAGAATTAAGATGAGGAGGAGGTGACATAAATCCCTCCTATCAAATTCGAACAATGTTAAAAATGTCAAGGAAGTGGTAGAGGCTTTGTAAGGCTTGTGTAATTTGTCCCACCACCCTAGGATAAAGTTTTTTAGTTTATTAGTAATTCTAACACTACTTCAACTTATTACTCTACTAGGGTTAGGGCCACTATAATTTTCCCTACCACTAATATATCTTAAGACACCTATTGGTTTATGTTTCATGTCATTGTAGTATATTAATTTTCCCTACCACTATTGATTGAACAAACTATACCATATATATTAAGTACTCTAGCTCAATGATCTTAAGATTAATGAAATCAAGACTAACTATATCATCATTATGCTTAGATACACCCAACATGCTAATCAAGAACTTAATTACCTTCACAACCCTATTAGCATTGTATCACTCCTATTAGGGAGTGGACTTGAATGGGGCCAAAAGATTCTTTACCTCTTACGATTGTGACTTTGGGTTTGGCATGGTCAACTTGGAGAGGTTGTGTGGCATATCCCTATAAGAGGATGAAGGGTGATAGGAGGTTGTAGGATGGCTAAAAGCATTCACATGACGATAATGTTCAAGTTTAAATTTCAAGATATGCATCATGGTCTACAAGGTTCTCTTGTTCAAAAGGTTCATCATATTCTAGACAAGGAACTCACAATCATTGGTACCAAATTCAAGACCTCCTATTACAAGTCTCCATATAGCTTTAAACATAACACCTATAAACACAAAATTTATAGGGCTTGAATACAAGCCTGCCTCCCAGTTAGGAGAAGTTTCCAAATAATTGGTGAACTCACATGCAATAAGGGAATAACACATGCATACAAAATATGTAGAAGAAATCCCTGTAGCATGACTCGTGATTAATTAAAGTTAGGGTTAGGGTTTCAATTAGGATCAGGCTTAGGGTTAGAATTGAGGTTAGGGTTAGAATTAGAATTCAAGGGTTGCTAAATTAGGGTAAGTATTAGAGCTACAATTATGGTTTGGGTTATGGCTAGAGTTAGGGTTACAATTACAATTACAAGTAGCTCGTTAGGGTTAGGGTTAGGGCTAGAGTTAGAGTTACAATTACAATTACAAGTAGAGCTAGGGTTAGGGTTATGATTAGGGTTATAATAAGGGTTAGGGTTTGAATTGCATATAGAATTAGGGTTAGGATTAGGGTTAGAATTAGTGTTAGGGTTAGGGTTGGAATTGCATATAGAATTAGGGTTCAATCTAGCTAGAAATAGATAAATTAGTCAAGCTGGTTCTAGCTCAATTTTGTTTCCTATTTCCTACAAAATGCAAAACTAGTTATTGTTTTCTATTTAGTTGTTAGTCCCAACTCTTTCCTTTTAAGAAGTATATCAAATCTAATGTAGTAGTAGATACTTCTACATATACAAGTTTCTGTTAGGAGAAAATATATTTTGCCAAATTTGTAGAGTTGTCTATATAGTGTGTTCCAGGGTAATCAAATGATGTAAGTCACAATTTAGAGGGTTGAGGGATAAGTTTGTGTTGAGTCTATAACAGGTGTTTTCTTACATAGACCGAGCTCCATAATCTAGGTGTCTCCATGTCTAACTCAAATGTTTCAACTTGGTCCATATTATATCCAGATTAATGATAAAATTTTATATATATGGCTATGCACAAGATCCACGACCATATCAATGTTTGGTAGAGAAAAGTTATCTAAGTTGGGGTAGATCCTTTTTTGATGTCTCAAAAGTTAGTGCAAACATGAATTCCCTTAGTTTTCTTGTTAACTAAGACCACATTAGATCTACCCATTTAGGAAAAGTAATAGTCTGAATGAACCCTGGACATCCAAGAGTTTATACAATTCTTCTATGACCACGAGGGCTACTTGGGGGTGCATTTTGCGTAGCTTTTATTGAATAGGTTTGGCATTGAGGTGAACCACAAGATGATGCATGACTTTAAAGATGGAGTCTCAAGGCATATCACCATAAGACCACATGAAGAAATCAACGTAATATTTAACATGGTGACATGGTTATATATGCCTTCTTTGATGTCAAGGTCCAGTGGAGCTACTATCTTAGAGAGTTTAGGGTCCAAGCTTCTATTCACAGGTTGATGTTTATAGCATGTCCTCAATAAGGAGAGGGCAGTCATGTCTTGTATCTAAGTGGTATCTAATGGAAGGTGAAGTTTGTCAAATTGAGGAGCTCTTGGGAAGTGTCCATTTTTATTATATCATTTTAATCGATCACAAGTTTCTTCTTATATAGATTGTTGCTATTCTGCCTAGACTAGAGTGCCTCAGGACTGAAAGGTTCTTTCTTTCTCTCCAAAAAGCATATATGTAGGTGTTAAGTATGGTGGAAAAGTCTTTCTTATGATTACAATGGGGATGTGGTCTTGACACTTGATAAGTTTCATGATGGCTTCATCATTTTGGAAAACATCAAATCATAAAGGGTCGTGTTGGTCCCAATCGATAAGCTCAAGGTATTCTAGGTCTAAGGAGATGGTGAGGATAGTGACCTATCATGAAAGAGGTTAGTGGTGGAAAGATCTTCGTAAGGATCATGAGTGGAGCCTACATCAATGTCATTAAGATTAGGGAAAGCATTACCAATGAGGTTTCAAGCTCGTATCACAATTAACATCACGATGTTCATTCCAGGGGCATAACCTAGCTAGTGAGGACAGCTACTTGAGTATATCAAAAGTTACATAAATGTTGGCTTCATTTCATTCTTAATTAGTTGGCTATCACAAAAACTGTAAAATTTTCTCAATTCTTGATTAGTTCTAGTTGTCTCTAAATGTTTGATTATGAAGGATGTGATAACTTGGTTTTATTATGGTTTGTTGTAATTTTTTTACATGATAGTTAGCTATTCAATAATGCCTTTAAAATACAATGACATACATTGTTATAAGTAAATTTTATAAAAACCAAATATACATATCATCCCAATTTGCTATATAATTTTTGACAGTTTGTTCAAAATCTCTCCTTTCATATGATACAATCGTTTCAAAATTTCAATTGCATTTTGCAGCTAAAATGTTTAAATACACCTATTCAACATTCAAATTGAACTCAAATTTTGACAGTTTGTTCAAAATCTCTCCTTTCATATGATACAGTATTTTCAAAATTTCAATTCTATTTTACAGCTAAAATGTTTAAATAGAACTATTCAACACTCAAATTGAACTCAAATTTTGACAGTTTGTTCAAAATCTCTCCTTTCATATGATACAGTATTTTCAAAATTTCAATTGTATTTTACAGCTAAAATGCCTAAATATATCTATTCAATTCTCAATTTTAAACATAATTTTGACAGTTTGTTCAAATTCTAACATTTTATATGATATAGTCTTTCAAAATTTCAATTGTATTTTACATCTAAATTGTCAAAAATCAACTACTGATTTTATAAACCCTAAACCCTAAATAACAATTCAAAATTTAAATTTTCATTATATTTTACATCAAAACAAACAATGGAAGGTATAAACAATTGATGGGTATTTTTTACAAGTGGAAAAATCCACTTACCTGGCTGGATGCTTTGAGAACTTGGGATCCCGTTTTCCTCTGGCGCCTGTCGCTGTTGAAAATGGGGTCTCTGCTGTTTTTTAAAAAATTTAATACTTTTAAAAAATGGGATCCCGTTTTATAAAACGGGATCCCGTTTCATATAACGCGATCCCGTTATATAAAACGGGATCCCGTTTATAACAGGATCCCGTTTTATATAACGGGATCGCGTTTATGGCCTCTAGGTTCGGGATCCCGAGAAAAACGGGATCGCGTTTTTGGTTCTAGGCTCGGGATCCCGAGGCAAAACGGGATCGCGTTTTCTATAAACGGGATCCCGTTTTATATAAACGGGATCCCGTTTTATATAAACGGGATCCCATTTTTTGTTCCCTGATTTCGGAATTTTTTCTAACTCCGAAACTTCCACCTTAAGTGGACACAACTTCTTGCATCTACCCTTACCTTCCTCTAGTGTTTCTATCCAGCAGGTGGATGACGAAAAACATTTATATTGATGCAGACCTTGCGTCCCTTTAGCAAGAAATCAAAAATTGGACTTAGTTCCTAATATGACAATGGGGTTGTAATATATTATCCGATGCTTGGCTAGTAGAAGCACTCCGTGCTTTCTGCGTAGTGATTTTGATGATGTTTTATCTCACTTACAAACCTTAACAATATTGTTGCTTCGTGCACTTTGTTGTCTTTGAATCCCTCCTTAGTGACACTCAGTTATGAGATTTTTGTGATATAGCCCCACAATTATCCTTGATCTCCGAATTCGTAGTATAACATTAGCTCTTTGTGTGATTGATCATATGCATTGATGTTTTTGTTTATCATGATTATATGGACACTAACACTTTTCTTGCAGGGATATGTTTGTGGGAACATTTGGCAATCATAAAGTACATGTCACCTCTAGGGGGCATGGGCTTTGCAAGAGTTTGTGTTCCCTTGTGTGTCTTCTTCCTACCTTAATGTGCTTGATATCGATACCTGATATCAAGCACCTTAAGGTGGGGGCATATATAAGGTAAGATGTCTGTTGTAGATGTTAGTAATGTGCTTGTCCTCAGGGGCAGTCTTAAAGACTGGTGGTGATGAGTCCCTACTACACTCTGAGTTTTTGTTTGCAATAAATCAATCATCAATTATCTTAAGCCCTCTGCAAAGGTGAGGATGGTGTATTTCTCAAAGAGAGTGCACATCCTGTCATTTTCAAAAGTCCTCTGCGGAGGCGGGGAGCGGTTCTGTGACTAACTCAACCCTTAAGCATGCCTTCAGCAATTGTTGTGGTGAAGCCCAATCATCAATGTGTGCATGTAATGTGCCTAAGATGGTGATAGGTCTAGAAATAGGAACACTTCATCCCTTGTCTTTCGTGTTTTCTCCATGTCTTCCAAGTGTGTGTGTATTTTGTGTTTGTTCCCAAGCATAGTTTAAAGACCGGTGGTGATGAGTCCCTCCTATGCTTTGGAATTTGTATGGCGTGTATTGTGTGTGTTGCCCCATATGCAGTCTTAAAGACCGGCGGCGATGAGTCCCTCCTACATTTATGGGTGGTGTGTTTACTTTCCTATACTTGCATCTACATCTCATATATGAAAAAGAAAAAAGGAAAAAAGGAAATCTTCTCTATCTTCTCTACATTCTCTGTATTCACTATGTTTTGCGTGTCTTAAATGATGTATTCTCTGTATTTTGCGTGACTGTAATTATCTTCTTCGTGTTTTGCGTGCCTGTTACTATCTTCTCTATGATTGGCATGTCTTCTCCATGCTTGGCATGTTTGATGTGTTTGTTGACCATACTTTAATGCATGTATTGGCCTTGTGTTTATACATACATTAAAGTGGGGGCTAAATGTAACATCAAAAAATGTCCCCTTGGGGGCTTTTCCCTCTTAAGGTTTAGCTCCCAAGTCTTTAATATCCATTTAGGACATCTTGCATCATATTTTGGCATCCCAATGAGAAAACCCCTAAGTGTTATGGCAAATAGGACCTAGGGGGACCACTTGAGATAGACCCTGCCTAAAATAGGGGGGAGGACTTGGGTGCCTGCGCCCTAGTCCTGCCTTATTTTAGGTCAGGCCCAAATTTTAAGTGTCAATTTGTGACTGTTACTTGGGTCCTATGCCGACACGGTAAGTTTCAATTACAAAATTCTTGGCGGGAATGTTTGTAGTTGCATATATAAGCATTTTTAGGCATTCATTTGTAAACTAGATGGTAATTTTGATTGACAATCTTATGTTAAGGTGATTCAAAGCATTCATTGTGTGGCAAGAATAGATTTTGTGTTGTTTATGTGTTTGTATTTGTAGATTTGAGCATCCATCTCCTCATGGTATGAAGAGCTTCTTCCTTCCATGAGATCTTCACTACAAGGTGATATCATTTATGTTTCTAAGCATTTATCATTTAGTTTTTGCCTCTGTCCTCTAAGGGCATGCGCTCTCTATCTGACAACGTTGTTTGGAAGACTTGAATGTCTCTTCGGGGCTTGACTAAGGCAAGCCTCTAAACACCACAATGCCCTCCCCATTTTTCTGTGATTGCAGGTTACAGGTTGAAAAAGCAAGAAAAGTGAAGGTGCAGAGAAGGGTTGTAGAGTGTCAGAATTGTAGATTAGAGTTGAAAACAAGGACCTAGACTCAAGCGCCTGCTCATTAGTCCTCCGGATCCTGTAACGGAAGAATCTTTGAGACAACAGGAATAGGTTGCGGATAAAGCTCCCAGATCTCGATAAAAAGCATGGTACTGGACTAGGGCGCTTGCTCATTAGTCCCCGACTGTTCTACTTCTTGAACTTCAAAATTGGTACACATTTGTCTGTTGTTTTACATCTTTCTATAGCAGCATTTTCTGGTATTCATTCATTTACTTCCATATTTGAATAATTGGGCATAATCAAGCAATCAAATCACACAAATCTAATTTTTCCAACATTCTAAGTGTCCAAAGGCCTAATAGTAGAGTCTTACTTGACCTAAGGTCCTTGAATGCTTTAGGCTAAAAGGACCATATACATACAAACCATCAAATCAAACCCTATCCTAATTTTACTGTAAACAGATTTTTTATATTTTTTTATAGTTTGTAATTTGTATGTTGTTCTCATTGTATAATGTTGATATATACATATTGTTAATGTTGTTTTATGAAAGCTTATTTATTTAATTAGTGCTTATATAAATAGTAAATAGATATTAAAAAATAATTAAAAAATAAATATCTTGATGATTTGAATAAATAATGTGTTGATGGATGGCTTTCTAGTCAGTGGCTATTCTCCCAACAAAACTGCATGTTCTAGGACATCCAAGTCATCATAACACCATCCCCCTACTCCATACGCTACCATCATGATGGAGGATGAGACAACGTGTTAACGATGGGATACATGACAACCTGGATTTTAGGTTTGATGGGACCTACCTCTTGTATGCCAAAAATTCAAAATGTTACAAGCTCATAAACCCATTTTCCAACCCTTCATGGCATGTATTTTTTTTCACGCAGGAGCTGAAATGACAGCTATTCCATTGGAAGCTGCAGTGACCGCAAACCCAGTGCAGCAAGCCAAAGCTAGCTACCTCATCTTCGATAGGTGTCATCTGCAACGGGAAACAAAGGTAAGATTTCTGATGGGGGTTATATTAAAAGGCATTAAAATGACTAATTGTCATGATCTGGTTCGATTGTTCTCCTTCGTTTCTGTTAAGGGTGTCTGTTGTAATATAACTATGAAACAACACAAAATGCTTCATTGGGTTTTCTAGATAATTGTGTTTGAAATGCTTGTGAATAGGGAACATGAATATTGTTATTGTAATTAGTCATTAATAGGAAACCCGGTTTGATGTTGTTTTATTTGTGTTTTTGCAGAGGAGTGGAGGGGGTTTGTGGACAACTTCCCAAGACTTAGAAAGGGTGGAAAAGGTATGTATATCCATCAATTTTGTCTTCTAATCATCATTCTACTCTGGAACTGTGAAGAGGGAAAGATACGGGTTTTGTTTGTACCCTAGATATTCTTTTATATACTGATTTTTTTGAAAAAAAAACCTTGCCCTTTTGTTGTGAGTCTTAGGTGGAAATGGTTAATTGTGGGGTTTTTTCGAAAGGGTTTTATTTCAAATTGTATGGTAAGCGGCCTCTTATGCCATTTTGTTGGGATCATAGGAAATTACATAAATGGGTTTTGGACAGCTATTCATTCCCCTTAACCTTTCGGACAAAGACCTCTCGTTTTTGCTTTGGAGCAGGTAATAAAGAAAACATGTCATTTTGTAGGGAGAATAGCCGCAACCCTTTTTGTTGGTTTTTTTTTGTATGATGATATGTCTAAGGCATGCCGTTTTGTAGGATAATAGTCACTTCCTAAATAATTTAGTTTAATTTGTGGTTCAATACTTAACCTAGAAAATTTAGGGATTCAAGTAAATTGATCAAATATTTTTCTTTCGATTTAATCTTTGAACAGTAAATACTATTACATAAATTAAAACTCTCACCATCTAAAGTTTGTGTATTGGTAAATAATTAGTTAGGCTTTAAAGTATCCCCTCCACCTCATCCTAGTCTATAATAGCAATACTGCCATATCATTGTTCACTAGAACATTCTATAGTTATCACTGAACCATAAGGACATGTACCACTTTATGTCCTGAACAATCCTATCACTATTGTCATAACATTTCTAAATTACTAGAAGCTAAATTCGTATCTCTTCCTACACCTGAAGTAACCTAAAATTCTACTATACAGTGCAATTAAAGAGCATGGTCACCATGCCTCCCTTGAAGACTGGAATGCTTGCATTGCACCTTGCAAACCTATGACAACAACAAACAATAAAATCAAAAAATAAAACTAGAGTGTACACCATTTCTTCATAGTCAACCAACTTATAGGATTTGCAAAACACAATTATAGAAGTATTCTCTAGCTATTTTATATGTGTCTGAAATAGGTACACTAATTTTTATACAAAAGTGTAGGTTACAAAACACAATGTGTTTTGCAACTTGGATTTTTGTTTCTCTACAACTCCTTCCTACTTGATTTTGTCAACTCCACCCTTCCGCTTCAATGGAAGAATAGAAAATACGATGAAGAAAAGTAAGTGTTTGAAGTCCTAGGGAAGTTGAGTAATTGGGCCAACATTTGTATAGAGAAATGCAGTTGGAAAAACATGTGTTTTGCAAGCTAGATTTTTGTATACAAATGTGTGAAACATTATGCCAAGTTAAGGCATACATAGCATGATAACATGATATCGTAAGCATGCAGACCTTCCCCTACAACAACATAAAATTAGGAATACACTTTTGTTGGGATGCACATACATTTGTTACCTAAAGAGAAAGGTTGTGAAATCCAACTGTTCGTTTGAGATTGTAGAAGTTGTGAAACCAGCCTCACAAGACCCAGTGAACACTTGCAAAACCTAAGAAACCTTCCACAAGAGAAAAAAGCAAAGAGAACAATTTGCATAAAAAAGATGCAATTAATGAAATGGATTAATGAATTACATGAGAGCACTTTCTTTTATATTTGCAAGTTAGAAAACCCTAATGAGAGATTCCTAAGTTTAGCTTAAGTGAAATAAAGTAAAGGTGACTTAATTAATTAATCAATATGATTAAATTAATTAAGTAAAGAACCTATTACTCTAACACCCCCTTAAGATGAATTTAGGGAGAAGCTAAAAAACTAAGGAGAAATATATGAAAGCAAAGATGGGTACCGGCAACTAGGCCTGATGAGGTACCCATGTATAAAAGAGTCTCACAAATAGAGAAAAAGGAGAAAACCACATGGGAAAAAATCCTCTCCAAAAGAGAGAACAAACCTCCCTACAAGAGAGAGAAATAGTGAAGGACTAAGAAGCCTCCACAAAGGATGTCCCAAAAGAATAGGAACATGAAGATGAACATGAAGACCTCCATTGAAACATGAAGAAGCTACAAACACTATCGAAGACTGACTGCGATAGTGTTGAAAGAAGAACCTCCTCTAAAACAAGATGAAGATCAAAATCAAGAATCTGCATGAGTGTCCCCAATGACACTACTCAAATCAAATGGAAAACAAAGGCAAAACATCTGGAACTTGAGATTCAAATGGCACAGGTACCAAAAGTCTAAAGAACTGATCAAGTGAAAATAGGTCACCTCCACAAAAGGAATGCAAGAGTGTCCATATGGTAAATGCTCCATCTCACCGAAATACATGGGTAACCGGCCACTGATGTACCGCTACATCCGCCTAGTACATAGGAACAAATACTAGATTCATAACTCACTCCAACACGAAACCAAGGAAGCATTAGCACCAACAGTAGAAACCCCCCATAATGCAGACAAGGGAGAGCCATGAAAGGTACACTTAAACTATGTGAAAGCAAGAAGTGCATGTAGAAGAAACAAGAACATCTGAACGTGCAAACATGAAAGTACTAACAAATAAAAGGGTGTGCAAACCAAGGCACACATGCATGACAAAGGTGTGATGGCAAAACAAAAGGCAAACATCAACCCCCCATGGCACTTTATATCATAGTGTGAGTACAATAAGGCACAAAATAATGTCCAAGATCTCAAGAATACATGTACAATGTTGATGGCACTTTATTTTAGTGTGTTTACATAAGATAAGTGCTTACAATGGAAGCTCACAATGTCCAAAAAAGGACCACATGCTGAAAATACAATTCTTTGATAGAAAGAGAGGAAACCAATAGCACCATGATGAAGTACATAAAAAAACATGCACTTTCAAAAAAATAGGACCCAAAAAGGAGTCCGGGTGCAGAAGATATGGCCCGTCAAAGTCTCCAAAATGAGAACTGCACCGTAACAGCACTGAGAAAACTAATTTCTAGAAAAAACTAGAAGTCAAAACAAAAAACCAACTGCACCACTGTGAAGAGCACGGTCCATTCTACCCTATTTAAAAAAAAATTGCACTGAAAAATATGATCGTATGGCCAAGATATCGCCATTTGAAAATCAGGTGCAAAAGTGAAACTGCCAATGGTGAGGGGTTAAAAAATGCATCTCCACCAAATTTAGCACAACTGCTGCTAACTTTGGAGTCCTATCAAAAATAGAGACTCGCCAGATGATTTGGAGGTTTACCAAGTATAGAGAGGCCTAGACAAATTTAGAGCTCTGCTAATTAGAAAAAAATTGCTAAATAAGCCTCTAAAATAGAGGTTTTGCTAAAAAAGCCACCAAGGATGGCACAGATCTCAAAGTAGATAAGGTATAGGGTGATTTATGCATTTGTTTTTTTTAATTTTAAAAAACACAAAAAATATTGCATGTTTTTTTTTTTTTTGAAAAAAAACATATAAAAAAATTAAAAAAAGAAAAGGGATGGCCCCTCAAAGGCACCCGCCCCCTTTAAAGAGAAGCAGGGGTAAGTACCCCGTAGCCTTGCTCACGACAGGGCCGTACCCTATTGTGGCAGGGTATGGGGTA
This sequence comes from Cunninghamia lanceolata, assembly GCA_027924645.1. Taxonomy (NCBI): domain Eukaryota; kingdom Viridiplantae; phylum Streptophyta; class Pinopsida; order Cupressales; family Cupressaceae; genus Cunninghamia; species Cunninghamia lanceolata. The sequence goes on from BSBN01000484.1 coordinate 24,957, forward strand.
CCCCCCTATACCAGCGCGTCAGCACTCAAAAAAAAATCGCTATTTTTTTATGCCTTTGTTTTTTTAACTTTGGTTTACAATAATTAAAAAAAACTTGTTATTTTTTGAAAAAAAAAATTTAATGCAGGAAAAAAAATAGTAATAATTTTTTTAAATTCACCTCGATTTGCGTGCTTGGGAAGCCGTATGGCTTCCCTAGCAAAAAATTTTGCTCTAGATGCGCCCGAGGCTGATTTCAACAAATTGACAGTTGATCTTAAGGTTTTTGGGCCTTCTAAGCACGATGGTGAGGTCCATTTGGGCTGAAAATGCTCCAAAATTGTAGGTACCATCTAGATCTGGAAAAAAGCACCTGCTGAAACCCTTGCAGATCTAGCCTACAAAGATCAAATCAAACCAAATAAAAGGCTAATCTGACTATTTTGACTGCTCTAAATCTAATGGAATACTCCGTTTTACACAAAAATGCACCAAGCAAATGACTCTTGCTCAATTTTTTTTCCAAATATGAGAAAGGGGCTTGCAGATCTAGAGCTCTGATACTATGTAGAAGTTGTGAAATCAACCTCACAGGACCCAGTGAACACCTGCAAAACCTAAGAAACAAAGCAAAGAGAGCAATTTACACAAAAAAAGATGCAATTAATGAAATGGATTAATGAATTACATGAGAGCACTTGCTTTTATATTTGTAAGTTAGAAAACCCTAATGAGAGATTCCTAAGTTTAGCTTAAGTGAAATAAAGTAAAGGTGACTTAATTAATTAAACAATATGATGAAATTAATTAAGTAAAGAACCTATTACTCTAACAGAGATAACCCCAAATAAGCACAAAAACACATCTAACTAACCATGAACTAAACTTGTGCAGGTTGAACAACACCGCAACTTCATATATACAATGAAATCCTATCACAACCCTACAACAACACAAAACCAGGAATACCATTTTGTTGGGGTGCACATACCTCTGCTACGTAAAGATAAAGGTTCTGAAATCCAACCATTCCTTTGAGATAACCTCAAATGACCACAAAAACACATCTTATGAACCATGAACTAAACTTGTACAAGTTCAACAACACAATGTGTAGTTCAACCATGAAGTTTATATATATATATAGTCAAATCCTAACGTGCAAAATGAGATGTAAATATTTATGCACAATATGTTAATTAAGTGGCCTATTAATTGAACCAAACTTATTTTAAAGAAGTTTCTTATTATTTGAATCGAAATTATTTTAAAACCCTAAACAATAGTGAGAAAAAAAACATGGAATTCATCGCATTCTTACTCACCTGTCACCTGCAACTCCTAATTCCTCCCACTAGATTCCCTCCATTGCTCGCTTTCATTTCTTTCATGGCAACTTTTCCCTCCTTTCCTGTCATATTTTCCCTTCTCCTTCCCTATGAAATAATGGCAATGATGGAGAGAAAATGTGAACAAAAAAAGAAATGCTTGCTTCGGTTTAAAAAGTCCCGATGACATTTGACGTGAAATCTACACACTGGAATTCACTAAAGTGAATGCCTGCCGTTAAACCAAATGATGCTCATGGGTCCCATCATTCCTTTCTATATTCCCAATGCAATGACACTGGTGGGTCCCATCCTACATTTTCAATATGCCATTCTGGATGTTTATGATGCCATTTTATATGGTGATGTCTATGTTTTAATGTCTTAGGCATGTCATATTGTATGGACAATAACCACTTCCCCATCATCTCATCCTCCATCATCATGCTACGATATGGGGCATACAGGGCATGGTAACATTATATCTTAAACATGTCATTTTGTTGGGAGAATAGCCGCTACCATTTCAGAATGGTTCACATTTTTGACACAATAAAACCACTATCTAGCCTTCTTCACAATTCCAAACGAGAATAGAAAATGGCATGAAAAAATCTAAGTTGTAAAACACATTGTGTTTTGTAACTTACATTTCTGTATAAAAATTTGCAAACCTATTTCAGACATATGATTAAGGTCGACATGCTTACGATATCATGTTACTGTGCTACGTATGCCTAAACCTGGCATAATATTTCACAAATTTATATACAAAAATTTAGGTTACAAAACATAATGTGTTTTTCCAACTGCATTTCTGTATACAAATTAGTGATCCTATTCTGTAGCTCTTATATGTGTTAGGCATAGTGTCATAATGTCTAAGACATGCCATTTTATAGGAAGAATAGCTGCATAAGAAATGACATCAAACTGGGTTATTTGTACAGTTATATTTCAAACACAATTATCCAAAAAAACCAAGGAAGCATTTTGTGTTGTTTCATAGTTATATTACAACAAACACCCTTAGTAGAAACAAAGGATAACAATCAAACCAGACCATAACAACTAGGTATTTTAATGCCTTTTAATATAACCCCCATCGGAAATCTTAACTCTTTTTCCCATTGTAGACAACACCTGTCAAAGACGAGGCAACTAGCTTCAGCTCGCTGCACCGACCTTGGGGTCACTGCAGCTTCTAATGGAATAGTCATCGTTTTGGCTCTTGCACGAAAAAATACATGCCACGAAAGGGGGGGAAATGGGTTTATGAGATCATAACATTTTGAATTTCTGGCATATGAGAGGCGGGTCACATCAAACTAAAAATGCAAGTTGTCATGTGTCCCATCGTTAACACGTTGTCACATCCTCCGTCATGATGTTGGCATATGGGGCATGGGAGGCATGGTGTTATGATGTCTTGGATGTATTAGGATATGCCGTTTTGTTAGGAGAATAAAAATTTGTGAACCTATTTCAGACACATATGATTAAGGTCTGCATGCTTACGATATCATGTTGCCATGCTACATATGCCTAAACCGAGCCTAATGTTTCACATGTTTGTATACAAAAATCTAGGTTGCAAAACACATTGTGTTTTTCCAACTACATTTCTGTATACAAATGTCAGGCCAATTACTCAACTTCCCCGGGACTTTCAAACACTTAGTTTTCTCCATCATATTTTCTATTCTTTCGTTGAAGTTGAAGGGTAGAGTCGACATAATCGAGCAGGGAGGAGTTGTAGATAAACAAAAATTCAGGTTGCAAAACACATTATGTTTTTAACCTGCATTTTTGTATAAAAAATTGTGAACCTATTTCAGACACATAAAATAGCTGGAGAATACTTCTATAATTGTGTTTTGCATATCCTGAAAGTTGGTTGACTATGAAGAAATGGTGTACACCGGTTTTATTTTTTGATTTTATTGTTTGTTGTTGTCACAAGTTTGCAAGGTGCAATGCAATCATTCCAGTCTTCAAGGGAAGCATGGCGACCATGCTCTTTAACTGCACTATATAGCAAAACTTTAGGTACTTCATGTGTAGGAAGAGATACGAATTTAGCTTCTAGTAATTTACAAATGTTATGACAGTAGTGATAGGACTGTTCAGGAGATAAAATGTTGCATATCCTTATGGTTCAATGATAACTGCAGAATGTTCTAGTGAATAATGATATGGCAGTACTGCTATTATGGATTAGGATGGGTGGAGGGGATACTTAAAGCCTAACTGATTATTTACCAATACAAAAACTTTAAATGGTGAGAGTTTTAATTTCTGTAATAGCATTTACTCTTAAATGATTAAATCGAAAGAAAAGTATTTGATCAATTTACTTGAATCCTTAAATTTTCTGGGGCAAGTATTGAACCACAAATTAAACTAAATTATTTAGGAAGCGACTATTATCATACAAAACGACATGTCTAAGGCATATCACCATACAGAAACAAAAGCCAACAGAAATTGTTGCGGCTATTCTCCCTACAAAACGACATGCTTTTCTTTATTACCTGCTCCAAAGAAAAAACTAGAGGTCTTTGTCCAAGAGGTTAAGGGGAATGAACAGCCGTCCAAAACCCATTTCTGTAATTTCCTATGATCACAAAAAAATGACATAAGAGGCTGCTCACCATACAATTTGAAACAAAAACCTTTTGAAAAAACTCCATAATTAACCATTTCCACCTAAGACTCAAAACAAAAGGGCAAGGTTTTTTTTTTTTTTTCCAAAAATTTAGTAAATAAAATAGTATCCAGATTACAAACAAAACCCTTGTCTTGCCCTCTTCATAGTTCCAGAGTAGAATGACAATTGGAAGACATATTGGTGGATATACATACCTTTTCCACCCTTTCTGACTCTTGGGAAGTTGTCCTCCACAAACCCCCTCCACTGCTCTACAAAAACACAAAAAAATAGCATCAAACTGGGTTTTTTGTTAATGACTAATCACAATAACAATAATCATGTTCCCTATTCACAAGCATTTCAAATAGAATTATCTAGAAAACCCAGGGAAGCATTTTGTGTTGTTTCATGGTTGTGTACAATTATATTAAGCAGACACCCTCAACATAAACGAAGGATGACAATTAAACCAAACCATAACAATTAGGCGGTTTAATGCCTTTTAATATAACCCCCATCATCTTACCTTTGTTTCCTACTACAGACGGCACCTGGCTTCGGGTCGCTGTAGCTTCCAATGGAATAGCTGTCGTTTCGGCTCCTGCGAGAAAAAAAAAATACATGCCACGAAAGGAAGGAAAATGGGTTTATGAGCTCGTAACGTTTCGAATTTCTGGCATACGGGAGGCGGGTCCCATCAAATCGGAAATGCAAGTTGTCATGTTTCCCGTCGTTAACACACAGTCTCATCCTCCGTCATGATGGTGGTGTATGGGGCATGGGGGATGGGGGATGGTGTTATGATGTCTTGGATGTCTTAGGACATGCGGTTTTGTCGGGAGAATAGCCATTGCCCTATATTAATAAGGTTTTTACAAAATACAATATTCATTAAAAAATTAGAAAATAAAGTTATTAGTTTTAATTAATTGAAAAATACTAATTAATAAGAAGTACAATCCTTATGGTTACCCTATTACTAAACACTCTTCTTAAATATCATCCACTTCAATTGTCAAACAATCAATAGGGATTTTACACCTCATTCACAACAAAAAGTGGTAAATATTTGTCCTATTTTTATTGGCTAAAATTGACCTTTGAGTGTTGAAGTGGATGATATTTAAAAATAGAAAATTGACCTTTGATTGTTGAAGTAGATGATATTTAAAAACAGAAAATTGACCTTTGATTGTTGAAGTGGATGATATTTAAGAACAGCTATTACTAAATAGATAAGTGCCATGTAAAACAGGTACATTATTTGCTAATTGCAATATTGGGATCACAGGTCAGGATTCTAGAAGAACGACTCCTACCTTCTCGGCATCCAAGCTAGAACATTTATCTTAGTGTGAATGATCTTTGCAAGGTGACTGAAATAACACGCAAGTGAAAGCAAGTCAATTTTCAACTTTTTTTGTCAAAACAAGAAGCTTCCTCTAACCTACCTTGCAGGCGGAACAATTTGACTGGATCCCGTGTTTCAGTGTTTATCCTCTCTTGCTCTTGCTATAAATTGCTCACAAGTCTTACTCTTTTATCAAATTGTGACATATTGATCATCCTTGTTAAGACTTTTCTTCCTCAGTAGGACTTGGAATATATCAACATTCATTTGATTACAAACAGCTAAATTCAAGATGGGAGGAAGCAGCATTTTGATAATCGGAGCAACTGGTTACATTGGTCGCCATGTGGCCAATGCAGCCCTTGCTCAAGGCCACCCTACTTTCCTTCTTGTTAGGGAATCCACAACTTCTAACCCTGAAAAGGCCCAGTTGCTGGAGTCCTTCACATCCAAAGGAGCAACTCTGCTCTATGTAAGTTATTCATACAATGTTTTTTCAATCACCCACAATGTTTTTCTTACCACTAATGTTGGTTTTGCAATACCCAAATGCAGGGATCCATAGATGATTATGCAAGCCTTGTAGAGGCAGTCAAGAAGGTGGATGTGGTGATTTCCACAGTGGGTGCTCCACAGGTAGCAGATCAGTTCAATCTCATCAAGGCCATCAAGGCTGTTGGCACCGTCAAGGTACAATCCATGTCTATGGTTTAGCCAAATCCACGGCAGTCGTCTTAATGCAATTCTGTGAGTCCTGGATTGAGTTTATATGTATCTTTTGCAGAGGTTTTTCCCATCAGATTTTGGGATTGATGTTGATAGGCACCACGCAGAGGAGCCTATGAAGAGTATGTTTGACTTGAAAGTTAAACTCCATCGGGCTATTGAAGCAGAGGGCATTCCATATACATATGTTGTTCCCAACAGTTTTGCAGGCTACTTTCTTGCTAACTTTTCGCAGCTTGGCCTAACAGCTCCTCCAAGAGACAAAATTGTTATTTATGGAGATGGAACTACAAAATGTATGTGCCATTTTCATTTTAGAAGTTGATTAATGAATAACATCCACTTGTTGGTTCTTCTAGGTCTGTATTACTCATGGTTTTTAGGAGTTCTTTTTGTTTGACTCTGGTCTCTGTTATAAATTCTCTAACTACATTTACTGTTATGACTTTTTGTTGATTCATGATCTCTGTTATTAGAGTTCTTTGTCGATTTGTGATCTCTATTTTTAGATTTCTTTTGCGAGTCATGATGTCTGACATGAGTTCCAAACTTCCAAGCAAAGCTGCAATAGATCAGGGTCTCTGTTATTGGAATGTTGCTTGATCTTTGTCTGAAATATCTTTAAATGGGAATGCAGCTGTATATTCGAAGGAAGAAGATGTTGGGACATTCACGATCAAGGCAGTAGATGATCCTAGAACCTTGAACAAGATCCTCTACTTGAGGCCTCCTGCCAATACTATCTCTACCAATGATCTTGTAGCCCTTTGGGAGGCAAAGATAGGGAAGACTTTGGAGAAGGTCTATCTATCTGAGGAGCAGGTTCTTAAATTACTCCAAGGTGAGGATTTGCAACCCCAATTCGATGGTCTATTGTTAAAATTGGCATAAGAAACATTAAGCTAGGGAATATACTATTTAGGGATTGTCGGTATTACTTGTTTCTATTGGAAGATCTCTTAGTACGAAGGATTTTGAATCCTCTACATATAATTTTTTACCACGTATAGTGAAATTAACACCTTTTTAAACTGTGTTTGGCGATGCAGATACACCTTTTCCAGGAAATTATATGGTATCAATTTACCACTCCGTTTATGTGAAAGGGGATCAAACCAGTTTTGAAATTGGACCTGATGGGGTTGAGGCCAGCGAGTTGTACCCAGATGTCAAATACACAACTGTTGAGGAGTATCTCAGTGCATTTGTGTGAATTATATAAGATGCTCTTGCACAACTTAAGAGACTAGTTAATGGTGCAAATATATGAGCATTATAAGTATGTTCTCTTATCAGGAAAAGCCATGCTCTCTGTTGCAAATGCCTGAGAAGTTTTACTAGCTCTTGAAAATTTGTTCTCTAAAAGCTGCATATTATAGAAGGGTGGTTCCTGAGGCTTGTCTCAGGGCTTTCGAAGTTGAACTTCTATGATACCAATACTATGTTCTCTTTTCGAATAATTATATTTATGCTTTTTGTGGTTGTTAAAAAGGTTGAGGTCCTTTCCCAGATGAATCATTGAACATGAATGACACCATAAAATATATTAAGGTAAACAGTACCAAAAACAATATGATTCCAACTGTTACAGATGCTAATAGAGGTTTTCCTTATATTGATGGAATCTTGAGGTCCATTCTCTTATTTATTACCGTAAGCTAAATTATTATAGAAGTACATACTCATTCGTAGAACAGTTAGACCATCCACTATATTCTACTCTCTACCATAGAAAAGCGCTTTGTCCGTATCATCAGTTAAAGCTCTGCAAATTGCTTCCAAGTCTAGCATATCCATGACCATAGATGTCTCTGTGGAATGGGAAGTTCATTAAAATCAACCCATACAACTGTATGATATATCATCCAAGGAATTTTTATGGAGGGAAAATAAATATCGGGGTTTCCTCTAATTCTGGAGGACTTTTTATTTTTGGCTCTTTGGTAGACTTTAAATCGTTTCCACCAACACTTGAGCACCCTTTTAGTTGTAATTACCCTCATACTGGAAGCGAGATTGGATAATTGAAAAGGTTGTCTCATGAGTTCAGAGTGATTCCATTGATATCTTTTTGCATCGGGAAATCCATTAAGCATTCAAAATCAACACACACAATTACATTCTATATCATCGAAGAAATTCCGATTGTAAAATAAATACTGGGGTTTCCTCCAATTCCATGAAAAATGTTTCGTGGCATTTTTTAGTATGTAAACCGCATCCACCAATGCCTAAGCTCCCATTTAATTGAAATTACCCTCAGATTGGAAGCAACTGAACTAGATGAAATTGGACAGTTAAAGAGTCCGAATTCAGGGTGATTCCATAGAAAAGACCGTATCATGTGAAAGGAGAGATTTTGGACAAACTCTCAAAATTTAATAGGATTATGATGATATATATATTTGGTTTTTATATAATTTAGTAATACTAAAGTATGTCATAGTATTTTAAAGGCACTATTGAATAGATAAGTTTATTAAACATCCAAAATCAATAATTTAAACTAAATGCTATATCATTCAAGAAATTTCTGATGTCAAAATAAATACTGGAGTTTCTCTAATTCTCAACATGATTTTGCTTTTTGTAGTATCTCTGCCTCCCATAGGGCTACAACCTACAAGATCATTGGTGGAGATTGTATTGGCTGGAGGCCTCAAGTAGAGGATCTTGTTCAAAGCTCTAGGAACATCTACTGGCTTGATCGTGATCGTCCCAACATCATCTTCCTTTGAAAATACAGCTGCATTCCCATTTAAAGATATTTCAGACAAAGATCAAGCAAATTACAATAACAGAGACCCTGATCTATTGCAGCTTTGCTTGGAACTCATGTCAGATATCATGACTCGCAGAGTAATCTAATAATAGAGATCGCGTATCAACAAAGAACTCTAACAACAGAGATCATGAATCAATAAAAAAATCATAACAGTAAATGTATTTACGGAATTTATAACAGAGACCAGAGTCAACAAAAAGGATTCCTAAAAGCCATGAGTAATACAGATCTAGAAGAACCAAGAAGTGGATGATATTCATTAATCAACTAGGAAAATGGAAATAGCACATAAATTTTGTAGTTTTATCTCCATAAATAACAATTTTGTCTCTTGAAAGAGCTGTTAGGCCAAACTGCGAAAAGTTAGCAAGAAAGTAGCCTGCAAAACTGTTGGGAATGACATATGTATATGTAATGCCTTATGCTTCAATACCCCAACGGAATTTAACTTTCAAGTCAAGCATACTCTTCATAGGCTCCTCTTCTCTGTGCTTATCAACATCAATCCCAAATTCTGATAGGAAAAACCTCCGCAAAATATACATATAAACTCAATCCAAGACTCACAGAATTGCATTAAGACTACTGTCATGGATTTGGTGAAACTATAGACATGGATTGTACCTTTATGGTTCCAAAATCCTTGATGGCCTTGATGAGATTGAATTGATCTGCTACCTGTGGAGCACCCACTGTGGAAATCACCACATCTACCTTCTTGACTGCCTCTACAAGGCTTGCATAATCATCAATGGATCCCTGCATTTGGGTATTGCAAAAACAATATTATTAGTAAGAAAAAGAAGGTGAGTTGTTGAATGGTGATTAAAAAAAACACTGTATGAGTAACTTACATAAAGCGGAGTTGCTCCTGGATGTGAAGGTCTCTAGCAACTGAGCCTTGTCAGGGTTAGATGTTGTGGATTCCCTAATGAGGAGGAAAGTAGGGTGGCCTTGAGCAAGGGCTGCATTGGCCACATGGCGACCAATGTAACCAGTTGCTCCAATTATCAAAATGCTTCTCCGTCCCATCTTATGTTTATTTGTTTGTAATCAAACGAATGCTGATATATTCCAATTCCTATGGAGCAAGAAAAGTCTTAACAAGGATGATCAATATGTTGCAATTTGAAGGAAGAACAGCACTTGGGAGCAACTTATGTAAATTGCTTCCATCAATTCTTGAGTGATAATGGAACCATATGAGGCTCTGTAAGCCAAGCATATTATTCACCATATAAAGCATAATGCATATTTCAATGAGACCTATTAAGATTCATTATTGGTTGTGGTGATGCAGCTGGAAATCAAAATCAAAATGAGAAATGGCAAGGGATGCATGCCATTATAAACCCTGAAACTCTGAAAGTAGTCCCCTTTGTTGAGCAAAGAAAAACAATAAAGACTAAAAGCAGATTACTAAATCGAAAAACACACACATAACAGATGCAAGAAAGAAGAACCAAGTTTTTTTACGTGGTTCACCAAATGGCTATGTCCACATAGAGCAGGGGATAGCTCTGTTTCTATTCAACCCAAAATGAAAACTCCATTACAAAATATATCTGCAGCTGTGAATATATCTTCAGCAGCATACCCTCACATATTCTTTAGTCTTCTAGAAGACTCATGACTATATTTAACCCCAACAAACAAGGAATATCAAAAGGCAAAAAGAGTGGCGGTCGTTACATCAAGAGGAATATGAGAGGTGGCAGAAGCATTATGCCAATAATAAAGATTGGACTGTATGCATTACACCAACAATCTCCCACTTGAAGTCCAATCATGGTTGCAAGAGAGTTGCATAAAGTTATCCCCCACTCCAGGCTTATTGTCAGAACTTGACAATGCCAAGAGAATTTCTAATTTGATGCAGAGTACCAGCAGAAACAAACGAATTTTGCTTATATCTTCCCTATCGGCAAGAGGTCTTCTAAGGTTTCACCGAAGCCAAGAATGCCTTCTCTATTGGAAAGACATGAGCTATTGGCCTTTATTCATTCTTTTTCCCCGATGACCAAGTTCTCACCGATACCATCAGGCACATCGGCCAGACATATGTTATCGCTGTGTTCCTTGATTCTCACACCAATCGTAGTTCTCTTCTCAATAACTGCGGCTCCCAAATACTTAACCACCACGGTTAGTTGCCTTCGTCGCTGAGACTTCCTGAACTCCTTCCGATGAGCTTTCTATCGGCGAGACTCTAACGGTCGCTGTGACTTCTCCATCTTCTCTCGACAAGGTTCCTCACACCGATACTCTTTATCGGCGATACTCCGAGGACGTCCCACCGATCGGCAAAACTACCTATCGTCGGCTGAGTGTATTTTCCTCAGCCCGATGTCGTTACTCTCACCGATGCGAACAAACGATGGTATGTGTCTCCGACACTATACCAATCTTCGACAAGACGGAAAGTATTTCACGCCGACGTTGGATTCATCAGTTAGACATAGTCTATCGGGAGGTCTTCAAAAAGTCACTCCAATGCTCTGTCTTACGCCGATGGATGCCAAACTACTCAGTGATGCCGATACAAAGTTTCCTTGGATAGAACAAGAATTAGGTCAATTCCTGTGTCAAACCCTCGACAGTTCATGTCAATCTGATCCCACATCAATACTATCCAATTTCACCTCGATTTCCCGACTAGCCACATGACGATGTCTAGTCGAACTTGACTGAGTTCTCTGGTTTCCTGGGCAAGAATTTAGAAACAACAAACTTGAAAGGCCTTTCCCCCATCACACTAATACTACACTGGGCTTCAGTGGGCAGGGGAAAGGTTTGCCATTTATGAATCAAACCCTAACTCCTAGGTTACCAGTCAGCCTCTGTGGAATTTGTTAGTTTTACACCGCCTGTGCACTACAGGAACACTATGGATTAATAGATAGCATCCAGTTAGGGTTTCAATATACAAGATCAGGATAAAGATATCAAACCACCAAGAACACCCAAGAAAAATCAACACATACCATACCCAGAACTATCTTTATTCATTCAGCCAAAATATTTGTTGTAATACACACACTTCCGCTCGTGTGACATACAACCTACCTCTAAAGAAGATGTAGAGACAACAGTTATTTCCCGCCAACCGTGCAAACTAATTTTCAAATCAGTTAGCCATTGGTTTACCCTTCATACAAACAAAACCACATGTTTGCCTTGCACATGTACATCCATGGGACCAAATTGACCCTTATTACAAAATGAAATGGCTTAAGAGCCTTATGAGAGAATAAAAGAAAAGATGACCCTGCACTACAGAGAATGTGCTCCTACACCATACTCCCCCTGCAGGAAAACTCAAGTCCCTTGAGTTGCTAACTGCTGAAGTGTCTTCCCATGCTGTAGAATATCTGCTTCACTCATCCAGGTTGCCTCTGAATCAGGAAGATCCTGCCACTTGACCAAGTAGTCTTTGTACACACCCTTTCTGGTCTTCTTGACAATTTTGGAATCCAAAATGCATTCCAACTGCAAAGGCTTACTTGGAGGTAAATCTCTGATCCAGTCTTCATCTTCAATCACAGCATCTGATCCATCTTCAGCATGCAATGGAGGTTTGAAAGGAAACAGATCTGCAACATTAAAAATGGGAGAGATACTAAGGCCAGATGGTAATTCTATCTCGTATGCATTTGGACCAAATTTATGCACTACCTTACACAGTCCTATCTTCTTCATCAACAATTTGGTTGGATGCCCCTTAGGCAACCTTTCCTTTTTGAGATAGGCCATCACCAAATCTGCTACCTTGAACTGTACCTCCCTTCGCTTCAAATCTGCCCGATTCTTGTACTTGGAGATAGTTTTCTCCAACTGAAGCTTGACCTGATTATGTACTGTTTTCATGGTAGCAGCAAAGTCTTCTCCTAGAGCACTCCTTTTATCCCATCCTTGGAGGTCTTTGAGTTCAAGTGGTCCTCTTGGGTGGAAACCATAAACTATTTCAAAGGGGCTTTTCCCAGTACTTCGATTTCTTGAATCATTATAAGCATATTCAGCTTGACTGATCACTAAATCCCATGCCAATCCATGTTGTTTGGTAAGGCATTGTAAAAGGTTTCCCAAGGACCTATTAACAACCTCAGTCTAACCATCAGTCTGGGGATGGTAGGCTGATGAAAAAGATAACTAAGTGCCCAATTTTCTCCATAAGGTCCTCCAAAAATGACCAACAAATTTGGAGTCTCTATCAGTAACAATTGAAAGGGGTAAACCATGAATTCTGACCACCTCTCTGAAAAAGAGACCAGCAATATGAGATGCATCATTTGTGCATTTGCATGGCACAAAATGAGCCATCTTATTGAATCTATCCACAATGACAAAAACACTGTCTACACCCCTTGCAGTCTTAGGAAGACCAAGCACAAAGTCCATACTAATGCTTTCCCAAGGTCTATTGGGAATGGGAAGTGGTTGGTACAAACCAGCATTAGAAGACATACCTTTGGCCTTTTGACATATGGTACAGCTTGCAACATATCTCCTCACATTTGTCTGTACCTTGGGCCAATAGTAGAACCTGGTGACTTGTTCCAAAGTCTTGTCCAACCCAAAATGTCCTCCTAAGGTTCCATTGTGCTTCTCCTTGATTATATTGTCCCTCATTGAACATTTAGGAACACACAACAAACTACCTTTAAATAGGAGCCCTTCTTGCAACACAAAATCAGAATACTCACCATGAAAAGTGTTAGCCAAACTTGCACACACTTCATAGGCAGCCTTGAAATCTGCATCATCCTTGTACAACTCCTTCAGACATTCTAGACCCATATGTTCCATTTGTACTTCCTGTATGGCCAGTATCCTTCTACTTAAAGCCACTTTGTTGGCAACACCTTTCTTATGCTTAATAGTGAAGGTATAGGCCTGCAATTGTTCCATCCACTTGACGTGCCTATGATTCAACTTTTCTTGACTATTTAGGAAGCTAAGAACATGGTTGTCGATAAAAACAATGAACTCTTTTGGCAGCAAATAATGTCTCCATTTTTTCAGAGCTTGCACCATTGCATACAGCTCTAGGTCATAGGTAGAATACCTCTGTTTGGCCTCATTTAGCTTCTCTGAAAAGAATGCTACTGGATGTCCTTCCTGACTGAGAACAGCACCTATGGCTTGTTGGCTGGCATCACATTCCACAACAAAAACTTTATCAAAATCAGGGAGTACCAACGTAGGTAACTCAGCCACTTTCTTTTTCAACAGTTCAAAACTATCATCTGCTTGTTTTGTCCATTGAAATTTACACTTCACTCCACCCTTGATGGTATTGAGAATAGGACCACTTATGTGACTGAACCCTTTAATGAACTTCCTGTAAAAAGTTGCCAAACCATGAAAACTTCTTACATCTCCCACTGTCTTAGGAGTGGGCCAATTGAGAATAGCCTCAACTTTTGTAGGATCCATTTTCAAACAGCCATTGGAAATCACAAAGCCAAGATACACTAGCTCAGTTTTCATAAAATCACATTTATCCAAGTTGATCATCAACTTATTCTCATGCAATTTCTTTAACACCTATCCAAGATGCTTCACATGCTCTTCTTTGGTCCTACTGAAATCAATATGTCATAAAGATAAACAATAACAAATTTTTCAATAAATTCTACAAGTACCTCATTCATCAATCGCATGAATGTGCTTGGAGCATTACTGAGTCCAAATGGCATGACAAGCCACTCATAGAGACCTTCATTTGTTTTGAAGGCAGTCTTCCATTCATCTCCCTGCCTTATTCTGATCTGGTGATAACCAGATTTCAAATCAATCTTGGAATAGTAACATGAACCACCAAGATAGTCCAACAGATCCTTAATTCTTGGCATAGGAAATCTATACCTTATGGTGATCTTATTGATAGCCCTTGAATCTGTGCATAATCTCCATTTGCCATCCTTCTTAGGAGCAAGTACACTAGGGACTGCACATGGACTGAGACTTTTCCTAATCAAACCTTTCTCCAAGAGTTCTTGAATCTGTCTACCTACTTCTTCATTCTACTGAGGTGTCAACTTGTAGGCCACTTTATTGGGTAATGTGGCTCCAAGAATCAAGTCAATCTGATGACTTATGTCCCTTATAGGTGGTAAGGAGTTAGGAGTATCCTCTACCACAAGATCTTGGTACTTATCCAGTACTTGTTGCACTTCCAATGGGATCTCCTTCTGCTGCTTGCCTTGCTGATTGGATACAGGCTTCATCATCAGTGCATACCCTTGGGTATCCTCCTCCTTCATGAGTTGTAGGAACTCTTTGCCACTCACTAACAGGACATTGCTGTCATTGTTCTTCTCTCCAACCTGCTCTGGTAAGGGATCCATCTGAAATTTCTTACCATTCTTGGTGATCATATATGTATTCCTTTCACCATCATGCTATGCCTTCACATCATACTGCCAAGGTCATCCAAGAAGAAGGTGACAAGCATCCATAGGAATAATTTCACATAGCACCTTATCCCTATAATCACCTAGTTCAAACTCTACCCAAGTTTGTTCTTCCACCAAATAGTTCTGATTCTTATTCAACCAAGATATTTTGTGAGGATTAAGATGGGGTAATCTTTTCAGTTTACACTTTTCTACCATTTCAGTAGACACTAAATTTTCAGTAGAACCTGAATCAGCAATGATTTTACAGAGCTTACCATATGCTATTCCTTGGGTTCTGAAGAGATTCTTCCTTTATGGAGGCTCCTGCTTCAAAGGCATCTTCATGAGGGTTCTCTTAATCATCATGCTCTCTCCTTCAAGTACAGGTGCAGCACTACCAATTGGTGAGTTTACACTCTGACAATCATCCTCTTGCAATAGTTGGTTCCCTCTCCCACCATCATGAGAGCTAGATGCCTTCTCAGGGCACTTACTTGCAGTGTGGCCTACTTGATTGCAGTTGTAGCATCTTCTAGTGAAGACTCCACGTCCTCTGCCTGCACCACCACCTCTTCCACCTTTGTTTGTCTGTCCTCTACCAAAATTACCTCTTCCTCTATTGTTCCTGCCACCTCTTCCTCTGTTATTCTGATCCCCTCTCCTTTTCAGCTTATCCTCCGCCCTAGAGGCTAACTGAAAACATTCATCCACAGTCTTGGGAACCACCATACTAAACTCATCCTGTATATTGTACCTCAGACCATCCAGGTATCTAGCCACCATCTCTTTCTCTTCTTCTCTGTGATTGGTTCTCATGCTCAATCTGTGGAATTCTTCAGTGTATGTAGCCACGTCCATATCTTTCTGCCTAAGATGATTAAACTTTCTGATGGTCTGTAGATCATAGTCACATGGCAAAAATTTGGATCCCAACATGGCCACCATTCTACTCCATTTGGTGATTGGACTCTTCCCAACCTTCTCCCTTTCACATTGGGTGTAGTTCCACCAAACCAATGCAGAACCTCTCAGTCTGGTCTTTGCAAACTTTACTTTCTTACTGTCACTATACTCCTTGAAGTCAAAGTAATTACTTATGGCTTCAATCCAGTCCACAAGAGTATCTCCATCCAGTTTCCCATTGAACGTGGGAACATCCATTTTCGGATCACCACTATCTCCATGACCCTTGAGTGCGTTCAGGAATGCCTTTTGATTAGCAGACATACCTTCTCCTTGAGGATTCTCCCCTGTTTCTCCTTCTTCGTCCTCCTCTGACTCAGAAGTGCTTCCATTCTTCTCTTTGGATCTTTCTTCCTTCAGTCTCTCTTCGAGCATTTCTTCCACCATCTTCTGGATGGCTGCTTTACTCATCGTCTTGGGAGGCATTGTGCTAGCCTCTGTGTCTATCTCCAATCCTTCGTCTGACATACATGGCTGTGATTCAGAATATTGGCTCTGATACCAATTTGATGCAGACTACCAGCAGAAACAAACAAATTTTGCTTATATCTTCCCTATCGGCAAGAGGTCTTCTAAGGTTTCACTGAAGCTAAGAATGCCTTCTCTATTGGAAAGACATGAGCTATCGGCCTTTATTCATTCTTTTTCCCCGATGACCAAGTTCTCACCAATACCATCAGGCACATCGGCCAGACATATGTTATCGTTGTGTTCCTTGATTCTCACACCGATCGTAGTTCTCTTCCCGATAACCACGGCTCCCAAATACTTAACCACCACGGTTAGTTGCCTTCGTCGCTGAGACTTCCTGAACTCCTTCCGATGAGCTTTCTATCGGCGAGACTCTAACGGTCACTGTGACTTCTCTGTCTTCCCCCGACAAGGTTCCTCACATCGATACTCTTTATCAGCGATACTCCGAGGACGTCCCACCGATCGGCAAAACTACCTACCGTCGGCTGAGTGTATTTTCCTCAGCCCGATGTCGTTACTCTCACCGATGCAAACAAACGATGGTATGTGTCTCCGACACTATACCAATCTTTGACAAGATGGAAAGTATTTCACGCTGACGTCGGATTCATCGGTTAGACATAGTCTATCGGGAGGTCTTCAAAAAGTCACTCCGAAGCTCTATCTTACGCCGATGGATGCCGTACTACTCAGTGATGCCAATATAGGGTTTCATTGGACAGAACAAGAATTAGGTTGATTCCTGTGTCAAACCCTTGACAGTTCATGTCAATCTGATCCCACATCAATACTATCCAATTTCACCTCGATTTCCCGACTAGCCACATGACGATGTCTAGTCAAACCTGACTGAGTTCTCTGGTTTCCTGGGCAAGAATTTAGAAACAACAAACTTGAAAGGCCTTTCCCCCATCACACTGATACTACACTAGGCTTCAATGGGCAGGGTAAAGGTTTGCCATTTATGAATCAAACCCTAACTCCTAGGTTACCAGTCAGCCTCTGTGGAATTTGTTAGTTTTACACCACCTGTGCACTACAGGAACACTATGGATTAATAGATAGCATCCAGTTAGGGTTTCAATATACAAGATCAGGATAAAGATATCAAACCACCAAGAACACCCAAGAAAAATCAACACATACCATACCCAGAACTATCTTTATTCATTTAGCCAAAATATTTGTTGTAATACACACACTTCCACTCGTGTGACATACAACCTACCTCTAAAGAAGATGTAGAGACAACAGTTATTTCTTGCCAACCTTGCAAACTAATTTTCAAATCAGTTAGCCGTTGGTTTACCCTTCATACAAACAAAACCACATGTTTGCCTTGCACATGTACATCCATGGGATCAAATTGACCCTTATTACAAAATGAAATGGCTTAAGAGCCTTATGAGAGAATAAAAGAAAAGATGACCCTGCACTACAGAGAATGTGCTCCTGCACCATTCTACAAAACTCGAACTTCTCCCTTGGAACAATCTTCGTCAAAACATTCGCCAGATTCACTTTGTGCTTGCAAACTAGGGAAGACTTTTTCATTAAAAACAACATCCCGACTATGAACAAGCTGCTCATCAATAGGATCCCACAAGCGAAAACCATATTGTTCTTCACCGTAGCCGACAAATATGCATCTTTTTGACTTAGAGTCCAATTTTGTTCTCTTTTCCTTGGGGACATGAGCGAATGCTTCACAACCGAAAACTTGTAGATGAGAATATGAAATCCATTTGCCCAGCCATACTTCTTCCGGAATATCAAAATCTAATCTGGATGAGGGGCTTCTGTTGATTAAATATACGGATGTGTTAACCGCCTCTGCCCAAAACTCCTTGCTTAAGCCTGCATTGGACAACATGCATTAAGTCCTCTCAAGAATGGTTCTATTCATCCTCTCGATTGTACCGTTTTCTTGAGGAGTGAATGGGACTATTTTAATCTATCTAATGCCATTATCTGCACAAAAACCATCAAACTCTAAGGAACAAAACTCTCTCCCATTATCAGTTTGCAAACATCTGATTTTATGCCTAGTTTGATTCTCAACCATTGCTTTGAAAATTTTGAATTTGGAAAAAACTTATAATTTTCTATTCATCATGTATACCCACACTTTACGAGTACAATCATCAATAAAAGAGACAAAATAATTTGTACCTCCAAGAGATGATACCTCCGTAGGTCCAAACGCATCAAAATGGATGAGCGCAAAAGGTGTTGTTTGCATGGCATGACCAATCTTCAAGAAGCTTATTCGCCTTTGTTTTCCATGGAGAGAATGCTCACAAAACTCCAAATCCACGGACTTCAAACCTGGAAGTTGATCCCTCCTTAACATAACTTCAAGTCCTCTTTTGCTAATGTGTCCAAGCCTCTTATGCCAAAGGTTTGAGCCACTATCCACAACCGCCATTACAGTTCCCACTTCACCATGACATTCTAACATATAAAGACTACCCAATTTGCAACCTTTTGCAAGCACCAACACACCCTTGGTTACTTTCCAAGTATCTAAAGAAAATTTGACATCACACCCTTGAGCATAAAGTTGGCTCACTGATATTAAATTTCATTTTAGCATAGGAACATGTCTCACATATTTCAAGATCCATTTATTTCCATTTTTCAAAGACAATATCACATCACCTTTTCCTGCTATTTCACATTCTTTATTATTGCCAAAAAAAACTTTACCAAACTTACCTTCTTGATAGCTCGTGAAAGCAACCTGTCATGGAGTAGCATGAAAAGAGGCACCAAAATCAAGCACTCACAAATCTGCAGTAGTGTCACTCACTAATAAAACCAGAACACCTTCATCTTTCTCATATGCAGTGTTGGCTTCGTTATTACTCACCTTTTCTTGTGTCTTTTTGTAATTCCAACAATTCTTTTTTGTGTGACCCACTTTGCCACAAAACCAACATTCTCCATTTTTGCCCCTAGACTTCGATCTTCTGGTAGATTTGGACCTTCTTCTATTATTATTTATGTCCCTGTCTTGACCCCTTCCTCTATTGCCAGTGCTTACAGCAGTCAAGGCATCACCAGATGAGGGTTCTTGATTTTTTCTCCTCATGTCTTCACTGAGAAGTGTAGCTGCAACATCATCAAATTCTAGTTTACTTTTAGCAGCCACCGAAGTGCTAACTGCCATTACAACCCCTTTCCAGTTGTTCAGTAAAGAACATAACAACAGAATTGCTTTAATTTCATCATCTAAATTTATACCCACTGAAATCAGTTGAGTGACCAAGGTATTGAATTCATTGAGGTGATTTGACATGATCTCACCTTCTCTCATTTTTAAATTGTATAACTTCTTCATGATGAATACCTTGTTTGATGTTGATGCCATTTCGTACATATCTGAAAGCTTGTCCCATAGCTCTTTAGATGTCTTCTCAACTGAAACGTTGAAGAGGACATTACTTGACAGTGAAAGAAAAATAGTGGCCCTTTCTTTCTTATCCAATGTCTCCCACTCTTCGTCTGACATCTAACCTTTTCCTTTGGTTTTCCCTACCAGTGCGAGTGAGAGATCTTGCTTAATTAGTAGTGATTCCATTTGTACCTTCCATAGCCCGAAATTTTGCCCTAAAAACTTTTCAATTTTCCACTTATCTACTTCGTCTATGCTTCTAGAAATTCTTCACTGATTTCCAACTAGCTTCAGCATCGAGCTTCTTCGTTGAGCTTCTTAACCTGCTCTAATACCAATTGTTGAGTGAAGAAAAACAATAAAGACTAAAAGAAGATTACTAAATCAAAAAACACACACAGAACAAATGCAAGAAAGAAGAAGGCTCCAAGTTATTTAACGTGGTTCACCAAATGGCTACATCCACATAGAGCAAGGGATAGCTCTATTTCTTTTCAACCCAAAATGAAAACTCTATTACAAAATACATCTGTAGCTATGAATATATCAAGAGGAATATGAGAGGTGGCAGAAGTGTTATACCAATAATAAATATTGGACTGCAGGCGTTACACCAACACCTTTAACAAAAAGAGGAATCCAACATGTATTAAATGCTTGTATCAATGTCATTATAAACTTTGATTTATTTTATTTTATTTTATTTTATATTAGAGATTGTAAACAAAAAAATAGGTACAAGATGAGGTCCATAGCTACAATATATATCTAGTGTTCAACACAAAACTAAAAGAAACTTAGACAGCCTGAAAAAACAACACCAACTGTCAAAAAGATAGCGAACGTGCTTACAAGACACTTGATTTATAATATACAAGAAGGATGATCATATCTATTCCTAGCAGCATTTTTTATTATTGTTGCATTCATACATATCACATTCATAAGTTCCAATCATAGGATCAGCTATGTCTTTGGGGTCCAAATCTTTCGTAGTTGGTTCATACTTCACTTTGTTGGCAATGGTGGAACCCCTTAGGTTTTAGGGTTTTATGTCTAAAATGATCAAGTGTTTACCTTAGAAAATCCTTTTACCCTCTTTTCCCTCAATCCTATGCTTTATTTTCTATTTTTACATTGACTATCTTTAGTAGGTCGTCGGTCACTTAAGTTACAACTTCATGTCATAGTGCTTATAGGTTGACCGACCCCTTTGCCTAGCCATTACTCATTGTTGCTAGTAAAAATCAAAGCTTTATATCCTAAGTTCTAAGGTTTATTTAAAAGTAAATAGCACAGTGTCATAGCGTGTCATCAGTGACATCATCACCTCGCTGCGTGGCCGTGACAGGATGACATATGTCCAAGAATCTGTGCTAATGTCCTATTCCACTAAGAATCCTGCATTAACCAGTCCCATGTCGCCAACTATCAGTATAAAGGTGGTCCGTAGAGAAAGACTTAATCCAATGGCTGTGCTCCATCACAAGGGTATCTCGCAGGATGGAATCTACGCCGCACGGTCACGAGATGGTGACACGTGGCATTCTCTTTTAAGAAGTGTAAGTCAAATGAAAGGACACGTGGAGGCTTTATCGCGCCCGCACGCGGTAGGTAAATGGTGGGTCATCCTTGGCCACGAGGCTGCAAGATGGTGTCATGTGTCTGGTCTAGATAGAAAGTAGTGCAATTTACAAAGAAGGTACATTTGATATGGCCTATCCTGATTGGCCGAAGACTTTTCAACATGATGATCGAGATTTTCAAATCTCGCAGGTAACTGTTGGTTGTAGATCTTGCAAGGACGAATTCAAATCGACGGTGCAAGTTTGAAATTTTGTAATGAACGTTGGAGGTGCGTTGTTGCACGAATGAAGAGTAAAGCTAAGGCTACCTCCATTAATGCATTAGAGGCAAGGCTATGAAGCTTAAAAACAAGAGAATTTAGGGCTTCACGCATCATTTCTTCAAACACATGCAACTTTTAGGCACACAGAGGATTCCCAAGCAAGTGAAAATGATAATTCAGAACTCTGCAAATAAAACCAGTAAGGTCACTCTATCTCTCTGTATCCATTATTTTAGGTTGGCCTTTTGATTTGATAAGTAGTTAATTGCCTGAAAAAGAAGCCCTAGGCTGTTAAGATAAGCTAGGAAAAATGAGTCAGGTTGGCCAACCCTCTACCTCCAAATGTAGTTTAGACGAGGACCTCATGATCCAACTCCCTGGGTCTGCTAGGATAGCCTTGAAATTACATGGCCCAAGCGGGCCCAAAGATAAATTCCTTGATTATAGCTATAATTATCGGGATGTCATATTGCCAATTCTCGGTTGGATTCTGTTCGAACATTGGCATAAGAGAATGAACTTTAAGGTCCCTATTTGTCATGCTTGGAAGTATGATTTAGCCAAGCTTATATGTTCCAATGTCTTCCCAAACCCTGACTCAGGGCAACAACGTTGAGGTATGATCCTGTTACAAGGTCTGTCATGGCTGGAAATGGTACAAAAATCATCAAATTCACCAAAGGATTTATATCTATTGTATTTGTTAGGGTAAAATGCGGATTAATCAATTTAACAACAATAAACCCAAACATCAATAGAATAATGAAACTACGAAAGATTGAACGAAATGGAGCAATGAATAACACAATGCAAACCTTCCTTGTTTCAAAGCTTCTATTGTTTGCCTATTAAAACCGTCCTTGCTGATATGAAGTTGGCCCTCAGTGATTGCACTCCTTTTGCTGTGTTGTAGGATGTCGGTAGTAAACTGCTGTGTTGATAGATATTGCTATGAAGAGGAGCTTCAAAGCAAATGGTGATCTCAAGTAGATTGTATTGGGGGTGCCAAAGGCACGCTGGTGAATTTCTGCAGAGTAACAATAAAAATAACCTGGATGAATAGAATGGGAGGATGAGGTTTCTTTTATAGAATCAGAAGAATGAGGATCAACGGTTGAGGAGAAGTATGAAGATCAATGGTTGAGAATGGTTGAGGAATGGTTAACCAGTAGAAATATGACAAGTGTCTCACCTCCATCATGAAAGAGGGGATTTGACAACATTGATTGGAGAGTTAACTCCTTTAACTGATTAGTTAACAAACTTGAATTAGTTAGTTGGAAGAATGGATTGAGGGATTGATTGAATTGATTGATCAGTTACCCAAATAGATTAAGGAGCTGACAGAATTGATTGGTCAGTTAACAGTTTTGATTGAGAAGTTAACTGATTTTGATTTAGAGAAGAAATAGGACATGTGGGTGAGGGAATATTAGGTAATTAAATATTTAATATATTTAATTACATGTGCAACTTGGTGAGGTGGATTTATGAAATTAGGACTTAGGATAGAGGAATTTATGAATAATTAAATAATGTAGGATTATTTAATTATGTGAGACATTAGAAGAATTTAGGGAATTTAATTAAATAAATTGATTTTATTTAATTATGGAATAGTGAATTGATTAAATAAATTTAGAATATTTATTTAATTGATAGAAGAAGAGCATAAATATTTAGAATATTTATTTAGTTGATAGAAGAAGAGAATAAATATTTAGAATATTTATTTAGTTGATAGACGAAGAGAATAAATATTTAGAATATTTATTTAGAATGAATCGTGTCATTTTTAGGCATATACATTTTGCCCCTCTTTGATGCAATGTGGTTTACAACATTGCTTCAAAGAAATCAATAGTCTGATAGTGATACATGCCCCAGTTTTGCCCCTGGTACAAGTTTAATGACGATAGGATGCCCCCTCGGGAGATTGGACAGGAAAAAGGTAGAAGGCATGAGACGGACAATCTCATGAAGACGAAGGGGTGTAGGGTAGTTTTGAAGAAAAAGGACGTATTTTAGAGAAACGAGAAGAAAACTGGAAGAAAAATGGGCGCGGGAAGTAATCACAGTCATCACCTAGCCAGAATTAGGGTTTGCAAGCTATAAATAGGAGCTGGGTCCACAAGATAATTCATTTGGACATTTGGTTGATCTGGATTGGATTTAGAGAGCTAAGAGCAAACTTGGAGCAACATGGCAGCCAGAGAAGCAGATATTCCACATAAGGAGCATCGATTTGAGCGAGTCCGTCGATTCGAGCAGCCAGCAGAGGCAGGACCACCCCCAGTATGTGTTTCAAAAAATTTCCCCTAGGGTCGAAGTAGGGTGTCATAAATGCTAGGGAAAAATAGTGCAAATAGATGTGCTGAACTGCAGAATGGTGCATATGCTGCGCGAAATGGCGCATATGTGATTTTGCAGCACATACGCCGAATTTGGCAGCGCATATGTTAAAGTTGTGCATGCGTGAACTTTAGCGGCACATATGTGATTCTGCGGCGCATATGTTATTCCGTGGCACATATGTCGGATGTAGCGGCTCATACACTGAAGCTGTGCATATGTGGTTTGTAGCGGCGCATCCATGATTTGGCGGCACTTTTGCTGAATGAAGCGGCGCATTTGTTTTAGATAGCTGATTACTTAGCAAAATTGACTCGATTGGCATCTTGTTTGACATGTCAATCGATGAGCTATCTCTGAGATTGCAGGAATCTAGTCAAGAGATGTAGTGTGCTATTTTGATCAATTTGAAATGTTAAGTTTAGTTGATATAGTTCTATAGATATGTCGAGTATGGTACTTGCGGCTTTAGATTGACGCCTTGCTTTGCATGCTTGTAGGAGGAGATACGAGAGACATTGCAGTCTAGGGAGACGTTCCCCATGCCCCTATTGCAGAGATATATGCTCACAGAGATTGACAGAGAGGCACTTGGTGCCATGGGACTGGACTATGTATACTTCATGCCCGAGGTTCAGGCAAACCACGGACTGTTGACTGCTGTCGTGGAGAGATTCCATAGTGAGGATGGGACGTTCCACTTTCCTATTGGAGAGATGACTGTGACCTTGGAGGACATTTATAGGATACTACACTTGCCGATTCAGGGCAAGCTGGTGGAGTACGATGCGCAGTGAGATGCAGGACTCATCGAGTGTAGGTGAGTATTTGATGATACTGAGTTGGTTGGACAGGTCATCCCCTGGCATGATATTTACGACTGCTATGACTACTTCCCTAGGATTGTGGTAGGATTGATCGAAGGCATTGTATGCCCTGACAGGAGATCGCACGGGTTCCCCATTGGATGGGGCAGGATCATGGAGCGGATGGTGACAGAGGGCACCCGATATGCATGGGGTGTTTGCGTATTGGCGCATCTATATCATGACATGCATTAGGTAGTGTACCATCGTAGCATGAGTCTATCGGTTGGGGTACTATTGTTACAGCTTTGGCTGTGGGAGCACATAGCGGTGACTAGGCCGATATGTGTATTTGCAAGACAGTGAGGGGAGCCATACAGTTATGGCTACGCAGGGGTGATTTCCCAGCATAGGCTGGGGAAGTTGGAGTATTGGAGACACAATCTAGATGGTGTAGATGTGGTTGTCTGGTGACCATATATGGATTGTGAGCCATGGGATGATGAGGGAGACAAGCTGCCTTATTGCTTTCAGATGAGGTGGCTGATAGGGCAGACGCGGCATATACTGGAGAGGTAGATGGTAGGCTGGGTACTGAGACAGTTTGGCAGGAGACAGAGCATGCCACAGGGGCAGGCACTATTTGCACAGACTCACACAGAGCGGGTGAGATGGGGGCCGATGGCTTCCTATAAGGAGGCCCTGGTAGAGTTCCGACAGACTCCCTATGTTGCTTGGGATATGAGGACAGAGATAGCTAATGCCAGGATTACGCAGGATTATGAGGATTGGGTTACTGCACACCCTTTCCTGAGATATTCAGGGCCAGGTATGTTGGTGCCTCGCATTGATGAGGCAGATTCAGAGGAGGAGGGCCAGGTTGGCTGTGGGCGGAGGGGAGGTAGAGGGAGAGGAGGATGGGGTCAAGGAGGATGGGGTGGTGGCCGAGATGGTGGAGATGATGGGGGAGGAGATGGAGGAGGTGGAGATGGAGAGAGGTCGAGACAGCGGAGGAGAGTAGGGGAGGGGCCACCTCATGCCCAGCAGGCACCACATGCACAGATGCCACCACCTCAGCAAGTGGTATAGCAACAAGTGCCCCAGCCACAGGGGCTGGTGCAGGTAGATGCATATGAGCGCGCCATAGCCAGCCTGAGGGGACAGGTGAGAGAGCTATGGGCATAGCTTAGGAGGGTAGACGGTCGATGAGAGATAGATGCAGCGGTGATCGCAGGGCTGACCCACGAGAGGGATATGGCAAACGCATGGGTACGTGTTATCCGTGTAAAGAGGGCTACTATAGTGGCAGCTCTGGGGACAGATGCAGCCAACACCTTTTTGGTTGGGTAGGTGTAGCAGGCATAGGCACAGTTAGGCCAGTCGCAGACACAGCTAGCACAGGTGCAGGCAGAGCTTGCTAGAGCACAGGCATAGGTTCAGTATTACTAGGGTCTATATCATGGGGCAGTGCCAGCGAGCCAGAGGGCTTCAAGCTTCAGGAGTCAGTCTGGGGCTTCTCAGAGAGCAGGTCCATCACAGTCAGGAGCCTCTGTGATGGGCCCACGGTAGCCAGGGGTGAGTGGAGGAGATCCCGGTGGGAGCAGTGGTTCCCAACAGCAGGGATAGACTTGTACCACACTTGTATATATGTTGAGACATGTATCACCATCCTTTGGGATGTACTTTTGTATATGACATTGACTCATAGACAGAAACTACGATATTGTACATTTGGACACGTTTTATGCATATAAGGATGCAGCTGTGACTTTGCTCTATATGTTATGAGTTTATGGTTCCTTTCGATTTGTACGATGTGATGCACATGCAGATTTAGATGTTTTACATGATGTTATATGAGATGTTATCTGGATGCCACTTTTGATATGATGTTATGCGATGTCTATGTGATCTAAATGCATTTTTTGAAATGAGTTATCTGATGCATTTTTAATGTATGCCAATGTAAAATAATATTCATATGATGATGCACTTAGCTATGTTTTTGATTTCTCTGCTGTTGATACTATGTGATGTTGATATATGGATGAACTAATGTATGTTATTATGTATGCAACCAATTTAATCATGTTTATGACTATCTTGGATGCGATATGATATGCACCTATATGCTTTATTTTTGTGATGTCCAAATGTACTCTATCGACACTAGAATGACGGAATGATAGATGGAAGAATTGACTTGGAAGAATGACTTGATTAGAAAGACTTAGAAGTTGTATTCGATACTGTTACTCTGCATAGTTCAGGTATTATTGTATGGGATACGGATGAATGGAATTGTGTATGAAGATATAATGGATTGGTTTGCTTTTGGAGTGTTTTATTTCATCATTGGGTGATTTATTTTTTGTACTTTTCCTGATATGTTGTAAGTTAATACAAGCATCTAGGTATAATTAAACCGAGATGACCTGAGTACTACTTACATGGATTTTAATTTAGCAAGTTAATACAAGCATCGAGGTATAATTGAACTGAGATGACCTGAGTGCTTCTTGCGTATCAACAAACAAGGATTGCCCCCATTCATGTTAGACCTTTGATGTCCTCGATGATCTTTTTGCCGATCATGTCCTTAGACAAGGTTTCACATTAGTAAAGATGAATCCACAAACAACAAATAGAGAAAATAATCATGCCCCCATCATAGCGTCTCTAGCTTTTGGCATCCTTGAGTAGCACAGAAAGACATGATAACAAAAGTCAAGACTCTATAACTTAACCATGATTCCAATCTACAAAACATTCTTGCATTTAGATGTGTTTTTCTTGCCATAATTAGATAGAATCAGTTAGAAGGCCTTGGGTACTTTGCTTTGCTTTTGGATAGATTAAACTGTGTGGAGTCAAGATTCCTACCTGGAGTGCGGGTTCTGCTTGTACCTGCTTGCTTGGTGAGAAGATTCCACAATCTTTATTGGTGAGATGGACCCTAAGGGACTAACCTAGTGCCTCAGGGGCGCATTGCTAAATGGCCTTGCCTACGTGACGATGCAGAGGCAACGTAGTTCGAGGTAAACCCTAATGGACCTAAGACCTAGGCAAGAGAAAGTGGAGATGGACTCAGCTGGATAGAAGGACAAGATATGGAATGGATGGGATAGTGGAAGCCTCGGGGGCACATTTGAGAAATGGCCTTGCCTACGTGACAACGCAGAGGCAACGCAATTCATGGACCTGGACCATTGAAGACTAACGAGAGACACTATGCTAGGCTCATACTGAGGAGATGGTATGGGATAGAACCTTTGTTGACAAGGCCACAAAGAGGGAGAGTATCAAGCCATGATAGGTAACTGTCAGGTGTTTATTACGGGATAGATATGGGTCGAATGGAAAATGAGTGTAGGAGGAATGGACTCAAGGTGATTGGATTCCCAAAGATGGAGAAGGTGGTTTATCACAAGTAACACCTATTTACCAGGTTTTCATCACTTGCTTTTATTTGCACGAGAAGCTAGAAAGTAAACATGATGCCTATTTGCCAGGTTTTCACCAAAAGATGAATTTTTTTGTACTTTTCTAATTTTTTTGCTTACTTTTTTCATTTTTTTTTGTGTCCCCCTCATAGTGGGGTTCTCCTAGGTGTAAAACTAGTGAAGATGCATGCTGTTGATTAGGTCATCGAATAGCTCACCCTCTGAAGTTGCCAACTGATATGCCCCCAATTCGTAAGCAGCTACAATCACATAGGGCCCAAGCTAGTTGGGTTCGAACTTGCCTTTCTTTTCTCTGTCTTATTGATTGTGAGGATTCTCCTTGAGAACGAGGTCCCCAACCTTAAAGATTCTTGGGCGAACTTTGTGGTTATAGCTCCTTGACATCATCTGTTGTAAGCTTTGAGATGATCGAAGGCTTTCTATCACCTTTCTTCCAGTAACTCTAGTTCTTGCAACCTGGAGACCCTGTATTCTTCATCTGATATGAGACCTTTTAGCGACACCCTAAGGGATGGTAATTCAACTTCAATAGGGGGATGGCTTCTGAACCATAGACAAGGGCGTAGGGTGTAGCACCTATGGGAGTGCGTATGTTGGTTCTGTAGGCCCACAGAGTGGGATTGAGTTGGACATGCCAATCACGGCTAGCATCGTTGACTATCTTCTTGAGAAGTTTCAAGATTGTCTTGTTAGATGCTTCATCTTGACCGTTACCTTGGGGGTAGTATGGAGTAGAGAAACAATGTTGGATTTTGAAACGCTCACAGAGTTCGTGGACATCCTAATTTTGAATGGTCTTCTGTTATCTGTGATAATGGATGAAGGAATACTATATCTACAGATAATATAATTCAGGATGAATGAGGAAATTTGCTTATCTGTGACAGTGGTGAGGGGAATGACTTCAATCCACTTTGTGAAATACTTAGTGGCCGTTATGATGAATTTGTGGTCGTTGGATGAGGGTGGATGGATCTTTCCCACAAGATCAAGTCCCCACTGGCAAAAGGGCCAGGGTGTCGTTAAAGGTCTCAACTCTTGAGCTGGTGCATGTATCAGGTTCCCGTGTATTTGGCACTGTTTGCACCTTTTGACAAATTGATATGAATCCATTTCCATGTTTGGCCAGTAATAACCCAAACACATGAGTTTCTTAGCTAAGGAAGGACTGCTAGAGTGTGTTCCACAGATCCCCTCGTGTACGTCATGCAAGGAAGTTATGGATTCTTCTTGTTCTAAACAATGGAGCAAAGTACCATCGAGACCACGTCGGTATAGGGTATCGGCTATGATGGTGTAGCGAGAGGTGTGTCGTATAAAAGTTCATCTCTGGTTAGAAGAGAGGTCAAGTGGGAGAATGTTGTCCTTGAGGTAAGTGTAAGTCTTATCGTACCAAGGTGAATCAGATCCAACTAGAAGGCAGATGGAATGGATCTCAGGAAGATCATAAGCTGGTTGCCGAATAGTTTCCACTAAGAACTCATACTGCGACGCATTTTTAGGTATTTCTAGAAAAGAAGCAATGGTTGCCATTGCATCTGCTGCCTTATTCTCAATCCTAGGTATTTGCTCGAAGGAGATGGTCCCAAAGTGTTCTTTGAAATCGTCGACCATCCGTTTGTACGGGATGAGCTTTTCATCTTTGGTTTGGTACTCATCATTGACCTAATTGATTATAAGCTAAGAATCACCGTAGACATGTAGTTCTTGGATTTTCCACTCAGTTGCCATCTTGAGACCAATTATCAAGGCTTCATATTCCACTATGTTGTTGGTGCATGGAAATAACAAATGGTAAGACTTTGGAATTGTGTCACCTTGAGGAGTTATAAACAGGATGCCTGCCCCCGATCCATGGTTTGTGTAAGACCCGTCGAAGTAGAATTTCCAGGAAGATGTTGATACATTTAATAGGGATTCATCTGGAAACTCAAACTGCATTGGCATGGTGTCTTGTAATGGTGCATCTGCTGGTTGATCAGCTATGATTTGTCCCTTGATGGCTTTTCTGTCTACATATTCGATGTCGTACTCACTTAGAAGCATTACCCATTTTGCAAGGCGACCTGTTAGAGCTGCTTTGCTGAGGAGATACTTCAGTGGGTCTATTTTTGCAATGAGTTTAACTGGATGTGCAAGCATGTAATGTCAGAGTTTTTGTGAAGCAAAACCTACCGCGAGATATGATCTTTCTACTTGTGAGTATTGCAACTCATAGCCCACTAAGGTTCGGCTGATGTAGTAGACGGCTCTTCCTTTGTTCTCATAATCTTGCTGTGCTAGCAGTGCCCCCAGAGTAGTAGGTGTAGCGGATATCTAGAGAATTAGCGATTTCCCCTGGATAGGAGGCATGAGAATGGGTGGATTCATAAGATATTCTTTTAGTTTGTTGAATGCTTCTTCACATCGCTCATCCCACCTAAATGGAATGTTCTTGTGCAGGAGATGGCGGAATGGTTGGCACTTGTCTACCAGCTGTGATATGAATCTGTGGATTACCTACAGCTTGCCCTATAGCAATCTCAATTGAGTTAGAGTCTTGGGTGGTGGCATATTCATTATAGCTTTGACCTTGGCAGGGTCCACCTCTATGCCGTTTGCAGACACTATGAAGCCTAGCAGCTTGCCTGAAGTGACTCCGAACACACATTTCTTTAGGTTCAGCTTGAATTGGAATTGGTCCAATCTTTGAAATACTTTTTCTAAAACATCCAAGTGTGAGTCCCTTGTGAGAGATTTTGCTAAGATATCGTCAACATAGTCCTCCATTGTTACATGCATCATGTCATGGAATATAGCTCATTGATATGTGGCACCTATGTTTTTCAACCCGAATGGCATGACATTCCAGCAAAAAGTGCCCCATGGCCAAGTAAAAGCTGTCTTGTGTTTGTCCTCTAGTGCTATTTTGATTTGATTATACTCTGAGAATCCATCCATGAGAGATAGCATAGTATGTCCTGCAATTAGATCAACTATGATATCGATATTTGGCAATGGAAAATCATCCTTGCGGCATGCTTTGTTTAGGTCTCAAAAATCATTGCATAATCTGACTCGGCCATCTGGTTTGGACACTAGCACAATGTTGGATATCCATTCCGGGTAATCTATAGCCCTGATGAACCCTACATGCAACAATTTTTTGAGTTCTTTGACCAAAAGTGCTATGTGAGGATGCATCTTTCTCAGCTTCTGCTTTACTGGTTTTACCCCTGGATCCAATGGAAGATGATGTATAATTATGTTTGGGTCGAGGCCTGGCATGTCTGCATATGACCAAGCAAAGTTGCCTCTCTTTTTCTTAAAGAACGGTACAAACCTAGTTTTCTCTGGTGGTGTAAGAGATTTGGCGAAGTGGATAACCTTGGGATGTTCTTCTGTTCCAATATTCACGGGCTCTGTCGGTTCTACAACAATTTATAACCTTTTCTGGTACATATCACTAGGGAGAGTGTCAAGCTTTCCATCGTCAGGTGCCACAGTTGGGTTTTCACCTTTGGATGCATCCTTTCTTTTTATTGTTTTGGGATCTAACACTGCCGCAAGGCGATTTTCACTGTCAGATCCAGTTTTGACCTTGATATTTTTGCAACTGGAAGGCTTGGCACCCTCCCTGAAGTAAACCATGGTATTCAGTTCAATAGTAAAACCAGCTTTATGATCTCCCCTGGGTAAGTGGTCCCTAAGTTCCATATAATCAATGTAAGTATCGTCATTTTGGAACATATCTAGTTGGGGAGTTCCTCGTAGATCCCAATCAATAAGCTCAGGGTGCACGAGGGGGAGGGAGTTGGATGATAGACCTGATTCATTGATGGTGTGGATGGACATGTTAGGAGCATTGGTGGGGGTAGTGTTTGGGATGCTACTTTCTTCCAAGTTGTTTATTGCAATGGAATTTAAACTTTCCTTGAAAGCCATAATCTCAGGGATGGGCAAATCAGAATCTAGTGGTCTGTTCAAAAGTGTTTGTCTCTCATGGTAGGGGCTAAAAGTTTGAATGGTGTCGACCTCCTTTTCGTCATAGGAATGCTCTATTAGCTCATCCCACTCATACTCATTTGAATCCGTGTCACTATCCTCTTGAAGTGTTTGGATCATTTCTACAAGACAAGCATTTTCCTTGACTTTGCCCTTGCCTTTATATCCTAGGCCACTTGTGTTTCTAGTCAATGAGGATGAAGAAGGGTGGATAGGTTCAATGATTCCTTCTTTTCTGAGGTTGATGGGGCCTTATCCTGTTGGCAAGAGACACTATATGGATTCATGGTTGTTGTCATTGATGGCAACAAAGGTCATCCCACATATCCGCAAGTCATGGTGTGTCTCTACCGGAAGTCAGAATAAAGATTGTTGTGGTCCGGTGAACAAGAACAGAGCATGTGGCAAGGTCTGACAGATTGGTCCGGATCTCTCAGAGGAAGTGTCTTGGTGCAGTGCGGATTTGGGGAAGTCAAGAGGACTACCTTGAGTGGTATATTCCAAGGATTTAGCCTCCGGTGATGGACAAGGAAAAAGATATGAATAGTTGAGTACCGGATTCCTGAGAGACAGTGAAAACAGAGGAAGAACTGACTGACAGAGTATCAGACTACTTTCCGGATGTGTTACTATTGATGATAAAGGTTGTGAAGGCATGAATCATGTTTGGCTGACATGATTAATGATATCTACAAGTATATGCTTGATCTGCATTGCTTGGTGAGCAAGGATTCAGCCGACAGAACAAAGTTTGTAAGAAACTAGACTGTTCCGGATGCCGACTAGAAAGGTGATGAAATTACTTGTGCGGATATATATAGAGGATGGATTTAGTTGTGAAGTGTGTGACTATGTCAAGATATATGTGAATAAGTGAAGAATAGACCAGAAGTACCAAGATAGATCCGGTATGTGAAAGGATAACAGAATAAAGAACAGAGAAAAGATGAAGTGCAGCAGATCAGTGTACTGAGCCTAACCGGAACTGAACTCTAGCATATGCAGATGCTTCCAATCAGTTCAAGACTGTGATTCTTATCACTTTGTAGATAGTGTGTCTTCTTGTAGGCAGTGGGCCTCTTGTGAGCAGTGTGCTCGGGCAGTGAGCCCTAATTGGCAAGTGCCATTTTGTAATCTCCTATTCTTCTAACAGAGAATAATTTTTGGGTTAATCACCCCGTGGTTTTCTCCCTTAACAGGGTTTCCACGTCAAAAATACTGTGTCATGTGTTTCTTATTTCATGGTAATATTTTTGTTTGATTCAATGCTGCATCAATTAATGAGAAAGTCCAATAAGAGAAATAATTAGGATAACTGATTCACCCCCCCTCTCAGTTATCAACAATTGGTATCAGAGCTAAGTTCCTCCTAATAGAGCCTAACAGCTTGAGGAAGATCTGGGAGTTCAAATGGATGCATATGGTTTAAGGGAGCAACTCAAGACTGCCCTTGAGGATCTTGAACAGTCAAATTCTGAAGTCAATGAATTAAAGGAAAGACTCAAACAGGCTGATGAATTCATGAGAGAATTAAAAGACAAATTAAGTCTCTCTATGAAAAAGAGAAAGGAGCTGCTCCAACAGTTGGCAAGACAAAGTGAAGAAAGCCATACTAATGAAGAATTGACTGAGCAAACTAAGTTATGTGAAAAGTTATCAAAAGAAGTCATTATGTTAAGACATGAAATGGAATCAGGAACTATAAAGTTTACTCAAGAGATTGAAGAAAAAAGAAAGGCTGAAGACAATCTAAAACAATCTCTTAAAGAAAAATCAGAAGAATGCCACCAGATGGACAGGATTATCAGACATCTTGAATCTGATCTTAAAGATGCCAAAGATAATGAGGAAAAACTTGAGGATCAAATTGCCTCTCTCAAAAGAGACCTTCAAACAGCAAATGAATATAAAGAGAAATTCAAGATAAGTTCTGCTCAACTTGAAGTTCTTCTTGGAAGTCAAAAAGGGACAGATGACAAGTATGGTTTGGGATATGAGAAAGGAGAAAGCTCCGGATCCGGTCAAAAGAATTTAGCATCAGAAAATCCAAGAAACAGGCCTAGAAGACCTCCGGTAAGACAACCCAATGCTCAAAGATATTCATCTTTCAATGGATACTGCCACAGCTGCAACCACTTTGGTCATAAAGCTAATCAGTGCAGAATGAGAATGAATCAGATTAATTCATCCTTCTCCGGACAGTGCTTCAACTGCAAAAGGTATGGACACAAATCCCATGAATGCAGAAATATGCAAGTAAACAAATCATTCAAAGGTAGATGCTTTACATGCAATAGAGTAGGTCATATGGCTAATCAATGCAGATCAAGAGGATATCAGTCAATTATGCAAAGAAATGTTATTTGCCAAATCTGTAATAGGTCCGGTCATAATGCTAAAGTCTGCAGAAGCAAGAATCAGGACAAAAGAGGTCCGGTGTATAATCAGAATCAAGACAAGGGTAAACAAAAGATGAATGCAGATGAAGTTAGGAATCAGATGAGCAAGATTTGGGTGAAGAAAAGTTCAGAGAATGTAGAGGTTGGATCCGCACCAGACTCTGGTGCTGATATTTCTTCCGGAAATTAAAAAGTTAGCTCTGGCTCAGGGGGAGACTCAAAGAAAATCCTGTTCCCCCAGCCAATCAAGAGGTGCCTGATGTGGCATAAGATGCGGAGTAAAAGGTTTAAAGATATAAGTCTTGAGACGATCCAGATAAGATTTCAGAGGTCCGCATGGAGTTATGAAGAAGCTGTGATCGATCAAGTAAGACCTGTTCCGGGAGATGCTCCGGTATGTCAGAGGATCACAAAAAGGTCCGGAGAGATCCAGAAGTGCACTATCTTATTCTGCGGATTGGACAGAGTGTTTGGGATGTTCTTGTAATGTGTCACCTCGATTTATTCATGATTGAAAGATCCGGATGATATTCACAGATCAGGACTGATCCGGGATACTCCAAGCTATCCGGACAAGGCAAACCGGAATAATATAGGTGAAGCATTTATTGCAAATAGATATTAGGGTTTGCGGAGCAATATAAGGGATTTCTCAAAAATCATTTGCTCATTCTGCACTCAAGAAGAAGCGAAAAGTGGAGCTCTGCAACAAGATTCATCAAGCACAACAAAGATCTCCTGCCGAAGTCATTGCATAAAGAAATCAATCCAACCACTCCGTGCAAACCGAAGGCGCATAAGGTATTCTCCGTTTTTCATTATCTCACTGCAAATCTTTGAAGAATGGCTACTCCAAATATAGTTAAGATCTCTGATAGACCTCGCCCCACATTCAAGAAACATCCTTACAAATCATTGGAGGTAGATCCACTAGGAGCCTTCTCTAGTGTTCCTCATGGTGTATTGCATACAGAAGATATTAGGGTTTACATCCATGCGAATCTTGAAGACTTTGGAGAATCAAAACTGATGGATATCTATCACAAACAATTGATAGATGACTCCTTTGAGATCAAACCTCAGTACAAAGCCATCCGGGACAAACACTTTGCACAGTGCATTCATTTCCCTTGTTTTGAAGAAGATGAATGGGTCCGGTATGTACTAAGTAGAGTACATGACAACTTCCTATGGTTGAACCAGCCCTTCAAGATCACCAAAGATGCAATTAGGGCTGTAACCGATCTGCACTCATCCGGTGGATTACCTGTTCTCAAGTCTGTCAAAAATCAGACAGTTAGTGATGCAACCGGATCCAAGTTTGACAAGAGAGCTATGACAGTTGATGACATCACTGAACCGGATGTCAAATTTACAGCTATGATAATTGGTTACAAAATCTATCACTCCAGTAGGGAAAATTCAGTACCGGGAACTGCAATCTACACAGCTTATCAAATGTTAAAGGAGAATGCAGACTATGACTTGTGTGAGCTTCTTGTAAACCAACTCTTTGAAAATCTACAGAAGATCAAGAAGGACAAGAAAAACTCCTTCAAGTATGGCAATCTGATCCTTTGTCTCTTCTTTTACTACATGAATGAGCTTCCCGGATCCAGTGGATGGATATGGCAGAATGACAGACCGGTTGCCATCCAAATCAGAGACTATTTGCATGGACTTGGGGATGCTAAAGCAAGAAATACAGCTCTATGGGGATACTTCAAGAACTTCCAAAGCATGATGCATGCAAGAGAAAGAATACCCCAATCCCTTGTTGAAAAGTACAAAGACACAGTATGCTTCATGGTAGAAACAGATCAGTGTCTAATGGAGGCAGTGGAGCCAAGGACTGTCTGGATCATGCCCATGGGGTATGAAGTGGATGAACAGATAGTAGAGCTGCATGTTCAACACATGCTAAGCCAGCCTAAAGATCCTAAGGCAGAAAGGTTTGGAACCTTTGAGGAACTGAGTGTAAAGATACATGTAGAACTCAGGGAACTGGAGATAAAGAGGAAGGTAAGAAAAGAAGTTGAGCATATTGCTCAAGGCCTAGGCATCTCAAAACAGGCACTTGATGCCAGCCGGGAAAAGAGAAGGAAGGCTGAGGAAGAAGAGAAAAGTAAAGAAAGTGTTCCAGTTGAAACTCCCACCCGGACCAGATCATCAAAAAGATCTGCACCTCCCACAACCAAAAGTTCAAAACCGGAAGTCCAGGCATCCGGTAAAAGATCCAAGACAAAGGCCACAAGGGCTTATGAAAGCCAAAAGGATGAAGAGGAAACATAGTTAGATGAGGGAGTAAAAGAAATAAAGAAGCAGAAGAAGAAAGGATCCGGTAAACCATCCACAGGCCAAGACAAGGATGAAATGGCAGAGGTATCTGTTGAAAAGCCCACTCTGTCTCTAGAGAGTGTAATCAAGTCGGTCACGGTAGATGGAAACCTTCAACCAATGATTGAATTTTATGATGACTACAATGAGGCTGACCAAAAGATTCTGCAGGAAGCCACAGTCAAATATCTGAACATATACAATAAGGCTTTCATTGAGATCATATCTCTTATTCCTAAAAGCCTAGAAAAGGAATTAGAAATAAGAAAGAATAATGCTCATGCAAAAGATCTTGAGATCCGGGAGCAGATAGCTATTTAGCTATATCCTCAAATTGATCCCAAGACAATGAACATAATCTTCAAAGACTGCAAAGATGAGTTCAGAAGTAAAGCCAGGATGAATCAACTCATGCTTGGTGAGATTGACAAAGTGGCCAAAGAGACAGAAGAGATCCTCCGGAAGGCCTTCAAAAGGTTCAATCTTCCTGTTGTAGAGGACTTAGGTGCAGAAATAGCTGCGGATTTGGAATCATCTATTCCGGAAGAAGTGGGCCCTGAACAGACAAACATCTCTCCTCCGGTTTCCCCTACAGTCTCCGGATCCAAAGAAGAAGAGAAATTACAGGAGAAGGAAGCAGGGGTGAAAGATAAAGAGGTTGACAGTTCCAAGACTGCAGAAGAAAAGAAACATCTGTCTCCGGCAAGAGACACTGCACAAACTGTTCAACAATTTTTGAGCAAAGCCACTATAGAAATTGATGAACCGGACCTACTAAAAGGACCATTAGATTTTGACTCTTTGTCACTGGTGCAAACAATGAAAATAGCCTCATTTGCAAATGAGAAAGTCAAAGAGAAGCTGCTGAAATCTCACATGGAAGACTGTGAGCTTATGGAGGTAGCATCTGGAGTGCTAGAAAAGATCATGCCATCCTTTCAAAAGGATCCCACAGCCTCCTCTTCTGGTAATCTCAAAACCTTAGTCAGCAGTGTTAGTACACATTTTGAAACTCTAGAAAAATCTACTGAAGAAAAGGTCCGGAAGGAATTTTTGGATAAAAGATTTTCAGAAGTATTAGAATTAATCTCTAAAGATAGGAAGATTGTGAGTATTGGAATAAAGAGCTTAGAGAATGCTCTTAAGGATGGCGGTGACATTTACAAATTTTGTATATCCTGGTCAAAGGCAACAACAGCAATTGATAAGAAAATAAAAGAGGAACAGGACAAGCTACAAAGCTTATCTCAAAGTTTTGATCCTCTCTCTTCCTCCATAATAAATCAAGAATGTCAGACTATTGCAGTCTTGAATGAAATAAAGAATCTTGAGAAGGAAAGGAAGAATATCACTAACCGGATGGGAGAACTTAGAAGGATTATAATCCCTAAGTTGGAAACTATGCATGAGGCCATCAGTGATGCTCAGACCACCGCCCAAACAAATGATCCGACAGATCTCAAGCGGGCAGAAGCTTTTGCATTTTTGTTGAGTGGTCACATTTCAATTTTGGATAGAATGAAGCAAAGTTGGGCTACAGAAATGATCCAATTGCAGACATCCTTTGCAGACATTCTTCAGTATAGGTGAGTATGTAAATATGCGGCTATGTATAGAAAATTTTTGAAAATTTTGGTGTGCGGACCCTACCCCTTGCCATTGATGTCAAAGGGGGAGTGAGGAGCAGTGAAAAATGAGGAATCCAATTAAGGGGGAGTTCCGGAAATTGTATATAAAGACAGAGCATCAGCAAAGGGGGAGCATAGTGTAAACACTTAGTCATTTTTCACTAAGTGTTGCCATCAATGCCAAAGGGGGAGATTGTTGGCAAGAGACACTATATGGATTCATGGTTGTTGTCATTGATGGCAACAAAGGTCATCCCACATATCCGTAAGTCATGGTGTGTCTCTACCGGAAGTCAGAATAAAGATTGTTGTGGTCTGGTGAACAAGAACAGAGCATGTGGCAAAGTCTGACAGATTGGTCCGGATCTCTCAGAGGAAGTGTCTTGGTGCAGTGCGGATTTGGGGAAGTCAAGAGGACTACCTTGAGTGGTATATTCCAAGGATTTAGCCTCCGGTGATGGACAAGGAAAAAGATATGAATAGTTGAGTACCGGATTCCTGAGAGACAGTGAAAACAGAGGAAGAACTGACTGACAGAGTATCAGACTACTTTCTAGATGTGTTACTATTGATGATAAAGGTTGTGAAGGCATGAATCATGTTTGGCCGACATGATTAATGATATCTACAAGTATATGCTTGATCTGCATTGCTTGGTGAGCAAGGATTCAGCCGACAGAACAGAGTTTGTAAGAAACTAGACTGTTCCGGATGCCGACTAGAAAGGTGATGAAATTACTTGTGCGGATATATATAGAGGATGGATTTAGTTGTGAAGTGTGTGACTATGTCAAGATATATGCGAATAAGTGAAGAATAGACCAGAAGTACCAAGATAGATCTGGTATGTGAAAGGATAACAGAATAAAGAACAGAGAAAAGATGAAGTGCAGCAGATCAGTGTACTGAGCCTAACCGGAACTGAACTCCAGCATATGCAGATGCTTCCAATTAGTTCAAGACTGTGATTCTTATCACTTTGTAGACAGTGTGGCTTCTTGTAGGCAGTGGGCCTCTTGTGA
Organism: Cunninghamia lanceolata; assembly: GCA_027924645.1. Lineage (NCBI taxonomy): Eukaryota > Viridiplantae > Streptophyta > Pinopsida > Cupressales > Cupressaceae > Cunninghamia > Cunninghamia lanceolata. The sequence goes on from BSBN01000484.1 coordinate 64,855, forward strand.
GCAGTGTGCTCGGGCAGTGAGCCCTAATTGGCAAGTGCCATTTTGTAATCTCCTATTCTTCTAACAGAGAATAATTTTTGGGTTAATCACCCCGTGGTTTTCTCCCTTAACAGGGTTTCCACGTCAAAAATACTGTGTCATGTGTTTCTTATTTCATGGTAATGTTTTTGTTTGATTCAATGCTGCATCAATTAATGAGAAAGTCCAATAAGAGAAATAATTAGGATAACTGATTCACCCCCCCCTCTCAGTTATCAACATATCCCTCGTACCCCATTCTGTGTAGAATAGTCTCCCCTCGTCCGTAGAGTTTTGTTGGGAGTCTAGGCGGATCTTGGGGTGTACTTTCTTCTTCATTATAAAGCCATTGTAGGATATCTCTCTCCTCTGTTTCATCAGATAAGGTCCCCCATTTTACAAAGGGAGTTGCAGGAGCTACAGGAGGAGCAGATGGCTTTGGAAAATGCTTGGGTTGGCCAAAAGATCTAGGAGACAAGGGCAATTTGGCAAGATTGAGACTGTGCTCAATTGAGTACTCTCCTACTCCAGTTTCTTTTATGGTAATTTTATGTTCTTTGGGCCTTGAGGAGGAGGCTTCAGCAATATGGTCATGCTGTGGGGTAGGAGATATATATGCTCTGTTATTTGGGATGATGCATTTGGGTTTCACAAGGAAAGAGTTGTAATGCTGATAGGGGTCGGGGTCACCTTGAATAGTGACTTGCTTGCCATTGTGCGGGAACTTTATGCATTGGTGATAAGTAGAGGGAACAACCTTCATGGCGTGAATCCATGGTCTCCCTAGAAGAATATTATAAGTGAGCTCCCTATCTAGGACTTGACACACAACATCTTTTATTACCGGTCCCACTTGAATGGGTAGGACTACTATTCTCTTTGTGGTTCTTTCTTCTTCATCATACGCTTTGATGGTAATTTTCCTCCTTGGATCAACTGCCTGTTTGGAGAACCCCAATGTAAGGACGAGCTTTAATGTGCAAATATTTAAACTAGCACCCCCATCAATGAGAACCCTCTTGATGTGGTGTTTGTGGATGAAGGCGACGATATGTAGAGGGGTGTTATGGGGTTGAGATACAGAGAGGTCATCTTGCTCAGTAAATGATATGGTGTTGGAGGAAGTCAGATTGCCTACCATGGTCTGGAACTTCTCTTGGGCCAAGTTAGTGGGGACAGTGGTTTCCACTAAGGCTTTCTCAAGGATCTCATTATGGGAAGGAGATAGACGTAATAACTCCAAGATAGAAATGTGAGCCAGAGTTTTTTTGTAATTGGTCGATGACATTGTACTGACGGAAGTTGGATGGAGAAGGTGACAACCTTGGAGGGGTGGTATTGAGCGTGACTTTACCACTGCGGGTAATTATACTACAACCAGTTCTGTTAGGTCATGGTTTTTGGTTGGGTGTGATGACATTGATTTGCGGGACATGCTCAGAAATGCAATTTATGGTATAGTCAAATGGCACACTTGCATAGTTGGAATTACTAGTCCCGCTACTCTGATTAGGCCTGTTGCGGTTGTTGTTGTTGTTGTCGTTATTGTTATTGCCATTGTAGTTGTTGCCGTTGTGGTTGTTGCTATTGTTGTTATTGTTGTTGTATGACCTGTTGTGATTCAGAAGTGGATCCCTGTAGGCCACATGAGTTTCATTGGAGGTATGCTGTTGGGTTCCTCCCTGGTTCTGATCAAGTACATCTTGTATGACATTTTTGAGGCGGATGCAATTGTTGGTTGTATGCCCCCTTCCTTGATGATATTCACAATAGTCTGTGTCCTTCCAGTAGGGAGGTTTGACTATAGGCTCGTAATCACTTGTTGGCGGTAGAGAGATTTCATTGTTAGCCAACAACTTTTGTAGTGCGGACTCTTGAGACTCACCCAATGGTGTGAACTTTTTCCTTGGATTTGAACTGAACCAAGGTTTGGGCTCCTGAGAGGATGGTTTGTTGAGTGTATTATTGTTTGTTTCTACTTTGAGAGTGAATATGGGTTGTTGCTTGGGAGATGCCGCCTTGGCATCCACTACCCCATCGTTGACCACATTCTTATTTTTGGTCCAAAACTTTGATTTATTCGTTGTGTAATTGGAGGTAGGTGTGTCCTTGTATATCTTGATTGCTCCTTTAGTGATCATAGCCTTTTCAATGAACAATCCCATTTCAATGACTTTTGAAAATGATGTAGGGCATTGTATCTGTATTTGATAGCTAAGATCAATGTTTAGCTTATGGACAAACATCTCCAATAGCTGCTTCTCAGGCATATCGTAAGAACACTTACTAGCTAGTTGTCTCCATTGTTGTAAGAAGGTGGTGAATGACTCACCACTCTTTTGTTTGGTGTTGCATAGATCTAGCATATATACCTCGTGTTCGATGTTGTAAGAGAAGTGCGTGATAAATTTGTTGACAAGTTAATCAAAAGTTTTGACTCCTGGTGGGAGACGTGAGAACCACTCCATAGCTTGACCACCTAAAGATCTTGGGAATAGTCTCATCAAGTAGGTCTTGTTGTGAGCTACTTCTAGACATGCTGCATTGAATTCCCTAATATGATCTCTAGGGTCCCCCTTCCCTTTGTACTTGTCAAACTTTGGAGCTTCGAACCGATAGGGGAATGGTTTCATGACCAAATTTTTGTCAAAGGGGTACGGTGCTATATCTTCCAAGGAGTAGTTCTTGGTACTTGTACCCATCTTAAGGTCTGATATTTGTTGTGTGAGGCTCTCGATTTGTTTTCTCATTTCTTCCATAGGAGCATTTTGATCTATGGGTCTCTTTCCTCTATCATTTGCATTTGGGTCTATAGTATTCCTTTCTCTTTCATTTGCGTGTGGGTCTGTATCATTCTTTCCCCTTTCATGATCATTGTCTATATTTTCCATGATTGAGCTTATATCAAAGTCTGCGGGGAGTTTAATTCCGAGACTAGCAAGATGATAGAAATACTTATGAGGGTCACATGGAGCACCTTCTCTACTAAACATTGGAATTTCTGATCTTGGATGCTCCCTTCATAATCTTCGTGAGAGATCTCTTCATCACTATCATGAGGTGTGACGATACGATTTGATGAGCCAGCCATTTCAAGTTGCTTGTTGTACTAAGATCGAGTAAGAACCATGTAAGGTGACATGGGATGCAGTGGATTAGGATTAGAAATTTTGGCAAGGTGCCAATTGAGACTGTTATGAATAGGATACCTAGGACAAGACTTGGACAAAGGACTTTCTCACTCAATGACTTCAAGTAAGATGGTTGACACAAGACGGTAGCCACTAGTAAGGGTAGTCGATACCTATCTTACTGTGTAGGGACTAGTCATGCAACGAGACTACTAGCAAAGTTTTGTGACCTACTAGGCTTACGTGAATTTCACAAAGGATATGAGAAAGGGACCTTATATCAAACTGATATGGAACAATCTGACTTTGGGACAAGAAAGGTTTCGACAGAAGGTGAATGGGATGATCGATGAAAGAGAGATACTTGGGTGAAATGGGTGAAGATTGATTGCAAGGTTGAGCCTGATCTCTGAATGTGAAGCTAGGCTGAAAAGGGTACTCAAAACAGGTAAAAGTTTTCTCTCAAAAATAGTGTAAATGCTCACTGTCATGGATGCGCCGAAACAGATGCGCAGAATAAATGCACAGATGCGCAGGAAGTCACCGTACTGGTAAAGTATGAGTGTGAAGCAACAGTCAATAGATGCACAACAAGTCTAAACAAATGCGCCGCTAGTCGACACAAATGCACAAGAACACAGAATGTATGCGCAGCTTTGGCTTTACTCAAAGTTTTTTGCAAATTTTTTAAATTTTCTGTTGTTTTTGGTATTTTTGGCTGGAAAAAGGTCTTCTTGATCTGATTTTATGAATTAATAGCAAGAAAACATAGCAAGCACAAAGAATCTTTTATAGTTTCTAAATTTTTAGTGGTTTTTCTGACTCTATTTTGGACTAATAGGAACAAAAGCAAGCACAAAGATATTAGGCTAGAAATGGATTACAAGGGTTTTTGGCCATTAGAACAAGAGGTGTTTAATGTGGGCAACCGTTCAAGTGGTTACACATGCGGCAGCACTACTCTCCGTTATGGAGTCTCCCAGCCTCAAAGGGTTGCGCCTTAGAGGGTTTTGGGGGAGGTTGGCCATTGGTGTAACATAGCAACACTTGTTGCAGGAGGTTTTCACCTCAAGCACTTTTATTTTAAGTGGATTGGTAGGGCTTGGCTTCTAGCCTGTTTCCACTCAAAGTCATTCCCACTTGGACAAGCGTGCATCCAAGGATAGGCCCCTCTTAAAGGTTAAACAAATGGAATAACAAGTCTGGCACTCTAATCACCTAGTAAAGGGGAGAGCATAAGCCTATTGTCATTCGTCAAGCACAGAAGACACTGATTAATCCAACCTACTTAAAAGTAGAAAAATTAAATGGGCTAATCTACTTGGGCAAGCATAAAACTTTGAAGTGATTTAGCAAGATAGCATTGGTTCAGTTTTAATCCACATAGCACGAATAGTTAACTTTGAAATTTTGGTCAATTGAGATAGTAGTGGTACATTTTTAACCCAGAAATCAATGATGGGTTCAGTTTTAATCCACGTAGCATGAATAGTTAACTTTGAAAATTTGGTCAATCAAGATAGCGGTAGTTCAATTTTAACTTAGAAAGCAATGATGAGTTTAGTTTTAATACCAGATAGCAATAACTTGGAAAAGATAGCAATGTTGCAATGCAAGACAACAATGATCTAGTTACTTCTTTCCTAATTAAAGCTATATGAGGGTTTGAATGAATATCAGTTTTACTATCCCTTTAGAAAGTGAAGTATGAACTATCAAAATGCAACTATATGGAACTAAACCCGAACCTATCCTACAAAACAGCTCCAGAGAACACCTGTAAAGGTGTTAGCGTTAGCAAACCTTCTTAGAAAAGCACTAAAATCATTGCCCTCTATAGAAGCGCAACTTTAGTGACTAAATGCACAGAAATAGTCAATAGAAGCACAACAAAAACAAATGCATCATAAAAGTGCTCAAAAGAACAGTACAAAAGAACAGAAGCGCAGTAGAAACAAATGTGTCGTAACAGTGTGCAAAAGCACAGCCAGAAAGGACAGAAGTGCAGGAATAATGTATGCATCGCAGAAATTGGTATATGTGCCATAATAGTGTTTAAATGCGTCATAAGATTATAAGCACCAGAACAGAGGGTATAAGTGCTGGATTATCACAGAAGCATCATGGAAATGTTTAGATGCACCGGACTAGCCTGTGTGATGCCTATACAGAACCTGTCCTCAAAAAAGCTCAGATTTTGATGAGATAAAGGGGCAAGGCCCCACGGTGGGTGCCAAAAATGTTAGGGTAAAATGCGGATTAATCAATTTAACAATAATAAACCCAAACATCAATAAAATAATGAAACTAAGAAAGATTGAACGAAATGGAGCAATGAATAACACAATGCAAACCTTCCTTGTTTCAAAGCTTCTATTGTTCGCCTATTAAAACTGTCCTTACTGATATGAAGTAGGCCCTCAGTGAGTGCACTCCTTTTGCTGTGTTGTAGGATGTCGGTAGTAAACGGCTGTGTTGATAGATATTGCTATGAAGAGGAGCTTCAAAGCAAATGGTGATCTCAAGTAGATTGTACGGGGGGTGCCAAAGGCATGCTGGTGAATTTCTGCAGAGTAACAATAAAAATAACCTGGATGAATAGAATGGGAGGATGAGGTTTCTTTTATAGAATCAGAAGAATGAGGATCAACGGTTGAGGAGAAGTATGAAGATCAATGGTTGAGAATGGTTGAGGAATGGTTAACCAGTAGAAATATGACAAGTGTCTCACCTCCATCATGAAAGAGGGGATTTGACAACATTGATTGGAGAGTTAACTCCTTTAACTGATTAGTTAACAAACTTGATTAGTTAGTTGGAAGAATGGATTGAGGGATTGATTGAATTGATTGATTAGTTACCCAAATAGATTAAGGAGCTGACAGAATTGATTGGTCAGTTAACAGTTTTGATTGAGAAGTTAACTGATTTTGATTTAGAGAAGAAATAGGACATGTGGGTGAGGGAATATTAGGTAATTAAATATTTAATATATTTAATTACATGTGCAACATGGTGAGGTGGATTTATGAAATTAGGACTTAGGATAGAGGAATTTATGAATAATTAAATAATGTAGGATTATTTAATTATGTGAGACATTAGAAGAATTTAGGGAATTTAATTAAATAAATTGATTTTATTTAATTATGGAATAGTGAATTGATTAAATAAATTTAGAATATTTATTTAATTGATAGAAGAAGAGCATAAATATTTAGAATATTTATTTAGTTGATAGAAGAAGAGAATAAATATTTAGAATATTTATTTAGTTGATAGACGAAGAGAATAAATATTTAGAATATTTATTTAGAATGAATCGTGTCATTTTTAGGCATATACATTTTGCCCCTCTTTGATGCAATGCAGTTTACAACATTGCTTCAAAGAAATCGATAGTCTGATAGTGATACATGCCCTAGTTTTGCCCCTGGTACAAGTTTAATGATGATAGGATGCCCCCTTGGGAGATTGGACAGGAAAAAGGTAGAAGGCATGAGATGGACAATCTCATGAAGACGAAGGGGTGTAGGGTAGTTTTGAAGAAAAAGGATGCGTTTCAAAGAAACGAGAAGAAAACTAGAAGAAAAATGGGCGTGGGAAGTAGTCATAGTCATCACCTAGCCAGAATTAGGGTTTGCAAGCTATAAATAGGAGCTGGGTCCACAAGATAATTCATTTGGACATTTGGTTGATCTGGATTGGATTGGAGCAACATGGCAGCCAGAGAAGTAGATATTCCACAGTATTCAATTTAGTCCTTGCAACTAGCAAGCCAATTGACCTTGCTACTCTAAAGAGAAATTATAAAACTGTGAAATGTGCTTATAGGGATTACAACCTAGCCAAGCATAGGCCCAAGGGTGTTGATGGTAAACTAGTGAAGATTTCAGATACTGAGGAGGAGCCTTTTCATTGTAGTATGTTCATGGACTATTTCATCATAACTTATCACAGTTTGTGTCAGGTATTGGGTAGGGATGCTTCGGACAGAATGTCCATTTCTTTAATGATGATAACAGTTGATATTCAAAATAAAGATGTCAGAGAGCCATATGATTATGCAACTTACATTGCTGACCATATGCATGATCAGATGACAAAAATTAAGAATAATCTATCTAAGCCAAATGTCCATGTTGAATTCACATGGTATTCCTTGTTGTGCCATATGTTCTTATTTGCTCTATCTGAAATGTGGCACCAAAATCTACATGTTAATCTTGAGCATAGATGCTCAGGAAAACATGTTGTCGGTGCAGATATGGACATGCATGTTGGATATGCATTGCACTATAACAAATTATGTCATCTTTGAAGAGTATTTTGTGAGGAGAATCCTTGGGTTTTTGTAACCAGAAGGTGAAAGGCTACCTCCTGATGTGCTAGATTTTTTAAGGCCTCTGATAGAACTCCTCACCTTGGAATTGATCACAATTGGAGTGATTGGTTCTTTCATGAGAATACTACTTGCATTAGAGTCTATGGATGTGAGACCCCACCTCATATACTTCCTAAATATGTGCCTAAATGGGTAGCATTTTTAGAAATTATTAGGCAGCTAAATGATTCTGACAAAGAGCACCTGAGGAACTGCAAGAAGGGTTCATTCTTTCCTTCTTCTCTTAGATTCTGTGATTTTTTGATAGCTGACAAGAGTGGATTGGATCAAATTTATTCAATCATGCAATGTTTTGGGATGTATTTGGAGCACCCAAGGCATTTAGACCCTAAGGGCTTCATCAACAGAGTAAGGGTTAGCAAGGGAAGGCCCAGGTATTTCCACCAGGTATATTATGATGATGATATTTCTAGAAATTGTTTTACAATGAATGATGTCCACCACTTAAGGATTAAGTGGGACACTATCATGGCAAGTGATAAGATGAAGAAAAGCATAAATCCTACATATCCAGGTGCATTTGTAGAAGTGCAGGACCCAATCCAAAGAATTGAGAAAATGATAGACAATGCAGAGCAATTGATTACCTCTACCCCTGTAGGAGAAGGGAGACCTACTTATGAGCCTAGTAGCTCTAGTAGAGGGTATGATGTGAAAAGGGAATCAGTTGGCCCCTCCCCTGCCAAGAGGGCTAAAATTATTGACTTAGAAAACCCTAAAGAAATTGACATAGTTGAACTGGAAGGGGAGGAAGAGCATGTGCAAGAAGCTAGCCCTCATGTGAATTCACTTGATAGAATAAGACTATACATTCCCTGAGAATAGGGCAGTGAGAACAATGAGGAACCTAGCTGTGGACATTGAAGATGTCAGGGTAATGGCTTGTGACAAATTCCTAGAGGATGATGAATTTGTCAACACTCTTGAATTCAGGAGCTATGTTTTGAAGGTAAGAAGTGAAGAGTTTCAAAAGAGGATTGAAGATGCCAAGGTTGGAGTAGACCCTACAGAATATGATGCTATTACTCAGAGGGTCTTAAAAGAAGTACCTCAATCCATAAGTGCAATGACTCCAGAGGAGGGGAGAGCACTGGTTGCAAAAAGTAATATTCTACTTCTTCCTCACTGGACCCTATCAGATGCCATCGCATTTGATACACTCACTAAAGATGACTCAAATATAACAGGTGAGTAGATTGAAAAGGCTCTGTCTGGTGCAACCTTCAACCCTAGATTTGAGACACTAGAAATATGGGCTCTAGCCCTAAACAATAAAAAGCCTAGGGTTGAACTGGGGGAGTTGGTAGGGGATGTAATAATAAAAAGAGTATCTGATACCCTTGCTCCCCAGGCTGCAAGCCTAAATGTACAGACTTCACAATTTGCAGAAGCAGACACTAATAAGTTGCAAAAGGATCACAATGAGCTGTAGCTCAATTATGCTCAGGAAGTTGCAGAGATAAGCAGGCTCAAGCAGCAATTGTCATTGGGAGCTAGTACTTTAGCCCCTCTACCTGTGATTCCAACAGTGGAATCTTTCCCAGTAGATATAGAGCCTCTTCTTTTAGAGATTAGAGAATTGAAGGAGGAAAACAAGAAGCTGAAAGAAGAAGTGGAGAATAAGGTAGAGGATATAGACACCAATTTGATCAAGAACAAGGTGACAAAACTTTTGGCCAGAATGGAGGAGACTTGGAGGTCTTCCTCACAGTTAAGGATAGCCTATGAGAAGCATGAGTCTAATAAGCAGAGGTTGTTAAGTATAAAAACTAAGTGGCTTCCTAGAACTAGAGAAGTCAAAGATTTTCTTAGGTGTTCTAGATTTGATCCAAGTGCACCTCCTGAACTGAAGCTAGTGTTAGACATTTTGAAGAATTTTGAGGATGTGGCCAATTTTCAATTGAGGTTGGACACAGTTTTGAAGGAGAAAGTGCGGGCCATTGAAAGGTTGGGCACAAAGTGGTTGCCTCATATTTTGGAAGCTGATGGAAAGATTAAGGACCTTGACAAGTAGAAAAAGGAAATCATTGATAATGGTCATCAATTAATTCCCACTTGTTGTGATAAGGGTGATCCAACTATGCAGGTATTGAGCTTATCACTTGATAAGCTGAACATGGCTAAAATGAGTTTTGAGATATTTTGCAAAAATGTGAAGAGTATCCTGGATTGTAGATATATCAGCCATAATGGAAAGATAGCAGAAGTGATTTCATTCTCTTGGCTGGCTGACAAGACATACAATTAATGGAAGGACAAGTATGGGTCGAAGGATTAAACAGGCCAATCGCCATCTTCCCAACATTAACGAGGCAGATCTTCAAGTGGCTACACATTCCCTAAGTCAACTACCTCTTCTCTCCTTCTTCTCTCAAATGCAATTAATGTTCCCCAACACCTTTTGGCAGTTCTTTTGTATCATGAACCAATTTGAAATGACAATGTAATCAATGCTGAGTGCACATTCTTGATATAAAAAGAATTGTGTTACTCATTTCTTAGGTTGTTGAAGATTTTGGAATTTTGGAGAAGTAATAAAATACAAATCTACTGGGTTGTTCTATCTCTTGTCTTGTAAGTTTATGAGTTGTATGTTGAATATTTTATGCATAAAATTTATCAGTTTCATGTTGTTTTAAATGAGTAATGCTTTATTGCATATATTGTGTTATCTGACTCCAAGTTGTGTGTGTTCTTCTAAATCTGAATAGCTAAACATTGTTTATGGTTCTGGAACATGGGTCTTCTATGTTGAATACTTAATCTTTTACTTTTGTTCAAGGAACAAATTAAATGTTTTGGGTTGAGTGTTGGGATGAATATATTGTAGTGAGAATATTTGTAAGTAGAGATAACTAAATACTTAGTCTTGGGTAGTATTTGTAAGGCAAATGCTAGAGAAGCCCCTTGAAACTTGATTATTGTTCTAAGTTTATGGTAAACATTCACACACACACACACACACACACACACACACACACACACACATATATATATATATATATCTATTTGACTCCATGCCCTAAGATAGGAACTGGTTTGTTATTGTATTGAGTTTATGATTCAAAGCCCTAATCTTGCATCCAAACATAAAATACAAACAAATCTTAATCACAAACCTTTAGGATTTTTAGAAGTAGTTTTTGTTAGATTCAGGGTAGACAATTGAGAAGGGGGGGTGAATCAATTGTCCAAAACATCCTTTCAATTAAACACTTAAATCCACTTTGTAATTCAGCAGCATAGAAATAAATTAATCATGGAAACACAATGCACTAAATTAAGAGCAGAACACATTAACACATGAGACACCAAGATTTTGACGTGGAAAACCTGGTTAAGGGAAAAACCACAGGGTGACTAACCCAAGTATGTATTCTCTATTAGAAGAATAGAAAGAACAAAATGGCACATGCCAATTAGGGCTCACTGCCCAAGCATTTTGCTCACAAGAGCCTCACTGCCTACAAGAGACACACTGTCTACAGAAGAATAAGTATCACATACTTGAACTGAAGAATAGCATCTTCATCATGCTTGAGTCAGTTCCATTTAAGCCCAAAACCTCTGCTCTACCTTTCACTCTTCTCCTCTCTACCACGATCTCATTTCCACAAGATACCTTTGAAATGACTTTCTAATCCCTTATTTATACAAGACATTGACTTAGGAATAATCATCTAAGTCAGCAAACATCTACAAGAACATCCGTAGGATGTGTAACTCATCTGATCAGCCAAACTCAGGAAGAACACCATCATCTGGAAGTAACTTCTTCAATTGTGAGCTCAAACTCTAATGTGGACCACCAACACGAAATAGACACGATCCAAAGACCTCCACAAGCTTTCCTGAATCACCAAGAACATCCACACTACATCTTCTTACTGAAATCCTTCTCTCCTTCATCTGAAAGCTCAAGAACACAGTCTGTCATCACTGTCACAAAAAAATAGATGCTTGCGGACCTCCAAACCATAAACCAATCGAGTTGACACTTGTTAAGGACTTACTAAACACTTCACCAAATCCACAGAACAAGATAATGCATTTCCAGATCTCATCAGACCTATCTGTATCACTCTATCACCTCTGAACACCTGCTGGAACTGGTTTTACTTGAGTGGCCACAACTTCTTCAGATCTTCATGTGGACCTCTAAAATATTTACTAGAACTCCTTAAGACACATATCTAATAACCCTTTGAACTGCATCCTCTAATCCTCATCTTAACTAGGACTTTTACCTTACTGTCTTCACTATTCTTCATTGTTCCTGATATGACCAATTTTCTCAATATCCTTAGCAAACAGTTCATCCAATCCTTAACATTAATGCAACAGGAGTATGTTGACATCAATGACAACACTGATTAGGCCCATACTTGCAACAATCTCCCCCTTTGTCATTGATGGCAACATATGATGTGAAAAACTATTTTGACCATCAAGACAAGAACTTCTCCTTACTATCACAACTCCCCCTATGATCAACAACCATTCACATGTCTTCTCCTCCTTTCCTACTCCCCCTTTGATCAACAACCACTTGTTTTTGACATGTCTTCTCTCCCCCTTTGACATCAATGGCAAAGGGCACATACTTGTAATTCCACTACTTCAAAATCATACCAGCTGCTCCCCCTGAGTAGCAACTTCCCAAACATCAATCCGGATCACAAGATATAACTGTGAGATCCACCAGACTAATGGACATCAGTGCACCTTAGTTCATCACTGGAGGGGTAATAACCCCTAACTTCTGCCTGAGATACTCAAAAGAGTCCTTAGGTAGAGGTTTAGTAAAGATATCTACAATCTAATCCTTGGAAGGCACAAACACCAATCTAACTTCATTCTTGTTCACTTGCTCTCTCAAAAAGTGAAACTTGATGAATATATGTTTGGTCTTTGAATGCAACACCGGATTCTTTGAAATATTTATTGTATTGAATTATCACAGAAGATTGTGATATGCTCCTCATACTCCACTCTTATGTCTCTTAGCATTTGTTTCATCCACAAAACTTAAGGGCAACTACCTGCTGCTATAATATATTCTGCTTCTGCAGTGGACATAGATATTGCCTCTTGTTTCTTGCTCAACCAAGAAACCAATCTCTTTCCTAAAAAGAATGCTCCACCACTGGTACTCTTCCAGTCGCCCACATCTCCTACCCAATCCGCATCTATATATGCATGAAGAGAGAAATTATGATCTCTGGGATACCACAATCCATACTCAACTGTCCCTTTTAGATATCTAAAAATCCTCTTGATTGCCATGAAATGAGATTCTCTGCGATCAGCTTGAAATCTAGCAACAAGACCAACAACATTCATAATGTTAGGTCTAGTTTGAGTGAGATACAACAATCCTCCAATCATTGACCTATACTTTTTCTGATCAGCCTTAGGAGAGTCATCATCATTGCTCAATTTACATCCGGTTGCCATGGGAGTACTCATTGGTTTTCAGTCTTCCATCCCAAATTTTGTTAACAATTCTTTCACATATTTGGTCTGAGAAATGAAGATTCCTTTCTTAGTTTGAATGATTTGCAGACCCAAGAATAAATTCATTTACCCAAGCATGGACATCTCAAACTCACCTTTCATTTGATTTGCAAAAGTTTTGCACATACTATCTCTTCCTCCAAAAATGATATCATCAACAAACACTTCAACAATTAAGATGTTTTCATGATCAATTTTGAAATATACATTACTGTCAGCAGTACCTTTGTTGAAACCAATCTTCAAAAGATGCTTATCCAATCTTTCATACTAGGCTCTTGGGGCTTGCTTCAGTCCATACAGTGCTTTCTTCAACTTGCAAACCATATCACCATGATTGGACAATTGAAATCCATTCAGTTGTTCAATGTATACTTCTTCTTCCAAGTCTCCATTTAGAAAGGCAGACTTGACATCCATCTGATATACTTTGAAGTCCTTGAAGGCAGCAAAAGCAAGAAATAACCTGATTGCTTCAATTCTTGCTACCAGAACAAAAGTTTCTTCAAAATCAACTCGTTCTATTTGAGAGTAACCCTTGCAGACTAATCTGCCTTTATTTCTGATTACTTCACCAACTTCATTCAGTTTGTTCCAGAAGACCCATTTGGTTCCAATCACATTCTTATTCTAGGTCTAGGAACAAGATCCCAAGTGTGATTTTTCTCAATTTGCATCAGCTCTTCCTCCATTGCTTTAGTCCAGTTTTCATCATTGCAAGCTTCATTCACTGTCTTAGGTTCAATCTTTGAAATCAGACAATACTCTTCTGAATCATGAGTAATCCTTCTTCTTGTTTGAACATCTTTGCTTTTATCACCTATGATCTGATCTTCAGAGTGGTTCAGTCTTACATACTTGGGAACTTTGGGAGTTTTCTGCACTTCTGATTCTTGATCGAGCTCATTAAAACTCATTTCTTCTTCCTGATTTACCAGATCAGTTTGAATTTGAATTTCAAAAGGAACTTGGGCTCCTTGAATCAGAACACCATTCTGATCATCTTCATTGTATTCATAAAACCTTGAGGGTTTTTTAATTCCTTCATCAACCTTCACATTATTACTTTCTATAATCTTTCTCAGTCTCTTGTTATAACACCGGTATGCTTTGCTTTGAGTAGAGTAACCCAAGAATATTCCTTCATCACTTCTAGCATCATACTTGCCTAAATCTTCATCTCTTTTGATATAACATTTGCTACCAAAGACTCTGAAATACCTCACAGTAGGAGTGATGCCAAACCAAAGTTCATAAGGACTCTTACCAGTATTGCTTCTAATTTGTACTCAATTGAGAGTATAGACTACAGTGCTGACAGCTTCTCTCCAATATATTTGAAGAACATTTGCTTCCATCATCATTGTCCTAGATGCTTCTTGGATAGTCCAGTTCTTTCTTTCCACTACTCCATTCTACTGTTGAGTCCTAGGAGCAGACAATTGTCTTCTAATTCCATGCTTCTCACAGAATTCTATGAAATCACCAGGTATGAATTCACCGCCTCTATCAGACCTCAACATTTTATGTTCAATCTAGTTTCATTCTCAACCATAGCCTTGAATATTTTGAATTTCTCAAGAGCCTCTGATTTCTCCTTCAGAAAGGTCACCCACATCATCCGAGAATAGTCATCAATTAATAGCATGAAGTATCTATCACCTTGCACACTTCTGATTCTTGCCGGACCACACAAGTCAGTATGAACTAAGTCTAATAGCTCGGTAGAAGATTGTTCCTTGCTTTTGAATGAGACTCTGCTTTGTTTACCCAACTGACATTCTTTGCACAGACTATTTGTAGGTTTCACCAATTTTGGTAGATCTCTTACAGCCTGAGTATTGCTTATCTTGATGATATTACCAAAATTCACATGGCACATTCTCCTATGCCATAACCAACTCTAATCAATTTGCACAAATAGACAACTTTTCCCAGTACCAACTAAATGGAAGATGTTACCTTTTGTTTGGGTACCAGATGCAATCTCTATTCTGAAACTCTCAAAGATCTTGCATTTTCCATTCTTGAATCTGAGATCATAGCCTTTGTCCACTAATTGTCCAACACTGAGAAGATTGTGCTTCAATCCTTCAACATACAGTACATTACTGGTTTTGTTCTTTCCATCAAAGGAAATAGTTCCTCTACCTCTGATTCTACCAGCAGAATTATCACCAAACTTTACCACTCCTCCTTCATACCTTTCCAAATTTATGAACTTATTTTTGTCACCTGTCATATGGTGAGAGCATCCACTGTTAGTGACCCAATCATCCTTTTCTTCAACTTGGGTAGCCAGAGCTCTTTCTACAACTTTATGATTGATAGATTCAAAGGGTATTGGATCTTCTTCCTTGATGGCAATAAACACCCAATCACTTCCGGATTTGTTTCCTGTCTCTGATTCATCATCTGTTACTCCTTCATTATCATCTTCTTCATGAACATAGTAACAATTCTTTTGGAACCTTGATCTATTAGGATCTGGCCTTGAAAATCTTTCCGAACATCTTGAGGCAATATGACCAATCTTATTGCAGTTAAAAGATTTAAAAGGCAATTTTCCTTCATACTTACCGGATCCTCTTAGCAGTCTTTTGGTAATAAGGGCTTCAAGTTGAGCAGTTTCTGCTTCTTCTTACAGGCCTTTTCTTTCTTTTCAATACCATGATAGAGTTGATAACTGAGAGGGGGGGTGAATCAGTTATCCAAATTATTTCTACTTTCTGAACTTTCTTATTAATCAATACAGCATTAATTCAAACAAGCAAACATAACCATGAAATGGAGATACACATGACACAATATTTTTGACGTGGAAACCCTGTTAAGAGAGAAAACCACGGGGTGATTAACCCAAAGATTATTCTTTGTTAGAAGAATAAGGAAATACAAAATGGCACTTGCCAATTAGGGCTCACTGCCCGAGCACACTGCTCACAAGAGGCACACTGCCTACAAGAGACACACTGTCTACAAAAGAGTGTTATACAATACTTGAACTGATTGGTAGCATCCACATATGCTGGAGTTTAGTTCTGGTTAGGCTCAGTACACTGATCTGTTGCACTTCATCTTTCCTCTTCTCTTATGCTACTTTCCTTTCACATATCGAACCTTCCTTATTGTTTCTGCTCTGCTCTACTTTTATTTGCATATCACATATCACCACACTACTTCTCACAACTAAATCCATCCTATATATATCCACACAAGTGATTTCATTATCTTTCTAGTCGGCATCCAGAACAGTCAATCTTCTCACAAACTCTGTTCTGTCGGCTAAATCCTTGCACATCAAGTAATGCGGATCAAGCATATACTTGTAGAAATCATTAATCATGTCGGCCAAACATAATTCATGTTTTCATAACCTTTACCACCATCAGAAACGTATCCGGAAAGTAGTCCGATCTTCTATCAGTCAGTTCTTCCTCTGTTCATACTGTCACTCAGGAATCCGGTACTCAACTATTCATATCTTTTTTCTTGTCCATCACCGGAGGCTAAATCCTTGGAATTTATTACTCAAGGTAGTCCTCTTGACTTTCCCAAATCCGCACTTTACCAAGATACTTCCTCTGAGATATCCGGACATGTCTGTCGGACCTTGCCACATGCTCTGTTCTTGTTTACTGGACCACCACATTCTTCATTCTGACTTCCAGTAGAGACACATCATATCCTGCAGATGTGTGGGATGAACTTTGTTTCCATCAATGACAACATTCATGAATCCATGTAGTGTCTCTTGCCAACAATCTCCCCCTTTGGCATTGATGGCAACACTTAGTGAAAAATGACCAAGTGTTTACACTATGCTCCCCCTTGGCTGATGCTCTATTTTTATATACATTTTCTGGAGCTCCCCCTTAGTTGGATTCCTCATTTTTCACTGTTCTTCACTCCCCCTTTGACATCAATGGCAAAGGGTAGGATCCGCATACCAAAATTTTCAAAATTTTAACTATACTTAGCCGCATAAGTATATATATACAAGTTGTACTTACATATATTTAAGTATGTCTGAAAAAGTATTCTTCAACTGTACAACTTCTGTTGCCCAACTCTATTTCATCCTGTCCAAAATTGAGATATGCCCACTCAACAAGAATGCAAATGCATCTACCCTTTTTAGATCTGTCGGATCATTGGTCTAGGCTGTAACTTGGGCTTCTTTTATGGCCTCATGCATGGCCTCTAGCTTAGGGACAATTAACCCCCTGAGCTCACTCAACCTACTTATTCTATTTTTTCTTTGCTTCTCCAATTTCTTGATTTCACTCAAGACTACGATAGTCTGACATTCTTGATTTGTTATAGAGGAAGAGAGAGGATCAAAATTCTTTGATAGGTTTGATAGTTTATCCTCCTGTTCTTTTATTTTCTTCTCAATCTCCATTGTTACCTTGGACCAGGAGATACAAAATTTGTATATTTCACCGCCATCCTTAAGAGCATTTTCTAAGCTCTTTATCCCAATGTTCATGTTTCTCCTATCATTAATGATCAAACCCTGTACCTCGGAGAACCTTTTATCCAAAAACTCCTTCCGGACCTTTTCTTCAGCTGATTTTTCTAGAGAATCAAAATGTGTACTAACACTGCTGACTAAGGTTTCGAGATTACCAGAAGAGGAGGCTGTGGGATCCTTCTGAAAAGATGGCATGATCTTTTCCAGCACTCCATATGCTACCTCCATAAGCTCACAGTCTTCCATGTGAGATTTCAGTAGTTTCTCTTTGACTTTCTCATTTGCAAATGAGGCTATTTTCATTGTTTGCACCGGTGACAAAGAGTCAAAATCTAATGGTCCTTTTAGTAGGTCCGGTTCATCAATTTCTATAGTGGTTTTTGTCAAGAATTCTTGAACAGTTTGTACAGTGTCTCTTGCTGGAGATAGATGTTTCTTCTCTTCTGCAATCTTGGAGCTGTCCTTTTGAGTTTTCTCTCCTTCTACATTCTCACCACTAGCAGTTGTGGTCTTTTCTGTTGAGGTCTTCTCTCCTTCTGCAATCTTAGCATTGTCATCTTCTTTTTCTTTTACCTCTGCTTCTTTCTCCTATGATTTTTCTTCTCCTTTAGATCTGGAGACTGTAGGGGAAACCAAAGGAGAAATGTTAGTCTGTTCGGGGCCCACCTCTTCTAACATTTTCTCAGGAGTTTCTTCTACAACATTTGTGGTGGAGGGGTCAGTACCAAGTCCTTTATGATAGGAAGATTGAATCTTTTGAAGGTTTTCTGGAGAATCTCTTCAGTGTCCTTGGCTACCTTGTTGGTCTCACCAAGCATAAGCTGATTCATCCTTGCTTTGCTCCTAAATTCATCCTTGCAGTCTTTGAATACCATGTTCATTGTCTTGGGATCAATCAAAGGATATAGCTGAATAGCTATCTATTCCCGGATCTCAATGTCTTTTGCCATGGCATTGTTCTTTCTTATTTCTAACTCCTTTTCTAGGCTCTTAGGAATTAGAGATATAATCTCAATGAAAGCCTTATTGTATATGTTCAGATACCTGATTATAGCTTCCTGCAGGATCTTTTGGTCAGCCTCATTATAATCATCATAGAATTCGGCCATTGGTTGAAGGTTTCCATCCACAGTGACTGATTTGATTACACTTTCTAGAGACAGGGTGGGCTTTTCAACAAATTCCTCTGCCATTTCTTCCTTGTCTTGGCCTGTGGAGGGTTTACCGGATCCTTTCTTCTTCTGCTTCTTTATTTCTTTTACCCCCTCATCTGATTCGGTTTCCTCTTCATCTCTTTGACTTGCATAAGCCCTTGTGGCTTTTGTCTTTGGTCTTTTCTCTCTTCTACCAGATGCCTATACTTCTGGTTTTGATGTTCTTGAGCTTTTGGCTATGTCAGGTGCAGATCTCTTTGATGATATAGTCCAGGTGGAAGTTTCTACCAGAGCACTTTTCTTACTTCCCTTTTCTGCCTCTTTCTTCTCTTCCTCAGCTTTTTGTCTCTTTTCTCAGTTGGCATCAAGTGCCTCCTTTGAGATGCCAAGACCTTGGGTAATATGTTCTACTTCTTTTCTCACCTTTCTTTTCATCTCTGGTTCTCTGAGATCCACATGAATTTTTACACTCAGCTCCTCAAAGGTTCCAAATCTCTCTGCCTTTAGATCTTTAGGCTGGCTTAGCATGTGTTGAACATGCAGCTCCACAATCTGTTCATCAACTTCATACCCCATGGGCATGATCCAGACTGTCCTTGGTTCTACTGCCTCCATTAGCCACTGATCAGTTTCTACCATAAAACAAACTGTGTCTTTGTATTTCTCAACAAGAGACTGGGGAATCCTTTCTCTTGCTTGCATCATGTTCTAAAAGTTCTTGAAGTATCCCCACAGAGCTTTATTTTGTGCATTGTTATCACCAAGTCCATGTAAGTAATCTCTGATTTGGATGGCTACTGGCCTATCACTCTCCCATACCCAGTCACTAAATCCGGGAAGCTCATTCATAAAGTAAAAGAACAAGCATAGAATTAATCCACATACTTGAATGAATTCTTTTTATCTTTCTTGATTTTCTACAGATTCTCCAAGAGTTGGTTCAAGAGAAGCTGACAAAAATCATAGTCTGCATCCTTTCTTAGCATTTCATAAGTGGTATAGATGGTAGTTCTAGGTCCAGAATTTTCTCTGCTAGAATGATATATCTTATATCTAATGATCATAGAAGCAAACTTGACATCCGGATCAGTGATGTCATCTACTGTCATTGCTCTTTTGTCAAACTTAGATCTAGTAGCCTCACTCACAGTTTGGTTCTTTACAAATTTAAGAATAGGAATCCCACCGGATGAGTGTAGTCTGGTAACTGCCCTGATGGCATCTTTAGTGATCTTGAATGGTCCATTTAACCACATGAAATTTTCATGTATTCTGCTAAAAATGTACCTAACCCATTCATCCTCCGTAAAACAGGGGAAGTGTATGTATTGTGCAAAGTGCTTGTTCCAGAGGCCTATGTATTGGGGTTTGAGTTCAAATGAATCATCTAACAGTTGTTTGTGATAGATATCTCTTAGTTTGAATTCCCCAAACTCTTCAACATTTGCATGTATATAAACCCTAATATCTTTGGTGTGCAACACACCATGCGGAACACTGGAAAATGCACCTAGGGGGTCTACCTCCAAGGATTTGTATGGATGTTTCTTAAATGTAGGGCAAGGTCTATCAGAAATATTTACAATATTCAGAGTACCCATTATCAAGAGATTTGCAGTAAGATATTTGAAAACGGAAAATACCTTTTGCGTCTATCGGTTTCACGGAGTTGGTTGGATTGATCTCTGGAAGTAATGACTTATGCAAGTGATCTTCGATGAACTTGAGGAATTTCATTACAGAGCTCCGCTTTTCGTTTCTTCTTGAGTGCAGAATGAACGAGTGATTAATGAAAAACCCTTATATTGCTCCGCAAGCCCTAATATCAGATTGCAATAAATGCTCGACCTACATTATTCCAATTTGCCTTATTCGGGTGATTTGAAGAACCAGATCAGCCCTGATCTTTAAACATTTTGCGGATCTTCCAAATCTTAACCACAGTTTGTTTGAATATATCCCTTATGACTCCTTCAATCCGCAACTCTTCTTGTGCTAGTTCTGGCACCAATTGACTGGCTGGGAGAACAAGGTTTTCTTTGTGTCTCCCCCTAAGCCAGAGCTCATCTCTTAATTTCTGGAAGGAATATCAGCACCAGAGTCTAGTACGGATCCATCCTCTACATTCTCTGTACTCTTCTTTACCCAAATCTTGTTCATCTCTCTTTTAACTTCATCCGCATTCACTTTTTGTTTCCCCTTATCTTGATTCTGATTATGATATACCGGACCTCTTTTGTCCTGATTCTTGCTTCTACAGTATCTTGCACTATGACCGGATCTATTGCAAATTTGGCAAACAACATTTCTCTACATATTTGATTGATATCCTCTTGATTTGCATTGATTAGCCATATGACCTATTCTATTGCATGCAAAGCATTTACCATTGAATGATTTGTTTATTTGCATAATTCTGCATTCATGAGATTTGTGACCATACCTTTTGCAGTTAAAACACTATCTGAAGAAGGATGAATTAGTCTGATTCATTCTCTTTCTGCACTGATTAGCTTTGTGACCAAAGTGATTGCAGTTGTGGCAGTATCCATTGAAGGATGGATATCTTTGAGCATTAGGCTGTCTTACCGAAGGTCTTCTAGGCCTGATCCTTAGATTTTCTGATCCAAAATTCTTCTGACCGGATCCGGAGCTTTCTCCTTTCTCATATCCCAAACCACACTTATCATCTGCCTTCTTTTGACTTCCAAGAAGAACTTCAAGTTGAGCAGAACTTATCTTGAATTTCTCTTTATACTCATTTGCTGTTTGAAGATCCCTTTTTAGAGAGACAATTTAATCCTCAAGTTTTTCTTCATTATCTTTAGCATCTTCAAGATCAGATTCTAGATGTCTGATAATTCTATCCATCTGGTGGCAATCTTCTAATTTCTCCTTGAGAGTTTGTCGTAGATTATCTTCAATTTTTCTTTTCTCTTCAATCTCTTGAGTAAACTTTATAACTCCTAATTCCATTTCATGTCTTACCATAATGACTTCTTTTGATAACTTTTCACATAACTTGGTTTTTTTAGTCAGCTCTTCATTTGCATCATTAGCTTCACCTTGTCTTGCCAATTGTTGAAGCAGCTCCTTTCTCTTTTTCATAGAGAGACTTAATTTGTCTTTTAGTTCTCTCATGAAATCATCAGCCTGTTTGAGTCTTTCCTTTAATTCATTGACTTCAGAGTTTGACTGTTCAAGGTCCTCAAGGGTAGTCTTAAGTTGCTCCTTTAAACCATATGCATCCATTTGGATTCCCAGATCTTCCTCGAGCTATTAGACTCTGTTAGGAGGAACTTGGCTTTGATACCAATTGTTGATAACTAAGAGGGGGGGTGAATCAGTTATCCAAATTATTTCTTCTTTCTGAACTTTCTTATTAATCAATACATCATTAATTCAAACAAGCAAACATAACCATGAAATGGAGATACACATGACACAATATTTTTGACGTGGAAACCCTATTAAGGGAGAAAACCACGGGGTGATTAACCCAAAGATTATTCTCTGTTAGAAGAATAAGGAAATACAAAATGGCACTTGCCAATTAGGGCTCATTGCCCGAGCACACTGCTCACAAGAGGCACACTGCCTACAAGAGACACACTGTCTAGAAAAGAGTGTTATACAATACTTGAACTGATTGGTAGCATCCACATATGCTGGAGTTCAGTTCTGGTTAGGCTCAGTACACTGATTTGCTACACTTCATCTTTCCTCTTCTCTTATGCTGCTTTCCTTTCAGATACCGGACCTTCCTTATTGTTTCTGCTCTGCTCGACTTTTATTCACATATCACATATCACCACACTACTTCTCACAACTAAATCCATCCTATATATATATCTGCACAAGTGATTTCATTATCTTTCTAGTCGGCATCCAGAACAGTCAATCTTCTCAACAACTCTGTTTTGTCGGCTGAATCCTTGCACATCAAGTAATGCGGATCAAGCATATACTTGTAGAAATCATTAATCATGTCGGCCAAACATAATTCATGTTTTCATAACCTTTACCACCATTAGAAATGTATCCAGAAAGTAGTCTGATGTTCTGTCAGTCAGTTCTTCCTCTGTTCATATTGTCACTCAAGAATCCGATACTCAACTATTCATATCTTTTTCCTTGTCCATCACTGGAGGCTAAATCCTAGGAATCTATTACTCAAGGTAGTCCTCTTGACTTTCTCAAATCTGCACTTCACCAAGATACTTCCTCTGAGATATCCGGACCTATCTGTTGGACCTTGCCACATGCTCTATTCTTGTTTACCGGACCAGCACATTCTTCATTCTGACTTTCGGTAGAGACACATCATGTCCTGCGGATGTGTGGGATGAACTTTGTTGCCATCAATGACAACATTCATGAATCCATATAGTGTCTCTTGCCAACAAATAGTTTCTTTGAAGAGCTTTCTCTTGGATCAAACCTTTGTTTACCTTTTACAAAGGCACTGGCTTTGAATGCAGATTCAATCTTGGGAGAGTCATCTCCAAACTCGGTCAATTCAAATACAACTAATTTACCAACCAATTGATCTCTTGTGACAACTGTATGGGCTCTAAATTCTTCAATGGCAGCAACCTTGACTTTATAAGAAGCAAGAAGGGATCTGAGAACTTTGCCAACAATCTCATCTTCATCCAAGACTCCGCCATCACATCTAATCCCACAAACAAGCTCATTTACTCTTGGCATAAAAGTAGTGATATTTTCATCTTCTCTCATCTTCAGATTTTTAAATTTTCCTTTCAGACTTTGTAGCCTTGCACATTCAACATACTTGTCTCCTTCATGCAGAGTTTCCAGTTTTTCCCAAATCTCAAAGGCAGTTTGTAGGTCAACAACATTTGAAATCTCTGAATCAAACAAGGCACTTAGAAGAGCTTCTTTAGTCCGCAGATTATTTTCAGCATCTGTGATTTCACTTGGGGATTTCGGGCTACCCTGTGGAGGAGTGTACTTCATTGAAGCCATGTTCCAGTACTGCATTCCCATACATTGCAAATGACATTTCATGTGACTTTTCTAGAGATTAAAATTGGTTCCTTCAAACTTCAGACTATCTTTCTTGTAGGATGACATCCTGGATCTCCTGAAGTGGTTAAGCTCTTTTAGAGGAACTTAGCTCTGATACCAATTGTTAGATTTAGGGTAGATAACTGAGAGGGGGAGTGAATCAGTTGTCCAAAACTTCCTTTCAATTAAACACTTAAATCCACTTTGTAATTCAGCAGCATAGAAATAAATTAACCATGGAAACACAATGCACTAAATTAAGAGCAGAACACATTAACACATGAGACAACAAGATTTTGACATGGAAAACTTGGTTAAGGGAAACACCATGGGGTGACTAACCCAAGTATGTATTCTCTGTTAGAAGAATAGAAAGAACAAAATGGCACATGCCAACTAGGGCTCACTGCCTGAGCATACTGCTCACAAGAGGCTCACTGCCTACAAGAGACACACTACCTACAGAAGAATAAGTATCACATACTTGAACTGAAGAATAGCATCTTCATCATGCTTGAGTCAGTTCCATTTAAGCCCAAAAGCTTTACTCTGCCTTTCGCTCTTCTCCTCTCTACCATGCTCTCATTTCCACAAGATACCTTTGAAATGACTTTCCAATCCCTTATTTATACAAGACATCAACTTAGGAATAATCATCTAAGTTGGCAAACATCTACAAGAGCATCCATAGGATGTGTAACTCATCTGGTCGGCTAGACTCAAGAAGAACACCATCATCTAGATGTAACTTCTTCAATTTTGAGCTCAAACTCTAATGCGAACCACCAATACAAATTGGACACAATCCAAAGACCTCCACAAGATTTCTTGAATCACCAAGAACATCCACACTACATCTTCTTATTGAAATCCTTCTCTCCTTCATTCGGAACCTCAAGAACACAGTCTATCATCATTGTCACAAAGAAATAGATGCTTGCGGACCTCCAAACCACAAACCAATCAAGTTGACACTTCTTAAGGACTTACTAAACACTCTGCCAAATCCATAGAATAGGATAATGTATTTCCAAATCTCACCGGACCTATCTGTATCACTCTGTCACCTCTGAACCCCTGCCAGAACTAGTTTTACTTGAGCGGCCACAACTTCTTCAGATCTTCATGTGGACCTCTGAAATATTTATTGGAACTCCTTAAGACACATATCTACAAACCCTTTGAACCGCATCCTCTAATCCTCATATTAACTAGGACTTTTACCTTACCGTCTTCACTGTTCCTGATATGACCAATTTTCTCAATATCCTTAGCAAACAGTTCATCCAATCCTTAACATTAATGCAATAGGAGTATGTTGACATCAATGACAACACCGGTTAGGCCCATACTTGCAACAGTTTTAGGTTTCAAATTCTCTAGTTCACAACTAAATATAAGGCCAAAAGCTAGCCCCTTTTGCACTTATTTCACAATTTTGGTCTGTATCAGAGAGGATTTATCTCCTTTGTATCAATATCCCAGCAAGTTCATAGATTTATAATTTCATGGATGTTGAATAGGGAATACCCCCTAGGTTTTGCAGAGCCTGGAGAAGAAGAGGAGACATTATAGAGTCTGTCTCCTATACTATTGGCCCCTGACTTGAGAATCATGTTGATGAGTGATGGCTACCTTGTAGGGATGCTTAGGAAACATTCAGTTGGGAAAAAACCCAATAGGCAAAATTAATCTTCTCTATTTTTTTAGGCATACCGATATTGTGCTTTTCCATATAATCTCCCTGAATTTGCAGTTCTTCTCATTCATCTTACTTCTACCATGAGGCTAGAAATAGGCCCTTTTTATCTTTTTTTTTAATATACCAAGGTGAGATCCTTCTCTAGAAAAATAAAAAACTTGTCTTTAGGAATCTCAAGAATCACTAAAACTTGCATTAGAATAGAAATAAGGGTGAGCTTGCTTTGTGATTCAATAAGGTGTCTTATTTTGCATTGGAAGACCTTTTTCTTCCTAGCTTTCTAATATGCTAAATAATTTCATTAGTTAAGACCAACTAGAACCTATTAAGCTCTTTAGAAAAACTATGAACATAGCCAAAAAGAATTCATGCCAGGTAAAGCATTTTTAACATCCCACCCTAAACAGTCACCTAAAAAGAAAGAAACAAATGGTAAGCATATATACATTCAAAAAATATATGCTCAATAGACTCCAATTTATTAGAAAGACTACATCACTCTAAAATTTTGAAAGTACTCCCCTTAACAATAGAGAAATCCAATAATGTATTAAATGGCCACTTCGAGGCAAAGTATCAAACTACAAACTGCAAACTACGAAGGATATCAAGAAAGTTGATAGGAATATAATCAAATGGGCTATCATATCTCCTAATTGGCTCAAGTTGAACTTTGTTGGTGCCTCAAAAGAAATCCAAGTATGGTTGGGGTGGAGGAATTAGAAGGGATACTAAGTGTGGTTTAGTGGTTTCCTATACAAGTAGTATAAGAGTTCAAACTAATTACTTTACGAATGCTAAAGATGTCATTTTGAGTGTCTAACTAGCTAAAGATATGAGTGATCTCACAATAGTGTGTCCCACTTTTTGGCCTAAATAGGACACTGAAATCAACATTTTTAACTAAATTTCACTTTTTGTCACTTATAGCAAATAAACTATTAACAATTTAAAGATGACATGAACTAGTGATTTTTTAGATTTTGTATAGATCCTAAATATATTTCTAAACAAATTTAAAAAATAATTGTCATTTTTAAAAATATTTTTTAATAACTTGTTCTTTATATTTTATAGTATTTTAATGAGACATTTATTCCATAATGCATAACTTTTATTAGAGATAAGATAAAATCATAATTTCTTAAACACAGATAAATATCTAGTCTATGCATATTTTATATTAATTATAATTTAAAGTGATTTTATTCCATAATGCGTAATTTTTTTTGTATATATCATTTTTTTAAAATTGAAACAAGGACATCAATTTGGAGTGCATAAATATTTTTTAGAAAAAAATTTCTACTTTTTTAATTTTCATATGCATTAAATATAGACTCTTATGTTTGGCAAAAAATCTATGTTCACTAAAAATTATTTAAAAAATCATAATTAAATAAAATATATTACAAATTATACCTTTCAAAAAACTTACTTCTAGGCATACAATCCTACAAAGTTTCATGTCATGGTGACTCCATTTGATGGTCCAACCCCTGCTTCGAAACAAAAATTTTCCCTAAAAACTCTATGAGCAACAATAGGATGGCATCAAAGGGACGTTTAAATGAGGTATCCCTTTCATAAAGCACTTTGAACATGAAACATCTAAAATTTTAAAAAGGGCCTTCATTTGAATGTCGTGATGACATCACCTTGGATTCGAAGGTATATGTTTGTTGTCACCTAGAATTGCACCCTGCTTGCAAGCATTCTAATGACACAATGGGAATGATCTCAAAGTGTGGGACCTTGCGAATTGAGATCAGACCTCTGGAGAAGTCCAACTTCCTACGTCTGAGCCTAATGCTTAGAGGAAAACATCTAAACCTAGTGCTAATGCTACAGGGGAAAAGGGTTAGAAGGAAACATAAATGAAAGAGGGATGATACTCCAGATTTAAATGTGTTTGGCTACAACTGAATCGACACAATAATAATCTCACAGCTGGAAAGACTTACACAGACTCATATTGATTCTAATAGAGGTCAAAAAAGAATAATGGAGGAATGAAAGGGACTGTTTTGTCCACAATACACAACCTACACTAATCCAAAGAGCAGACACAATGCTAAAATAATAAAAGAGAGGCAAAATACCAGTTTATATTGATTATAGAGGCCAAGTAGCCATTACAAAAGAGAGAATAATGCAACGAGATAGACACAAAACAATCAATTACATTCATTGGCGAACAAAACTAGAGACATGAGAGGCTTAGCATAAGAGCACAGTCCATCAAATCTAGTTGTTCCTGTAATTGCATTCCAAAGGTCTGGTTACAAAAATCCTCTATCTTACAGTAGCCCAGAAAAACAACCAACAACAATACATCTGTTTCACATGTATATATAGCATTTTATAATTTTGGCCTAAGTTGGTTACAATGAATTTGCCCCATGGGCTCTGTCAGAAAATATCTGCGTCTGAAGGGAGTGCTGACCTACCAAAAGTTATGGAATAAAATATCTGGAACAGGGCCAGATGGAAGATATTTTGGGCCTTGAATGTGAGCTATTGAATCATCAGCCTGCACCCATAAATGCAACAAATATCTACCCCTGCCTATGCCAAAATGGTCGCTGAAATGTCCAGTCAACCGAGCATGCAAATCAGATCATATTTTGAAAGTGAGAAAATATCCTCCTCAAAGCCCGCTAGATGAAAGAGGAGGCAAAAAAAGCACATTTGCCTTTTGAAGCATGTCAAAATTCACTAGAATGAGGGAGATTTGGGCGGTCAAAGTTGCGGTCAACTGCACTTGTATATCACTTTGCATCTATTTGTATATGCTTTTGAATATGCTTTTGTACGTGCATTTGTCTATTGAATTGCATATACAAAAGTGGGCCTTTACATTTTTGTATCACCTTTTGCATCTTCTGCCCCTGCCACATGTCGTCATCTGATTAGTCGCTGAGTTGAAACTTGGACCCATTGCTGAAAAGTTGTATCTTCCTTATTGGCTATCAGAAAGACCTTAAATAGAGCCGCCGATGCACTAAGTCTTGCCAAAAATCCATTGTATGTGAGATACAATTGCATGTGCGTACAATGCGGGACTCAAAGGATTATCAACCAGAATGAAACTTTGAAACAAGTTTGGCCTTGTATCTTTGCTTTTTGCATATCGACATATACATACAATAGGCGGACGCCACTGCTGAGTTTGCCAAATTCAATTTTCCAGTCAGGTCCGCCTTGTATATCCCTGTTGTATCTATCCTTTGTATATGCAATTGTATATAGGAGATACAATCACATATACACAATAGGCGGACCCCACCGCTGAGTTTGCCAAATTTAATTTCCCAGTTGGGTCTGCCTTGTATATCCTTGTTGTATCTATCTTTTGTATATGCAATTGTATATAGAGATACAATCTCATGTATACAATAGGTAGACCCCACTACTGAATTCTACCACATTTGATTCTTCGTTCACGTCCAGATTGTATGTACCCCCTTGCATCACCCTTTGTATATCACATATACAATGCGAATATACAAATAAAAGATGCATACAACTACTTGTACATACAATACACATGTGACCTTTCTAAACCAAAATCTATATTTCCTTCGGGTCCTGGACTTGCATCTCAAGATTGCATATGCCATCGTATATCGTACACATGCAATATACAAACAAATCTGCATACATATGCCCTTACATCTGAACTTTGCATCTGCCTTTGTATTTTTTCCTCAAGTCCGCCTTTGTACACTCACCTTTGTATCCTGCCATTGTATATTACCTTTTCATCTTCCTTTGCATATACAATTATAGATGTACATACAACAATACATACAAAAAAGATTAAGTATAAAACTAAGAATTTCTTGCAATGGAAGGCACTTGAGGATAAAATATTTCTGGGTTTTTTTGCAAGGATTCTCAATGTGAGATTTTGGGAAAATTTTGCAAGGCACAACATGGGGAAAAGTAGGATTTAAGACCTTCCTCTTTCTATTTAGGCTTTCTCTGATTGGATTTCTTTGATAGAAAGAGGGGGATAGGAATATTTTGGGGGTGGGAAAAATATGACAACAATGTTCATTCAAAAGTGAGTGATCCCACAATAGTGTGTCTCACTTTTTGGCCTAAGTGGGACATTGAAATCAACATTTTTAGCTAAATTTAACTTTTTGTCACTTATAGTAAGCCAACCATTAAAAATTTGAAGATGACATGAACTAGTGATTTTTAAATTTTGTGTGAAGATTTTAAATATATTTATTAAAAAAAAAAAAAATTTTATATCATTTTTAATATATTTTTTAATAACTTGATCTTTATACTTTATAGTAATACACTTATTCCATAATGCATAACTTTTATTAGAGATAAGATAAAATCATAATTTCTTAAACATAGATACTAACAATGATATTTAGTGCATGCATATTTTTTCATAATATTTTTGTTGCATTTATTATTTATTATTATTTAATTTACATTAATTATACCAAGAGGTGTAACTACAATGGTAGTAAGGGGTGGAGTGTAATGGGGTGAGCATGTTAATGAAAACTATTAAACAACCAACATATAAAATAACAAAAACCTAAAACATAACCAACATATATTTGAAAACAAAAATTAAAACTATAAAATATGCTATTAAGTAAATAAACTAACTCTTAAGTAAATAAAATAAATGAACTAGATGTCCACAAAAGTAAAAGTAAAATATAAATATCATTTAGAATAAGTAGTGAAGTAAACATTGTTTAAATAAATATTAAAAATGATAGTCATATAGAAAATAAAATGATTGGTGAAGTAAAAATTTAAGAAATTGTTTTTATTCATTTATCTTTTTAAAACTTGAGAATATTTTGATCATCTATTGTGTTATTATTGAAAAATAAAACAAATCTTCAATAAAATAAAATAATTCTTGAGTAAAACTTAAGATAAATAATTATTTCAAAAATATTGCTTACTACTTTATTTATAAAATATATTATTTAAATTACTATTTTTTTATCAATGAATTTGGCTTTAAGGAGCCATACCCATTTATTTTAACAGTCCAACATAATTATAGTTTTCAAGCTACTCTAATGGAGGGTCAAAGCTACAAAAACCCCATAGGGATACCTTCTAATCAAAATGTTATCTACAACTTAGCTATACATTTATATTGCTATTTCAATTATACACCATCTCCTTTTGAGCTTGATTACGAGCTTCTAGACTCAACTACAAATGACCAATCCATCTCCATTGAAGAAGAAGCACCAGTAACAACTTTTAGGAACTCAATACCCCGTTTTGCCTTATGCTTACATGCATTGTCATCTTGGCCAATAGTCCTTATGATGAATGGCACCCATGGCCTTGACTATGATGGGTTGATTATTGGCTAGGTCCTAGTGTCAGGATGAAAGCCTAACCCCAATATTGTGTCATCCAGAATTTTCTTCATTCTACAACACCACCAAGGTTTGATGAGGGACTCAACAACCATCTGGATGACCTCCTTGGACTCACCCACATCCAGAAAAACTACCAAAAACATCGAGGAGACATATGTATTCACTCGATATCGGTGGGATGAAAAAATTAATGTTTCTCCAAGAACCATCCTAATTGCATGAAGCACAAGGTCACCGATTTTGTTTTGAACACCTTCTTTAGCCTTAAATCTAATACCTCCCTCATGAATGCAATATGCCTTTTCTTCACTCTAAGACACACTATGGTGTTCATCCTTCAAATTCTTCTCAACGTTGCACAACACATTGTAACCAAAGATTTTTTAGTCTTCTATGTTGGCTTCGGTGACGTTTCCATCATTACAAATGCCTCTTTATAGAATTACTTATCTGTATAATCCATGATGAGAAACAAGCCAAGCTTAGCACCTCAATTCTCCATTATATCTTCATTTAACTCAACCATGAGGACAAGGATGGGAGGTTGGGTGCAATATATTGCCACACACAAGGGGAGTTGTCACAATGATACTCCATAGCTATTGCCACATTGGCCAGCTTGTCAGTGATCCCATTGGCCTCATGGTAGGCATGCCCTATTGTGTACTTCGGGAATGTTTCATGAAGCTCCTAACATTGGGAAAATATACTACTAAGTTTCCCATTCGGGGTGCTTCTTCTTTGAAGGGCATTAATAATAATTAATGAATCTCCTTCAATTTGAACTTTTAGCATACCTAGTTTTTTGCATATTTGAATCCCTAATAAAGTTGCTTGAGCTTCAACTTCGTTATCCATTCCACATGGGCATTTTTTCGCTACAACACCAACCCTTGGTCCATTGTGATCTCAAATTATGTATCATGTGCCTGATTGTCCTGGGTTTCCCCTTGACACTCCATCAAAGTTGAGTTTGTGTCATCCCTCATTTGAGGGCGTCCACTTTGCATCTGCTCTTGAGTTTGATGCAGGATAAACCTGCACATCCCCATAAACAGGGAATTACTATTTTATTTTTTCTATTACATTAATAATTTCAATATTTTTTTAGTTATTAAAATAAAGTAAATAAACAAAGAACAATGTAAATAAATAAAACTAATTCTTAAATAGTTCAAAAGTAAAACTAGCATACATCTAAAAAAATCTATGTAAAAGATGTTGAGAAATATAATTATTGATGTGCCTATTCCACTTTAATGAGAAATTCAATATGTAGACAATTTGAATTTACTCTCTCTCTCTCTCTCTCTCTCTCTCTCTCTCTCTCTCTCTCTATATATATATATATATATATATATATATATATATATATATATATATATATATATATATATATATATATATATAATTGTACTTAGGGTTTTAATTACTTTTTCTGTATGTTTTTTTTTTAATTGCAAGTCCTAGTTGAAGAAAAATGTGTAGATAAATTTTATGTGTCCATGTGCATATGTAGTAAATAAAATAATTCTAAAGTAAAATAAATTAGCATACCTATCTTTTGAAAAATCTATGTAAAAGATGCCGAGAGATATTATTCTTGAGGTGCCTATTTTATTATATTTTTTATTAAAATTGATTACACACATCAAAATGATATCTCTCAATGTCTTTTACATAAATTTTTCAAAAGATAAATGTGCTAGGTATAATTTAAAGTGATTTTATTCCATAACACATAATTTTCTTTTTTATATATCATTTTTAAAAAAATTCAAACAAGGACATCAATACAGAGTGCACAAATATTTTTTAGAAAATTTTGTACTTTTTTATTTTTTCATGGGTGTCAAACAAAGACCCTTATGTTTGGTAAAAAAGTTATGTTCACTAAAAAATATTAAAAAATATCATAATTAAATAAAATATATTACAAATTACACTTTTAAAAAGTTTTACTTTTAGGTCTACAATTCTACAAAATTTCATGTCATGGTGACTCCATTTGATGGTCCAACCCCTACCTTGAAATATAAATTTTCTCTACAAACTTTGTGAGCAACAATTGGACGGCATCAAAGGGACCTTTGAATGAGGTGTCCCTTTCATAAAACATTCTAAACATGAAACATTTAAAAATTAATAAAAGGCCTTCATCTAAAGGTCATGATGACATTACCTTCAATTCAAAAGTATATGTGCATTCAAATCTGTGAGTGATCCCACAATAGTGTGTCCCACTTTTTGGCTTATGTGAGACATTGAAATCAACATTTTCACCAAAATTTTTATTTTCTATCAATTATAGAAAGCAAACCATTAAGAATTTGAAGATGATTTGAATTAGCGATTCTTTCAATTTTGTGTGCAAATTTTAAAGTATATTTAATAAAATAAAAATTAAAACTTTAAGTGTTATCATTGTAGTTAGATACTTCAGGATTTAACTGTGTGCAAGTTTACACCTCATTAAAAACATTTCGGATCACACTCCATGATCCATAATCAGGAGGAATAGCAAGAGAAGAGAAGTGGAAAGTTAATTTGCAGACAAGTACTCTAAATAGGATGGGGGAGGAATGCGGGAACCAATGTACTATATGAGGAAGGAAAGAGAAATTGAAAATAAAAACAAACTACAATTCTAACCAATAGCAAACCATGCACAACCATGTTAGTACACAACAAGAAATAAATAATCATAAAAGTAAACCTAAAGATAATAAAATAGAACAAACAAAACAATAACATAATGATAAAAGAAATAAAAGCAAGCATATACAAAGGCACGAAAACAAGTATGTATATATAACTAGAAATAATAAGGCTATCAAATAAATATCAAAGATAAACATATATCATTAACTAATAATGTTTATAGTGAGGATAAATCTAATCCTCATCATAGACATATAACTAATAACGAAATAAATGTATATAAACCACATAAGACTATCCTATAACTAATAGCGATAGTACAAAACAAGATATATATAATGAGGATGAATATACTAATCCTCATTATAAACATATATAATTAATAATGAAATAAATAATAAGTACACAAAAACCTAAATATATACTTATACATACATATAAATATATGTATATGTATGTATATATGCATCTCAAAGGTATGTAAAAAAAGGTAAGACTGACCAAGAAAACAAGAGGCTAGTCTACCAAGGACGAACAAGAACACCAACCAAGATACAAGGAGAATGGGGGCAAGCCAAAGAAAACATGAGATAGACAAATAAAGGGAGAAATGGTAAGAAAATGTAGAAGAGGGTGAGAGGAACAAGAAGGCAACAAGGTAAAAACCATCAAAGAGGACAAGAAACATATATATATGTGTGTGTGTGTGTGTTTGTGTGTGTGTGTGACAAAAGAGACTAAGACATACACCAAACCACTGCAAACCAAGTCAATAGAGGTGAGAAGAAAATAAACCTAAAAATATATAACACGACAAAAGAGACTAAGACAAATACTGAACCCTTGCAAACGAAGTCAACCAAGGTGAGAAGAAGATAAAGAACAAGACCCAGTAAATGACGAAATAACAAGTGTGGTTGACCATGACCAAGAAGGATTGAACAAAGAGGAAGCCGCTGGGGGGGACAATAGTAACATCACAGGTAGGATAGAGAAGGCAAGGAATAGAAATGGGGTAGAAAAAATGAAGATGACTTGGGAAAGGGGTGAGAGAAATGAGAAGGGCCAAAAGGGGGGCATAGAGAGACTGAAACACTCGCAAATCAAAAAAGAGAAGAGATGAGAGGGGGGAGGAACAAAAGGAGGAAGGCTAGGGGATAGGTGAAGCTGAGGAGCGGAAAGGGGTTAAGTGTAAAAAATGGGGTTTTTTTTAAGAAGGGAAAGAAAGAATAAAAACTCAAGAAGGAGGGCAAGAGCAATTTTAGATGAGGGTTAATAGGGGGTTCCACGAGAAACTCAAACTCCATCCATCATCACGATTGAGATTGGACTGGTGGTTATTGATCTCTATGGCCTCTTTGAATTTCCTTTTAAAGAAGTTGTCTTCACTAACTAAGTTTTGAGCATCTTCCAATTAGATGTGGTGTGTGGTTAAGGTTGACTGCTCAACAAGGGTAGATTTATGGACACGTGCATGTTTGATGTCTGCACTGTTCTCTTTGATCGTGGTGTTGAAAGAATGCCCTGTCTCACCAATATAGGGGGTGCCGCAAGAACAAACAAACTTGTAGACACCAGAGTTGAGAAGGGGGTCTCTAGGGTCTTTGGGAGAGGGAATTTGATTCCTAAGAGTGGAGATGGGTTTGAAAGTACATTGGAGGCACTTTTTAAGTAGAATCTTAGAGATTTTGTTGGAAAGGCCTTCTATGTAGGGAAGGGTAGCAAAAAGGAGGTTGGAAGGGTTAGAATCCTTAGGTTTGGAGCTAAGGTGCAACCTGGGTTGTTTCAACACTCTCAAGATATGTTTTCTCTTGTACCTGTTTAGTTCAAAAACTTTGGTGAGGTGTGCAAGCTCTTGGTCAAGGTTATCTTTGTCACAGATAGGAAAGGCCTTAGTGGTTAAAGTTTTAAGGATACCAACTTTTTGTGTTGGGTGGTGATGGGAGGAAGAGTGGAGGTAAAGGTCGGTGTGGGTAGATTTGTGAAACACATGGCGACCCAGGGACCCATTAGGTTTTTTGATGAGAAGAATGTCGAGGAAAGGTAGCTCATTGTCAGTTTCAAGCTTTTTGGTAAAGGAGATGCACTTAGTTATGCAGTTGAGGTGGGAGTGGAATTCTTCAAGCTTTTTAGGGCCATGAGGCTAGCATATGTTGGTGTCATCACATAGCGTTTCCACCATTTTGGTTTGAGGGGAAAGGAGTTAAGGGCGATATCTCCAAAGTGTTCCATGAAAAGGTAAACTTGCACATAGTTAAATCCTTCTAACTACAATCATTATGGACTATGGAAATTTGATGTCTCTTATTAATTGTTATCAATTTAACATTTTTTTGTATATTAAAATTATTATTTTTATTGAAATAAGGACATTAATACAAAGTGCAAATATTTTATAGAATTTTTTTCTTCCATTTTCTATTTTTCCACATGTATTGAATAAAGCCCTTTATGTTTGGTAAAAAACCCATGTTCACTAAAAAGTAGAAAAAATATCATAATTAAATAAAATATATTACAAAATATACTTTTTGGAAAGCTTACTCCAAGGACTATAATCTTGTAAAATTTCATATCGTGGAGACTCTATTTGATGGTCCAACCCTTGATTCATAACAAAAAACTTCTCTGAAACTTTATGAACAACAATAAGATGGCATTAAGAAATAAATTTTTAAATAGATCCAACAAATAGAACTTTTTTAAAAAAACTTTCCCGCTCATGCTCCATTTGAACCTACTTAGGTCATGGTGGTTGTTAGTCTGGGGGGCCTCTGCCCCCTCACTGGGCCCTCAAGTGGAACTTGTTAATGTTTGTACTGCCTCAGGCAGTACTCCTGAGTGCATATCTCCAGCTACGGGGTTGAATCCCAAGGCTTGGAAAAAGGCATTGCTAGGGGAGGATAGCAGGTCAAATGATGACTCTGCTACCCTAGTGCTGTCAGAGTCTGTGAACGGAATGTTGCAAGTATGGGCCTAACTAGTATTGTCATTGATGTCAACATACTCCTATTGCATTAATGATAAGGATTGGATGAGCTGTGTGCTGAGGATATTGAGAAAATTAGTTCTAATCAGGAATAGAGAAGAACAGTGAAGACAAAGAGCTAAAGATCCTAGCTAAGATAAAGATCAAAGGATGCAGTTCAAAGGGTTTGTAGATATGTGTCTTAAGATGATCCAGTAAAGATTTCAAAGGTCCACATGAAGATCTGAAGAAGTTGTGGCCATTCAAGTAAAACTGGTTCTAGCAAATGTTCAGAGGTGACATAGTGATACAGATAAGTCTGGTGAGATCCAAAAATGCATTATCCTATTCTACGGATTTGTTGAAGTGTTTAGGAAGTCCATGTGGAGTTACAACTCAAATGGTTCATGATTTGAAGGTTTGCAAGCATCTATTCCATTGTGACAGTGATGACAGACTATGTTCTTGAGGTTCCAAATGAAGGAGAGAAGGATTTCAGTAAGCAAATGTAGTGTGGATGTTCTTGGTGATTCAAGCTAGCTTGTGGAGGTCTTTGGATCGTGTCCAGTTTGTGTTGGTGGTCCACATTGGAGTTTGAGCTCGCAATTGAAGAATTACTTCCAGATGATGGTGTTCTTCCTAACTTTGGCTGACCGGATGAGTTACACACCCTGCAGATGATCTTGAAGATATTGTGTGAAGATTGGCATGTTCCTAGAAGAAGATTGAAGTCTCAGATCTATGTGGCTGACAATGTGTTGATCTACGTGAAGTCTTTTGTAATTAGTCATGGTGTATTTATGTATTTTCTCTGTAATGTTTGCCGACTTAGATGATCATTCCTAAGTCGATATCTTGTATAAATGAGGAATTGTAAAGTCATTTCAAAGTGTATCTTGCAGAGATGAGAGTGTGGTAGAAAGGAGAAGAGAAAAAGGCAGAGCAGAAGTTTTGGGCTTAAATGGAACTAACTCAAGCATGGTGAAGATTCTATGTGATACTTATTCTTCTATAGACAGTGTGTCTCTTGTAGGCAGTGAGCCTCCTGTGAGCAGTGTGCTCGGGCAGTGAGCCCTAATTGGCATGTACCATTTTGTTCTTTCTATTCTTCTAACAGAGAATACAATCTTGGGTTAATCACCCTATGGTTTTTTCCCTTAAACGGGGTTTTCATGTCAAAATCTTGGTGTCTTGTGTGTTAATATGTTTTTGCTCTTGATTTATGCATTATGTTTCCATGATTGATTTATCATTATGCTATTGAATTACAAAGTTGATTTAAGTGTTTAATTGGAAGAAAGTTTTGGACAACTGATTCACCCCCCTCTCAGTTGTCTGCCCTAATTCTAACAATTGGTATTAGAGCTAAGTTCCTCTAAAAGAGATTAACCGCTTGAGGAGATCTAGGATGTCGTCCTACAAGAAGGATAGTCTGAAGTTTGATGGAACCAATTTTAATCTTTGGAAAATTCACATGCAATGTCACTTGCAATGTATGGGAATGTAGTACTGGACCATGGCTACAACGAAGTATACTCCTCTGTAGAATGGCCCAAAAACTGCAAATAAAATTACAGATGCTAAAAATAATCTGCGGACTAAAGAAGCTCTTCTAAGTGCCTTGTCTGATTCAGAGCTTACAAATGTTGTTGACCTACAAACTGCTTTTGAGATTTGGGAAAAACTGGAGCTTCTGCATGAAGGAGACAAGTATGTTAAATGTGCAAGGCTATAAAGTCTGAAATTAAAATTTGAAAATCTAAAGATGAGAGAAGATGAAAATATCACTACTTGTATGCCAAGAGTAAATGAGCTTGTTTGTGGCATTAGATATTTTGGTGGAGTCTTGGGTGAAGATGAGATTGTTGACAAAGTTCTTAGATCCCTTCCCACTTCTTACAAATACAAGGTTGTTGCCATTGAAGAATTTAGAGCCCATTCAGGTGTCACAAGAGATCAATTGGTTGGTAAATTGGCTGCATTTGAATTGACTAAATTTGGAGATGCAACCCCCAAGACTAAATCTGCATTCAAACCTAGTGCCTCTGTAAAAGGTAAACAAAGGTTTGATCTGGGAGAGAACTCTTCAAGAGAACCATCACGGTATGAAAAAGAAAGAAAAGACCTGGAAGAAGAAGAAGCAGAAACTACTCAACTTGAAGCCCTTATTGCAAAAAGACTGCCAAGAGGATCCAGTAAGTATGAAGGGAAATTGCCTTTTAAGTGTTTTAACTACAATAAGATTGGTCATTTTGCCTCAACGTGTCCAAAAAGATTTTCAAGCCCAAATCCTAACAGATCAAGGTTCCAAAAGAATTGTTACTATGTTCATCAAGATGATGATAATGAAGGAGTAACATATGATGAATCAGAGACGGAAAATAAATCCAGAAGTGACTGGGTGTTCATTGCCATCAAGGAAGAAGATCCAATGTCCTCTGTATCTGTCAATCATAAAATTGTGGAAAGAGCTCTAGCTACTCAAGTTGAAGAAAAGGATGATTGGGTCATTGACAATGGATGCTCTTACCATATGACAGGTGACAAAAATAAGTTCATAGATTTGGAAAGGTATGAAGGAGGAGTGGTAAAGTTTGGTGATAATTCTGCTAGCAGAATCAGAGGAAGAGGAATCATTTCTTTTGATGGAAAGAACAAAACCAGTAATGTACTATATGTTGAAGTTCTGAAGCACAATCTTCTCAATGTTGGATAGTTGTTGGACAAAGGCTATGATCTCTAATTCAAGAATGGAAAATGCAAGATCTTTGAAAGTCTTAGAATAGAGATTGCATCTAGTACTCAAACAAAAGGTAATATCTTCCATTTAGTTTGTACTGGTAAAAGTTGCTTATTTGTTCAAATTGATCAGAGTTGGTTGTGGCATATGAGAATGTGTCATGTGAATTTTGATAATATCATCAAGATAAGCAACACTCAAGTTGTAAGAGATCTTCCTAAATTGGTAAAACCTACAAATAGTTTGTGTAAAGAATGTTAGTTGGGTAAACAAAGCAGAGTCTCATTCAAAAGCAAGGAGCAATCTTCTACTAGATTATTAGACTTAGTTCATACTGATTTATGTGGTCTGGCAAGAATCAAAAGTGTGCAAGGTGATAGATACTTCATGCTATTAATTGATGACCACTCTCGGATGATGTGGGTGACTTTTCTAAAAGAGAAATTAGAAGCTCTTGAAAAATTCAAAATATTCAAGGCTATGGTAGAGAATGAAACTGGATTGAAATTGAAATGTCTGAGATCTGATAGAGGTGGCTAATTCACATTTGGAGAGTTCATAGAATTCTATGAGAAACATGGAATAAAAAGACAGCTGTTTTCTCCTAGGACTCCACAGCAGAATGGAGTAGTGGAGAGAAAGAACCAAACCATCTAGGAAGCATCTAGAACCATGATG
Source organism: Cunninghamia lanceolata (assembly GCA_027924645.1). Classification (NCBI taxonomy): domain Eukaryota; kingdom Viridiplantae; phylum Streptophyta; class Pinopsida; order Cupressales; family Cupressaceae; genus Cunninghamia; species Cunninghamia lanceolata. Next base: position 104,724 of record BSBN01000484.1, read on the forward strand.
ATGGAAGCAAATGTTCCTTAGATCTATTGGAGAGAAGTTGTAAGCACTGCAGTCTATACTCTCAATCAGGTACAAATTAGAAGCAATACTAGTAAGACTCCTTATGAACTTTAGTTTGGCATCACTCCTACTATGAGGTATTTCAGAGTTTTTGGTAGCAAATCTTACATCAAGAGAGATGAAGATTTAGGCAAATTTGATGCTAGAAGTGATGAAGGAATTTTCTTGGGTTATTCTACTCAAAGCAAAGCATACTGGTGTTATAACAAGAGACTGAGCAAGATTATAGACAGTACAAATGTGAAGTGTTGATGAAGGAATTGAAAAACCCTCAAGGTTTTATGAATATGATGAAGATGATCAGAATGATATTCTGATTCAAGGAGTCCAAGCCCCTTCTGAAGTTTAGATTCAGATTGATCCAGTAAATTGGGTAGAAGAGATGAGTTTGAATGAGCCTGATCAAGAATCAAAAGTGCAAGAAACTCCCAAAGTTCCCAGGTATGTAAGACTGAACCACTCTGAAGATCAGATCATAGGTGATAAAAGCAAAGGTGTACAAACAAGAAAAAGGATTGCTCAAGATTTAGAAGAGTATTGTCTGATTTCAAAGATTGAACCTAAGATAGTGAATGAAGCTTGCAATGATGAAAATTGGACTAAAGCAATGGAGGAAGAGCTGGTGCAAATTGAGAAAAATCACACTTGGGATTTTGTTCCCAGACCTAGAAACAAGAATGTGATTGGAACCAAATGGGTCTTCTAGAACAAACTAAATGAAGTTGGTGAAGTAATCAGAAATAAAGCTAGATTGGTCTACAAGGGTTACTCTCAAATAGAAGGAGTTGATTTTGAAGAAACTTTTGCTCTGGTGGCAAGAATTAAAGAAGTCAAATTATTTCTTGCCTTTGCTACCTTCAAGGACTTCAAAGTATATCAGATGGATGTCAAGTCTGCCTTTCTAAATGGAGACTTGGAAGAAGAAGTATACATTGAGCAACTGGATGGATTTCAATTGTCTTATCATGGTGATATGGTTTTTAAGTTGAAGAAAGCACCGTATGGACTAAAGCAAGCCCCAAGAGCCTGGTATGAAAGATTGGATAAGCATCTTTTGAAGATTGGTTTCAACAAAAGTACTATTGATAGCAATTTGTATTTCAAAATTGATCATGAAAATATCTTGATTGTTGAAGTGTTTGTTGATGATATCATTTTTGGAGGAAGAGATAGTATGTGTAAAACTTTTACAAATCAAATGAAAAGTGAATTTGAGATGTCCATGCTTGGGGAAATGAATTTCTTCTTGGGTCTACAAATCACTTAAACAAAGAAAGGAATCTTCATTTCTCAAACCAAATATGTGAAAGAATTGTTGAAGAAATTTGGGATGGAAGACTCAAAACCAATGAGTACTCCCATGGCAATTGGATGTAAATTGAACAAAGAAGATGACTCTCCTAAGGCTGATTAGAAAAAGTACAGGTCAATGATTGGAGGATTATTGTATCTCACTCAAACTAGACCTGACATTATGAATGTTGTTGGTCTTGTTCCTAGATTCCAAGCTAATCCTAGAGAATCTCATGTCATGGCAATCAAAAGGATTTTTAGATATCTAAAAGGGACAGTTGAGTATGGATTGTGGTATCCCAGAGATCATAATTTTTTCTCTTCATGCATATACAGATGCGGTTTGGGCAAGAGATGTGGATGACTAGAAGAGTACTAGTGGTGGAGCATTCTTTTTGGGGAAGAGACTGGTTTCTTGGTTGAGCAAGAAACAAGAGGCAATATCTCTATCCACTGCAGAAGCAGAATATATTGCAGCAGCAAGTAGTTGCACTCAAGTTTTGTGGATGAAGTAAATGCTAATAGACATAAGAGTGGAGTATGAGGAGCCTATCACAATCTTCTATGATAATTCAAGTGCAATAAATATATCTAAGAATCCAGTGTTGCATTCAAAGACTAAACATATATCCATCAAGTTTCACTTTTTGAGAGAGCAAGTGAACAAGAATGAAGTCAGATTGGAGTTTGTGCCTTCCAAAGATCAGATTGCAGATATCTTTACTAAACCTCTACCTAAGGACTCTTTTGATTATCTCAGGGAGAAGTTAGGGATTATTACCCCTCTAGTGATGAACTAAGGTGCACTGATGTGCATTAGTTTGATGGATTTCACAGTCATATCTTGTGGTCTGGATTGATGATGGGGAGCTACTACTCAGGGGGAGCAACTGGCATGATTCTGAAGTAGTGGAGTTGCAAGTATGTATCATTTTCCATTGATGTCAAAGGAGGAGAAAAGACATGTGAAAAAAAACTGGTTGCTGATCAAAGGGGGAGAAGTAAAGGAAGAAAAGACATGTGAATGGTTGTTGTTGATAGGGGGAGTTGTGTTAGTGAGAAAAAGTTCTTGTCTTGATGGTCAAAATAGTTTTTCACATCATATGTTGCCATCAATGACAAAGGGGGAGATTGTTGCAAGTATGGGCCTAACTGGTATTGTCATTGATGTCAACATATTCCTGTTGCATTAATGATAAGGATTGGATGAGCTGTGTGCTGAGGATATTGAGAAAATTAGTTGTAATCAGGAACAGAGAAGAACAGTGAAGACAGTGAGCTAAAGATCCTAGCTAAGATAAATATCAAAGGATGCAGTTCAAAGGGTTTGTAGATATGTGTCTTAAGATGATCTAGTAAAGATTTTAGAGGTCCGCATGAAGATCTGAAGAAGTTGTGGCCTCTCAAGTAAAACTGGTTCTGGCAGATGTTTAGAGGTGACAAAGTAATACAGATAGGTCCAGTGAGATCCAAAAATGTATTATCATGTTCTATAGATTTGGTAAAGTGTTTAGGAAGTCCATGTGGAGTTACAACTCAAATGGTTTGTGATCTGGAGGTTCGTAAGCATCTATTCCATTGTGACAGTGATGATAGATTGTGTTCTTGAGGTTCCGGATGAAGGAGAGAAGGATTTCAGTAAGCAAATGTAGTGTGGATGTTCTTGGTGATTCAGGCTAGCTTGTGGAGGTCTTTGGATCGTGTCCAGTTTGTGTTGGTGGTTCGCATTGGAGTTTAAGCTCGCAATTGAAGAATTACTTCTGGATGATGGTGTTCTTCCTAAGTTTGGCTGACCGGATGAGTTACACATCCTGTGGATGATCTTGAAGATGTTGTGTGAAGATTGGCATGTTCCTAGAAGAAGATTGAAGTCTTAGATCTATGTAGCCGACAGTGTGTTGATCCATGTGAAGTCTTTTGTAATTAGTCATGGTGTATTTAAGTATTTTCTCTGTAATGTTTGCCAACTTAGATGATCTTTCCTAAGTCAATGTCTTGTATAAATGAGGAATTGTAAGGTCATTTCAAAGTGTATCTTGCGAAGATGAGAGTGTGGTAGAAAGGAGAAGAGAGAAAGGTAGAGCAGAAGTTTTGGGCTTAAATGGAACTGACTCAAGCATGGTGAAGATGCTATTCTTTAGTTCAAGTATGTGATACTTCTTCTTCTATAGATAGTGTGTCTCTTGTAGGCAGTGAGCCTCTTGTGAGCAGTGTGTTCAGGCAGTGAGCCCTAATTGGCATGTGCCATTTTGTTCTTTCTATTCTTCTAACAAAGAATACAATCTTGCGTTAATCACCCCATGGTTTTTTCCCTTAACTAGGTTTTCCACATCAAAATCTTGGTGTCTTGTGTGTTAATATGTTTCTGCTCTTGATTTATGTATTATGTTTCCATGATTGATTTATCATTATGCTGTTGAATTACAAAGTGGATTTAAGTGTTTAATTGGAAGAAAGTTTTGGACAACTGATTCACCTCCCCCCTCTCAGTTGTCTGCCCTAAATCTAACATGAAATGGATCTCCAGACCCTAGATTAGATAATGGATAAAATAATCTTAGCCACAGAACTATCATTGGTGGGTAAGTTCCAAGCCCTAAGGCCTAACATCGACATGGTTCAAAGATAGGTGTCCTCCAGGTGGCACTTGAAAGGAAGTGTGGTTACCAGTGCTATGGTAGGTGGCCTCTTCCTTTTTAAGTTCACTTCCAAAGAGGACCTGGTTGCGATGCTAGCAGGTGGCCCCTAGCTGTATGGAAAACACAACCTCTGCTTAGGTCACTGGAAACCTAGATTTGATGCGGCTATGGAACTCAGTAGGTCAGCCCTAGTGTGGGTCAGGCTACCTGGACTTCCCCTAGAATACTAGGATGAGGAGATCTTCACATGGATAGGAAACTCTTTTAGGCATTTTATTGCCCTGGACAACACCAATAAGCACAAAACAAGGTTAGTCTTTGCTAGATTCTGTGTTAGTGCATATATCAATTAAACTCTGCCTAATACTATTAATATAAAATCTAAATATGGTAGCTGGGAGAAACACCTGGTGTATGAGAATGCTACCACTTTTTTCAAAATTGTTCAAAGAAAGGGCACCTGATCAATGAATGTAAATTACTAAAGAAACAAAAAAATAAAGAGGTCTCTAAGGAGGAGAATATAGTTGAGGTCTCTGAGGAGGAGAATGTAGTTGAGGAATACTCGTTCAAAGATGACTTGCTTAATATCATCAAGTCCCCTCTGATGACAAAGAAATTGGAAAGGAACCAGACACAAGACGAGCCTGATGTTTAACAACCATTGTCAACCACTAAGGCCTTACTACTCCTAAAACCTCATATTCAGTGCAAATCTGAAGCAGAACTGCCATTGCCAGCTCAACAGTTTGGGACTCCAACTAGTTTGGTGGAGACAGAAGAAGGGGAGATCCTCACCCCCAAAGAGAAGACTAATCCTAGCCCTTAGAATGTAGGTTCAGGAACTAAGGTGTCTAAAGGAGGTCATACCACAATGCTAGTAGGTTTAAAGAAATTTCTACTATACCCCACCAGGGTTTTATCTCCTTGGGATGATTCTAGCAGCATGGGGGCTAACCAGGATGGTTGGGTGACGCCAAAAAAAGGGTAAAGGCCATTAGCAAAAGTCCACTGATGTGGGGACAGAGGGAAAGGCAGGTAGATTATCCTAGAGAGAAACCAGAAACAAAGAAGCAACCAAGGAAATAGCCATTGGGAGACAAAGCACACTGGAAGCTATCTCTAGAAGACCACGTAAATGAAGGTCCTCTCATGGAATGTGAGGGGACTAAACAATCCTCAGAAATAATTCATGATTAAGAACTGTATTTTTGATAATAAGGTAGATATCATCATTCTCAAGGAAGTTAAGATGTTTAAAGATAATTTTAAAAATATAGCTAATAATATCTGGCCCACAATTGACTACACTATCAGCCATTCTACTGGGGCATCAAGGGGCCTTGTCACTATGTGGAACAAACATATCATCTTGGGTAGATATTACTCACATAGTAAAAATAGTCTAGAGGTGGAATGTACTATGAACAAGAAAACCTAGACGCTAATCAATATATATGCCCACAACACCAGGAACACTAGAAAGGACCTATGAGAAGGCTTAATCCCTAAACTCAATGCTGAGAGAAGGACTAGGTGGATGCTGGGTGGAGATTTCAAAACCCCACTTTTCCACTCAAAAAAGTTTGGGGGAATCATGGACTACTCGGACAACATGGTGGACCTAGATGACTTCCTAAATCAGATAGGGCTTATGGATATAGAGGTCAATAACCAACTCTATTCTTGGACCAATAGAAGAAGGGGATATCAGCTGATTTGGGTTAAGTTGGACATGATGCTTGTCTCATCTAATTGGGATATGATTCAACATTCTATTCTTACTTCCCTGCCTCACACAATCTCTGACCACAACGCCCTCCTCCTTTCCTGGACTGATGGTACTCCTAAGGGGCCCTACCTGTTCAGATATGAAATCATGTGGGCCTCCCACTCAGATTTCAGGGACTACATTATTGATTGGTGGAATATCCCAGAGCATGGATCTCCTATGTTTAGATTCACCCAAAAACTTAATCATGTCAAGCATAAAGTTAAAGGATGGAACATATTTTACTTTGGGAATGTGATGAACCAGAAAAGGCACATTACTGACAGCTTATCGAAAATACAAGACAACATGGCCAAGGGAGATACAAGTGAGGATAATTTCAACAAGGAAGAATCTCTGCTCAAAAACCTTAAGGATATAATAAAAAAACAAGAAATCTTCTAGAAACAGAAGTCTAGAGTTCAATGGCTGAAGGAGGGAGATAGAAACACCACTTTCTTCCATCAGTCAGCCATGAAGCATAGAAAGGGGAACATAATCACCAAAATGCTCGATGAAAACAACAGGGAAATTCATGAAGAAGAGGAACTGGGACGTCTAGCCTCTAATTACTTTAGAAACTTTCTTGCAGAACATAGAAACAATTCTGATAATGGTAGAGAGGATGGACTTCTAGCCAAAATTCCCCTAGTTCTATCATAGGAGGATAACTATATCCTTTTGAAGCCTATTACTGCAGAGGAAGTTCAGGCGGTTGTGTTCCCTATGGGGGCCTATAAAGCTCCAGGCCTAGATGGATTTCCCCCAGCCTTTTTCCAAGATTTTTGGGAGATAGTGGGTTTTGATGTCACTTTTTCTATCAAATATTTTTTCAAGACTAGTAAGATTCTTAAGCAAATTAACTCCACATTCATAACTCTTATCCCCAAGAAGAGTATCACTAAGTCCATGGCTGATTTCCACCCTATTAGCCTATGCAACACCATTTATAATTTAATTATCACAGACTCTGGTCCTTAGACTCCAATCGTTGTTGGACAGCCTTATATCTGATTGTCATAAAGCTTTTGTCCCCAGTAGATAGATCATAGATGCAGCCATATCCACTCACGAGATCATTCACTCGATGGATAGAAGTAACATCTCTAGCATGGCTCTTAAACTAGATATATCTAAGGCCTGTGATAGAATCACCTGGGATTTTCTATTCAAGGTCCTGAGAAAGTTTGTGTTTCAATCCAAAATGATTACTTTGATAAGGGAATGTGTTTCTATTGTCAAGTACTCAGTTTTGATCAATGGCTCTCCTCAGGGGGTCTTTAATGTGGGTAGGGGTATCAGACAAGAGAACCCCCTTTCTCCCTACCTTTTTATCATTATGGCAGAGGTCCTAGGTAGAAACATCCTTTCCCACCTGGATAGTCATAACCTCAAGGGAGTCAAATTTACATCCATAGTGGGTCCATTGGCTATCCAACAATTTGTTGACGATACTAGATGCTCTTCAGGGTGGCTTCAGTTATGGAAGCCAGAAGATGGAAAAATCTGCTAAACTCCTATGCTAAAGTCTCTAACCAATGCATAAATTATGAAAAGAGCAATGTGTTCTTTTTCAATACTAATATAGAGCTACAAGAAAAGGTGAGAAATATCCTAAAGTGTAATAAGGCCAACCTCCCAGCTACTTACCTAGGTCTTCCCCTCATGGTCAAGGATATGACCCTGTCTTACTAGAACACTGTTCTAGAAAGAATCCAAAAGAAGATGGAAGGATGGAAAGGCAAACTCCTTAGCTAAGCTGGCAAGCATCAACTCTTGAAGGCCTCCCTGTAGGGTATCCCTACTTATTTTCTCACTCTCTTCAAAAATGTCTAGATACATAGCAAAAAAGTTGGAGAAGATTCAAAAAATCTTCCTTTGGACCGGGCTAGAGGAAAAAAAGAGGATCTCACTAGTTGGGTAGGATAAAGATTGTCTGCTAAAATTTCAAGGGGGATTGGGAATTAGAAAAATTTAGATGATGAACAAAGATTTACTACCAAGATTGGTTGGACCTTCCTTAAGGAGGAGAAAGATTGGGTGTAGATCATGAAAGCCAAATACCTACAGAATGGGGAGAAGTTAGGGCTAATTGATAGAGAGAGCCTTCCTAAAGGCTCCATTATCTAGAATAAAATTATCAAAACCAAAAATACACTAGCTCAAGGCATTAAATGGAAGATGGGTAAGGGAGACAAAATTAGATTCTGAGAGGACAATTGGCTCTTGGAGGGTCCCCTATCAAACTAGAAGAATTCTATTACTAAAGAAAGGGTTTTTAATTATTTTGGGAGCTTGGTTAATAATTACATCAATGGTCAAATCCACAACCATAGGAGCTGGAAGAACCTTTCTGAATGTTGGAACAACAATCAACCTGAGAAGTAGAAGTGTCTGGCTCTACAAATGGAGTTGAACAAGTACATAATTCCTATATTTCCTAGGGAAGATGAAATGCTCTGGGGTTAGGATCAAAAGGGGATTTTCTTAGTTAAATCTACTTACAATTTGTTGACCAATAGTGGACAAGGGAGTAGTTTCTGGAAGAGTGTCTGGAACAACAAGCTGACTCCTAAAACTAACTTTTTTTGGTGGTCTGTAGCTCATAATAGAATTCTTACTACCAATAACCTCAATAAAAGGGGCTTCCAAATAGTTATTAGATGTGTTCTATGTCTGAAAGAGGAAGAGTCAATCCAACACCTTCTCTTCCATGGTGAATTTTCTAAAGAGATATGGGGAAAAACTATAGAGAAACTTAACATGGAATGGGTCTTCACAGAGAACTTCAAAGATTTCACCCAAAGGTAGCTCACTCCCTTCTCCCACCCTAGGGTTAGGGAGCTTTGGAGAAAAATTCACCCATACCTGGGGTGGAGTGTGTGGAAGGAAAGGAACAATAGAATATTCAAGGAAAAGGTTAAAAATGTCAATGAAGTTTTCTACTCCTTCAACAAGTTGGTCTCAGAGAATACGTCCTCTTGCACTCTCCAAATGGCTAAGGAACTCCCTACTTAGACAAAAATTCAAATTACCAAGAACTGGGGTCTGATAGGGGATTTGACCAAGATCGACAATACTATAAAGAAGGCCAGACAAAATACTATCTAGAGACCCCCTCCCAAGGACTGGATCAAACTTAATTTTGACGAAGCAGAAAAAAAGAACACTGGGTTGGCTAGTGGTGGAGGGGTTTTCAGAGATAGTCAGGAGGTCATCATTGCTACTTATGCAGGTGCATTGGCATTTAGTCCAATAATGTGGCGGAGGGATTGGCCCTACTTTGGGGGCTCAAAATTTCTCACTCTATGGGGATGGACAAGTTGCAAGTGGAGGGGGATTCAAAAATTATTATTGATGCTACTCTTGGTAGGTCTAACAATGGATAGAAACTAAAAGATATCACTGATGATATCATTTGCTTACTATCTGGGTTCACTAAGAAAGGTATTAGGCATGTTTATCGCAAAGGCAATAAAGTAGCTGATGGTATGGCCAATCTTGTGCAGAGCTTGGACAAATGGAGATGTTGGAAGAGAAAGGAAAATTTACCTGTTCAGATACAAAACCTTCTTAGAAAGGAGCAAGGTCCCACCTTTGGTCATTCATGTTTGTAATCCTTAGCCCCCCTATCCCTTGGCCTATGGGGTACTTTAGGCACCAAATGGGATTTTTGTTGGATTGTCATTTGGCTTTGAGGACTCGTAGTTTGGGTGGTGTGACAACTTATTGCCAACTCAGATAGGTCAGAAGGTGGGCCTACCACCGTATGTCAGGGAACCATCCTGTCATCATGATGTGGAGACCTAAGGTGGGGTTCAATATGGCCAGGCCCGTGAGCAAAGGTGGAGTTAAGTTGACTAGCCTCCACAAAACTTATAATCATGACCAATCAAAGAGTATCAATTATGAAAGGAAAGTGACTACCCATTCAGGTAATAGCCATCCTATCATCATGATGTGGAGGCCAAAGGTGAGGTTCCACATGGCAAGGGACATGAGCAATGGTGGAGTTAAGTCAACTAGCCTCCATAGAATTCATAATCATAACCAATTAATGAGTATGAATTATGATAAGAAAGGGAGTACCCATTCACATATTGTGAAATTAAGAAAGTATAACACCTCCAGCTGGAGAAGGGACATTCTACTCATTAATTTGAGTGTGAATATTGGTTTGAGTGTTATTATCTGCAACTTGAAAATTTAGCCCGTGCTAACTTGATTTCTAGATTATCTATGAGAAGTCGGTGCAATCTGAGAATGGGAGGAGAGCAGACTCAAACAGAGCCTGAATCTTGTGAGGAGTTTAAGTACAATGAGACCCTTTGGCACATATGCCAGGAGGGCAGGGTGGCTTCCTATCTGGAATGCCTGCTAGGGCATGATGAAAACCTTTCAAAGCATTTTCTATAGTCTTTTGAGGGCAAGCGAGTCAAGGTGGGTGGTGAGGGGTTTGATATCTCAGAGGAAGTTATCGGGATGGCAATGGGCATGCCAACCGATGGGATTAAACACAAGAAAATGAGCAAAGTTTCTGATCTGGATGGAATGGCTTTATTCCTAAAGAAAGGTGAGGTCTTAGATAGCCTACAAGGTGGGTTTGATAGACAAATTTTGTCGAAACCATGGGATGATGTGTGCCACATGATCATCAAATACTTCACACTTGAAGGTAGATTTCATAGGTTTTTTCACTATCACTTTGCTCTTTTAAACCATTTTAGATGTAGTAAGTTTATAAGTTTCCCTTTCTACTTACTGTCATCCCTTGAAGCCTCAATTGTGTCTTCTATTGACTAGCATGCCGATTACCCTAACAAGCTCCTTATCTCACTCCATCAGGGGCTCATTTTCAAGCTTTACAAGTTCCATCTCACTCTCTATCCTCCTAAGACACTCACTGCTACTCATCATGACCCTCCATTGCTACCTAGTGTTAACCTTGACAAGAATAGCCTAATGATAATTACTGAAATCACCTCAAAAAAATATACCCAAACCCTCAAGTCTAGGAAGAAGAAACTTGCAATTGGCAAAATCCCCGATCCTAAGTCTACTGACCAAGCTCCTTATCTCACTCCATCAGGGGCTCATTTTCAAGCTTTACAAGTTCCATCTCACTCTCTATCCTCCTAAGACACTCACTGCTACTCATCATGACCCTCCATTGCTACCTAGTGTTAACCCTGACAAGAATAGCCTGATGATAATTACTGAAATCACCTCGAAAAAATATACCCAAACCCTCAAGTCTAGGAAGAAGAAACTTGCAATTGGCAAAATCCCCAATCCTAAGTCTACCGACCAGGCCCCTAAAACCATTTCCAAGGTGTCTGCCAAAAGAAAGATTATCTCTAGTGACTCCTCCCAAGAGACTCCTCAAAAGAAAAATAAGGATGGGGTGGAGGGGGGTAGTGTCTCAGACAGTGGGGATAGGGCTAAAATGGAAATCATGGAGGTGGAGGATGTTGGATTCGAGGAAGGTGATGTTGGGAGTGATAGTACCAAAGATGAGGATTTTACCTTACTTAAAAGTAAACCCTGGGTGCCATCGACCAAAAGGTCAATTTGACTTACTACTAAACCTAGTCCCACTCTTCAAACACAGATTCTGATTGCTAAGCCAGTGGAGGACGAGGTGGACTTGGTGGGTGTAGACAATACTGACAACAAAGACAATAAATATGAGAGGGTGGCAGTTGGGGTCGATGATGGCCCCAGTAATTAACTTTCTGGAGCTCAATGTCTGGGGGTCAGACTTTGAGAAACATTCTGAGGAAGCGGTGTAGGATTCAGGTAAGAAAAAAAGGGATTGTAAGAAAACCACAAAGGATAGGGAAATGGAAGCCCTCACTGGCAGAATGTTTGAGCTGGAGAGGAAGTTTAAGATTCTAGCCAAGTTCACTACAAAAGTCATGCATAGGTCGGCCACCACTCTTGCAGTCCTACAGGACATTGAACTTACTAGACATGAGATTAAAGATAAAGACCTAGAGGAGTACGAAGATCTGTACTAGTTCCTGAAGGAGGATTGGGAGTAGATGTTTAACCATCCCTAGTGGCTTTTCTATGCTTTCTATTGATTTTTGTTGTTGTTCCGTTGTTTGTCTATTTTATTTTAGTCTATTATTTTTGGCTGTTCTGTTTTGCCTGGGTCTATATCTTTTTGATGGAACTGTAATGTGCCTCTGTGGTTGATGTGTAATGGGATTAGCACCCTTTCTTGCCGCTTACTTTATAAAAAACAATAAGATGGCATTCAAAGAATGACGGTCCCTTTCATCAAGCATTTTGAACATGAAACATTTAAAAATTGAAAAATTATCTACATATGGAGGTAGATGTTCATTCAAAAGTATTTTGTAACTTTGGCATCTTGGGCTCATTTTTTGCCCTATCTCACAATTAGGACATACTATTGTGGGATCACCCAAGTATTTTGTAATTTTTTACAGCTTGGGCTTATTTTTTTGCCCTATCCCACAATTGGGACACACTATTGTGGGATCACCCAAGCATTTTGTAATTTTTGACACCTTGGGTTTATTTTTTTACTCCATCCCACAACTTGGACACACTATTGTGGGATCACCCATAGAAAGATCTCTCACCTTTACATTGAGGGGGACTCTCTAAAAATAATCAAATGTCTTAGAAAATAAATGTCCCCTAGTTGGACCATCAAACATATAATAGAAGATGTAGTGGATGTTATGGAGGCCTTTATGTTAGGGATTCCATGGAGAAGATATCAATTAAATGCAAATAAAGATTAAACAGAGGAATGAAAATACACAGAAATAATAACAGCGAGAGACAAGTTTTATCATGGTTCACCCAAACCTGGGCTACATCCACCATCAAAGAGTCCAATATTATTATCTAGTAAATCAAACCGATTACAACCAGCAATCCTTGCAACTCAATACCACTGTAAAATGCTACAATACATCAACGGAAACCCTAACCCTTAGCCGCTTTTATCAATCCTTATTTTGGTTACAAAAATAGGGTTTTTTTCAATGTCAAAAAAATAGAAAAAAAACTCCCAACGCCTTAATAAAATAATAAAAAATCATTGGACCCCGCAAGGGGCGCTGCCCCTTGATCCCGTTAAATAATTTGGGGGAAACCGCACTGATAAAAGTGGGGTAAATTTAACATCTAAGTCTGATTAGGCTCCATATAATAGCAATCTCCCACTTGGAGACTGATCAGACTCCACACCATATCATCTCCCACTTGAAGATTGATTATAACATCGCTGACCCTATAGCTCCCAATGGAAATAAGCACCCTGGACTCTGTTGTTTTAATTTTTTTTGTTTTCAATCTTAAAGACCAACCAAAGTTGAAGAGGAGCTCAACTTCTCCCTTTTCACCATCTTCATAAACATATCCGTTGGATTTCCATCTGTATGTATCTTTTCCATCCGTAACTGTCCATCATCTAACACCAACCAGATGAAGTGATACCTTAGCTATATGTGTTTGGTCTTTGAATGCAAGGTAGAATTCTTGGCAAGATGTATGGCACTCTGAGTGTCTATAAACAAATAACCGTTAGCCTATTATTTGCCCAATTCTTCCATGAAAGATTGCAGCCATATCATCTCCTTGCTTGCCTTTGCTACAGCTACATACTCTACCTCCGTGGTGGATAAAGCAACCACCTTTTGCAACCTGGAGATCCAACTCACCACTATCCCACCTACAGTAAAGACATAACCTGTAGTACTCTGCCTGGTATCAATATCCCTTGCCAAATCTGAGTCCACATAGCCTACTAAATTAGTATTAGAGCCCCCAAAACATAAGTGTTTATTGGATGTACCTCTCAAATATCTAAGAATCTATTTTACTGCATTCCAATGCTCCAATCCGAGATGACTCTTATATCTGCTTACAACTCCTACATCACGTACTTTGATCTTATGCATACCATGGCATACATTAAACTTCCTATAGCTGAAGCATATGGTACCTTAGACATTTTTTCTTCCTTCTCTCGTGTCTTAAGACACATCTCCTTAGTCAATTTCAAATGACTAGGCAAAGGTGTGCTGACAGCTTTTGCATTCTCCATATGGAATCTCTACAACGCCTTTTCAACATAATCAGCCTAAGATAGTCAATTTTTTGTTCTTCCTATCTCTACAAATTTTCATACCAGGGATTTATTTTTCTACCCCCAAATCCTTCATAGAAAATGATTGTGCTAACTGATGTTTTACCTCTCTTATGTGATCCATGTTAGACCTTGCTACAAGCATGTCATCAACATATAAACATAAAATAATGTAGCTATAATTATCCAACCTCTTAAAATAAACACAATGGTTAGAATTACACCAGCTGTAGCCTTGCTCAGCCATAAAACTATCAAATTTTAAATACCATTGCCAAGGTGCTTGTTTCAAGCCATACAAACTCTTCTTCAATCTGCACACTAGTTTCTCCTTACTGTAGACCTCAAATCCTTGGGGTTGTTCCATATATATCTCCTCTCCAAATCACCATGGAGAAAGGCAGTTTTCACATCTAGTTGTTCCATATGCAAATCTTCAGTAGTCACAATACTTAAAATAGTACAAATAGAAGTCCTCTTAACAACCGGAAAATAAATCTCATCAAAATTAATACCTTTTTTTTGTGTAAATCCTTTTACAACTAACCTATCCTTAAATCTTTTCTTACCTCCATCTTCCTCTTTCAGCCTATAAACCCATTTGTTTGGCAAAGCCTTTTTACCTGCAAGCAACTTACATAATTCCAAAGTGATTTTTTAGCAAGGAGTCCATTTCTTCTTTCATTGCAAGCTCCCACTGAACCTATATATCCACCTACATAGCTTCATCATACCCTTCCAGTTCACCAACATCTATTAACAAAATAGAATACAAAGAGGGAGAAAACCTTTGAAGAGGTCTACTTAGCCTTATTGACCATCTAACATTCACTAGATTTTGTGGTATTTCTTGTTGCTGTTGTGGAGCATGAGAAATCACTGCAACATCATTATCTAGAGTATCATCCAGCACCACATAATCCTTTTCTTTCTTCTTATGCTATTGCAACTAGTCTTTGTACAACACCTTCTCATTGAATACAACATCCCTGCTTCTCAGAATTTTTTGATTTTTAAAATCCCAAAGCCTATAACCAAATTCATCAATGCCATATCCAATGAAGGTACACTTTTTTGATTTTGCACCCAACTTGGTTCTATTTTCAAAATCTACATGTGCAAATGCTTCACATCCAAAGGTTTTGAGAAAAGAATAACTCACCTTCTTACCTGTCCATGCTTCCTCTAGAATAGCACAACCCAAAGGAACTGAAGAACCTCTATTAATTAAATATCTAGCAGCATTGACAACCTCTGCCCACATGTTTAAAGGAAGCCCATCATGCAATCTCATGGTCCTTGCACACTCCATTATTGTCCTATTCATGTGTTCAGCCACTCGATTCTCTTGTGGAGTCCCTGGAATCATTTTCTGCATATGAATTCTATTAAAAGAACAATAATCCTTAAATTCTTTGCTGCAATACTCACCACCATTATCAGATCTGAGACATTTTAATCTTTTACCTGTCTCATTCTCAACCAAACTTCTCCACTTCTTAAATGTTTCAAATACATCAAATTTCTACCTAAGGAAATAAATCCAAACCTTTCTAGTTACATCATCTATGAATGTAACATAATACTGAGAGCCACCGAGAGAAGATACCTGAGCTAGTCCCCATACATTTGTATGCACAAGCTCCAACTTTTCATCTTTCTTTTGCTTCTCATCCTTGAGAAAACTGACTCTCCTTTATTTGCCATACACACAACTTTCACAAAAATCCATATTAATACATTTTAGACCTGGTAAAACTTTCTTAGAATGAAGTACCTTCATACATTTTTCACTCATATACCCAAGTCTATTATGCCATAGTTTTGTCTCAGAACCTGCAGCAACTGTTTCAGTCTCTTCTTGCGAACTTGCAACAGATGTTCCTGAACCTGTTTATTTTTTCTTTGCAACAGCTAAAGTAGAAGGAATAGTATGACCTATACAAAGATATAAGGTTCCTACTTTCACACCTTTTTCTACTATTAAGGCACCTCTTGAAACCTTCCAATTTTATTAGTAAATGTAACAATGCAACCTTCATCAGCTAGCTGCCCTGCTGAAATTAAATTCCTACTCAACCTTCGAACATGCCTTGCCTCTTGTAGTAGCCAATGATTCCCATGTTGCAAATATGTGCCTAAGACGTGTTGTCATTGATGTCAACATATTCTTGTTGTCATTGGTGTCAACTGTGCCTTATTTTGTTACCTGTTTAGGAGACTAGAATGTTGAGGATATTGAGAAAATTAATGAAGAATCAATGTTCACAGACCTTATGGCTGTGTAGAGGATTGTCAAAGGTTGTTCCAGTAAAGAATTGAGAATTCTGCATGAAGATTTGAAGAAGTTATGGCCATCTAAATAGAACTGAATCTTACAGTACTCAGAAGAGACAAAGTGACAATAAGTTGGTCTGGATTGCTCCACAATGAAATATTATCATTTTTGGATCTGAAGGCATGTTTGGGAAGCCAGTGTGTATCATCAACTCTAGTGGTTCATGGTTTGGAGGTTCGCAAGCCATCCTTCTAGTTTGCGAGCCATGGAAGATAGTGTTCTTGAGATTCTGAAGGAAGATACAAATGATTTTGGTAAATTGATTTAGAGTGGATGTTATTGGTGAGTTCAATGTGCTTGTGGAAGTCTCTAGTGTTGATAATTGAGAGGGGGGGGGTGAATCAGTTATCCTAATTATTTCTTCTTTTGAACTTTCTTATTAATTAATGCAGCATTGAATCAAACACAAAAACATTACCATGAAATAAGAAACACATGACACAGTATTTTTGACGTGGAAACCCTGTTAAGGGAGAAAACCACGGGGTGATTAACCCAAAGATTATTCTCTGTTAGAAGAATAAGGAATTACAAAAATGGCACTTGCCAATTAGGGCTCACTGCCCGAGCACACTGCTCACAAAGAGGCCCACTACCTACAAGTAGACACACTGTCTACAAAGTGATAAGAATCACAGTCTTGAACTGATTGGAAGCATCTACATATGCTGGAGTTCAGTTCCGGTTAGGCTCAGTACACTGATCTGCTGCACTTCATCTTTCCTCTGTTCTTTATTCTGCTATCCTTTCACATACCGGATCTTTCTTATTACTTCTGCTCTGTTCTGCACTTATTCGCATACACCATCACACCATTTTTCATCTTCACAACTAAATCCATCCTCTATATATATCCGCACAAGTAATTTCATCACCTTTCTAGTCGGCATCCGGAACAGTCTAGTTTCTTACAAACTATGTTCTGTCGGCTGAATCCTTGCTCACCAAGCAATGCGGATCAAGCATATACTTGTAGATATCATTAATCATGTCGGCCAAACATGATTCATGCCTTCACAACCTTTACCATCAACAGTAGCACATCCGGAAAATAGTCTGATACTCTGTCAGTCAGTTCTTCCTCTGTTCTCACTGTCTCTCAGGAATCCGGTACTCAACTATTCATATCTTTTTCTTTGTTCATCACCGGAGGCTAAATCCTTGGAATATACTACTCAAGGTAGTCCTCTTGACTTCCCCAAATCTGCACTGCACCAAGACACTTCCTCTGAGAGATCCGGACCAATCTGTCAGACCTTGCCACATGCTCTGTTCTTGTTCACCGGACCACAACAATCTTCATTCTGACTTCCGGTAGAGACACACCATGAATTGCGGATATGTGGGATGACCTTTGTTGCCATCAATGACAACAACCATGAATCCATATAGTGTCTCTTGCCAACAATCTCCCCCTTTGGCATTGATGGCAACACTTAGTGAAAAATGACTAAGTGTTTACACTATGCTCCCCCTTTGCTGATGCTCTGTCTTTATATACAATTTCCGGAACTCCCCCTTAGTTGGATTCCTCATTTTTCACTGCTCCTCACTCCCCCTTTGACATCAATGGCAAAGGGTAGGGTCCGTACACCAAAATTTTCAAAAAATTTCTATACATAGCCGCATATTTACATACTCACATATACTGAAGAATGTCTGCAAAAGATGTCTTCAGTTGGATCAGTTATGTAGCCCAACTTTGCTTCATTCTATCCAAAATTGAAATGTGACCACTCAACAAAAATGCAAAAGCTTCTGCCCTCTTGAGATCTGTCGGATCATTTGTTTGGGCGGTGGTCTGAGCATCACTGATGGCCTCATGCATAGTTTCTAACTTAGGGATTATAATCCTTCTAAGTTCTCCCATCCGGTTAGTAATATTCTTCCTTTCCTTCTCAAAGTTCTTTATTGCATTTGTGATTGCAATAGTTTGACATTCTTGATTTACTATGGAAGAGAGAGGATCAAAACTTTGAGACAAACTGTGTAGTTTGTCCTGTTCCGCTTTTATTTTCTTATCTATTTCAACTGTTGCCTTTGACCAGGAGATACAAAATTTGTAAATATCACTGCCATCCTTAAGAGTATTTTCTAAGCTCTTTATTCCAATACTCATATTTCTCCTATCGTTAGAGATTAATCCTAATACTTCTGAAAATCTTTTATCCAAAAATTCCTTCCGGACCTTTTCTTCAGCTGATTTTTTTAGAGAATCAAAATGTGTATCAACACTGCTGACTAAGGTTTTTAGATTACCGGAAGAGGAGGCTGTCGGATCTATCTGGATTGATGGCATAATCTTTACAAGTACTCCGGAAGCAGCCTCTATCAACTCACAATCTTCCATATGAGACTTTAGGAGTTTTTCATTTGCCTTGGCATTTGCAAATGAAGCTATCTTCATTGTTTGTACCGGAGAGAGAGAGTCAAAGTCGAATGGGCCTTTTAGAAGCTCCGGTTCATCAATCTCTAAAGTTTCTTGGCTTAGAAACTTTTGGACAGTTTGTGCAGTGTCTCTTGCCGGAGACAGATGTTTCTTTTCTTCTGCAGTTTTGTCCTTAGGAGTCTTATCTCCTTCCACATTCTTACCACTTACAGTTGTGGTTTTCTCTGTTGGATTCTTCTCTTTCTCTGTATCCTTGGTGCTGTCAACCTCTTTTTCTTTTTCTGCTGCTTCTTTCTCCTGAAATTTCTCTTCTTCTTGGGATCCAGAGATTGTAGGAGAAGCCGGAGAAGAGATGTTAGTCTGTTCTAGTGGCACTTCTTCCGGAGCAGATGATTCCAAGTCCGCAGCTGTTTCTGCACCTAAGTCCTCTGTAATAGGAATATTGAACCTTTTGAATGTATTCCGGAGGATCTCTTCAGTGTCCTTGGCTACTTTGTCGGTCTCACCAAGCATAAGCAGATTCATCCTTGCTTTGCTTCTGAATTCATCCTTGCAGTCCTTGAATATCATGTTCATGGTTTTGTGATCAATTGAGGGATATAGCTGAATAGCTATCTGTTCTCTGATTTCAAGGTCTTTTGCCATGGCATTGTTCTTTCTTATCTCTAATTCCATCTCTAGGCTCTTTGGGATTTTAGAAATAATCTCAATAAAAGCTTTATTGTAGATGTTCAAGTACCTTATTATGGCTTCTTGCAGGATCTTTTGATCTACCTCATTGTAGTCATCATAGAATTCAGCCACCAGTTGAAGGTTCCCATCCACAGTGACTGATTTGACTACACTGTCTAGAGACAGGGTGGGCTTTTCAGAAAATTCTTCTGTCATTTCTTCCTTGTCTCGGCCAGAAGAGGGTTTACCGGATCCTTTCTTTTTCTGTTTCTTTATTTCTTTCACTCCCTCATCTGACTCAGTTTCTTCTTCATCCTTTTGGCTTTGATAAGCTCTTGAGGCTTTTGTCTTGGATCTCTTACCGGATCCCTGGACTTCCAGTTTTGAGCTTTTAGTTTTGATAGGTGTGGATCCTTTTGATGATCTGGTCTGGGTTGAGGATTCCACCGGAGCACTTTTCTTGCTTTTCTTTTCTGCCTCTTTCTTTTCTTCCTCAGATTTTCTTCTCTTTTCCCGGCTGGCATCAAGTGCCTCTTTTGAGATGCCTAGGCCTTGAGCAATATGCTCTACTTCTTTTCTCACCTTCCTCTTTATCTCAGGTTCCCTGAGTTCTACATGGATCTTTACACTCAGCTCCTCAAAGGTTCCAAACCTTTCTGCCTTTGGATCTTTGGGCTGACTTAGCATGTGTTGAACATGCAGCTCCACTATCTGTTCATCCACTTCATACCCCATGGGCATGATCCAGACAGTCCTTGGCTCCACTGCCTCCATTAGGCACTGATCAGTGTCCACCATAAAGCACACTGAGTCTTTGTATTTTTCAACAAGAGACTAGGGAATTCTTTCTGTTGCTTGCATCATGCTTTGGAAGTTTTTGAAGTATCCCCATAGGGCTGTATTTCTTGCTTTGGCATCCCCAAGCCCATGTAGATAGTCTCTTATTTGTACTGCAACAGGTTTGTCATTCTGCCATGCCCATCCACTTGATCCGGGCAGCTAATTCATGAAGTAGAAGAATAGACAGAATATAAGAGTACCATACTTAAAGGAATTCTTCTTGTCCTTCTTGATTTTCTATATATTTTCCATTAATTGGCTTAAGAGCAGTTCGCAGAGATCATATTCTGCATTCTTCCTTAGCATTTCATAGGCAGTATACACTGCAGTTCCGGATACAGAATTCTCCCTACTGGAGTGATAGATCTTGTATCCTATTATCATGGATGCATACTTGATATCCGGATCTGAAATATCTTCAATGGTCATTGCCCTCTTATCAAATTTTGATCCGGTGGCCTCAGTTACAATGTTATTTTTGACAGATTTGAGGATAGGTATCCCTCCGGAAGAGTATAGACTAGTTACTGCTCTAATTGCCTCTTTTGTGATCTTGCAGGGTCTATCCAGCCATAGGAAGTTGTCATGCATCCTGCTCAGTACATACCAGACCCATTCATCTTCTTCAAAGCAGGGGAAATGAATGAATTGATCAAATTGTTTCTTCTGGATACCCTTATACTCGTGTTTAAGCTCAAAAGCATTGTCTATCAGTTGTTTGTGATAGAGATCTCTCAATTTGAATTCCCCAAATTCCTCAATGCTTGCATGTATGTAAACCCTAATGTCTTCTGTGTGTAAAACTCCGTGAGGAACACTGGAAAATGCTCCTAAGGGATCTACCTCCAATGACTTGTATGGATGTTTCTTAAATTCAGGTCGGGGCCTATTTGAGATTTTTACTATATTTGGAGTAGCCATTTCTTCAAAAGATTTGTAGCAAGATATCGAAAGTGGAAAATACCTTTTGCATCTTCGATTGCACAGAGTAGCTGGATTGATTTCTGTATGAAATGACTTCGGCAGGAGATCTTCGGTGATCTTGATGAATTTTGTTTCAGAGCTCCGCTTTTCGCTTCTTCTTGGATGTGGAATGATCAAATGATTGTTGAGAAATCCCTTATATCATTTTGCAAACCCTAATATCTGTTTGCAATAAATGCTTCACCTATATTATTCTGGTTTGCCTTGTCCGGATAGCTTGGAGTATCCCGGATCAGTCCTGATCTATGAACATCATGCGGATATTTCAATCATGAATAAATCGAGATGACACATTACAAGAACATCCCAAACATCCTGTCCAGTCCGCAGAGTAAAATAATGTACTTCCGGATCTCTCCGGACCCTTTTGTAGTCCTCTGTCATTCCGGAGCATCTCCTGGAACAAGTCTTTACTTGATCGATCACAACTTCTTTATATCTTCATGCGGACCTCTGAAATCTTGTCTGGATCATCTTAGGACTGGTATCTTCAAACCCTTTACTCCGCATCTTGTGCCACATCCGGCACCACTTGATTGGCTGGGGGAACAGGATTTTCTTTGAGTCTCCCCCTGAGCCAGAGCTCACTTTTTAATTTTCGGAAGAAATATTAGCACCAGAGTCTGGTGCGGATCCAACCTCTACATTCTCTGAACTTTTCTTCACCCAAATCTTGCTCATCTGATTCCTAACTTCATCCGCATTCATCTTTTGTTTACCCTTGTCTTGATTCTGATTATACACCGGACCTCTTTTGTCCTGATTCTTGCTTCTGCAGACTTTAGCATTATGACCGGACCTATTACAGATTTGGCAAATAACATTTCTTTGCATATTTGACTGATAACCTCTTGATCTGCATTGATTAGCCATATGACCTACTCTATTGCATGTAAAGCATCTACCTTTGAATGATTTGTTTACTTGCATATTTCTGCATTCATGGGATTTGTGTCCATACCTTTTGCAGTTAAAGCACTGTCCGAAGAAGGATGAATTAATCTGATTCATTCTCTTTCTACACTGATTAGCTTTGTGACCAAAGTAGTTGCAGCTGTGGCAGTATCCATTGAAAGATGGATATCTTTGAGCATTGGGCTGTCTTACCGGAGGTCTTCTAGGCCTATTCCTTGGATTTTCTGATCCAAAATTCTTTTGACCGGATCCGGAGCTTTCTCCTTTCTCATATCCCAAACCATACTTGTCATCTGTCCTCTTTTGACTTCCAAGAAGTACTTCAAGTTGGGCATAACTTATCTTGAATTTTTCTTTATATTCATTTGCTGTTTGAAGATCTCTTTTGAGAGAGGCAATTTGATCCTCAAGTTTTTCTTCATTATCTTTGGCATCTTCAAGATCAGATTCAAGATGTCTGATAATCCTGTCCATCTGGTGGCATTCTTCTGATTTTTCTTTAAGAGATTGTCTTAGATTGTCTTCAGCTTTTCTTTTTTCTTCAATCTCTTGAGTAAACTTTATAGTTCCTGATTCCATTTCATGTCTTAACATAATGACTTCTTTTGATAACTTTTCACATAACTTGGTTTGCTCAGTCAATTCTTCATTTGTATTGCTTTCTTCACTTTGTCTTGCCAATTGTTGGAGCAGCTCCTTTCTCTTTTTCATAGAGAGACTTAATTTGTCCTTTAATTCTCTCATGAATTCATCAGCCTGTTTGAGTCTTTCCTTTAATTCATTGACTTCAGAATTTGACTGTTCAAGATCCTCAAGGGCAGTCTTGAGTTGCTCCCTTAAACCATATGCATCCATTTGAACTCCTAGATCTTCCTCAAGCTGTTAGGCTCTATTAGGAGGAACTTGGCTCTGATACCAATTGTTGATAACTGAGAGGGGGGGTGAATCAGTTATCCTAATTATTTCTTCTTTTGAACTTTCTTATTAATTAATGCAGCATTGAATCAAACACAAAAACATTACCATGAAATAAGAAACACATGACACAGTATTTTTGACGTGGAAACCCTGTTAAGGGAGAAAACCACGGGGTGATTAACCCAAAGATTATTCTCTGTTAGAAGAATAAGGAATTACAAAAATGGCACTTGCCAATTAGGGCTCACTGCCCGAGCACACTGCTCACAAAGAGGCCCACTGCCTACAAGGAGACACACTGTCTACAAAGTGATAAGAATCACAGTCTTGAACTGATTGGAAGCATCTACATATGCTGGAGTTCAGTTCCGGTTAGGCTCAGTACACTGATCTGCTGCACTTCATCTTTTCTCTGTTCTTTATTCTGCTATCCTTTCACATACCAGATCTTTCTTACTACTTCTGCTCTGTTCTGCACTTATTCGCATACACCATCACACCATTTTTCATCTTCACAACTAAATCCATCCTCTATATATATCTGCACAAGTAATTTCATCACCTTTCTAGTCGGCATCCGGAACAGTCTAGTTTCTTACAAACTCTGTTCTGTCGGCTGAATCCTTGCTCACCAAGCAATGCGGATCAAGCATATACTTGTAGATAGCATTAATCATGTCGGCCAAACATGATTCATGCCTTCACAACCTTTACCATCAACAGTAGCACATCCGGAAAATAGTCTGATACTCTGTCAGTCAGTTCTTCCTCTGTTCTCACTGTCTCTCAGGAATCCGGTACTCAACTATTCATATCTTTTTCTTTGTTCATCACCGGAGGCTAAATCCTTGGAATATACTACTCAAGGTAGTCCTCTTGACTTCCCCAAATCCGCACTGCACCAAGACACTTCCTCTGAGAGATCCGGACCAATCTGTCGGACCTTGCCACATGCTCTGTTCTTGTTCACCGGACCACAACAATCTTCATTCTGACTTCCGGTAGAGACACACCATGACTTGCGGATATGTGGGATGACCTTTGTTGCCATCAATGACAACAACCATGAATCCATATAGTGTCTCTTGCCAACATCTAGATCATGTGGCTACTATGTTGGAGCTCCACATTGGAGTTTGAGCTTGTTATTGAAGATTTCCTATTTGAAGTTGATGTTCTTCACAGTCTTGGCCGACCGGATATTCCTAGCATGTTGCGGATGATCTAAAGATCATTTTATGAAGTGTGGCATGTTAGTAGAGGAAGATTCAAGTCTAAGCTATGTTTGGCCGACAGTGTAAAGATCCACGTTAAGTTTGGCCGACCTTGTTGATCATTCCAAGGTTGATGAAGTGTATAAATACTTGTTGAAGAGCTGGTAAACATCATCCTTGAGCAAAACAAATTAAATCCGAATAAAGGATTAGAAGCAAAGCAGAGAAGAAAATCAGTGAGAGTAGTGTAGAATGGAAAGTTAGTGAAGAAGAATTTGGGGCAAAGAAGAAGTTTTGTGAGCATTCATTGTAATTGAACCAAGCATGAAGTAGATGTTATTTCTCAGCTAATTCTTTATGTTCTAAATAAATTTTGTAGGCAGTGAGCCTCTCTTTTGAGCAGTGAGCTCTGGGTAGTGCACCCGAAGGCATGTGCCTTCTATTTTTCTAAAGTACTTTTAACAAGGTACAAATCTTTGTGGGTTAACCCCCACCATGGTTTTTCCCTTAACCGGGTTTCCACGTCAAAATCTTGGTGTCAAGTGTGATAATTATGTTTCTACTCATATGTTGTTGATCTATGCTCTAATGTTTATATCATTAATTTGATAAGTAAGTTAATAAAGAAGGTTGAAAGAAGAAAAGATTATTTTGTGTGACAACTGATTCACCCCCCCCTCTCAGTTGTTCAGTCTAATTCCAACAATTAGTATCAGAGCCAGATCCTCTTATAAAAGCTTGACCACTTGAGGAGATCTAGGATGTTGACCTACAAAAAGGATAGTTTGAGATTTGATGGAACAAATTATTCTGTTTGGAAGAATCACATGGAGTACCATTTGCAATGCATGGGTGATGCCTATTGGGCAATAACTAGTGTTGATTATAAACCTCCAGAGAAAGGTCCTTAACTCCAAATCAAGTCAAAGATGCTGAAAATAACCTTCAACCTAAAGAAGCCTTGTTGAGTGCCCTAATTGATTCAGAAATGACAAATGTCTTTGGTCTAAAAATTGCTTATGAAATCTGGAAAAAGTTGGAGAATCTGTACGAAGGCGATAAATTTGTCAAATGTGCCAAGTTGTAAATTCTGAGAGGAAAATTTGAAACTCTAAGGATGAGCAAAGATGAAAACATCACAATCTACATGCAAAAGAAAAATGAACTTAATTGTGGTATCAGGTGTGCTGGTGGAACTTTGGAAGAATCAAAGATTGTATCAAAAGTGCTCAAATCTTTACCTAATTCATACAAACATAAGGTTGCTACTATAGAGGAGACCATGACTATCTCAGAAGTTACAAGAGATCATCTGGTTGGCAAAATTTTAGCTTTTGAATTAAGTGAGTTTGGTGATTCTCTGCCCAAATCTAAATCTACATTTAAGGCCAGTGTATATGGAAAACAAAGATATGATCCAGGTAAAAGCTCTTCTGTAAGATCAAATAGATTCATGAAGACAAGGAAGGATCTTGAAGATGTTGAAATTGAAACTACAGATCTTGAAGCTCTTCTTGCCAAAAGATTGCCAAGAGGATCCAGTAAGTATGAAGGAAAATTGCCACTCAAATGTTTTGCTTGTAATAAGATTGGTCATTTTGCCTCAAGATGTTCAAAGAGGTTTTCAAAACCAAACCCTAACATATACAAATATCAGAACAAATGTTACTATGTCCAAGAAGCTAGAGGAGTCACAGATGATGAATCTGATCATGGAGGTTCCTCTGAAAATGATTGGGTGTTCATTGCCATCAAAGAAGAAGATCTAGTGTCTATTGAATCTAGTAGCTATGCAAATATGGAAAGTGCCTTAGCTACTCAGGTTATTGAGAAAGATGTATGGGTGATTGATAGTGGATGTTCTCATCATATGACTGGAGACAAGAGTAAGTTTGTGAATTTTGAAAATTATGAAGGAGGGATTGTGAAATTTAGAGATTACTCAGCTGGTAGAATCTGTGGTAGAGGATCCATCTCTTTTGATGGTAAGAATAGCACCAATGATGTTCTATATATGGAAGGACTGAAACATAATCTTCTCAGTGTTGGACAGTTGGTTGATAAAGGTTATGATCTTTGATTCAAGGATGGAAAATGTAGAATCTTGGAGAGTTCCAGAATTGAAATTACATCTGGTACTCAAACTAGAGGTAACATTTTTCATTTAAGTAGCTCTGGAAAAAGTTGTTTGATTTCTCAGATAGATCAAAGTTGGTTATGGAATAGGAGGATGTGTTGTGAATTTTGATAACATTGTCAAAATAAGTACCACTTAGGCTATAAGAGATCTTCCAAAACTTGTGAAACCTAATAGCATGTGTAGAGAATGTCAATTGGGGAAACAGAGCAAAATTTCATTCAAAAGTAAGGAACAAGCTTCAAGTGGACAATTGGAATTGGTACATACTGATCTTTGTGGTCCTACTAGAATTAGGAGTGTGCAAGGAGATAGATATTTCATGTTGTTGATTGATGATTACTCTAGGATGATGTGGGTAACTTTCCTAAAAGAAAAATTAGAAGCTCTTAACAAATTTAAGGTGTTCAAAGTGATGGTGGAAAACTAAATTGGTGAAAAATTTAAATGTATGAGATTTGATAGAGGTGGAGAATTTACTTCCCGTGAGTTTGATGCTTTCTGTGAAAAGTATGGCATAAAAAGACATTTATCTGCTCCTAGGACTCCCCAACAAAATGGAGTTGTGGAAAGAAAGAACCAGACCATTCAAGAAGTTGCTAGGACCCTAATGATGGAAACAAATGTTCCTCAAGTTTAATGGAGAGAAGATGTAAGTATTGTTGTCTACACTCTTAACCGGGTGCAGATCAAAGGCAATTCTGGTAAGACCCCTTATGAACTATGGTTTGGTCATCCTCCTACTATGAGATATTTCAGAGTTTTTGGTAGTAAATGCTATATCAAAAGAGATGAGGATTTAGGCAAGTTTGATACGAGAAGTGATGAGGGAATATTTTTGGGGTACTCTACTCAAAGTAAGGCTTACCGGTGCTTTAACAAAAGGTTGAAAAAGATTGTTGAAAGTGCTAATGTTAGAGTTAATGAGAGCGCTGCGGATATGATTTAGATGATCAAGATGAAAGTCAAAGTCAAGGAAGGTTAGTTCAAACTCTGACTCAGATTTAGATTGATCCAAAAACTCTAGGAACTCAAGAAAATAGTATAGATGTTGAGGAACAAGCTCAAGAAATAGAAGCTCAAGAAATTCCCAAAAGCCCTAGGTAAGAATGAATCATCCTGAAGATCAAATCATAAGAGATAGAAATAAAGGTGTTCAAACTAGGAGAAGAGTTCTTGAAGATCAAGAAGAGATTTGTTTGAACCTAAATTAATAAGTGAAGCCTGCAATGATGAAAACTAGGTAAAAGCAATGGAAGAAGAATTAATGCAAATTGAAAAGAACCACACTTGGGATCTTGTTCCTAGACCTGAGGAAAAAAATGTGATTGGAACCAAATGGGTCTTCCGGAATAAACTAAATGAAGATGGTGAAGTAAGAAACAAAGCAAGGTTGGTATGGAAAGGCTATTCTCAAGTAGAAGGAATTGATTTTGAAGAAAATTTTGCTCTAGTGGCAAGAATAGAGGCAGTTAGATTATTTCTTGCATTTGCAAATTTCAAAGATTTTAAAGTGTATCAGATGGATGTCAAATCAACATTCCTAAATGGAGATTTGGAGGAAGAAGTCTACATTGAATGACCGGAAGGATTTCAGTTGTCTGATCAGGGAGATATGGTTTGTAGACTAAGAAAAGCCTTGTATGGACTCAAGCAAGCTCCAAGAGCTTGGAATGCAAGATTAAATAAATATTTTCTTAAGATAGGTTTTAGCAAAGGTACTGCTGATAGTAATCTTTACTTCAAGATTAATCATGATGACATCCTGATTGTTGAGGTCTTTGTTGATGATATCATTTTTGGTGGAAATGAATGTATGTGCAAAGCTTTTGCTGATCGGATGAAAAGTGAATTTGAGATGGCAATGTTTGGAGAGATGAATTTCTTCCTAGGTCTACAAATTGTTCAGTTAGATAAAGGTATCTTTATATCTCAGTCCAAGTATGTGAAAGAATTGCTGAAGAAGTTTGGAATGGAAGATTCAAAGCCAATAGGTACACCTATGGTAACCAGGTGCAAGTTAAGTAAAGATGATAATTCCCCCAAGGCAAATCAGAAAAGGTATAGATCAATGATTCCTGACATCATGAATGCCATTGGATTTGTTGCTAGATTTCAAGCTAATCCGAAAGAATCCCACATTGTGGTAGTCAAAATAATTTTTAGACATCTCAAGGGGACAATTGATTATGGATTGTGGTATCCAAAGGAAATTAATTTCACTCTTCATGCATATACAAATGCTGATTGGGTAGGAGATGTGGATAACAGAAAAAGTACTAGTGGTCATGCATTTTTCTTGGGAAGAAGATTGGTCTCTTGGATGAGAAAAAAGAAAGAGGAAATATCTCTATCTACTGCAGAAGCAGAATATATAGTAGTAGCAAATAATTGTACTCAGGTTCTGTGGATGAAGCAAATATTGAAGGACATCAGAGTTGTGTTTGAGGAGCCAGTCACAATCTTTTGTGATAATTCTAGTGCAATAAGCATCTCAAAGAATTCAGTGTTGTATTCAAAGACAAAGCATATATCTATCAAGTTTCATTTCTTGAGAGAGAAGGTAAATGAGAATGAAGTCAAGTTGGAGTTTGTCATCCAAAGATCAGATTGTAGATATCTTCACTAAGCCTCTTCCTAAGGATACCTTTGAGTATCTCAGAGAGAAGTTAGGGGTTATTACCCCTCTGAATCAGAACTAAGATGCATTAAGGTTCATCAGTTTAGTGGGATTCTCAGTCATGTCTTGAGATCTAGATTGATGTTGAGAAAATACTACTCTAAGGAGTAGTCAGTATGCAAACATTGGAAATCAGTCTAAAATAAAAAATGGGGAGTAAAGATTGCAAATATGTGCCCTTTGCCATTGATGTCAAAGGGGGAGAGAAGACATGTGAAAAACTAATTGCTGATGACAGGGGGAGCAATGAGGGAAGTGGTTGCAGAAATCAAGGGGAGAAGTTTTTGTCATGATGGTTGAATCATTTTTTCACAACATATGTTTCCATCAATGACAAAGGGGGAGATTGTTGCAAATATGTGCCTACGCCATGTTGTCATTGATGTCAACATATTCTTGTTGTCATTAGTGTCAACTGTGCCTTATTTTGTTGCTTGTTTAGGAGACTGGAATGTTGAGGATATTGAGAAAATTAATGAAGAATCAATGTTCGCTGACCTTATGGCTATGTAGAGGATTGTCAGAAGTTGTTACAGTCAAGAATTAAGAAGTCCGCATGAAGATTCGAAGAAGTTATGGCCATCTAAATAGAACCAGATCTTGCAGTACTCAGAAGAGACAGAGTGACAGTAAGTTGGTCTGGATTACTCCAATGTGAAAAATTATTATCTATGAATCTGAAGTCATGTTTGGGAAACCAGTGTGTATCATTAACTCTAGTGGTTCGTGGTTTGGAGATCCATAAGCCATCCTTCTAGTTTGACAGTCATGGCAGACAGTGTTCTTGAGGTTCTGAAGGAAGATACAAATGATTCTGGTAAATTGGTTTAGAGTGGATGTTATTGGTCAGTTCAATGTGCTTGCGGAAGTTTTTGGATCATGTGGCTACTATGTTGGAGGTCTGCATTGGAGTTTGAGCTTGTTATTGAAGGTTTCCTCTTTGAAGTTGATGTTCTTCCTTGTCATGGCTGACCGGATGTTCCTAGCGTGTTGTGGATGATCTAAAGATCATTTTATGAAGCGTGGCATGTTAGTGGAGGAAGATTCAAGTCTCAACTATGGTTGGCTGATAGTGTAAAGATCCACGTTAAGTTTGGCTAACCTTGTTGATCATTCCAAGGTTGATGAAGTGTATAAATACTTGTTGAAGAGTTGGTAAACATCATCCTTGAGAAAAATAGATTAAATCTGAATAAAAGATCAGAAGCAAAGTAGAGAAGAAAAGGAGTGAGAGCAGTGTAGAATGAAAATTTAGTGAAGAAGAATTTGGGGAAAAGAAGAAGTTTTGTGAGCTTTCATTCTAACCGAACCAGGCATGAAGTAGATGCTATTTCTTAGTTAATTCTTTCTTCTCTAAATAAATTTTGTAGGCAATGCGCCCAAAGGCATGTGCCTTCTATTTTTCTAAAGTATTTTTAATAGGATACAAATCTTTGTGGTTAACCCCGATCGCAGTTTTTCCCTTAATTGGGTTTCCACATCAAAATCTTGGTGTCAAGTGTGTTAATTATGTTTCTAGTCATATGTTGTTGATCTATGCTCTAATGTTTATATTATTAATCTGATAAGTAAGTTAATAAAGAAGGTTGAAAACAGAAATGTTTATTTTGTGTGACAACTGATTCACCCCCCACTCTCATTTGTCTAGTCTAATTCCAACATCCCATCTCGCAACGTAATCTTGATTCTTCCCTTTCCAACAATCTGACAGGGTTCATTATCTCCCAACTAAACCAGCCCAAAATCCCCTTGGACATAATCAAGAAAATAACTTCTATGGGGCATAGCACGAAATGAGGCCCCTGAATCTAAAACCCACGAATCATCAGCATTATCTAGGGAAATAATCAAAGCATCATCTTCAAATTTATTACTTACCACATTTGCCTAATTATTGCCTTCTTGTTTGTCTCCTTCTTTATTCTTCTGAAACTAGAAATCTTTCTTTAGATGACCTATTTTCCCATAGTACCAGCAATCCTTCTGTCCTCTAGATTGGGACCTCTTGTCCTTTGATTTTCCTCGTGACTTCCCATGACTTCCAAAACCTTTTCCTCTCTCCTTTGATTTGCCCCTTCTTTTTGCATTCAAAACA
The DNA here is from genome assembly GCA_027924645.1 of Cunninghamia lanceolata. NCBI lineage: Eukaryota > Viridiplantae > Streptophyta > Pinopsida > Cupressales > Cupressaceae > Cunninghamia > Cunninghamia lanceolata. The sequence goes on from BSBN01000484.1 coordinate 135,800, forward strand.
CTACCTAATGTGGCTCCACTTGAGATTTTCCATCGCATTTCCTCACTCAGGATAACACCAAAAACATCATCAAATTTCAAAGTATTTAAACCAGAGACAGAGTTACTTACAACCATTACCAAGCTATTCCAACTTTCTGGCAAAGAACATAATATCAAGAGAGCCCTCACCTCTTCATCAAAAGTTACTTTTCCAGAAGTTAACTAACTGATAATCATATTAAACACATGTAAATGATCTGTCACAGATCCACCTTCAATCATTTTTAGATTAAACAAACGCTTCATGAGAAATACCTTATTTGAGGCAGAGGGTTTTTCATACAATTTAGCGAAAGCTTTCATCAGACCATTTGTTGTCTTCATTTCCATTATATTGAATGCCACTGATGCTGCCAGGCACAACTGAATGGTTCCTAGTGCCTTTCTATCCAGAAGATTCTAATCCTCATCATTCATTTTTGCCAATTTCTTGGCTATTCCTTCCAACGGCCTCCATAAATCCTTCTGATAGAGATAATCCTCCATCTGTATCTTCCATAACTGATAGTTTTGCCCATTAAATTTATCTACCTTCAATTTACCCTCATTTGCAATTGCTTTCACTCAACCGTGAGATCTTCTTATAGACAATAATCAAACACAACCTGCTCTGATACCACTTGTTAGGGATTGCATGCAAAAGATTTCAATTAAATGCAAATAAAGATTAAACAGAGGAATGAAAATACATAGAAATAATAACAGCGAGAGATAAGTTTTAACGTGGTTCACCCAAACCTGGGCTATATCCACCAACAGAGAGTCCAATATTATCATCCAGTAAATTAAACTGACTACATTAGCAATCCTTGCAACTCAATACCGCTACAAAATGCTACAATACCTCAATGGAAACCTTAACCCTTAGCGACTTTTATCAAGCCTTATGTTGGTTACAAAAATAAGTTTTTTTTATGTTAGTCAATAGGAAAAAATAACTCCCGACGCCTTAATAAAAAATAACTCATATGTTGCCCCCAAACCCACGCAAGGGGCACTGCCCCTTGACCCCATTAAATAATTTGGGGGGAAACTACACTGATAAAAGTTGGGTAAATTTAACCTGCGAGTCTGATAAGGCTCCATATAACAACACTTTGGGGAAGTTAAAATTTGCCATGTCTATAGAGAAGGTAACAAGATGGCTAATAGGTTTCCCAATAAAAGTGTTTGTGGTCATAGGTTTGATAAATGGGTTAAGAAAAATTTCTTGCCTAGTGAAAATATCAAATGTCTAAGAGATGAGACACTCAATCATTCTATAGCCAAAGCTTATTCTATAGGTGCTTAATTATTCTTAAGAAGTCTTGGGATCAATTGATTTAGGGTGATACCATAAGACATAATCTTAGGCATTTGAAATGTTAAATCATAATTAAGGACACTTGTGCTACCATGAGATTTGATAATGTTGTACTAGATGATATGGGGATTGAGGCTAAAGGGGCTAAAGGGGATAGAAAAATTAGTTTTAGGGTGGTGGTGAGAGTGCTTAGAAAGATAAAATGAATAACTCAAAGGTGCTACCTAAGGAGTGTAAAATCTTGGATTATCAAATGATTATAAATAGAGAAAGGAGGGGGAGAACTTGAAAGTGCTAGTAGCATGGAGAAAGATGTCTCAATCAAAGATTTACAAAATAGGTTGGATTCCCTTGAGAAGGACTACAATCTTCAACACAACATTCTCTAATGGTTCATGATAGAGAATGAAAGAATGAAAATAAGAATGGACTAGTTGCATCAGCAAGCCAATAGGGATCAAGCTCAATCCCAAGTTAATAGTCAATTTAACAAGGATCAATGGAACTTTCTTGGGGATGTCTATTATATTATAAGAAAACTAGATGAATTGAAAAAATACAATTCTCTATATGGAAAGAAGCCAAGAAGCCTTGAATAACACACTGAATAAGGTTATCCATCTTAGTAGGATTACAATCAAGAACTCAACTGCTAGTATTGTCATGCTCTAAGAAAGTATGCTTAACAAGAAAGAGAATCTACATGAAGCTAGGCCTAGTTAAAGAATGAGAATTTAAAAGAAGGAGAAGGATAAAGCATTAGATTATCTAGATATGGAGGTGGTAGATGATAATTTAGAATTCCTAAAAGAGGAATGGAATGTTGTGGATATTCTGAATGATCTCTCTTCACCTCATCATTGAGTTTTGTTGTGCTAGATCATTTTACTATTATTTTTGTGTAATTTTCTATTAGCTTAAAACATGGTTTCATTAGGACTTGATTGTTGGCCTTGGTTTGTTGTTTATTCATAATTTTGTATGAGCACTAGTATAGTTTATCTTATGCTTTTTGTTAAAGGGTTTGGGCCCTTCTAAAACCCACTTTTATCTTTTAATCTAAAAGCAATAAGTAAAATACCCCATTCATGGGTCCTACACAATTAAGTCTATTATCAACCTAGGAATTAACATTAAATGATCACCACCTTCAGTTAGATGGATAAAGCTAAATTTCAATGGGGCAACAAGAGGTAATCAAAGTTTGTCAAATATTGGATGTATAGTTTAGGATGATAGGGGAACACTAATGTGCCTAGTATAAAAACTAAAAGATGGAACCAATAATGAAGTAAGCAATTTGTTGTTTAGATATGTAAAAATTTTGGTGTTTGTGTTATGAATATTAAAGGAGACTCAATGATTATAATTAATGTAGTTAAAAAATTGTATTCCTATAATTGGAATGTTGCAAGTATTATACACAACACATGGTTAATGTTAGACTTTCTTTTATTCCTTTTCAATCCAACATACATACCAAGAAATAGACAAGTAGGTTGACTTCTTAGAAAACTACAACATAGATAGTTACCAGGAAGAATGCATAATTGATGATAAGGCTAGGTCCTAGATTAACTTTGGAAACAAGTTTAATTTATGATTGTTGTTCATATTTCCATCAAAGAAAGGTGACATGATGTTCAAATTATGATTCCAACCCCTTTCATTGTATCATTGATGACTCACCCTTGATCAAACAACTTAAATTGTGATTACACTATTTATCAGTTGACTCTAGCATGTGATAAAACATCAACTAATCATGAGAACTAAAGAGTAGTAATTTGGAATTGACAGAAGAAATAAAGACATGGCAAACAACATTCATATAAGGTCCTCATTAGTGGTGAAGGATTTAATGATAGTTCAATGTATACATTCCCCTTTTAGTGATGGCTCCTTTGAGGTTGAAAGATGGAAACAAATGCTTGCTTGGTCTTTGAAAAATTGCAGATAGTATTTATTGGTGCAATTTTAGAGATCGTATGAGGAAAGTTTTTGGGGGAAAGTCGAGGTAGTAGTGCATGCATTAAAGATGGTACCCAATGAGGAATTCTTGCTCAAGGAACATCACTACTAGTTCAATGTTGACATTGCATCTATGTTTGTTGGTGTTCTATTAGAAATGGAAGAAGAGACTAGGACTATGATGTTGATGGCAAATGCATTTATAAAGAAATATTTTCTTGGTGGCTTGATAGACACACTAGCAAGGGTCATTCACTAGTAAGGGTTGTCTAGCGCATGGGTTTCTACCTCCCAATTGGGCACCTCAAATGGGTGAAGGTTCTATTGTGGGAGCATGTGGTCCCTTGATTATCATATCTAACAACTAGAAAGAGATGGCACAAAAGAACATGACAAAAAATATGACAACCTTCATGCAATTTATGGCAGGGCTGACATATGCAGGAGAGATTTATTGGAGTTTCACGTTTGAGGTGGAATCTAATTTAAGGAAGAGTGAAAGGCTCTATTGGAAATAGTCCAGACAACTGAGAGGAGGGGGGTGAATCAGTTGTCGCTAAACTTTAACCTTTTCTAAACCTTTTAAATCTTCTTTATAATTAGATTAATGATGAAAACATTTAAGCATAAATCAACATATGAGCATAAACAACATGAACACACAACACCAAAATTTTGACGTGGAAAACCCGGTTAAGGGAAAAACCACGGTGGGGGTTAACCCACAAAAATGCGTACCCAGTTAAAAGTACTTAAGAAAATAGAAGGCACATGCCTTCAAGCTCACCACTCAAGAAAAGGCTCACTGCCTATAAGAAATTATGATTTACATAGAGATAATGAACTGAAAAATAGCATCTACATTCATACATAAATCAGTCCCTTTGAAGGCTCAAAAACTTATGCTCTTATATTGAAATTCTTCTTCACTAACTCTTCACTCTATACTCCCTTTGCTCCTCTTCTTCTCTGCTCTGCTTTTGATCCTTTCTTTAGATTTAATTCATTGTATACAAGGATGCTTTTCAACAACTCTTCAACAAGTATTTATATGCTTCATCAACCTTGGAATGATCAACAAGGTCGGCTAAACTTGACACGAATCATCACACTATCGGTCAAACACAATTGAGACTTGAATCTTCTTCTACAACCATGCCATACTTCATAAAAATGCTCTTATATCATCACAACATGCTAGGAACATCCGGTTAGCCAAGACTAGAAAGAACATCAACCTCAAAGAAGAAATCTTCAATCAACAAGCTCAAACTTCAATGCGGACCTCCAACATAGTAGCCACACGATCCAGAGACCTCCATAAGCACATTGAAATTACCAATAACATTCACTTTAAACCAAATTACCGGAATCATTTGTATCTTCCTCTGGAACCTCAAGAACACTATCTACCATGACTGTCAAACTAGAAAGATAGCTTGCAGACCTCCAAACCACAAACCACTGGTGTTGATGATACATATTGATTTCCCAAACATGCCTTCAGATCTCTAGACCATAGTATTTCATTGCAGAGCAATCCGGACCAACTTACTATCACACTGTCTCTTCTTAATACTGTGAAATCTAGTTCTACTTAGATGGCCATAACTTATTCAAATCTTTATGTGGACTTCTCAATTCTTAACTGGAGCAACCTCTAACAATCCTCTACATAGCCATATGGTCCACATGCATTGATTGTCATTAATTTTCTCAATATCCTCAACAATTTGGTCTTCTATACAGACAAAAAAATAGGATACAGTTGACACCAATGGTAACAAGGATATGTTGACATCAATGACAACACCACTTAGGCACATATTTGTAACAATCTCCCCCTTTGTCATTGATGGCAACATATGATGTGAAAAACTAAATTCAACCATTAAGACAAGAACATTTCCCCCTTTCTCTTCTCACTTCTACAACTGCTCCCCCTTACATCAACAACTAGTTTTTCACATGACTTCTCTCCAGACACCTTGAGGCAAAATGACCAATCTTATTACAAGAAAAACATTTGAGTGGCAACTTTCCTTCATAGTTACTGGATCCTCTTGGCATCCGTTTGGAAATGAGAGCTTCAAGATCTGTAGTTTCTATTTCAATATCTTCAAGATCCTTTCTTGTCTTCACAAATCTGTTTGATCTTGCAGAAGAGCTTTCACCCAGATCATGTCTTTGCTTTCCATACACACTGGTCTTGAATGCAGATTCAGACTTAGGAAGAGAATCACCAAACTCACTCATTTCAAATGCAAAAAGCTTGCCAACTAATTGATCCCTTATGACTGTTGTTACTGTCTTGATTTCTTCAATGGCTACATCCTCGTGTTTGTAAGCTGTAGGTAAGGATTTGAGCACCTTGGCAACAATTTCTAATTCATCCAATACTTTGCCTGCATTTCTGATACTGGTCACAAGTTCATTTACTTTCTGCATGTAGGAAGTAATGTTTTCATCTTCACTCATTACTAATCTTTCATATTTACCCTTCAGGATTTGTAGCTTGGCACATTTAACATATTTGTCACCTTCATACAGATTTTCCAATTTACTCTAGATTTCATGAGCAGTTTGCAAATCCAGGACATTTGCCAATTTGGTATCAGATAAGGCACTCAACAATGCTTCTTTGGCTCAAGTGTTGCATTCAGCATCTCTGAGTTCATCTATATTTGAAGGTCCATTCTTCAAAATCTTATACACATTCTTGGTTATTGTCCAAAATCCATCACCCATACATTCTAGATGACATTGCATACATACCTTCCAGAGGGAGTAATTTGTTCCATCAAATCTCAGACTTTCCTTCTTGTAGATCGACATCTTGGATCTCCTCAAGTGGTCAGGCTTCTTTTAGAGGAACTTGGCTCTGATACCAATTGTTGGAAATAGTACGGACAACTAAGAAGGGGGGTGAATTAGTTGTCCCTAAACTTTAACCTTTTTTGAACCTTTTAAATCTTCTTTATAATCAAATTAATGATGAAAATATTTAAACATAAATCAACATATGAGCATAAACAACATGAACACACAACACCAAAATTTTGACATGGAAAACTCGATTAAGGGAAAAACCACGGTGGGGGTTAACCCATAAAAATGTGTACCCATTAAAAGTACTTAAGAAAATAGAAGGCACATGCCTTCAGGCGCACTGCCCAAAGCTCACTGCTCAAGAAAAGGTTCACTGCTTATAAGAAATTATGATTTACATAGAGATAATGAACTAAAAAATAGCATCTACATTCATTATTGAATGAGTCCCTTTGAAGGCTCAAAAACTTCTACTCTTATATTGAAATTCTTCTTCACTGACTCTTCACTCTATACTCCCTTCACTTCTCTTCTTCTCTGCTCTGCTTTTGATCCTTTCTTTAGATTTAATTCATTGTATACAAGGATGCTTTTCAACAACTCTTCAACAAGTATTTATATGCTTCATCAACCTTGGAATGATCAACAAGGTCAGCTAAACTTGACACGGATCATCACACTATTGGCCAAACACAACTGAGACTTGAATCTTCTTATACAACCACACTGTGCTTCATAAAAATGCTCTTAGATCATCCACAACATGCTAGGAACATTCGATAGGCCAAGATTGGGAAGAACATCAACCTCAAAGAAGAAATCTTCAATCAACAAGCTCAAACTTCAGTGCGGATCTCCAACATAGTAGCCACATGATCCAGAGACCTCCACAAGCACATTGAAATTACCAATAACAATCACTTTAAACCAAATTACCAAAATCATTTGTATCTTCCTCTGGAACCTCAAGAACACTATCTACCATGAACCACTAGTGTTGATGATACATACTAATTTCCCAAACATGCCTTCAGATCCGCAGACCATAGTATTTCACTACGGAGCAATCCAGACCAACTTATTGTCACATTGTCTCTTCTGAATACTATAAAATCTGGTTCTACTTAGATGACCATAACTTCTTCAAATCTTTATGTGGACTTCTCAATTCTTAACTGGAGAAACCTCTGACAATCCTCTACACAGCCATATGGTTTGCATGCATTGATTGTCATTGATTTTATCAATATCCTCAACAATCTGGTCTTCTATACAGATAGCAAAATAGGATATAGTTGACACCAATGGCAACAAGGATATGTTGACATCAATGACAACCCACTTAGGCACATATTTGCAATAGGCCCACCATGCAAGATTGTGGTTCTTTGGTTTGTTTTGGTTCTTAGCAAGTATGATTTTTGTGGTTCTAAAAAACTAGGTATCTTTTTATATTAGTTGTGTCATAGTAGAGACTTCTTGAACTATAACTAAATCTTGATGCTATGTATAGAATAAGGCTTTATTTTGTCTTACTGGATGTTGGTAGATCTTAATGTGAGTGGAGTTTTGTCATATATAATAACCTTTTACAAAATACAATATTCGTTAAAATTTGAAAAATAAAATAAATTAATTAAAAAATACTACTAGTAATAACTAATTAAAAAGTACAATTCTTATGGTTACCCTATTTGGCATTGACATACAACTAAATAGAAATGTGCCATGTAAAACAAATATAATTTACAAATTGCCATATCCGAGTCCTGGTTCTAGAAACCTGTCCTGCTTCTATATTTGTTGATTCATGATCTCTATTATTAGATTTCTTTTGCGAGTCATGAACATGATGTCTGACATGAGTTCCAAGCAAAGTTGCACTAGATCAAGGGCCTCTATTATTGGAATTTAGCTTGATCTTTGTCTAAAATAGCTTTAAATGGGATTGCAGTTGTATATTCAAAGGAAGAAGATGTTGGGACATTCACGATCAAGGTAGTAGATGATCCTAGAACCTTGAACAAGATCCTCTACTTGAGGCCTCTTGTCAATACTATCTCTACCAATGATCTTGTAGCCATTTGGGAGGAAAAGATAGGGAAGACTTTGGAGGTGGTCTATCTATCTGAGGGGCAGGTTCTTAAATTGTTCCAAGGTAAGGATATGCAACCCTGATTCAATTTTTTATTGTTAAAATTGGCAGAAGAAACATTAAGGTAGGGAATATCCTATTTAGGCATTGTGGGTATTACTTGTTTCTTCTGGATGTAAAAACTTAGTAAAACAGTTTATATGGAGAGGTTACTAGCATTTTGCCCAAATGGTTTTACCAATAACATAATTTGTGGGTCACACTAGATTAGAAATGAAGGCTACTAGCACAGATCCATCTTAACATGGATCCATCATAAGTAGAGACAGACTAAAAGGATTTGTAGTGCCAAACTTTATTTCCTTACACTTAAATTGTGGATGACACTTCTAGTCCTTTAGATGATTATGAATCATATGGAATCCATATTTAGAAGTTCTCTTAGTTTGAAGGATTTTGAACCCTCTTCATATAATTTTTCTTACCATGTACAATAAAATTAACACTTGTGTTTGGTGATGCAGATACACCTTTTCCAAGAAATTATATGGTATCAATTTACCACACCATTTATGTGAAGGGGGATCAAACCAATTATGAAATTGGACTTGATGGGGTGGAGGCCAGTCAGATGTACCTAAATGTCAAATTCACAACTGTTGAGTATATTAGTGCATTTATGTGAATTGTGTGAGATGCTCTTCCATAAAGCGAGACTAGTTAGCAGTGCAAATAAATGAAGATTATAAATATTTTGGCTGACAGGCCATTCTATATGTGCACACATCTTGTAACTACCAAAAAAAATTGATAGTCCTAATAAAAAATAATTTCTTTGATAATCCTTCCTTTTTTTAGTCATCCAAAAAAATTGTCATAATACCAAAAAAGAATACAACTAATAAATATTAATTAATAAGGAATCTTCATGATTAGAATTAGCACTAAAATATTTTGACATTTTTCCATAGTGGAATTAAATTCAATACATGAAAACCAAAGCATACAAGTAATAGAAAACAACTAATAAATCTTAATAAATTAAAAATGCCTGAACAACCAATGCATGAACCACCATGACAGCTGAATTAATTCCCAATTAATAAAGGAGGTATAATTTCTTAAAAACTGCAACCAGAATGTTTGTGCTCTGAAAAAAAACAATAATAAATTAAAAATGCATGAACCTTCAAGACAACTGAATTAATTCCCAATTACTAAAGGAGGTATACTTTCTTACATACCACAAGTTTGTAAAGGCTGTAGGATTAATGTTCATTTTATTTTTAGTGTTGCATATGGTTATATACATTGTCTGTTGTCCACCAGAATCTGCATTATATCTCTCTCCTTGCTGAATTTTGCACAAATAAGATATAAATTTGGTTGCAAAACGCTGGACTCAATCTGAAGACCATTGAATTTTGGCACTCAACTTCTTGCTGATGAGGACACATATCTAGTGAGTCATTTCTTTTTCTTCTAGAGCTTTGTACTAAAAAATTAGTTCTATATTACAAGACCCAAAAAAATTATGAAGAATAGAGAGAGAGATTCATATTCTCTTCCTTTATTATCACCTCCTTCTAGCTTGGGAGCAGCCATGAAGGATCGGCCTAGAGAGATCGATGCCTCTCATACACTCTCCTCATTTATCCTAAGTCAGATCTGCCACCCTCCACCTCTTTTTGCCTGTGTAATATACACTCTTCTCAATAGTATCCTAAATATATTCATAGAGATCATTGCATGTTGAAGTTATTATCTTTATCCCTGCAATATTTTACCTCCAACACCATCCTAAGGTTTTATTCCTGTAAATGAAAATGTAGTGGTTTTCCAAAGACTATGAGGGTCAGCCTGGTAAGGCTGATGCCTCTAAGTTGTCCCTTGTTGTTGTTGGCTCGGAGACTACGTGTCTCAAAATGTCAATAAATCCATGTAACTGCTCTATGCCTTCTGCATCGCCTTCACGGGATGAATGATCAGTGTTTAAAAAAACATTGTAATGCCTTTAGTGGCAGGAATAGCCTGCAAATAGACCCGTTGTGCCTATAAATATATTTAGAATGTTTCCTTTCTAACTGTAGTTATCTAATCAAAAGAATCTTCCTTTACTAAGTTAGAAATAATGTGTTTATATTGCATATGGAAATAAAAAAGAAAGGTTAGCCGTAATAATGTCTATGTTTGTATTGTTTCTTGAAATTTTGAAAAGGCCCTAAACAAATTAAGCAATCCCTAAACCATAATATAGTATTCAATATTTTTTCCCCTTGAATATTAGATCTCTCATTCCAATCGATGCTTTTATAGTACATCGTAAAAGAAGAAATCAATATGAGAGCAATGATGTTTACATCTCAAACATGCAGTTTGAATATGCAATTCAAAGAGTATGTGTGTAGATCTGCTGATCAATAATAACTTCTGTGCACAACTAATTCAAAGAGAACTTGTGTGGATCTGCCAATCAATCATAAGATATATGCACAATAATATATCAGCATTCACTTATAACTTTTGTTCAACAATAATAGGTACAAATATCCAAGACTAAAATTTGAGCTATTGGCTTTTCAATAAAGCCAATGACCTAGTTCCACAGAAAATTGGGCCCTGTATGCCTGCCTTCGGCCCTCTCAAAGTTCACATAAGATATGAACGACAATCACATAGCTTAAATGGAAAGCAATAATTTTTAGACAAAAATGACTATAAACATAGTATGTATTTGACTCAAAACTAGCCATGCCTCAACAAAACAAGAAAGAAAAAAAAACAATAGAAACCCTAACAAACATCTGCAGCGTCTTCTACAAGAAATCTGACAGCCCTGATTTCATTAAAATCTTTGTTCTTATGTATGAGAATGAAGAATATTTTTTTTGTAACTCTAGATTCTACCTTTTTATTATATGAATTTTTTTAAAAGTAAACATACCTCTTCTGATGGAAATATGTCTCTTCTCTGTATTATGCTATTTCTTATTCTAGTATAATAGGAATTTGAAGACAAAAATACATCATTTACTCTTTTTAGTATTTGCTACATTTATACGAAAATTACATTTATACATCATTCTAGTTTCCACAAAGAAATTAAAAAATAACATATATATATATATGTATGTATGTATGTATGTATGTATGTATGTATGTATGTATGTATGTATGTATGTATGATTTCTACTCATTAAAATTTAATTCTCCGTTTGTACTAAATATTGAACAATTTTTCATGCAAATAAATTTCATATTTAATTTTCATGTTTCGAGTAATGCACTCTTATAATTGCAGGTTCACCCACTTTAGAGAGTAATTTGTCTAAAGCTAAAATCATTTATTTTTTACTTTCTATCTTTCCTCCCTCTTCTGCATAATCATTTATTTTTTACTTTCTATTTTTTCTCCTGTGTTCTACATAAAACTTTATGATATAAATCAAAATTGTAACAATCTATTGATACAATTTTGATTTATATGATTGTATTAAAACGTAGTTTATAATCATGAAGTTAGGAGATTTAGAAAGTCATTGTTTAATCTATAGAAGAATGTTCTTTAGATGGTGTTTTGATTAAGATCATATGACATCATATGAAAATTTATATATACAATTATATTACCTCATACATGCGTTCATAATTGTACAGTGCTAGAGAAATTTTATGGTAGCTATAAGTGTCTGGGTCTGAATCTTTTTTATATGCATATAAGCATCATAATAATTTTCACATATTAATATAGTTGCCATATATAAATTATATCCTTTAGTTTATCATCTTTGATAAATTTAGATATATTAATTTGGTTTATCTTTTAATCTTAATCATAAAAGATTAAAAATTATCTAAAACTGAACAATAGTTATAAGTTTTCTACAATGCATATTATTATTTTTTCATGTTTAGTGGTTTTTTCCTTTAATTAAAATATAACTTAGAAATTAAAAATTGAAATTTTTACTAGGCTATTTGTAAAAGAAATTGATACACCAATATTTATTTTAAACTTATAAAAATCTACATTTTGCTAACAAACATCATTCATTGTTGTATTCTATTCAGATATATAAAACCAACAATTTACACTATACGATAACAATTTACAACATTTTAAAAATTGTCTGCAATTCACATAGCCTTGCTAGTATTGTTGTTATATGGACAAATACTATTCTTATGTGTACAACTATTAGGGTGGAAATATATATGCATTGCAATAATTCATATTATATGTTTGTCTTATGACAAATATAAAAGGTGAGTACAATAAATACCCTAATTTTTTCATGAAATGTAAATGGTTGTCAAACAAAATTTATGCTCAGTTAAAGCATAATATAAGTTGTATTTTAAATAAGAATGTGTTGTTTTCAAAAAGTAAAATTCATGGTTACCAAAAGGTATTGAGATCATTTAGGTTGCATATAAGTTATATTTTAATTAAGAATATGTTGTTGTTCAAGAAACAAATGATATTTTTTTTGTTCAACTACTAGGGATTCCATGATAATTTTTTGGTCAAATATTTAAAAAAATATTTTAAGGACGCTTCTGATTAGACATGTTGTGATGTGGTGAGTTGTGTAATGAGCCACACCTCCAAACCTTAGGTGTAGATAGATAAGAGCCAATTTTAATCTTTTTGATCTCAAAAGTTTGTACTCAATTTTTCCTTTGATGAACTATATTCCTATCTCATAATAAGTTCATGCCTTGAAGTTTGAGGATAACACTTACTTTTAAATTAAGTGAGTGATTAAAGAAAACTATCTAATGCCATACTTGTTGATGGGACATGCACTATCTTCAACTTCAACATAATGGCAGTTCATCTTGTGATTGAATGACATTGTAAGCATAAGGAAATAAAACTAATTGCATGAGTCTTGAGGAACATAATTTATACAAGCCTACATATAACTATTTATTTCATCATTACACAATTTCAAACAATACAGGGTTACATACCACTACTTTATAGAATCCTTCATATAACTATATATTTCATCATTACATAATTTTCAAACACAAGGTTACATACCACATGTAAAGTGTTCATATATTTCCACTAACAAATGAAGATAATGTCAAGTTTAGTTGCATGTATCTATAACTCATTTTATTCCAACTACTGCTATAAAAACTGGATTACTTTTTATTAAATTTTCTAGATAAAAGCCACATGAATGACAATACAAATGATAATACAATTTTTATATGAAAAACATTTTGTCAAAAATTTAAAACTATGCATAATGGAAACTTGAAACTTTTAACCAAATTCTTACCAAGTTGCTTTATACATGTTAGTACACTCACACAAAGTGAATGCTAAATTTCAAACACATTCTTCACACAAATTTAGTTCAATGATTCCACACATATTTTGTTAAAAAATGTACACTTCATACATATATAAGGTAAACACTAAAGTTTTAACATACCAAAATTCAAGCATGCAATGCCAAAGTCAATACACTCTTTAAATAGTGAATGTGAACGTTCACACACAGAGAGAGAATAAGAAGATCAAAGCTAAGTGAAAAGTAAAATTCAAACACACTTCATACAAAGTGAATGCCAAATTTAGTTCAAACACTCACACACACAAAAAATGAATGCTAAAGCTCAAGCACACATGATGCAGGGGCATCTGTTTAATTCATTTATATTTGCTGATTTTTGCATAGTGTTTATGTCTTACGTGGGTAAAGGTAGCTCCTGTCGCCTCCTAGAAGGGAGCTTAATAATTTGATATGTTTGCCTTCGGTAGAAGGAAAAGAATAGATATAGATTAGTGTGTAGTTAAAAGGGTCAGTCACAACAGTCTCAACTTTAGTATGAACAGTAGCAAGAATCCTCCTGCCGCCAAGTGTCAGAAACTGTGGTTCGACAATTCTTTTACCATTGGGATAGTTCCTAAGGGAAGATGGATGGTCAAGTGATAGAGAACATGGTATGTAATGCTCTGGAACTGTAGCTTCATAGAAGGCAGATTGACAGTTGAAAACAGAAGGAGAATAAATGGTTAAAAGGAAAGTGGCTATCGAAAGATGGAAGGAGGCCGGTGGTTATGAAGACCATGCCGATACTAGTAATGATAGATAGCATGATTGGCATCGTTGGCAGAAAGAATAAACAATTTTGGTAGGCCTAGGTGGATTGGTGTGCCAATTACATGGCAAAGATGGAATGTTTTGGGAAAAGACTGAGGTCCACAATAGTTGGAATTAACGATGGTTCAAATTCTATTGTAAAGCCCAAGTAGGAAGAATGAATAAGAAGATTTGACAAAATGAAGATAAGGGAAGGAGTGTTGGTCTTGAGTGAGAGGGAGGAGAAAATAGCCAAAGAAAGGGAGGTCAAGTTATAGAAGAAAGAGGCCGTAAATAAGAGAAATGGTCAATAGGAAAAGTAGAAGTTGAATAGAGAAGGTCGATTCATCAAGCCGATAGGAAGGAATCGAATGTGGCCCAAGACCAAATAGACTAGACCAAGAGAAGGAGATAAAGGCCAATTAGAGGCTAATGAGGTTAGGAAGCAAAACATAGTAGATAGGGGTTGATGGTCCAGCAGGTGGATCGATACATTGTGATGATGTGATTTTTGAATAGTTTGTGATGTTTTGTATTAGTGGCTAATTTGGTTGAATGTAATGGAAGAGTAAATTCTGGTTCAATATGTTTCTGTAATTGTAAAGTTCCTATCACCTGGGAAATGAATGTGCAGTTATGACATGTGTTTCATTATTGGGTAAATTGTGTATTCTTGTCTGAGTTATTTGGCGGCCATCAGATAAGGCATTATAACCTCCAATGTATGAAGCTATCTTCAGAGAATAAAGTTAGGAGAAGTGTGCGATCAAGGTAGCGAACTTTAGAGTTCTTGTCATCTAGAATGTGGTTATAGGGTTATTTATTTGGTTTTCCTGGTTACTATCATTTTGTGACAGAAGGTCTATAGAAGTCTTTTTAAAATTCAGAGACAAGGTTCTCAGTTGGTGGAATGCAAGGGGAAAATGAGCATGTTTTTTATGCATGCTATCAGATTAGTATCAGAGTGCAAGGTTGGTTCTAAGTGCTGAGTAGATCATCAAAGTGAGGCAACTTAGCTAGGACCTGTAGAAGAAGAGGAAAGAAAACATGAAGAAGCAAAATGCATATTTCAAAAGAGAGATGGAAGAGTTGAAAAGAGACTTAAAATAGTACATAATTGCCATGTAGGAAAGATATGAAGAAGAAAGCTAGGAATACTTTTGGGTATGGCCAATGATGAGAAAATTGAAGTGGCCTAAAAAGGAGATTGTTGAGAAGAAGAGAAGGTAGAGAATAGATGCCTTGAGAAGAATAGATAAGAATGAAAAGAGTACCCATAAAGGTTGGGACAACAAGAGGTTGTTGGATGAGCAACATGCACCAGAAGTGGTGAATGAAGTTCTCAATGAAGAGAACATGAGAGAAGATAAGGAAGACAAAGAGGAAGAAGTGTTGCAAGCGACACTTGTGAAAGAGAGAAATGAAGAGAGAAGAGTGTCCATGAAGAAGACACTAATGGAGACACTGTGGTCTCTTATTTTGTTTATTAATATTGTGTTTGCATATTTGTATGCAGGTATGGAGAGATTCACAAGGAAGGTCAAGAAAGAGACCTTAGAATGTACAAGAGAATGGTCTAGCCAAGCACCCTTAGAAGAAGATGAAGATGAAATAAATAGAAGACAAATTGCCACAGCTAGTATGCATGAACAGTTTGTAGCAAGACAGCAGGAGGAGGTAAAATACCAACTTAAATATTTAGAAGAGAATAGTGTGATATTGATTTCAAAGGATAATGTAGATGTTGAAGGTATTTTTAAATTTCAAGATGCTTTAGAAGACGTTATAGCAGCAGCACAATATGCTTATGAGAAAGAAAAGTTGGAAAGCCAAGAAGCCAATGGTGGATGCAATGTGGAGCAGCAAGTAAAAGAGATTCCTAATCTTGCATTTAGTAGTGAAGATGGAAAGGAAAATGTTGATTTAGATCATGTTGATAGAAGTAATAAGGTGAAGGATCAAGTTAATAAAAAGAAAGAGAAAGTGATTGATCAGGGGTACATAGTCCTATGTTGGGAGAAGAAAAAGATTGGTGAGGGGTGATGCAGAGGTAAAACGCAACGGGAGCTTACAACTGGGAAGGAGGAAGTATTAACACAATCAGCATGTTAAAATCCCATCGGCTTATCATCATCATCATATTTCTTACTAACACAGACAGCATCATCATATTTCGAAGAGGCATGAAATATCCTCCTGCTGACTACTGTTCACTTCCTTATCACTTTTCACCTTTCGCCTTTCAACAACATCATGATATTCGGCAAGCGCAAACATCCTCCTGATATTCACTGTTCATCAGTAGGATATAAATATCCGGTTCCTCCAATTTATCCTGATGGCGACAACTTCAAGCACCTTTCCTTTGATGCTTACGTCACCCCGATATCCGACTACTCCAACAACAGCATCAGGATATGACTTATCCGGTCATATTGAAACATCCTGATGATGTTAGCCAAACTTTATGCCGATGACTTACGCCGATGCTCAAAACACTTAGCGACAGCAGGATAAACTTGCATAGGGTGATATTCGCAATATCCTGATGACGATGATGTCACATGCACCTGACGATGAAGTCAATGCACCTGATGATGATATCAACAGGATATAAGACACTTATATCCTCTGCAACATGATAATGAACATCAGGTGATCTTTTTCAATATCCTGATGATGACCTCTCCGGTACTTAGCCAAAAAAATGAACTTTTCCTCCCACATACGATAGCGATATGCGGATGAAGGGTACACACGAAAGATGATCCTGATGACGATATATACACTGAGTATATATCCAACCTATATCATCCTGATGCACTCGAAACATACAATTTTCATCAGCTTCACAACTCGATCCGGATAGCGATAAACTCACAGATGACGATGCGATTCACTCCGTCTGGAAAAGCACATGCAGACTCCTGTATATCCGTCAGCTGCATGCAAACTCACAGAACCGCACAATTTCACAAAGAAAATATGATGATCGGGCCGGATCACCTTCAGATCAAAACTTAAAGATTTATCTTCCTGAACCTAGCACATGAGGATGCTAGGTTGATTCACAGCATGCTACCGACTGATCTCTCAAACAATGAAATGCAGAAAACTAAAATGCAAACTAAACTATCATACATGACCATTCCACCAATTCACAGAATCAACCGGTGGAAGGGTTGAAAGAATCCATCCACTTGTAATCAGAACAGAAATCAAAACAATAACAACTGATAAACCAGATAATGCAATTGATGAGATCTTATTCAGATGAAACACAAATGTCCTGAACAATGTTTTCACAATGTCTGGACTGATCTCTGGATCACCAGTACAACATAACACAACACAACTAACATGCTAAACCCTAACAGATCAAAGGTATATATAGCAATATCCTGCGAGTACTACCAACTCGATTCCCAGTGGCTGGGAGCTTCCAAGCGGCTGGGAGAGAGGACAGCTCAGACAACCTGATCACGAGCTCTAACTGCCTACACACACTCCTAGGCTGATCTAATACATATGCATTGGTCCAATGGACCTTATTACATCATGAAGTCAAACATACTAAAAATAGACTAATGTCCTGTCATGCGGACTATATCCTGTCTTGTAGGGGTGCTCCTGCACCATACTCCCCAGAAGAAGAAATCTCAAGTCCACTTGAGATGAGAGTATGAAGATCTGCACCATGTTTCTAGATCTGCTCTTCAGTCATCCATACTGCTTCAGAATTAGGTTTTCCCTTCCAAGAGACTAGATACTCCAAGTATTGTTTGTTCCGGGTCTGTTTGACCACTCTGGTGTCCAAAACCTTCTGCAACTGTGGAGGATCATGCTTGGGAATGTCGTCATTGACTGTATCCTGTAGGAGTTCCTGATCTGCATCTGGATAAGACTTGTATGGAGTTAAATCACATACATTGAATATAGGGGACAAACCAAGATCAGGTGGGAGTTGTATCTCATAAGCATTCGGTCCATGCTTGTGCAAGATCTGACATGGTCCAACTTTTCGCTGCATGAGTTTAGTATATTTTCCCTTAGGAAGTCTGTCCTTCTTCAGATGAACCCATACCAAATCTCCAACATCAAACTGAACATCCTTCTTCTTTTTATCAGCATATTCCTTATACTTCAAGGTGGTTTGCTGCAGTTGTGTCTTGACTTGATCATGAACCTCTTTGATGGCTTCTGCAAAAGCTTCTCCTTCTGCACTAACAGGGTCTACTGTAGGTAGATCTCTCAATTCCAAAATTCCTCTTGGATGCATACCATAAACTATCTGAAAAGGTGATTTCCCTGTGCTCCTATTGACAGTATCATTATAGGAAAATTTAGCTTGAGACAAAATATTATCCCACTTTTCTCCATGTTGTTTTGTCAAACATCTAAGCAAATTCCCTAAGGAATGGTTCACTACTTCAGTCTGTCCATCCGTTTGAGGATGATATACAGAGGAAAAAGACAAATTCGTTCCAAGTTTCCTCCAAAGAGTCCTCCAGAAGTGACCAATAAACTTCACATCCCTATCTGACACTATACTCAATGGCAATCCATGTGTTGACTTTTTCCCAGACTGGATGCTTATTCCCAGATTTCCCTACAAGGTAGCCATCAGTGATCAACAGGATCTCTGGGCCAGGGGGTCAACAGTGTAGGAGATAGACTCTATATTTTATCTCCTCTTCTTCTTCAGGCTCTGCAAGACCTAGGGGGGTATTCCCTACTCAACATCCATGAGGATATGCATACAAGGCTGGGATGCTGACAGAAAGCAGATAGTCCTCTTGTAAGTAGACCAAAACTGAAAGATAAGGGCAAAGGGGCTAGCTTTGGGCCTATTTGCAGTTGTAGACAGAGGACTGAGGTTCCTAAAACTAACTCTAATGTCCTAATGTTGGTTTTAGATTTTGCTTTGGAGTTTAAGTGTGGATGCAAAGCTGGATATGGTTATAACACAAAAACAAAGCATGATTGGTGCCTATCCAGGGCCTGGAGTCAGTAGACATACACCTGTGAATGATCAGCATGAACAACTAAAACTGGATTTCAAGGGGATATGTGTGATACCTGCCTTACAGGCATCTCCCAATACAGAGTGTTAGGTTATCTCTACTTATGGTATCCCTACTGCAGTATATCCCTCCCAATGTTCAACCTGAAAACAGTTTAATCTACCCCTTGAGTAGAAGTTAAAAGATCAGACAGTCAACATAGGAATTCTATGCTCTAGAATCTAAACATTACCAAACATCCAGATTCAGAAGAAGAATACATGCAATACTGGAGACAGAATTAACACAACACATGCCAAACAACATTTCTCATATAAGTTTAATCATGAAATCAGTGGGTTCATGCCAAAAACAAACAACAAGAGATACATAAACTCACAGGTAAGCTGTACAGAGCAACCAGATCAGCTTGTTATGCATTACAGAGCCAAAATCATCAACTTTCAACAACCTTTCAAATGAGCAAGACCACCTGCTTATAACAGCCAGGTAGGTGCTCAGCAATTAATTACATGGTTGACCAAGATTTCGCCAGATACACAGTATCAGGAAAATGGCGCTCAAACACAACCAGATTGGCGCCCAAACTTGAATGCAGCAGGTAGGGGAGGAGACAGGAAGATTTCTCGAGCCCTGCGCCACTATCCGCTGATTGACACCTCCAGTCGGGTACAGGATCCATCCACGCCATCGCCCATACCTCTGCAACAATCGCCATTAATGGCGCACCAACCCGCGGCCTTGGGAAGATCATCAAATCTGCAATCGCAACCATTTCCCGCCGAGATTCATCATCATGATGTTTGAAAATGCAGGATAACAATATCCCACATGCACCCCGCGATGACCTCAATAACACTTTATATACTAGGTCATGAGCATATATCATGTCGGTGCTTTTGCTCCTGACAACACTAGTATAGACCTCATCATCATCATCCTCCAGCAGCATGATATCCTGTTGTTCGAAATATCACCCTGACGTCATCATGATATTTGAAATATAACCTTCATGATAATCGGCACAACCTGATCCTTCGGAGGAACATCCTCCTGCTGAGCTTATAACAAAAGTCTGGCCGATGAACATCCCGATGACGTCACATCATATCCTGCTGACGTCATCATCATATCTGCCTACTGCGCACCTCCTCATATCCGGATGACGTCATCATCATGTTTGCAAATATCAAGAGGTCTCTTTAAGATGATCAGTTGTTAGAAATATAACCCCCGCGGACCTTGATGACGTCATCATCATATTAACATCATCATGATATTTGGAAGACAACCGGATATTTGAAAATATCCTCCTGATGCTCAAATATCAGGTTACACTGTAGCTCCTCTATAAGATCGGGGCGATAACTGAATATGATAATGATGCTTGAAAAGATCACCCCCCGGAGATAATGCGCGAAGCCAGCAGGCGGATATCTCCCTGATATCAACATCATCATGATGCTCGAGCAAACATATATCCGGGTGATATGAAAATATCACCCCTTCCTTCGAGAATATCATGATGCAAATAGGCAGAAAGAAAAATATCACCCTGATATACGGATGACGTCAGCATCATCAGGATGAGAAACAAAGAACAAGAAGTGATACAACATCATCAGGATGATATTGACCAAGATCATCCTGACGTTCAAAATATGATGACCCTAGTGAATATCGGGTCGCACTTAGAACTCTTCAACAACATCATCAGGATGATCATAACCAAGATCACCCGATGATAAAAATATCACCCCGGCGAAATATCATGAAGGCAGAAAATATGATGACCCTCCGCAAGCAGCAGGATGATAACTGGAAATATCATGATGATGACGACCCTTAGGAAAAAACAAGTCAGGTCGACAACTTAGAGAATAACCCCTTCAAGATAAAGGGGCAACATCATCATCATGTTTGGGCAAGGTGATATTCGAAAGATCACCGGATACTTTGAAAAATCACCCTCGCAAACAACTGAGGGCGCACTGTAGCTCACCAGTATCATCAGGATAATAAGCAAACATCACCCGACAGTTGAAATATGATGATGACGATGAGAAAAACAAGTCGAGGAAGAACATGCTGATGAAGATCATCATCGAAGACAAGATGATGATGACGACCTTCTCCTCAGAAAAATATGATGCTGCAGCTGAAAAACGCTGAGGAGGTCCAACACTTAGAAAAATTGGGCAAGAAGATGAAGGCTTCAGATGAAGAAACCTCCTGATCATGACAAATCAACCCCAGGTCAAAATAAGTGCTAACACCATGGATTCTGACAATCTCCCTGAAAAATAAATCTGCAATGTATGAAGCATCAGCAGTGGTTTTGCATGGCAAGAAATGTGCCATTTTGCTGAATCTGTCCACTACAACAAAAACACTGTCAAATCCTTTCCTTGTCCTTGGTAAACCCAAGACAAAATCCATACTTATGCTTTCCCATGGTCTGGAAGGAATGGGTAAGGGCTGATATAAACCTGCATTAGTTGACCTGCCTTTAGCTTTCTGACATATCACACATGTCTCTACAAATTTTCTGACATCTGATTGTAACTTAGGCCAAAAGTAATGTCTTCGGACAAGATCAAGAGTCTTATCTAGACCAAAATGACCTGCCATAGCTCCACAATGTTTCTCCTTAATGATATTTAACCTCATAGAACACCTTGGAATACATAACTGTCCACCTTTGAACAACAATCCATCCTGAATCAAAAATTCAGAGAATTCAGCATGATATTTCTCTCCAAAAGAAGTACATACATGATATATCTCACCAAAATCTTCATCAGTCTCATACATGGTCTTTAGTGAATCAATGCCAACACTTTCTAACTGAATCTGGTTGACTGTTAGAACTCTCCTACTCAAAGCATCTGCAACTTTATTCTTGACTCCTTTCTTATGCTTCAATGTGAAAGTAAAAGCTTGTAAGGTTTCTACCCATTTCATGTGTCTGTGGTTCAGCTTTTCCTAGCTGTTTATGAAACTCAGAGCCTGGTTATCTGTGAATACTATGAATTCCTTTGGCATCAAGTAATGCCTCCATTTCTTGAGTGACTGGACTAAAGCATACATTTCCAAATCATATGAGGAATACCTCTTCTTAGCATCATTGAGCTTCTCACTGAAAAATGCAATAGGTCTACCTTCTTGGCTGAGTACTGCTCCAATAGCCATGTGACTGGCATCACATTCCACCTGAAAGATTTTGTTAAAGTCTGGAAGTGCAAGGACTGGCTACTGTGCCACCTTCTTCTTCAATGTTTCAAAAGAATCATCTGCTCTTTGAGTCCAAACAAACCTACACTTCTGTCCTCCTTTGATGGTATCAAGCATGGGTGCACAAATATGACTAAACCCTCTGATAAACTTCCTGTAGAAGGTTGCTAACCCATGGAAACTTCTGACATCATTCATAGTCTGTGGGGTTGGCCAAGACAATATGGCACTTACCTTCTCCTTATCCATCTGTAACTTTCCTTGTGAAATGACAAAACCCAAATATGTGATCTCCTCTTGCATGAACAAACACTTGTCCAAATTTATCATTAGCTGCTCTTCATGTAATCTCTTAAGAACCAAATCTATATGTCTGAGATGTTCTTCTTTTGTATTGCTGAAAATCAGAATGTCATCTAGATATACTATGACAAACTTACCAATGAACTCTTTCAAAACCTCATTCATCAACCTCATAAAAGTACTAGGTGCATTAGATAAACCAAAAGGCATAACCTTCCACTCATATAACCCTTCATTAGTTTTGAATGTTGTTTTCCATTCATCTCCTGGTTTAATCCTGATCTGATGATATCCACTCTTTAAATCTATTTTTGTAAAATACTTAGCACCTCCCAAACAGTCAAGTAAATCCTCTATCCTAGGGATTGGAAACCTATACCTGATTGTGATCTTGTTGATAGCTCTGGAATCTGTGCAAAACCTCCAAGTACCTTCCTTCTTTGGTGCTAGTACAGCTGGTACTGCACATGGACTTAAACTTTTCCCAATCAGACCTAAATCCAATAATTCTTCAATTTGTCTAGCTACTTCTGCATTCTGCTCTGGAGTTAGCTTATAGGCTGCTTTGTTTGGAAGTGTTGACCCTGGAATTAAGTCTATGCAGTGACTGATATCCCTAACAGGTGGTAGGGATCTTGGCATTCCCTCTGAGATGATACCTTTGTACTTATCCAATAGCTCTTGGATAGCTGGGTCTATGAGCCTTTGTTTCTTCTCTTCCTTGACTTCTTGTTGCTGTTCTTTATTCACACTCATACATGGGATTAGGGCATATGCAACTGCACCTTCTGCTGCTACTTCTTTCATGAACTGTTTACCTTCCATCAGCATTACCTTCACCTCTTTTCCTTTAGATTTCTCCTCTTTCTCCTTCAATGGTAGTAACATTATATCCTTACCATCTTTAGTGATTTGATAGGTGTTTCTAACACCATCATGCTGTGCCTTCAAATCATACTGCCATGGTCTACCAAATAAAAGATTGCAAGCATCCATCTTGGTAATATCAAACAACAACTTATCCTTATATGCTCCAATCTGAAATTCTACCCAAGCCTGCTCTTCTACAGTTGTCTGCTGACCTTGGGTAAGCCATGAGACTTTATATGGGGATGGGTGAGGCAATCTCCTAAGCTTAAGCTTTGTCACCATTTCTTCAGACACAAAATTTTCAGTAGAACCAGAATCAATCAAAACTTTACATGCCTTACCTCCTGCTTTGCAAATAGTCCTGAAAAGAGACTTTCTTTGAGGGGATTCTTTGTCAGGTACCTTCCTGGTAGTCACGGTTCTTCTCATCATTAGAGACTCTCCACTTTCTGGGTATCCATAATTATCAGGAGCATTCACACTCTGAAAAGAAGTAGAGCCTGTCATACTTTGATTATCAGGTTCTTGGATCAGATTTGTTCTCCTTTCTCCTGTTGAGCTTGTGGCCTTTTCTGGACATCTGCTGGCTATATGGCCTTCTTTGTTACAGTTATAACATCTAATGGATCCTCTGCCCTGGGATCTTCCTCTGAAAGGTCTTCTACCTCTAAAGTTTCCTTGCTGACTATAACTTTCCCTCTAGTTCTGACTATTATTTCCCTTACTATTGTCATGACTGGATTCTCCTTGATATCCTTGTCCATGTCCTCTACCTCTAAAAGGACCTCTTCCTCTATTGTGTTGTTCTTGTTTTCTCTTTAACTTCTCTTTTACTTTCAATGCCAACTGAAAGCATTTCTGAACTGTATCTGGATTATGCAGACTTAAATCTTCCTGAATATTGAACCTCAATCCATTAAGGTATCTGGCTACCTTCTCTTCTTCACTTTCCTTTACCTTTGTCTTCATACAAAGTTTCATGAACTCCTCTGTATATGAACTGACATCTAGCTCCTTCTGCTTCAGGTTTTGCTTCCTCTTGTGTAATTGGATACTGTAATCCAATGGGACATAAGCTTCCTTTACTAATGCCATCATCTTCTTCCATGTAGCGACTCTACGCTTTCCTTCCTGTACTCTATCATCTTGGACGAAATTCCACCATGTCAAGGCAGCTTCTTTCATTTTTGACTGTGCTATTTTCACCCTCTGTTGTTCTGGTATCTCCTCTGTTACAAAGAAATTGTTCAAGGAGTCTATCCACTCCATCACTGAATCAGGGTCCATCTTTCCTGTAAACACTGGCAAATCCAGTTTCACATCCATGGTTCTCCTCTCCATGGCCTTGAGGGCGTTCAACAGTGGTCTCTAGTCTGCAGGAACGACCTCCTTGCTCCAACTAGGGATCTCTTCTTCTTCCCTATCTTCTTCTCTACCAGAACCTACTCTACTCCTCAACTTTGCTAACTCATCCTTCAATTCCTGATTCTGAGCCTTCACGGCCTTGCTTTCTGCAATCTGTTTCTTCACCAGAACTGCCAACTCAGCATTGGTCATCCTTGCCGGAACCTCCGATGTTCCTTCGTCACCTGACATCCTGCTATATCCTTATCTTTTCCAGAAGATCCTTCCTTTGCTCTGATACCACTATGATGCAGAGGTAAAACGCAACGGGAGCTTACAACTGGGAAGGAGGAAGTATTAACACAATCAGCATGTTAAAATCCCATCGGCTTATCATCATCATCATATTTCTTACTAACACAGACAGCATCATCATATTTCGAAGAGGCATGAAATATCCTCCTACTGACTACTGTTCACTTCCTTATCACTTTTCACCTTTCAGCTTTCAACAGCATCATGATATTCAGCAAGCGCAAACATCCTCCTGATATTCACTGTTCATCAGCAGGATACAAAATATCCGGTTCCTCCGATTTATCCTGATGGCGACAACTTCAAGCACCTTTCCTTTGATGCTTACGTCACCCCGATATCCGACTACTCCAACAACAGCATCAGGATATGACTTATCCGGTCATATTGAAACATCCTGATGATGTTAGCCAAACTTTATGCCGATGACTTAGGCCGATGCTCAAAACACTTAGCGACAGCAGGATAAACTTGCATAGGGTGATATTCGCAATATCCTGATGACGATGACGTCACATGCACCTGACGATGACGTCAATGCACCTGATGATGATATCAACAGGATATAAGACACTTATATCCTCCGCAACATGATAATGAACATCAGGTGATCTTTTTCAATATCCTGATGATGACCTCTCTGGTACTTAGCCAAAAAAATGAACTTTTCCTCCCGCATACAATAGCGATATGCGGATGAAGGGTACACACGAAAGATGATCCTGATGACGATATATACACTGAGTATATATCCAACCTATATCATCCTGATGCACTCGAAACATACAATTTTCATCAGCTTCACAACCTGATCCGGATAGCGATAAACTCACAGATGACGATGCGATTCACTCCGTCTGGAAAAGCACATGCAGACTCCTGTATATCCGTCAGCTGCATGCAAACTCACAGAACCACACAATTTCACAAAGAAAATATGATGATCGGGCCGGATCACCTTCAGATCAAAACTTAAAGATTTATCTTCCTGAACCTAGCACATGAGGATGCTAGGTTGATTCACAGCATGCTACCGACTGATCTCTCAAACAATGAAATGCAGAAAACTAAAATGCAAACTAAACTATCATACATGACCATTCCACCGATTCACAGAATCAACCGGTGGAAGGGTTGAAAGAATCCATCCACTTGTAATCAGAACAGAAATCAAAACAATAACAACTGATAAACCAGATAATGCAATTGATGAGATCTTATTCAGATGAAACACAAATGTCCTGAACAATGTTTTCACAATGTCTGGACTGATCTCTGGATCACCAGTACAACATAACACAACACAACTAACATGCTAAACCCTAACAGATCGAAGGTATATATAGCAATATCCTGCGAGTACTACCAACTCGATTCCCAGCGGCTGGGAGCTTCCAAGCGGCTGGGAGAGAGGATAGCTCAGACAACCTGATCACGAGCTCTAACTACCTGCACACTCTCCTAGGCTGATCTAATACATATGCATTGGTCCAATGGACCTTATTACATCATGAAGTCAAACATACTAAAAATAGACTAATGTC
Organism: Cunninghamia lanceolata; assembly: GCA_027924645.1. Classification (NCBI taxonomy): domain Eukaryota; kingdom Viridiplantae; phylum Streptophyta; class Pinopsida; order Cupressales; family Cupressaceae; genus Cunninghamia; species Cunninghamia lanceolata. The sequence continues at coordinate 162,777 of BSBN01000484.1, forward strand.
CTGTCATGCGGACTATATCCTATCTTGTAGGGGTGCTCCTGCACCAAGGGGCAGCAATTAAATTGTGATAGCATGCTCCAAAGACATTCATATATACCACTAAACAATTGTGAATTGACTACCTGGACTCCCCTCATGAAATCAACTTCTTCAAACCTCATGTCAAAAAAGTGACAGGAACCAGGCAAGAACAATCAAGATTACACATTATAAGGCAGATCATGAACAATCTAATATGCAATAGGACTTAAGGTTCAACACAATTTAATGACAGTGACAATAATCTAACTAAAACAAATACAAAGGTAGGAATCAAAAATACAAAATATTATTCTTAACTACAACCAACCCAGCTTCGATTATAAAATACAAACATAGCCTCTTGCTCCTGATGCTACAGATTATGCAACCACACACCTGTTGAGCCTGCACCTTCAAATATTTATCTACTCTCAACTTCTATCACCTTAATGCCCTCTGTAACTTCCTCAACCCATCGACTCTCTCTCATAGACCATTCAAACTCCATGCTCCACTTATAATGTTGTTATCGCACAATCCAATGGTCTTCTGTGGCTATAACCATTTGGCCTCTTCTTTTCCATTCAACCCTCTTTTATTGATCTCTCTCTCTTCTCCTTTACTTCCCAACCTACTCTATTCCTTTTGTTCAGCCTCTATATATCCACCTCTTCCCTTCTTGGCGTATTCGGCCTCATTCTTTCCTTGCTCTGACCTCTGCCTATTGGCCTCTTCTCTCTTTGCCCATGGTCACTCTGCCTTTTTTTGACTCACAACCACCACCTCCCCTTTCTTCATTCTGTCAAATCTTCTTATGCATTCTTCCTTCTTGGGCATTTACAATAGAATTCAAACTGTCATTGATTCCAACTACTGCAGCTCTTTGTCTGTTCCCAAAACATTTCATCTTCTCCATGTAGCTGATGCATCAATCCATCTAGACCTACTAAAACTACTTATTCTTTCTGCTAATGATGCCAATCATGCTATCTGGCATTACTATTATCATCTTGTTCTTCATAACCGTCGATCTCCTTCCATCTTTCGATAGCCACTTGCCTTTACCCATTTATTCTCCGTCTATCTGTAACTGTCAGTCTAGCCACTGTGAAACTATAGTTGTAGAGCATTACATACAACATTCTCCATCACTCGACCATCCATCTTCCCTTTGGAACTATCCCATCGGTAAAGGAAATATCGATCCACAGTTTCTGGCACTTGGCGACAAGAGGATTCTTGTTACTGTTCATACTAAAGTTGAGACTATTGTAACTGACCCTTAAAACTAACATTAATTTATATCTATTCTTTTCCCTTTTGTTGAAGGCAAACATATCAAATTATTAAGCTCCCTTCCAAGAGGTGACAGGAGCTACCCTTACCCACCTAAGACAAAAATACTATGAAAAAATTAGCAAATAGAAATGAATTAAATAGATGACCCTACATCAAATTGTAAAGCGATAGATGCTAGTGATTGTGTTTTTTCTAACAAACAAGTGCAAAGAATGAGGGTTGTGCAGATGCATGAGTGGCAACTGGATATGAGGATGAATTGGCCAGCAAAGAGGCCTAGGGAAGATGATTTGAGATAGAAAACAAAACTAGGAAAGAGGAGTACAAGTGCAACAATGAAGAGACAACGGGCTAATAATAAAGTGTGGATGCTAAAGAAAGTTGCAGCAAACAAGTGTGTGGAAGAGAGGACAATGAGTTAGAAGCGTGAAGAAAAGAACCAGCCCCATGAACGAGGAATCATAGTAAAAGATGAAAAAGAAGATAGAAGAGGTGAAGAAGAGGTCATTGAGCAAGGGACCAAGATGAACCCAATAGAGAATGGGAAAGGAAAGGGTGATGTAATTGAAGAAGGTGGAACAATTCTAGAGGTTGCAGAGGAAGGTAAACAAGTTACGTATAATGATGCTTTTGAAATTTTGGATGATTTTGTTGAAGGTAAAGATAGAAAGAATTTAAATGAGATGTTAGGTTGTGTTGATGGAAAAGACACTGAGGTTAATGAGTTGAATAGTAATAGGAAGATGAATGAGTATGTGATGGAAATGTGGAATATTGTGGATGAGAAAGAGATGAAGAGGAATAAGTATCAGAAGAAGAAAGAAGGTAAACAAAGGTAGAAAGGAAAATTCAAAATGAACATATTTGAGTATAGATACAAAGAGAAGTCAGATAAAAGCCTTGAACAACAAAATGAGGTAGACACAACATATGAAAATACAAATTTGGATAAGGGAGCAGCTATGAATGAAGAAGGTAGTGTTGGGACAGCAATGAGACAAGAGGAAGAAGAAGAAAATAAGGATGGTGAGGGTAATGCAACAATAGAATTGGAAGGGAGAGCGACAATTAAAGACCTTGATGAAGATTTGTGGAAACAATTGGTATCCATTGAGCAAGAGAGGAATATAAAGATTGAATATTTGAAGATAACTGTGATGAGTCATGAAATAGAAGACAAAACTGAGAACAATTTGGCGCAGTAGATGGCTAGGGAAGAAGAGTGGTTGGAAGAGATGACAAATGAGCATGTTGTATATGATAATGTTGAAAACAGAGAAAATCTTCCATTTGTTTATGATGTGTTCAGAGATGGGAGGAGAATAGAGATTGAAGAAGATAGTATCATGAGGGCAGCCCACAGTGTTGCACAAAAATGTTGGATGGATGTTGTTTATGGGCCATAGAGAATGTGGAAGAAGAGGAAGAAAAAATAATTAAGTTTGTAGAAGCAACACATGTGTAGGAGCACATGAACTTTTTGTCACATGGGAAGTATGATGCAGGGGCATCTATTTAATTCATTTATATTTGTTAATTTTTGCATAGTGTTTATGTCTTAGGTGGGTAAAGGTAGCTCCCGTCGCCTCTTGGAAGGGAGTTTAATAATTCGATATGTTTGCCTTCGGCAAAAGGAAAATAATAGATATAGATTAGTGTGTAGTTAAAAGGGTCATTCACAACAGTCTCAACTTCAGTATGAACAATAGCAAGAATCCTCCTAGTGCCAAGTGTCAAAAATTGTGGTTCGATATTTCCTTTACCATTGGGATAGTTCCAAAGGGAAGCTGGATAGTCAAGTGATAGAGAACGTGGTATGTAATGCTCTGCAACTGTAGCTTCATAGAAGGTAGACCAGTGGTTGCAAATAGAAGGAGAATAAATGGTTAAAAGGTAAGTGGCTATCAAAAGATGGAAGGAGGCTAGCAGTTATGAAGAATAGGCTGTTAGATTCAGGGCAGACAACTGAGAGGGGGGGTGAATCAGTTGTCCAAAAATTTCTTGCAATTTACACACTTAAATCCACTTTGTATTTCAGCAGCATAATAATAATTCAATCATGGAAATATAATGCATTAAACCAAGAGCAGAAACACATTAACACATAAGACACCAAGATTTTGACATGGAAAACCCGATTAAGGGAAAAACCACAGGGTGACTAACCCAAGATTGTATTCTTTGTTAGAAGAATAGAAAGAACAAAATGGCACATGCCAATTAGGGCTCACTACCTGAGCACACTGCTCACAAGAGGCTCACTACCTACAAGAGACACACTATCTACAAAATAGTAAGTATCACATACATGAACTGGAGAATAGCATCTTCACCATGCTTGATTCAATTCCATTTAAGCCCAATACTTCTTCTCTACCTTTCGCTCTCCTCCTCGCTACCACACACTCATCTCCACAAGACACACTTTGAAATGACTTCACAATTCTTTATTTATACAAGACATCAACTTACGAATAATCATCTAAGTCGACAAACATCTACAAGAATATCTGCAGGATGAGTAACTCATCTGGTTGGCTAGTCTAAGGAAGAACACCTTCATCCGGAAGTAATTCTTCAAATGCAAGCTTAAACTTTAATGCGGACCACCAACAAGAACTAGACATGATACAAAGACCTCCACAAGCTTGCTTGAATCACCAAGAACATCCACACTTCATCTGCTTACTAAAATCCTTCTCTCCTTCATCCAGAACCTCAAAAACACAGTCTGTCATCATTGTCACAAAGGAATAGATGCTTGCAGACCTTCAAACCATGAACCAAATGAGTTGACACTTCACAAAGACTTCCTGAACACTCCCTCAAATCTGTAGAACAGGATAATGCATTTCCGGATCTCACCAGACTTGTCTGTATCAATTTATCACCTCTGAACACCTACTAGAACCAGTTTTACTTGAGCAACCACAACTTCTTTAGATCTTCATGAGGACCTCTAAAATCTTTACAAGATCATCTTAAGACACATATCTACAAACCCTTTAAACTGCATCCTCTGATACTCATCTTAACTTAGACTTTTACCTTACTGTCTTCACTGTTCTTCACTATTCCTGATATGACCAATTTTCTCAATATCTTTAGCAATTAGTTCATCCAATCCTAATCATTAATGCAACAGAAGTATGTTGACATCAATGACAACACCGGTTAGGCTTATATTTGCAACAATCTCCCCCTTTGTCATTGATGGCAACATATAATGTGAAAAACAATTTTGACCATCAAGACAAGAACTTCTCCTTACTGTCACAACTCCCCCTATCAGCAACAACCATTCACATGTCTTCTCTTCCTTTCCTGCTCCCCCTTTGATCAGTGACCACTTGTTTTTCACATGTCTTCTCTCCCCCTTTGACATCAATGGCAAAGGGCACATACTTGCAATTTCACCATTTCAGAATCATACCAGCTGCTCCCCCTTAGTAGCAGCTCCCCATCATCAATCTGGACCACAAGATAGGACTATGATAGCCACCAGACTGATGCACATCAATGCACCTTAGTTCATCACCGGAGGGGCAATAACCCCTAACTTCTCCCTGAGATACTCAAAAGAGTCCTTAGGTAGAGTTTTAGTAAAGATGTCTACAATCTGATCCTTGGAGGGCACAAACTCTAATTTGACTTCATTATTGTTTACTTGTTCTCTCAAAAAGTGAAACTTGATGGATATATGTTTAGTCTTAGAATGCAACACCGGATTCTTAGATATATTTATTGCACTTGAATTATCATAGAAGATTGTGATAGGCTCCTCATATTCCACTCTTATGTCTCTTAACATTTGATTCATCCACAAAACTTGAGTACAACTACCTGCTGCTGCAATATATTATGCTTCTACAGTGGACAGAGATATTGCCTCTTGTTTCTTTCTCAGACAAGAAACCAATCTCTTCCCTAAAAAGAATGCCCCACCATTGGTACTCTTTCAGTCATCCACATCTCCTAGCCAATTGGCATCTGTATATGTATGAAGAGAGAAATCATGATCTCTGAGATACCACAATCCACACTCAACTATCCCTTTTAAATATCTAAAAATCCTCTTGATTCCCATGACATGATATTCTCTAGGATCAGCCTGGAATCTAGCAACAAGACCAACAGCCTGCATAATATCTGGTCTAGTTTGAGTAAGATACAATAGCCCTCCAATCATTGACCTATACTTTTTCTAATCAGCCTTAGGTGAGTCATCATCTTTGCTTAATTTATGTCCAGTTGCCATGGGAGTATTCATTGGCTTTGAGTCTTCCATCTCAAACTTCTTCAACAATTCTTTCACATATTTGGACTAAGAAATGAAGATTCCTTTCTTTGTTTGAGTTATTTGTAGACCCAAAAAGAAATTCATTTTGCCAAGCATGGACATCTCAAATTCACTTTTCATTTGATTTGCAAAGTTTTTGCACATACTATCTCTTCCTACAAAAATGATATCATCAACAAACACTTCAACAATCAAGATATTTTCATGATCAATCTTGAAATACAAATTACTATCAGCAGTACCTTTGTTGAAATCAATCATCAAAAGATGCTTATCCAATCTTTCATACCAGGCTCTTGGGGCTTGCTTGAGTCCATATAGTGCTTTCTTCAACTTGCAGACCATATCACCATGATCAGACAATTGAAATCCATCTAGTTGCTCAATGTATGCTTCTTCTTCCAAGTCACCATTCAGAAAAGCAAACTTGACATCCATTTGATATACTTTGAAATCCTTGAAGGTAGAAAACACAAGAAATAATCTGATTGCTTCAATTCTTGCCACCGGAGCAAAAGTTTCTTCAAAATCAACTCCTTCTATTTGAGAATAGCCCTTGCAGACCAATCTGGCTTTATTTCTGATTACTTCACCAACTTCATTCAGTTTGTTCCGGAAGACACATTTGGTTCCAATCACATTCTTGTTTCTAGGTCTGGGAACAAGATCCCAAGTGTGATTTTTCTCAATTTGCATCAGCTCTTCCTCCATTGCTTTAGTCCAATTTTCATCATTGCAAGCTTCATTCATTGTCTTAGGTTCAATCTTTGAAATCAGACAATAATCATCTGAATCTTGAGCAATTCTTCTTCTAGTTTGTACACCTTTGCTTTTGTCACCTATGATCTGATCTTCAGAGTGGTTCAGTCTTACATACCTTGGAATTTTGGGAGTTTCTTGCACTTCTGATTCTTGATCAGGCTCATTAAAACTCATCTCTTCTTCCTAATTTACCATATCAGTTTGAACCTAAATTTCAAAAGGGGCTTGGACTCCTTGAATCATAACACCATTCTGCTCATCTTCATCATATTCATAAAACCTTGAGTGTTTTTCAATTCCTTCATCAACCTTTCCATTAGTACTTTCTATAATCTTTCTTAGTCTATTTTTATAACACCGGTATGCTTTTTATGAGTAGAGTAACCCAAGAATATTCCCTCATCACTTCTAGCATCAAATTTGCATAGATCTTCATCTCTTTTGATGTAACATTTGCTACCAAAGACTCTGAAATAACTCATAGTAGGAATGATGCCAAACCAAAGTTCATAAGGAGTCTTACCGGTATTGCTTCTAATTTGAACTCAATTGAGAGTATAGACTGCAGTGCTGACAGCTTCTCTCCAATAGATATGAGGAACATTTGCTTCCATCGTCATGGTCCTAGATGCTTCCTGGATGGTCTAGTTCTTTCTCTCAACTACTCCATTCTGCTGTGGAGTCCTAGGAGCAGACAACTGTCTCTTTGTTCCATGTTTCTCATAGAAATCTATGAACTCACTGGATGTGAATTCTCCACCTCTATCAGACCTTAGACATTTCAATTTTAATCCAATTTCATTCTCTACCATAGCCTTGAATATTTTGAATTTCTCAAGAGCTTCTAATTTCTCTTTCAGAAAAGTTACATCATCCGGGAATAGTCATCAATTAGTAACATGAAGTATCTATCACCTTGCACACTCTTGATTCTTGCCGGACCACATAAATCAGTGTGAACTAAGTCTAATAATCCATTAGAAGATTGTTTCTTGATTTTAAATGAGACTGCTTTATTTTCCCAACTGACATTCTTTGCACAAACTATTTGTAGGTTTCACTAGTTTTGGAAGATCTCTTATAGCCTGAGTATTTCTTATCTTGATGATATTATCAAAATTCACATGACACATTCTCCTATTCCATAACCAACTCTAATCAACTTGAACAAATAAATAACTTTTACCAGTACCAACCAAGTGGAAGATATTACCTTTAGTTTGAGTACCGGATGCAATCTCTATCCTGAAACTTTCAAAGATCTTGCATTTTCCATTCTTGAATCGGAGATCATAGCCTTTGTCCACCAATTGTCCAATACTAAGAAGATTGTGCTTCAATCCTTCAACATACAGTACATTACCGGTTTTGTTCCTTCCATCAAAAGAAATAGTTCCTCTACCTCTGATTCTACCATCAGAATTATCACCAAATTTTACCACTCCTCCATACCTTTCCAAATCAATGAACTTATTTTTGTCACTTGTCATATGGTGAGAGCATCCACTGTCAATGACCTAGTCATCCTTTTCTTCAACTTGAGAAGCCAAAGCTCTTTCTACAACTTTATGATTGACAAATTCAGAGGGCATTGGATCTTCTTCCTTGATGGCAATGAACACCCAGTCACTTCCGGATTTGTCTCCTATCTCTGACTCATCATATGTTACTCCTTCATCATCGCCTTCATGAACATAGTAACAATTCTTTTGGAACCTTGATCTATTAGGATTTGGCCTTGAAAATCTTTCCGGACATCTTGAGGAAAAATGACCAATCTTATTGCAGTTAAAACACTTAAAAGGCAATTTTTCTTCATACTTACTGGATCCTCTTGGTAGTCTTTTTGCAATAAGGGTTTCAAGTTGAGCAGTTTCTACTTCTTCTTCTAGGTCTTTTCTTGCTTTTTCATACCATGATAGTTTCCTTGAAGAGTTCTCTCCTGGATCAAACCTTTGTTTACCTTTTACAGAGGCACTGGCTTTGAATGTTGATTCAGTCTTTGGGGGGGAATCTCCAAACTTGGTCATTTCAAATGCAGCCAGTTTACCAACCAATTGATCTCTTGTGACAGTTATATGAGCTCTGAATTCTTCAATGGCAGCAGCGTTGATTTTATAAGAAGCAAGAAGGGATCTGAGAACTTTGCCAACAATCTCATCTTCATCCAAGACTCCACCAGCACTTCTAATGCCATAGACAATCTCATTTACTCTTGGCACAAAAGTAGTGATATTTGCATCATCTCTCATCTTCAGATTTTCAAATTTTCCTTTCAGACTCTGTAACCTTGCACATTTAACATACTTGTCTCCTTCATGCAAAAGTTCTAGTTTTTGCCAAATCTCAAAAGAAGTTGGTAGATCAACAACATTTGAAAGCTCTAAATTAGATAATGCACTTAGAAGAGCCTCTATAGTCCACAAATTAATTTTAGCATCTGTGATTTCATTTGGAGATTTCGGGCCACCCTGTGGAGGAGTATACTTCGTTGAAGCCATGTTCTAGTACTCCATTCCCATACATTGCAAGTGACATTTCATGCAACTTTTCCAAAGATTAAAATTGGTTCCATCAAACTTTAGACTATCCTTCTTATAAGACAACATCCTGGATCTCCTCCAGCGGTTAAGCTCCTTTTAGAGGAACTTGGCTCTGATACCAATTGTTAAATTCATGACAGACAACTGAGAGGGGGGGTGAATTGGTTGTCCAAAACTTTCTTGCAATTTACACACTTAAATCCACTTTGTATTTCAGTAGCATAATAATAATTCAATCATGGAAACACAATGCATTAAACCAAGAGCATAAACACATTAACACATAAGACACCAAGATTTTGACGTGGAAAACCTGGTTAAGGGAAAAACCACAGGGTGACTAACCCAAGATTATATTCTCTATTAGAAGAATAGAAAGAACAAAATGACACATACCAATTAGGGCTCACTGCCCGAGCACACTACTCACAAGAGGCTCACTGCCTACAAGAGACACATTGTCTACAAAATAGTAAGTATGACATACATGAACTGGAGAATAGCATCTTCACCATGCTTGATTCAATTCCATTTAAGCCCATTACTTCTTCTCTACCTTTCACTCTCCTCCTCACTACCACACACTCATCTCCATGAGACACACTTTGAAATGACTTCACAATTCCTTATTTATACAAGACATCAACTTAGGAATAATCATCTAAGTCAGCAAACATCTACAAGAACATCCGTAGGATGAGTAACTCATCTGGTCGGCAGTCTAAGGAAGAACACCTTCATCCAGAAGCAATTATTCAAATGCGAGCTTAAACTTCAATGCGGACCACCAACACAAACTAGACACAATCCAAAGACCTCCACAAGCTTCCCTGAATCACTAAGAACATCCACACTTCATCTGCTTACTGAAATCCTTCTCTCCTTCATCTGAAACCTCAAGAACACAGTCTATCATCACTGTCACAAAGGAATAGATGCTTGCAGACTTCAAACCATGAACCAAACGAGTTGACACTTCACAAAGACTTCCTAAACACTCCCTCAAATCCGTAGAACAATATAATGCATTTCTGGATCTCACCGGACCTATCTGTATCACTCTATCACCTCTGAACACCTACCGGAACTGGTTTTACTTGAGTGACCACAACTTCTTCAAATCTTCATACAGACCTCTCAAATCTTTACTAGATCATTTTAAGACACATAGCTACAAACCCTTTAAACCACATCCTCTGATACTCATCTTAACTTGGACTTTTACCTTACTGTCTTCACTGTTCTTCACTATTCCTAATATGACCAATTTTCTCAATATCCTCAGCAATCAGTTCATCCAATCCTAATCATTAATGCAACAAAAGTATGTTGACATCAATGACAACACCGGTTAGGCCCATACTTGCAACACAGGCCAATACCAGTAATGACAGATAGCATGATTAGCATCGTCAGTAGAAAGAATAAACAATTGTGGCAAGCCTGGGCGGATTGGTACACCAGTTACATGGCAAAGATGGAATGTTTTGGGAAAATACCAAAGGCTATAGAAGTTGGAATCGATGACAGTTTGAATTCTACTATAATTCCCAAGAAGGAAGAATGAATAAGAAGATTCGATGGAATGAAGATAAGGGAAGAAGTGGTGGTCGTGAGTGAGAGGGAGGAGAAAATGGCTGAAGAAAGGAAGGTCAAGTTATAGAAGAAAGAGGCCATAAATAAGAGAAATGGCCGATAGGAAAAGTAGAAGTCAAATAGAGAAGGTTGATTCATCAAGCCGATAGGAAGGAATCGAATGTGGCCCAAGGCCATATAGACTAGACCAAGCGAAGGAGATAAAGGCCAGTTAGAGGCTGACGAGGCTATGAAGCAGAACATAGTAGATAGGGGTTGATAATCTAGTAGGTGGATGGATACATTGTGATGATGTGATTTTTGAATAGTTTGTGATGTTTTGTATTAGTGGCCGATTTGGATGAATGTAATGAAAGAGTAAATTCTAGTTCATAATGTTTCTATAATTGTAATGTTCCTGTCATTTGGGAAATGAATGTGTAGTTATGATTTGTGTTTCATTATTGGGTAAATTGTGTATTCTTGTCTGAGTTATTTGGCAGCCATCAATAAGGCATTATAACCTACAATGTATGAAGCTATCTTCAGAGAATAGAGTTAGGAGAAGTGTGCCATCAAGGTAGCAAACTTTAGATTTCCTATCATCTAGAATGTGCGGTTATAGGGTTATTTATTTGGTTGTCCTAGTTACTATCATTTTGTGACAGAAGGTCTATAGAAGTCTATTTAAAATTCAAATACAAGGTTCTCAATTGGTGGAATGCAAGGGGAAAATGAGCATGTTTTTGATGTGTGCTATCAACACACTTCACACACACAAAAGTAAGTTACATAATTCAACATGTAAATTTTCAATTCACACTAGGTGAATGTGAAAGTTCAAACTTACCTAAATACACAAATAGTAAATAGATTTATTAAGTGAATGACAAAGGTAGTTCACTCACATTTCATATGGAAAAAAATGAATCCACAATTAAATCAAACAAATTAAGGGGATGTCAAAGTTCAAATATATTCTTCACATAAGAAAAGTGAATGTCAATACACAAACAATAAGTGGCTCAAATCCAAGTGAATGTCAATGTTAGCTCACTTTCACACACATAAAGTGAATATAAAAGTTAGTTCATACACATTTCATACACACAAAGTGAATGTCAAAAGCTCACTTAAATAATAAAGGGATGTCAAAGTTCAAATGCAGACTTCACACAAACAATAAGTGGATGCCAAAGTGTACACACTAAACAAAGTGAACTCCAAAGTTTAAATAAATAAGTGGATGACAAAGTTCAAACACACATACACAGTGAGTGCCAAAAGTTCAAACAATAAGTGCACACAAAGTAATGTCTAAAGTTCAAACACACTTCAAACAAATAAAGTTCAAAGACACTTCAAATAAACAATCAATGGATGTCAAAATTAAAACACACACAAAGTAAATGTCAAAGCACAAACACACACAAAGTAAATGTCAAAGCACAAACAATAAATGCAAACAAAGTGAATTCAATTTTAAACGTAAGATGTGAAACACATATAAGTCAATGCTAAAGTTCAACCCCATGCTTCACACAAACAATAAATATATCAAATTAGAGTGACAAAGTGAATTCAATTTTAAAAAGACATAGTGAAACAAATATAAGTCAATTCCAAAGTTCAAATCCATAATTCACACAAACAATAAGTATATCAAACTAAAGTGAATGCAAAAGTTGCACTCCACACAAACAATGAATATATTCCAAAGTGAAACAGGCTAAATAAATGTGTTTAAAATATAACTTCCTAATAGTATAACACTAATTATGACAATGATAATATATTTCATTGTGGTTGAATGGGAGGTCATAGTTCTCTAATGGTTTCTTTATGATTTAGTTCTTTAATGGTCCATTCACAATTTAGTTCATGTTGTTATTCATTTAATACCATTCCATTATTTTTATTTGCCAAAAATAATTAAATTTCTTATAGTATTTATAGCCTTGTCTACCAACTACTACATTTAATAAATTTCCAATAACAATATAAATATAAACTATCTAGTGATAATCCTATAAATATGTGTGCCTATTGACCATTTGATAGCACCTTTGGTGCTTTTACTAGTAATATTCTCTTTGGGGGAAGAAATGACCTCCTATGTAGTCATCCCTGCTTCATATTTATATTCAACAAATACTCAAATCTGTAGGATAGTTCTCGGCCAAGAAGAAAAGATTGCCTATCATGCCACTTACCAGAAAAATGTCAGTTAAACATTGATGCAATTATTTGTGGGGTCATGGCTTCTAGGTCCAAGTCTAGGCATTCTTTTCTATTTGTCTGTGGATGCTGCTAGAAAACTATCCTCTACTGCTCCCACTGTTGGAAGTAACAACACCAGTTTGGCAGGTTTTCTTCTGAGAATTCTATTTATTTGCTATGGTTTTGGTCTGTTTCCAGAGAAGAGATTTGTGCTCTTAGCTATGGTTCTGTTCTAGATCTCTATTTTTGTATTGTTGCTTTAGCTGCTTTTGCTACTGTTCTTTATAGCCCTGTTCTGGCCGCTTGGTTGTCCTGTTATGATATCACTTGTTTGATATCATTCCATAGTTGTATAAAACTTATCAATAGTGTTGTAATGGCAGAAGATAACTCCGCGTTATGGGCAGTCGTTGGTTTGAGATGCTTCTCAAATAGTCAGGAGCTGGGGCCTATTTGTTATGGCCATAAGAAAAAACTTGTTTTAGTCTTTCTGTATGTTGTTTGCATCTGTTATTTTGGATAATCTATGTAATCCTTGCTTCATACAATTTTTAAAAAAACAAATATTCAAATCATAAGATAAAATCATGAATAACCCCCTTCATGGTTGGCAAATTTTAAGATAAAAATTTAGAAAACAATTCAATAATGACATAGAGAACTCAACCTGGGATGTTGGTATATACCAATAAAAGTGAAAATATGCTTGGAGATAATAATGTTATAATTGGAGTTGGCCTTAGTTATGTAGAGTGGTATTGTTGATAGGTGGTTGGTTTCAATGGTGACTAATTTATTTATTTATTTTGGGACAAATATTTTAGTTGTAATTATATATTGAATTTTATTTGGTGACATTTGAATGAATTTAAAGTGATTCTTACAAAAGGTAAATATGATAATTAAATCTACAAGCATACAAATCTATATACTATGGAGTGGAAATTTAATGTCTTTAAAGGTAAGTATGGTTTACCAATGAAAGAGAGATAGTTGTAAAGTACTAAATAAAATTCTTTGATTTTTCTTTTCTAATTTAATTAGGGTATATAAATGCAATGAATAAAGACAATAAAATTACCCTAGAGTGAGTTGAGTCAAAAACACTATACAAACATATTTTTCTAAAATAACCAAGAAAATGTTCAAAGACTTGTCTTTGCTTGAGATGAGATGATGCTTTGTTGTAATTCATGTTCAGATATTCAATTTCAATTTCTACTACTAGATCTATATAAGACAATGAAGCTCTAAAAAAGTGAGATAACATATGCCTTATCTTGGATCAACCTGTAGATACAAAACTAATCTTTGCACATGTAGAGTTGACTTTGGGTTTTTAATTATAACATTTTACTGTGGTCTTGATCTCTAGACATTAGGTCTTTAGATATCTACTCATCTTAGTTATTTGGACTTGGTGGTACCTAAAAATACTATTAAACTTGTTGTGTTAAGTACATAGAAAATGGCTTAATGAAAGGAACAATGAACATATTTGCATCTCTTAATTTTAAATATAAAAACTATTAAAAACATAAATTGAAATAAAAATTTGACACATCATATCTTAAAAAACCAAATCTATAATAAATAATCTTTCTTATGAATTAAACTACCAATTATTTATTCTTATAATAAATAAAATCTTATCTGTGATTTTTCAGGATGGAGAACAAGGGTAGCCATCCACGCCCTATCATAGACCTAACTCAAGAATGTGAAGAAGACATGGATATGCTCAAGAAAACTACGGTCATTTTCCACTTCATTGGACCAAAATTGAGTCGAAATCGCATTAAAAACTGGGTTGAAAATTCCTGGAAGCCCCCCTGCACATTAAAATTTTTGTCGAAAGGGTTTTTCAACATTGTTTTTCTTTCTAAATCAGATAGGGACGTGGTCATTGGAGGCAACTCTTGGAGCTATGGTGAAACTCCACTTTACATCCACCAGTGGTCTCATCTATTTAATCTGACTGCCTATAAGCCTTATGACAGGCCCAAATGGCTCTGCCTCTACAATCTGCCTATTGAGTTTTGGTTGAAGACATGCTTAGGGAAGATTGGATGCTCCCTTGGTACTTTGGTTAACATGGATTTGGATCGATTGGAATAGGACTCCTACCTTTATGTGCGCATCCAAGTTACAGCCATCCAAAGATTCCCTTCGGAGATCACCCTATGCCATGGCCAAAAAACATGGACCCAAACACTAGAGATTGAGGAGAACAAAGTCTTCTACCTCTCTTATGGTAGCCGCAGATACTCGAGTGATAATTGTCCCCAGAATGACACCAAGACGGAACCCCTTACAATCAAGTTAGATTATGGTTTGTCTCCACCATCTCAAGGCTACTCGGTCCAACCCACACCTGCTTCAGAAGCACACACTTCTTCCCTACCACCTCCTAAGTTTGGTCCTCCTACCAATGCTTCTGCCCTAAAAGTTTATGTTGATCCCACTCACCCTGCCACAACCAAAAACTTCCTGCCCCTAGGCTACTTCAATCGGTGTACTGATGGCCCAAGCTGCACACCCAACACTCGATATTGCAAGGAAAATAGGATCAGACATTCCAAAAACACCGGTCTTGGCCTTCCCAGGTAACTTGGTGTCAACACCCCCAACAGAAAAATTCACCATTCGCGATATCATAATTTGCAACCTGTTGAGTCATGGCCTTTCCAACCATCAGTACCAACCTAGACTTGTCTTGTACTCCTATTTGCACTCGTGTATCCCTCCTGTCTCTTTAGAAAGTGATGCAAGCAATTTCCTCTTTTACTACCTCTGCATCCCCATGCCAACTTCAAGTCTAGCAACTATGAGAATGTCTCTCCCACACATGTGACATCATCATCCTTCAGAGAAAGCTTACTAAATTGGCTCTTCTAACACCTCTAAATTTTCAAATTGGAGGTGCATTTCATTATTCATTCTAGTTAACACACTCATATGAGACTGTGCATTCAATGTTGAATTTATTTCATCTTATCTTGAGATTATTTATTCCATGTTCCCTTTCACTCCTCATCGACAGTCACAATAAGCTTCAATTTCCATATTTTCCATGGCTTTCACACTAGTTCATGGCTACATTTGCCTGTGTGATACCAATTATATTTTGGAACAAATTCAGCAGGTGTTCACAGTCCAGAATGAGGACACCTTATGGGCTCTGGTTCAAATTATTGACCCCCTAAGTTCCTACAGGTATCCACCTCCATGACCACTTCTTTCTGGGGAGGTTCTTGACACAATTTACCTTGGCCCATGGCCACAAAGGCCTGACACGTATCATTGTGAAACAGGCGGTGGCTTCTCATAGTCAATTGTACTAGATGCAGTCTCTTCCTTCAACAAGAGACCTTTCTTCAGGAGTTGGGGTGGTGTGTTTGAGCACAGACACCTTCAAGAGAATGCTGATATGTGATGGGTGACAAACCTGTTTCAGGAGGGCGTCATCATGGACAGTATGGAGACTTGCGACTTTGCTTGGTTACTTGGATCACCCACTTGCAGAGGACCGTCAGAGGTTGCAAGAGTAGTTTGTCATTGGTACTCGCTACCTTCTTCACCACATTCCTAAGTAATACCTGTATGTTCTTTTAACTTTTTCTTCATACTAGTCTTTCCTCTACTATTTCTACTCATGCACCCTTGTGACTACAAGGCATGATTTTTGTACATGAGCAGTTCCCTTAACCGTATTTATATATCAAAAAAAATTATAATTTAAAAAAAAAAATCGGTTAAAGAGGGGCGGGTGCAAAAAGTTGGGGGGGGGGGGAAGTGGCCAACCTTTTTTAAAAAAACTTATAAGACATAACGCGAGCGTGTTATAATGTCCTTGCATTATGGTTTGGTGATGCTGAGTGTAAGGCTCGGCAACACCAAGCCATAATGCTGAGCGTGTTATGCTTGCCTATTTTTTAAAAAATCTAGGTTTTTCCTCATTTTCCCATTTCATTTTCTTCTACCTGCAGCCTACAAACCCTTAAGAGCACGCTCGCGTTATTGGAGGTCAAATTCATTTCCATATCGTCGTTGATTCATTGTCAAAATGCTACCACGACGTCGGGGAGGCCGAAGGAGTAAGTTATATTTGGTTTTTTGTCTGAACTTGTTAAATAGGTAGGTTTAAGTAAATTTTTGATGTAAATTTCTTTAATTTATAGGAAATGATAATGCACCTCCTCCTCCTCCTGAAAATCCACAAAATCCTAAATCACCTGAATAGTAAATACCTGCTAAAGAACAACCCTAACAACAAACACCTCAATTCATTCCTCAACATGCCCCTGGAACACAAGAAAATCTAATGGGGCAAATTGGAAACAATAAAAAACAAATTGAGGACATAATTGCAAGGTTGAAAGATCCTGCAACTTCAACCTCGCATAGATCCACGCTTGCTCAATCTTTTGAATCTATGTTATCAATGTAGATTCAATTAGCAAGCAAATATACAGTTGGTCAAAAAAGAGGAGAGAATTTAGAGAGTACTATGCAGACAAGTTATCATATGAACAAGTAAAAAATGAACAAATTACAAAATTAGATTTGTGTTCCATTTTTACAGACCCACGAACAAATCAACCCCTACCCCTTACATGCAAGAGGTTCCCTATCCATTAGTGCAACAACCAAGTGATAAGGGACAATTTTGGACAGAGGTGGTGGATGGTTTTTGACCATCCTCCATGCAATAATAATGAGGTCCCGCAATAATTTTTGAGGAAACTCTACTATGAGTTTGTAAAAAATAAATTGCCAAACTATTTTAATATGCGAGACTTCCAAGGTAGAGGTAGGGGGTTAGCACAGGATAGACCAAGGGCAAGTGTTGACCCATAGCGGCCAGCGAGATGAGCACTCGCCAAACCAGCCCATGAACATGTGTTTATCCATTCCATTGTGAAGAAGAGTGTTGAGGTCGAGACACTTCAGTCCATTAGTGCCTTGACCTAGAGCTTCATAGAGCATGCCAGTCCTACAACACAGCGTGGGATGGGGGAGAGTTCGAGGAGTAGGGTTCCACTCCATACTTGTCAAGCTTGTGAGTCAGCCTATGGTTATGACCCCACGAATAGTCAGGATGTAGGTGTGCAGGCTACATCTGTAGCTGAGTAGATGGTGATGATATATGCCTTCTTGAGTGAGACTTCTGGCCTTGATACTCAGGTAAATGTTAGCAAGATCATTGAATTTAATTTATTAAATTTTATTTTTGAAATGCAAGATTAACTAATTTAGTTTGATGATTTTAATAAAATTTTAGGGTCATAGCGTTGATGCAGTTTTCAGTAGTTCTCCACCTGCATATTACACTACGAGATCTACTATCGGGGTATGTAACTAGTAAACAATTATAAATATTACATGTGAATAGCATTGTTATACGAATGGTATTCTAACATCTGATTTTGGATGTTGAATAGGTTATTCTTGGAGATTTCATAGCAACACCTGTCAGTGGTGGTGGAGTTCAAAGCTGCACTCAGGTAATAAAATAAATAGTTTAACTAATGAATTGTACTTACTAGATTTTTCTATTTTATATTCATATCATTGATTGCATTGCATTGCACATCTTTCAAACTCAAAGCATTACTAGACATTGCATAACTAATAACTAGATGTTGATAGATGACAAATTTTCAATTACAATATAGTTATTTGAAAAAATGCCTCAAAGAAATGTGGTCTCATTGAATGCCATGACAAGCAGATGCATAGACAAAGACATCACCATGAGACCACATTTCTTTGAGGTATCTTTTCAAACAACTCACTACCTTGTCTATGCTACCACATTTTCCATACATGTCTACCAAAGCTTGTTGATCCCCTCCACACTATTCTTCAACAAATTATCTCTAATCAACTCATCCAATTACCACCAATTAGACCCCATGACATGACACCAAAGAGCGGCACAACCCTATGGCATCTTATATAGCATATGATTGACTCCAACATCATCTAGGTTTTAGGTATTAATTATGGGGGAAACAAGTCACCCCTAACCAAAATCTTCAAATCTACACTAACCCATTCCCCTACAAACTATGTCAATCCTATTGGCTCAATTTCTTCCATCCCTACTTCTGATCCTATGTCTAACCCACCTAAGTCTAATGAGGACCCTTCATTTAATACTACTATATTCTTTGAGATGAAAGAGGGCACAAAATCCTGCAAGAACTCATATAAACATGTACCAAAAGAGTACAACAACAATGGAGACTTGAGGAAGCATAAGAAAGAGTTATAGTATATCACCAAGAGAGCCAAATCTTCACAAGAGTTCACAACTAGTTGAAGAGCCAAGAGAGTTCACCATAGAATGCATGAGAATCAAAAGTGAAATTCAAAAATCCACCACATGAGATAAAAATCCTAGAGATAGAGTCAAAACAAAGACATTCTGAGCTATAAAGAGGTGTTACTAGAATCTTGAATCACGAGCCTAATATATTCTAACAATGGACCATGACCATTTACATTCCTACAACCTGATAATGTTTCATTAGTTTGAAATGTTTATAAATGAAACTTGACTATTTTGACACAAATATCTTCACCAATGAACCACCATTATTTCGAGCCTATAATTTAATAATTGCTTAATAGGTTGATAACTTCACCAATGAACCATGATTATTGCAAACTTGCACTTTAATAAAGGTTCATGTAATTTATGTCTAAACATCAATAAACCATGACTATTTCAACACCTAAACTAAATAATTTTTCATGAACCAATATATTTTCCAATAAAATAGAACCATTTCAACGTCTACAACGTAGTATTTTCTTTTGCTAATTTCTAACTTCTTAAGGGAATATGAACTTTTCTTAAAATTATCAAACTCCTCACTTCAAAATTTTAAAAACTTTCAGCCCACTAAAGCTTAAAATTTAATATTTTTTTATCAATAACACTATGTTTAAACCAATCAACCTAACCAACATTGATATCTACAACTTAATAATCAATATCAATAGACCAAAAAGCACAAGACTCTATAAAACCTTAGGGTTAAAGTAGCACAACCCCTTACACTAACTAAACATACCACCATATTTCCAAGGTGTTGATATCATACAAATGCTCATGGCTCCTTTATTCTTCTTAAGGGCAAAGTAAAACAGCTCTTTAAATACACAACCACCTTTTCTACAAACCCCTTAACCTTTGAAATGATCAAAGTTCCCTCATACAATATACTTTACATACTTGAAGTCTAGTAGGGTTCTAATTTCTATCCATAAGGGAGTTGATCCTATCTTCCCTATCCAAAATAAGAAAGAACTTATTTACAATTTCAATGATTGTTACCTCCAACATTCATAGTTCTCAACCCAAGAAGCTAGATCAATAGATTAAACTCTTGGTTGTGATGTTTTTGATGCCCATACCCAAGACTTTACTATGGGAATTGATGGTGAAGAATGTGTATTATGTGTCTAGTTGTATCATAGTGATGCATTGGTGACAATGAATATTTTTTTTGGTACAATACAAAGCTTCATTATAATATCTAGACAAAGGACATTCTACATAGTTGGATACCTTTAACATGTTAATTGTAGAGTTAGATCATGTTATATATTTAGATGGAGCCCTTTTACATTTATCTGCTTTGTTGGAGTCATTTCTGCATAGTCAGAGTTTTTATCACTTTTAGTATAATTTAGGTGAACATGAATTGTGTGCTTTATTGTGTACTTCCATGTTTAGGTGAATGTGTGTGTATGTTAGGAGCCATGGCTTGCATCACTATTCTAGTTTTCATAATTGAATAAAGTTGTTTTATTTTCACATGATGCAGGTTATGGAGACACCTCCTGAAGTTCATTGGGCGATGGAGCATGGTGTGTCCTCTGCGATTCATAACTCCATGCCTTTGACGAGGCAGATTAGTAAATTTCAAATTACATTTGTTGTTATAGTTGTTTATTTTTGAAAAACCAAATGATTATTGGTTTGAAGTTTAATTTCTATTTGGATGGTTTCTATAGGACATGACATCACCACAACCTAATCCTGGTACTGAGGCAAATGAGGAGACAGATTTTCTAGTAGTGGTAAGTGATTATTTTATTAAATCTTTCATTTTTATAATGTAATTTCTATATATTAATGTATATACTTTTTATTGTAATAGCTACAGATCCATGAACAACTAAATAGGAGGAGCAGCCCTAGGGTTCATAGTAGACCACCCTCATACGTGTCTCCATCCCCTCGAAGATCAAAGGCTGCCCATGATCTATTCTCTTCACTAGACAAAGGGGAATGACTTTTTATTAGGTTCCTTTGTTTTATGCTTATATGGCAATTGTGGACATATATTTTGTATTACATATAGTTGACATTGTATGCCTATATGGCATTCTTGTAACCCTATATGGCTATTTTGTATATATGTTATACTTATATCGATAGATATTGATGTATGCTTATATGGATATTTGGTTAATACAAATCATTTTTTGTTGGTGTCCATATTTGCATTATAAATCCACGCTTCAGTGGATATTTGTAGATGGTTTACTTCAAATATTTAAAGTCCAATTGTATTACATAGTAGGATTTTTTAAAATTCAATCCTCTCTATGGCTCTCATAATCCACTTAACACACAAAGCTAATCTTTTGAAGACACCCAACAAAAGAGTCCTTTAAAATAAAAATGAATCATCGTGTTGAATATCAACACGAGATTGTATATTAAAGTCATAAAAACTTGGGTTGTGTGTGGTGAATTTAATATAGTGGAAGTGGCATCAAACAAATATGGTAATTTATCCCCTTGTAATAGACAACTAGTGAGATGGAAGCTTAGTCCTACATGCACAATAGATTGGGGCTTTCTTATCTCAATATTGTATGATGTCACAATCAGTCTCCATGGTATATGTGAAATAATCTCTACTTAGAATATGTAAGGGTTTTCAAAGGGCTTGAATGACCATTTATGACATGTTTACTAGAATTTGGAGCCACATCCTCCTCATTAGACTAGCTAGATTGAACGGTAAAATAATACTATCAAGCATACATGCCACTTTATTCACATTTATGGGTACTAGTTGGTGCATGTTCACTATTGTTCATACAAGGTCTTCACCATAAATCTCTATCATGTCACTTCTGAGTTGAAATAGCAACAAATGAAATAATGCTTTCTTGATAAGTTGAAAGAGCTTGACCATTAAGAGGGCTAATGTATTTTACTAGTATGTGAAGTGTTGCATGAGTGGTTGATGCATTGATGTTGAAAGCAACCCAATTTATTGGGGTGAGAAATAAAAAGGATGATAATGCATAGAGAACATTTGTAGAAAGTGTTATCTTGATGTTCTCATGAATACTGATGACATTTCAAAGGCAAAAAGTTGTGACCCTTCAAATAGGAAAGACTATGACCCTTTTATAATGAAGCGCAGTGACCATGCATAGCGTATATGTGCCCAAATGGATGTGTTGGTGCCAACGGTTTGGCCCCACAAAAAACAAAACAAAAAGTCGCCTACCTTGCAACTTTACACTACATGCTTCTGACAATTTTTGGAGCAACAGATAATCTTTCACCACGGGCAAATTCCTCAAAGATATCAAAAACTGAGAGAGGTTATTGGAGAGGGGTTCTATGTGATCACATAGCCTTAGACAAAATGTTTCTAAGTGATATAATTTTTGAGTAATAGCTAGTTAAAAATTGCTACCTTTTGCACTTTGGTCTCTTAAGGGATATCACCGGTACAATGTGGCTCAAACTATTTTGGCATATTTGGGTGCAAAACAGGACCATGCCTATCCTAAACGTACCCATCCAAACACACTGGAACTATTGGTTTGGCTACACAAGGAGCAAAATGAAAGTTACACCCCTTTGCAACTTTACACTGCATGCATCTGACCATTTTTGGAGCAGCAGAAAATCTTTCACCATGAGAAAACGCCTTAGAGATATAAAAAACTGAGAGAGGTTATTATAGAGGGACTCTACATGATCATGTAGCCGTAGATAGAATGTTTCTAAGTGACAGTTTCCATGTAACAACTCGTCAAAGATTGCTTCCTTTTTGCACTTTGGTCTCTTAAGGGATATCACCAATACAATGTAGCTCAGACTATTTCAGCATGTTTGGGTATGAAACAAGACCATGCCTAGCCTAAATGTACCCATTCAGATGCATTGGAACTATCTGTTTGGCTGCACGAGGAGTAGAATGAAAGTTACACCTATTTGCAACTTTACACTACATGCATCTGACCATTTTTGGAGCAGTAGAAAAACTTTCACCACGGGAAAACGCCTCAGAGATATAAAAACTGAGAGAGTTTATTGTAGAGGGACCTTATGTGATCCCATAGCCTCAAATGTAATGTTTCTAAGTGACATGGTTTTTGAGTAACAACTCGTCAAAGATTGTTGCCTTTTTACACTTTGGTCTCTTAAGGGATATCACCAGTACAATGTAGCTTAGACTATTTCAGCATGTTTGGGTGCAAAATAAGACCATTCCTAGCCTAAACATACCCATCTAGATGCATTAGAACTGTATGTTTGGTTGCACAAGAAGTAGAATGAAAGTAACACCCCTTTGCAACTTTACACTACATGCATCTGACCATTTTTGGAGCAGCAGAAAAACTTTCACCATGGGCAAATGCCTTAGAGATATAAAAAACTGAGAGAGGTTATTGTAGAGGAATCCTACATGATTCCGTATCCTTAGGCATAATGTTTCTAAGTGACATGGTTTCTGAGTAATAATTCATCAAAGATTGTTGCCTTTTTGCACTTTGGTCTCTTAAGGGATATAGCCTGTACAATGTAGCTCAGACTGTTTCAACATGTTTAGATGTGAAAGAGGACCATGCCTAGCCTAAACGTAACCATACAGACATGTTGGAACTATCTGTTTAGCTGCACGAGGAGCAGAATGAAAGTTACACCCCTTTGCAACTTTACACTGCATGCATCTGACCATTTTTGGAGTAGTAGAAAAACTTTCACCACGGGAAAACGCCTCAAAGATATAAAAACTGAGAGAGGTTATTGTAGAGGGACCTTACATGATCCTGTATCCATAGATAAATTTTTGTAAGTGACATGGTTCCTGAGTAACATCTCGTCAAAGATGGCTGCCTTTTTGCACTTTGGTCTCTTAAGGGATATCACTGGTACAATGTAGCTTGGACTGTTTTGGCATGTTTGGATGCAAAACAGGACCATGCCTAGCCTAAACCTACCCATACAACTGCTTTGGAACTATCCATTTGGCTGCACAAGGAGAAGAACAAAAGTTACACCTCTTTGCAACTTTACATTACATGCATCTGACTATTTTTGGAGCAGCAAAAAAACTTTCACCACGAGAAAATGACTTAGAGATATAAAAAATTCAGAGAGATTATTGTAGAGGGACTCCACATGGTCCCATAGCCTTAGATAGAATGTTTCTAAGTGACACGGTTTCTGAGTAACAGCTCGTCAAAGATTGCAACCTTTTTGCACTTTAGTCTCTTAAGGGATATCACCAGTACAATGTGTTGAAAGTTGTTTGTCATTGATGTCAAAAGGTCAGGAGATGTTGATCATATCCTTGTTGGTGTTGTTGTCAAAGGATCAGGATGCTCAATTATGGTGTTCATGTTTCATGGTATGGTCTTCACAAGATGCCTTCATTCACAGAGCTCACATGCATTTCATGCTTCAGGATGGTGTGTTCATGTTTCACAAGAACCCTACAAGACAATCATGCAAAGTGTGGAAGCATATGCAATGAACGTGAACTATTTGACACGATGCCTCAAAGAAATGTTGTCTCATAGAATGCAATGATTGCAAGATATGTATGAAATGGATTTTTCATAAGGCTTTAAGAACTCTCAAGCAAATGCACAAAAGTAAATTTTAACCAAACACAAATTTTGGCATGTCTAAAACCAAATTGTACAACCTTATCCAACTTCCTCCTTGCCTTTGCTAGATGGGATCTAGGGAACATGGTGTGGACAACCATCAAAGCATAAATGATATAGAAATTTTTTCACATATATTGTATTTGTAGCTGCCCTTGTAGACATGTATGGAAAGTGTGGAAGCATAGACAAGGCACATGAACTGTTTGAAATGATGCCTCAAAGAAATGTGCAGTCCCATAGAATGCAATGTTTGCAAGATATGCACAAAATGGATTATTTAAAAATGATTTATAAATGTTCAAGCAAATGCAATTGGCACATGTAAAAACCAAATTCCTGTAACGATAATTGATCGTCATATTAAATATTTAATATAAACTATCATATACATAATGTCATGAACATAACATCTAGTTTATCTACAAAGGCATATAGGCATGTCCAAACAAAGCCATACAGGCATATATACAAAAATATACTTCAGTAACATACAAAAGTATGTATACAAAGTCATCTAGGCATACAAAAAATGTACCAAAAACTAGTTTCCTATGGACTTTTATGAGATAATCGGCGGCCCTTACTTGACCCTGAAGATGGAGAGCCAATCTATGACTCATCCTCTCTCTGTTGTCGAGTAGACCTCTTCGACAAAAATTCATCTAGCTTCACCTATTAATACAATCGAACAGTATGCACATTAATATAGAAAATGTATGAAATATATAACATCACATATGTAATCGATCACTTACTACCACCCAATGATCACTCTCCATCATCTTGTCTCTCTCTTCACCCATAGTTGGAGGGGTTGGAGTTGTGACCTCCTGTGAGAAGCATCAAGAAGCAAAATTGACTAAACATAAATATCATTTATGTACATCAAATGAAATGAGATAAAACAAGAAATACAAAATAATGACATTTTCATGTTATTGGCTCATACCTCGGTCAAAGGATAGGAATCCTCAGCAGAATGGAGTGGTTGAAAGAAAGAATAGGACTGTTCAAGAAGATGCAAGGACAATGGTAAGAGAAGCAAACCTACCAGGTGTATACTAGAGGGAAGCAATTCATACTATTATTTATATACAAAACAAAGTACAAGTAACCATCTAGGAAAGTTTTATGCATACTTACAAATTAATCCAATGAACCATCCGGGTTTACTCTACTCTTTATTGTGTCAAGTATTGCCTCATGGTCAGACGCACGCACCTTCCACAAGGTCTTGTTCAAAGGTCTACCCCGATATTGTATCAAATGAACATTGGATGCCACGACAAGTTTCAAGTAATGAAGAATCTTCCAATGCGTGTCAAAGTCCTAAAACAGCCAAATATTAACACTCTTATGTGGGTACCTTCTAAGCCATGTTCTAGTAACAACCACTGAGCATGTAGGGTATTCGATGTTTTCTCCATCTGTAACTGGGGCCTCCAATTTATTTTTGGCCTTAACACAATGACACAAGTAATAATCCATTCCCTCTTCATTGTCTTCATCTGTAATAACTACATAAACATGCCCTACATTGATATGTGCAAGAAATTAGATGAAATTAGTCAACATTACAAAAACACCACAAAGTAAGATAACATTAGGAATTTCAAAAACTATGCAAGTAGATATATTACCTAGTTGAACTAGATCTGATATGTGGCCAAAGTCAACTAATGATTCCACCTATGTTAGTTCCAGTGCCATCAGGGGCCAATACGTGTCAAGTGGGCTAAGATAACTTAACCGCCATTCATCAACCCACTCCTTTGACTCGCACTCATTCTAGGCTTGAATTGTACATGAAGAACAAAAGTATGCCATCTTCCGTGTATGGATACTCCATGAACCTGTAATTAAACTTATGAAAGAGTAGCTCATTTAATCTTGTTAGTGTACAACAATCCTCATATGGTGCAATGTTACTATCATCTATCAACCAAAAAAATCTACTAACTAAAGACTTACCTTCATTACCTAGACCCATCGAAGCTTTACACCACTCGACAATTGATTTTACATCTATCAACTTTGCATTATCTTTATTCTTTAACTCTTCTTGTGCTATAGCTCTTTTGATGCATGCTCCTACACCAACATGCTCCCCCTTTGGACCATGCCTAGCCTCACAAAAGTTCCACATATGTTGAACACCTATAATATTATGCCTCCTACTCAGCCAATAAAAATTTTGTGAGTTCTTGAATTGTGAAGCATAGTTATCTGACCATATGATATGCTGACTGAATGATATGCCCCTTCTAGCCAAATCATTGTAGAACACTTGAAAGCAACCTTGCACGAATTTCATAGAATGTGTGTGATCATCACTAATATAAAAATGATACTCCCTTATGATCTTTTTATCATCCTTTGTACTATCATTCACATGAATGAATGCGATGTGCACAAATATAGAAACCTGTGTGGAGTTGCAATATTGTGAGAGCACCTCATGTTGTGGTTGTAGACTGTAGTTCTCTACAAAGTCAATTACTGAAACAATGCTACCAAGTGGAAATGTGTCCTTGCATAACTTGAATTGCAAGTCCAACCATTGAGCTCTATGGGTATGCCTTGCATACTCATACATTATAATGTCACAAAATGTAGACATAAATTGATACATTAGAATCTTTTGAATAACCAAATCACACCTCTTTGCTTCTTTACCATCTTTTGTATTGTAGGCCACTATTTTATACTTTCTATACTCTACTAGTTCATTTCCAACTCCATGTGTGCTTTCCATATGTCCACATATTGGCATACATTGCAAGCCACCGTACTGCTGACATGTGCCATCCAAGCACAATTTCCTGTAGAATATTTGACCTTCCTCTCTTTCACATAAAATTGTTGATATGAAGTCTCTTGAAGATGGTGGTGGGGCATGTATGCCACAATCCTACAAAACATTATTAGTATGCAAATCTAAACATATAGACTGATAAACATCAAAATGGTCAGAAAATTCAATATGTAATCTACAACAACAAGTAGTGCGTGTGTGATTTATTTTGACATAGAAAGGTTTTAGCATTTCAAAATATCTTTGAGAAATTTTAATTTGAGGATACATCTCTAGAAATTTACCAAAAAATTATTTGAGTCATATCCAAAAAATGCTTTGGGTGTGGTTCACGGTTTTCACTACCGATTCTCCTTCTTACCACATCCCTTTGATTCAGAGATACCCTTGTGTAATTCTTCTAAAAGTCTTCAATTAGTGATCTCAATTCTTCAACAATTGGTTTATCTTTTCGTGGTAGTCTCCCTGAGAACGCCCATAATTCATTTGTATTGGTGTCCTCAATTCTTTGGCACCTTCTAATAGCTCTTGATAAGTTTTTCTATTAATTCTCAATAATTGACTCGTCTTTCTAATGAGATGATCTTTCCGCGAGTTTGATTACTTACTATTGTCAATGTAATGACACGTCATGTGGCATTACTATCTTTTGTGCGTGAGGTGTTACCCACACTCTCATATGCACTCATTAGATTCTTAACAATAGATTTTTCACTTGAAGCCTCTGATGTTCTCAACCCAAGAATCTTCATGATGGACCTATACTTTTTTATACTTCACATCATTTCAATGAATAGTTGACATCTTGTGGTCTCATTTAACTTTTCAAAGACCACTCTCCAAATCTTATGAGCATATCTTTTACAAGTGCATTTTGGAATCTTACCTTCCACTGGCTGAAAAATATTCTCATCAATATCAATCAAATACTTTGGCTTTCTATGCAAAATTCTAGGTGGTGTTAAGAAAGATGAATTCATCTCAACATTAAGAATTCATCAATATTCAAATGAGATGGGTTAGATGGCATACCTTCGATCAGAGATTGAATAGATGACATACCTTGGGGTTGAGGTAGGAATGATGGCGTACCTCCTTCCTCACATGTGAGTGATGATGTACTCTCAACTTGAGATGCGGTAGATGGTGTCCCTTCATATTGACTTGTGGTAGAGGATGTGTCTCCAATTGCAGTATTCAAATCTCTCATGGCACAAAGCTTTTGCATTCATTCCCTTTGTGCTGCCAATACCATATCGCTTGTTGATGGTTGAGGTTCCTCTTCAATTGGCATGTCTTCAACAATCGTGTCCAATTTCCTCTTCTCACAAAGTTCCCTCATAGCCACTACTTTGCATTCTTAACTTCTTTCTCTTCCTGTGTTGGTTTAATCTTTGATCATTTCCTCGACATGATGGAGAATTTATCTATAGCATGATAAAGAGACAAATATTAGATCCTAAGAAATGAATATGGTTCCAAATTTTAGGTCTTCTACCCTCAACATTTCCATCACTTCCCAACTTTCCTTGCAGTCAAAGAAGAGTTTTCAATCACATCGTGGAGGATTTTTCAGCCCATTACCATTGTTGAAGTGTTCTCAGCTAATCCAAGAAGAGTTTTCATTTTAGTTGTAAAGTGCTCTTGCTAAAATTCAAGGTTAAAGCACTTTACATAAGAGGCCCTATAAATTGGTGTCAATTTTATGTCTATAAGATATCAACATTGCAAGTACATACTTAACTAAGTAGTAGATTTTATGGTAAAATTTTGGGTGGACAAAGACCCCCATATAGAACCCTACAACCATAAAACCAATTCTTGGGTTGGAATATAGATATTCATTTAAGATATATGCCTTATTAATTTTATGCATCTTTGAATGCCCTTATAAATTCCCCTTCCAAATTCATGGTCAAATTGTGACCATTTTTTATCTTTCAAGCCCTATGAATCAATTCCATTATGATGTTTTTGGGGATCTTAGAGTTGATTATGGTGAGTGTACTAATCTTCCCTATGCCAACTTAACTTATCATTTCTGCTTTAAGTTAGGGTTTGTAATGCACGTATTGACATTAATTGTAAAGTGTGATATTTTCTAAAAATTAAGGCACTAAATTTTTTTATGGTGGTTTCAAATTGATTAGTTGAGTAGTGGTTGTTGGGGGTGGTGCTTGTGGCTTATTATTAGGTGGATAGGTGTAATGTCTCTTAATTCTAATGAAGGTAGACCTCACGACTCTTTTAGGAAATGTGTAATGTCAAACAATAAACTATCTTTAATTTTTAATTGCTCCTCTCTGGCTGCCTTAAAGTTTGTCAAAGCTATCTAAGGAAGGGGTGTGGATGATGAGTGCATTGATACTTAAAGAATTTATTAGAAGTGATTTTGTGGAAAATCTAGATACTTTCATCCCTTTAATGAAATGGTGGTTAAGGCTTCTGAAGTTTGTACTCCCAAGCCACTTTGAAGGTATGTGTTCAGCACCACTAGAAAATATCTTCACAAGTAAGAACTTGGTTTTGGTTGTATGGAAATTTTTTAGGTTTTTCTATTTCTTTGGTTGGTAGCTATGTTTGTTTAATAGTTTTCAGATCATTATTAATGTTCTATGGTTGTCTTGACTAGTTTAAGATGGAGAGGAGCGTATTGCAATCCTATTTTTTTACTTTTTGAATTTGAATAAAGGAACTCAGTTTTGCAGCTAGGATACTATGTTCCTATTGATCATTTTGATAAATTCATGTTTTGGATTGATGATATCTTTCATGCGCAACTATAGGTCTGCAAGTATAAAGAAGAAATTCAAAGCAATAGAAATTTACAGCTATTTGGGAAGAAATTTAGAGCTCAGGCTGCAAATTCCCTATTAGACATGTATGCAAAATGTGGAAGCATAGACAAGGCACATGAACTATAAACACAAAATATAAACACAAAATATATAAACCATACAAGTGATATAAATATGTATTCAAAGAGGCATGATAAAGTAATTCAAATAGAATTAAGGAAAATGTAACTTAGAACATGTGTAAAGACTTGACATACCTAAAAAATAGAGATTTGAATGGAGAGAGTACCCAATTATGTAGTGTTTTTTAATTCTTGCATCAAACTCCTCAATAATTTGAGTTTTTCACCACTTGCTTCCTTTTCAATGTTCAATTGAATAACACTCAAATAGAATTACTAACAACAATACAATTAACCAATGTATAATGTTAATTCCTACAAGTTAATCACAATTAACATTGCAACACTACAAAAATTGAAACTTGAATTGATATATATCAAATTTGATGTGAAAACTATGTTATTTCCTCCTAAAGTTGAAAACAAGAAAAAGGTGGTGGAAAGTTCATGCAAATGTGGTAGTTTATGAAAAATGTGCATGTGCACTTCCTAATAGCATGAAAAAGCTCTTTTTTTTGTCGGAACATGCACATAACTAGAAGAAAATAGAGCATGTGGGCTTGGATCATGGGTATCCTAGCCTTTTTACCATTTCAATAGTAAGAAAAAATGAGTACACGCTATAATGTGCTCGCATTATAACGCGCTTACGTCATAACGCGATCACGTTATGGCTTTCTATACAAAACTCTATATTATTCACTCTCTCATGTATTTCTTATATCTCTCCCTTAACCCTAAACCCTAATCCCTTAACCCTAAACCTTAAACCCTATCCATTAACCCTAAACTCTAATCCCTCAACCCTAAACCCTAATCCCTCAACCCTAAACCCTAATCCCTTATCCCTAAACCCTAAATCCTATCCCTAAAGCCTCAACCCTCAACCCTTAAACTTAAATCCTAAACCCTATCCCTAAACCCTCAACCCTCAACACTATACCTCAAACCCTAATCCCTCAACCCTAAACCCTAATCCCTCAACCCTAAACCATAATCCCTTATCCCTAAACCCTAAACCCTATCCCTAAAGCCTCAACCCTCAACCCTTAAACCTTAAATCCTAAACCCTCAACCCTCAACACTATACCTCAAACCCTAATCCCTCAACCTTAAACCCTAATCCCTTAACCCTAAACCCTAATCCCTTATCCATAAATCTGAAACCCTATCCCTAAAGCCTCAACCCTCAACCCTTAAACCTTAAATCCTAAACCCTCAACCCTAAACCCTAATCCCTCAACCCTAAACCCTATCCCTAAAGCCTCAACCCTCAACCCTTAAACCTTAAATCCTAAACCCTATCCCTAAACCCTCAACACTATACCTCAAACCCTAATCCCTCAACCCTAAACCCTATCCCTAAAGCCTCAACCCTCAACCCTTAAACCTTAAATCCTAAACCTTATCCCTAAACCCTCAACCCTCAACACTATACCTCAAACCCTAATCCCTCAACCCTAAACCCTATCCCTAAATCCTCAACCCTCAACACTATACCTCAAACCCTAATCCCTCAACCCTGAACCCTAATCCCTCAACTCTAAACCCTAATCCATTATCCCTAAACCCTAAAGCCTATCCCTAAATCCTCAACCCTCAACCCTTAAACCTTAAACCCTAAACCATATCCCTAAACCCTCAACCCTCAACACTATACCTCAAACCCTAATCCCTCAACCCTAAACCCTAAACCCTAAACCCTATCCCTAAAGCCTCAACTATCAACCCTTAAACCTTAAATCCTAAACCCTATCCCTAAACCCTCAACCCTCAACACTATGCCTCAAACCTTAATCCCTCAACCCTAAACCCTATCCCTAAACCCTCAACACTATACATCAAACCCTAATCCCTCAACCCTAAACCCTAATCCCTTATCCCTAAACCCTATCCCTAAAGCCTCAACCCTCGACCCTTAGACCTTAAATCCTAAACCCTTAACCCTCGACACTATACCTTAAACCCTAATCCCTTATCCCTAAACCCTAAATCATTATCCCTAAAGCCTCCAGCCTCAACCCTTAAACCTTAAATCATAAACCCTATCCCTAAACCCTCAACACTATACCTTAAACCATAATCCCTTAACCCTAAACCCTAAACCCTATCCCTAAAGCCTCAACCCTCAACCCTTAGACCTTAAATCCTAAACCCTCAAACCTAGACACTATACCTTAAACCCTAATCCCTTATCCCTAAACCCTAAACCCTATCCCTAAAGCCTCAACTCTCAACTCTTAAACCTTAAATCATAAACCCTATCCCTAAACCTTCAACCCTCAACACTATACATTAAACCTGAATCCCTCAACCCTAAACCTTAATTCCTCAACCCTAAAGCTTTAAACCATCAACCCTTATCCACCCCTCTCCTCCCCTATCTGCCTCACCCCATCTCTCCCCTATCTCTCAACCTTTAGCCATCTAGGTCTCTCACTTATCCCTAATGCCTCAATCCTCAACCCTTAAACCTTAAATCCTAAACCCTATCCCTAAACCCTCAACCCTCGACAATATACCTGAAACTGTAATCTCTTATCCCTAAAGCTTCAACCCTCAAGGCTTAAACCCTAAATCCTAAACCCTATCCCTAAACCCTCAACCCTCAACACTATAACTTAAACCCTAATCCCTCAACCCTAAATCCTAATCCCTCAACCTTTAAACCCTAAACCCTTGACCCTTAAACCCTAAACCCTTAACCCTCAACCCATATCCACCCCTCTCCCCCTATCTGCCTCACCCCCATCTCTCTCCTATCTCTCTCACCCCTCTCTTCCTAGGTTGTAGGTATCTCACTTATATATCTCTCATGACTCTCCAAATATTTCCCTTCCTCTCCACCTCTCTCCCTCCTCCTTACCCATCTTTCCCTCAAGTTGTCAACTTCACTCTCTCATTTTATTATATCTCTCCCCTCACCTCTCTATCTCTCACCTTTGTCTCCCCCTCACCTCTCTACCTCTCACCTCTCTACATCTCTCAATCACTCCTTGTCTGCCTCACCATCTATCCTTAGCCATCTAGGTGTCTCACTTAACCCTAAACCCTAAACCTTATCCTAAAGCCTCAACCCTCAACCCTCAAACCTTAAATCCTAAACCCTATCCCTAAACCCTCAACCCTCAACACTATACCTTCAACCCTAATCCCTTAACCCTTAACCCTGAACCCTATCCCTAAAGCCTCAACCCTCGACCCTTAAACCTTAAACCCTAAACCCTATCCCTAAATCCTCTACCCTCAACACTATACCTTAAACCCTAATCCCTTAACCCTCAGCCTTAAAGCCTCAACCCTCAATCCTTAAACCTTTAACCCTAAACCCTATCCCTAATCCCTCTACTCTTGACACTGTGCCTTAAACCCTAATCCCTCAACCCTTAAAACCTTAATCCCTCAAACCTTAAACCCTCAACTCTCAACCCCTAGATACCCTTAAACCCTATACCCTACACACTTAACCTTGGACACTCAACCTTGAACATTATCCCTCAACCTTCAAACCTCTACCCTATACCCTATACCCTCAACCCTATACTTATGCCCTAAAAATTCAACCCTCATCCATATGCCTTATACCCTCAACCTTAAACCCTAAACCCTATATCTTAGACACTCAACCTTGAACATTATCCCTCAACTATAAACTCTCAACCCTCTACCCTATACCCTCAACCATATACTTAAGCCCTAATCCCTCAATCCTCAACCCTATACCTTAAACCCTGAAGCCTACAGCCACAAACCCTCATCCCTATACCCTATAACCTCACCCTTATATGATAAACCCTAAATATTGTTCCTCAACCCTATACTTAAAACCTAAACCATACACTCTCAACCCAAGTCACCATATGCCTTATATGTACCCTCAATCCATATCCTAAACCCTAAACCCAATATCCTAAACCCTAATCCCCATGCCTTACACACTTAATCGTATACACTCAACAAGCTAAATATTATCCCTGAACCCCTACCCTCTGCCTATTACTTGAGCCCTAATCCCTCAACCCTCAACCCTCAACCCTATACCTTAAACCCTAAACCCAAAAAACTCAACCCTCAACCCTAAAAACTATACAGGCTTAGGTCCTTATATACTGATGCAGGGACTTCCAGAGGTCATAACTTTTGACTCGGATGTCGGTTTTCTACAAAATTTTATAGGTGGATGCGTTATGAGGTGGCCAGTGGTTTCCCAACCCACCCTAGTCAGTTGGACCTCATCTTGGCACTTTTTCAAGGCTTGAAACTTTCATCTTGGCCCTCAAAATGGCAAATTAGTGTTTTTTTTCTAGTTTTTTAAAAATTAGTTTTTTTAATAACTCAAAACTCATGTTTCAAATTTAGGATATTAGTTGGTTTTTCATCCTACCTTAGCTTTATGAGTTTTTTAGGAAAAAACTGGATTCTCAAGATATGATTGTAAAATTACCTAAAATGGCAAAATCTGCCAAAAAAGGTAATTTTTTGATTTTTTTTGTTTTCTTGGATATAAGGGAGTTTTCTCTTATTGTAGCAGCAGAGTTGATGAATAGAAGTTTTTTTTATGTTCTAGCTTCCAAATCGTTGTCTATCATATGTTTAATGGCACAATTCTATTGAGTGTATGTTGTGTGCTGCATCATCTGGTATCAGAGTAGGAAGATGGCTAGGAGAGGAAGAGGAAGAGGCGGTCTTGCCCAGATGCATAGAGAAATGCAAAATCTGCAAAGGCAAATAGTAGAACTTACAACATGGATGGAAAACTAACAACTGGGTAGAGGAGGAGATGAATCTGATGAAGAGATAGGTCGAGGAGGTGCAAATCAAGATACAGAACATGAAGAAGAAGAATTAGAAGGCATGAGTTTTGAAGAGAGGATGCTTAGGGCCTTAGAAGGGAAAAATGAAGGGATCAAGGTAGATGTTTTAGATTATGTAGGTAGTCTTAAACCAGAGGAGTTGATAGACTGGTTGAATGACATGAGAAAATTTTTTGAATGGAAATCCATGACAGAGGAGAAGAAGGTAAAATTTGCATGCACCAAATTAAAGGGTCATGCAATGATTTGGTGGGATCATCATCAAAAGGAATGAACAAGGAAAGGCAAGGATAAGATCAGGACATGGAATAAAATGGAGAAGAAGTTGAGAGAAATATTTTTGCCCATAGATTATGCGCAAACCCTTTTTTGTAGGTTCCAAAATTTAAAGCAGAACCTCTCTTCTGTGCAAGATTATACAAATGAGTTTTATACACTATCTATACATATAGAGCATCAAGAAACTGATGAACAGATGGCTACTAGGTATGTGAATGGCCTGAAATTTTCTATTCAAGATGAATTGAGAATGCATCGACTCAACAGTATGGAAGAGGCTTACTAATTGGCTCTAAAGGCTGAAGAAAAACAAAACAGACAGTACCATCAGAGGATAGAGGAGGAAGAAGGGGTACATCAACCCCATTTTGAGGAGGTTCAAATTATGGTAGGGGAGAGTCATCCCATGGATTGGAAAAACAAGTAGACACTCGACAAGATCCTCTGAATCAAGAACAAGGAAGGGGATTTCAAAGAGGTAGAGGTTATGGTAGCGGTAGAGGATGGGAAAATCAGAGAAGGCCTTTCACTTGTTTTAGATGTGGAGAAGAAGGTCATAGGGCATTTGAATGCTCAAATTATAACATGCAAGAAAGAAATCAAGGAGGACAACCTAGGGTAAACATGATTCAAATGCAGCATGAAGTAGAAGGGACAGAACTAGAGGTTCCACCAAATGTGGGAGAAAGTCTCATGATGAGAAGAGCAATGGTGATTCCAGAAAAGGAGAAAACACAAGCCAAAAGCTCTGATGGTTCATGGCTTCAAACCAATATCTTCAAAACCAGATGCACTTCGAGTGGCAAGGTATGTCAAGTTATTGTTGATGGAGGTAGTTGTGAAAATATGGTTTCTAAAGAAATGGTAGAAAATTTGAATTTACACTGTGAAAAACATCCTCATCTGTATCGCATTGCATGGTTTAAAAAGGGAAATGCAGTCACTGTTGATAAAAGATGCCTAATTAAGTTTAGCATAGGGAAGATCTATTAGGATGAGATATGGTGTGATGTTGTCCCAATGGATGTTTGTCATGTGTTACTGGGAAGGCCATGGTAGTATGATAGAAAATTTATGCATGATGAAGAGAAGAACACATACACCTTTTGGAAAGATGGCTCTAAGGTGATTTTATTGCCTCTCAAGGATGAAGGAAAAGGTGAGACCATGTTGTATGAAAGGGATCTTGTTAAAGAAATGAAGGTGACAAGGTGTTGCTATGCATTAGTAGTGAAAAAAGGTGAAGAGGAAGACATTTCAGTTCCCCCAGAAGTAGCAGAGCTATTGAAAGAATTTGTTGATGTTTTACCTAATGAATTGCCTGATGGTCTACCGCCAAAGAGAGATATCCAACATCATATTGATTTGATTCTAGGAGCAACTCTACCCAACCAAGCAACTTAATGGATGAATCCAACACAACATGCAGAGATGAATAAGCAAGTAACAGAACTCATAAGTAAAGGTGTGGTGAGAGAGAGCATGAGCTCATGTGTTGTACCTGCATTGTTAACCCCAAAAAAAGATGGAACATGGAGGATGTACACTGATAGCAGATCAATTAATAAGATTACCATCAAGTATCAGTTTCCTATACCTCGTATGGAGAACATGATGGATGTCCTTGCAGGGGCCAAATATTTTAGCAAGATTGACCTACGAAGTGGCTACCACCAAATCTGGATTTGAGAAGGGGATGAGTGGAAGACAGCCTTTAAGACTGGAGATGGATTATATGAGTGGATGGTTATGCCATTCGGGTTATCAAATGCACCTAGCAAATTTATGAGATTGATGAACACTATACTACACCCTTACATTGGTAAGTTTGTGGTAGTTTATTTTGATGATATTTTAGTATTTAGTAACAGCAAAGAAGAGCACCTACAACACTTGAGGATCATCTTTGGTGTGTTAAGGAAGGAGAAGCTCTATGCCAATTTGAAAAAGTGTAGGTTCATGCAGGACAGTTTGGTTTTTTTAGGCTTTGTCATTTCTAAAGATGGTGTCAGAATGGATCTAGAAAAGGTCAGGGCAATTCTAGAATGGCCTAGTCCAAGCAGGATCACAGAGGTAAAAAGTTTTCATGGCTTGGCCACTTTCTATCGAAAGTTCATTCAAAATTTTAGTAGTATTGTAGCTCCTATAATAGATTGCACCAAAGGAAGGGAGTTTGTATGGACCAAGGATGCTGAGGAGAGCTTTAAGTACTTGAAGCAAAAGGTAACAGAAGCACCTATACTTGCATTGCCAAATTTTGATAAGGTATTTGAAGTAGAATGTGATGCCTCCCATGTGGGAATAGGTGTTGTGCTTAGCCAAGATGGAAAACCTATAGCTTTCTTTAGTGAAAAGCTAAATGAAGTGAGAAAGAATTATTCTACTTATGATTTGGAATTTTATGCAATTGTTCAAGCATTGCGGTGTTGGATACATTATCTAGTTCCCCAGGAGTTTGTATTGTTTATAGATCATATTGCACTGAGATACTTGAACACACAGAAAAAGTTGAATAGTAGGCATGCCAAGTGGGTCTCTTTCTTGCAGGGTTACAACTTTGTGTTGAAGCATAAGTCTGGAAAACAAAATCAGGTTGCAGATGCGTTAAGTAGGCGTGTTGCACTTTTGACCACAATGGAAACTGAGGTGATTGGTTTTGATGCCATCAAACATTTGTATGAGTCTGATGATGATTTTTGGGAGATTGTGGAACAATTGAAGGCACCAGTATCTGGTAACTTGGATCACTTTAGGGGTGAATATTTTATGCAAGATGGGTATCTATTTAAAGGAAAACAACTATGCATACCAGCTAGCTCTATGAGAGAAAACATTATCAGAGAATTTCATACTAGTGGGTTGGCTGGACATTTTGGCAAGGACAAGACAATAGCCTTGATAGAAGATAAATATTACTGGCCAAAGATGAAAAGGGATATAACTAAGTATGTAACAAGGTGCAGAATCTGCCAAGTGGCTAAGGGACATTCACAGAATATAGGATTGTATATGCCTTTACCAGTACCAACTGCACCATGGACAGATTTGAGCATGGACTTTGTGTTGGGACTTCCACATACTCAACGAGGTAATGACTCCATTTTTGTAGTTGTTGATAGGTTCTCCAAGATGGTTCATTTTATTGCTTGTAAGAAAACTAATGATGCTACGAGGGTAGCAGTGTTATTTTTTTCAGAAGTTGTTCGACTACATGGTGTTCCAAAGACTATTACCTCTGACAGGGATACCAAATTCCTCAGTCATTTCTGGAGTACTTTATGGAAGAAGATGGGGACCAAGTTATAGTTTAGTAGTGCCTATCATCCTCAAACAGATGGGCAAACAGAGGTAGTCAATCAAAGTCTGGGAAATTTGCTGAGGTGTATTGTTGGAGAAAAGTCAAAACAATGGGATTTGGCATTACCCCAAGCTGAATGATCAAGGGGAAAGTCCCCTTTCCAGATTGTGTATGGCAGGAATCCTCAGGGTGTTTTAGATTTGGTACAGCTACCAATGAAAGATAGGGTCAGTGATGATGGGGAAGCATTTGCAGAACACCTTTAACAGTTGCAGCACGAAGTGAGACAGAAGTTGCAGGATTGTAATGAGAGGTACAAAAATTTAGTGGATACTAGTAGGTGACATCAGACATTCAGTGAAGGTGATTTAGTGATGGTATATTTGAGGAAAGAGCGGTTTCCTATTGGAACATATCACAAGTTGAAGTACAGGAAAATTGGTCCTTGTAGAATTAAAAAGACAGTTTACCAGATGATCTCGATATTTCTCCTGTGTTTAATATTTCTGATTTATATGCATTCCATGGTGAGGATGATGCTGAAGATAGTCAACTAGAGGTGGCATGGCACAACCACATTCCCCATAAGAAGACGGAAAAGATTGTACAGGTTCTTGATAAGAACACTATCTACACTAGGCAAGGGCATTACAACAAGTATTTAGTACAGTGGGAAGGATTGCCACCAATAGATAGCACATGGATTATAGAGTGGGAAGTGTAGAGGTTAGATCCAGTCAAATGGCAGTAGTTTGAAGACACTCACTTGCAGGAGCTACATTCTTTTCAACCAGAGGAGAATGATGCAGGGACTTCCGGAGGTCATAACTTTTGACTTGGATGTGGGTTTTCTATGAAATTTTATAGGTGGATGCGTTATGAGGTGGCCAGTGGTTTCCCAACCCACCCTAGTTAGTTGGGCCTCGTCTTGGCACATTTTTGGGGCTTGAAACTTTCGTCTTGGCCCTCAAAATAGCAAATTAGTGTTTTTTTCTAGTTTTTTTAAAAATTGCTTTTTTTAATAACTTGAAACTCATGTTTCGAATTTAGGATATTAGTTGGTTTTTCGTCCTACCTTAGCTTTATGAGTTTTTTAGGAAAAAACTGGATTCTCAAGATATGATTGTAAAATTACCTAAAATGGCAAAATCTGACAATTGTCGAAATCTGCCAAAAAAGGTAATTTTTTTTTCTTCGATATAAGAGAGTTTTCTCTCATTGTAGTAGCAGAGTTGATGAATAGAAGCTTTTTTTATGTTCCAGCTTCCAAATCTTTGTCTATCATATGTTTAATGACACAATTCTATTGAGTGTATGTTGTGTGCTGCATCATATACCCTAAACCCAAAACCCTTACATACATACATACATACATATAGGCATACATACATACAAACATGCATACATATATACATACATACAAGCATGCGTACATGTACATACATACATACAACTATACATACAAGCATACATATATACATACATTAAACATACTTAAGAAACTTGAACAAAATCATTCAAAGAGAGACACAATGCGAGCATGTTATAATGCGCTCACGTTATGTCAAACTGGGCAAACTTGCAAAAAAGAAAAAAATGCAAAACATAATGCGAGCATGTTATAATGTGCTCACGTTATATTTTTCTTTGGAAATCCCAAGCCTTAGGCTTGGGATTTTCTTTGGATTTCCAACCCAAAGGATTGGAGTACATTCCCAACGTTCAAAGACGTGTTTTTGCATATTCTACAGGATTTCACATAATTTCATTCGTGCCCTCAGATTTGCACGTGTTTCAAGGTCAAACAAATCGAACACCTAGGTAATATTAGGCTTTCTCTTAACTATTTAATGATGTATTTTTTTCACATTTTGACAATGTTAAGCCTTTCATCTTTAATTTCTTTTGTTTGTGTGTCTGTTTTTGGGGAAAAACTAGTGTTTGGTCTTTTTTTAATTATAAATTAACCGTTCATTGAAATTTCAAATAAATTACACTTTTATAAACTAGATTCCATTATACACATATTAAAAGAAAAATTCAATTAATTTTTAAAATTTACAAGGTTAGCACAACCAAAATTCTATTTTTTAGGATGTGTCCACTTTGAAAATTAGTAAAAAATCAAATATTCATTAAAAAATTATCATAAAAATAAGGCATAAACTACATGTTGTTAGCTAATTTCTCACTGAAGCGACTTTAAAAATACCAAAAAAAAGTTAATTGAGGGAGCCACAAAACACGTTATGTTATGTTTTTTGATAGAAACAACACCAATTTCTGTGACTCCCTTTTTTGAACCCCTTAATCTATACCATTTTCAAAAAAAATTAGTAGTTTAGAAAGTAGACTCGGAGCACTACAAACATTATTTTTGTTGCATCTTAAAATTTTGAGTGTAACTATGCTCAATTTCTCATCCAAGGTCAATATTTCCTGATTTCATAAAAAAGTGGCCACTTATGACCCCTTTTTGGCCCCCTATCTTCCTGCACTTACTCAGAGATAATAAAAACTATACAAATCTCATGATAAGTGGGCAATGCCTCACATATATAACTTTCACCTCAAAACTAAAGTTTTAATAAACAAATGTAAATAGTTTAAAAGATTGAAATATTTATCTATAATAAAACTTTATAAGCAATATTATATTTTGAATTATCATGTTAGAAAGTAAAATGGGTAGTTTAAAATAATAAAAACTTATCAATTTTTAATTTGTATATTTAGTTCAAATTATAAAATGTAAGACTTTGTAAGGTTTTTGTGATTATTTATTAGTATTTATGTAGTTAAAAAGTATAATTGTTTTGTTGATAGAAAATATAGATGCATGTCAATTGAATATCATTTATTTATTTTGATCAGTGAATTAGGCATTAGGGAGCAGTACCCCATAAAATTAACTAGAAAATTCAAAAAAAGAGTTAAGAGTTGAAAAGGGTTGCTCCATTGGAGGGCCTAAAAATACTCCTATACATATTTTATGTTCTACGAAAAGAACATCAATAATATCAAACAC
Organism: Cunninghamia lanceolata; assembly: GCA_027924645.1. NCBI lineage: Eukaryota > Viridiplantae > Streptophyta > Pinopsida > Cupressales > Cupressaceae > Cunninghamia > Cunninghamia lanceolata. The sequence goes on from BSBN01000484.1 coordinate 204,600, forward strand.
AAAAATTCAAAGTGTTAACACTACTTTTGGAATGAGAACGAAGATGCATGTTGTGGGCAGTTAAGTCCTTTTTCTTTTCTTCCACACAACTATCCAATTTTCATCGGTGTTCCTAGCATATGAGGCCACAACATTAGTAGCCGAGGAATTAACATTTCCATCCTTTGTAGACTATGGTTCATTGTCTGACACTTTAGAAATGTCCATTTGTGAAATCAAAACATTTTTAGACTTGGATACCTTCATGTCTGAAGCTTTATCACTTCCCACCCTAGAAGGAGAAGATCCAAGAATGGTTGTCATATCTATTTTAGGAGTCCTCATCTTTGGAGAGGATTCCTTAGTAATTGTCTCTTGTGGAATACAATCCCGGGGAGATGTAGAATCCTCTTTTTTCCACAAAATAATGGTGGACAAAGGCATCTTTCCACCATGTGGCTTGTCCATAAATCTTTTGTTTAGAAGAATTTGCAACAATGTGGCCAGTGTTAAAACACCTGCAACAGTAGAAAGGCAAGCCCTCATAGTCCAGAATTCGATTCCAACTATGATTAGAAGTTTTTAGAGTAATATCAACCAAGAGATTTTTGGAGGTATCTGGATCAACCAAAATGTGGGTGAATGTGGTGTGAAGGAAATTAGAGGAGCCTTCATCAACAACTAAAAACTTCCCCAACTTATTACCAATTGCTTCAAAACAAGATTCAAACCAGAATTGGAGTGGAAGATTAGGGAGTCATACCCACATAAGCGTTACAAAGAAAGATTTAGAGGTAGGGTTAAAAGTCGGATGTCATGGTTTGAGCATGAGTAGGTGCTCATCACAACTCCATTGATAGTCACATAGAATTGTATTTATGTCCTAAACATTATCAAAAATCATAATAAAAATAGCATGAGCACAAGGGTAAATTTGAAGATCACCTTTCAAGATGGGACTCCAAGTGTCTGTGACCCTTTTTTGTAAATTGACAAGATTGGGTCAAAACCTAATGAATCTGCCGATTAAACCATTCTCTGCAAAATATTCATTTTCAACCACTTCCCCTTTAACTTCATCACCAAAATCTACGACTGGAGACACATTAACACATTATAGGGGCCTAACCATCTATGAAATACCAAATCACGAGCTTCTTTTGTTCCAATGGAGTTAAAAACATTCCTAGCTGCTTGAGATAGAAAACCCTTTCCCTCACCTAGTTTAAAAGGCCACTCACACTTAGAGAATGTGGAGACATGATGAGCCGCATACGATACTCCTAGTTCCACACTCTGCCAATGTACTACACTCAGGTTTCCATTCAAAGGGTCACTAATCTCCTATTGTGCAACATAAACCCTAACCTCAACATTTTTTGGTAGATTTGACATCTCGGTAGGGAATATATTCTTTGTCATGTATTTTACTTCTAGAGATAATTGAATATTATTTATTGTGTTAAGAAGAATTTTTCTCATGAAATAAAATAATTCAAATAAGTGAATAATATTTCCTAATATAAAAGATTTTATCCTACATTTTTTGAACTTGAAAAAATCTATCAACTAACAATTATCCCATAACAATTGGTCTTTATTTTGTACTATGTTAAAAATTATAGTGAATACTGACCAATCAAAAATACTAGCAAATATTAATTGTTATAGTATCTTGTTAAAATGAAAAAAATACAAAAAAGAATATGCCCCAAATTACATAGGTTTGTTCAAAGGAGGCCTTGATCAAACCACCGTCAATCAAACTAGATTAGATTTTATTGGTGGGGTTCAAGAATAAATAGGTGGGGCTAATAGATTTTTTATTCATTATGTATTTGAACCTCACAATTAATCTATGAACTTGACAAGTGACCTCCTTGCATGTCGAATTGTTTGCTTCTTCTTCAACTACATTTCCAAGTATTCTTCTTTTCCTTTCTTGTTTTTCTTTTGTATGTTATGTTTTTTTCTTTTTTGGTGTATGTTTTTAATATTCCACATTTATTTTTCTAAAACCTAGGTTAGGAACCTAGGGGCCACAAAAAATGGCATTAAAGCACAAGATATTGGTAACCAAAGGTTCTCTAGATCCAAAAAATAAAGACTTATCCATCATGCCTATTATCAGCTTATATGATATAAAAAATATACAGCCTCCTATCCTAAAAATTGACAATATCCAACACCGCTCCCTACCCTCAACAAATATTGATACAAGATCTAGGGCAACACCTCACGTATACTTCTACCTCTTTTAAGAGACGTCCCCCAAATTGGAAGACCTATGAGTCATCAGATGTGTAATAATGCTTTGAGCAATCTCCTCATTTTTTACCTCACACCAATCCTGTTCTTGCAAAACTAAAGCTGATAAGTCCCCTATACTAGTATCATTATTTCATTAGACCTATCTTGCTCAAGCTCACAATAAATCTTCTCAAGGATGCAATTAGTATCAGGAAACTCATGCATAGCTGGAGGAGGGTAAATACTTTCATTATCCTCATCTTTTTAAGGGCTATAACTAGACTTATCCCCAATCCTATTATTCAAAAAAATGAGATGGTGATGATGATCAACACCATCCCAACAAGTAGGTTTGAGAGATTCCTTCAAGCCCTTGGCCCCAGCTTTTCTATATAACTTCTTATTGCATTGAGAGGCAAAAGGCCCATGATCAAAACAACATCTACATCTAAAATTAAGCTTCTCATAGTCCACTAGTTGTCTCTAGATATTACCCACCTTGAGGTTGATATCTTAAGGAGCTCTCTAGGTAGCTCCATCTTTGTGCATATACAAGCAAAGGTAGTACATATCCCCAAAGTGATGCAACACACAACATACACTCAATACAATTTTGCCATTAATCATGTGAGAACCAAAGATTGAAGACTGGAACATAAAAAAACTTCTTATTCATCAACTCCGCCACTACAATGAGAGAAAACTCTCTTATATCCAAGAAAAACAAAAAAAACAAAAAAAATTACCTTTTTTGGCAGATTTCGACAATTGTCAAATTTTGCCATTTTAGGTAAATTTTACAATCATATCTTGAAAATTCTATTTTTTCCCAAAAGCTTCCTAAAACTAAGGTAGGATGAAACACCAACTAATATTCTAAATTCGAAACATGAGTTTCGATTTATTACAAAAGCAACTTTTTAAAAATCTAGAAAAAACTAGAAAAAAACACTAAATTGATATTTTGAGGGCCAAGATGAAAGTTTCAAGCCCCGAAAAAGTGCCAAAATGGGGTCCAACCACCAAGGTTGGTTTTGAAACTACTTTCCATCTCATAACGCATCCACCCATAAAATCTCATAGAAAACTCACATCCGAGTGAAAAGTTATGATCTTCGGAAGTCCCTGCATCACCAAGTGTTGGCAATGGAAATCAACCCTATAGGTCATGAATATTGTAGTTATAGATAAAGCACCTTGATTGATATAAGAGTTGTGGGGAAAAAGTCCCTTCAAGGGTCGAAAGAGGGAAACCAAGGCCTAATGCACAAAAAGTTCTCTCCCTCAGACAAGAGGCTTCTTCATCCTTTAATTTCTTGCTAGGGCATGGGTTCAGAACTATCTACTCCTGATTTGTGCCTTCGTGCCACATGCATTGGGAGAAAATCTTGAGCAATTAGGGCATGAAGCCTTATGTACTACACATTCAATAGAGATTTCCCAACCATTTACTATCTCACCATCAAGTTCTCTAATGGTTGTTTCTGCCTTGTCTAGTTTCTCAAACCATACAAATGTGAAACCCTTATGGTGACCATGGTCCCAATCTTGTGCAAAGAAGATATCCATAATAGTGGCAAAGGGAGTGCAAAGTGAATGGAGATCATCTTTATGTGTAAGGTAGGAAAGGTTTCTAAAAATCATTGAGAAGCCTCTGAATTCTTGCTAAGAAAAAACTCTACTAAAAATTGGGAAGTAGTGTAGGGCATATTTAAATTCATTTTTTTAATTTTCTTTCATTACTAAAATAGTGGTGGTCTTCAGCTCCATTTTTTGAAGGTTCTAGAATGTTCCAATTATGCAAGAAATTATGTTGATTGTTGGAACAAAGAGCATTTTCAGAATATCTTTATTCAGAAGAATGAGCTAATGGTTACTTTGGAAGGGATTAATGAGGAAATTATCTAGTATGGTATGAACTAAGATTTGTTTGAGAAGGAGAAGACTATTAAAAAGGATTTGGAAGATATTTTAGCAAGAGAAGACTTTTTTTGGAGGCAGAAATCCAGGGAAACATGGCTCAGGGATGGTGATAAAAATTCAAAAATTTTCCATGCCTCTTTAAAAGTTTGAAGGCGTCAAAATATGATTATATCTATTAAGATAGATGAAGGTGAAGTTATATCAGATATCCACTTGATTAGAGCAAAAGCTATGAAATTTTTTTCAAACCTTCTTTCGAATAAGAGTAATCTCGTGGATCCTTTGACAGTTAATAACATTTTGGAATGCATACTAGAAAGTGTTCAAAAGGAGGACAATGTCTCCTTACTCAAGGAATTTACTCTAGAGGAGGTTAGAGGGGTGGTCTTCTCCTTGAACCCATATAAGGCCCCTAGACCTGATGGTTTCACACCCCTTTTCTTTCAAAAATGTTGGAATTTTATAGGTAGGGATATCTAGATTGCTTTGGAAGAGGCTAGGAGGAATAGGTCTATCCTAAAGAAAATGAATACTACCTACATTGTTCTGGTTCCAAAATGTAGCTCTCTGAATTCCTTCTCTAATTTTAGATTGATTTCATTGTGTAACACTATCTATACTTGATATTTACAAAAGCAATCACTCTTGGACTTGCTTTGATCATTCTGAAGATCATTTCAGAGGAACAAGGTGGTTTTGTACCAGGTAAAGAAACATTTGATGGTGCTATAGTGGCTCATGAAATTCTTCATTCCATTCAGTCCCATAATCTCCAAGCTATGATTATAAAGTTAGACATGATGAAGGCATATAATAGAGTTTCCTGGGACTTTTCAATGAAGGCCTTGGCCAAATTTGGTTTTTCAAATAAATGGTGTAAATGGATTTATTCTTGTATTTCAAGAGCTAAATTTTTTGTATTAATTAATGGTTCCCCAGGTGGTTTTTTTAGTCAAGTCAAGGTATTAGACAAGGTCATCCTATTTCACCTTTTTTGTTCATTATTATGGAAGAGGCTTTGAACATGTTTATTGTTGTTGATAATTTAAGTGGTGTTTGGAAAGGTCTATCTATCCCTAGAATTCATTTTTCCTTTACTCATACTTTCTTTGCGGATGACACATTATTTTTTGGCTCTCCCTCTCTTTTAGAATAAAAATGCATCAAGAAGGTTATCTTCATGTATTGTCAAGTTTTTAGTCAAGCCGTCAATCCTAAGAAATCAAATATTTTCTTCTTCGGATTGAAAGCTTCTCTTTAGTCTCGGATTGCATCTTTTCTTGTTTTCAATATTGACTCCTTACCTTCTAAATATTTGGGTGTTCCTCTTTTTTGTGGGCCTCATAAGAGTGACTTTTGGCTTAAAATTATTCAAGATATTCAAAAAAAGGCAACTGCTTGGAAAGGTAGATGGTTGATGTTAGCTAGGAGAATTGCCCTTATCAAATTAGTTCTGACAGCTATACCTATTTATATGATGTCAGTGTTGAAAATACCCAAAGGGGTGATCTCAGAAATTGAGAAGTTTTTAAGAAATTTCTTATGGAAAGGGAATAAAATTAAAGAAAGAAAAATTGCTCTAATGGCCTGGGATAAGGTATGTTCTTCAATTCATATTGGTGGTTTAGAAATTCACAATTTGTAGAATCATAATGTGGCCTTAGGGGCCAAGCTAGCTTGGAGGTTATTTGCTAAGCCAGAATCAAAGTGGTGTAGAATGATGAAGTATAAATATCTTGATTCTCCTCTTCCAGAAAGAGTCTTCATAGTGGCTAATCCTCCTTTAGGATCTAAGGTATGGAATTTCTTATGGAATGTAGGAAGATAATTCTCCCTCATCTTTCTTGGATTATCCATAAAGGAAACAAAGCTTCATTCTGGCTTGATTCTTGGAATGGTTTCCCACTCTGTATCTTCAGCCAGGGTTAAATCAAGCTAAGGAGGTTATTTCAAATGCATGGGGTTCTAAGGTTAAAGATTATTTCATGTTTGATTCTGAATCAACTTTTCCCAAAGTGATGTGGAGGGATTTTAGTAATTTTTCTTTTCCAGAGGATCAAAAAGTGCTTCTCTCTTCCCTATTAAAGAAAAGGAGACTAGTGGTTTTAGATAAGGATGATTAACTAATTTGGTCTTTTTCTAAATCAGGTGGATATTCAGTTAAGGAAGGGTACCTCTCTATTATTTAATCTTCAAGAACTTTAGAATCCTCTTGGCCCTCCTATTTGTGTTGGAATAAAGCCTGTTTACCAAAAGCTGGTTCATTTTCCTGGTTGGCTTTTAACAATAAAATCTTGACAAGCAAAAGATTAGCTAAGTTGGGGATCTCTGGGTCTTTTTGTTACCTTTTTTGTGGTTTAGTTGAGGAAAGCACAAACCATCTTCTTGTTACTTGTTCTTTTGCCTTTGCATGTTGGTATTGGGTTAGTAAGAAGTTAAGCTGGTTTTCTCCTCTGCAAGATAGCCTTCAGTCTCTCTTCTATAGCTGGTCACTTTTTAATAAAGGGCCAACATTTTTAGCCCTCTAGTTAGTTACTCCTTCTATTGTTATTTGGAGCATTTGGTTGGAAAGGAATGGGAGAATATTTAGAAAAGAATACAGAAATTTGGAGGATATTCTTTTTCTGATTGAAAAGACTATTTGTGAATCTGTTTTGGCTCATCTCAACAAGACAGGTACCTCTAATTGGTCCTTCTCCACTTGGGACTCTCTCATGTTAAAGAATTTGAATCCTCTAAACCCTTCCCTTGTAAATTGCTTCACTATTTTGAAAAAAGTAGACATAAGTTCTATTGTGTGGTCTCCTCCGTTGGATTACAATTAAAACTTAATTTTGATGGTGCTTCTAGAGGGAACCCTGGACTGTCAGCCATTGGTTATGTTTTAAGGAACTATGAGGGAGAAATTATTGTTGCTCTTTCATCATGTATTCAAGATGGTACAAATAATCAAGCTAAGATCTTTGCAGCAATTGAGGGGTTAACATTGGCTAATTCTTGGGGAGTACGTAACATCAATGTTGAAGGAGACTCTTTGATAATTGTTATTACTCTTAAGACTAGAAAAGCTTTTAATTGGTAGTTGGAATATTTTCTCTTGGATGCATGGAAGTTCTTGGAATCTTTTGATAAGTTTGAGATCAAGCATTGTTATTGAGAAGCGAATTTTCTAGCAGATGGTTCGGCTAATTTGGCTCTGGTTCACAACTGGGAGAATAAATTATTGAATTTAGATTCTATCAAGGATTTTCCTCATCTTGCTTCTATAGCCCAAAATGATAGTTTATTGAGATCCAATAGCTGAGCAATATTGATTGAGTAAAACAAAGCTTGTTGGTTTTCACTTATTGGGGGTGGGGATTGCGTTTTTGAAGTTTGAATTGGTGGCTAGATTTTGTATTTGGCAAGGAGCTAGAAGTATTGTACTCGGCAGTGATGTCATGTCTCTATTTATAGAGACATCAAGTTTTTTTATCTAATGATTGTTTGTTGTCTGGCAGGTACTAATTTTGGTGGTGGCCAACTTAATAAATTAATTATTACAAATCTTTTTGTTACTGACGAACTTGTGTGAAAGGAATTTCTCTGTACTCTTTGTACTCCCTCCTTAATTCTTTCCTGACACTATTTGCATTGGTTGAGAGACCCAAAGCTCAATTAAATCACGATGCATTCATCACCCGTGTGGTATCTCCTTTCAAATATCTCTCATTTCATGTCATTCAATGTTGAGAGCTTTCTGCAGTGTTTTGTTCCAGTATTTTGATTATTCTGTGTGAGTGACTTGGTTATGGGTTCCTTGCAAAGAAACAAGAGGTTGTACTTTCCCATTCAGAAGTGGGAGAAGCCTACACAGGGCTTTCTGCACTCACATTCACTTGCAGAGGTGTTTAAAATCTACAACTAGGAGGTTCAAAACATGATTATCTCTGTGTGTGGTTGTGAAATGCTTGGGTTTCCAGGCCTATCTACCCTTCTCAAGTTGCTTCTCACTTTCTATCCAATGCAATGGATCTCATTTAGAAGGTTGAGGTGGTAAGAAATTTGGAGGAACTGAGTCGTGCTACGGAAGATGCTACCAGGGAAGTGTTTCAGGCCCTTTATTTTTTGATGCATTTTAATCTTCTGCCTCCTCCTCCTATTGTTGCCAATGAAGCTCAAGGTGAACCCATCCTTCAAGGGTTTTTGATTGAAGACTTAAATGATGCGAATTTAGGTTGGCGTGCCTTTCTATCCAGGGTTTTCTTTTGTCTAAATTATAAATATGTTTCAGATGTTTTGTTCTCCATATAATGTTCTGTTAAGCCTGAGGTGGGGATATGTAACTAGTTTTTTGGTTTCTTGTTCTTCTCCTTCTTTGTTTTGTGTTTTGGAGAAGTTTATATGGCTTTCCTGGGTTAAGTACTAGTTCCAAAGGGCTGTGGTCTTCTTCTTATTGCCCATGAGTTTGCATATATGGGCCTTTGTAATTAGCTATGTAAACTTTATATTTTAATATAATATATTTTAGGTGCTCTACACCTTTTACCTAAAAAAAATTTAAATTCATTTTTTCAACAAATTAAATTATTTTCAACATGTTTTTTAAAAATTGTTTTTTATTGTTTTGGTTAAATTTATAAAACTTAAAAAATCATAAGTTTATAAAATAATAAAATTAAGACATATATCTATATATATTGAAAATTAAATTTTAATAAAATAATAATTTATTAAATAATAAAATTGAGAAATTAATAAAATATAAATTTAAAAAAATTATAATAATATAGATTAAAAACTATAAAAACCTAAGAGCTATAAAATTTTAAAATAATAAATTTATTTTTTTAAATTATAAAAGTAATAAAAATAAAAATAAAAAAAAGTTGTAAAATCAAAAAACTAAAATTATAAAAGTAATTTCTATTATAGTTTAATTTTTGAAATGGCCTCCACTCGCATTCCTACTCTTGCATTACTCCCACTTGGATCTAGTTCAGGGCCTCTTGGCTTACTACAACACTTCCCTCTACTCCTATCAATGGTTCGCCTCTCCCTCAAAGATAGATTTGGCACTTATGAACCCCTGGTGGTGCTGGTTCCTCTAGTTTCAGTGCCCCCTACTTCATCGGTTGCAGATAGCTCTTCCCCTCCTGGACATTCTGTTGGGATCATTTGTGGCATCTCTTTATGCAAAGTTTGTCCCCCTTCACTACCTGGGACTATATTTTCTTCCCCCTTGAAGGCTTGGGCATTTGTGCTTTCCAACAAGGAGGCCCTTGGTTTTGGTATCCATCATTCTTCTACAATTGTAGTTTTGAATGATTCTCATGGTGCTCACTCCTTTGTGGCTTTTGTAGCCTCCTCTAAGGTGAACATTGTTGACTCTTGTGGTTTCCTTTCCTCACACAACAAGCCTTATCCCTTACCCTACACTCCATATTCTTCGGTGGTCATTTTGGGTAAGGATATTCTCGAGTGTGAGGAGTATTTTGCTTCTCGTGGCCTGATTTGTTGTTTTAGTCATCTGTGGCAAAGCCTCCTAGAGATCCATGATTGATTATCTACAATTTGGTGTCCTTTCATCTCTAAAATGTTGAAATTTATCCTTGTGTTATAGGGTTCTTCATTGTTGTTTTTGACATCATATAGGGATATAGTGCTTGAGGAGGATTTGGATGTGGGGGGAGTACTCATTGATGCTTAAACCTTGGTTTCCCTCCTTCAACCCTATGATTGAGCCTCTCACAATCCATCTTATGTGGGTTTAGTTAACCAATCTTCCTCTCCAATTTTGGCTGGAATTGTAAAAAGCTTCAAAATAAGCTATAAATACAATTAATACATTGAAATGAGAAGAACGTGTTTAATAGAATCTAACAGGTTCTTTCACAAAGGCTTGATTTTTTTTCTTTTAAATAGTACCTATCCATTTTGTTTCACAAATAAGGAGAAAAGAATGTTAATCTTTCAAACCATGAAACTTCTCAACATGGATAAGAAATGCTATAGATTTATTAACTCTCATAGTACAACATTATACATATTTTAAATTAATACATAGTATACAAACAATGATTAGGGCTATTGTCATGTATAATTCAATATACAAGAGATAATCAAACACATAAAGTTTCAACTTTCAATTCATTACAAAATTAGTAGACCAATGGTGTTAATCATCTCATTTGATTGCAAGAAATATGGTTTATGTCAAGTTGTATGGAGGAAGAGCATCATCTGAGTGCTTTACCTCCAACCATAGACTCAATTGTACCCCACTCATCTTCATATTATAAATTTCTCAACCCTTCAATGAGGGTGGTAGATAGTGACATCTACAGTAAAACCATAACTAAATCTAAGAACCAAGTGTAAATATGTACAAACACCATCACATGCAATCAATCATGTAGACCCTAGATACCCTCTAGCTATACGTGACTTCCAACTATATGTAATCCTTAGAGTATACTAAACTGATAATGCATACAACTATAGCATCACTTTGGCCAAAGCATTTAATCAAAAATTTCATAGAGATGTGGGTCATCTGTTCACAACACTACTATCTCTTGCTTGACTCATCCAAAATAATCATAAAATAAAAGTAGAAACACAAAGCATAAATTAGCACACATGTCTTCCAATTTATCATATCATTTACCAAACCCATAGCATACCCTACCTAATGTAGGAGCATCCCAGATTTCAAGATATTTTTTAGTGTCTACAAAAATAAATTGTTGTCAAAAGCTTCATTAGGATTCATTGTTTAGAGCCTTCATCTTTCAGCATAGCATATGAAGTTGTGGTGCCTTCTCATGACTTGTGACACCTAATGGAACATCTCACAAGGAATTATGGGACTAGAGGCACCTTCAACTAGAACCGCAACATGATCCATCACCATTGGAGCCTTCACCATTGGAATTAGGCCAACCTACATGTTTCATCAATTATTGAGCTTTGAAATCTCTTAAGGCCAACACGGATCATTCCTTGAGCTAGGATTGCTACATAATCAGCCACTAGATGAATTAGAGAGTTAGTAGAAGTGCTAGGAATAATTAGGAAGTAAGGATACTGGTATTGAGATTTAATGCTTCAAAGCTATATCTTTCTTGTAAATTGTAACAAGCTAGAGGACAGGCCTATGAACCCATTGTAGTCCACATATTGCTGGCATATGAAGATTGTAACTGTTTATGATATTGAATTAATAAATCTCCATTGTTTCTCCATTCTTCATGTTTTCCATTGTGTTTACTCTAAGGCTACATGGTAGGACAATCCTATCTTTGGACCCTCCATCTATGACTACACCAAGTGGTATCAAAGTGAATTTTTTAAGTCCTTTGGGGAAGAAGGCATTCCAATAGATCTTAATATGAACAGATCACTGACCTAAGGAAGCCTACAAGTGTTTGTCAACATAGTGCCGATTGTGTGGTAGTTGTAACCTTGTAGTCAGATCGCCGAATTGAGGCAGTTGCACCAGATCCAAGGAAAATATGTCATCAAGGAGGATGCATGGTATGACCAATGTTGCTGAAAGAATGGAATAAATGATAGAGATGATGAGAAAAATGAAAGTTAGATTGCATGTTGTAGAAGAGGATGGAAAGAGAGGTCTAAACCCTAGACATGAGGATGAAAATGATGATGATGAATTAGGAGTTCAAGCTGCAAATCAAAATGAGGAAACCCTAGAAGCAGAAGAGTCAGATTAGGTAAAGATGTTGAAAGCTATTTCTAAGATTGGTAAGAGACTTAGAATTAAGATTTCAAACTATGCAAGTAATTTGAACCCTATGGAGTTGATTGATTAGATAAATGACATGGAAGAATACTTTGAGTATGAAGAAATTGAAGATCTGAAAAGAGCAAGATTTGCAAAAATTAAGTTGAAAGGACATGTTATTTGGTGGAAAGAAATTTAGTTGGATAGAAATAGGAGAGGAAAAGAAAGAATCACAAAGTGGGATAAAATGGTGGAAAAATTGAAGAATCAATTCATAACTGCTGATTATGAATTGGAACTGCTAAAGAGACTGCAAAACCTAAGGAAAAAGGAGAAAAAAGTAAAGGATTATACTAAAGAATTTCACAGAATGATCATTAGGACTGGACATTGTGAAGCAAGCAAGGAGAAAGTGGTGTGGTACATAAATGGACTAAGAGTAAACATCCAAGAAGAACTAACCTTGGTAAGGATGACAACAGTCGAAGAGGCATACCAATTTGCATTGAAGGTTGAAGAAAAGTTGAACAAGAGATGTGAGCATAGACAGAGAGGTAGAGGATGAATTTTCTAGAGAGGTAGAACACAATGCAGTGAAGGAAGATCATATGCAGAGAAGAACAAGGAAAGTAGCATACAACAAAGAAGAAAGAGACAACACTTCATATCACCAAGGGAGAGATGACAGGAATTTATATCACAATAATAGAGGAAGTCATAATTCTTACTGCAATGAAGAATATTGGAGAGATGAAAGAGGATGTGACAAAAGATCATTTAAAGGAACCTGCTTCAAGTGCAGAGGCAAAGGACACCGAGCATTTGAATGTCATCAAGGGAGTACTAACAAAAGGACAGAGAATAGTGCAAGAGTAATATATGCGGAGGAAGAACCGGTTGGATCACCAAGTTTCGTAGGGAAACCAGAAAAAGGTGACTCATTGGTTATGAGGAGAGCTTTGTTGCAAGCAGAAACAACTAAGGAGCCACTGCAAAGGAAAATTTTGTTTGAAATAAGATGCAAATCAGGAGGTAAATATTGCAAAGCTATCATTGACAGTGGTAGTACCGATAATTTAGTTTCAAAAGAGATGGTGAGGAAGATAAATCTAAAAAGGTTGGAACATCTGAAACCCTACAAGATAGCATGGATTCAAGATGAGCACAAGATACTAGTGAGTGAACACTATTTGGTGAAATTTCATAATGGATCTTATAATGATGAGGTATTGTGTGATATTCTACTGATGGATGTATGTGATATTATGCTGATGGATGGATGTGTGATCAGTGAATGAGTAGATCTCCCTTCCAGCTACTGATTCCAGTATTTCCTTAGTAAATGGAGTTAAAAATGGGTCATGTATACATGCTTTGTTCAGTTCTCTATAGTCCACACATATCCTTACTTCACCAGTTTTCTTATTTTGCACTACCATTGTACTTATCCATTCTGCATCTTCTACTAGTATAATGATTCCTACCACAATCATTTTATCCATTTATATCTTAACCTTTTCTTCATGTTGGGATTTAATCTATAATGCATTTTCCTTTGTGGCTTCACTCTATATTTTAGTTGTATTTTCATAACTCACGCTTTTTCTTTTATATCTTTTAGATCTGTAATTGTTCTAGGTAATAAGTCCTTAAATTCTAACATTATTTCTACAACTTGTGCCACTACTCTTTCCTCCCAATAGTCCCCTATTTTGGCCAACTTGGGATTGAACCCTCTTTGGTGATATTTTATTTTGTTGGTTTAACAAGTTTATTGTAATACTATTATTAGGTTCATTTATTATCGATCTCTCTTTCTCCCTGGTTTATTTCTATGTCAAAATTGTGTTTTTCCTCATGATCTTTTTGTTGTGTTATATGGCATCTTTGTTTAGTATATTTTGTTTCATTGTCCATCCATTCTATCAATTTCCAAATACCATTAGCCTTGGGTGGTGAACTTTACTATGATGGCTCTTCATTGGCTTCTTTAGTCAGTTTGAATATTATTTCTTTTATTTTGAGGTGTGCAGTGTGAATATGTTTTTCATTTATAGAATGAGAATGTGTGTATAAAGTATTTTTTGCAATTCATTCCATAATAACATCTCCCCATGTTTTTAGAAGTCCACTTGTCATTCAATGTACATGCATGTACATGACAAGTACTTTGGAAGTATGGGTAAATCTTCCAAATAGTTTCATTTGTCCTATTTTCTTCTTACCCACTCTGAGTATCACTATTCATGAAATTTAAAATTCCATGTAGGACTATTCCTCCACTATTCATCTAATTTTAAATTCCATATGTCCTCTCATGCCAAATTTAAAATTCTCACAAAATCCAAGCCATATCTTTTCATAAATGAGTCCTTACATGTCATACACCTACCTTATCCTAGCCATCCATCCATTCAACCATTCAATTTCATCCATTGATCTTCCCTTGAATCTTGGAGCATCCTTCTCATTCAACCTCGTTGTGACACTTGTCCAATTCTCCTTCCTTGAGGACCCTCAAGCAATATAAACCCTTGATCTTCCAATTCAATCCTAGCCCTCCATCCTCACCTCCAAAAACCTATAAATTAAGCCCTCCCCATCCATTTTTAACAAGAAATTTGAATGTAATGAAATTCTACCACTTTGAGCACTAACATCCTCTAGCAATTTATAGCAACTAGGACACATCAAGAGCTTTGCATGATCAATTAGGGTGCAATTAGGATAGTTTACTTGCATAGTTATTTAGTCTAATCTTGAGGTTGCAATGGGTTGTGAATTGAATAGGTTGAATTCACTTTGGCTTGTTTAGGATAGTTCACTCTCATTTGTAAACATTTTTGGCATGCTCGATAGGACCCCCACCACCCTAACATGTCATTTTAGTTTGCTTTTGTCTTGTTTTATCTTGTGCAGGTCAGAACAATGTCAAGTTTTCACCAAGCAGCACCTAGATAGCAAAATTCAGCACCCATATGGTCAACTTCTGTGCCTAGACCCTGCTACACCCTTGATAGTCTTTCAACACCTAATTTCTGTCAATCAACACCCATCCTGCATGGTTCAACACCCGAGCGCAAGGGATTTCAATTTGGTCATTTTATGTATTTTCCTTGTTTATTTTGACTTAATTATGTTTTTAGTGACTTGTAATAGCTCCTAACAACACCTTCACAGGTTTATAACATTTTGTTTCATAGGGTTTTATCATCTTACAAGCCCTCATAATGCCAAATTTGGTTCAACACCCATCCTATAGACTTTAGTGCCTAGATCCTTCAAATTAGCGCTCGATCTTTGGCATAGTTGAACTTGCTTTTTTATATCATTTTAGGTTTTAAATGTCAAATTAATTGGTTTTATGTTGGGCTAACCTATCTAACAACACATTTGCAAGATTGTAGCTCTCTAATTTTGTAGGATTAATCAAATTTGCAAGCCATCACTTTACCTAGGATGGATCATCACCTAGACAGACTGCATCAACGCCTATTAGGTCAAGTATAACATTATGCTCTTTAGTGCCCATAATTTTTGCTTTAGCACCTAACACTCTCCTTTAGTGCTTTTACGATGTGAATTAGTGCCTAGGTTTTCTAGGTTAGTGCTTGGACGCTCTATTTTAGCGCTTGGCTCTGTCAACACTAAAATAGTCCATTTTAGCACCTTGTTCTGTTGCTTTTAACCTTTTTTGCAATTTTGTAGCACATATCGACCGTCCAAGACAAGAAAATTAAACTACTAACAATTTTTTGCAACCTCTCAAGTCAAAGCATCTCTTTCTTATCACTAATTTAGGCATTAAATCAATGTAGTGGTAAATGAACTTGTTTTCTTTGTTTTAGGGTGTTAAAAGGTGTATGCTCTCCCCTTGCACCATTTGGTGATCTTGGGGATCAAAACCTTCTCTCACTCTCTTTGTTTATTTTTAATCCCAAGGTCCTTGGTGTGTATGCTCTCCCCTTGTGCTTCGTGTGATCTTGGGTGATCAAAAACACATTAGATTCTTCTCTTTAGGAGGCCTACCTTGGAATTCATCCCCAATGGGATGACCTCAACTATGTTTTCCATCACGGTTTATAAGCATTGTGAGAATCAAAAGACTCACTTCAAAGGAAGGACCCCATCTCCCCTTGTAAAAACCCCAAGACCCTCGATCCACCAAGACTTGTGTTGGTTGGCACTTGGTTAGATTGGGACACCTCCATTCATGGATGCATCCCCCATACCCTGCATATATTGGGACACCCCCTAGAAGCATGTTCATCCTAGTTAAGAATTTCAGCCATCATATCCTTCAGTGAATCATAGCCACATGGAGGAAAAGAGCTCACACTATTACCTTCATTGTTAGAGATATAATACACTTTGGGAAAGACTTTTGTCTCCAAAGTAAGGGGTGTAAGGTGGTACATGACCTTTCATTCCCTACCTATCTGAGCAATGATAAATGGTATCAAGGGAATGAAAACTGCCATTATCTAATAGTGGGGGTCTGAGTCACACCTGAGTTAGTTTGCAGGATATGACACTCATTGATTGAATAAATACTAGGCTTGTGCAAGAGTGTTTGGCGTGTCTTTTTGTGCAATACCCATAAGAGACATTTTAGTCATGAAGCAATTTGCACACATATCTTGAAAGTCGTCAAGCAACCATTGTCTTTGTTTGATTGAAATCTCTTGCCAAATCAAAACCATAAATACTTGGAAACCAAAATAGTCTCAATCAGCGCCCAGTTTTCATCAATCAATACCTATCTAGCACCCTTTAGCACTCATCACTCCTCTGTTAATGATTAGACTCTTTGTCTTAGCACCTAGTTTAGAACCTGCACCAGTCTAAAGGAGTTTGTCATTGTGGTCATTAATTTAGCCCTCTCACTTCACCCAACATCCTTCCACATCCAAAATCATTTGCATCTTTGATCACCCTAATCCGTTTAAACCTTAGCTTGTGATACACTATCTTAATCCTCATCTCAAAATCAACATTAATCATCCAAATCCAATCAACCTTAATCAAAATCCAACTATCCAACCCATCCAACAAATCCAATCCATCACTTTCTAAGGTCAAAATATAGATCATTTCATCCTCCTCTTGTTTGCATTAGGCTTAAGAACTTGTCTATCATAAGTTTAGTATAAACTCATAATCAACCCACTTGGATAGGCTAGCTTAGGAGCTTAGACTCCTCCTAAGTCAGTGGACTTTAAGAATCCCATCTTACATGGTGCATCTTGTCTACCCCAAGTAAGACAATCCCATTATCCATTTTCTTAGGCTCTTTGTCCACCCTAAGTTTGTAAGGATATTGTCTCATCCACATGCATAAGAGATCTAGATTTAAGTTTAGGAAAATCATCATCCCCCAAACATTTGTCCACATAATCAAACTCCCATCACATTCATCATTTTATGCCTCCTATCACACAATCACAAGTTAAAAAAAAAATAGATTCTCACTACCAACCCCTCTCTCCACACGGCTCCACCACAAGAAACATGGAGGGATATGTCAACCAACCTAAAATGGGTGAAACATCTTTACCACAACACATAAATTCCCCCGCCTTCATTGATTTTATTAATGAAAGAGGATTGCATCACAAATTCAAATAATTTCTTGACAATCATAAGGATGAATTCCTCGAATGCCTCATCAAACATGGAGCACATCTCCCCCACTCATTTGATCAAGAAAAACTCAAAACAATCATGCATGATAAACCACCATCACCCATTCACGATTAATCATGGGGATGTGTCCCTAATCCCAACAATCCCATTTATGACAATACTTGGGCTAACTTCAATAAAACTACTAGTGTCATTCATACCATTGACCAACACATAGTGTGTAATACCACTTCACAACCACAAGTACTGGACCCCCCTTATGGTCTACCATTCCATATGCTACCATCCAATTTCTCAACTTCCATTATACCTACTAGTTCGATTAATATTGGTGTACCACACCCATCCAACATTCCCAAAAACACTTCCAATACCATCGCCATCCCACAAACACTTCCCCCCTTGGTCATCCCACAAAGGAGGACTATCACCCAAACAACGTTACCCCCTACCATACCTTCCCAAACACCTCTCCAATCACAACACTCATTCATATCTCAACCACCCAATCAATCTCAAAATCCCTTAACGAGCTATATGCATCCCACACAAACATATTACTTTGCCACTCATCAACAACACCCCCATGTCACTTCTATGCAACATTAAAACATCACCCAATAAAAACCACCTTTCCAATCACATCACACATATCATTCATCTACTCACACCGAACCACAACATCAAACATACAGACCCCCTATCTACTCACAAGCCATGGGTCTACCTTCATATAACCCCCAGCAATACACCATCCCACAACAACAATCATCATTCCAACAACAAACACAACCTCCCCTTGCCAATCCTTTCGATCAAAAATGACAAGAAATGAAAAACACTCTCAAGAACCTCCAACTAGGGACCCAAAAGAAACATTATAAGTTTGAAGACTTATGTCCCTACCCATTTTATCAAAACATGATGGCCATATCTTTTCCTCAACATTTTGAAGTACCCAAATTCAATAAATACAAAGGAAAAAGAGATCCTCAAGATCACATTAAGGAATCCTTCATGGAATGCTAAGAAGTAGCCTATGATGATCAATAGCTCCTTCATCTTTTCCCACAAAGTCTAGGAGGTCAATCTCTAGAATGGTTTATGCAATTACCTTATGGCTCCATCTCCACCTTCGTCGATCTATCAAAAAATTTGTCCCTCATTTCTTGTACAACGTAAAGCACAAAATCACCATGCTCAACCTTTGTAATACCAAAAAATGAAATGGAAAAAGTTTTGCCATGTACTTACAAAGATGGAGAGTCCTTGCTATTAGGCTACCTTGGACAACACCCGAAAAACAACTCGTCCTATCTTCATCCAAAACTTGAACCAATAAATGGCCTTCTAATTGTAAGTGCATTGTGCATCCACCTTTGATGAGATCATAGAGAAAGGTGTCACCATTGAAAAGGCTCTTATAGAAAAAGGTTTAGTCAAGATCTACAATAGAAATGACAATGAAAACCATCCAAGGACAAACCTAAATTTTGGGCTAAAAACAAAAATGTTGTAGGAGATGGTGCTACCAATTCCAAGTTCATTCAAATAGTTGCTCCTAAACGTAAAGAGACACAAGTTGTGAAAAATGTTGCAAATAATGTCTCAGTGCCATCCAGTCAACCAAAATGAAACCCTTCCAACAATCCAAAATGTAAGTACACTCCTTTGGGTGAACCTCTCAAAGTTGTGTTCCAAAAATTAGTTCAAGCCAACATCATTGAGTTTCCCACAACCAAACCTTTTGATGAAAACCAACTTAAACCCACATGGTACATGGAAATGAGTATTGTGAGTACCATCATATCAAAGGACACTCCATAGGAAAGCACATGAAATTGAAGAACTGTATCCAAGATCTCGTGGACCGAGAAGATATCCAAATAGAAGAAAACAACAACGCATCACCCAATGATGGTTTAGGGGTATACATAGAGCCTCTCAAAAACCACAAAAATGCTTCATCATCCAAATCATCATCCTCCAACACCAATCCCAATAACCAAGCTAGCAACATCAACTACAACAACATTCCACCTCCTTATGATAATGTAGTGGGTTGTATTGATTTCTACTCCACTCGTATCGCCACCATCAAAATCAAAAATAAAAACCCTGAATGTGTCGTTACCACCCAACGTGGGCATGTAACCATCAAGGGACCACCCCCATCCTCCACCACTACCAATTGTGAGTACAATCTCCTTGACCATCTTGGGAAAACGCCTGCATAAATCTCTATCTTGGAACTCCTTAAGACATCTACCATCCATCAGGATATCCTTGACAAGGCCCAATTGTCCTCATCCTACCACCACACTTTTAGCCAATCCGACATGCCACCTATCGATCTCATCCATAATAAAGCATTCCATATAGAAGTCCAAATTGCCAATCACAAAGTCAAGAGAGTCCTCTTGGACAATGGATAAGGTTTGAACATATGTAATTAAAATTCATAAAACTTTTAGGGTATTTAGCAGATGCCCTAGAACCTTTGGTCATCTCCATCAAAGCATATGACAACACAAAGCAAGAATCAGAAGGAAATATATGTCTCCCTATCAAAGTGGATCCCCTCCCATTACCCACCCTATGTCACATGGATAATCTTGACCTCCCATACAATCTTCTCTTAGGTCAACCATGGTTGCATGCTATGCAAGCTGTCCCCTCCACCTATCACCAATGTTTCAAGTTTCCCCATAACAACGTCGAAGTCACTATTCCTGTTGATCAAAAACCATTCGAGTATTGTAAAGCTTTAGAGGTTGTCTATGATAGACAATCTCATTGCCCAAGTACCTACGGGGAACATCTCAAAGACCCCTCACCCACCCCATCCATATCATCTAATCCTTCATCCACTTAGTCTACTACAACTAATCCATCAGATGCCTCTACCTCTTCATCTACACAAACCCCTCAAATATCCCAAGTCAATCATAGACAAAGGGTGTGGTGAATATGAGATTCATAACACCTTCCATGTGGGACAATTGCCTTTGTCCCCCCGCTCCCATGGTCATCACCTACAGAAAAAAGCTCAAGAATAGAAGCGCAAGATTGATGACAAGATCCCCTTCGTTCTAGCACAAGTCTCCCAAGAGGAAGAAGCCACCGAAGCATCTTTGAATAATTGAATGTATCATGATGAAACCAGTTGGACCCTGTAGTAGACCTTGAATACTTCCAACAAAATTATTTTGTACCATTTCAAATATGTACCAAAATGCCTTATCATGGAAAAGGACTCGGCCTCAATGAACAAGGTGCTACTGAACCTATTCTAGTGGACCCTACGTCCCCCAAGCAATATGCCAAGTATCTTGGTTTAGGATACACACCGCCTACTATGACAATCTATGGACCAACTAAAACTTTGGTAGATGTGGCCAATCCCTTATCTACTGTAAAAAACATTACGTCGAGTGTCATCATAGATTCATGCAAAGATCTCAATCTTTCATGTCTCTTCCCTGACAACACCATTTTTCTCATGGACCTTTTCCTCATCCATCCCCACCTTATTGATTAGGATCAACAAGGACCACCACCTCTTGACACATTCCAAAGTGATGAGGCTCTTTTTGTATTCTTAGAACTTTGTGACACCACACAATATGACATATGCTTGAATGTTGATGCTTACTTTGGGGAAGAGGAGATCCTTAGTCCAAATAAAAGATCTAAAAATAGAAAATCGCCCCCTAGTGAAAACCTCTCTTAGGCACTTTTAAACACAAAAGAGAAAAATAAAGATGTATCTCCTGGTGAAACTTGGGGGCATCCAAGTGTGTATAGATTTCTAAGACCTAAACAAAGCATGTCCAAAAGATGACTTCCCACTTCCCAATATCGACATCATTGTGGATTTGACGGCTGGACATGAAATTTTCTCCCTCATGGACAATTTCTCAAGGTATAATTAGATCAGAATTATTCTCAAAGACTAGCATAAAATAGCTTTCACCTATCCTTGGGGTACCTACTGCTGGCAAGTCATGCCTTTTGTTCTTAAGAATACACGGCCAACATATCAACGTGCCATAACAACCATTTTCCATGACATGCTCCACAAAGACATGGAAGACTATGTTGATGATCTACTTGGGAAATCAAGAAAAAGAGATGCACATCTTGAGGTCTTGTAAAGAATATTTGAACAACTTAGAGAATACAAGTTATGCCTTAATCCTAAGAAATGTGTCTTTGGTTTCACATCATGCAAACTTTTGGGGTTCATCGTCTCCTGCAAAGGTATTGAAGTAGATTCGGCTAAGGTCACTGCTATTACAGAAATGCCACCACCAAAGACTCTCAAGAAACTTCATAGTCTACAAGGAAAGCTTCAGGCTATTTCAAAATTCATCGCGTAACTCGTAGATAAATGCCAACCATTTTCCCACTTACTCTACAAGGAAGTACATTTCAAATGGGAACAAAACTGTCAGCAAGCCCTTGACCGCATCAAGGAGTACTTGGCTTCACCCCTAGCCCTTATAGCACCTATCCCTAGAAAGCCCCTACTATTGTACATATTTGCCACTTCAGTAGCATTAGGGGCACTTTTAGCACAACATGATGAAACTGGCTATGAAAGGGCTATATACTACATTGGCAAGACTCTTGTCAGCTATGAACTTAGTTATACACCCATGGAATGAGCATGTTTAGTTGTCATCTTTAATTCTCAAAAACTACGACACTACATGAGCTAAGTCACTTACTCAAACTCATCTCAAAAGTCAACCCTCTCAAGCACCCACTTTCCAAGACTTCACTTACATAACAAATGGCAAAATGGGTGATGTTACTCAACGAGTTTGAGATTGAGTATGTTGATCAAAATGCCATCAACCTGGACAAGTAGTGGTATACCAATTAGTTGAAGCACCTCTCACCAATCATCAACTGCTCACTATTGACTTTTGAGATGAATCTATCCTTGCAACAACAAAATCAACAATCTAGAAATTGTACTTTGACGGATCTTTCACAAATCATGGTTCAGGGGTAGGAATACTTTTGGTAACACCACATGGAGACTACATTTCCAAAGCATATAGGCTTGCATTCCCTTGCACAAACAATGTGGCCAAATATGAAGCCTTGATCATTGGTCTTAAAATAATATCTCAATGGAACATCCAACAATTACATATCTATGGAGACTCCCAATTGTCCTAGCCAAAGAACTCTTATGTACATGAGATTGCTGGCCAACAATGGAGCATGATGCATGTGAATATGTGAAGAAATGTGAGCCTTGTTAGCAGCACAAAGATCTCATATAAGATCCCTCTCAGACATTGTAACCAATCACCACACCATGGCCCTTTTCTCAATGGGGCCTAGATCATGTTGGCAAGATTCACCCACCCTCTTCTGATGGACACAAATTCATAATCACTACCATTGAGTACTTTACCAAGTGGGTTGAAGCCATTCCTCTCACTTTTACCACTGGTACCTAGATCACCAAGTTCATCCTTTACCACATCATTTGTCATTATGGCATTCCATCCACCCTTATCACAGACAATGGTAAGCCTTTCAAAAACAATGATGTTTGTACCCTTTGTGAACAATCACATATTCAACACCATTGGTCTAGTCCATATTATCTCCAAGGGAATGACCAAGCTGAGCCAACTAATAAAACCTTGCCCAAAATTATCAAGAAAGTGGTCAATGACATTGAACGTGACTGGCACCTCCATATCCACACTACCCTTTGGGCCTACCGCACTAGCATCCACACTCCTACTAGAGCCACTCCATACTCACTTGTCTTTGGAGTTGAAGCTATCTTTCCAATCGAGATCAAATTTCCCTCCTTGCACATCTATTTGTATAATATCATCACTAAAGAAGATTACCATATTTCACACCTCCAAGAGTTAGATCTATTGGATGAATGACACCTCAATGCCTTGAATCACATCCAAGCATACCAGAACTGACTTTGCAGATCCTATAACAAGAAAATTCATGCTAAAGAATTTACAGTAGGTGATGTGGTCTTAAAAGGAAATCAAAGGAATCTATTAGAATGAAACAAGAAGGGGAAATTTGAGCCTAACTGGTTGGGTCCCTGTGTGGTCATAGCTAAATATGGTTCAGGAACATATCACCTTTCCACTCTTGAAGGAGAAGAGCTTGAACCTATGAATATCATCCATATGAATCGGTTCCATAGCTAGGTTGCTGAATACCCTAAATCAAAAATCCAAAAAATAAAATCAAAAAATAAAAGAATAAAAAAAGAAAAAGAGAAAAAAATTAAAGAGAAATAATTCATCCTCTAGGGAAAACCACTTCTCGTGTCGCCTTGAGCAAGTACCATGATGAAAACCTGCTTGTGGGCATCATGTGTAGTTTCAAACCGAATCCATCATTCATTAATTGCATAATCATCTCAATGCACTTCATCCACTATCCACCATTTCCCTAGGTCATCCCCACTATCTGATCTTTACTTTAGCCCCACAGTTAATAACATATAAATCCATCCATCACCATGGATCCTATATGTGTCCCATAAGAGACTAAGTAATAGAAAAGCATAAATCACCCCCATAATCTCTCCTCACACCAATATTCCCCCTTACCACCCACCCATCCTTCCACATCATCCTAATCTCCCTTGATCACTCATCCCCTGGTCCCTCTCATGATTTTATCACGTCACGTCTTTGCACTCCTAACAAGTCACCCAGCGGGTTACTCTATCTTCCTCACTATCCACCCCATCCCCTAGTCCATCTCATGGTTTTATAATATTATGTCTTTGTACCGCCAACAAGCCACCCACCCATTTCACGAACTCCCCCCCATGGTACTGTCTGAACATTGACACTTCCATCTTCTTACTCTATCTACATCATACTATATTCTCATTCATCAATTTATTAGAACTACACACATCACAACCCGCATCCTAGTGTGCCTTGATTTCGTGGATACAAGGTATGTAGGTAGTTTGGAATACGAAGGAAGTATCCATTATGCAGGTACACAAGATGGCACCCATCCAATCCCCACCTAGATGGTCCCTATTATCTGAGCTTGTTGATCACACTTGACATCATCATGCAACACGTTTGATACGCATACTATCAAAGCATCAAACTCTCACCCAAATCATAGACTACAGGATCCACCTCAACCACAAATTATGGCCTATATACAGGAGCTTTCTAACCATCATTTGATTTATCCCAATCATCCATCAATCCCTACCTTACAAATGCATCCTTCCTACAATAGGCAGAATCCTCAATCTACACATATCTTGGAAAGAGATATAATGGTTGTCTGTTTGGTCAAGTGGTCTTTTGGTTATTGATTTCATCTTTTGTTCCATTCTTGGATTGCTTCAAAACTACCTTGATCTTCCTATATCATGGTACATGGCGAAAAATCTAGAATGGGGCATCACCATTGCTTTTGTATGCCGTGATTGTGGGATGTTCTCATTACTCCAATTTTGTATTCATATCTTGTGAACGTTGGGATCAATTCTTGCATAATCGTTTCCTTTTGCATCTAAGGTTCCTCATACCTTTTCTTCACTAATGGATTCTGCTATCCCCCCCCGTGTTCACCTAGACAAGGTTGTACTATCTTGGGCATGTATGGGATCATCTTATTGTTCACCAAGTTAAGTCCAATGCATGTGATACATTGTTGTCTTGGTTCCTCATACCCTGGTGCATAACATATCATGCTATATCAACATAAGTACTCATAATTTTAGCAAAATTTCTTATACATTCAAAAATTCCATTTACCCATACATCCTCCATATACCATCCTATTATCCATTCCCATCTCATCTGTTGCTCAAAGTTTTATCGGAAAGGTCTTCATCTCTCCCCCACCTATTTTCTTCTACCATCCCACCTATTCAATTTTTCCATCTTCTTGACCATTCCTTGTGACCATTTTCAATCTCTAGGCTTCATGATCAATCAATCAAACTAGTTATCCATTTATCATCCATCTCATTTGCATTCCATTATCATTGTCCATTCATGTCCCATTATCACTTGTGCATTTTTATCCCATTATCATTCATAATATATGTTTATTAATCTAAACATATGTTAATTATCTCTCTCATTTACATTTCATTATCATTGTGCATTTCTCCATTCATGTACCATTCTTGTTCATAATATATGATCATTATCCATTTGCATTTCATAACATCATCATTTCCATTCCTTCATTTCATTATCATATCGTATACATCCCTTTCATTATCATTTTACATTACCATTAGTCCATTTACATTCCATCCCATAACCATTAGTGTTCCATTTGCATTAGTTACTAGTTCATTATCATTATCCATCCCATCCCATTAGTATCCACTTTCATTAGATCCTATCCATTTTATTTTAATATATGTACATTTAATGATCACTTGTATCCCATTAGTTCATTATGTCATCATTCATCCCTTTTCATTAGTCCATTTCATTATCCTTTGGTTCACTAGTTCATTTCTTTATCATTTATCCACTTCATTATCATTACATTCATTCATCTATATTATCATCATTAGTTCATTTTATCCATCCATAATGTCATCATTAGTTCATTACATTACTATCAATCCATTTGTCCATTTCATTATCATTTATTTCATTATCCACTTGCATTATATTTTACACCATTACATTCATTATCACCTATCATGTACATTAATCTATTAATACAACCATTTCATTATCATTACATTTGTCCATTTTTATCTATTCATCCATAAAATTTATCCATTTATACTCATTAATTTATCCATCCATTTGCATTAATCCATTTTAGAATCCATTAATAATATATGTTTATTAATCTAAACATCATACATTACCATCAGTCCATTATCCATATGCATTCCATAAATATACATACATCGTAACATATATCCATAACATCAAAACCCATGTCATAAATTAACATCCTACCAATCACCCAATCATGTCATATATCCACATCCATAATATCACACATCCATAACATGCATCCTTGTCCTACATAGCATACATACATAACCCATATCATCTTACATATCAAACATCCATACATAAATCATATCATCCATCCATCATGATCAATGTCATACATCATAAACCATGTCATTATTGTTGGGAATTAAGGTGTCTCAACCTTGGTAATTCTCTGCATTTGTAATGTTTGTATTTATTTTTCAATTGCCTATGTTGTAAACAATTGGAAATTCCACTTTGTCATATTGTGGGATGTGGCACGGTGATGTGTTAATCCTACATGGATTATGACAACTTGTTATTTTGTCCTCACATGAGGAGATAGGTGTCCCACTTATTGGTAGGAATATTTTGCCATGTGTCGGCACCTTCTATGTTGTGTAAGGAATGTTTGACCGAAACGGTTATGACGGATTCCTATGATGAATCTATGACATGTAAAAGTCGAGAATAGAAGGTTGTAAGACAGGTAATGACATGTGTCATGTAGCATCTTTGAATGAGGCATTTTTGGGTGCCCCAAGGTGGAATATGATATGTTGTAAGAGAATATGCTATTTATAGCATGTGTATGATAGATTCTTTTACAGCTATAAGTTGTAACCGCTATGACAGATTCTATGACGGTCGTAAGTGTTGTAAGAGCATCTGTCATAGCCCATTTTGGAAATATGCGACCTCTTTGGAATGGGAGTTGTGGACAAGTGTCAGACACATTCTACAATGTTGATCAAGTGTCCCTAGGCATGGGTTTTGGGCCAAGATGCCATATTGGGCGCCCATTCCAAGAAAGGTCCAAAATTGCCTTATATGTTCTATTTAAACAGGTGCTTGGAGATGGAGTTTGTATCACAGGTTTACAGGTACTGTTATGCTACCGAATTGACTCTAGACACGAGTGTCAAAGACCATTGAAGTTTGCATTGCAAGTATATTGTAAACATTCTTTCAGATTTGTTAATAAATTGTGTAGGTTTCTGAGTGTGGGGTTTTTCACCCGATAAGGGTTTTCCCCACCTTAAATCTCTGTCTCTCTTCTTTTGTCTTCTTTCTGGCTCTTGTGTTTTACTGCAATATCTCATGTTAATGGTTTAACATTGTTTTAATAGTTAGGATAAAGTTGAATTTGCATAGCCCTCTCCTCAATAGATTAGTGTAGGAAGTGTTTCCGCACACCGAGCTTCCTTTCAGTTGGTATCAGAGCTTGATCACCTTTGGTCCTAGTTGTAGGGTAGGGGTTTTTGAGCCAATCTTAGGTTGAGTGGGAGTCTATGCAGAGCATTCTGTATCTTATTGCAGCAAGGAGATGGCAAGCACATCAGGAAGGTTTAAAGTGGAGAAGTTCAATGGCAGTAATTTTGAGCTGTGGAAGCTCAAGATGGAAGACATGTTAGTTGACCAAGACCTTTGGGAAAGTGTGAATGGAACTAAACCAGCTACAATACTCAAGATCAGTGGGATCTCAAGAATTAGAAGGCTAAGGGTCTCATAAGACTTAGTCTTGCCAATTCTGTGTTGTTAAATGTCCATGAGGAGGCTACTGTAAAACTCCTTTGGAAGAAGTTGGGGGATGTGTATCAAGCCAAATCCCTTGTCAATAAACTTTTCCTAAGAAAGAAGTTGTATTCTCTTTGAATAGAGGACAGAGAATCTGTAGATGAGCATATGGATGCTTTTAATATGTTGGTTGCACAATTAACATCTATTGGTGTAAAGATGGAGGAGGAGGATCGGTGTATGACCCCGCTTTGTTCTCTGCCGAACTCATGGGATCATCTTGTCATGGCAATCAGAAGCACCACATCCACATTCAAAATGGAAGAGGTGGTTTCTTCGCTGTTATTTGAAGAGGTGCAGAGAAAGTCTTCTTAGGAAGCCAAAGAAGCCCTTGCAGTTCATGGAAGACCTAAGGAGAAAGGGAAGAAGAAGGACAAGAAAGCTGAGAAGGGTAGATGCAAATCCTGTGGGAGATCCAAATCTCCTAGAAAGTCCAAGGCTCTTTGTTGGAACTGTGGCAAGACCGAGCATTTCCGAAAGGAATGCAAATAGGAGAAGAAGAAAAAGAAGAAAGGTCTTGATTCATATTCTGACAAATCACAAGATGACGGTGATGCCTTCATTGTAGCCTTGGAAACCCATGCATCTAATGATGTGTGGCTAATTGACTCTAGTGCATCATTCCACATGACCTCGCATCGAGACTAGTTCACTAAGTATGAGGAGTTCGATGGTGGAAAGGCGTATATGGGTGACAACTCTCATCTGAAGATCATTGGTCATGGAAGAGTCTCTATCCGATTCCCTGATGGTTGAGTGAAGGGGATCTCTGGGGATATGCACATCCTAGGTTTAGCATAGAACCTTCTTTCTGTAAGTAGTTTGAATGATGTAGGTGTGCAGGTTGTCTTTTCGAAAGAAGGATGCAAGATGACTAGAGGATCTATGGTACTTTCTAAGGGTACTCGGAGAGGTACTCTATTTCAGCTGGAGGCATGCATTTCACAGTGCAATAGTTCTTTTGACTCAAGGAAGAGGGTAGCAGTCACTTCATCCCCACCATTTGAACGAGTAGTGAAGAAATCTATTGTTTCTAGTCTTGATGGTTGTAATCATGCATTGGAAGTTAAACTTCCTACAGAAAAGATAATGTTATGGCATAAGAGATTTGGCCACATTGGTGAGAAGGGTTTGCGTACCCTGAAAAATAAGAACCTCATTGAGGGGTTAGATGATTGTAATCTTGAGTTTGACTTTTGCGGACATTGCATTTATGGAAAACAAAACTGTGTTTAGTTTTACTCGAGTTCTCATAAGTCTTCTAGTGTGTTGGACCTCATTCATTCTGATGTGTTTGGTCCTGTTAATGTTCCTTCATTATCAAAATTTGTATAATTTGTATCTTTTATAGATGATTACAGTAGAAGGACATGGATTTATTTTCTCAGAAGCAAATATGAAGTCTATAGCAAGTTTAAGGAGTTTAAAGCCTTTGTTGAAAATTAGACTGGTAAAAAGATTAAATGTTTGAGAACTGACAATGGTGGTGAGTTCTATTCTACAGAATTCAATAAGTATTGCAAGGAACTTGGGATTGAAAGACATAAGACAACTCCATACACACCACAGTAAAATGGAGTTGTAGAGAGGATGAATAGGACACTGATGGAGAAAGCTAGGAGTATGCTTAGTGGAGCTAGTCTAGAGAAAATTTTTTGGGCTGAAGCTATTGCCACTGCTTGCTATCTGGTGAACAGATCTCCTACATCAGCTCCTGTTAGAAAGACACCTATGGAGGTGTGATCTAGTAGAAAGCCTTCAATAAGGCATCTTCATGTTTTTGGTTGTGAGGCATATGCACATGTGCCTAGGGAGAAGCGGTCAAAGTTGGAGAACAAAGCTGTTAAGTGTATCTTCATCTGCTATGGTGTTGGTGTGACAGGATACAAGCTTTGGGACCCCGTGGCTGAAAAAGTGTTGTATAGCAAAAGTGTCATCTTCAGAGAGCTTACACCTTCTTCCACTATTTTGCATCCAGAAGAAAAAGAAAAGAGGATGTTGTTCAGTTTCCTCTCACCCCTGAGAAGACTAAACAGAAAGACAATGTTGGACCTAATGATGAGGAGAGCTCTAGCAGCTCTGAAAGCTTAGAAGAAGACACTGAACCTCAACCTCAGCTCTTGAGGAGGTCTACATGGATAAGGAAGCAACCTGAAAGGTTTGGTTTTACATTACTTGATTCTAGTTGTGCTTATGCTTTGCTCACTAATAGTGATGAACCTAGAACTGTATCAGAGGCTTTGGATATGAAGGATGCAGGTTCCTGGAAGGAGGCCATGGAGGAAGAAATGGATTCTTTGGAAAAGAATTAAACTTGGGACTTGGTGCCTTTTCCTCCTGGACGGAAACCTGTTGGATGCAAATGGGTGTTCAAGAAGAAGATTGGTACAGATGGTAGTATTGAGAAGTATAAGGCCAGATTGGTTGCGAAGGGGTATTCACAAGTGGAGGGTATAGATTATGGTGAGATCTTCTCTCCTGTTGCAAAGCTGACATCCATCTGATTCATGTTGTCTCTTGCAGCAACTTATGACTTAGAGGTAGAACAGATGGATGTGAAGACAGCTTTCCTTCACGGTGACTTGGAGGAGGAAATCTACATGTCACAGCAAGAGCATTACATGGTAAAAGGTAAAGAAAATTTGGTTTGCAAACTTAAGAAGTCTTTGTATGGTTTGAAGTAATCCCCTAGGAGATGGTACTTGAAGTTCGATGCCTTTGTGTTGTCAATTGGATTTGTGAGATCGAAATTGGATCACTGTATTTATTATAAGTTTGATGGTGATCGTATTCTCATTGTTGCATGGTACGTTGATGATATGTTGCTCATTGGGAAGGGTAAGAATATGATTTTTGATTTTAAATCTCAGTTGTCAGCTTAGTTTGAAATGAAAGATTTAGGGGCAGCCAGGTACATTCTAGGAATGGAAATCAGAAGAGATAGAACCAATAGAAAACTTTGGTTAAGTTAGAGTAAGTATGTTAAGACTGTGTTGGATAGATTCAGCATGGGAGATTGTAGACCATTGTGTGTTCCCATTTCCTTGGGGACAAAGTTGTCTTTTGGGGATTGTCCAAAATCTCCTAGTGAGGTGGAGGACATGAGCAAAGTACCTTATGCTAGTGTTGTTGGTAGTTTGATGTATGCTATGGTCTGCACAAGACTAGACATTGCCCAAGCAGTGGGAGTCCTTAGTCGATTTATGGCTAATCCTGGACAGGTTCATTGGGTTGCAGTTAAGCGAGTGTTCAGATATTTGAGGGGTACTTCTGAGTATTCCATTTGCTATCATGGTAATGTTTTAGGACCTTCGCATTCTATTGATATTCATGGATTTGTGGATTTAGATTGGGTAGGTGACATTAACATCAGGAGATCCACCAGTGCTTATGTTTTTACATTGTTTCGTGGTGCTATTAGTTGGATGAGTAAGCGACAACCTGTTGTTGCTTTGTCCACAATAGAAGCTGAGTATATGGCAGCAACTCATGCTTGTAAGGAAGCCATTTGGCTTAAGAGATTGTGTTCCAATATTGGTATTGATGCAGGTCAAATCACAATTAGTTGTGACAGTCAGAGTGCAATTTGCCTTGAAAAGAATCCAACTTTCCATGCTAGAACCAAGCACATTGATGTTCAGTTTCACTTCATGAGGGACATGGTTGAGGATGGAAAGGTAAATTTGGAGAAGGTAGATGCTTTGAAGAATGTTGCAGATGCATTGATGAAACCAGTGGGCACAGAGAAGTTCAGATGGTGTTCAAAGTCTATGGGCCTCTCAGCCTATAGCAGTTAAATCTTGTTTTTCTATTAGCTCTTACAAGGTGTTCGACAAGTGGGAGAATGTTGGGAATTAAGGTGTCTCAACCTTGGTAATTCTCTGCATTTGTAATGTTTGTATTTATTATTCAATTGCTTATGTTGTAAATAATTGGAAATTCCACTTTGTCATATTGTGGGATGTGGCACGGTGATGTGTCAATCCTACATGGATTATGACAACTTGTTATTTTGTCCTCACATGAGGAGATAGGTGTCCCACTTAGTGGTAGGAATATTCTACCATGTGTTAGCATATTCTATGTTGTGTAAGGAATGTTTGACCGAAACGGTTATGACGGATTCCTATGACGAATCTATGACATGTAAGAGTCGAGAATAGAAGGTTGTAAGACAGGTAATGACATGTGTCATGTAGCATCTTTGAATGAGGCATTTTTGGGCGCCCCAAGGTGAAATATGAGGTGTTGTAAGAGAATATGCTATTTATAGCATGTGTATGATAGATTCTCTTACAGCTGTAAGTTGTAACCGCTATGACAGATTCTATGACAGTTGTAAGTATCGTAAGAGCATCTGTCATAGCCCATTTTGGAAATAGGTGACCTCTTTGGAATGGGAACTATGAACAAGTGTCAGACACATTCTACAATGTTGACCAAGTGTCCCTAGGCGTGGGTTTTGGTCCAAGATGCCATATTGGACGCCCATTCCAAGAAAGGTCCAAAATTGCCTTGTATGTTCTATTTAAACAGGTGCTTGGAGATGGAGTTTCTATCACAGGTTTACAGGTACTGTTATGCTGCCAAATTGACTCCAGACATGAGTGTTGAAGACCATTAAAGCTTACATTGCAAGTGTGTTATAAACATTCTTTCAGATTTGGTAATACATTGTGCAGGTTTCTGAGTGTGGGGTTTTTCACCTGATAAGGGTTTTCCCCACCGTAAATCTCTATCTCTCTTCTTCTGTCTTCTTTATGGCTCTTGTGTTTTGCTGCAATATCTCATGTTAATGTTTTAACATTGGTGTAATAGTTAGGATAAAGTTGAATTTGCATAGCCCTCTCCTCAATAGATTAGTATAGGAAGCATTTCCGCACACCTAGCTTCCTTTCAATTATGCATATCAAATACATCATCAATAATATCATACACCAAATCATATCACCCTGCATATTAATAAACCATACTCATGTATCCCTAAAACATCCATACATACATAATCCATATCCTGCCTACCAATCCATGTCATACTTCATGAATCATATCATACCTATACCACACCATGAATCATAACATACATAATCCACATCATACTCCATCAACATAAATAAAACACATAAACACAAGTCCATATCATCACACAAGTCCCATTTCATATATACATCAGAAAAATGATCATGATACAAGGGTTCTGATGAACTGTCAAAATACATATTTATATAGTCAAAAATTAGAGTCTACATTTTGCCCCTAAACCCTCTTGTCTGGGCACTAAACCCAAGGCCAGCCTAGGTGCTAAACATGACCCCTGGGAGTTAAACCACCTGCTTTAGCGCCTCTCCTCTACCCACTTTAGCCTAGCATTTGTTGCACCCATCTACCCCAAACCCAAATCATGAAGTTTTGTTAGAGCACTTATCGAGTTTCCAAATGCCACAGGTCGTAGATACTCCTGCACTCGTTCCGCTCGATGCTTCTCTCACAAGATTGATTTCATCTTCTCTCACTTAGCTTTTTCTTCTCTAATCACAAGTTTACAATTAGCAATAAGAAAAAATAAGAAGAATGGGCCCTCCATACCCTTATATGTAGCCCCTGGAACCCTAAATTCTTCCTCTAAGCCTCAATTTTCACCCCCTAACCCCAATTTTCTCCCCCAATTCCATCCTCTTTTCCTTGATAATTATTTTCCCCTTTTCCCTTCTCATATACCCCTTCTTCCTCTTTCAAGATATCAGTGGATTTTTTTCTTTTTTATGCTGAACTCTCAAGGGGGCATCACCTCACCATCCTTTCTTCTCCCCATCAACCAATCGGGGCATACAAACCATCCAAATATTCTTTGATATCCTATCAATCCCTGACAGTAATGATGCCATATCAAAGAGAGGCAAAATGTAGACACCTGAAAATGGTCACAACCACCTTCATCTATAATTCCCACTATTCTATCTGACACACATGTTAATTAAACTATTTATAAGTATTTAATTAATATTTCCTCACCTCCCTGCATTGCCAAGAATCAATTTCTTCTACTGTAGTTAAAAATAATATATTTTAAAAGACTATAGTTCATGTGCACTCCCAAAAAATTAAATAAATATGTCTATTTATTTAATTCCCTATTTTGTGCACTTTTGATTACTTTTAGTAATCATCATTATTTTCCTCCTAATCATGTGCACATGGGTTAATTAAAAATTAACCTATGATTACATCTCCCCATGTTTCTATAAGTCCACTTGTCATTCAATGTACATGCATGTACATGACAAGTGGTACTTTGGAAGTATGGGCAAATCTTCCAAATAGTTCCATTTGTCCTATTTTCTTCTCACCCACTGCAACTGTCACTATTCATGAAATTTAAAATTTCAGGTGGCACTATTCATCTAATTTTGAATTTCATGTGTCCTCGCATGCCAAATTTAAAATTCTCACAAAATCCAAGCCATACATTTTCATAAATGAGTCCTTACATGTCATACACTTACCTCATCCTAGCCATCCATCCATTCAACCATTCAATTTCATCCATTGATCTTCCCTTGAATCTTGGAGCATCCTTCTCATCCAACCTCCTTGTGACACTTGTCCAATTCTCCTTGCTTGAGGATCCTCAAGCAATTTGAACCCTTGATCTTCTAGCTCAATCCTAGCCCTCCATCCTCACCTCCAAAAATCTATAAATTGAGCCCTCCCCATCCATCTTCAACAAGCAATTTGAATGTAATGAAATTTTACCACTTTGAGCACTAACATCCTATCACAATTACCATAAATCTACATTTAGGACATCTTGCATAATATTTTGACATCCTAATGAAATGATCGCTAATTTCATGACAAATGGGACCTAGGGGAATCCCTTGAACCTA
Organism: Cunninghamia lanceolata; assembly: GCA_027924645.1. NCBI lineage: Eukaryota > Viridiplantae > Streptophyta > Pinopsida > Cupressales > Cupressaceae > Cunninghamia > Cunninghamia lanceolata. The sequence goes on from BSBN01000484.1 coordinate 239,588, forward strand.
ACCCTAACCAAAATAGGGAAGAGGACTTGGGCACCCACACCGTAGTCCTGCCCTATTTTGTGTCAGTCCCAAATTTTGGGTGTCAGGTTGTGACCGTTATTTAGGTCCTATGCCGACACAATAAGTTTGAATTACGAAATTCTTGGTGGGAGTGTTTGTAGTTGCATATATAAGCATGTTTATGCATTCATTTGTAAACTAGATGATTACTAGATAGTGATTTGGATTCTCAAGTTTATGTGAAGGTGATTCAAGGAATTCATTGTGTAGCAAGAGCAGATTTGTGTTGTCTATGTGTTTGTATTTGCAGATTTGAGCAATCATCTCCTCATGGCATGAAGAGATTCTTCCTCCCATGAGATCTTCACTACAAGGTGACATCATTTGTGTCTTAAGCATTTATCATTGAGTTTTTGCCTCTGCCCTTCAAGGGCATGCACTCTTTAGCTGACAATGGTGTTCGGAAGACTTGAGTGTCTCTCTAGGGCTTGACTAAGGTAAGCCTTTAAACACCACTACCCCCTCCCAAAGCTTCTGTGATTGTAGGTTACAGGTTGAAGATACGGGAAAGGTGGAGTTCTAGGAGGGTACTACAGAGTGTCAGATTTGCATATCAAAGTTGAAAATAGCACCCTGGACTTGGGCGCCTGCTCTTTAGTCCTTTGGATTCTGCAACAGAGAAATCTTTGTGACAACAGGAACAGGTTGCAGACTGAGTTCCCAGATCCTGACAAAAAGCATGGCACTAGACTAGGGCATTCATTCATTAGTCCCTAACTGTTCGGCTTTCAAACCTCGAAAATAGGTGCATAGTTATCTGTCATTTTACATCTTTTTGTAGCAGCATTTTCTCATATTCGTCTGTTTGCTTCCGTATTTGCATAATTAGGGTTTTATGTATAATTGAGCATAATTGATAATCAAATCATACAAATCCAAGTTTCCCTACATTTTTAGTGACCAAGGGTATGATAGTGCATTGCCACTCGACCCAAAGTCCTTGAATGAAAGGGTGAAAGGAGGATACACACACAAAACTACCAAAACCCAATCATCCAAATTTTACCCTTTACATTTTGGCAAACCTATGTTATTGGACTTGTTTGCACCTTTCTAAGTGTTTTTCTTTAGATTTTCATTGATTTCATTCATTCATATCATCATTCATCTTATTGCATTGGAAAACTTACAAAAAAAATTGAAAAATTGGAAATTTTTGAAAAAATTACATTCTAGGGTTTCAATTTTGCAACAATTAATGTGAATTTCATCAAATTTCTAACTTTTGCATTAAATCTGAGTTAAATTGCAGAAAATTACAAAAATTCAATAGCTTGCATTGCATTTTCATCATAAAATTGTTAGGGTTTTGTTGAAAATTGTGAATTTTTCGTATAACCTAGTAATTCTAAAAACTAGGATTTGTAGGTAAAATCTTGTTTCATATTTTTCTACTAATCTTAGACACTCATTCAAAATTGCATTTGGCTGTAGTGTTGCATTTTAGTGTAAATTTGCATTTAGATCTCAAAATTTTGCATTTTTACATAAAAAATTTCACCAAAAACTAGCGTTTTCATTTATTGTTCCTTAGATTTGCACTTGCATTTTGCATGGTAGGGTGTGAAAATCATTTTCAGATTTGATTTGACTTAATTTTCATCATAAAATAGATTACAAGACATTCATATAGCATTTTGCATCAAGATCTCAAACCTAGGACTTGAAAAATCTTGATTTTCACTAGATTTGGCCTTATCGACTCTCTAGATTTGCACTATAGGCATGTTGTAAAGAGCATTTTTACATTAATTGGCTGATATAATGGATATTATCTGCTGCCCCTCCTAAAATTCTTTACAACACCTTGTTATGAGCCTCTTGTATTGAAAATTTGGCACAAAATTACACATTTTTGCTATATTTGCCCTAGGGTTTGACCTAGATTGCACTCCAAGCATGTTGTAAAATATTTTATGATTGTAGGTGACTGATATAATTGCTATTATTTTCTGTACCTCCTAAAATTATTTACAATACCCCTTTTGCTAGGTCTTGGAGTTGAAAAATTGTGAAAAATTGCATATTTTTGCTATATTTTCACTAGGGTTTGATCTTGAGTGGCACTATAAGCATGTTGTGACAGATTTTTTGGCATTAGGTGGCTGTTATTACTGATATGATTTTATTTACATCATTTTACTCACAACACCCTTTGTCATGCTTTTTTGCATTGAGATTTGGGGAAAAAATTGCATATTTTAGGGCATTTTCACTAGGTTTTAACTTGTCGTCATCCTAGATTTGCATGAGTCTAATAAACCACTTCCATAAGAGAAATATTCATTTAAGAAGAAGCATAAGACACATGGGATCTAGTTCTCTTGAAGAAGTTGGCACACTGAACACCTTCTTTACAAAAGAAGAGACATAAATGTTACAATATATTACACCTAGCACAAGTACAATGGAAGAGCAAACTTTTCATGATGTTGATGATACTATTGAGGCAACAGGACATTTATCTGATGAGAAAATAGATAAACTTGATAAATACCTAGCTAAATTCCAAGACTATGTGCAAACTGAGAGGATAGCTGAAGAAGCTATACCTGTGATTCACCATGGAAGAGAATTGATAAAAGGACAAGACGATGTTAATGCAATCTGTGGTTTAGCACATATTGTACAAACCAATATCATGCCAGTGATTGAATGTGTAAAAGTAATAAATAACACTTTGTCACCATCTCATACACAAGTATTGACACCTATACTGACTATGGGGTTATCTACCTTCACATCAATGATCTTAACAACTGATGCAAATGCTTGTAATGCTACCACTGGTATTAGATTATCTAATTGCACTAATTACAAAGCTATGGGATTTAATTACTAGAATTTGGTTTCTAAGGGGACCTCTTCTATGAATAATTGCTCTCAACCACCTCTTCATCCCACTTATTCTCAACCTCCCATTACATATAGTTATTCTCAACCACCTGTCACTTACCATTATGTCCAATCACCATTGACTTATTCACAGCCTCTGCCTATCATACCTCAGGCTTAATCACCTCCTCACTTTGGTTCCAATTCCTCGCAGCAAACAACATCTCCCAATGATGCCATCCTAAACCAACTTTTGTAGGGCATAACTGCTTTACAACAAAAGGTAACAAATTCGACAAATTCTTCACAACCTAATATACCAACATATCATACCTGTAATCCCCTATCCTATGCAATTTTGAGAACTCCTATGCCCGAGAGGTTTGAGATCCCTCACTTTGAAAAATATGGTGGAAAAGGTGATCCTAATACTCATGTGGCAGCATTCCCAGCTATGTGTAGTGATTTTTATTTTGAAGAGGACTTGTTGGAAAAACTTTTCCCGCGATCTCTCAAAGATACTGCTTTAGAATGGTTTTGCTCTTTGCCTCTGAATTCAATACACTCCTTTTCACAGCTAGTTGATCAATTTTTACAACATTTTCAAGCAAACATTGGACCCCAAGTCTCCTTGATTTAGTTCATTGCAAGCAAGGTCCAAAAGAAAAGCTAACTGAGTTTACTAGTCGGTATCAAGCTTTGTATACACAGGTTCAATATCAGATGAATGATGATGATGTTTAGAAGGTGTTTATCTCTAATCTACAACCTAACATTCATGATAAAATCCTCTTGATGAAATATAACTCATTTCAACATTTATGCACCGCCCTTCATGATTACCAACTTCCGTCTAGTCAGTATGAAAACCAAAACTCATCGGCTCAAGTTAGTCAATCCATGGGTGGATCATCACAAAACAACTTTAAGAGAAATAATAATAATAGGAGTTTTATCAAGATTAATGGACTGAATACAAATAACTTTTCTAATGTGTCTGCTATCACAAATCTAAAGAAGACATCATATCAACCAAGAAAGTTTACTCTGATAGCCGAGTCTTATCATTCTATCATGAATCAAGCTATGAGTAATAACATTATGAAGCTTCCCCCAATTAAGCATGTTGATCCTAGTAAAGCACAAGGACCTTACTTCAATCCTAATGCCTTTTGTCATTTTCATCGAACATAAGGACATGATATTGAATGATGTATGCATCTTAAACATGAAATACAAGACCTCATTGATTCGAATATCATACAGGTATCAGGTGTGAATGATAACAGAAATAAGTCGGTTCCTCCACCGAATCAAAATTTACAAATCTTCACTAATCCTTTCCCTAAACATACTGATAACAATATGTTGGAACAAGGACTAATAGAAGTAGCTAATGATGATTACTTGGAATATGATAACATCGTGGGTATGATTGAGGTGGATAAGGAAAAGTTGGATAACCCACCTCGTCCACGAAGAAATGGAATTTATATTGAGGTTCTTCCTCCATTATCCTTATATAGATCAGGAGATAACCAAAACACACTAGAAAGACAAATAGAAGAACTGATACAGATGAGTGAGATGGTACAGGATGATTCTTGTTACTATGTTAGATGGCATCAACAACGCAAACTTGCTAAAAATTAGAAAAGAGTAAGACGACTGTCAGCAGTTGGAAATAATAGTGTTTCTCCTCCTCATAAGCAACAAAAGGTTTCATTTACACAAGGATTTAAAAAACAAGCATCACATGATAATAAACAAGACTTCCATAAGAACCACTCAAACTTTGCACTTAACATGTTTAAATACCTCTCCAAGAGGTTCGCAAGTTCAAAAATCTGATACGAAGACCCTACCAGGTAAGTATTTCTAACCCTTTACCTCTCTCGTGATGTGCTTCCCCCATGATGTGTTATGTGTTGTTTAGGCCTCCTAGGATGACCCCTAATTCTCTTGTAAGGTCTGGGATACCAGGAGACTACCTCTATTGTGACCTTCCTCTATTTGTATCATCATTCTTCTATGTTGACTCTCTTTGATTTCATTGTTGTGTGTTGTGTGTTGTGTCTTACGGACATAGCATTACGGTTAGTGACTTGGGGGCACCCTCCTACGTGATTGTCCCTAAGACACTTGTTTCTCCTCTCTTATTTATTGTTTACCTTCCTCTAGTATTTCTATCTAGCGGGCGGATGAGGAAAAACATTTATACTGATGCGGACCTAGTGTCCCTTTAGTGAGAAATAAAAAATTGGACTTAGTTCCTAATATGACGATGGGGTTGCATATCTTATCCAACACTTGGCTAGTAGAAGCACTATGTGCTTTCTATGCACTAATTTTGGTGATGTTTTTATCTCACTTACAAACCTTAACAATATTGTTGCTTCGTGCAATTTGTTTTTGTTTTTGAATCTTGCCTTGGTGGTACTCAATTCAGAGATTTTCGTGATATAGCCCCACGGTTGTCCTCGATCTCTGAATTTAGAGTATAACCTTGGCTCTTTGTGTGATTAATCATATGCATTGATGTTGTTGTTTATCATGATTGTAGACACTAACATGTTTCTTATAGGGATGTGTTTGTGGGAACATTTGGTGATCGTAAAGTACATGTCACCTCTGGGGGGCATGGGCTTTGCGAAAGTCTGTGTTCCCTTGTGTGTTTTCTTCCTACCTTAATGTGCTTGATATTGATGCATCATATCAACCACCTTAGGATGGGGGCATATATAAGGTAAGCTGTCTGTTGTAGATGTTAGCAATGTGCTTGTCCTCATGTGTAGTTTAAAGACTAGTGGTGATGAGTCCCTTCTGCATTCCAAGTTTGTTTTCAATCAATCAATTAGTCAATCATTTTAAGCCCTCTACGGAGGCAGGGGTGGTGTACTTCTTAGAGAATACTGCATCATCCTATCATTTTCAAAAGTCCTCTGTGGAGGCGGGGAGCAGTTCTGTGACTAACTCAACCCTTAAGTGTGTCTTTGACAATTGTTGTGGTGAAGCCCAATTGTCGGTGCGTGCCTATAATGTGCCTGAGATGGTGATGAGCCTAGAAATAGGAACACTCCATCGCTTGTCTGTCGTGTTTTCTCCATGTCTTCAAAGCACATGTGTGTTTGGCGTGCTTGCTTTGTTTGGCGTGTCTTGCATGTGTGTTTCCCCATATATGTAGTCTAAAGACTAGCGCGATGAGTGCTTCCTGCATTATGGGAGGTGTGTTTACTTTCATGTACTTGTATCTGCATTTCATATATATGAGGAAAAGAAAATAAATCATTCCTGTCTTATATGCATTTACTGTATTCTTCATCTTTTGCATGACTGTAACTATCTTCTTCATATTTTCCATGCCTGTCATTGTCTTCAATGTGTCTGGCATGTCTTCTCCATGCTTGGCGTGTTTGCTATGTTTGTTGACCATACTTTAATACATGTATTGGCCTTGTGTTTATACATACATTAAAGTGGGCACTAAATGTAAAGTCAAAAAATATCCCCTTGGGGGATTTCCCTCATAAGGTTTAGCTCCCGGGTCTTTTATCTACATTTAGGACATCTTGCATCACATTTTGACATCCTGATGAAATGATCCCTAAGTTTCATGACAAATGGGACCTAGGGCGATCCCTTGAACCTAACCCTAACCAAAATAGGGGGGGAGGACTTGGGCGCTCGCACCCTCATCTTGCCCTATTTTGGGTCAGTCCCAAATTTTGGGTGTTGGCTTGTGACCGTTATTTAGGTCCTATGCCAACACAGTAAGTTTAAATTATGAAATTCTTGGTGGGAGTGTTTGTAGTTAGATGTATAAGCATGTTTAGGCATTCATTTGTAAACTAGATGATTACTAGCTAGCGATTTGGATTCTCGAGTTTATGTGAAGGTGATTCAAGGCATTCATTGTGTAGCAAGAGCAGATTTGTGTTGTTTATGTGTTTGTATTTGCAGATTTGATTAATCATCTCCTCATGGCATGAAGAGATTCTTCCTCCCATGAGATCTTCACTACAAGGTGACATCATTTATGTTTTTAAGCATTTATCATTTGGTTTTTGCCTCTGCCCCTCAAGGGCACGCACTCTTTATCTGACAACGGTGTTCGAAAGACTTGAATGTCTCTCCAGGGCTTGACTAAGGCAAGCCTCTAAACACCACAACCCTATCCCAAAGTTTCTGTGATTGTAGGTTACAAGTTGAAGATATGGGAAAGGTGGAGTTGCAGGAGGGTACTACAGAGTGTCAAATTTGCATATCAGAGTTGAAAATAGCACCCTGGACTTGGGCGCCTGCTATTTAGTCCTCCAGATTTCGCAACAGAGAAATCTCTGTGACAACAGGAACAGATTGTAGACTAAGTTCCCAGATCCTGACAAAAAGCATGGCACTAGATTAGGGCATCCGCTCATTAGTCCCTAACTATTCCACTTTCAAACCCTGAAAATAGGTGCATAGTTATCTATCATTTTACATCTTTCTATAGCAGCATTTTCTGATATTTGTCCATTTGCTTCTGTATTTGCATAATTAGGGTTTTGGTGTATAATTGAGCATAATTGATAATCAAATCATACAAATCTAAGTTTCCCTACATTCCTAGTGACCAAGGGTATGATAGTGCATTGCTACTCGACCCAAAGTCCTTGAATGAAAGGGTGAAAGGAGGATACACACACAAAACTACCAAAAACCAATCATCCAAATTTTACCCTTTACAGTTCCTTGTCTTGTGACTACTACAACTTTAGTTTTATTTTTCTTTTTCTTAATGTTTATTTGTTTATAACTTAGCTTATCATAATATTCCTCATCTGATGCTTCATTATATGTATTTTTTGAGTCATACTTATTTTTCTTATGGCACCTTCTGGATGCTTGTGATGTATCTTTAGGTATTTTCATTATTATTCATGCTTCCTTTTGTGAATTGAATCCCTGTAACTCATCTATTTTTGATTGAGAAGGTATGTTTTTAAAATACTACTAATCTTTGTCACAAGTAAACAAGTCATGGTATAAGTTACCTCAAAATGTGCATTGTTTCTTCTTATCCCCTAACATTCATTTGCAAAATGCCCTTGTTTACCATATTTGTAACAAGTTGCATCATCTCTCCTTCTTCTTCCTCTACCATGGCCTCTTCCTCCTCTATATCCATTGTACTGGCCTCTTTCCTCATAGTTGTTCATGTAATTGGGGTTTGTGTTTTTTAATGTATTAGCATTTTTCTGATTAACCCAATTAGGGACTTTGTAACCATGGTTTTGGATGTATAGAGGTTTCTCGACCAATCCTTTTACATATGCCATGTGATTATCTGCTCTATTATTGTGGTGGGCATTACACCATAGTTCATAGTCATCGTTATCTTCCCTTAGCCTAAATGACTGTGATGGGCAATCTTTTGTCTCATGGTCATCCCAATCACCACAGATACCACAATAGAATGTGTTGTTCCCTTTTTGGTATTGTCTTAATATCTACCTTTATTGTGGTAGCCTTTTTGTCTCCTTTTATCATTGGGCACTCATTCCACATATGTCCTTCTTTTGTACAATAAGAGCACCATATATTTGGTTTCTACTTTTGTGTACTTTCTTCCTTTTGTGCTAGGATTTCTTTCTTTAGTTTTAGTTGTTCCAGCTCTAATTTAATTTTCTCTATTTCTATATTTTCCTTAGTTTTGCCATTTATGTGCCATGTTTGTGACTCTATGTGGCATGCAATAGTTACCGCTTCGAAGCATGAGTTGAAAAGTTTGCCCTCTAGGGACGTCCTGATATCAGGGATTAGTCTTGAAATAAACCATTCGATCCTTTGCTTCTCCATCAATGGTTCTTCTAGTTTGTGGCATATTTCCTTGAATCTTTTGTCAAAATATTTAATAGATTCTCCCTCTTTTTGGACCATGTCTTGCATTTTTCCTACTCCTTCAGTGGGTATATCTGGTGATTCAAAATTGTCCAAGAATGCTTTCTTGATGTCATCCCATGATTTATCATGGTTGGGACATATCTTCCTATACCAATTCAACACTTCATTCCTTAAGGTTCCAACAAAATCAAATAGTTTGGTTTGGTCTCACGTTACGTTCTTTCTTTGCCATGTGGATTCTAATACAAATACATGTTCTGCAGCTTCTATGGTATCTATTCCAAACACTGGTAGCTTGATTGGTGAGTCCATTTTTTGTTGTTTTTGTGTGTTATCCTCCTTGTGGTTGTTTGTTCTAATTTCTTTTGTTGTTTCTTACTTTGCCTTTGCAATAAGGGTTTTTGTGAGGCCTACACTTTTTCATTTCCGTACATGTGACTATTTAGTTTACTGTTGTTGGTATTTTTATATTTATGGGACTGTTGTTCCCAGATTTTCAAACTATTAAAATCTTATTATGTTAAAGGAAAACTAATTGGGTGATATTAGATAGAAAATTGTCATGTGATTTCATTATGTTTATAAGAACTGTGGTATGCTTTAGAAATGCATGTATTAAATTTACTTCGGCTATGATATTTATATGTGGAATTAACTTTGAAACTGAGTGTGCAGGTATTTCTAACAAAACCACAAATACAGGATATCATTCCAGTTGTATCCCTTGTGAGTCGATCTAGTTCCACGAGGAACTAAGATCAACCTTGTGTTTGCTAAATTGTTGTAATGTGGTATTGTTGTAATGTTGCATGAGGTTAAGGGAAATAGTTCTATCTTCTGAATTAATTATATTGTGATATGTGTGGTAAGAGATGTGTTTTGAATCTTGTTTTAACTTTATTTCTTTTTGACCCTCTTCTTGTGTTTTTACTTGACTCTGGGAGTCCTAACTAGGTTTAAAACAACCCTAGGTTATACCCCATGGGTCTAGGGACCTTTTTGACTAGGATAACCTTGGGTTAACCTCCATATGGTCACTTCAACTTCAGGGTGAAGTTAAGTGACGAATTTAGAAGCATGGGGACAATGGGATGAGTGAAATCCACACTCAGGCCCACTTCCAAGTCATGGAGCAACTCCATGATCCCCTAATAATGGAGTGCTTGTCTCCTTGTGCCTCTCTTTTGGTGGGGTTCCCCTTAATGAGGGTGGTGTGTCACCCACTCTCTTATTTTAGTTTACTTATTGTATTTTTATTTCTACATGTGGGCTATAATGGGGTACCTCTTGAGTGGGGTTAATTGTTTTAAGTCCATTAGGGATAATGGATAATGAGTGGGTTTATTTTATTAATTCCACTTGGGATAGTGGAGATATTTTTTAATTCCACTTGGGATAGTGGGGATATTTTATTAATTCCACTTAGGATAGTGGTAACTTCACCCTAAAGTTGAAGTGACCATATGGAGGTTAACCCAAGGTTATCCTAGTCAAAAAGGTCCCTAGATCCATGGGGTATAACCTAGAGTTGTTTTAAACCTAGTTAGGACTCCTAGAGTCAAGTAAAAACACAAGAAGAGGGTCGAAAAGAAATAAAGTTAAAATAAGATTCAAAACACATCTCTTACCACACATATCACAATATAATTAATTCAGAAGATAGAACTATTTCCCTTAACCTCATGCAACATTACAACAATTTACCAAACACAAGGTTGATCTTAGTTCCTCATGGAACTAGATCGGCTCACAAGGGATACAACATAGGGTGTGGAATGATCTCCGGTATTTCTAGTTTTGTTACAAATACCTACACACTCAATTTCAAAGTTAATTCCACATATAAATATCATAGCCGAAGCAAATTTAATACATGCATTTTTAAAGCATACCACAGTTCTTATAAACATAATGAAATCACATGACAATTTTCTATCTAACATAACCCAATTAGTTTTCCTTTAACATAATAAGATTTTAATAGTTTGAAAATCTGGGAACAATAGTCCCATAAATATAAAAATACCAACAACAGTAAGCTAAATAGTCATATGTACAGAAATGAAAAATTGTAGGCCTCACATACTCCCCCCCTAAGACTGTACTTCCTCCTAGAAGTCATCAAAGAGGTGAGGATAAAAGGAACTCATAAGATTTTAAAGTATGATACTAAATGTTATAAAGGCATAATCCTATTCACAAAGCTCACTGTATTGATTGAAATCAACATAAGAAATTTCATGTTCATCAATCATTATCACACATGCATAAGGAATTCACACATCATACAACCTATTTATATAGAACATCTAAACACATATTTTCATTCATCCACATTACAGGGATTAACTTCACAAGGCTCACATAAAGGTTTAGGGGGATATCATAGTCTCATCATAGAACCAAGTAACCAATAACTAGTGCCAAGTAACCAAAGATCCAAGAACCAGGTAGAATGATGGTCTCAAGGCCACGCGCCTGGGAGCCTCACCATACATTCCCACAATGGCCTACCTCTTATTTGTATAAGGGTTTAGCCTCCAAGAGATAACTAATATAAGAACAAGATCACTAGGAAGGTAAGTGGATAATGACCAGCCCATACTAGTCCACACCTACCCCCATCCTCATAAGTTTCCCATGTCTACTTCCCTATATACACTCCACCAGAGGTCGCTCCATCGACATGGCGAGAAGAACAACACAACACAAGACCAGCACTAGAAAAATAGAAAGAACCTAGCTTAGCCAACACAAATATCCAGAAAAGCCAAGAGGAGAAGTCTCCAAAACCCAATTTAGAATAAATAAATAAATGAATAAATGCGTGCAATTTCAACATTAAAACAACGTAACCATAGGAGTTACGTGAAAAAGGAAAAATCAAAAGTTGTGGCTAAGCTACTTTTAGACAAGATAAAATAACAAGGCTGGTCCACACAACCAAGATACAAAAAGGTCACCAAAAAATTGAAAGAAATAATCGCAATCCAAGAAAGTGCACATTACATCACTACACTCCACAAGATACACAAGGGCGAGGAAGAGTCCAACACAACCCTCGCCACCTAGACCAATTGACTCCAGAGGACAATCGACCAAGAGGATCACAACCACCACAAAACACAAGCGGAAGACTTCGATACTCATGTGACAAGGCCATCATGATGACAAAACAAGAGGATGGGTATTCCTCCAAGGTGAAGGTTAGTCGACAAACCACAACCTCACTCTCTTGCAGCTACATGTAGTAGGACAAGGGTCAAACCATGCTCAACCCACTCCATGTCGGTCTAAACAACATGCAAACTCCAGAGCTCCCAATGTTGAAACATGTGCTCTGATACCAAATGTCATGACCACTTTTTCCATGCGGTTATAACACGCATTACACACGTGTCATGTCCACATGCTGCATGTGGACATGACACGTGTGTAATGCGTGTTATAACCGCATGGAAAAAGTGGGCATGACAGTTTTATCTTCTTTGCCCTTATTTCTTTGTAATTTAATGTCAAAGTAATATTTCCCTAATATTTCTTCATACTAATTTATTCTTCTCTTTCTTTTTGTTTGTCTATCTCTTTGTTTTGTTCTTCCACCAAAATTAATCTTGATTTGTATGGCACTGGGGTTGACTCTTGGTCGAGGGGTTGTACCTTTTCAAATTGTTATTTCATTATAGGGGATGTCTTTATGTTTTTTAGTGACATTTTGTTAGTTCTTAATAATGATTCTCTTGATTGTCTTATACCACTAAAATCAATGGTATCTGGTACTACATCTATTCCTATTTCTCTTATTCTCATCATGCTCTGATTCACCAAATAATCCAGGTATTCCTCATCAAAATTAATGGCTGGATATTTTTCATGGGGTTCAATATTGATTCCCATTGCTCATTGATCTTGATCTGGACATTAGTGAGATCAGGATGAACATATGGTGATTTACCCAATTACGAGAGGGTTACCCTAGGGTTTTAGTATAGTCTTCTTCCCATGTCCTCCTAGAATCATTATAAGTAGTAATGCTTCCTTCCAGATTCCTGAGCATCTCTTTGGCTTTATCAATATGTATTATTATCAGCTCTGGATTCATATTTGTAGAAATCTCTATTATCTCTATGGCAGCCCCTATGGTGCACTCTTCTTCTATCACTAAATTTGTTACATCATTTTATCCAGTTGCACTCACCTCGGCATGCTCAACAACACACTTCTTGGCATGCTCATCTTCTTCTTTTTCTTTTGAAACCTTTATGATGTGTTCTCTCCCTATCTCTTCTTTTTTTTCCATTCTTTTGCGATATATTTCCCATCTTTCTTGGGTTTGTTTCAATCTCCTTTCTTCCATGCTTATTTCCATTCCAGTTTGGATTGTTTCACTATTTTTTCTTAATTTCTTGCTATCCCCTTTTTCCATGGGTGTTTTAGGTATGGTATTTCATTAATCCTTATGTATCCCATGGTTGGCATACTTTGAATGGTCACATCTTTTCAGATCCTTCCCCTTTCCCATTTGTCATCGCCTTAGGTTGTCTTCCCCCCTTTCACAAGGGTAGGTCCTAAGAGAATTTACCGTAGGTTAAAAAAATTCATGTTACCTTTCCAATTCTCTGTTCTACAACTATTTTATCTTTATTTGTTCTTCACTGCTCTATCTAGGTTCCCGGCAATTGAACCAAATGTTGGCAAGAAAAGATAGGACACAATCCAGAGATCTGAGCCTAAGTCAAGTCTCTATCTATATATACCCTGGACATGACAGTGATAGAGTCATAGATAACAACGATAGAAATCTTATAGGGTGGTAAGAATAGATCATACATACAAGTCATTCACATTCATATACATAGTTCAATAGTTATAATCCTTATATCTCCATATATATATTCATGTTAGCATCATATACACAAGGCAGGTCTAAGTCTCTACTACGTATTATATTACTTCTACATTAACCTCTTATCTCATATCATATCTTGTCATACTATTTATTACATATATGCTATGATAGGGGCATGTCCCTTATCAAAGAACCTAAATAATATCTTTTATGTCAGCCTTGTCCTCTGTACTTCACTTGCGTTAAGTTGCAGTAAGTTTTGGTGAGTGACCTGTACCCTGCCAACAGGGCTTTCATAAGATACCCTTGAAACAATCTTCTCTTCCTCTCTATCCTTCTAGGGTTCCTTCTCACCCAGATTCTCACTATTTAACTCATTTTTTTCTTCTAGACCTTCTGTTCTTTTCTCTCCTCATTAGTGTAGGAGTTTCCTTCTTCCTCCTTCCTTACCCCATCAATAGGGCTTTGATTAGTATCTAACAATTTACTCTCTTGGAATAAACCCTCCTCTTAGGTTTCATTTCGAGATTGGTCTTCCGAAACTAGGGTCTCTTCTTTCCTATTGGTTTCCTTATAGGGTTCAATCCCCAACCTTCACCTTAGGATTCTAGGCATTCTCATTTCCTGAATCATTCCCATTGCTATTTTCTCCATTGGCTTCTTTTTGTCTCTAAACCTTACTGACTGTGTTGCTATTTTTATTCAAGCAATGTTTAGCCCAGTGTCCCATTTGCTTGCATTTAAAACAAGTAAAAGGTGAGGATTCAAACTCTAGGGTTTGTTTCCATACCCTGAGCTTGGAATTTATTGAGACTATGATGGGAGAAAGGTTTCTGATCTATACACACACAAATCCTTGCAAAAATGAGCCTTTTCTTGGGACTAGTCTTAGGATCAATGGTGAATAAATGACCAAAACCACTAGCTATCCCCTTAAAGAATGCCTCCTCCCAAAATTCCATAGGTAGACTAAGCAATCTAACCCACATAAGGGCAACATTTAAAGGAGTCTTGAGAAGGATTAAACCCAGTAGCCATCTCTTGAGAGCTAAAGCAAATTTCCCAAGGAACTAGGGACCTCTTGCTAGGACATTACACAAGTCTTCTTTGCATGCAAAGGAGAAAGAAAATAATCCTTTAGGCATAGCAAGTACATCCATTTGCCTTTTGGTATGCCATCTCTTATGAGTCCAAGACCTGACCAACTCAATATTTGGTCTAGGTCCCATAAATTTGCCAACAAGGGACATTTCCATTTTAGAAACTCCCATATCCATAATAATATCAAGAACATTGATTGAGACCTCACCTTTATTAGGGCCATAAACCACCAACATAGGAGAAGAGACACTTTTCCCTTTGAGATGGATGCTTGTTTGCTTTAGCCTTGAAGCCCATGCAATAGGACCCACATCAATCTTGAGGGATGCTCTCAAGGATTGTCCTTCATCCAAGGCAAGGTTGGGATCAAAGAGACATTCCCCAGACCCGATAGGAATGTTGCAAGTTCGCTAAAACTCTTTTTGATTACTCCCTTCCACTGACACTCGTCGTCCTCTTAGCTCCTCGATTCCCCTCATCCAACTCTGTAGAAAGGAAGCCCACCTTATGAGAAATCCCTTCATGATAACATCCATCTATAGAGTCCTCCTACTCTGAATTCGTATTCACATATTCAAACTCACCTATCCTGTCTACAGAGCCACTGCTTCCCCCCTTCCACCATCTGCCTTCCCACCCATCATTGTGTTAACTTTATTAGAGTTAACTACTTTAATGCATCACATTTAATTTTTGAATATTCATTTGTAATTACTAACCTAGATCTAAATTGATTTAGGTTAATTATGCTTTATAGACTACACTAGATTAATTAGTCTTGCATAAACTAAGGTACTTTTTGCCATTATAGGAAGCAAGAAGAGGATCTTCTAGGCACAATGGCACTCACAAACTTCAAGACACTTCCCTTCCTAGTATATTGACAGTACTTACTATATGCAAAGTACATATTTAGAGTGCTGTAGAATTAAAATAAATTCATATAATTAATTTGTTTATATATCTCAAACTAAATAAAAATTACCTTAACTTATAAACCCTATCAACATTCCTATTTTATATTGAAAGCAATTACTAATTTTTTTATACCAAATATTATAAATATAACCATACCACTATCAAATTTAAACCTACTATTACCCCTTTTAAATTTTGTCCTTTTAAATTTTGTCCTTTTAAAAGGTTTATTTGATGAATTAAATATGATTAGAAAAATCAAACCCTAACTTCTTGGTTAAAAACACCTCTCACCTCTAATTGAAAACTTGCTTTGAAAATAAATTGATGTATCTATTCCCATAAGCTGTCCAAATTCATTCACTTTTATTCAACATTCAAATATCTAGCCGGAAAGAGTGGAAAAACATTAATGTTCTAGTGGGGGTCGAGAGATGACGTTACTTTAAGTCGTCGTCCGTGCGTCACAATCCTACAAACGAATACATTAAAAAAAAAAAAATTTATATAAACCTGATTTAAAAAATAATAAAATAACAAACTCATGTACGTATTTTGGTCTATTCAATAATGTCAGACAGAACTGCATAACCATAGAATAAAACGTGGATATGTAGGTAGTGTCTTGGTATGGATTAATATAAGTGAGAATGTGCTCCAAGATAATGTGATAATAGTTTTTCTTTTTTAATATTGCTTTTAATGTTTGTTTTATATTTTAGGGGAATAATACTTATACCTATTTTAATAAGTCTTTTGACTTGATGTTGTTGTTGGGGGTAGTGTTATGTTAATATTATATGGCAGTTATTGAGAGTTATATTATAATAATGTAATAGTTGTTATTAGCACTAAAACAATTTAGAATTTGTCACCTACTTATGATTTGGTATGATTCGGGTTTATAATTGCTTGTCAATGTATATGTTCAAAGGTTTTTTTTGGAGGTACTAAATTTATATGAAAGAGATTTGTTATATTGAATAAAGTTTTGTAATTATATTTGTAAGAGTAAAGAGTTAATTTACAAGAATTGACCTTATAAAATTATAATTGGAAAATAACAAGTTAGTTTTGTAATTATATTTGTAAGAGTCAAGAGTTAATTGACAAGTATTGACCTCATAAAATTATAATTGGAAAATAACAAGTTAGTTTTGTAATTACATTTGTAAGAGTCAACAGTTAATTTACAAGCATTGACCTTATAAAACTATAATTGGAAAATAGACAAGTTATAAGGATAAACTATAATAAAGGAAGAATAATACAACTAGCTTATAGAGCATAATACCAATCAAAGTGGGGAGAAGCATCTCATATAGATGTAGTCATCCAAAAAAATAATGAAAAGAAAAACTATTTAGAGCCCATATTTATTTGTTAAATCTATGTTTAAAATAAATAAAACATGTAGTAAATAAAATAGTATCTCTATGATAAAATAAATTAACTCTTAATTTAAAAAAATTCTATGCTAAAATAAATTAACTTTAAAGTAAAACAAGTTAACTCTAAAGTAAAATAAATTAAAGACAAATAATAAAAATAAAATGATGTGACTTTTCAAAACAAAATAAAAGATTTTATAGAAAATAAAATATTAAAAAAATGGGGGAAAAACAAAAAACATCAAGAAACAACCATAATGTCCAAAACCATATTAAAGGGACCACCATGTTACTAATGCTTAGCCATTGAAAGATTAATGATCTAAATTTGGAACTGTAGTTGGGTTTTGCCCACTACTAGTTGGGCACTTTCAAAGCTAGTTGGGCACTTACAAATCTATTCCCTACTCTGTAATGGGGTTGGGTTTGGATGGGGAAATAAATAATGGTTTAAGAGTCTAGAATAAAAGTAAAGATAAGAGTGATTAAATATTTATTTTATTTTGTTTTTGTTTTTATATTTATTTTTTATAGTTTGTAATTTGTATGTTGTTTGGTTGTATAATGTTGATACGTACATATTGTTAATGTTGTTATATGAAAACTTATTGATTTAATTAGTATTAATATTTTTATGTTTTTTTAAATAGGTTAGATATTAAAAAATAATTAAATAACAAATATCTTAATGATTTGAATAAATAATGTGTTGATGGATGGCTTTCTAGGCAGCGGCTATTCTCCCGACAAAATCGCATGTCCTAAGACATCCAAGACATCATAACACCATCCCCCATGCCCCATACGCCACCATCACGATGGAGGATGAGACAGCATATTAACAACAAGACACATGACAACTTGCATTTCCGATTTGATGGGACCCACCTCCCGTACGCCAAAAATTTGAAATGTTACGTGCTCATAAACCCATTCCCCCTTGTGTGGGATGTACTTTTTTCCGTGTAGGAGCCAAAACAATAGCTATTCCATTGGAAGTTGCATCGACCCCAAGCCCAGTGCACTGAGTCGAAGCCAGTTGCCTCGTCTTTGACAGGTGTCATCTGCAGTGGGAAATGGAGATAAGATTTCCGATGGGGGTTATATTAAAAGGCATTAAAATACCTGATTGTTATGGTCTAGTTTGATTATTATCCTTCGTTTTTGTCAAGGGCGTCTGTTGTAATATAATTGTGAAACACAAAATGCTTCCCTGGGTTTTCTGGATAATTGTGTTTGAAATGCTTGTGAATAGGGAACATGACTATTGTTATTGTAATTAGTCATTAACAGAAAACCCTATTTGATGCTTTTTTCTGTGTTTTTGCAGAGTAGTGGAGGACGTTTATGGAGGACAACTTCCCAAGAGTCAGAAAGGGTGGAAAATGTATGTATATCCACCAATTTTGTCTTCCAATTGCCATTCTACTCTGGAATTGTGAGTATATGCAAAAAGATGGGGAACCAATAAGTCGCCACATGACTTTTTGGTCTCATACAAGTTATAAGCAAGCACATTATAACACGCTCACATTTTGCAAAAGTAAAACTTAAATCTCTCCCTCCCTCCCTCCATCCCTCCTAGTTTTCCTTTTCCTTTCCAATTTCCCTTTAGTTCCCACCAATTTTTCCCTATTTTACTATTTTCCACCTCTCCTCCCATCATTTTTCCCATCCAATTAACTTCCGTTTTATCTTGTTTCCATTTCATCATCCCAATTTATATCCTCATCCCTCTTTGCATGTCCTAGTTTTCTTGTTTCTATTTGCTTTGTTGAGAGAGAGAAAGAGAGACCTAGTTTTCTTGTTTCCATTTCCTTCGTCAATAAGGGAAAGAGAGGGAGAGGGAGAGGGAGAGGGAGAGAGAGAGGGGAGAGATAGGGAGATAGAGGAATGATAGGGGAGCGAGAGGCAAGAGATAGGGAGATAGGGAGAGAAAGGAGATAGATAGGGGGAGATAGAGAGTGAGTCCAAAGAAATAAGAAGAGAGATTGAGAAGTAGAGGGACAATAGAGATAGGGAACCTAATTAAAAAATAATACTAATAATAACTAATTAAATAGTACAATCCTTATGGATACCCTATTAGGCATGACAAACAACTAAATAAAAATGTGACATGTAAAACAGGGAATTTGCAAATTGCCATATTTGAGTCCCGGTTCCTGGAACCTGTCCGGCTTCTGGAAGAACATCTTATCTTAGTGTGAATGATCTTTGCACTAAGTGACTCAAATAACACGCAAGTAAAAGCAAGTCAATATTCAATTGTTTATTCTAAACAAGAAGCTTCCTCTAACCAACCTTGCAGGCAGAACAGTTTGACTGGATCCCATGATTCAGTGTTTATCGTCTCTTGCTTTTGCTATAAATTGCTCACAAGTCCTACTCTTTTATCAAATTGTGACATATTGATCATCCTTGTTAAGACTTTTCTTCCTCAGTAGGAATTGGAATATATCAGCATTCATTTGATTACAAACAGCGAAATTCAAGATGGGAGGAAGCAGCATTTTGATAATCGGAGCAACTGGTTACATTGGTCGCCATGTGGCCAGTGCAGCCCTTGCTCAAGGCCACCCCACTTTCCTCCTTGTTAGGGAATCCACAACTTCTAACCCTGACAAGGCCCAGTTGCTGGAGTCCTTCACATCCAAAGGAGCAACTCTGGTCTATGTGAGTTACTCATACAATGTTTTTTCAATCACCCACAATGTTTTTCTTACCACTAATGTTTTTGCAATACCCAAATGCAGGGATCCATAGATGATTATGCAAGCCTTGTAGAGGCAGTCAAGAAGGTGGATGTGGTGATTTCCACAGTGGGTGCTCCACAGGTAACAGATCAGTTCAATCTCATCAAGGCCATCAAGGCTGTTGGCACCGTCAAGGTACAATCCATGTCTATGGTTTAACCAAATCCACGACAAAGGTCTTAATGCAATTCTTTGAGTCCTGGATTGAGTTTATATGTATGTTTTGCAGAGGTTTTTCCCATCAGAGTTTGGGATTGATGTTGATAGGCACCACGCAGAGGAGCCTATGAAGAGTATGTTTGACTTGAAAGTAAAACTCCGTCGGGCTATTGAAGCAGAGGGCATTCCATATACATATGTTGTTCCCAACAGTTTTGCAGGCTACTTTCTTGCTAACTTTGCGCAGCTTGGCCTAACAGCTCCTCCAAGAGACAAAATTGTTATTTATGGAGATGGAACTACCAAATGTATGTGTCATTTTCATTTTATGATTAATTAATAACATCCACTTATTGGTTCTTCTAGGTCTGTATTACTAATGGTTTTTAGTTCTTTTTGTTTGACTCTGGTCTCTGTTATAAATTCCCTAACTATATTTACTGTTATGACTTTTGTTGATTCATGATCTCTGTTATTAGAGTTCTTTGTCGATTCGTGATCTCTATAATTAGATTTCTTTTGTGAGTCATGATGTCTGACATGAGTTCCAAGCAAAGCTGCAATAGATCAGGGTCTCTGTTATTGGAATGTTGCTTGATCTTTGTCTGAAATATCTTTTAATGGGACTGCAGCTGTATATTCGAAGGAAGATGATGTTGGGACATTCACGATCAAGGCAGTAGATGATCCAAGAACCTTGAACAAGATCCTCTACTTGAGGCCTCCTGCCAGTACTATCTCTACCAATGATCTTGTAGCCCTTTGGGAGGCAAAGATAGGGAAGACTTTGGAGAAGGTCTATCTATCTGAGGAGCAGGTTCTTAAATTACTCCAAGGTGAGGATTTGCAACCCCAATTCGATAGTCTATTGTTAAAATTGGCATAAGAAACATTAAGCTAGGGAATATACTATTTAGGGATTGTCGGTATTACTTGTTTCTATTGGAAGTTCTATTAGTATAAAGGATTTTGAATCCTCACCATATAATTTGTTACCATGTATAGTGAAATTAACACCTTTTTAAACTGTGTTTGGCGATGCAGATACACCTTTTCCAGGAAATTATATGGTATCAATTTACCACTCCGTTTATGTGAAAGGGGATCAAACCAGTTTTGAAATTGGACCTGATGGGGTTGAGGCCAGCGAGTTGTACCCAGATGTCAAATACACAACTGTCGAGGAGTATCTCAGTGCATTTGTGTGAATTATATAAGATGCTCTTGCACAAATTGAGAGACTAGGTAATGATGCAAATATATGAGCATTATAAGTATGTTCTCTTTTCAGGAAAAGCCATGCTCTCTGTAGCAAATGCCTGAGAAGTTTTACTAGCTCTTGAAAATTTGTTCTCTAAAAACTGCATATTATAGAAGGGTGGTTACTGAGGCTTGTCTCAGGGCTTTCGGAGTTGGACTTCTATGATACCAATACCATGTTCTCTTTTTGAATAATTATATTTATGCTTTTTGTGGTTGTTAAAAAGGTTGAGGTCCTTTCCCAGATGAATCATTGAACATGAATGACACCATAAAATATATTAAGGTAAACAGTACCAAAAACAATATGATTCCAACTGTTACAGATACTAATAGAGGTTTTCCTTGTATTGATGGAATATTGAGGTCCATTCTCTTATTTATTACCGTAAGCTGAATTATTATAGAAACACATAACTCATTCGTAGAACAGTTAGACCATCCACTATATTCTACTCTCTACTATAGAAAAGCTCTTTGTCCCTATCATCAGTTAAGGCTCTGCAAATTGCTTCCAAGTCTAGCATATCCATGACCATAGATGTCTCTGTGGAATGGGAAGTTCATTAAAATCAACCCATACAACTGTATGATATATCATCCAAGGAATTTTTATGGAGGGAAAATAAATATCGGGGTTTCCTCTAATTTTTTGGCTCTTTTGTAGACTTTAAATCGGTTCCACCAACGCTTGAGCACCTTTTAGTTGTAATTACCCTCAGACTGGAAGCGAGAATGGATAATTGAAAAGGTTGTCTGATGAGTTCAGAGTGATTCCATTGATATCTTTTTGCATCGGGAAATCCATTGAACATTCAAAATCAACACACATAATTTGATGCTATATCATCGAAGAAATTCCGATTGCAAAATAAATATGGGGTTTCCTCCAATTCCATGAAAAATGTTTCGTGGCATTTTTTAGTATGTAAACCGCATCCACCAATGCCTAAGCTCCCATTTAATTGAAATTACCCTCAGATTGGAATCAACTGAACTAGATGAAATTGGACGGTTAAGAGTCCGAATTCAGGGTGATTCCATAGATATTCATATCTTTTTCAAAGGGTAAGTTTATTAAACATCCAAAATCAATAATTTAAACTAAATGCTATATCATTCAAGAAATTTCTGATGTCAAAATAAATACTGGAGTTTCTCTAATTCTCAACATGATTTGCCTCCCATAGGGCTACAAACTACAAGATCATTGGTGGAGATAGTATTGGCTGGAGGCCTCAAGTAGAGGATCTTGTTCAAGGTTCTAGGAACATCTACCGGCTTGATCGTGAACGTCCCAACATCATCTTCCTTTGAAAATACAGCTGCATTCCCGTTTAAAGATATTTCAGACAAAGATCAAGCAAAAATCCAATAACAGAGACCCTGATCTATTGCAGCTTTGCTTGAAACTCATGTCAGATATCATGACTCACAAAGTAATCTAATAATAGAGATCGCGTATCAACAAAGAACTCTAACAACAGAGATCATGAATCAATAAAAAAAATCATAACAGTAAATGAATTTACGGAATTTATAACAGAGACCAGAGTCAACAAAAAGGATTCCTAAAAGCCATGAGTAATACAGATCTAGAAGAACCAAGAAGTGGATGATATTTATTAATCAACTAGAAAAATGGAAATAACACATATATTTTGTAGTTTCATCTCCATAAATAACAATTATGTCTCTTGGAGGAGCTGTTAGGCCAAACTGCGAAAAGTTAGCAAGAAAGTAGCCTGCAAAATGGGAATGACATATGTATATGTAATGCCTTATGCTTCAATACCCCGACGGAATTCAACTTTCAAGTCAAGCATACTCTTCATAGGCTCCTCTTCTCTGTGCTTATCAACATCAATCCCAAATTCTGATAGGAAAACCTCTGCAAAAGATACATATAAACTCAATCCAAGACTCACAGAATTGCATTAAGACTACTGTCATGGATTTGGTGAAACTATAGACATGGATTGTACCTTTATGGTTCCAAAATCCTTGATGACCTTGATGAGATTGAGCTGATCTGCTACCTGTGGAGCACCCACCGTGGAAATCACCAACATCTACCTTCCTGACTGCCTCTACAAGGCTTGCATAATCATCAATGGATCCCTGCATTTGGGTATCGCAAAAACAATATTATTAGTAAGAAAAACAATGTTAGTTGTTGAATGGTGATTAAAAAAACACTGTACACGATTAACTTACATAAAGCAGAGTTGCTCCTGGATGTGAAGGTCTCTAGCAACTGAGCCTTGTCAGGGTTAGATGTTGTGGATTCCCTAATGAGGAGGAAAGTAGGGTGGCCTTGAGCACGGGCTGCATTGGCCACATGGCGACCAATGTAACCAGTTGCTCCAATTATCAAAATGCTTATCCCTCCCATCTTATGTTTATTTGTTTGTAATGAAACGAATGCTGATATATTCCAATTCCTATGGAGCAAAAAAAGTCTTAACAAGGATGATCAATATGTTGCAATTTGAAGGAAGAACAGTACTTGGGAGCAACTTATGCAAATTGCTTCTATCAATTCTTGAGTGATAATGGAACCGTATGAGGCTCTGTAAGCCAAGCGTATTATTGACCATATAAAGCATAATGCATATTTCAGTGAGACCTATTAAGATTCATTATTGGTTGTGGTGATGCAGCTGGAAATCAAAATCAAAATGAGAAATGGCAAGGGATGCATGCCATTATAAACCCTGAAACTCTGAAAGTAGTCCCTTTAACAAAAAGAGGAATCCAACATGTATTGAATGCTTGTATCAATGTCATTATAAACTCTGATTTTTTTTATTTTTATTTTATATTAGAGATCGTAAACAAAAAAACAGGTAAAATATGAGGTCCATAGCTACAATATATATCCAGCGTTCAGCACAAAACTAAAAGGAACTTATACAGCCTCAGAAAACAGCACCAGCTGTCAAAAAGATAGCAAACGTGCTTACAAGATACTTGATTTAGAATATACAAGAAGGATGACTCATATCTGTTCCTAGCAGCATTTTTTTATTATTGCTGCATTCAGACATATCACATTCATAAGTTCCAATCACAGGGTCAGCTATGTCTTCGGGGTCCAAATCTTTCATAGCTGGTTCATACTTCACTTTGTTGGCAGAATTCTCTGTTTTTTCAGGCATGCCGATATTGTGCTTTTCCATATAATCTCCCTGAATTTGTAGCTTTTCTCATTCATCTTACTCCTGCCATGAGGCCAGAAATAGGCCCTTTTTATCTCTTTTTTATAGACCAAGGTGAGACCCTCCTCTAACAAAATAAAATACTTGTCTTTAGGAATCTCAAGAATCACTGAAACTGCAACAGAATAGAAATAAAGGTGAGCTTGCTTCTTTTACTAAAAGAGGGGTAAAAATTTATTCAAACAAGAGAGAGTACAAAGCAAGGGCATTACTCAGTTCTGTCAAGCTCCACTAAATTATCCAACTTTTGAGACAGCTCCAAGGGTAATTGACCCATTCCACAATGTTCCAGTGTTGCATGTGATCAGAAGCCCATTTGGCCAAACAATCCGCTACTCCGTTCCATTCTCTAGGAATATGAATGAAAGAAACTAAATCCAGAGAATCACACAAATTAAGAATTTGTTTAACAACCAAAGCTAAGTGCCAATTAACATCAGCTAAATGTTGTCTATTCAACAAATTCACCACCACCTGGGAATCAGATTCACAAATGATCCTTCTCCATCCAAGATGACAGCCACGCTCCACCCCATATAAAATGGCAAGAGCCTCCATCAGATTGTTAGAATGAAGACGCTTATAAACAGAAAAGATAAACTGCACAGACCCAAAACTATCCCGACCAACTCCACCAATACCAGCATGACCAGGGTTTCCTCGAGAAGAACCATCTATGTTGAGTTTCAAAACTCCCTGAGGAGGAGGAGTCCAATGCCACTCCCTATTTAGCTTCCGAAGAGGGTGTCGACATTTATTTCTCATGAGGTGACCTTGTTGAGGAGGAAGATGAAGATGCTTGCAGCAATCAACATCTTGAGGATCCACTGCTTCCACCAAATCACAATTTGCCGAAACAGTTTCACCCAAAGAATGAAGAATTTTCCACCACAAGTGATGGGCTCCCAACATCACATCTTGAAAGATCCTACGATTCCTCTCCAACCAAATATTCCAAATTATAAAGGAAGGTCCAAGAGCCCAAGTAACTTGAAGAAAAGAGGTTTTAATAGGGGTTGTGCCCCAATGATCAAAAAACTCAGCCAAAGAGGAGACATGCCAACAAGCCTAGTTCCACACATTCCACCAAAAATGCCAAATCTCCCTAGAAAAATAACATTGGGAAAAGAGATGAGAAACACTTTCCTCACTATTACGGCATAGAACACACATGGAGGGACCCTGGAACCCTCACTTACTCAGATTATCCCAAGTAAGACAACGATTTTGAACCACCAACCACAAGAAGAAATTGCACTTGGGCCAAGAAAACTTATGCCAAACTTGCTTCCACCAAGGAACCTCAGTATCTTCAAACATCTGCCTTACAAGCTACACATAACCTATAGAAACAAAGTACTTCCCAGACAAATTGTTGTCGGCCCAAGCCAAAACATGGCCCCACCAAAGTAGTGCATTCACGAGAAGCAAGAATCTGAGATAGCTCTCTCCTATGCTCCTCAGATCCTCCAGAAGAGTGCTTCCATCTAAAACTAACAGCCTTCCCACAATTCTGTGCAACCTTATAATGCTCAACTGTGTCCCAGCGTGCAGCAGTAAAAATGTCACACAGAGACTGGAGGTGAGGAAAGCAGAAAGGATTGGAGGGTAACCATCCCAAGAATCCATAAAAAAAGAGCCTAAGACCCAGAATGACAGATCTAGAAAAGTCCATGCTTAACCAACTTAGCCCCATTTTCATGGTATGCCAGATCATAGACCCCCTTCCCTCCAAAGGAAAGCGAGGAACATCAAAAGAATTAACATCTTTAAAATACTTATGGGTGAGAATACAGGCCCAAAGCTAATGCTGACTAGTACACCAATGCCAATATAATTTAGCTACAAGAGCCTGTCCATTCAAAATAGCAGAATGCAAACCAAGACCTCCCACTTTCTTTGGTCTACACACAGTTTCCCACTTAACAAGGCTCCACTTAGTAGTTGACAAGTTACCACTCCAAAGAAATTGTCGTGAGAGAGCATCAAATTCCTTAAGGAAATACATAGGAGTTGCCTAAACAAAACACCTATAAATAGGGAGAGCCTGTATAACAGATTTAAGAAGAGTCACTCTACCAGCAGTAGATAACCAACGATGCATCCAATGAGTGAGCTTCCTTCATAGTTTATCAAGCAAAATCTACCAGGAAGGCCTGGGTTGTCTACCAATAGCAAGAGGTATACCCAAGTAGACAAAGGGCAGAGACCCAATCTGAAACCTTAAATTATTCGCAATCTACCTTTGAATCGCCTAAGGAGTATTAAAAAATAAAATAGATGACTTATGCTCATTGACTTTCTAACCTGAAGAAGCTAGGTAGGTATCCAAAGTCTGCCTAAAAGATTCAGCTTCCCGAAGATGAGCCATCCCCATAAGAGAGGTATCATCCACAAATTAGAGATGAGAAAGGCTTGGCAGCCCATTGCCCCATTGCCAACCATGAATCAAGCCTTGAGAAACCTGAAACTTGAGAAATCAACCCAGCCCCTCAGCCATAATAATAAACAGATAAGGAGAAAGAGGATCACCTTGGCGGAGGCTCTTGGAAGCTCCAAAAGGATCAAAAGGTTCTCCATTCACAATAACCGATAAAGAAGACGAAGTAACATAGCTCATAGTCCAACTCACCTAGTCCGGACTAAAGCCAAAGGCTAGAAGAATCTTCTAAAGAAAATGCCACTTAACTCTATCATAAGCTTTGGCCATATCTAACTTGATGAACATAGAATTTTCCTTAGAAGTCGCCATAGAGTGAATGACTTCAGAAGCCACCACCACCCCATCCATAATTTGTCTACCAGCCACAAACCCCCCTTGCTCCTCAGAGATGACAATAGGAAGGTAAGTTTTGAGCCTCTCTGCAATCAATTTAGTAATAATATTGTACACCACATTACAAATAGCAATGGGTCTAAAGAATTCAAGCTTATCAACACCTTCCTTTTTAGGAATGAGAACTAGAAAAGTAGAATTCAAGGGTTGAAGCATTTGTTTACTACGAAGAGATTCCTGAACAACCTCCAGCAAATCCGTATTAATAATATCTCAAAATTCTTAGAAAAATTCAATTGGGAAACCATCCGAGCCTGGAGCTTTACCTTTGTTCATCCCAAACACAACCTCTTCCAACTCAGGCATAGAAATCAGATGGATGAGAAACTCATTCATCTCATTGGTGATCAAAGAGGGAATGCAATCAAGGATCAAATTCTCCTCATCTTCAGCCGGAGGAGAATCTTCAGCAAAAAGAGCAGTGTAAAATTGTCTAGCTTCTCTGGACGAAGCCTTCAGGGAAGATATCTAAAGACCCTCAGAAGTAACCAGAGAGGAAATATAACCCTTATTACGGCGAGCCTACACTGACTGGTGAAAGAAAGCAGTATTCCTGTCTCCTTCTTGAAGCCACTCAATCCAAGCCTTTTGTTTCCAAAAAATCTCCTCACGAAGCTCCCACTCCTCCATATCTCTCACTGCCTAGGATTCATCTTTTCCAAGCACATCCGAGAATCTAGAGTCCTGAATTTGGCAGGTAATCCCATCCAAGCGAGCCTGAGCTTCCCTTTCTTAGCCTGAAGGTTGCCAAAGCATAACCTATTCCATCTCTTAAGGTGATATTTAACATATTGCAGCTTCTTAACAAAAGAATACATAGTTGTACCATAAGCAAGGCCTCCATCTCTCCACCACTAGGCCATGAGATCATGTAGGGAAGAGTCCCAAAACCACATAAGTGGAAATTTAAAAGGAGGGTTCTTTGGAACTGAAAAAGAAGAAGCTGAAAACTTAATTGGCCAATGATCAGAACCCCTCCAGTCAGGAATCTCAAAATAAGTAACCAAGCTGCCCCCCACCCAATAATTGGAGACAAGAAATCTATCCAATTGTTCGGAGATCGCATCCTGCCCACTTCGTCTATTATTCCAAGTGAAAATCCCATTAGAAGGCTTAACATCAACTAAAGCAAGAGAATCCACATTAACCCAAAAAAGATCAGAAGCAGGACCAAGCCTAGGCAGCCCCCCTCTTTTCTCCTCCAAACTCAACACAGAATTGAAATCCCTAGCTAAGACCCAAGGAAGATATGGAGCACATGATCTAACATACCTAATATGAGCCCAAAGCTGAATTTTACCATAGATATCGATCGGAGCATAAACATTAGTGACCAAAATAGTCTCACCAATTTCTAAAGCAGAAGCAACAATGGAAATAGAGGAAGGCTAGAAATCCACCAAAGAGGAACAATCTTTCATGGATCCCAAAAAAGTGCTAAAGCTCCAGAATTTCCCTGAGAGCCAATACACTGGCACTGACCAAAAGACCAGATGCGAGAAGCACACTGAAGCATGAAATCAACTGAAAGCTTAGTCTCCTAAACACAAAAGATGTCTGGAGAATGAACCACAACCAAATCATGAATAGCTTTTTGACGGGAGGTGCCATTCAACCCCCTAACATTCTAGGATAGAAAAATCATGGAGGAGGTTAGGAAAAGTGAACATCAATGAGTTTAACAGACCCAGATTCCACCAATAAATCCCTAGTAAATTTAATCTTCTCTAGATCCTTCTTACGGCCAACTTTAGAAGGTTTCTCAAATGGACCTTTCTTAAGGGGGCATTGATGCACACCCAGATCCTGAGAAGACCCCCTTTCTTTACCTGAAGACTTCACTTCCTTAAACAAATCCACCAAAACAATATCATCCTGCAACCCTGCAGAGTCATCAGAAGTTCTCAAATCAAGGCCCTAGTGGGATTGAGAACTTCGAACAGCCCCCTGCTCAAGAACCACAGTCATATCCTTAACACCAGTAGCCTACTCTTGCACCATATCAATACCCATAGCAGTGGCCCCAAAAGAAACCTCCATAGGAATCCCTTCCTCCACAACCAAAGTATCCAAAACCTTAAAATGGTTGAAACCCTCTTCATTCTACCTATCCTTATAGGATCTCTTCTGACCTCTTCCTTTATCCCATGACTTAACAAGCATAAATCCTTCCTTATCAGGTCCACCATCTATCATAGGAGTCTTACCTTTATACCCCTTATCCACCATAGGAACCGAGGAAGGAGAAGAAGAATCCCCAGTAGATTTGTTTACCCTAGGACATTGGCGCTAAAGGTGTCCATACTCATGATAGATCTGACATCGAAAAAGAAGGGACTCATAATCTAGTTGATGAACCCAAGAAGCTGAGCTAAGATAAATTTCCAAAGAATTCGACAGCGGTTTACTAAGATCAATCTCAACACAGATACGAGCATAAGAAAACACCTTCTTATCGAGGGTATTTTGTGCAATGGCCGCCAACTTCCCCAACAATGCCGCAATCCATTGTAAAATATCCTCTCTCTAAAACTTCAAAGGAAGCCGTGGGAGGTGGACTCAAACAGGAACCCTTGAGGGAAATTCTTCTACATAATTAAATCCTTCATGCCAGGGCTTAATGAACAAACCCACATGATTGTAAAAATAGGGCCCTCCCTCAAAAACTCTATTCCGATCTGAGATGCAAGAAAAATCAACTAAGAAATAGTCATTTGTGGCTATCATAATGTCCATATCTCCCTCTATCTGTTAGGACCAACAAATCCAAGAATCCAGAGCCGATAGAGAAATACGAATTCCAAGGAACATGCAAATCAGAACATGATGGCTCCAGTAAGATATATCCTCCATGACCAATTTAGGAGAAATAACCAGAACAGGACAGTCTTGACTCCTCGGCAAACACCCATTAACTTTCTTAGGTCTGGAACCCTCACCCACATAAAAAGAATTAGACGGTTGTGCTTGATTATCCGAAGATAAACCACCGGTAGGGGGTGTAGCCCCAGCAATAGCCAGGAAGTTAGAGACTCCCTGAGCATCCATGCCAGCTATGAAATCCATCATGACACTCTGCAAAAACCCAAATGAAGGCAACACTGCTACGGAAGGAAGCCAGAAAAATGTATAAAAACGTTGAAAATGAGACGAAAAACTAGAGGCAAAAACCGCAGAGAAGGGTAGAGCCCTAGCCCGCACATAGGATCCTCATCCCATCGCTCATCCCCTTAAAAGTTCTCATGTTCATCATTGTATTATTTAAAGTTTTTTCAAAGGTGAGATTGCTTTGCGATTCAGTAAGGTGTCTTATTTTGCATTGGAAGTGTTAACATTAACCCAGCTACCACTACACCAAAAGCTCAAACTGTTAGTGAGAGGCACCCCAGTTAGTGTTACCCAGAGACTGCGCAGGCCCGAAGGGAGGGGTTGAGGGTCCCACGTACCTAAGTACCAACAGGAAGACTTTTTTATTCTAGCATTAGTTAAAAGAATTTCATTAGTTAAGACCAACTAGAACCTATTAAGCTCTTTAGAAAAATTATGAACATAGCCAAAATAATTTCATGCCAGGTAAATCATTTTTAACATCCCATCCTAAATAGTCACCTAGAAATAAAGACAACAAATGGTAAGCATATGTACATTTGAAAAATATATGCTCAATAGACTCCAATTTATTACAAAGACTACATCACTTTGAAATCTTGAAAGTACTCCCCTTAACAATAGAGAAATCCAATAATGTATTAAATGGCCACTTCAAGGCAAGGTATGAAACTACAAACTACGAAGGATATCAAGAAAGTTGATAGGAATACTAGCATACCTATATTTAAAAAAATATATCTAAAGTACGCCGAGAGATATCCTTCTCAAGGCGCCTATTCCACCTTTGTGAGGTATATTGATTAAAAATAGGTGCCTCGAGAAGGATATCTCTCGGCGTACTTTAGATATATTTTTTTAAATATAGGTATGCTAGTAGCATCCGCAGCGGCAAGCCCAATTATAACTATATTATATAATTATAAGAATATATTATAATTATATAATATATTATATTATAATTATAATTATATTAATTATATAATATAATATATAATTATAATTATATATCTAACCTATATTATAATATCAAGGTTATGGTTTTAATCTAATTAAATTTATGGTTATGTTCATAGAAATATATGCTAAGTGTAATGTTAGCACAACTTGTCATAATTGTATCAATAATGATACCCTAATTCTATCCTAAATTTAAAATGTAACTCTAACTCTAATTCTATTCTATATTTGATATGTAATCCTAACCCTAATTGTATCACTAACCTTAATTTTATGCTTAACCCTAATCGTATTTTAACTCTAACCCTAGTTCTAACTCTAGTGTTTTTGCCTTATATATTTGCCCTAATTATAACCAAACCCATAACCCTAATTCTATACCTAAACCTAACCCACACCCTAATTCTATCCCTCAACCTAATTGTAAACCCAAACCTTTGGTTATATATATGCCCTGATTGTAACCCTAATTTGAATTATAACCCTAAACCTCATTCTATTGAGAACCTTAATTTTATGATCCTTAACCGTAACCCTAATTTAACTCTAACCCTAATTCTAGTTCTATTGTATTTTTACTTATATATTTTCCCTAATTATAACTAAACCCATAACACTAATTCTAACCCTAAACCTAACCCTAACCCTAATTTTATCTCTAACCCTAATCCTAGCCTAATCATAATTTTGATCCTAAGACTAACCCCAACCCTAATCGTAATTCTAACCCTAACCCTAACTAAATTTATAACCCCTACCCTAATTATATTCATAACCCTAATTTTGAACTTGGTCATAATTCTATCCATAACCTAGCCCTAATTATAACTCTAACCCTAACCCTAATTCTAACTCCAACCCTAACAATTTTTTTGTTATAAATATTTTCCCTAGTTGTAAACCTAATTCTAATCATAACCCTAACTATCATTCTATCCCAAACCCTATTTCTTTTATTATCGCTAACTCTATCCCTAATCCTAACCCTAATTCTAACTATAATTATACCCAACTCCATAATTCTATCCCTAAACCTAATTATAAACCCAACCCTTTAGTTATATATGCCATGATTATAAGCATAATTTTAACAATAACCCTAAACCTCATTCTATTGGTAACCTTAATTTTATCGTTAACCCTAACCCTAATTTAACTCTAACCCTATTTCTAGTTCTATTATTTTTTACTTATATATTTTCCCTAATTATAACTAAACCCATAACTATAATTCTATCTGTAAACCTAAACCTAACCCTAAGACTAACCCCAACCCTAATCCTAA
Source organism: Cunninghamia lanceolata (assembly GCA_027924645.1). NCBI lineage: Eukaryota > Viridiplantae > Streptophyta > Pinopsida > Cupressales > Cupressaceae > Cunninghamia > Cunninghamia lanceolata. The sequence continues at coordinate 272,210 of BSBN01000484.1, forward strand.
TTCTAACCCTAACCCTTATTCTAACCCTAACCCTAACTAAATTTCTAACCCCTACTCTAATTATATCCCTAACCCTAATTTAACTTTAACTCTATTATTTTTACTTATATATTTTCCCTAATTATAACTAAACCCATAAAACTAATTGTAACCCTAAACCTAACCCTAACCCTAATTTTATCTCTAACCCTAATCCTAGCCTAATCATAATTTTGATCCTAAGACTAACCCCAACCCTAATCGTAATTCTAACCCTAACCCTAACTAAATTTATAACCCCTACCCTAATTATATTCATAACCCTAATTTTGAACTTGGTCATAATTCTATCCATAACCTAGCCCTAATCCTAACTCTAACCCTAACCCTAATTCTAACTCCAACCCTAACAATTTTTTTGTTATAAATATTTTTCCTAGTTGTAAACCTAATTCTAATCATAACCCTAACTGTCATTCTATCCCAAACCCTATTTCTTTCATTATTGCTAACTCTATCCCTAATCCTAACCCTAATTCTAACTATAATTATAACCAACCCCATAATTCTATCCCTAAACCTAATTATAAACCCAACCCTTTAGTTATATATGCCATGATTATAAGCATAATTTGAACAATAACCCTAAACCTCATTCTATTGGTAACCTTAATTTTATCGTTAACCCTAACCCTTATTTAACTCTAACCCTATTTCTAGTTCTATTATTTTTTACTTATATATTTTCCCTAATTATAACTAAACCCATAACTCTAATTCTATCTGTAAACCTAAACCTAACCCTAAGACTAACCCCAACCCTAATCCTAATTCTAACCCTAACCCTTATTCTAACCCTAACCCTAACTAAATTTCTAACCCCTACTCTTATTATAACCCTAATTTAACTCTAACTCTATTGTTTTTTACTTATATATTTTCCCTAATTATAACTAAACACATAAATCTAATTCTATCTGTAAACCTAAACCTAACCCTAAGACTAACCCCAACCCTTTAATCCTAATTCTAACCCTAACCCTAACTAAATTTCTAACCCCTACTCTAATTATATCCATAACCCTAATTTTGAACCTGGTTGTAATTCTATACCTAACCCTAAACCTCATTCTATCAATAACCTTAATTTTATCCTTAACCCTGACCCTAATTTAACTCTAACCCTAGAGTTCTAGTTCTATTATTTTTTACTTATATATTTGCCCTAATTATAACTAAAGCTATAACCCTAATTCTATCCCTAAACCTATAACCCTAATTTATCCCTAACCCTAATTCTAACCCTAACCCTAATTCTAACCCTAAGAATAACCCCAACCCTAATCCTAATTCTAAACCTAACCCTAACTAAATTTCTAACCCCTACCCTAAAATATTCATAACCCTAATTTTGAACCTGGTCATAATTCTATTCCTAACCCTAACCCTAATTCTAACTCTAATCCTAACAATTTCTTTTGTTATAAATATTTTCCCTAACTGTAATTCTATCCCAAACCTTATTTCTTTCACTATCCCTAATTCTATCCCTAACCCTAACCCTAATTTTAACTATAATTATAACTAAACCCATAATTCTATCCCTAAACCTAGTTTTAAACCCAACCCTTTGGTTATATATATGCCCTGATTATAACCCTAATTTGAATTGTCACCCTAAACCTCACTCTATCGGTAACCTTAATTTTATCCTTAACCCTAACCCTAATTTAACTCTAACCCTAGTTCTAGTTCTATTGTTTTTTACTTATATATTTGTCCTAAGTATAAGTAAACCCATAAACCTAACCCTAACCCTAATTTTATCCCTAGCCCTAATTGTAACCCTAACCCTAATTCTAATCATAACCCTAACTATAATTCTATCCCAAACCTTATTTATTTCACTATCCCTAATTCCATCCCTAACCCTAACTGTAATTCTAACTATAACCCTAACTTTTTGTTTTATATATTCTCCCTAATTGTACCACTAATTCTCATCATAACCCTACCCTTAATTGTAGCCCTAACCCTAACCATGATTCTACATCCAACCCTTTGTTTATATATATTAGCCCTAATTCTAACATAAATTTGATTTGTAACTCTAACCGTAATTGTATCACTAACCTTAATTCTATCCTTAACCATAACCCTAATTATAACCCTAATTCTATTCCTAACTATAACTATAATTCTAACTATAACCCATACAATTTCCTAGTTATAAATATTTTCCCTTTAACTATATCCTAATTCCAATCATAACCTAACTGTAATTGTATCCCTAACGCTAATTCTATCACTAATCATAATTCTATCCCTAACCCTAACCCTTTAATTCTAACCCTAATATTTTTGGATATATACTTGCCTTAATTGTAACTCTAATTCTAATTGTAATTCTAACCCTAAATGTAGCCCTAACCATAATCGTAATTCTAATCCCAACACTTTGGTTATATATATTTGCCCTAATTCTATCCTAAATTTGAATTGTAACCCTAACCCTAATTCTATCGCTAACCTTAATTCTATGCTTAACCCTAACCCTAATTTAACTCTAACTCTAGCTCTAATTTTAATTTTAATTCTAATTCTAATTGTAACCCCAATTATAGCCATAATCCTAACCCTAACCTTAATTCTAACTCTAATTATAAACCTAATCCTAACCCAATTCTAACCCAACCCTAACCTTAACAATAATTTTAATCCTAACCCTTACCCTATTTATAAAATTGATATATGTAAATTATTTGTGAAGACTTCCCCTTGACACACTTTCCAAAGTGGACCTAGAAGAGGCAATAATTAATTATAAGAAGAGGCAATAATTAATTAATTTAATTATATAAGTCCATAATATTAAGTCTAAGAAAATCATGCAATATAATTAAAACCAATAAATTCTAAAAATTAAAACTTAATTTTAAGAGCATGTAAATAATTTAAAACTAAATAAATTCATAAAATTAAATTTAAATTTAAAATGCATGTTTGTTTTTTCTAAAATTAAAACAATTGTTATAATGACTTGGATAAGTCATCTATTTTTTTTTAGTAAACTACAAAAACCAATTAATTTAAGTTACCAATTAAATTAAAAAACAAAAGCAAAAACAAAAACTTAATATCAGTAAGATATCTAACATAGATTAATAAGTTTGAATATTTAAAACTTATCATTCAAAATAATTTAACTCAATTCATAAATTCATTTAATAATTTCATGATTTTAATAAATTAACACTATTGGTGCTCATAATTTAAAAAATAATTAAATTTCTAAATATTTATTATACATTCCTAAATAAATTCTTAAAAAATATAGCATTTGTTGGATAACCATACCACAAGTTACTATATAGCAAATTAATCCACCACTTTATTTGAAATAATTGAAATATAAAAGTTAAAGAAATGAAATAATAAAACTAAATAATATTCTAAAATTATTTTTATTTTTTAAATGTGCATGAAAGTAATTAAAACTCACAAATTAAATGTAAATTTAAATAGCATTTTTCCCAAATATAATGAGACATAACTATAAATTTAAAATAAATATTGTATACTTTAATATTAAATTTATTATTATCATTTTAACATATTATATGTAACAATTCTAATAACATAACTTATACTTTTAAAATATAGCTTAAAACTTATACTATAAAAAACCTCATATTAAATTTGATATATATTATATACACCATATTATTAATTTAACTAAGTGATGCTATAAACCATTTGACTTTAACCACTGGAGATTAATTTAATTTTAAATTCACAATTATAAAAACAATTTGTATTTTAAACATCATACAAGATTTTCCCTAAAATTCTAATTTAACTACTGCACATTAATTTAATTTTGAAAGAGATCATTTAGAAAATAGGGAGTTGTGGAGCTCTAATTTTAGTAACTATTAAAACTTACCAAAATGATATAAAAAACATATAAAAACTCTAGTTTTACACTACCTTGTTTTAATTTTCTCCATTATTGTTTTTTTTTTCAGGAGACTCAAATTTTTTTGGTCTGCATGGAGGGTTGCCCTCAAATTTCTTCTTATTGGTCTGCATGGAGGGTTGTACAATGAAAGAATTTGGAATTATTTTAACTATTTTATCAATTTAGTTGTGCAGCTGCAGGATTCACTGGGAAGATGGTATGCATGTAGGTTAAGAGGAAGGAAAATGAGATATTTAGCTAGACTTTGATTGCAGGTATAGAAGATTGCAAAAAAAATCTAGATCCAAAAACCTCAGTTTTCTTAGTGGGTTTACACATATAATCTATATATGATTGGGTTTCAATTATTTTAGGTCTATCATTTTAAAAATAGTATAATATACCAAATATACCCATAATATGTATGTATTAAAATTAAACAAAATATATTAATCTATATGTTGGTAGGATAAAGAAGTACATAGTTAAATTATCAAAACAAATATATATATATATATATATATATATATATATATATATATATATATATATATATATATATATTGTATGCTATCTTTTTAAAAAATTAGAATACTCTTTATAAAATACAAAAACATTGATTTTTTAAACTATTTTTATTCTATGTTGTGCTTTTATTTAAAATAGAATGTAGAGTAAAGTCTTTTAAAAAAAATTAAAATACTTTTATAAAAAAATAAAGCATCAATTTTTTAAACTATTTTTACTCTATGTTGTATTTTAAAAAAATAGAATGTAGAGTAAAGTCTTTTAAAAAAAATTAAAATACTTTTATAAAAAAATAAAAGCATTGATTTTTTAAACTATTTTTACTCTATGTTGTATTTAAAAAAAATAGAATGTAGAGTATTAAAGGGTAAGTGCAAGAAGATGGGGGGCCAAAAAGGGGTCTTAAGTGGCCACTTTTTTTTCTGAAATCAGGAAATACTGGCCTTGGATGAGAAATTGAGCATAGTTACACTCAAAATTTGGAGATGCAACCAAAACAATGTTTGTAGTGCTCCGAGTCTACTTTCTAAACTACTATTTTGTTTTGAAAATGGCATAGATTAAGGGGTTCAAAAGAGGGAGCCACAGAAATTGGTGTTGTTTCTGTCAAAAAAACATAACATAGCATGTTTTGTGGCTCCCTCAAAAGGTCAACTTTTTTTTGGTATTTTTAAAATCGCTTCAGTGAGAAATTAGCTAATAGCATGTAGTTTATGCCCGATTTTTCTGATAATTTTTTGGTGAATATTTGATTTTTTACTAATTTTTAAAGTGGACACATCCTAAAAAACAGAATTTTGGCCGTGCTACCCCTATAAATTTTGAAAACTAATTGAAAATCATTTTTTTATTTTTTTAATATTTGTAGAATGGAGTCTAGTTTCTAAATATGTAATTTTTTTAAAATTTGAAAGAATAGTTATTTTACAATGAAAAAAAGACCAAACAGTGGTTTTTGCCTAAAAATAGACACACAAACAAAAGAAATTAAAGATGCAAGGCTTAACATTGTTAAAATGTAAAAAAAATCACATCGTCAAATAGCTAAGAGAAAGCCTAACATTACCCATGTGTTCGATTTGTTCAACCTTGAAACACATGCAATCTGAGGGTTAGCACGAACGAAATTATGTGAAATTTTGAAGAATATAGAAAAACACGTCTGTGACTGTTCATAAGGCACTCCAAGCCTTTGGGTTGGAAATCCAAAGCAAATCCCAAGCCCAAGGCTTGGGATTCCCAAAGCAAGAAATAACGCGAGCGCGTTATAACGTGCTTGCGTTGTGTTTTGCCTTACATTTTTCTTTCCCGCAAGTCTGTCTTTTGTCATGTTTGACATAACACGAGCGCGTTATAACGTGCTCGCGTTATGTCCCACTCAAATTTTTTTACATTAAAGGCTATTAATCATGAGGGTTAAGGCATAAGGGATAGAGTTGGAGGGTTTACGGATAAGGGATTAGCGTTTAAGGTATAGTATCGAGCCCGTTGAGGGTCTAGGAATAGGGATAGCGTTTAAGGTTTAGGGATGAGCGATGACAGATTACGGTTGAGGGTCGAGGGATCAAAGTTAAGGGTTGAGGGATTAGGGTTTGATATTGAGGGTTGAGGGTTGAGGTTCAAGGGTCAAGGGTTTAGGGATAGGGTTTAGGGTCGAGGGATTAGGGTTTAAGTAGAGTGTGGAGGGTGTAAGGATTAGGGATAGGGTTGGAGGGTTTAGGGATAAGGGATTAGGGTTTAAGGTATAGTATCGAGACTGTTGAGTGTTTAGGAATAGGGATAGCATTTAGGGATTAGGGATGAGGGATTATAGTTGAAGGATGATGGATTAGGGTTGAGGGTTGAGGGATTAGGGTTTAGGGATAAGGTTTAGGGTTGAGGGTTGAGGGATTAGGGTTTAAGGTATAGTGTTGAGGGTTGAGGGTTGAGGGTTTAGGATTAGGGTTTAGGGTTGACAGATTAGCATTTAATGTTGAAGTTAGGGTTAGAGTGTCGAGGGTAGAGGGATTAGGGATAGGGTTTAGGGTTGAAGGTTTAAGGATTGAGGGTTGAGGCTTTAGGGATGAGGGTTTAAGGCTTAAGATATAGTGTCAATTGTTGAGGGTGTAGGGATAGGGTTTAAGTTTTAAAGGTTAAGAGTTGAGGGATATGGATTAGGGTTTAAGGTATAGTGTTGAGGGTCGAGGGATTAGAGTTAAGGGTTGAGGGATTAGGGTTTGACGTTGAGGGTTGAGGGTTGAGGTTCGAGGGTCAAGGGTTTAGGGATAGGGTTGAGGGTCGAGGAATTAGGGTTAAAGTAGAGTGTGGAGGGTATAAGGATTAGGGATAGGGTTGGAGGGTTTAGGGATAAGGGATTAGGGTTTAAGGTATAGTATCGATTCTATTGAGGGTGTAGGAATAGGGATAGCATTCAGGGTTTAGGGATGAAGGATTAGAGTTGAGGGATGACATATTAGGGTTGAGGGTTGAGGGATTAGGGTTTAGGGTTGAGGGATGAGGGATTAGGGTTTAAGGTATAGTGTTGAGGGTTTAGGGATAGGGTTTAGGGTTGAGGGATTAGGATTTGACGTTGAGGGTTGAGGGTTGAGGGTTTAGGGTTAGGGTTGAGAGATGAGGGATTAGAGTTAAGGGTTGAGGGAATAGGGCTTGACGTCGAGGGTTGAGGGTTGAAGTTCGAGGGTCAAGGGTTTAGGGATAGGGTTGAGGTTGAAGGGATTAGGGTTAAAGTAGAGTGTGGAGGGTGTAAGGATTAGGGATAGGGTTGGAGGGTTTAGGGATAAGGGATTAGAGTTTAAGGTATAGTATCAAGTTTGTTGAGGGTTTAGGGATGAGGGATTCGAGTTGAGGGATGAGGGATTAGGGTTGAGGATTGAGGGATTAGGGTTTAGGGATAAGGTTTAGGGTTGAGGGTTGAGGGATGAGGGTTTAAGGTATAGTGTTGAGAGTTGATGGTTTAGGGATAGGGTTTAGGTTTGAGGGATTAGGGTTTAGGGTTGATGAATTAGGGTTTAATGTTGAGAGTTGAGGGTTGAGGATTGAGGTTGAGGGATAGGGTTAATGGTCAAGGGATTAGGGTTAAATAAGAGTGTCGATGGTAGAGGGATTAGGGTTTAAGGTATAGTATCGAGCCTATTGAGGGTCTAGGAATAGGGATAGCATTTAGGGTTTAGGAATGAGGGATTAGAGTTGAGGGATGACGGATGATAGATTAGGGTTGAGGGTTGAGGGATTAGGGTTTAGGGACAAGGTGTAGGGTTAGGGTTTAAGGTATAGTGTTGAGGGTTTAGGGATAGGGTTTAGGGTTGAGGGATTAGAGTGAAGGGTTGAGGGATTAGAATTTGGTGTTGAGGGTTTAGGGTTTAGGATCAGGGTTGAAGGTCGAGGGATCGGAGTTAAGGGTTGAGGGATTAGGGTTTGATGTTGAGGGTTGAGGGTTGAGGTTCAAGGATCAAGGGTTTAGGGATAGGGTTGAGGGTTGAGGAATTAGGGTTAAAGCAGAGTGTGGAGGGTTTAAGGATTAGGGATAGGGTTGGAGGGTTTAGTGATAAGGGATTAGAGTTTAAGGTATAGTATCGAGTCTGTTGAGGGTTTAGGAATAGGGATAGCATTTAGGGTTTAGGGATTAGGGATTAGAGTTGAGGGATGAGGGATTAGGGTTGAGGGTTGAGGGATTAGGGTTTAAGGTATAGTGTTGAGGGTTGATGGTTTAGGGATAGGGTTTAGGTTTGAGGGATTAGGGTTTAGGGTTGATGGATTAGGGTTTAATGTTGAGAGTTGAGGGTTGAGGGTTGAGGGTTGAGGTTGAGGGATAGGGTTAATGGTCAAGGGATTAGGGTTAAATAACAGTGTCGATGGTAGAGGGATTAGGGTTTAAGGTATAGTATCGAGCCTGTTGAGGGTCTAGGAATAGGGATAGCGTTTAGGGTTTAGGAATGAGGGATTAGAGTTGAGGGATGACGGATGACAGATTAGGGTTAAGGGTTGAGGGATTAGGGTTTAATGTTGAGGGTTGAGGGTTTAGGGTTAGGGTTGAGAGATGAGGGATCAGAGTTAAGGGTTGAGGGATTAGGGTTTGACGTCGAGGGCTGAGGTTCGATGGTCAAGGGTTTAGGGATAGGGTTAAGGTTGAAGGGATTAGGGTTTAAGGTATAGTGTTGAGGGTTGATGGATCAGAGTTAAGGGTTGAGGGATTAGGGTTGAGGGTTGTAAGGATTAGGGATAGGGTTGGAGGGTTGACGAATTAGGGTTGAGGGATTAGGATTTGACGTTAAGGGTTGAGGGTTTAGGGATAGGGTTGAGGGATTAGGATTTGACATTGAGGGTTGAGGGTTTAGGGATAGGGTTGAGGGTTGAGGGATTAGGATTTGACATTGAGGGTTGAGGGTCGAGGGATCAGAGTTGAGTGTTTAGGGATTAGGGATCTATAGCAGGACAAAATGTGAGCGCGTTATAGCGCGAGCGCATTATAACGCGCTCGCGTTTTGTATTTCTATTGAAACGGTAAAAAAGTGGTTACCCCCGTGATCCAGGCCCACATGCTCTATTTTCTTACTGATTCTGCGCGTGCTCCGACAAAAAAGAAGTGCTTTCATGCTATTGGGAAGTTCACATGCACATTTGACACATTGTACCACCTTTGCATGATCTTTCCACCACCTTTTCTGCTTTGCCAACTTGAGAAGGAGGAAATAACATAGTTTTCAAACCAAGTTTGATATATATCTATTCAAGTTTCAATTTTTGTAGTATTGCAATGTTAATTGTGATTCAATTTTAAGAATTTAGCATTGAAAAGGAAGCAAGTGGTGAAAAACTCAAATTGTTGAGGAGTTTGATGCAAGAAGATAAAAACACTACATAATTGGGTACTCTCTCCATTCAAATCTTTGTTTTTTAGGTATGTCAAGTCTTTACATGCATGTTCTTTACATTTTCCTTATTTCGGATTGAATTACTTTATCATGCTTTATCATACATGTTTAAAATAGACACATTCCCAATCAAGAAAGCAACCTACAATCTCACATGATGCCATGTATATTTTCTACACTTGGGCTCTTTAATGATTATGTGTAATAAACAAACCTTAGTTCATACCATGATGTCAAACTATACAAGAATAAATCCTTACAACATAAAAAAAATACAATCCCACTATTATCATGTATTCATTTCTTAGGAACTAATATTGGTCTCTTTATCATGCTACAGACAAATTCTCCGTCATGCCAAGGAAATGATCAAGAATTAAACCAACACAGGAAGAGATAGAAGCTAAGAATGCAAAGAAAGCAATGGCTATGAGGGAACTTCGTGAGAAGAGGAAATTGGACACGATAAATGAAGACATACCAATTGAAGAGGAACCACAACGATCACAAAGAGATATGGTATTGGCGGCACAAAGAGAACGAATGCAAAAACTTCGTGGTACGAGAGATTTGAATACCATAGTTGGAGACACATCCTTTACCGCAAGTCAACATGTAGGGACACCATCTACCACATCTCAAGTTGAGAGTACATCATCACTCACATGTGATGAAGGAGGTACGCCATCGTTCCCACCTCAACCTCAAGGTATGTCATCTATTCCATCTTCGATCGAAGGTATGCCATCTAACCCATCTCATTTAAATATTGATGAAATTCCTAATGTTGAGATGAATTTACCTAACTTGACACCACCTAGAATTTTGCATAGAAAGCCAAAGTATTTGATTGATATTGATGAGAATATTTTGCAGCCAATGGAAGGTAAGATTCCAAAATGCACTTGTAGAAGATATGCTAATAAGATTTGGAGATTGTTCTTTGAAAAGTTAAATGAGACTGCAAGATGTCAACTATTCATTGAAATGATGCGAAGTATAAAGTATAGGTCTATCATGAAGATTCTTGGGTTGAGAACATCAGAGGCTTCAAGTGAAAAATCTATTGTCAAGAATCTAATGAGTGCATATGAGAGTGTGGGTAACACCTCACGCACAAAAGATAGTAATGCAACACGGCATGTGATTACATTGACTATAGTAAGTAGTCAAATGAGGAAAGCTCATCTCATTAGAAAGACAAGTCAAGAATTGAGAATTAATAGGAAAACTTTATTAAGAGCCGTTGGAAGATGCCAAAGAATTGAAGACACTAATGCCAATGAATTATGGGCATTCTCGGGGAGACTGCCACGAAAAGATAAACCAATTGTTGAAGCATTGAGATCACTAATTGAAGACTTTTGGAAGAATTACACAAGGGTATCTCCGAATCAAAGGGATGTGGTAAGAAGGAGAATTGGTAGTCAAAACCGCGAGCCACATCCAAAGCATTTTTTGGATGAGACTCAAACACAGTTTTATGGTAAATTTCTAGAGAAGTATCCTCAAATTAAAATTTGTCAAAGATATTTTGAAATGCTAAAACCTTTCTATGTTAAGATAAATCACACACACACTACTTGTTGTTGTAGATTACATATTGAATTTTCTAACCATTTTGATGCTTATAGGTCTATATGTTTAGATATGCATACTAACAATGATTTGCAGGGTTGTGCCATATGTGCCCCACCAACATCTTCAAGAGACTTCATATCAGAATTTTATGTGAAAGAGAGGAAGGTCAAATATTCTACAAGAAATTATGCTTGGATGGCACATGTCATCGTTGCGGTGGCTTGCAACATTTGCCAATATGTGAACATATGGAAATAACACATGCGGTTGGAAATGAACTAGTAGAGTTTGGCAAGTATAAAACAGTGGCATACAATACAAAAGATGGTAAAGAAGCAAAGAGGTGTGAATTATTTATTGAAAAGATTCCAGTGTATCAGTTTATGCCTATATTTCGTGACAGCATAGTGTATGAGTATGCAAGACATGCCCATAGAGCTCGATGGTTGGACTTGCAATTCAAGTTATGCAAGGACACATTTCTGGTTGGTAGCATTGTTTCAGTCATTGACTTTGCAGAGAACTATAGTCTACAGCCACAGCGTGAGGTGCAATCACAATATTACAACTCCACACAGGTTTCTATATTTGTGCACATCGCATTCATTCATGCGAATGATAGTACAGAGGATGACAGAAAGATCATAAGGGAGTATAATTTCTATATTAGTGATGATCGCACACATTCTACGGAGTTCGTGCAAGGTTGCTTTCAGGTGTTCTACAATGATTTGGCTAGAAGGGGCATATCGTTCAGTCAGCATATCATATGGTCAGATAATTGTGCGTCACAATTCAAGAACTCGCAGAATTTCTATTGGCTGAGTATGAGGCATAATTTTATAGGTATTCAACATATGTGGAACTTTTGTGAGGCTGGGCATGGAAAGGGGGAGCATGATGGTGCAGGAGCATGTATCAAAAGAGCCATAGCATGAGAAGAGTTAAAGTATAAAGACAATGCAAAGTTGACAGATGCAAAATCGATTGTCGAGTGGTGTAATGCTTCCATGGGTCCAGGTAATGAAGGTAAGTCTTTAGTTCGTAGATTTTTTTGGTTGATAGATGATACTAACATTGCACCATATGAGGATTGTTGTACACTGACAGGATCAAATGAGATGCATTCTTTCAGAAGCTCAATTGCAGGTTCATGGAGTATCCATACACGAAAGATGTCATGCTTTTGTTCTTCCTGTACAATTCAAGTCTGGGATGAGTGCGAGTCAAAGGAGTGGGTTGACGAATGACAGTTAAGTTATCTTAGCCCACTTGACACGTATCGACCCCCGACGGCACTGGAACTAACACAGATGGAATCGTCAGTTGACTTTGACCACATATCAGATTTAGTTCAACCAGGTAATATAGGACACGTATATGCATCTAATTTCATCTAGTTCAACCAGGTAATGTCATCTTACTTTGTAGTATTTTTGTAATGTTGACTAATTTCATCTAATTTGCTACACATCAATGTAGGGCACGTATATGCAGTTATTGCAGATGAAGATAATGAAGAGGGAATAGATTATTACTTATGTCGTTGTGTTGAGGCCAAAAATAAATTGGAGGCCCCTGTTACAGATGGAGAAAACATCGAATACCCTACAGGATCAGTGGTTATTACTGGAACATGGCTTAGAAGGTACCCACATAAGAGTGTTAATATTTGGCTATTTCAGGACTTTGACATGCATCGGAAGATTCTTCATTACTCGAACCTTGTCGTGGCATCCAATGTTCATTTGATAAAGTATCGGGGTAGACCTTTGAACAAAATATTGTGGAAGGTGCGTGAGTCTCACTATGAAGCAATACTTGACACAATAAAGAGTAGAGCAGATCCAGATGGTTCATTGGATTAATTTGTAAGTATTCACATTGATTTTGTAAAGTTATGTTACATTGAGTTGTAAGTATGCACATTAATTTGTAAGGTTTATCTTTTTTTATTTCCTCCTGCATTAATTTGTATGCACATTAATTTTGTAAGGCGCTCATAATGAATGAAAAGAAGACCAAGGGCGCCCAAGCTTAATAGACTTATTTCTTTCAATTTTGATGATCCAAACTCTTGCAATATGACATCCATTTTCATGCCTTTAGATCTTCCTTCAGATATAGGGCGCCAAATCAATGCATTAAAGTCTCTTGATATTAGGCACTCATGATGATGAAACTTAGAGCTTTTTCCTTTCCTATGCGCTCATCTAAGATGTTTGAATGATAAGGAGTGCCTTGACCTCTATAATGTACATTGGGCACCAAATCAAGGTGATTTTAAGTCACTTTGAGTCATTTGGGGTCAGTTTGAGTCTTTGAGTCATGTTGCAAAAAAGTGTCAATGTTGTCAAGTTGCACAAAGCAACTTTTGCATTTTTGGTGTCCTGCTCGTGATGTGACCAAACTGACTATTCCAACACATCCATATGGGTACATTTATGCTAGGCATGGTCCTGTTTTTCACCCAAACATGTCGAAACAATCTGAGCTACATTGTACCAACGATATCCCTGAAGAGTCCAAAGTGCAAAAAGGCAGCAATCTTTGACGAGATGTTACTCGAAAACTGTGTCACTTAGAAACATTCCATCTGAGGCAACAGGATCACGTAGAGTGCCTCTACAATAACCTCTCTCAATTTTTTATAGTTCTGAGGCATTTGCCCATGGTGAAAGGTTTTCTGCTACCCCAAAAATCGTCAGAAGGAGGCAGTGTAAAGTTGCAAAGGGGTGTAACTTTCATCCTGCTCCTAATGCGACCAAACTGACTATTCCAACGCGTCCGAATGGGTACATTTATGCTAGGCATGGTCCTATTTCTCACCCAAACATGTCGAAACAGTCGGAGCTACATTGTACCGATGATATCCTTGAAGAGTCCAAAGTGCAAAAAGGCAGCAATCTTTGACGAGATGTTACTCAAAAACTGTGTCACTTAGAAACATTCTGTCTGAGGCAACGGGATCATGTAGAGTGCCTCTACAATAACCTCTGTTAGTTTTTTATAGCTCTAAGGCATTTGCCCGTGGTTGAAGGTTTTCTGCTACCCCAAAAATCGTCAGAAGGAGGCAGTGTAAAGTTGCAAAGGGGTGTAACTTTCGTCCTGCTCCTAATGCGACCAAACTGACTGTTCCAACGTGTCTGAATGGGTACATTTACGCTAGGCATGGTCCTATTTTTCACCCAAACATGTCGAAACAGTCAGAGCTACATTGTACCGACGATATCCCTGAAGAGTCCAAAGTGCAAAAAGGCAGAAATCTTTGACGAGATGTTACTCAAAAACTGTGTCACTTAGAAACATTCCGTCTGAGGCAACAAGATCATGTAGAGTGCCTCTACAATAACCTCTCTTAGTTTTTTATAGCTCTGAGGCATTTTCCCGTGGTGAAAGGTTTTCTGCTGCCCCAAAAATCGTCAGAAGGAGGTAGTGTAAAGTTGCAAAGGGGTGTAACTTTCGTCCTACTCCTAATGTGACCAAACTGACTATTCCAACGCGTCCGAATGGGTACATTTATGCTAGGCATGGTCCTATTTCTCACCCAAACATGTCGAAACAGTCGAAGCTACATTGTACCGACGATATCCCTGAAGAGTCCAAAGTGCAAAAAGGCAGCAATCTTTGACAAGATGTTACTTGAAAACCGTGTCACTTAGAAACATTCTGTCTAAGGCAACGGGATCACGTAGAGTGCCTCTACAATAACCTCTCTCAGTTTTTTATAGCTCTGAGGCATTTGCTCGTGGTGAAAGGTTTTCTGCTGCCCCAAAAATCGTCAGAAGGAGACAGTGTAAAGTAGCAAAGGGGTGTAACTTTCATCCTGCTCCTGATGTGACCAAACTGACTATTCCAACGCGTCTGAATGGGTACATTTATGCTAGGCATGGTCCTATTTTTCACCCAAATATGTCGAAACAGTCGGAGCTACATTGTACCGACGATATCCCTGAAGAGTCCAAAGTGCAAAAAGGTAGCAATCTTTGATGAGATGTTACTCAAAAACTATGTGACTTAGAAACATTCCGTCTGAGGCAACGCGATCACGTAGAGTGCCTCTACAATAACCTCTCTCTATTTTTTATAGCTCTGAGGCATTTACCTGTGGTGAAAGGTTTTCTGCTGCCCCAAAAATCGTCAGAAGGAGGTAGTGTATTAAGTCGGGATGAAAGCCTATTCACTCTAGGCACCTGTTTTTGACCAAATCACACATGCGCCTTGAACAACTCTGTCTTCAAGGCGCTTTTCTCTAATCTCTGTAACTCTCCAAATCCACTAAGGTGCAAATTTTACCTCTTGGGCTCAAGATATAGGTTCTTCATCCAAGGTGCCAGAATGGTCCAAAGGCGCATTTCACCTCTAACCTCACCTCTGACCTTACTTTGAGGCGCTAAGCCTTTTGACATTTCAAGTAACTTCAAGAGAACTATTTTTCCTTAAGGTGGTTCACGCCTTGCAATTGGATGTATGGTACTTGTAACTCATTTGATTGACTTTGTAATGTTTCTTCTTCTCGCAGAGTAGATAAGGATGATATAAGCTTACTTCATGAATCGGAGTAGAAATCTCTCTTGGACTTGCTAGGTGAAAGGACTTGAACTTGAAGGACTTGAAGTTGATGAAGTGATCCTTCATGATGGCCTTTGACATTACCTTCTCAGAGTGTAGATGATAACACCTTCCTTGGATAAAGTTGATAACCTCTTACCTAAACTTTGAAGCTTGATGAATCTTGAAGATTGGGTTTCCTCCTACTCCCCTTCTGGGCTCCACTCCATCAAAGGCGTATTTAGTTGTCCAAGGCGCCAACATTCACTCAGGGGTGCCCAAAGAGAAAGTTTACAACTCTAAGGTGCTAAACTCTTATGCAAAAATGGTCATCATCAAAGGCGCAAAAATGGGTCTCTGGGCACCAATCTCTACAAGACATTCCATCTCATTGCTCTCCTCCATTACAAGCGCTCACTTACCTCAATCTTGGGCGCATACCAACATCCCAACATCCAAATCACCTAGGCACTCAAAACCTTCAAGACTCAAGGTGCATTTTATGATCAAACAAGGTATCTCCTGAACAAGGCGCTCATAGTCTCATCAGGGCATTAATCATCATCATGAGCGCTTATATTGTTCTAGGCACATAGTTATCTCTAGAATGCTCAAGGCACTCAAGGCGCACATACCCTTCTCTAGGCTAGTTTACACTTATTCAAGGCGCTCATTCCAAACTTACATGAACTCCTTATTACAAGACGCACAAACTAGATGATCCTAGGGCATAAGGGTGCTCAAACTAGATCTTTGCAAAAACTCCCCAAGCATTCAAACTTTTAAGGCACCAAAAGTGGTCTTTTCTACAACTTCTCTAGCCATATGCCTTGGGTGCTCAAACCTTCCTTGAACTCCAATTATTCAATCCAGGGAGCTCAACTACCTCCTCAAGGTGCTCTATCTCAAGTATCATTACTCTTCTTAAAGACCTAGGCGCACATTGTGGGGTATTCTACTCAACAAGACCTAGGCGCTCATTATGAAGACTCCAATTATCAAGGTTCACTTCAACTTTCAAATGCGCATTTTGGACTCCAAAGGCGTTAGGTTAAAGCCACTAGGGCGCTAGATACCAAAGGGGGCAAGGTGTCAGAACCTCCTTTAAGATGTAAGAAAATCTCCTCAAGGCACAGCTAAAGGCGCTCCAAACCATACCAAGGCACTAATATCCTCATCCAAGGCGCTAAAACACTTAATGCAAGTTCTTCAAGTTCTTCAAGTACTTATCCAACTTGATTCCTCCAACACGGGGCGCATATCTTTCTTCATGTCTTCTCTGGGTGCATTTCAAGGTTTGATCTAGATGGTGCAATGTCTACTTGAGTTGGCCCCAGGGCGCTAAGTGAGTACTCTGAGCAAATCTTCTCTGGATGCCCAATCTTATCCAAGGCACCAAAACAATACCTCCCACTATAGGCGCTAAATGACTTATCCAATTCCTTGAAAATATTTGAAGTGTTTTACCTTCCAAGGTGATCAATTTCTATCATCTGTGGCGCATATTACCCTTAGATATTCAACCTTCCTCTCTTCATCAAGACCTCTCCCCATCAAGGCACCCAAGTCGCTTCAACATGCCAAGAATACTCCTTAAATGCCATCCTCTTGAAGGCGCTAGATTGGTTAAGGCATTCATCTCTGGAGACTTTAATCATCAGGGCGCTCTCATTCCATTAGTAAGGCGCTTCTACTCTTAGGCGCAAATTCAACTCAACCAAACCTTTCCTGATGATGGCATATGCTTCTAGGCACTTATTTACTCTGAAATGGACCAACCTCAACTCCAAGGCGCATTTCCACTTAATCTTCATCCTGGCGCTAGATGGAAGTTTGAAGTTTGATTTTGATTGACACAAGGCATTCAAGGGGCATGAGTCACTTACCTTGGCTTAGGCGCTACTTCATGCTCTCTGCCACTTCAAAGAGCCCTTTTATCATCCTTCAAGGTGCCAATTCCTCCTAAGGCGCGTCATCTTTCTTTATCAACCCATTTAAGGTGCTTCATCTAGACTCGTTACCTTCCTTAGGCACCAACACCAACTTCAAGGCAACTGAAGGTGCTCAAGTCACTTCAAGGCGCCAACTCATGGACAATCTAATCCTCCGCATCATTAATATTCAAGACCCTGACAACTTGGAAATATTGCACCTAAGTGAATTTGAGTGTCAATATAGAGTCATCAAACCCCACCAGACGTTCATCCATGTCTCTACCACCTCAAGGAAGCACCCAGATTAGGATGGTGCCTAGTCTGGTCTCTACTACCTTCAGTGGGCGCCTAACCCTAAGAGTCTTGCAACTATGACGTTCATCCATGCAACAAGCAAGGTGATGCTCCCTTGTGATATTGTGAGGTGTTGACATTCAGTTGACATCATTGAGTTTGATTGAGTTGATCAAGTGTAGACGCCATTGTAAACATCAAGGCTTCAAGGCCTTTCTTTTGTATCTCCATTGAATAAGTTGTAACTTCATGCTATTGAAAGCATTATCCATGTAATAAGACATTGCAAGTTGATTGAGTCAAATAACTAGACAAGTACCGAACTCTAAGGTTGATTCATTCAAGTAGTTATCTTTGATGTATATCTTTGTGTTGTTGAAGTAGTTGATGAATTGAGACCAAGTAAAATTGTTTAAGTAAGGAAAAATTTTCATAGAACTAGTTGGGTATCTTACTGTCATGTCCCTGTTTCCAGCCTGATCATCAAATGAAGAATGAGTTAGCCTATTCCTCATTCCCGGAGGCTAATTTGAAATAATGAGGGAATGAATTGGTTTTTGACTAACTTAACTTTTGTTTTTGCAGGAACAAAGTCAGAAACTTGAAATTAGTTAAGTCTGGATGCTAAACTTGACTAAGGCAGGACTCCTAGAGTCAGGGCGCACTTTCTTGCTTGCTCAATGTCATATGTGCACCTAACCAAGAATCATGGAGCTTTGAAGCACTTTAATCACATCAACTAGGGTGCCTAAGTGAATAGAGGTACAATGAATCTTTCGGAGAACATGGATAGACAACTAAGTCTCCAACTTGAGTCTTCTAAGTGAATTGGATGATGAAGAGAGTCTAGTCATTTTGGGCGCTAGTATCAGGATGAATCATCCAAAATGGGTGCCTAGAACTAGAAGGCGCCAATGCATGAGTTCAAGGATCCTCCATTGGAGCACCTAGCCCAGATGGCTATAGATTGAAAGTTTTAAAGCTAAGTGATGTCTCTTAGGTGAATTCCTAGCCCAGGTGCATGTGTTGGGAAAAACTCTTTGGCTCTGGCGCCTAGAATTGGGAGCTTTGTAAGATGCACCAATTGATGAAACATTTCCATTTTGCACCTAGAATAGAACTCTCTCACATAGTTGAAATTGACTTGATAGAAGGAGATAAGTCTTAAGGACTAGTTTGGCGCCTCACTTGCCTATCTCACCTTTGAAATGTGCTTTGGTTGATGATCATCATTGATGGCACCTAGTGAAATGAAAAGCTATTTGCATCTCCAGAGGATCACAATTGGATTAGGAGATCATCCTTGCAGTTGAGATTGACAGAGAAGTGTTAAAGGAATCACTTCAAATGGGCACCTAAGCTAGTTGAGGTGCATATCAATTCCACTGTAACTCCAGATTGACGCTTAGGATCCAGTCATCTCCTAAGGCGCAATTCCATTCACCCATGACCTCGCTTGGCGTCTAAAACTTGGAAACTCCTTTGGAAAGCTCTTGTTGCGCCTAGAAGCATGAGTTTGGGATATCAACTTGCAAAAGGCTTAGAAACTCTTCAAAGATGTTAGGCACAATCCCATGGCACTAGAGCTCAGTTTTGGCGCCTTCAAGGAATAGCACATGAAGGAACTTGGGAGGTCAGGTGCTTGTAAAAGGGAACACCTTGGAACATCTTCCAGGGGTTGAAGTAGTAAGAAAACATCAAGTGAGTCTAGGCGCACTCCCTTGTGTGAATAGTTTAGCTCTGGCGCCTAGCCACAGAGTGAGCCAGAAGAAGTAGTTTGGACATTAGAAGATAGGCGCTCATTCTACAATGAAGCATTCCACCTTCCTAATTAACAAAGACTTGAAAGAATTGACAAAGGAAGCCAAGGCACACCTTCTACTTGTTTCCACCTCCAGAATGCACCTAACCTTGAAAGGGGGTTCAAAGATGTTTGTTAGACCTTTTCACTCAAGGCGCTCACCTTAGGCGCACTTTCTAAGTCCTTGTCACCTCAAGGAAACACCTAGTTTGGAAGGCGTTTGCCCTATTCTCCACTCCTTTCAATAGGCGCTTAGAACACAGAATGCATGAAAGGAGCGCCTAGACTCCAGAGGGCTCATTTGGGCACCTAGCATTTAAAACACTTTCTTAATGATGATGTTTTGGCACCTACTCTTGGAAACAATCCAAAGCATCCATAAACTCTAATTGGCGCCTAATGTTGACAAGGCGCAACTTCAGGAGGAGGTCACCTCAACTTGGCACCCAAGTCAGAAAAACCTGTAAATCCTTAATTTAGTATCTGTTTATTTGACAAAATTCTCTCTGCAAAGCTATTGAGCTTGTAATCTTGAGGCCTGCGAGTTTCAAGTGTTGGGGTGATGCTCCCTCAACAAGCAAGGTGATGCTCCCTTGTGATACTGTGAGGTGT
This sequence comes from Cunninghamia lanceolata, assembly GCA_027924645.1. Classification (NCBI taxonomy): domain Eukaryota; kingdom Viridiplantae; phylum Streptophyta; class Pinopsida; order Cupressales; family Cupressaceae; genus Cunninghamia; species Cunninghamia lanceolata. Next base: position 292,322 of record BSBN01000484.1, read on the forward strand.
TGAAATTCAGTTGACATCATTGAGTTTAATTGAGTTGCTCAAGTAAGGAAGACATTGTAACATCAAGGCTTCAAGGCCTATCCTTGTATTTCCATTGAATGAGTTGTACTTCATGCTATTGAAAGCATTTTCCATGTAATAAGACATTGCAAGTTGATTGAATCAAGTAACAAGACAAGTACCCAACTCTAATGTTGTTTCATTCAAATAGTTATCTTGATGTATATCTTTATGTTATTGAAGTAGTTGATGAATTGTTAGCAAGTAAAAGTGTTTAAGTAAGGAAAATTTTTTGTAGAACTAGTTGGGTATCTTACACTTACACCATGCCTATCCATCAAACATCACAATGCAATCAAAATCTTAACAACATGCCCATGATCCAAGATCAAGTGCAATCATGCAAAGATATTATCAATCACAAGCCTATTAAGAATGAACTAGAGTCTTCTAGTACCATACTTTTCCATCAAACACCATCATGTAATCCATGGCCTATCAAGCCTATCAAAGAAAATGCAAACATCCTATGTAATACAATCGGACTTTAAATATTTGAAGTAGCCATCTACAAATATCCATTCAAAAGTGGATTTATAATGCAAGTATGGACGCCATCAATAAAAAAGATTTGTATTAACCAAATATCCATATAGGCATACATCAATATCTGTCGATATAAGTATAACATATATACAAAATAGCCATATAGGCTTACAAGAATGCCATATAGGCATACAATGTCAACTATGTACAATACAAAATATATGTCCACAAATGCCATATAGGCATACAACAGAGGAACACAATAAAAAGTCATTCCCCTCTGGCTGGTGAAGAGAATAAATCACGAGCAGCCTTTGATCTTCTAGGGGATGGAGACATGCATGTGGGTGGTCTACTACGAACCCGAGGGCTACTCCTCTTATTTAGTTCTTCCTGCACCTTTACCTGTTACAAAAAAAAGTATAGACATTAATATATAGAAATTACATGTTATAAAAAAATGAAACATTTAACAAAATAATCACTTACCGCTAACATATAATCTATCTCCTCGCTTGCCTCAGTAGCAGGAATAGGCCCTGGTGATGTCATGTCCTATAGAAACCATCTAGATGGAAATTAAACTTCAAATCAATAATCTTTTGATTTTTCAAAAATAGACAACTATAACAATGAATGTAAATTGAAATTTACTAATCTGCCTCATACCCCTGTCAATGCCATAGAGCTATGAATCGCAGAGGCCACACCCTGCTCCATTGCCCTATGAACATGGGGAGGTGTATCCGCAGCTTGCATCATCTGGAAATAAAACAACATTATTCAATTACGAAAACTATAATAGTGATGCAAATCATGGCTCCTAACATACACACATGTTCATCTAAACATGGAAGTACACACAATAAAACACATAAATTACATACAAAAATTTAGTAAGTACAATTCATTCATTAAACTATTTATTTTATTACCTCTGTAAAGCTTTGAAGTCCACCACCGCTGGTAGGTGTTGCCATGAAATCTACAGTGTTAACCTATTCAACATCCAAAATCAGAAATTAGAATACCATTCATATAACGATGCTATTCACATGTAATATTTATAATTGTTTACTAGTTACATACCTCGACAGTAGATGATCTAGTGAAAAATGTAGGTGGAGAACCACTGAAAACTGCATCGATGCTATGACCCTGAAATTTCATTAAAATCATCAATTTAAATTAGTTAATCTTGTATTTCAAAAATGAAATTTAATAAATTAAATTCAATAAACTTGCTAATATTTACCTGAGTATAAAGGCTGAAAGTCTCACTCAGGAGGGTATCTGTCATCACCATCTGCTCAGCTGCAGATGTAGCCTGTGCACCTGCGTCCTGACTGTCCATGGGGTCATAACCACAGGCTGACCCGCAAGCCTGGAAAGTATGTGGTGGGACCCTACTCCTCGCACTATCTCCCAACCCACTCTGTGTTGCAGGATCGGCATGCTCTATGATGCTCTGGGTCAAGGCACTAATCGACCTCAGTGTATCGACCTCAATACTCTCCTTCACAATGGAAGGGATAGAAACATGCTCGTGGGCTGGTCTGCTGATTACTCGTCTCACTACCTGCTGTGGGTCAAGACGTGCCCCTGGTCTATCCTGTGCTGAACCCCCACCTCTACCCTAGAAGTCCCGCATATCAAAATAGTTTGGCACTTTATTGAGGACAAACTCGCAGTAGAGTTTCCTCAAAAAGTATTGCGGGACCTCATTATTATTGCATGGAGGATGGCCAAAAACCATCCACCACCTCTGCCCGAAATTGTCCCTTATCGCTTGGTTGTTGCACCAATGGATAGGGAACCTCTTGCATGTAATGGGTGGAGGTTGATTTGTTTGTGAATTTGTGAAAATTGAACACAAGTCTAATTTTGTAATTTGTAATTTTTTGACATCTTGGTATGACAATTTATCTGCATAGTAATCTCTAAACTCTCTCTTTTATCGGTCCAACTAGTTATTTGCTTGCTAATTGAATTTACATTTGATAACATAGACTCAAGAGATTCGGCAAGCATGGACCTATGCAAGGTTGAAGTGGAAGGATCTTTCAACCTTGCAATTATATCTTCAATTTGTTTTTTGTTGTTTTCAATTTCCCCCATTATATTATCTTGTGTTCCAGGGGCATGTCGAGGAATGAATGGAGGAGGTTGTTGTTCTGCAGGTATTTCCTCCTCAGGATTTTGTGGATTTTGAGGAGGAGGAGGAGGAGGAGGAGGTGCATTAACATTTTCTACAATTAACGAAATATACATCAAAAATCAACAAAAACCTACCTATTTAGGAAAAAATTCAAACAAAAAAATAAAGATAACTCACCCCTTTGGCGTGCTCGACGTCGCGGCGGCATTTTGGCGATGAATCGACAAGCTTTTTGTGTTGATTGGTGTTTTGTAGAACGCGAGCGCATTTTTGAGGGTTTTGAAGCCGCGGGCAGAGGAGAAAATCAGAATGGAATGAAATGGCATTGCTTTTTTTTATTTATAATAAGTTATAACGTGAGCACGTTATAACGCGCTCACGTTATGGCTCGGTAATGACGAGCCTGAGGCTTGTCATTACCAAGCCATAACGCGAGCGCGTTATAACGCGCTCGCGTTATGACTTAAATTTTTTTGAAAATTTTTTGGCCACTTTTTGGCCCCCCATCTTCTTGCACTTACCCTAAAGTCCATTGTAATTGCTATTTTGACATTTAAGATAACATTATAATATTATAATATGATATAATATTATAATATATTATTATTTAAAATAGAATGTAGAGTAAAGTCTTTTTAAAAAAATTAAAATACTTTTATAAAAAAATAAAAGCATTGATTTTTTAAACTATTTTTACTCTATGTTGTATTTTAAAAAAATAGAATGTAGAGTATTAAAGTCCATTGTAATTTCTATTTTGACACTTTAAGATAACATTATAATATTATAACATGATATAATATTATAATATATTATTATTTTTATTTAAAATAGAATGTAGAGTAAAGTCTATTGCTATTTTCACACTTTAAGATAATATTATAATATGATATAATATTATAATATAGTATTATATTATAATATGATACAATATTATAATATATTATATAATATTATAATATACTATTATAAAATAATATGATATATTATAATATAATGTGATACGCTTTTGATCAATTTCTCCAATTCTATTCTATTATATTATACTAAAATGAAATACTTTTTGAAAAAAAAATTCTTGCAGGCCTTTGATCAATTTCTTCTGCAATGCTATTCTTTTATGTGAATATGTGTCCTTTCATATGCCATTTAAGTAACATTTCTTTTCATGTTAGTGGATATGTCATTCTGTCCATCCGATAATATACTTTAAATTAGGGAATCTTAATTGGTATTTTTAATTTTTTTTACATCAATTTTGTTTTATGATTTTTGCTTACAGAATCTTAATTGTTTATGGGAATCTGAATCTTTCAGCCCTTGCTGCCACTGTAGGACACCTCTCGGCCTAATAATCAAATGGGCTATCATATCTCCTAGTTGGCTCAAGTTGAACTTTGTTGGTGCCTCAAATAGAAATCCTAGTATGGTTGGGGTGGAGGTATTAGTAAGGATAGTAAGTGTGGTTTAATGGTTGCCTATACCATGTAGTATAAGAGTTCAAACTAATTACTTTACAAATGCTAATGTCATTTTGAGTGTCTAACTAGCTAAAGATATGAGTGATCTCACAATAGTGTGTCCCACTTTTTGGCCTAAATAGGACATTGAAATCAACATTTTTAACTAAATTTTACTTTTTGTCACTTACAGCAAATAAACTATTAACAATTTAAAGATGACATGAACTAGTGATTTTTTAGATTTTGGGTATAGATTCTAAATATATTTCTAAAAATTTTTTTTAAATAATTTTACATTTTTTAAAATAATTTTTAATAACTTGTTCTTTATACTTTATAGTATTTTTAATGAGACATTTATTCCATTATGCATAACTTTTATTAGAGATAAGATAAAATCATAATTTCTTAAACATAGATAAATATCTAGTCTATGCATATTTTTTCATAATATTTTTGTTGCATATTTTACATTAATTATAATTTAAAGTGATTTTATTCCATAATGCGTAATCTTTTTTCTATATATCATTTTTTTAAAATTAAAACAAGGACATCAATATGGAGTGCATAAATATTTTTTAGAAAAGAAATTCTACTTTTTTATTTTTCACATGCATCAAATATAGACTCTTATGTTTGGCAAAAAATCTATGTTCACTAAAAATAATTAAAAAATCATAATTAAATAAAATATATTACAAATTAGATATAAAATAAAAATAGAGCAAATTGAAATAAAAATCACATACAACCTCTGAAATGCCTCGCACGGCCTCCACTTTTGCATATCCTTCACGCCCCTTTGGCAATGTCATCTTTGGCTCTGGCAATGCCCTCCATGGTGTTGGCGACTTGGGACGACTCAGGATTCACATCCAGATGTGGGCCTCCAGACCGGTCCAGAGCTCACAACTTCAAAAACCCTCTTTTTGTAGAGGATAGGGCTCGCAGAGTACCCCCATCACCTCCTGCCCTCTACCAAAAACCCTCCCCGCACCAATAGGCTTCGCTCCAGGGCGTCAAGGGTCTCGACCAGAGTGTTCCCGCTCAAACTAGAGGTATTGTTCCTGTTAGGGTTTCATCTTCAACACCTGAAATAAGTTTGGATGGTTTTGTTGATGAACGGGAGGAATTTTTGCAGAATCAGGCCCTAATCTGCAGATTCACAAAATTGTGGCCGAAGCTAAGCGACCTTCATGCATGGATATCAAAAAATTGGAGAGGATTTTTGGAGGAAGAAATTTGCCTATTTCCCTGTGCCAAGGGGTTTTTTATCCTTGAATTCGAGTCTCTTGTAGGTAAGGACTAGGTGCTTAAAAATGGGCCATGGGCTTTTCAAGGAGACTTCTTACGCATGAAACCTTGGTTTCCCTCTTTCGATCCGCAAACCGAGACTTTCTCCTCTGCCTTTTTCTAGGTAAGATTTTCGTATCTTCCTTTCCAATTCTGGGAATTTGATTGCCTATAGGCCATAGGAAATGGCTTAGGCAAGTATCTTTGCTGCTCAGAGGAAAGAGCCAATTACCAAAGTTCAACTTGTGCACGAATTTGTGTGGAAATGGATCTCTCCAATGGTCCGCCCACAGAGATTTCCCTGAAACAACCAGTAGATTATGAAAAAATTGCTTTCCGTTGTAGGAAATGTTTTTCAACAGATCACTTTACGCCCCAGTGTCAAAAATTGCAAGATCATGAGTGAAACAAATTAGTTCCAAGGGGTAAACCTACTTGGTGGACTAGGGTTGAGCCCCAACATTATCTTGTTTCTACTAGATCACAAGTTGAAGATAAATCCAAGATTTCCCCCTCCCCATCTCAAAGGGAGCAAGAATCATCTAGCGGGAATGTAAATAAATTAATTGAGGGTGATGGTGTAGTATCTACTTTTTCAAAATCTTCGATCTCAGAGATATACCAGGAACGACTGGTTACTTCAAATGTTATATGCTACAAAGAATGTCCAAGTGAAAATCACCAGACAGATTAGGACCGATCAAAAGCAAATGAAAGAAACTTAAGGGCTCCTTCACTAGAGAAAATGGGAGATGACAACAATCAATGGACCACGGTGAGAATAAATAAGAAAACATGGGAAAATGAGAAAAGAAAGATGACTTTGCATTCCCATGTTAAGATGGGCAAGCAAAAAACTAGAGATTAGATTTTCTAGTTGTTCCTATGCACCCCCTACTTTTAGGGCATGCTTTTTCAGTTTAGTTTTGGTCTCTTTTTATGGAATGGGAGCTACCCCCACTAGTAGTGCTTATCTATAAAAAAATATATTACAAATTATAGTTTTCAAAAAGCTTACTTCTAGGCATACAATTCTACAAAGTTTCAATGTCATGGTGACTCCATTTGATGGTCCAACCCCTGCTTCAAAACAAAAATTTTCTCTAAAAACTCTGTGAGCAACAGGATGGCATCAAAGGGACCTTTGAACGAGGTGTCCCTTTCATAAAGCATTTTGAACATGAAACATTTAAAATTTTAAAAAGGGCCTTCATTTGAACGTCATGATGACATCACCTTCGATTCAAATAGCACAATAGTGTGTCTCACTTTTTGGCCTAAGTGGGACATTGAAATCAATATTTTTAACCAAATTTAACTTTTTGTCACTTATAGTAAGCCAACCATTAAAAATTTGAAGATGACATGAACTAGTGATTTTTAAATTTTGTGTGTAGATTTTAAATATATTTCTTAAAAAAAAAAATAATAATTTATGTCATTTTTAATATATTTTTTAATAATTTGATCTTTATAGTTTATAGTATTTTAATAATACATTTATTTCATAATGCATAACTTTTATTAGAGATAAGATAAAATCATAATTTCTTAAACATAGATACTAACAATGATATTTAGTGCATGCATATTTTTTCATAATATTTTTGTTGCATTTATTATTTAATTTACATTAATTACACCAAAAGGTGTAACTACAATGGTAGCAAGGGGTGGAGTGTAATGGGGTGAGCATGTTAACCAAAACTATTAAAGAGCCAACATATAAAATAACAAAAACTAAAATATAACAACATATATTTGAAAACAAAAATTAAAACTATAAAATAGCTATTAAGTAAATAAACTAACTCTTAAGTAAATAAAATAAATGGACTAGATGTCCACAAAAGTAAAATATAAATATAAATATAAATATCATTTAGAATAAGTGGTGAAGTAAACATTGTTTAAATAAATATTAAAAATGATAGTCATATAGAAAATAAAATGATTGGTGAAGTAAAAATTTAAGAAATTATTTTTATTCATTTATCTTTTTAAAACTTGAGAATATTTTTGATCATCTATTGTGTTATTATTGAAAAATAAAACAAATCTTCAATAAAATAAAATAATTCTTGAGTAAAACTTAAGATAAATAATTACGCTGAGAGGCGTTCTACACTCACAGCAAGGGCTGAAAGATTCAGATTCCTGTAAACAATTAAGATTCAGATTCCCATGTAAACAAAATTCATAAATTCGTGGAAGCCAAATGGATAGAAAAATAGAAAAACTTGGGCAATTATGGAGTGAAATCTTTATTACATTTGAAGAGTATGAAAAGTCTCGCAGCATAGTCTCTTTAAATTAACTCATGTGAGCATATCAAATATTCTAACTACAAGTAATTTATAAATGCCAACAAATTGGAAGATATCTCTCGGCGTACTATAGATATATTTTTTAAAATATAAATATAATAGTTATTTCAAAAATATTGCTTACTACTTTATTTATAAAATATATTATTTATATATTAAGTGAAATGGTTGATCACTTACTTATGCCCACATGTAGATATATATATTAGTATTTATACAGTATATATATATATAGATGCTAGCATATACAGTGGATCAGTCAACCAAAAGGGATGCCCCACATAACTGGATTTAGGTTAACATTGAAGCAAGTGTGTTGGATTAATTTTGATAAGCTTGGCAATAGCAAGTATTTTATTCTTTCATCTCAGGCAAAGGTTTTAAAGAACTAACAGATGGTTGCAGGAGAATGAATTTTATGTTTTTTGTATAGCTAACATGCGAGAAGAAGTGGTAGTTCTCCTGTGGTTTTAGGTTAGACAGGTATACTGGTAGGAGCAAGATAGAAGAAACCCTTTTAATTGGATAATGGATAGTTGATCAAATGTTATAAGCCATGGAGGTCATCCTAGGACTCAAAGAACCAAAAGACATACCGCAAGAGGATATCAAAAGAAAGGCCATGGATAAGGGCGATGGTTGTATTTGTATCTCAGTAATTGTATAAGAAAATATGTTTCCTTGTTGGGCTTGACCCTGTATAAGTTCTATAAACAAACAGTATGTACTGGACTGCAAAAGCCCCGGGCTAGACCAAAGGTTTTCTTCACTTTGTTCTTTCCTACCGGTGCCCGCACTGAACAGAGCTAGATTTTATAACTAGTTTTATATATCAATGGCCTCGACCTTTTACCAATCAAATATATATATATATATATATATATATATATATATATATATATATATATATATATATATATATATATATATATATATATATATATATATAATTTAAATTACTAATTTTTTTAATCAATGAATTTGGCTTTAAGGAGCCATAACCATTTATATTAATAGTCCAACATAATTATAGTTTTCAAGCTACTCCAATGGAGGGTCGAAGCTACAAAAACCCCATAGGAATACCTTCTAATCAAAATATTATCTACAACTTAACTATACATTTATATTTCTATTTCAGTTATAACATATTAGTGACTTTCTCCTCCTGAAAGTTGTGGAACAGAAACACCATCTCCTTTTGAGCTTGATTATGAGCATCTAGACTCAACTACAAATGACCAATCCATCTCCATTGAAGAAGTACCAGTAACAACTTTTAGGAACTCGATACCCCATTTTTCCTTATGCTTACATGCATTGTCATCTTGGCCAATAGTCCTTATGATGAATGGCACCCATGGCCTTGAATATGATGGGTTGATTATCGGCTAGGTCCTAGTGTTAGGATGAAAGCCTACCCCCAATATCGTGTCATCCAGAATTTTCTTCATTCTACAACACCACTGAGGTTTGATGAGGGACTCAAAAACCATCTGAATGACCTCCTTGGACTCACCCACATCTAGAAAAACTACCAAAAACATTGAGGAGACATCTGTATTCACTCGATATCGGTGGGATGAAAAAAGGAATGTTTCTCCAAGAACCATCCTAATTGCATGAAGCACAACCACTGATTTTGTTTTGAACACCTTCTTTAGCCTAAAATTTGATACCTCCCCCATGAATGCAATATGCCTTTTCTTCACTCTAAGACACACTATGGTGTCCATCCTTCAAATTCTTCTCAATGTTGCACAACACATTGTAGCCAAAGATTTATTAGTCTTCCATGTTGGCTTCGGTGACGTTTCCATTATTACAAATTTCTCTTTGCAAAATTACTTATCTATATTATCCTTGATGAGCAACAAGCCAAACTTAGCACCTCAACTCTCCATTATATCTTCATTTAACTCAACATGAGAACAAGGATGGGAGGTAGGGTGCAATATATTGCCATGTGTAAGGGGATCTGTCACAATGATACTCCTTCATATCTATTGCCATGTTGGCCAGCTTGTCAGTGATCCCATTGGCCTCGTGGTAGGCATGTCGTATTTTGTACTTCAGGAATTTTTCAAGAAGATCCGAACATTGGGAAAATATACTACTAAGTTTCCATTCGGGGTGCTTCTTCTTCGAAGGACATCAATAATAATTAATGAATCTCCTTCAATTTGAACTTTTAGCATGCCTAGTTTTTTGCATATTTGAATCCCTAATAAAGTTGCTTGAGCTTCAACTTCGTTATTCGTTCCACATGGGCATTTTCTTGCTACAACACAAACCCTTGATCCATTGTGATCTCTAATTATGTATCATGTGCATGTTTGTCCTGGGTTTCCCCTTAACACTCCATAAAAGTTGAGTTTGTGCCATCCCTCATCTGAGGGGATCCACTTTGCATTTGCTCTTAAGTTTGATGCATGATAAACCTGCACATCCCCATAAACAGGGGATTAGAATTTTATTTCTTGTATTATATAATAATTTCAATATTTTTTTAGTTATTAAAATAAAGTAAATAAACAAAGAACAATGTGAATAAATAAAACTAATTCTTAAATAGTTTAAAAGTTAAACTATCATACATCTAAAAAAATCTATGTAAAAGATGTTGAGAAATATAATTCTTGATGTGTCTCTTCCACTTTAATGAGCAATTCAATATGTAGACAATTTGAATTTATTTTGACTATACCAATCTAGAGCCTTTGTGAAAACTCTCTCTCTCTCTCTCTCTCTCTCTCTCTCTCTCTATATATATATATATATATATATAATTACTTTTTCCTTATGTTTTTTTGTTGAATTGCAAGTCCTAGTCGAAGAAAAATGTGTAGATAAATTTTATGTGTCCATGCGCGTATGTAGTAAATAAAATAATTCTAAAGTAAAATAAATTGGCATACCTATCTTTTGAAAAATCTATGTAAAAGATGCTGAGAGATATTATTCTTGAGGTGCCTATTTTATTAGATTTTTTATTAAAATTGATTATGCACCTCAAAATGATATCTCTCAACGTCTTTTACATAAATTTTTCAAAAGATAAATGTGCTAGTTATAATTTAAAGTGATTTTATTCCATAACACATAATTTTATTTTTTATATATCATTTTTTTTTAAATTGAAACAAGGACATCAAGGAGTGCACAAATATTTTTTAGAAATTTTATTTTTTATTTTTTCATGGGTGTCGAACAGAGACCCTTATGTTTGGTTAAAAAGTTATGATCAATAAAAAATATTTAAAAATAGCATAATTAAATAAAATATATTACAAATTACACTTTTAAAATTTTTTACTTTTAGGTCTACAATTCTACAAAATTTCATGTCATGGTGACTCAATTTGATGGTCCAACCCCTACCTCGAAACATAAATTTTCTCTACAAACTTTGTGAGCAACAATTGGATGGCATCAAAGGGACCTTTGAATGAGGTGTCCCTTTCATAAAGAATTTTGAACATGAAACTTTAAAAACTTTAAAAAAGGCCTTCATTTGAAGATCATGATGACATTACCTTCAATTCAAAGGTATATGTTCATTCAAAGGTGAGTGATCCCACAATAGTGTGTCCTACTTTTTGGCTTAAGTGAGACATTGAAATCAACATTTTCACCAAAATTTTTTACTTTCTATCAATTATAGCAAGCAAACCATTAAGAATTTGAAGATGATTTGAATTAGTGATTATTTAGATTTTGTGTGTAGATTTTAAAGTATATTTAAAATAAAAATTAAAAATTTAAGTGTTATCAATTTAACTTTTTTGTGTATATTAAAATTATTATTTTTATTGAAATAAGGACATTAATACAAAGTACATAGATAGTTTTTAGAATATTTTTCTTCCATTTTCTATTTTTCCACATGCATTGAATAAAGTCCTTTATGTTTAGTAAAAAAACCCATGTTCACTAAAAAGTAGAAAAAAATATCATAATTAAAAAATATATGTGTATATGGAAAAATAGATTAAATCTAAACTAAATAAAACCAAAGAACCCAATAACATAAAGGAAATGAATCTAAGTAAAAGCCATAAATCACAAATCAAAGACAAATGAAAGCTCTTACCAAAACCTGTATTGTTCCCTTTTGGAGATATGTGGATTGCTCAATGTAGTTGCAAAGCCATGGCTGCAACAAGCAAGTATGTGCTCAAGAGATCAATGTCAAAAGATCGTTATAGTGCTCAATCGACGCGTTGTGTATGCTCAAAGCTCTGTTAAGTATGCCTGAGAATACGATCGAAGAGAGAGAGGTAATGAAGGAGATGAGGGGGGTTTATATAGATTTCATCAAAGATCGATCAACGGTCCAGATAATTTAGAAGAATCAATGGAGGAGAATAGTTGAGGAACGTGCAACGAATGAGAAGAAGACATGTGTCTTGCTTGCTTTTGCATGAGAGGAGTTATCAAGAATAGAAGAATGAGTTAACTGAAGAGATAAATCAATTAAAAGAATAAAGCAATCAGTTAAGTGATTTAAAACAAGAAGAAGGGATTTGCATGAGAAAAGAAGATATTTTGCTTTATTAAATATAGAAATATTTAATTGATGAGCAAAAAAGCTTGAGTTATTTTAGAGATAACTCAAATTAGAAGAAAAAGCAATTTAAATAAATAATTGATTTATTTAAATTTAGAGTAGATATTTTGGAAGAAATAATTAAATAATTAGAATTATTTAATTTAGAAGATTTAAAAGCAAATTAAATAAATAAATTTATTTAATTGTTGTGCATGATTTTGGGAGAATAAATTTTGACTTAATTAAATAATTTAAGAATTATTTAATTTTAGTTAAGATAGAATTTGTTGAACTAATTAAATAATTGGGTTTATTTAATTAATGTAGATGTGAATTTTGGAAGGTGACAATGATTTAATTAAATAATTAAAAATTATTTAATTGTGGAAGAATATAGAGGAATTTGATTTAATTAATTAAATAATGAGGATTTATTTAATTAATGTCGCAATTTTGTGATTTAGAAGAATTTGGTGAAATTAATTAAATAATTAGATTATTTAATTAATGTTGAAATGCAGGTGATTAGGAAGAAATGATGAAATGCAAGTGATGTGACGACTTGGTCATTTTAGGGTGTCTATATTTTGCCCCTCTTTGATGCAATGCAGCATGTAGCGTTGCGTCAAAGAAAATCGATTGTTGAAGATGTGATACAATGTGTTTTTTTTATTTTTATTTTTATTTTTATGCCCCAGTGTAGGTAATTGCCCCAGCATAGTTAGTGTAGGGTGCCCCCTCGAGAGGAAAGACAGGGAAGTGACAGAAGAACTGTGTTGACGCTCGACTAGAAGATTTGTTGGAGATAGATAAGGTTGGGTTGATGATAGATAGAAGAAAGTGGAGATAGAAGAGAACATGATAGAAAAGACTGTTGATCGATTATTGTTGGAAAACTATATAAGGCCATGGATGAATGGATGGGTAGATGGATGAGCTTGTTGCAATGGTTTCACATTTGTTTATAAAGAGCAATCCTTATTTTTGATATAGCACGTGGATAGTTTGCCACCAAGGTATAAAAGACCAAGGTGCTGTAATATCTGAGTGCATGGACGTTGACTCTGCAAGCAAATGGTTTGAACTTAGATCCCCTTAGACATAATATGACCTTGTTGGAACATGTGAATAAGCCATAGTCTTGAACATAAAATAAACTTCAATACATGTAAATGCAAGAAGAATTATTAATATGTAAGATGCTAGGTCGTAACACACACAAGATAAATAGAATGCTAAGAAAGATACTGAAGATCATTCCTCAAACACGGCACACAGAAAGCAATGACTATGCCCCCAATCCGTACTGCATCACAACATACCAAGATTATAGATAAATCAAGGTAGTCTTGAATAGGTATTGGAAAAGGAACAAAAGATAAACCATAACACAAATTGACTGACTTACAAAGTAAACATACAGCCAACATATTCTCTTGCCAAAGAGGTTTGCTCAGGATAGATTGGATAGGAAAGATAACAGCCTTATCATAGGAACTCTGTGTCCGTTAAAGGGGGCTATCTACCTAAAAAGACAATATCTCACTTGCAGGAAATGCCACATGTTGCAGGAGACGCGTGTGTTGGTCTCGACAATGGAACACTTCGTAGAAGACAAGCTTGTTGATCTAGGGCTTGGTTAAGCGGTACTTAGCTGATGTTGGCAATCGGTATGCAGGACAGTAGATGACTCTGGAAGTAGGCCTATTTGCTTCAGGTTTGCGAAGGACTACTGCTTTGAAAGGATGCGCTAGCTTGCTGCTTGAGTTAGTCAAGTCGAGGCGAATGGATTTTGAAAAACGGAAGACTAGAAGGATGGAATGCTAATGGATTGGGACGGGTGGAGAATGATGGATCGTGTGTGCCTGAGTACTGGATACATCCTTCGTATTCCAGACTGCCTACATACCCTGTATCCACGGGATCAAGGCACACTTACGATGGAAGATGAACGTGATAAATATGTAGTTCTGGATAGAGTGATGAATGGGTCAAGGTGAAAGGAGGGGATCTTATGTACCTGAGTACTGGAAACGTCCTTCGTATTCTAGACTGCCTACATACCCATATCAATGGGATCAAGGTACCTTAAGATTGAGAAGAGATGATATGTAGTTCTGGTTAGTGTGATGATGTGGGAAAAGAGCGGAGAAGAGGTGATCTTATGTACCTGAGTACTGGAAACGTCCTTCGTATTCCAGACTGCCTACATACCCATATCCATGGGATTAAGGTACTTTAAGATTGCGAAGATGAAAGTATGTAGTTCTGGTTGATGTGATGATGTAGAAGAAGAGCGGAGAAGAGGTGATCTTATGTACCTGAGTACTGGAAACGTGCTTCGTATTCCAGACTGCCTACATACCCATATCCATGGGATCAAGGTACCTTAAGATTGAAAAGATGATATGTAGTTCTGGTTGGTGTGATGATGTAGAAGGAGTGTTGAGAATATAACAGCCTTATCGTAGGAACTCAGTGTCCGTTAAAGGGTGTTACCTATGGAAATGAGCCAAGATTGAAGCATGCGCTGCGAACCACGAACAAGGAACCAATCCTAGACCGAAGCTAAGGAAAGAGTTGCCCCCATTCTGGTAGAGGAAACTGTAGGGGTGACTACCGAAGAAGACACAGAATGACTTGACCTGGGACAAGACAGTGTTAACTGTAGACATAGATCAAGACATAGGATGACAACGAGGGACATTGACAAATTTCCAAGCTATACTAGATAGGGAGATGGAAATGCAAACAAGGTCAATGGTTTTATTATGGATGGATGGATGAAGCAGGTTGCGAACTGGACAAGGAGTGGACAGGACTCGATAGACGATGGATGCTAACTCTACGCATAGCGCCTATTTGCCAGGTTTTCACTATGGTACTTATCCAAGGCACTTGTTTGCCAGGTTTTCACCAGAGGATGAATGTTTTTGTATTTTTGCATTTTTGTGATTTTTGATTTTGATTTTTTATTTTTTTTGAGTTTTTGATTTTTTGTGGGAATACTCGGAGGATCAGGCATAGAACTTCTTGAGATGGACACTGTTAAGTGGCTCATCTAGAGGAATGCCATCAGGTGTAGCTAAAGTATAAGCTCCCGATCCATATGCTGCTGTGACAATGAAGGGACCTAACCAGTTAGGCTCAAACTTACCCTTCTTCTCTTGATCTGCTTGATTTCTCTGATTCTCCTTAAGTACAAGATCACCAACTTGAAACCGTCTTTCTTTGATCTTTTTGTTGTAATTACGCCGGAGGCGGTTTTGATAGACATGGAGATGATTAAGTGCGGCAAGGCACCTCTCATCTAGTAGTTCAAGCTCAGCTAATCTGGAAGTGCGATACTCATCTCCGCCGATCAGGTCCTGCATGGATACTCTGAGGGATGGGATCTCGACCTCTATAGGTAGGATGGCTTCAGAGCCAAAGACCAAGGCATATGGTGTGGCACCAGTTGGTGTTCTGATACTAGTGCGGTAGGCCCATAGGGCGGGATTGAGTTGCAAGTGCCAATCACGACCAGCTTCATTGACCGTTTTCTTGAGGATTTTGAGAATGGTTTTATTGGAAGCCTCAGCTTGGCCGTTGCTCTGCGGATAGTAGGGAGTTGAAAAACGATGTTGGATATTGTACTGTATGCATAAGGCACGGACATCTTGGTTCTTGAATGGTCTCCCATTATCGGTGACAATGGCTTGGGGAATACCATACCGGCATATGAGGTAGTTTAGGATAAACTTGGCTATT
This sequence comes from Cunninghamia lanceolata, assembly GCA_027924645.1. Classification (NCBI taxonomy): domain Eukaryota; kingdom Viridiplantae; phylum Streptophyta; class Pinopsida; order Cupressales; family Cupressaceae; genus Cunninghamia; species Cunninghamia lanceolata. Next base: position 308,414 of record BSBN01000484.1, read on the forward strand.
TGCTTACCGGTGATATAGGTCATAGGAATGGCTTCCACCCACTTCGTGAAATACTCAGTGGCGGTAATGATAAACTTGTGGCCATTGGAGGAGGAAGGGTGGATTTGTCCTACGAGGTCGAGACCCCATTGAGAAAAAGGCCATGGAGTTGTCACAGGTTGTAACTCATGAGCTGGTGCGTGAATCAAATCTCCATGCTGCTGGCATTGTAGACACTTCTTAGCAAACTGTGCAGCATCTTGCTCTATTGTAGGCCAGTAATAACCTGTTCTGAGTATTTTCTTAGCAAGATTAGGACCGGAAGAATGTGCGCCACAGACGCCTTCGTGTATGTCTCGTAAGGTAGCTTCAGCTTCTTCCGCGTTAAGACATCGTAAGAGGATACCATCAAGACTCCGGCGATATAGTGTATCACCCAGAATGATGTAACGAGAGGATTGACGGATAAAGGTTTTGTGTTGGGTGGATGATAGGTCAGGAGGAAAGGTATTGTGTTTAAGGTATTCATAGATATCTTCGTACCATGGGGAATTGGGACCAACAAGTTCGCAGATGATTTCAGTAACAGGAACATCGACGGCTGGTATCAACAATTGCTCGATCAAGAATTCACACTTCTGTGTATTAGCAGGCATGTCAATCAGTGACCCTACAGAAGCCATAGAATCTACAGCTTTATTATGTTCTCTTAGAATTTGCTCAAATGTGATGCTAGAAAAGTGTGGTTTGTAGGCATCCACTAGTTGCTTGTAGGGGACCAACTTTTCATCCTTTGTTTGGTATTCATCCGTGACTTGGCGGATGACTAGCTGTGAGTCTCCATATACTTGTAATTCTGTGATGTCCCATTGAACTGTTGTATTGAGACCTATGAGGAGTGCTTCATACTCGGCTATGTTGTTGGTGCAAGGGAATGCTAGCCAATATGACTTTGGAATGTAGTCATTCTGAGGTGTAACAAATAAGATGCCAGCTCCTGAGCCAGGCTGTGTGTAAGAACTGTCAAAGTACAACTTCCACATTATGGAGTTGGAAAGAGTGAAGAGATTCTCATCAGGAAAGTTTGCTACCATGGGATGTGTATCTTTCATAGGTGCTTCTGCTAGTTGATCCGCGAGGGCTTGTCCTTTAATTGCCTTACGATCTGTGTACTCAATATCAAACTCACTAAGGATCATAACCCATTTAGCTAGTCTGCCTGTGAGAGCTGCTTTTGCTAGTAGATACTTCAAGGAATCAATCTTGGCTATCAGATTTGTGTGTTGGTTCAGCATGTAATGTCGCAACTTTTGGGAGGCGAACACTACTGCTAAACAAGCCCTTTCCATTGGTGAATAATTAAGCTCGTATGCCACCAATGTTCTACTGATGTAATAAATTGCATGCTCCTTTCCTGTGTCATCATTCTGTGCTAGCAGAGCCCCTAGGGCTGAGTTTGTAGTGGAGATGTACAATATCAAGGGTTTGTCCGCCACTGGTGGAACCAATACAGGAGGTGTAGCTAGATACTCTTTAAGTTGATCAAACGCTACCTGACACTTGTTGTCCCATCGAAACGAGACATCCTTTCGGAGCAAGTGTTGAAAGGGTTGACATTTATCTGCTAGCTGTGATATAAAACGCCTGATGGACTGCAACCTTCCTTGGAGGCTCCTTAATGCTTTTAGGTTCTTTGGTGGAGGCATCTCCACTATAGCTTTTACTTTTGCTGGATCTACTTCGATGCCTCTATGAGATACGATGTATCCCAATAGCTTCCCTGATGTTACACCGAATACACACTTCTTTGGATTGAGTCTTACTTGGTATTTTTCAAGCCTGTCAAAGATCTGCCCTAGGACCTGTATGTGATCCACCCGAGAAGATTTAGCCGGTATATCATCAACATAATCCTCCATGATGTGATGAAAGAGATCGTGGAAGATCACTGTCATTGCTCTCTGATAGGTTGCTCCTGCATTCTTTAGACCAAATGGCATGACACACCAACAATAATTGCCCCAAGGACAAGTAAAGGTTGTTTTATGTTGGTCTTCTTCAGCTATCCTTATCTGATTATAACCCGAGAATCCGTCCATGAGAGAAAGCATCTCGTGACCTGCTGTCAAGTCTACTATAATGTCAATGTTTGGTAGTGGAAAGTCGTCTTTAGGACATGCCTTATTGAGATCTCTGAAATCATTACACATGCGGATGCGCCCATTTGGCTTAGACACAGGTACAATGTTTGAGACCCAATCTGAATAGTCGATAGGTCGTATGAACTTTGCGTCTAATAGCTTTTGGACTTCCACCTTCACCAAGAGAGCTATCTGTGGGTGCATTTTTCTCAATTTTTGCTTGATTGGTTTCACTTTGGGATCAACTGCGAGATAATGAACTACCAACTTAGGGTCTAGCCCTAGCATATCTGCGTAGGTCCATGCGAAGTTGATGGTTCGTTGCAAGAAGTTGTTAAGACTTTTGTGCTCTATGTCAGATAAGGATGCCGCTAGGAATGTTGTCTTTGGATTCTGTTCTGTACCCAGGTTGATCTCTGTAGAATCTTCGACTAGTAGAGCTGATTTCTCCTGGTACTTAGATGGTAAGGGAAGGTCAAATCCTCCATCCTCAGGTGCCACAGTTGGGTTTTCACCTTTGGATACGTCCTTTATTTTTACTATTTTGTGATCAGGAGGTGCCACAGTGTGGTTTTCACCTAGAGATCTTTCTTTATTTGTACTTTTGCGACTAGAGGATTTGGCATTCTCACCAAAATAAGCCGTGGGCTCTAATTCCATTACAAAACCCGCCTTGTGATCGCCAAGAGGGATACCTTCCCGAAGTCCCATGAACTCAGCTAGAGCTTCGTCATTCTGAAATACATCTATAACGGGGGCCCCTTGTTGGTCCCAATCGATAAGTTCAGGGTAGACAAGCGTGACATTCTGGGTGCTGGTGGTGGAAGTTAAGGATACAGAGGATAGTGTAAAAATGGAGGATTCTGTGAATAGATTGGTGATGTGGAGGGAAGAGTCATCGATGATATCCTCTGCCGACGTCGTATCAGCAGGAAAAGTGTCAGCTACCTCGTCGAGGATATACTCGATGTCCGAGGCGCATGGTACCTTCTTACCAAATCCTAATCCTTTCTTGTCTAGCTTCTTTGTTACCACAATGGGCTCCATAGTGCCTTGATTCTGTTTCCCAAGGCCACCTTGGCCTTTATAGCCCATGTTTTTCACTATCCTTAAGCCATTGCCATATTGCTTGACTGGTATCGTGACTGGTTCTTTCTCCTTGTAGAGCCAAGAAGAGATGTCCTCAATAGTTTCCTCTTCCAATAACCGTCCATGTTGGAATTGGGTTAGGAATGTTGGGGGAGGAATAGTTGCTTTTTTGGTAACTTTGGCAATGGGTGGTTTACCGTAAGATTTTGGAGATAAGGGCATCCGCCCTACACAACAAGATTCGGAGATATCATAAGTGCCAAAGCCTATATCTCGGACCCGTGCTGTGATTTTGGGGAGGGGTGTAGGCTCGCTTGTAGAGGCTTGCGTGAGAGTTTCAGGGTCAACATAGAGAGGGGATTCAAGGGCTTTGTCATTTTTAGGCACTTGGTTGCAATTCTTATAGCTTCCTTGCAAGACATGGCAAAATTCAAAATGATTAGGATCTCCTGGGATGGTGATCTCCATACCATTGTATGGGAACTTTAGGGACTGATGGTACGTGGAGGGAACAGCTTTCATTGCATGGATCCATGGGCGGCCTAGAATAATGTTGTAAGGCAGCTCAATATCAAGGACTTGACACCTGGTTTCAAGCATGACAGGGCCCAGTTGTATAGGCAAGTGAATAACACCTTCTGAACGGCGTTCTGCATCATCATACCCCTTGATTGTAATACTATGATCAGTGTTGACGTGATTCTCAGAGATCCCAATTGTTTTAGTAACTTTAAAGAACAGATGTTGAGACCAGCACCACCATCTATGAGGATGCGTTTGATTTTGCGCTTATGTATGAGAACTTCAATATGCAGGGCATCGTTGTGACAAGGATCATGGGAGGGGAGGTCTTTCTCAGAGAAGACCACATTGTAAGGCGAAGCAATATTACCCCTATAGCTTGGAAATCTGTGACTGCTATGTTGTTAGGAACGGACGACTCTTGGAGGGCTTTTTCTAGCACCACTCGATGTGCAGGTGATGACCGTAGAAGGTCCAAAATAGAGATCTGTGCTGGTGTTCTCCCTAGATGTTCGACAAGATTATAATCAGACTGAACCGGAAGCCTAGGTGTAGGTGCACGAATGGTGACATGACCTCGACGAGTAGTAACAGCACAATCCGTAGATTTGCCTTTGATGGTGAGGGTAGACACTCGACTCTCTTCAAAACGACCTACAATGGAATCGAAAGACGTGGAAGCATGATTGATACCTTTACCTCTATCCTGAGGAGGAAGTGGACCGTGATGAGGGAATGGTTCCTTGTACATATCGAGATCCTTGTTCGTGTGTTGCGCTGGTGATTCATTCTCAAAAGTGATTTGATTACCGTCGATGAGGTTTTGGATGAGGTGCTTAAGCTTCATGCAAGATGCAGTTCGATGACCTTTGCTCCTATGGAACTCACAATACTCATTGTCTCTGTAACGTGCAGTTTTGTAGACAGGTTCTCCATATGGGGGAGCATCAGGTAAGGTGATGAGCCCTTTCTACAACGCTTGCTGTAAGACCGATTCGATGGGCACTCCCAAGGGAGTGAATTGACGTCGCGGAGGGTAGTCTTGTTGGGGCCGCTCTTGTTGTCTTTGCTGTTGGTTGGGATAAGGCTGCCTTTGTTGCTGTTGTTGTTGAGGTGGAGCTTGACTTGGTTTGGAGAGTTGCAGCGGTGTTTGCAACGTTTGGACATGCTTAGTATCGACCACCCCATCATTGACCACATTTTTGTTCTTGTTCCAATATTTGGGTTTATCGTTCGACTGTTGATGAGAAGTACTATCTTTCATCTCCTTAAAGATTTTGACCACACCCTTAGCAATGAGGGCCTTCTCAATGTTGATACCCTTGTATGTGATTTCATCGAAGGTTGTAGCACTAAGAATTTGCAAATGGAAACCTAACTCTTGGTTGAGGTTCTGCACAAATATGCTAACAAGCTGTTTCTCTGGAATCTTGAAAGGGAATTTACTAGCCATTTGTCTCCATCGTTGGAGGAAAGAAATGAAAGTTTCACCATTTTTCTGTTTATTGTTGCATAGGTCCGTCATGGAAATCTCATGCTCTGCGTTGTAAGAAAAATGGGTGGCAAACTTCTCTGCTAGCTTGTTGAAGGACTTGATACCCGTAGGTAAGTGTGAGAACCATTCTATTGCTTGACCTCCAAGACTGCGAGGAAAGAGACGCATAAGATATGTGTCATTGTGAGAGACCTCGAAGCAAGCAAGATAGAATTCCCTAAGATGGTCTTTTGGGTCACCTTTTCCTTTGTACTTATCGAACTTGGGAATAGTGAAATTTTGAGGAAAAGGGATCATTGGTAATGACCGATCAAAAGGATAAGGACACACTTCCTCTAAAGAGAAGGTCTTTTTGGTGTGGCCAAACGTAAGATCAGATAGCTGTTGTTGCACCTCCGCAATCTTTAGTTCCATAGTCGTGGGAGGGGTTGGTAACATCTCCTGTTGTCCAACAAGCGGTTGGTGTTGCCCATATGGAAGATTATAATGTAAGCCATGCGCACTGGTATTGTAAGGGTCGTAAGATTGATTGGGATTGTATGGATTATACGATTGGTTCAGATTGGGTTGGAATTGGAGGCCTTGATTAGGCAGAGGTGGAGGTGGCGCTAGGTAAGAATGTTGGCTTTGCGATGGTTGAAGGAACGTATTGGGGGGAGGAAAGCTAAAGTGCGTTTGATTAGGTTGTGATGGTGGCACATAGCTTTGGGAAAGCTGATGTTGGGAATGTTGAGAGTGGCTAGGCAATGTATGAAAGAAATTGAGCGTGGATGAACGTTGTGGAGGAGGAACATAGGTAGAAGTGATTTGCGACGGTGGGGGTTGATTGAAGATGAGAGTAGAAGAATGTTGTGGTGGAGGAACATAGGTAGAAGTGATTTGCGACAGTTGGGGTTGCTTGAGGATGAGAGTAGAAGAATGTTGTGGTTGGGGCTGTGTGACTCCAATTGGTTGAGAGACATGCAGGTGTGATGATATAGGAGGTGGCATATGTTGAGACCCTTGTTGCATGGCTACATACGTGTTCCCTGGATTGTAATTGGGTGGGAAACCTACGCGTGATGGGGTAACCAAGATTCCACTTGCACTTGGGGTGGACACTTTAGGAGGCGGTTGCACATTCAATCGAGCTAAGGTGGCTTGCTTAGCTAACTCTGCTTGATGTTGGAGAGTTTCTTGTTGGTTTTGATAGATCTCCATAGGAGTCAAAAGTGGTGATACGGGCCTCTCCTCTGTTGGATTTTGAAATAGGGGATTCCTATACTGTGAGCCTTGAGTAGGTAAGGGCGTAGTGACCGTGGACATGGTTTGCACTGCTTGTATGGTTTCTTGGGTGTTGTTGCTCTCCTTGAGAGTGGACACATCAAAATCTGGAGGTAACTTGGCACCTTGCTTTGCAAGCAAGCGAAAGAAATGATCCTGGTTCTCACTAAGGATTTTATCAAAGGCAGCTATAGCTCTAGGATCTTGTATAAATTCATCAAGATCTTGCCCATCTTCTTGAGAGGATTGACCTATTTCAAAGTGTCGCTCTTCTTGAGATGGGGGTTGATCTATGACATAACCTTGTGGGACAAAATCCGGAGGCAAGCCTGTGGTATACTGCGGTGCATTTAGCAAAGGGGTTCTATCCTCATGAGGATTGCTTGGTTCCTCTATGTGTGGCATGTTTGGAGAGCTGATTGGTTTTGCCGCGGGTGTACTAGGAGTCACCTTGGGAGTAATGTTGAGACGACCTGATTGTGGTGTGCGAGGGGGTGACTTGTGCTTCTTAGGGACAACTTGCCTAGACTTCATAGTTTGCTGTAGCCTAGTGGTGACCATGGGATATGCCTGGGCACAATGTAATGCTGGGAATCTGTGAGATGCTTTGAAGAAACAGACAAACTCTGATGCACAAAGTACTGGACCAAAAGTGCTATACTGTTTGACCAGAGGCGCAGGACTGTGCTACCAAAAGCGTGCTACTGTGGGCCGGAGGCGACGGACTGAGCTACCAATAGCGAGTTACTGCTATGTCAAAGGCGAGCTACAGTGACCAAAAGCGAGCTACTGTTATATCGAGGGCGCTGAAGTAGAGTTTTGCCAGAGGCGGGTTACTGCTTGACCAAAGGCGATCTACTGTATTACCAAAGGCGAGCTGCTATAATACCAGGGGCGCTGAAGTAGTGTCGGATGTTTTTCAAAGGCAAGATTTTTTTTGTTTCTGATTGGATTGGTTTGGCAAGAGAAAACATAGCAAACAAGTGGTCAAAAAAGGCACAAGGACTGACACAACAGATAGTGTATGTTCAAGGCTCCAAACAAGCCCAATGTTTCCACAGGTCTAATACAGTTGCAATCAATAACAAGCACTTTTTATCCCTAGAGACAAGGTTTCATTGCAGTAGATCAGCTCACAGCTTAATACTTCGTCGATAAAAATATCATTCCATAAAGGTGTCGGATATTTAGTATCTTTGCGAGAGACAATAGGTAGGGATATCTCACCCTCCCCTTGGAAAGCTCAAGTAGGTCACAAGAGCTTTATGTCCAAGGGAATACTATCTCTTCTCAAGGGAGCCAATGGTGAGTATCTTAAGGGTTTAAATCGATTTCCCTTGCACTGATGATTACCGCAATGTTCGGAGGTAGGTCGGGTAGTCTCTATCTAAATTGGTTCTTAGTGACTTTGAGGGACCAACGCCTTACGAGCAATGCGACAAGCTACTAAAAGTTTTAACCAATCCTACTAAGAGTTTCAAACACTTCGCTCAATGTGAAAATCGTTTCCACAAAGAGCTAGTACACCTCTTTTCAGTTTGGCACCACAAGGTAAGGCTGACGTCGGTTAGGACTTGGCTTTTGCCTTATCCCTCTTATATAGCGGTTCAAAGGAAAACTCCGCTTAGGGTCGTCCCTTTTGGATGAATCACAATCCAAAAGCAGGCCCTTCTAAAGGAAGTACAAAAAAGTAAAAGCAAGCACGTCAAACAAAGGTTCAATTGTCCTGTTATAAGAAAAATAAGGTGCAACTAAGCTATGCACACACACGATTGTAGTTGTAAATTGTCCCTTATGAAATGAAGTGTTTGGCATTCATGTCCATTGTCCTTTAGAAAATTGAGGTGTTTGTTCATACATGTCCATTGTCCCTTAAGAAAATTTGAGGTGTTTGTTCATACATGTCCATTGTCCCTTAAGAAAAGCAGTATGTTCCTAAGACTTAGATTGCAAAGAAAAGATTTGTTCAATTATCCTTTTAAGCATGCAATGTGTTTCTAAGACTTAGTGAGATAAATCAAAGAGGTCTTCAATGCTCATCCTGCATGAACATGTTAAGAAAACACCTATTGGCTCTGTGTGAGTAATAAGAAGCTGCAACAAGTGAGTTAGGTCCACACAAACTCAAAAGTTAGCAAGTGCTTGAAGTCAGAGATTGAGAATAGGCCAATGAGTGGTCTTAAAAAATAAATCTTAGAAAATCTTTGAAACAATATTACCACTGTGTAGAGGACAGAAAAATACCAACTTTTAAAAAAAACATCACCTGAATCCGAGTCCGTTTGTGAAAGTTATGAAGCTTGAAAAGTCAAAAAACTATGACGAGACAAAGACAGCAGTGAGAAAATCAATTTTCTGAAAAATTAGAGAATCTTGAGAAAAAACTAATTTCACCACGATGTAGATCATGAAATTCTAGCCTATTTGAAAAAAAAAAAGCACTGAAATACGTGTCCGTATGACCAAGATAATGAGGTTTGAAAATCGCCTATTCATTTAAAAAGCTCATTGAAGAGGGGTCTGTCTTAGCCCCCTGTGACTGGCTCCTAGTCACTGATGTGACCTGCTGCTGGGCTGAAGGTGCTTTATTTTTTTCAAAAAATAAAAAGAAAAAAGAAAAAAGATTCTCTTTACTTTGTTTTACTTTTTAAAAGAAATAAAAACTAAAAACACTTCATTTTTTATTAAAACAAATCTTTTCATAAGAACAAAAGAAAAAGCTGGCTGGCAAAATAGTATGCTGTACCTGCTGCAAAATAAGGTACCTTGTACCTGCTGTCAGGGCTGCAAAGGAATTTGTTTTTTAAGCTTTTTTGTGATTATTTTTTGAATTTTTTATTTGTTTTATTTGTTTTTTTTTTTGTTTTTTTTTTTGCTTTTTTATTTTTGGATTTTTTTTTGCTTTGCTTTTTTTTTTTTAAATTTTTTCTATTTTTGAAAAAAGAAAACTTAAAAAATAATAATAATAATAATATTTTTTTTTTACCGTACCTCACAGTGATTGTATGGCCTCGGGTTGCGTGCCAGAAGTGAAAAAATTTTACCTTCACCGAAATAGGCCAAATTTTATATTTTTCTTTGTCCCTCGACCCTTCCGAACGCAACCGTGACCTCCGTTTTTGCCCAGCAAGCTTCTTTTAAATTTTTTTTTTAGAATCTCTCCAAAAAAAAGAGTTAAAAAACCTGTGAAATCAAACTAAAAATTCCACAAATTTGATATTAAATCAGGACCAATGGGTCCCACCGGGCGTGCCAGAATGTGTATATGGAAAAATAGATTAAATCTAAACTAAATAAAACCAAAGAACCCAATAACATAAAGGAAACGAATCTAAGTAAAAGCCATAAATCACAAATCAAAGACAAATGAAAGCTCTTACCAAAACCTGTATTGTTCCCTTTTGGAGATATGTGGATTGCTCAATGTAGTTGCAAAGCCATGGCTGCAACAAGCAAGTATGTGCTCAAGAGATCAATGTCAAAAGATCATTATAGTGCTCAATCGACGCGTTGTGTATGCTCGAAGCTCTGTTAAGTATGCCTGAGAATACGATCGAAGAGAGAGAGAGGTAATGAAGGAGATGAGGGGGGTTTATATAGATTTCATCAAAGATCGATCAACGGTCCAGATAATTCAGAAGAATCAATGGAGGAGAATAGTTGAGGAACGTGCAACGAATGAGAAGAAGACATGTGTCTTGCTTGCTTTTGCATGAGAGGAGTTATCAAGAATAGAAGAATGAGTTAACTGAAGAGATAAATCAATTAAAAGAATAAAGCAATCAGTTAAGTGATTTAAAACAAGAAGAAGGGATTTGCATGAGAAAAGAAGATATTTTGCTTTATTAAATATAGAAATATTTAATTGATGAGCAAAAAAGCTTGAGTTATTTTAGAGATAACTCAAATTAGAAGAAAAAGCAATTTAAATAAATAATTGATTTATTTAAATTTAGAGCAGATATTTTGGAAGAAATAATTAAATAATTAGAATTATTTAATTTAGAAGATTTAAAAGCAAATTAAATAAATAAATTTATTTAATTGTTGTGCATGATTTTGGGAGAATAAATTTTGATTTAATTAAATAATTTAAGAATTATTTAATTTTAGTTAAGATAGAATTTGTTGAATTAATTAAATAATTGGGTTTATTTAATTAATGTAGATGTGAATTTTGGAAGGTGACAATGATTTAATTAAATAATTAAAAATTATTTAATTGTGGAAGAATATAGAGGAATTTGATTTAATTAATTAAATAATGAGGATTTATTTAATTAATGTCGCAATTTTGTGATTTAGAAGAATTTGGTGAAATTAATTAAATAATTAGATTATTTAATTAATGTTGAAATGCAGGTGATTAGGAAGAAATGACGAAATGCAAGTGATGTGATGACTTGGTCATTTTAGGGTGTCTACAATATATATTACAAAATATACTTTTTGGAAAGCTTACTCCGAGGTCTATAATCTTGTAAAATTTCATATCATGGAGACTCTATTTGATGGTCCAACCCTTGATTCACAACAAAAAATTGCTTTGAAAACTTTATGAGCAACAATAAGATGACATTCAAAGAATGACAGTCCCTTTCATCAAGCATTTTGAACATGAAACATTTAAAAATTGAAAATTATCTACATATGAAGGTAGATGTTCAATCAAAAGTATTTTGTAACTTTGGAATCTTGGGCTCATTTTTTGTCCTATCCCACAACTAGGACATACTATTGAGGGATCACCCAAGTGTTTTGTAATTTTTGACACCTTGAGCTTATTTTTTTTCCCTATCCCACAATTGGGACACAATATTGTGGGATCACCCAAGCATTTTGTAATTTTTGACACCTTGGGTTTATTTTTTTGCTCCATCCCATAGCTTGGACACACTATTGTGGGATCACCCATAGGAAGATCTCTCACCTTTACATTGAGGGGGACTCTCTAAAAATAATCAAATGTCTTAGAAAATAAATGTCCCCTAGTTGGACCATCAAACATATAATAGAAGATGTAGTGGACGTTATGGATGCATTTGGGGAAGTTAAAATTTGCCATGTCTATAGAGAAGGTAACAAGATGGCTAATAGGTTGCCCAATAAAGGTGTTTTTGGTCATAGGTTTGATAAATGGGTTAAGAAAAATTCCTTGCCTAGTGAAAATATCAAATGTCTAAGAGATGAGACACTCAATCATTCTATAGCCAAAGCTTATTCTATAAATGCTTAATTATTCTTAAGAAGTCTTGGGATCAATTGATTTAGGGTGATATCATAAGACATAATCTTAGGCATTTGAAATGTTAAATTAGAATTAAGGACACTTGTGCTACCATGAGATTTGATAATGTTGTGCTAGATGATATGGGGATTGAGGCTAAAGGGGCTAAAGGGGATAGAAAAATTAGTTTTAGTGTGGTGGTGAGAGTGCTTAGAAATATAAAATGAATAACTCAAAGGTGCTACCTAAGGAGTGTAAAATCTTGGATTCTCAAATGATTATAATTAAAGAAAGGAGGGGGAGAACTTGAAAGTGCTAGTAGCATGGAGAAAGATGTCTCAATCAAATATTTAAAAAATAGGTTGGATTCCCTTGAGAAGGACTACAATTTTCAACACAACATTCTCCAATGGTTCATGATAGAGGATGAAAGAATGAAAATAAGAATGGACTAGTTGCATTAGCAAGACAATAGGGATCAAGCTCAATACCAAGTTAATGGTCAATTTAACAAGGATCAATGGAACTTTCTTGGGGATGTCTATTATATTATAGGCGAACTAGATGAATTGCAAAAATAAAATTCTCTATATGGAAAGAAGCCAAGAAGCCTTGAATAACACATTGAATTTAAGGTTGTCCATCTTAGTAGGATTACAATCAAGAACTCAACTACTAGTATTGCCATGCTCTAGGAGAGTATGCTTAACAGGAAAGAGAATCTACATGAAGCTAGGCCTAGTAAAAGAATGAGATTTTAAAAGAAGGAGAAGGAGAAAGCATTAGATTATCTAGATATGGAGGTGGTAGATGATCATTTAGAATTCCTAAGAGAGGAATGAAATGTTGTGGATATTCTAAATGATCTCTCTTCACCTCATCATTGAGTTTTGTTGTGCTAGATGTTTTTACTATTATTTTTGTGTAATTTTCTATTGGCTTACAACATGGTTTCAATAGGACTTGATTGTTGGCCTTGATTTGTTGTTTATTCATAATTTTGTATGAGCACTAGTATAGTTCATCTTATGCTTTTTGTTAAATGGTTTGGGCCCTTCTAAAACCCACTTTTACCTTTTAATATAAAAATAATAAGTAAAATACCCCATTCATGGGGCCTACATAATTAAGTCTATTATCAACCTAGGAATTAACATTAAATGGTCACCACCTTTAATTAGATGGATAAAGCTAAATTTCAATGGGGCAACAAGAGGTAATCAAAGTTAGTCAAATGTTGGATGTATAGTTTAGGATGATAGGGGAACACTAATGTGCCTAGTATAAAAACAAAAAGATGGAACCAACAATGAAGTTAACAATTTGGTGTATAGATATGTAAAAAGTTTGGTGTTTGTGTTATGAATATTAAAGGAGACTCAATGACTAAAATTTATGTAGTTAAAAAATGTATTCCTATAATTTGAAAGTTGCAAGTATTATACACAACACATGGTTAATGTTAGACTTCTTGGAAAACTACAACATAGATAACCAGGAAGAATGCATAATTGATGATAAGGCTAGGCCCTAGATTAACTTTGGAAACAAGTTTAATTTATGATTGCTCTTCATATTTCCATTAAAGAACGATGACATGATGTTCAAATTATGATTCCAACCCCTTTCATTGTATCATTGATGACTCACCCTTGATCAAACAACTTAAATTGTGATTACACTATTTATTAGTTGACTCTAGCATGTGATAAAACATCAACTAATCATGAGAACTAAAGAGTAGTAATTTGGGATTGATAAAAGAAATAAGGACATGGAAAACAACATTCATATAAGGTCTTCCTTAGTGGTGAAGAATTTAATGATAGTTCAATCTATACATTTCCTTTTTAGTGGCGACTCCTTTGAGGTTGAAAGATGGAAACAAATGCTTGCTTGGTCTTTGAAAAATTGCAGATAGTATTTATTGGTGCAATTTCAGACATCATATGAGGAAAGTTTTGGGGGGAAAGTTGAGGTAGTAGTGCATGCATTAAAGATGGTACTCGATGAGGAATTCTTGCTTAAGGAACATCACTACTAGTTCAATGTTGGCATTGCATCTATGTTTGTTGGTGTTCTATTAAAAATGGAAGAAGAGACCAGGACTATGACATCATTTATAAAGAAAGATTTTCTTGGTGGCTTGATAGACACACTAGCAAGGGTTGTCTAGAGCATGGGTTTCTACCTCCCAATTGGGCACCTCAAATGGGTGAAGATTCTATTGTGGGAGAATGTGGTCCCGTCATTATCATATCTAACAACGAGAAAGAGAAGGCACAAAAGAACATGACAAAAAATATGACAATCTTCTTGCAATTTATGGCAGGGCTAACATATGCGAGAGAGATTCATTGGAGTTTCACATTTGAGGTGGAATCTAATTTAACAAAGAGTGAAGGGTCCACCATGCAAGATTGTGGTTTTTTAGTTTGTTTTGGTTCTTAGCAAGTATGATTTTTGTGGTTCTATAAAACTAGGTATCTTTTTATATTGGTTGTGTCATAGTAGAGACTTTTTGAACTATAACTAAATCTTGATGCTATGTATAAAATAAGGCTTTATTTTGTCTCGCTTAACTTAGGTGGATGTTGGTAGATCTTAATGTGAGTGGAGTTTTGTCATATATAATAAGCTTTTACAAAATACAATACTTTTTAAAATTTGAAAAATAAAAACAATTAAAGAAATTAATTAATTAAAAAATACTACTAATAATATCTAATTAAAAAGTACAATTCTTACGGTTATCCTATTAGGCACTGACATACAACTAAATAGAAATGTGCCACGTAAAACAGATATAATTTGCAAATTGCCATATCCAGGTCTCAGTTCCCAAAACCTATCCTGCTTCTATATTTGTTGATTCATGATCTCTATTATTAGGTTTCTTTTGTGAGTCATGATGTCTGACATGAGTTCCAAGCAAAGCTGCATTAGATCAGGGGCCTCTATTATTGGAATATTGCTTGATCTTTGTCTGAAATATCTTTAAATGGGAATGCAGATGTATATTCGAAGGAAGAAGATATTGGACATTCACGATCAAGGTAGTAGATGATCCTAGAACCTTGAACAAGATCCTCTACTTGAGGCCTCATGTCAATACTATCTCTACCAATGATCTTGTAGCCCTTTGGGAGGAAAAGATAGTGAAGACTTTGGAGAAGGTCTATCTATTTGAGGAGCATGTTCTTAAATTTCTCCAAGGTAAGGATTTGCAACCCCAATTCGATGGTTAATTGTTAAATTGGCAGAAGAAACATTAAGCTAGGGGATATCCTATTTAGGCATTGTGGGTATTACTTGTTTCTTCTGGATGTAAAAACTTAGTAAAACAGTTTATATGGAGAGGTTAGTAGCATTTTTCCCAGATGGTTTTACCAATAACATAATTTTTGGACTACACTAGATTAGAAATGAAGGCTACTAGCACAGATCCATCTTAACATGGATCCATCATAAGCAAAGACAGACCCAAAGGATTTGCAGTGATAATCTTTATGTCCTTACGCTTAAATTGTGGATGACACTTCTGGTCCTTTAGATGCTTTTGAATCATATAGAATCCATATTTAGAAGTTCTCTTAGTTTAAAGGATTTTGAACCCTCTCCACATAATTTCATAATTTCTTACCATGTATAGTGAAATTAACACCTGTGTTTGGTGATACAGATACACCTTTTCTAGGAATTTATATGGTATCAATTTACCACTCCATTTATGTGAAGGGGGATCAAACAAATTTTGAAATTGGACTTGATGGGGTGGAGGCCAGTCAGTTGTACCCATATGTCAAATTCACAATTGTTGAGGAGTATATTGGTGCATTTTTGGGAATTGTGTGAGATGCTCTTCCACAAAGTGAGAGACTGCTTAGCAGTGCAAATAAATGAAGATTATAAATATTAATATTCTCTTTGGGGTGAGAAATGACCTCCTATGTAGTCATCCCTACTTCATATTTATATTCAACAAATACTCAAATTTGTAGGATAGTTCTCAGCCAAGAAGTAAAAGATTGCCTGTTATTCCACTTACCAGCAAAACACTTCAACATTGATGCAGTTCTTTGTGTTGGTGTAATGTGAAGCTCAATCACTCCATATGACACACCTGACTCCTTCTATGTTGGGAAATGAGGTGTCTCAACCTTGCATATTTCCCATAAATAGTTATTTTCATTTAATATTTTCCTACAATTGTTATGCATTGTCGGTGCATTGAAAAATGGTTTATTAGGTGTCAAACGATGCCCACATGGTAGTATATGATGGAAGGCCTATTTTTAGGCATATTATGACAGATTCTATGATATCTGTAAGGGTCAAAAATAGGGGATTTCATTTTGGACGTGAGAGCTTATTTTGGGATTGGAATCTTGGCTGAGAAGCTTCGCACATGGTTTTGTAAAACCACAGATGGTTTCTTATATAGCCAAAAGTCTATAAATTGGAGGCTTGAGGAGTAGTTTGCATAGTGTGAGTTTGCAGGTATTGTTATGCCGCAAATTGCTGTCAGAATTCTTACAGAGTTGTCTACTGGTGATACTCCTGTAATAAACTTGCTCTACAAGTGTATGTAATCTTGTTATTGGATTTGAAATACATTGAGTAGGCTTTTGGAGTGTGGGGTTTTTCACCCGAAAGGGTTTTCCCCACGTATATTTGGTGTTCTATGTTTTATTGTTTATTTCATGTTTTTAAATGTGCTTCTAAATTTTTTGTAACTATTAGATCAGTTTTTTAAAGTTTTGCATAATATCTCTCCTCAAGATTGGCGTAGGAAGTTGTTTCCGCTACTTTAACTTCCTTACAAGTGGTATCAGAGCCTGATCACCTTTGGTTTCAGTTGTGGGTTGTTGGGTTTTTTGTGCTAATCAAGGTTTGAGTGGGAGCTTGTGCAGAGGATACTTTGTGATCTTGTTGTAGGCTTTTCAAATGGCGAGCACATCTGGGAGAATGGAGGTTGAAAATTTTTCTCGCACAAACTTTGAAATGTGGAAGCTGAAGATGGAAGATCTGTTGATTGATCGGGATCTATGGGATGCGGTGGATGAAAATGTCCAGAGGCCTATGAATCCAGCTTTGGCTGCAAAATATGATATAATGGATAGAAAAGCTAAAGGTCTCATAATATTGTGTCTTGCAAACTTGATTTTGATAAATTTCTAGAAGAATCCACTTCGAAGAAGCTTTGGAAGAAGTTGGGTGAGATATACCAAGCTAAATCTTTAGTAAATAAAATTTTCTTGAGGAAGAAGTTGTATTCCTTGAGAATGGAAGGTGGTGGACAAATTTCTGAGCATCTGGAAACATTCAATATGTTGGTGACTCAGTTGACCTCAGTTGGGGTGAAAATGGATGAAGAAGAAAGGTGCCAAACTTTGCTGTGTTTGCTGCCAACTCATGGACAGCCTAATCATGGCCATTGGGAGCACTTCAGTCACTCTGAAGATGGAGGATGTTGTTGGTTCTCTACTCTCTGAAGAGATGAGGAGGAAGGCCTCCCTGAATGCCAAAGAGGCTTTGAGTGTTCGAGGAAGACCAAAAGAACGAGGCAAAGATGAGAAGCAGGGTGGCCATTCTAAGTCTAAGAATAAGGGGAGATCAAAATCTCCTAGTAAGTCCAAGGCAATATGTTGGAATTGTGGCAAATCCGGACACTTCCGAAAGGAATGTAAAGAAGAGAAGAAAAAGAAGAAGAAGAAGCAAGATTCTGATTCTGAGCCTGAAAAAGAAGATGGAGATGCCTTTATTGCAGCCTTGGCCACTCATGCAGGTGATAATGCATGGTTGATAGACTCAGGTGCATCTTTCCACATGACTCCTAACAGAAACTGGTTTAGTAAGTATGAAAACTATGATGGTGGTAAGGTGTATTTGGGTGATAATTCTTTTCTTGATATTGTTGGTCGTGGTAGTATTCATGTGAAATTTTATGATGGTAGAGTTAGAAGATTTGATGGTGTCTTGCATATCCCAGGACTAGCAAGAAATTTATTATCTGTTAGCAAGCTAATAGATGCGGGTGTGCATGTACAGTATTCTGAAGCAGGTGTGAAAATGGTGAGAGGTGCTATGGTGAGAGCAAGAGGAAGTAGATTGGGTACATTGTACCAGCTCGATGCATGCACAGTTGAGTGTAATAGCACTTCTAATAAAATCAAGCCAGAAACTACTTCGATGAAAAAAGAGATGGTTTCCTCTTCTGCAGATGGTCATGGCTTCTAGGTACCCAAGGGTGCTCTATCTACAGAATCAAAGTTGCCTACAGAGAAGACTATGTTATGGCACCAGAGACTTGGCCACATTGGAGAGAAGGGTTTGAAAGCCCTGAAAAATAAGAACCTTGTTGAAGGTTTGAATGATTGCAATCTAGAGTTTGATTTTTGTGAACACTGTATTTATGGCAAACAGAACCGTGTTCAGTTTTACTAATCTTCTCATAAGTCTTCATGTATTTTGGATCTAATCCATTCGGATGTATTTGGTCTTGTTGATGTTACTTCTATTAGTAAATCAGTTTATTATGTTACTTTCATTGATGATTTCAGTAGGAGAACATGGGTATATTTTTTAAAGAGTAAATCTGAAGTTTTCAATCATTTTGAGTTCAATGCTATGGTAGAAACTCAGACTGGAAAGAAAATTAAATGTTTGAGGACTGACAATGGAGGTGAGTACTGTTCCATAGATTTTGACAGATTATGTATAGATTGTGGGATTAAAAGATAGAAGACAACTCCGTATTCTCCTCAGTAGAATGGAGTTGCTAAAAGAATGAACAGAACGTTGATGGAGAAGGCTAGGAGCATGTTAAGTTGAGCTGGTCTAGAACAAAAGTTTTGGGCTGAAGCTGTTGCCACTGCTTGTTATTTGATAAATAGATCTCCTACATCAGTGCTTGTTGATAAAACGCCAATGGAGGCGTGGTCGGGGAAAAAGCCTTCACTTAGACATCAGAGATTTTTTGGTTGTGAGGCATATGCACATGTGCCTAAGGAGAAGAGAACAAAGTTGGATTCTAAGGCTGTCAAATGTATCTTCATTAGCTACAGCTATGGTGTGAAAGGATACAAGCTTTGGGATCCTGTTGCAAATAAGGTAAATTATTCCAGAATTGTTGTTTTTAGAGAGACTAAATCTTCTCCTATTACTTTTCAGCCAGAACAAAAAAAAGATGTGATTCAACTTCCTTCTATGCCTGAGAATGTTGAATCGAGACCCCAAGATAGACAAGAAGTTGAGGAGAGCTCATCATGCTCTGAATCTTCAGAAGAGGGTGAAGAGGAGGAAGAAGTGGAAGAACCTCCACCTCAGCTTGTTCGAAGGTCTACAAGGCATAGGCAACCACCTGAAAGGTATGGGTATTCACTTGATGATTGGAAGTGTATATTTGCTTTGAATACTAACATTGATGAACCAAGATTTGTGTAAGAGGCTTTGGGTATGAATGATGCAGAGTCCTAGAAAGTTGTCATGGATAAAGAGATGATAGCCCTTGAAAGAAATGATACATGGGACCTTGTACCTTTGCCTGAAGGATGCAAACCTGTTGGATGTAAATGGGTGTTCAAGAAAAAGATTGGTTCAGATGGAAATGTTGAAAAGTATAAGACACGGTTCGTTGCGAAGGGATACTCTCAGGTTGAGGGTATTGATTATGGTGAGATCTTTTCTCATGTTGCTAAAATGACATCCATTCAATGTTTATTATCTATTGCAGCATCTTATGACCTAGAGGTCAAACAAATGGATGTGAAAACTGCTTTCCTTCATGGTGATTTGGAGGAATAAATTTACATGACACATCCAGAGCACTACGTGGTGAAAGGTAAAAGCAAGTTGGTTTGTAAGTTAAAGAAATCTCTGTATGGCTTTAAACAAAGTCCTAGGATGTGGTACCAAAAATTTGATACTTATGTGTTGAGTTTGGCATTTGTGTGGTCTCAATTTGATCACTGTGTATATTTTAAATCTGATGGTGATCGTTTCCTGGTAATTGCTTTATATGTTGATGACATGTTGTTTATTGGGAAAGGAAACGGTTTGATTGTAGAATTGAAATATCAGCTTTGTGAAATTTGAAATGAAAGATCTTGGTGCAACAAAATACATACTTGGGATGGAGATCAGAAGAGATCGTGAGAACAGAAAGCTATGGCTTGGCCAGAGTAAGTATGTTTGTTCAATTTTGCAAAGGTTTAACATGCAGGATTGTAAACCACTTTGTGTTCCTGTTACATTGGGAATGAAGCTTTCTATTTCACAATGTCCTACATCCCCATTGGATATGGAAGACATAAGCAGAGTGCCTTACTAGAGTGTAGTTGGAAGCTTAATGTATGTTATGGTATGTACAAGACCAGACATTGCCCAAGTAGTGGGAGTTCTTTCTCGTTATATGTCTAATCCTGGAAGAGTGCATTGGGATGCAATTAAGAGGGTCTTCAGATATTTATAGGGTATAATAGAGTACTCTATTTGTTTTCATTGTACAAGAGATCAGTATTCCCTAAGTATTCATGGTTTTGTGGATTTAGATTGGGTTGGTGATGTCGATAGCAGAAGATCCACCAGTGCATATGTGTTTACTCTTAATGGCGGTGCAATCAGTTGGATGAGCAAGCAATAGGCTGTAGTCGCTTTGTCCACTACTGAGGAAGAGTACATGGCAGCTACTCATGCCTGTAAAGAAGCCATTTGGCTGAAGTGTTTGTGTACAGATATTGGATTGAAATAGGGTGCAGTTACAGTTTATTGTGACAGTCAGAGTGCAATCTACCTTGTGAAGAACCTGACTTTTCATGCCAGGACTAAACACATTGATGTTTAGTATCACTTCGTGAGAGATATGGTCGAGGATGGCAGGGTGAAGCTGGAAAAGGTAGAGACTGTGGCGAATGTTACAGATGCATTAACTAAGCCCATGAGCACAACAAAATTTAGGTGGTGTTCCGAGTCTATGGGCCTCTTGGTCCCTAGCAGTTGATCCATGATGATGTGATTCCCCTAGCTCTTGCAAGGTATTCGACAAGTGGGAGAATGTTGGGAAATGAGGTGTCTCAACCTTGTATATTTCTCGTAAATAGTTATTTTCATTTAATATTTTCCTACAGCTGTTATGCGTTGTCGGTGCATTGAAAATTGGTTTATTAGGTGTCAAAAGATGTCCACATGGTAGTATATGATGGAAGGCCTATTTTTTGGCATATTATGACAGATTCTATGACATCTGTAAGGGTCAAAAATAGGGGATTTCATTTTGGACGTGAGAGCTTATCTTGGGACTAGAATCTTGGCTGAGAAGCTTCGCACATGGTTTTGTAAAACCACAGATGGTTTCTTATATAGCCAGAAGTCTATAAATTGGAGGCTTGAGGAGTAGTTTGCATAGTGTGAGTTTGCAGGTATTGTTATGCTGTCAGAATGTTGTCAAAATTCTTCCAAAGTTGTCTACTGGTAATACTCCTGTAATAAACTTGCTCTACAAGTGTATGTAATCTTGTTATTGGATTTGAAATACATTGAGCAGGCTTTTGGAGTGTGGGGTTTTTCACCCGAAAGGGTTTTCCCCACGTATATTTGGTGTTTTGTGTTTTATTGTTTATTTCATGTTTTTAAATGTGCTTCTGAATTTTTTGTAACTGTTAGATCAGTTTTTAAAAGTTTTGCATAATATCTCTCCTCAAGATTGGTGTAGGAAGTTGTTTCCGCTACTTTAACTTCCTTACATTCTGAATGTAACGCCCCTGCTAATTCTATTTGTAACATCCTTAGTTCAGATTCTCTGATATTCCCTGTTTGTTGGGGTTAAAGATAGTGATGAATCCTTTGTAGGTTAATAACATATATATAGAATGTAAGTTGTCGTATGAGTTGAGAGCTGTAGATATACTGTAATAGAATTTATTCTGAGTCTTATGGAGGTTAAGATGGAGAGTTAGCTACTGAATGTTTTGGAGATAGCTAAAGATACATTTTTGTAACAGAGTTTCATTCTGGGTTGAATAGAAATAGAGCTATCCACTGCTCTATGTGGATGTAGCCATTTGGTGAACCACGTTAAAATATTTTTCTTCTTTCTTACAGCTGTCTGTGTGTGTGTTTGATTTATCTATTTGCGTTTAGTTTTTATTTCCATTTTATTGTTTAACAATTGGTATTAGAGCTGGTTGTGCTCAATCGTTTGGCAGGAGAGATTCGAGTTTGAGTGGGAGCAATGTCCATTGAAGATGGAAAGATCAAAAGGTTTAATGGCCATAATTATCCATTGTGGAAGATGCAGCTGGAGGATTATCTATACTAGAAATATCTATGGAGACCATTACATGGTGAGGCAAAGAAACCAACAAATATGCCAGATGAAGATTAGGATATTTTGGATAGAAAAGCATTTGGAGCGATTTGATTGTGCTTGTCTCCATCTGTAGCATTTAACATATCTAAAGCAACCACATCTATTGAGTTAATGGGTATTTTGGACAAGTTGTATGAGAATGCCTCAACATCGAATAAGGTATTTTTAATAAGGCAGTTGTTTAATATGAAAATGGCTGAAGGTAGTTTTGTAGTTGAACATTTAAATAATTTTAATACTGTTACCAGTCAATTAGCTTCTGTAAAAATAAGTTTTGATGAAGAAGTTCAGGCTCTTTTACTTTCATCCTCTTTTCCAGAAAGTTGGGATAGCTTGGTTGTGGTTGTTAGTAATTCTGGTTATGGTTCAAATACGTTAAAATTTGATGATGTTGTTGGTATAATTTTGAGTGAAGAAATACGTAGGAAGAGCATAGGTGAGAGATCAACATCGGGTAGCACTTTGAATGTAGAAGACAAAGGAAGATCAAAAGAAAGATAGAAAGTTGCAAGGAAGATCAAAATCTATAGGTAGAGATGGTGTTTGTTAGTTTTGTGGCAAGCAAGGTCACATAAAAAGGAATTGTTGGTCTTACAAGAAATATATAGAATAGATAAAGGAAGTTGAAGCCAATTTAGCATACCAAGAAGATGCAGGTGTTCTTATTTTAACCAAAGAAGAAATTTCAACTAATGTTTGGGTGCTTGATTCAGGTTCATCGTTTCATGTCACTCTGTGCAAAGAGTATTGCAAAAATCTGCATATTGGTGACTTCGGTAAGGTTTTTCTTGGTAACAATGACTCTTGTGATATTGTTGGCAAAGGGGATGTTTCATTAAAACTGAAAAATGGATATAGTTGGTTGTTACGTGATGTTAGATATGTTCCCCAACTCAAACGAAATGTAATCTCGGCTAGACAATTGGGTTCTTAAGGTTGTGAAATTAGTTTTAAATCAAATAGATGTAAAGTTAAAAAGGGGGCCTTGGTAATTGCAAGGGGCATAAAATTGTATATAATAGAGAGTCACGCTGAAGTGGAAGTTGTTCATCCTACTTCAGATTCATCATTTTGTGAAATATGGACTGCCCAGAAAAGTTTTTTGGATCAATTAGATGCTAAAATTGATTATGTTATTAATGATTTTCTTAGTATGCTTGAAAGTGAAATTCTTGGGGATCAATTAGATGATGGTGAGCAGGTTGATGCCAAAGAACCTACGGTAGATGAAATTGATCGTGATTCTCAGTTGGGACAGAGTGTAGGTTGTGATATTTTAGATTCTTTGAATGTCATTGGATGGGGTCCGATGGATGCTTTAACGAAGATCGTAATGAGGGAGAAGTTCAAGTTTTGTAGGACTTCTCTCGGCATTGTCAAGATTTGACAATAAGCCTGGAGTGGGGGATTTCTTTGGGCATCTCTCTTGCAGTTGTGATTAGACTTCAAGTGGGAGATTATTGGTGTAACATGAAGCCCAATCACTCCATCTGACGCACCTGACTCCTTCTAAATGTAACGCCTCTGCTAATTATGTTTGTAATGTCCTCTGTTCATATTCTCTGATATTCCATGTTCGTTGGGGTTAAAAATAGTGATGAATCCTTTGCAGGTTAATAACATATATAGTTCATGTAATCTGATGTATGAGTTGAGAGCTACAGATATACTGTAATAGAATTGATTCTGTCTTATAGAGGTTAAGATGGAGAGTTAGCTGTTGAAGGTTTTGGAGATAGCTGAAGATACATTTTTGTAACAGAGTTTCATTCTGGGTTGAATAGAAACAAAGCTATCTCGTGCTCTATGTGGATCTAGCCATTTGGTGAACCACATTAAAATCTTGTTCTTCTTTCTTATAGCTGTCTATGTGTGTTTGATTTATATATTTGCATTTAGTTTTTATCTACCATTTTATTGTTTAACACTTTGTGGGGTCATGGCTTTTAGGTCCCAATCTGGGTATTCTTTTCTATTTGTCTGTGGATGTTACTGGAAAACTATCCTTTGCTGCTCCCACTATTGGAAGTACTAGCACCAGTTCAGCAGGTCTTCTTCTGAGAATTTTTTTATTTGCTATGTTTTTGTTCTATTTCCAAAGAAGAGTTTTGTGCTCTTAGCTGTGGTTTTGTTCTAGATCTTTGTTTTTGTATTTTTGTTGTAATTGTTTTCGCTACTGTTCTTCATAGCCCTGTTCTGGTCACTTGGCTATCCTGTTATGATATCTCTTATTTGATATCATTCCATATTTGCATAAAACTTATCAATAGTGCTGTAATGGTAGAAGATAACTCTACGTTAGGGGTAGTTGTTGGTTTGAGATGCATCTCAAATAGGCAACAACTAGGGCATGTTCGTTATGGCCATAAGAAAAAACTTGTTTTAGTTTTTCTGTATGCTATTTACAGTTGCTAATCCTTTGCTTCATACAATTAAAAAAAACAAATATTCAAGTCATAAGATAAAATCACAAATGACGCCCTTCATGGTTGGCAAATTTTAAGATAAAAATTTAGAAAACAATTCAATATTGTATAATTGCATTCATTCAATATAAAAAAAAATTAATGACATAGAGAACTCAACGTGGGATGTTGGTATAGACCAATACAAGTGAAAATATGCTTGGAGATAAGAATGTTATAATTGGTTTTATGGAGTTAGCCTTAGTTATGGAGAGTGGTATTGTTGATACGTGGTTGGTTTGAATGGTGATTGATTGATTTATTTTTTTGGGACACGTTTTAGTTTTTTAAAAGATTTTAGTTGTAATTAAATATTGAATTTTATTTGGTGACATTTGAATGAATTTAAAGTGATTCTTACAAAAGGTAAAAAGGTAAATATGACACAATCAAATCTAGAAGCATACAAATCTATATACTATGGACTATGGAAATTTAATGTCTTTAAAGTTAAATATGGTTTATCAATGAAAGAGAAATAGTTGTAAACTACTAAATAAAATTCTTTGATTTTTCTTTTCTAATTTAATTAGGGTAAATAAATCCAATGAATAAAGACAATAAAATTACCCTAGACTGAGTTGAGTCAAAAACACTATACAAACATATTTTTCTAAAATAACTAGGAAAATGTTCAAAGACTTGTCTCTACTTGAGATGAG
Organism: Cunninghamia lanceolata; assembly: GCA_027924645.1. Lineage (NCBI taxonomy): Eukaryota > Viridiplantae > Streptophyta > Pinopsida > Cupressales > Cupressaceae > Cunninghamia > Cunninghamia lanceolata. The sequence goes on from BSBN01000484.1 coordinate 333,626, forward strand.
ATGATGCTTTGTTGTAATTCATGTTCAGTGATTCAATTTCAGTTTCTACTACTAGATCTATATAAGACAATGAAGCTTTAAAAAAGTGAGAGATAACATATGCTTTATCTTGGATCAACCCTGTAGATACGGAACTAATCTTTGCACATGTAGAGTTGACTTTGGGTCTTCAATTCTAACATTTTACTATGGTCTTGATCTCTACATGTTAGGTCTTTAGATATCTACTCATCTTGGTTATTTGGACTTGGTGGTACCTAAAAATGCTATTAAACTTGTTGTGTTACGTACATAGAAAATGACTTATTGAAAGGAATAATGAACATATTTGCATCTCTTAATTTTAAATATAAAAACTATTAAAAGCATAAATTGAAATAAAAATTTGACACAACATATCTTTAAAAACTAAATTTAAAATAAACAATCTTTCTTATGAATTAAACTACCAATTATTTATTCTTATAATAAATAAAATCTTCTCCATAATTTTTTGGGATGGAGAATAGGGGTAGTCGTCCATGCCCTATCATAGACCTAACTCAAGAATGTGAAGAAGACATGGATATACCCAGGAAAACTACGGTCATTTGCCACTTCATTGGACCAAAATTGAGCCGAAATCCATTAAAAACTAGGCTGAAAATTCCTAGAAGACCCCCTGCACATTAAATTTTTTGCCAAAAGGGTTTTTCAATGTTGTTTTTCTTTCTAAATCGGATAGGGACTCGGTCATCAGAGGCAACTCTTGGAGCTATGGTGAAACTCCACTTTACATCCGCTAGTGGTCTCCTCTATTTAATATGACTGCCTATAAGCCTTATGACAAGCCCAAATGGCTTTGCCTCTACAATATGCCTATGGAGTTTTGATCAAAGACATGCTTAAGGAAGATTGGATGCTCCCTTGGCACTCTGTTTGACATGGATTTGGATCGATTAGAACATGGCTCCTACCTTTATGTGCGCATCCAAGTTGCAGTCATGCAAAGATTCCCTTCGAAGATCACCCTGTGCCATGGCCAAAAGACATGGACCCAATCATTGGAGATTAAGGAGAACAAAGTCTTCTGCTTCTCTTGTGGCAACTGCAAACACTCAGGCGATAATTGTCCCCAGAATGACACCAGAATGGAACCCCTTACGATCAAGTCAAATTGTGGTTTGTCCCCACCAGCTCTAGGTGGCTCGGTCCAACCTACACCTACTTCAAAAGCGTGCACTTCTTACCTACCACCTCCTCCTAAGTTTGGTCCTCCTACCAATACTTCTGCCCTAAAAGGTTTTGTTGATCCCACTCACCCTACTAATGCTCATTCACAACCAAAAACTTCTTACCCCTAGGCTACTTCAACTAGTGTACCGATGGCCTGAGCTTCACACCCAAAACCCAATATTGCAAGGCAGACAAGATTAGACATTCCAAAAACACCGGCCTTGGCCTTCCCAGGTAACTTGGAGTCAACACCTCCAATGGAAAAATTCACCATTTGGGATATCCTTGCTAGGGCGTGCGGAGGCATGGCCTCTGCCAACTCATAATTTTCAACCTGTCGAGCCATGGCCTTTCCAACCCGGTCTAGCTAGTGCCCACATTGGTGCCAACTTGGACTCGTCTTGTACTCCCGTTTGCACTCGTGTATCCCTCCCATCTCTTCAGAAAGCGATGCAAGCAATTTCCTCTTTTACTACCTTTGCATCCCCATGCCAACTTCAAGGCTACCAACTATGAGAATGTCTCTCCCACACATGTGACATCATCATCCTTCCAAGATAGCTTACTAAATTGGCTCTTCTGACACCTCTAAATTTTCAAATTAGAGGCGCATTTCATTATTTGTTCCAATTAAGACACTCGGATGAGACTGTGCATTCAATGTTGAATATATTTCATCTTTATCTTGAGATTATTTATTCCATGTTCCCTTTCACTCCTCATCGACGGTCGCAACAAGCTTTAATTTCCATATTTTCCATGGCTTTTGCACTAGTTCATGGCTACATTTGCCTGTGTGATACCATTGATATTTTGGAACAAATTCAATGGGTGTTCACAGTCCATAATGAGGACACCTTACGGGCTCTAGTTCAAATTATTGACCCCTAAGTTCCTGTAGGTATCCACCTCCATGACCACTTCTTTCTAGGGAGGTTCTTGGCACAGTTTACCTTGGCCCATGGCCACAAAGGCTTGACATGTATCGTTGTGAAATGGGTGGTGGCTCCTCACAGTCAATTGTGCTAGATGCAGTCTTTTCCTTCAGGAAGAGACCTTTCTTCAGGAGATGGGGTGGCATGTTTGAGCACAAACACCTTCAAGAGAATGCTAATATGCGACAGGTGACAAACCTGTTCGGGAGGGCATCATCATGGACAATATGGAGACTTGCGACTTCGTGCTTGATTACTTGGATCCCCCACTTGTAGAGGACCATCGAAGGTTGTTGTTGCAGTTTGTCATTGGTACTCGCCACCTTCTTCACCACATTCCTAAGTAATACTTGTATGTTCTTTTGAGTTTTTCTCTGTACTAGTCTTTCCTCTATTGTTTTTACTCATGCACCCTTGTGACTACAAGGCATGCTTTTTGTATGGCAGCAGTTCCCTTAACCGTATTTATATATCAAAAACAAATCTTATAATTTTTTTTTTTAAATTTCAATTAAAGAGATAATAAAAACTATACAAATCTCATGATAAGTGGGCAATGCCTCACATATATAACTTTCACCTCAAAACTAAAGTTTTAATAAACAAATGTAAATAGTTTAAAAGATTGAAATATTTATCTATAATAAAACTTTATAAGCAATTTTATATTTTGATTTATCATGTTAGAAAGTAAAATGGGTAGTTTAAAATAATAAAAACCTATCAATTGTTAATTTGTATATTTAATACAAATTATAAAATGTAAGGCATTGTAAAGTTTTTGTGATTATTTATTAGTATTTATGTGGTTAAAAAGTATAGTTGTTTTGTTGATAGAAAATATAGATGCATGTCAATTGAATATTATTTATTTATTTTGATCAGTGAATTAGGCATTAGGAAGCAGTACCCCATAAAATTAACTAGAAAATTCAAAAAAAGTTAGAGTTGAAAAGGGTTGCTCCATTGGAGGGCCTAAAAATACTCCTATACATATTTTATGTTCTATGAAAAGAACCTTAATAAGATCAAACACAAAAATTCAAAGTGTTAACACTAATTTTGGAATGGGAACGAAGATGCATGTTGAGGGCAGTCAAGTCTTTTTTCTTTTTCTTCCACACAACTATCCAATTTTCATCAACATTCCTAGCATCTGAGGCCACAACATTAGTAGTCGAGGAATTGACATTTCCATCCTTTGTAGACTGTGGTTCATTGTCTGACACTTCAAAACCTCTATTTGTGAAATAAAAACATTTTTAGACTTGGATACCTTCATGTATGAAGCTTTATCGCTTCCCACCCTAGAAGGAGAAGATCCAAGAATGGATGCAGTACCTATTTTAAGAGTCCTCATCTTTGGAGAGGATTCCTTATTAATAGTCTCCCATGGAATACAATCCTGGGGAGATGCAAAATCCTCTTTTTCCACAAAATAATGGTGGACAAAGGCATCTTTCCACCATGTGGCTTGTCCATCAAGCTTGTGTTTGGAACAATTTGCAATAATGTGGCCAGTGTTGAAACACCTGCGACAGTAGAAAGGCAAGCCCTCATAGTCCAGAATCTAATTCCAGCTATGATTAGAAGTTTTTAGAGTAATATCAACCAAGAGATTTTTGGAGGTATCTAGATCAACCAAAATGTGGGCGAATGTGGTGTGAAGGAAATTAAAGGAGCCTTCATCAACAACTAAAAACTTCCCCAATTTATTGCCAATTGCTTCAAAATAAGATTCAAACCAGAATTGGAGTGGAAGATTAGGGAGTCATACCCATATAGGCGTTACAGAGAAAGATTCAGAGGTAGAGTTAAAATTTGGATGCCATGGTTTAAGCATGAGCAAGTGCTAGTCACAACTCCATTGATAGTCACACAGAATTGTATTTATGTCCTAAACATTATCAAAAATCACAATAAAAATACCATGAGCACAAGGGTAAAGTTGAAGATCACCTTTCAAGATGGGACCCCAAGTGTCTGTGACCCTTTTGTGTAAATTGGCAAGATTGGCCAAAACCTAATGAATCTACCGATTCAACCATTCTTTGCAAAATATTCATTTTCAACCACTTCCCCTTTAACTTCATCACCAAAATCTACGAATGGAGACACACTAACACATTGTAGGGGCCTAACCATCAATGAAATACCAAAATCATGAGCTTCTTTTGTTCCAATGGAGTCAAAAACATTCTTGGTCACTTGAGATCGAAAACCCTTTCCATTGCCTACTTTAAAAGGCCACTCACGCTTAGAGAATGTGGAGACACGATGAGCCCCATACAATGCTCCTAGATTTGTATTCTGCCAATGTACTACACGCAGGCTGCCATTCAAAGGGTCACTAATCTCCTATCGTGCAACATAAACCCTAACCTCAACATTTTTTCAGTAGATTTGACATCTTGGTGGGGAAGTTATTCTTTGTCATGTATTTTACTTCTACAGATAATTGAATATTATTTATTATGTCAAGAAGAATTTTTCTTGTGAAATAAAATAATTCTAATAAGTGAATAATATTTTCTAATATAAAAGATTTTATCCTACATTTTTTGAACTTGAAAAAACCTATCAACTAACAATCATCCCATACCAATTGGTCCTTATTTTGTACTATGTTAAAAATTATAGTGAATATCGACCAATCAGAAATACTAGCAAATATTGATTGTTATAGTATCTTGTTAAAATGAAAAAAATGCTAAAAAGAATATGCCCCAAATTACATAGGTTTGATCAAAGGAGGCCTTGATCAAACCACCTTCAATCAAACTAGGTTAGATATGATTGGTGGGGTTCAAGAATAAATAGGCGGGGCTAATAAAATTTTTATTCATTATGTAATTGAACCTCACAAGTAATCTATGAACTTGACAGGTGACCTCCTTGCATGTCGAATTGTTTGCTTCTTCTTCAGCTACATTTCCAAGTATTCTTCTTTTCCTTTCTTGTTTTTCTTTTGTATGTTATGTTTTTTTTTTCTTTTTTGGTGTATGTTTTTAATATTCTACATTTTTTTTGCTAATAAACCTAGGTTAGGAACCTAGGGGCCACAAAAAATGGCATTAAAGCACAAGATATTGGTAACCAAAGGTTCGCTAGATTCAAAAAATAAAGATTTATCCATCATGCCTATTATCAACTTATGCTATAAAAAATGTACAGCCTCCTATTCTAAAAATTAACAATATCCAACACCGCTCCCTACCCTCAACAAATATCGATACAACATCTAGGGCAACACCTCATGTATGCTTCTACCTCTTTTAAGAGACATCCCCCAAATTGGAAGACCTATGAGTCATCAGATGTGTAATCATGCTTTGAGGAGGCTCCTCATTTTTTTTACCTCACGCCAATCCTGTTCTTGTAGAACTAAAGCTGATAAGTCCCCTGTACTAGTATCATTATTTCATTGGACCTATCTTGTTCAAGCTCACAATAAATCTTCTCAAGGTTGCAATTAGTAGCAGGAAACTCATGCATCGTTGGAGGAGGGTGAAGACTTTCATTATCCTCATCTTTTTAAGGGATATAACTAGACTTATCCCCAATCCTATTATTCAAAATAACGAGATGGTGATGACGATCAACACCATCCCACCAAGTAGGTTTGAGAGAGTCCTTCAAGCCCTTGGCCCCAACTTTTCTATATAACTTCTTATTGCATTGGGAGGCAAAAGGCCCACGATCAAAACAACATCTACATCTAAAATTAAGCTTCTCATAGTCCACTAATTGTCTCTAGATTCTATCACCCACCTTGAGGCTGATTTCTTAAGGAGCTCTCTAGGCAGCTCCATCTTTGTGCATATACAAGAAAAGGTAGTACATATCCCCAAAGTGTTGGCAATGGAAATCAACCCTATAGGCCATGAATATTGCACTTATGGATAAGGCACCTTGACCCATATAAGAGTTTGGGAAAGAGTCCCTTCAAGGGCTGAAAGAGGGAAACCAAGGCCTAATGCACAAAAGAATTCTCTCACCCTGACGAGAGGCTTCTTCATCCTTTAATTTTTTGCTAGGGCACAGGTTCAGAACTATGTATTCCTGATTTGTGCCTTCGTGCCACACGCATTGGGGAGAAAAACTCGACCAATTAGGGCATAAAGCCTTATGTACTACATATTCAATAGAGATTTCCCTACCATTTACTATCTCACCATCAAGTTCTCTAATGGTTGTTTCTGCCTCGTCTGGTTTCTGAAACCATACAAATGTGAAACCCTTATGGTGACCATGATCCCAATCTTGTGCAAAGCAAATATCCGTAATTGTGGCAAAGGGAGTGCAAAGCGAATGGAGATCATCTTTCTGCGTAAGGTAGGAAAGGTTTCTAAAAATCGTTGAGAAGCCTCTGAATTCCTGCCAAGCCAAAAACTCTGCTAAAAATTGGGAAGCAGTGCAGAGCATATCTAAATTTATTTTTTCAACAAATTAAATTATTTTTTTTCAACTTGTTTTTTAAAAATTATTTTTATTGTTTTGGTTAAATTTATAAAACTTAAAAAGTCATAAGTTTATAAAATAATAAAATTAAGACATATATCTATTTATATATTGAAAATTAAATTTTAATAAAATAATAATTTATTAAATAATAAAATTAAGAAATTAATAAAATTATAAAATTAATAAATTTATAATAATATAGATTAAAAATTATAAAATTATAATTATAAAACCATAAGAGCTATAAAATTTTAAAATGATAATTTTTTTGTTTTTAATTATAAAAGTAATAAAAATAAAAATATAAAAAATTGTAAAATAAAAAAACTAAAATTATAGAAGTACTTTCTATTATAGTTTAATTTTGAAATGGTATACACTCTCATTCTTGCTTACGCTCTCCTCCCATTTGGATCTAGTTCAGGGCCTCTTGGTTTGCTACAAGTCTTCACTCTACTCCTATCAATGGTTCTCCTCTCTCCCGAGGATAGATCTGGCACTTATGAACCCTTAGTGGTGTTGGCTCCTCTAGTTTCAGTGCCCCCTACTTCATCGGTTGTAGCTAGGTCTCCCCCTCTTGGATGTTTTGTTGGGCTCATTTGTGGCATCTCTTTATGCAAAGTTTGTCCCCCTTCATTCCCTAGGACTGTATTTTTTTCCCCCTTGAAGGCTTTGGCATTTGTGCTTTCCAACAAGGAGGGCGTTGTTTCTGGCATCCATCATTCTTCTGCAATTACAATTTTGAATGATTCTCGTGGTGATCACTCCTTTGTGGCTATGGTAGCCTCCTTTAAGGTGAACATTGCAGATTCTTGTGGTTTCCTTTCCTCATACAGTAAGCCTTCTCCCTTACCCTGCACTCCATCTTCTTTAGTGGTCATTTTGGGTAAGGATGTTCTCGAGTGTGAGAAGTATTTTGCTTCTTGTGGCCTAATTTGTTATTTAGTCATCTCTGGCAAAGCCTCCTGGAGATCCACGATTGATTATCGACAATTTGGTGTCCTTTCATCTCTATAAATGTTGAAAATTATCCTTGTGCTAGAGGGTTCTTCATTATTGTTTTTGACATCATTAGAGATAGGGATGTGGGGAGAGCACTCATTGGTGCTTAAACCTTGGTTTCCCTCCTTCAACCCTATGATTGAGCCTCTCACAATCCATCCTGTGTAGACCAATCTTCCTCTCCAATTTTGGTTGGAATTGTAAAAAGCTTCCTCAAATAAGCTATAAATACAATTATTACATTGAAATGAGAAGAACTTGTTTAATAGTATCTAATACGTTCCTTCACAAAGGCTTAATTTTTTTTCTTTAAAATAGAACCTGTCCATTATGTTTCACAATTAAGGAGAAAATAATGTTAATCTTTCAAACCATGAAACTTCTCAACATAGATAGGAAAAGCTATACATTTATTAACTCTCATAGTACAACATTATACATATTTGAAATTAATACATAGTATAAAAACAATGATTATGACTATTGTCCTGTATAATTCAATATACAAGAGATAATCAAATACACAAAGTTTCAACTTTTAGTTCATTACAAAAATAGTAGACCAATGGTGTTAATCATCTCATTTGAGTGCAAGAAATATGGTTTCTATCAAGTTGTATGGAGGAAGAGCATCATCTAAGTGCTTTACCTCCAACCATAGACTCAATTGTACCCCACTCATCTTCATATTAGAAATTTCTCAACCCTTTAATGAGGGTGGTAGATAGTGACATCTACAGTAAAACCATAACTAAATCTAAGAACCAAGTGTAAATATGTACAAACACCATCACATGCAGTCAATCATGCAGACCCTAGATACCCTCTAGCTACACATGACTTCCAACTATACGCAATCCTATGAGTATAGTGAACTAAAAATATATACAACTATAGCATCACTTTGGCCAAAGCGTTTAATAAAAAGTTGCATAGAGATGTGGGTCATCTGTTCGCAACACTACTATCTCTTGCTTGACTCATCCAAAATAACCATAAAATAAAAGTGGAAACACAAAGCATAAATCAGCACAGAAGTCTTCCAATTTATCATATCATTTACCAAACCCCTAGCATACCCTACCTGATGCAGGAGCATCCCAAATTTCAGGAGATTTTTAGTTGTCTATAGAAAGTTATCATTGTCATAAGCTTCATCATGATTCAATGTTCAAAGCCTTCAACTTTTAGCATAGCATATGAAGTTGCGGCACCTTCATGTGACTTGTGGCACCTAATGGAACATCTCACAAGGCATTATGGGACTAGAGGCACCTTCAACCAAAACCACAACATGATCCATCAACATTGGAGGCTTCATCATTTGAATTAGGTCGACCTACACATTTCATCAATCATTGAACTTTGAAATCCCTTAAGGCTGACGCGGATCATTCCTTGAGATGGGATTGCTAAATAATCAGTCACTAGATGCATTAGAGAGGTAGTAGAAGTAGTAAGAAGATTTAGGAAGTAAGGATACTAGTATTGTGAGTTAACGCTTCAAAGCTATATCTTTCTTGTAAATTGTAACAAGCTAAAGGATAGGCCTGTGAACCCATTGTAGTCTGCATATTGCTGGCATATGAAGATTGTAACTGTTTATGATATTGAATTAATAAATCTCCATTGTTGCTCCATTCTTCATGTTTTCCATTGTGTTTGCTCTGAGGCTACACAGTAGGATAGTCCTATCTCTGGACCCTCCATCTGTGACTGCATTGGAAGTGGTATTAGAGTGAAGTTTTCAAGTCCTTTGGGGGAGAAGGCATTCTAATAGATATTAAGATGAACATATCGCTAACCTAAGGTAGCCTATAAGTGTTTTTCAACAAAGCGCTGATTGTGAGGCAGTTGCAACCTTGTAGTTGGATCACCGAATTGAGGCAGTTTGCACTGGACCCAAGGAAAATATGCCATCAAGGAGGATGCTTGGTATGACCAATGTTGCCAAAAGAATGGAAGAAATGATAGAGATGGTGAGAACAATGAAAGTTAGATTGGAGGTTATAGAAGAGGATAGAAAGAGAGGTCTAAACCCTAGACATGAGGATGAAAGTGATGATGATGAATTAGGAGTTCAAGCTGCAAATCAAAATGAGGAAACCCTAGAAAAAGAAGAGCTAGATCAGGTAAAGATGTTGAAAGCTATTTCTAAGATTGGTAAGAGACCTAGAATTGAGATTTCAAACTATGCAGGTAATTTTAACACTAAGGATTTGATTGATTGGATAAATGACATGGAAGAATACTTTGAGTATGAAGAAATTGAAGATCTAAAAAGAGTGAGATTTGCAAAAGCTAAGTTGAAAGAACATGCTGCTATTTGGTGGAATGAAATTCAGTTGGATAGAAATAGGAGAGGAAAAGAAAGAATCACGAAGTGGGATAGAATGGTGACAAAATTGAAGAATCAATTCATACCTACTGATATATGAATTGGAACTACTAAAGAGATTGCAAAACCTAAGGCAAAAGGAGAAAAAAGTAAAGGATTATACTAAAGAATTTCACAGAATGATCATTAGGACTGGACATAGTGAAGCAAGCAAGAAGAAAGTGGTGTGGTACATATGGACTAAGAGTAAACATCCAAGAATAACTAATCTTGGTAAGGATGACAACAGTGGAAGAGGCATGCCAATTTGCATTGAAGGTTGAAGAAAAGTTGAACAAGAGATATGAGCATAGATAGAGAGGTAGAACACAATGCAACGAAGGAAGATCATGTGCAAAGAAGAACAAGGAAAAAATCCCATATCACAAAGAAGAAAGAGAATATCACCAAGGAAGAGATGACAAAAGTTTCTACCGTAATAATAGAGGAAGTCATAATTCTTACCGCAATGAAATATATCGAAGAGATGAAAGAAGATTTGATAGAAGATCATTCAAATGAACCTGTTTTAAGTGTGGAGGTGAAGGACACCGAGCATTTGCATGTCATCAAGGGAGTACTAACAAAAGGACAGAGAATAGTGCAAGAGAAACATATGCAGAGGAAGAACCAGTTGTATCACCAAGTTCAGTAGGGAAACTAGAAAAGGGTGAATCATTGGTTATGAGGAGAGCTTTGTTGAAAGCAGAAACAATTGAGGAGCCACTGCAAAGAAAAAGTTTGTCCCAGACAAGATGCAAATCAAGAGGTAAATATTGGAAAGTTATCATTTTCAGTGGTAGTATCGATAATTTAGTTTCAAAAGAGATGGTGAGGAAGCTAAATCTAAAGATGTTGGAACATCTGAAACCCTACAACATAGCATGGGTTCAAGATGAGCAAAAGATATTGGTGAGTGAACAATGTTTGGTGAAATTTCATATTAGATCTTATAATGATGAGGTATAGTTTGATATTATGCTGATGGATGTATGTGATATTATGCCGATGGATGGATGTGTGATTAGTGAATGAGTAGATCTCCCTTCTGGCTACTAATTCTAGTATTCCTTAGTAAAGGGGGTTAGAAATGAGTCATGTATACATGCTTTGTTTAGTTCTATGTAGTCCACACATATCCTTACTTCACCAATTTTATTATTCTACACTACCATTTGACTTATCCATTCCGCATCTTCTACCAATTTAATGATTCCTGTCGCAATCATTTTATCTAGTTTTATCTTAACCTTTTCTTCATGTTGGGATTTAATCTATAAGGCATTTTCCTTTGTGGCTTCACTCTATATTTTAGTTGTATTTTCATAACTCACGCTTCTTCTTTTATACCTTTTAGATCTGTATCTATTCTAGGCAATAAGTCCTCAAATTCTAACATTATTTCTGCAACTTGTGCCACTACTCTTTCCTCCCAATAGTCCCCTATTTTGGCCAACTTGGGATCACCCTCTTTGGCATTATTTTCTTCTATTAGTTTAACAAGTTTATTGTAATACTTTATTAGGTTCAATTATTATTTTGATCTCTCTTTCTCCTTGGTTTATTTCTATGTCCAAATTGTATTTTTCCTCATCATATTGTTGTTGTGTTCTATGACATCTTCATTCAGTATATTTTGTTTCATTGTCCATCCATTCTATCAATTTCCAAATACCATTAGCCTTGGGTGGTGGACTTTACTATGATAGCTCTTCATTGGCTTCTTTAGTTAGTTTGAATATTATTTCTTTTATTTTGAGGAGTGCGGTGTGAATATGTTTGTCAGAGTTATAGAATGAGAATCATGTGTGTATAAAGTATTTTTGTAATTCATTCCATTCTTTTGTTTCTACTCTACGCTTTTTATTTATGTACCAAGTTTGTGCAACTAGTGATAATCTCCAATAGAACAAATTGATGTATAATGTTGTGTCATACTCGTTTCTATTTTTCTAGACCAATATGTACATGTTTAAGTGCTCTTGCGATGTAATTTGTCCTTGGTATTCTAGTATAGATTCATATTCCCCTTCTTCTGGTAGGTATCTTGTTTTTATCAGGATTTTAAAAACTGGCCAATGTTGGATTGTATTTTTATCTGTATTCCACCAGCTTGCAGCATTGCATATCAATGTGTGTTGTAGTGCATGTAGTCTTAACTATTCTTCTATGAAAGTTTTTTCCATTTCTATTAGGTAATTGTGAAGGTCTCCTAATCTTGAAAACTTGGGGAGCTTTATGTAGACACCTAAAAATGGTCACAACCACCTTCATCCATAATTCCCACTATTCTACCCGACACACATGTTAATTAAATAATTTATAATTATTTAATAAATATTTCCTCGCCTTCCCCCATTGCCAAGAATCAATTTTTTCTACTATAGTTCAAAAAAATTTAAAGACTATAGTTCATGTGCAGTCCCAAAAAATTAAATAAATATGTCTATTTATTTAATTCGCTATTTTGTGCACTTTTGATTAGTTTTAGTAATCATCATTATTTTCCTCCTAATCATGTGCACATGGGTTAATTAAAATTAACCTATGATTATATCACCTCATGTTTCTAGAAGTCCACTTGTCATTCAATGTGCATGCATGTACATGACAAGTGGTACTTTGGAAGTATGGAAAAATCTTCCAAATAGATCCATTTGTTCTATTTTCTTCTCACCCACTCCAAGTGTCACTATTCATGAAATTTAAAATTCCATGTGGCACTATTCATCTAATTTTAAATTTCATGTTTCCTCTCAAACCAAATTTAAAATTCTCACAAAATCCAAGCCATACATTTTCATAAATGAGTTCTTACATGTCATACACCTACCTCGTCCTAGCCATCTATCCATTCAACCATTCAATTTCATCCATTAATCTTCCCTTGAATCTTGGAGCATCCTTCTCATCCAATGTCCCTATGACACTTGTCCAATTCTCCTTCCTTGAGGATCCTCAAACAATATGAACCCTTAATCTTCCAATTCAATCCTATCCCTCCATCCTCACCTCCAAAAATCTATAAATTGAGCTCTCCCCATCCATTTTCAACAAGAGATTTGAATGTAATGAAATTCTAGCACTTTGAGCACTAACATCCTTTACTAATTAGCATAAATCATAGCAACTAGGACACATCAAGAGCTTTTCATGATCAATTAGGGTGCCATTAGGATAGTTTACTTGCATAGTTCTTTAGTCTAATCTTGAGGTTGCAATGGGTTGTGAATTGAATATGTTAAATTCACTTTGGCTTGTTTAGGATAGTTCACTTTCATTTGTATACATTTTTGGCACACCTGGTGGGACCCCCACCACCCTAACACATCATTTTAGTTTGATTTTGTCTTGTTTTCTCTTGTGCAGGTTGGACCAATGTCAGGTTTTTGCCAAATAGTGCCTAGACAACAAACTTCAGCACCTATACGATCAACTTCAATGCCTAGACCTTGCTACACCCCTGATGGCCTTTTACTGCATAATTTCTATTGATCGGTGCCCATCCTGCATGGTTGAACACCCGAGTGCAAGGAAGTTCAATTTGGTCATTTTGTGCATTTTTCTTGTCTATTTTGACTTAATTGTGTTTTTGGTGACTTGTAATAGCTCCTAGCAACACCTTTGCAGGTTTATAACATTCTATTTCATAGGGTTTTGTCATTTTACAAGCCCTCATAATGCCAAAATTGGTTCAGCACCCATCCTACAGACTTTAGTGCCCAGATTCTTCAAATTAGTGCTCAATCTTTGGCATAGTTAAACTTGCTTTTTTAATATCATTTTAGGTTTGAAATGTCAAATTAATTGGTTTTATTCTAGGCTAACCTTTCTAACAACACATTTGTAGGATTGTAGCTCTTCGATTTTGTAGGATTAATAAAATTTTCAAGCCATCACTCTGTCCAAGATGGATCAATGCCTAGACAAACTGCATTAGCGCCTATCAGGTCAGGTATAATGTTATGTTCTTTAGCACCCATCATTTTTTCTTTAGCACCTAGCACTCTCCTTTAGCACTTTTGCGGTGTGAATTAGAGTCTAGGTTTTTTGGATTAGCGCTCAGACACTCTGTTTCAGCACCTGACTCTGTCAGCGCCAAAATAGTCTATTTTAGCACCCTATTCTATTGCTTTTGATTTGATAACTTTTTTTTCAAGTTTGTAGCACATATTGACCATCCAAACAAGAACATTAAACCACTAACAATTGTTTGCAACCTCACAATTCAAAGCATCTCTCTTTTATCACTAATTTAGGCATTAAATTAGTGTAGTGGTAAATGAACTTGTTTGCTTTATTTAGGGTGTTAGAAGGTCTATGATCTCCCCTCACACCATTTGGTGATCTTCAGGATTGAAAACCTTCTTTCACTCTCTTTGTTTATTGTTAATCCCAAGGTCCTTGGTGTGTATCCTCTCCCCTTGTGCTTCGTGTGATCTTGGGTGATCAAAAACACCTTGGATTCTTCCCTTTAGGAAGCCTACCTTGGAATTCATCCCCAAGGGGATGACCTCAACAGTGTGTTCTGACATGGTATATAAGTGTTGTGAGAATCAAAAGACTCACTTCAGGAAGGACACTATCTCCCCTTGTAAAAACCTCAAGATCCTCGGTCTGCCAAGACTTTTGTTGGTTGGCACTTGGTTAGATTAGGAAACCCCTATTCACTGATTCATCCCCCATACCTTGTGTATATTGGGACACCCCTTAGAAGCTTGTTCATCATAGTTAAGATCTTCATCTGTCATATCCTTCGGTGCATCACAGCCACATGGAGGAGAAGAGCTCACAATATTACCTTAATTGTTTGAGATAGAATACACTTTGGGAAAGATTTTTTTTCTCCAAAGTAAGGGTTGTAAGGTGGTATATGACCTTGCATTCCCTACCTATCTGAGCAATGATAAACGGTATCAAGTGGATGGAAACTACCATTATCTAATAGTGGGGGTTGAAGTTGCACCTAAGTGAGTCCACAGGATATGACACTCCTTGATTGAATAAATTCTTGGCTTGTGCAAGAGTGTTTAGTATGTCTTTTTGTGCAATACATGTAAGAGCCATTTTAGCCACAAAACAATTCGTACCCATTTCCTGAAAGTTGTCAAGCAACCATTGTCTTTGTTTGTTTGAAATCTCTTGCCAAATCAAAACCATAAATACTTGGAAACCAAAATGGTCTCAATCAACGCCTAGTTTTCATCAATCAACACCTATCTAGCACCATTTAGCACCCATCTAGTCCCTATCAGTGCATAACCATCTCGATTTGTGCCTATTTGGCACCCTTTAGCACCCATCACTCCTTTGTCAGCACTTAGACTCTTTGTCTTTAGTGCCCAGTTTAGAACCTGCACCAGTCCAAAGGAATTCATCATTGTGGTCATTAATTTAGCCCTCTTATTTCACCCAACATCCTTCCACATCCAAAATCATTTACATCTTCGTCATCTTCTATCACCCCCATCCATTTAAACCTTAGCTTGTGATACACTATCTTAATCCTCATCTCAAAATCAGCATTAATCATCCAAATCCAATCAACCTTAATCAAAATCCAACTATCCAACTCATCCAACAAATCCAATCCATCACTTTCTAAGGTCAAATTCTAGATCATTTCATCCTCCTCTTGTTTGCATTAGTCTTAAGAACTTGTCTATCTTAAGTTTAGTATAAACTCGCAATCATCCCACTTGGATAGGCTAGCTTAGGAGCTTAAGCCTTAGACTCCTCCTAAGTCAATGGACTTCAAGAATCCCATCTTACTTGGTGTCTTGTCTACCTCAAGTAAGACAATCATGTTATCCCCTTGCTTAGGCTCTTTGTCCACCCTAATTTTGTAAGGATATCATCTCATCCACACGCATAAGAGATCTAGATTTGTGTTTAGGAAAATCACCCCCCAAACGTTTGTCCACATCATCAAACTCCCATCACATTCATCATTTTATGCCTCCTATCATGCATGAACACAAGCTAAAAGAAACATGGATTCTCACTACCAACCCCTCTCTCCACGTGGATCCACCACAAGAAACATGGAGGGATATGTCAACTAACCTGAAATAGGTGAAACATCCATACCACAACACATATATTCCCCCACCTTCATTGATTTTCTTAACGAAAGAGGATTGCATCACAAATTCGAACAATTCCTTGACAATCATAAG
The DNA here is from genome assembly GCA_027924645.1 of Cunninghamia lanceolata. NCBI lineage: Eukaryota > Viridiplantae > Streptophyta > Pinopsida > Cupressales > Cupressaceae > Cunninghamia > Cunninghamia lanceolata. The sequence continues at coordinate 349,798 of BSBN01000484.1, forward strand.
GGTGAATTCCTTGAATGCCTTATTGAACACGAAGCATGTCTCCCCCACTCATTTGATCAAGACAAACTCAAAACAATCATGCATGATAAACCACCATCACCCATTGTGATCAACCATGGGGACATGTCCCTAATCCCAACAACCCCATCTATGACAATCCTTGGGCTAACTTCACTAAAACTACTAATGTCATTCATACCATTGATCGACACATAGTGGGTAATACCACTTCACAACCATAAGTACCGGACCCCCCTTATGGTCTACCATTCCATATGCTACCATCCAATTTCTCAACTTCCACCATACCTACTACTACAAGTAATATTTCCATACCACCCCCATCCAAGATTCTCCAAAAAACTTCCAATACCATCGCCATCCCACAAACACTTCCCCCCTTGGTCATCCCACAAAGGAGGACTATCACCCAAACAATGTTACCCCCTACCATACCTTCCCAAACACCTCTTCAATCACAACACGCATTCATATCTCAACCACCCCATCAATCTCAAAATCCCTTAACGAGCTATATGCATCCCACACAAACATATCACTCTACCACTCATTAACAACACCACCATGTCACTTCTATGCAACATCAAAACATCACCCAACAACAACCACCTTTCCAATCACATCACACATATCATTCATCTACTCACACCCAACCACAACATCAAACATACAGACCCCCTATCTACTCACAAGTCATGGGTCTACCTTCATATAACCCCCAACAATACACCACCCCACAACAACTTGATCATCATTCCAACAACAAACACAACCTCCCCTTGCCAATCCTTTCTTTCAGGAATGGAAAGAAATGAAAAACACTCTCAAGAACCTCCAACTAAGGACCCAAAAGAAACATTATAAGTTTAAAGATTTATGTCCCTACCCATTTGATCAAAACATGATGACCATATCTTTTCCTCAACATTTTGAAGTACCCAAATTCAATAAATACAAAGGAAAAGGAGATCCTTGAGATCAAATTAAGGAACTCTTCATTGCATGCCAAGAAGTAGCTTATGATGATCAATACCTCCTTCATCTTTTCCCATGAAGTCTAGGAGGTCAATCTCTAGAATGGTTTATGCACTTACCTTATGGCTCCATCTCCACCTTCATCAATCTATCAGAAAATTTGTCACTCATTTCTTGTATAACATAGAGCATGAAATCACCATGCTCGACCTTTGTAATACCAAATGATGAAATGGTGAAAGTTTTGCCACATACTTACAAAGATGGAGAACCTTTGCTAGTAGGCTACCTTAGACAATACACAAAAAATAACTCGTCCATATCTTCATCCAAAACTTGAACCAAGAAATGGCCTTCCACTTGCAAGTGCATTGTGCATCCACCTTCGATGAGATCATAGAGAAATGTGTCACCATCCAAAAGGCCCTTATAGAAAAAGGTTTAGTCAAGATCTACAATAGAAATGACAATGAAAACCATCCAATAACAAACCTAAATTTTGGGCTAAAAACAAAAATGTTGTAGGAGATGGTGCTACCAATTCCAAGTTCATTCAAATAGCTCGCTCCTAAACCTAAAGAGACACAAATTGTGCAAAATGTTTCAAATAATGTCTCAGTGCCATCCGGTTAACCAAAATGAAACCCTCCCAATAATCCAAAACATAAGTACACTCCTTTGGATGTACCTCTCGAAGTTGTGTTCCAAAAATTAGTTCAAGCCAACATGGTTGAGTTTCCCACAACCAAACCTTTTGATGAAAACCAACCTAAACCTGCATGGTACAAGGAAAATGATTATTGTGAGTACCATCATATACATAGACCCTTTCCCAAACTGTAACAATGCTTCATCATCCAAACCATCATCCTCCAACACCAATCCCAATAACCAAGCCAACAACATCAACTACAATAACGTTCCACCTCCTTATGAAAATGTAGTGGGCCGTATTGATTTCGACTCCACTCATATTGCCACCAACAAAATAAAAAATAAAAACCTTGAATGTGTCATTACCACCTGACGTGGGTGTGTAACCATGAAGGGACCACCCCCATCCTCCACCACTACCAATTCTGAGTACAATCTCCCTGACCATTTTGGGAAAATGCCCACACAAATCTCTATCTTGGAACTCCTTAAGACATCTACCATCCATCGTGACATCATTGACAAAGCTCTCCAAGAATCCCATGTCCCCACTGACATTCCACCCGTGCAGTTCCAAAATCTAGTGGCCCAATCGTGCTCATCCTACCACCTCACTTTTAGCCAATCTGACATGCCACCTATTGATCCCATCCATAATAAAGCACTCCATATAGAATTCCAAATTTCCAATCACAAAGTCAAGAGAGTCCTCTTGGATAATGGATCTGGTTTGAACATATGTACATTAAAATTCATAAAACTTTTAGGGTATTCAACAGATGCCCTAGAACCTTTGGTCATCTCCATCAAAGCATATGACAACACAAAGCGAGAATCAGAAGGCACTATATGTCTCCCTAGATCAAAGTTGGTCCCCTCATATTATCCACCCTATGTCATGTGGTTGACCTTGACCTCCCATACAATCATCTCTTGGGCCGACCATGGTTGCATGCCATGCAAGCCGTCCCCTCCACCTATCACCAATGTCTCAGGTTTCTCCATAATGGCATCCAAGTCACTATTCCCGCCGATCAACAATCATTTGAGTATTGTAAAGCTTTGGAGTTTGTCTATGATAGACAATTCCATTTCCCAAGTACCTACGAGGAACAACTCAAAGACCCCTCATCCACCCCGTCCACTTCATCTAATCCTTTATCCACTCAGTCCACTACAATAGATCCATTACACACCTCCACCTCTTCATCTACACCAACCACTCAAATATCCCAGGTCAAAATCATAGACAAAGGATGTGGTGAATATGAACTTCATAACGCCTTCCATGTGGGACAATTGCCTTTATCCCCTCACTCCCATGGTCATCACCTACAGAAAAGGCTCAAGAATAGAAGCACAAGATCCCCTTAGTTCTAGCACAAGTCTCTCGAGAGGAAGAAGACACCAAAGCATCTTTGAATGATTGGATGTGTCGTGATGAAACCAATTCCCCTGCAGCACACCTTGAATACTTCCAACAAAAATATCTTGTACCATTTTAAATATGTACCAAAATGCCTTATCATGGAAAAGGACTTGACCTCAATGAACAAGGTGCTACCAAACCTATTCCAATGGACTCTACATCCCCCAAGAAATATGCCAAGTATTTTGGTTTAGGATACATGCTTCCCACTATGACAATCGGTGGACTAGCTAAAACTTTGGTATATGTGGCCAAACCCTTATCTGCTGTCAAAAACATTGCACTAAGTCTCATCATAGCTTCATGCGAAGATCTCAATCTCTCATGTCTCTTCCCCGACAACGCCATTTTTCTCATGGACATTTTCCTTATCTATCCCCATTTCATTGATTGGGATCAACAAGGACCATCGCCCCTCGACACATTCCAAAATGATGAGGCTCTCTTTGCATTCCTATAACTCAGTGAGACCACACAATATGACATATGCTTGAATTTGATGCTTACTTTGGGGAAGAGGAGATCATTAGTCCAAATAAAAAATCTAAAAATAAAAAAATCATCCCCTAATGGAAACCTCTCTGAGGTACTTTCAAACACAAAAGAGGAAAATAAAGACGTATCTCCTAGTGAAAACCTCTCCATGGTGCTAGGAGATGAGGAATTTCATCTCCCCCCCACACTTCCATATTGGCAAGAACGTTCCACAATCTTGATCGAAGGCACACAAGAAATCAACTTGGGAACCCAAGAGAACCCTAAGATCTCCTACCTCATAGAGACTCTCACCATCAAAGAAAAATCCAATCTTTCAATCATACTCCATAAGGCACCACATGTCTTTGCTTGGTCCTATGCAGATATGCCAAGTCTGGATCCTTCCTTGGTGGTCCATCATCTTATGGTACATCCAGAAGCACAACCAGTTAAACAAAAATGCACAAGATGCATCCTCAAGTCACCCTTCTCATCAAAGAATAATTGCAAAAACTATTGGAGGTCAGCTTCATTCTCCCTATAGACTACCCTGAATGGGTCTCCAATATTGTTCTAGTTGCTAAGAAACCTAGGGGCATCCAAGTGTGTACATATTTCTAAGACCTAAACAAAGCATGTCTAAAAGATGACTTCCCACTTCCTAATATCAACATCATTGTGGATTTAACAGTTCGACATGAAATGCTCTCCCTCATGGATAGTTTTTCAGGGTATAATCAGATTAGAGTTTCTCCTAAAGACCAGCATAAATAGCTTTCACCTATCCTTGGGGTACCTACTATTGGCAAGTCATGCCTTTTGGTCTTGAGAATGCAAGGGCAACATATCAACATACCATGACAACCATTTTCCATGACATGCTCCACAAAGACATGGAAGACTATGTTGACTATCTCCTTGAGAAATTAAGAACAAGAGATGCACATCTTGAAGTCTTGCAAAGGATCTTTGAATGCCTTAAAGAATACAAGTTGTGCCTCAATCCTAAGAAATGTGTCTTTGGTGTCACATCAGACAAACTTTTGGGGTTCATCGTTTCTCGTAGAGGTATTGAAGTAGATCCGGCTAAGGTCACCACTATTACAGAAATGCCACCACCAAATACTCTCAAGCAACTTTGTAGTCGACAAGGCAAGCTTAAGGCTATCTGAAGATTCATCGTGCAATTCATAGATAAATGCCAACCATTTTCCCACTTGCTCTGCAAGGAAGTACATTTCAAATGGGATCAAAATTGTCAGCAAGCATTTAACCACATCAAGGAGTACTTGGCTTCACCCCTAGTCCTTATGGCACCTATCCCTAGAAAGCCCCTACTATTGTGCATATCTGCCATTTCAATAGTATTGGGGGCAATTTTAGCACAACATGATGAAACTGGTCATGAAAGGGTTATATACTACATTGGCAAGACTCTTGCCAGCTATGAGCTTAATTCTACACCCATGGAATGAGCATGTTTAGTTGTTGTCTTTAGTTCTCAAAAACTATGACACTACATGATAAGTCAATTAGTCAAGCTCATCTCAAAAGTTGACCCTCTCAAGTACTCACTTTCTAGGACTTCACTTATAGGACGAATGGCAAAATGGGTAATGTTACTCATCAAGATTGACATTGAGTATGTTGATCAAAAAGCCATCAAGGGACAAGTAGTGGCAAACCAATTAACTAAAGCACCTCTCATCGATCATCAACCGCTTGCTATTGACTTTCCAGATGAGTTTATCCTTGCAACAATAGAATCGACAATCTAGAAATTGTACTTTGACAGATCTTTCACAAATCATGGTTCAAGGGAAGGAATACTTTTGGTAACCCCACATGAAGACTACATTCCCAAAGAATACAAGCTTGCATTCCCTTGCACAAACAATGTGTCCAAATATGAAGCCTTGATCATTGGTCTTAAAATAACGTATGTTGATCAAAAAGCCATCAAGGGACAAGTAGTGGTAGACCAATTAACTGAAGCACCTCTCATTGATCATCAACCGCTCGCTATTGACTTTCTAGATGAGTTTATCCTTGCAACAATAGAATCAACAATCTAGAAATTGTACTTTGACAGATCTTTCACAAATCATGGTTCAAGGGCAGGAATACTTTTGGTAACCCCACATGAAGACTACATTCCCAAAGAATACAAGCTTGCATTCCCTTGCACAAACAATGTGTCCAAATATGAAGCCTTGATCATTGGTCTTAAAATAACATCTCAATGGAACATCCAACAATTACAGGTCTATGGAGACTCCCAATTGGTTATCAAACAAGTCAATGGTGAATACCTCACTAAGGATGACAAATTAGTTCCCTATAAGCAAATGGTTGATGAGCACAAGTTATTATTCACCTACATTTAGTTTGAGCAGGTACCCCGAATACACAACAAAGTAGTTGATGTCATGGCCACCATTGGGTCCCTCCTAGATATGCCTCATGATAGTCATCAATGTGAGTTTCTTGTGGAACAACTCCTCATGCCAACATATTGAGTCGCTAAGTCAAAATTTATATGTGAAATTGTTAGTCCCAAAAATCCTTGGTACCATGACATTTATGTCTATCTCCAACATCACACCTTTCCACCCAACTCTCGCAAGTAAAAAAGATCTCTCATTTGTCGAGCCTCTCGCTACAACCATTCTCAGCGATACCCTTTATCATCAAAGCTATGATGGCACTCTCCTATGATGTTTAAACACAGAAGAGGCTTCCCTTGCACTACACAAATTCCACGCATGTATCTACGGTGCCCAAACAAGCGGTATTGTCCTAGCCAAAAAAATCTTACGTACATGATATTATTGACCAACAATGGGGCACAATGCATGTGAATATGTGAAGAAATGTAAGCCTTGTCACCAGCACAGAGATCTCATATAAGATCCCTCTCAGGCATTGCAACCAATCACCACACCATGGCCCTTTTCTCAATGGGGCCTAGATCTCATTGGCAATATTCACCTGGCCTCTTCTGATGGACACAAATTCATAATCACTACCACTGAGTACTTTACCAAGTGGTTTGAAGCCATTCCTCTCACTTTTACCACTGGTACCTAGATCACCAAGTTCATCCTTTACCACATCATTTGTTGTTATGGCATCCCATCTTATCTTATCATAGACAATGGTAAACCTTTCAAAAACAATGATGTTCATACCCTTTATGGACAATCCCATATTCAACACCATTGGTCCACTCCATATTATCCCCAAGGGAACGGCCAAGCCGAGGCAACTAATAAAACCTTGCTCAAAATTCTCAAGAAAGTGGTCAATGACACTGGTCATGACTGGCACCTCCATATCCACGCTTCCCTTTGGGCCTACCACACTAGGATCCACACTCCTACTAGAGCCACTCCATACTCACTTGTCTTTGGAGCCGAAGCTATCTTGCCAATCAAGATCAAATTTCCCTCCTTGCGTATCTCTTTGCATAATGTCATCACTAAAGAAGATTACCATGTTGCACACCTCTAAGAGTTAGAGCTATTGGATGAATGGCACCTCAATGTCTTGAATCATCTTCAAGCATACCAGAACTAGCTTCACAGATCCTATAACAAGAAAATCCATGCTAGAGAATTTGCAATAGGTGATCTCATCTTAAAAGAAAATCAAAGGAATCCCTCAGAACAAGATAAGAAGGGGAAATTTGAGCCTAATTGGTTGGGTCCCTATGTGGTCATAACTAAATATGGTTCAGAAGCATACCACCTTTCCACTCTTAAAGGAGAAGAGATAAAAGAGCCTATCCATATCATCCATCCGAAGCAGGTCCATAGCTAGACTATTAAATACCCCAAATCAAAATTCCAAAATAAAATTAAAAAAAGTAAAAAGCAAAAAAAGTAAAGAGAAATAATCTTTCCTCTGGTGAAAACCACTTCTCGTGGCACCTTGGGAAAGTACCATGATGAAAACCTGCTCACAGGTGTCAAGTGTAATTTCAAACCAGATCCATCATCCATCCATCATTCGTCAATTGCCTAATCATATCAATGCACTCCATCCACTACCCACCATTTCCCTAGGTCATCCCCACTATCTAAGCTTTCATCATTCCATAAATCTAAGTTTCTATCAATCCCAAAAATATGAATCTCCCACCTTAGCCCCATGGTTAATAACATATAAATCCTTCCATCACCATCCTATATGTGTCCCAAAAGAGACTGAGTAACAGAAAAGTAGAAATCACCCCCATAATCGATCCTCACATTAGGATTCCCCTTACCACCCACCCATGCTTCCACATCATCCTAACCTCCCTTGATCACTCATCACATGGTCCCTCTCGTGATTTTATCACATCATGTCTTTGCACCCCCAATAAGTCACTCAACGGGTTACTCTATCTTCCTCATCATCCACCCCATCCCCTAGCCCATCTTGTGGTTTTATAACATCACATGTTTGCACCACCAACAAGTCACCCACCCATTTCACCAACTCCATCCCATGGTACAGTCTGAACACTGACACTTCTGTCTTCTCAATCCATCTACATCATACCATATTCTCATTCATCAAGTTATCAAAACTACATACATCACAACCCGCATCCTAGTGTGCCTTGATCCCATGGATACAGGGTATGTAGGCAGTCTAGAATATGAAGGAAGTATCCAATACATAGGTACACAAGATGCCGCCCATCTAGTCCCCACCTAGATGGTCCCTATTATTTGAGCTTGTTGATCACACTTGACATCATCACAACACGCTTGCTACGCATACTATCAAAGCATCAAACTCTCACCCAAATCATAGACTACAGGATCTACCTCAACCATAACCTATGGCCTATATACCTCTCCGCCCATAATTCAATTTATCCCAATCATCCATCAATCCCTACCTTACGGAGGTATCCTTCCTACAATAGGCAAAATCGTCAATCTAGACACATCTTGGCAAGAGATATAATGGTTGTTTGTTTGGTCAGTTGGTCTTTTGGTTATTGATTTCATCTTTTGTTCCATTCTCGGGTTGCTTCAAAACTACCTTGATCTTCCTATATCATGGTACGAGACGAAAAATCTAGAATGGGGCATCGTCATTGCTTTTGTATGTCGTGATTGTGGGTTGTTCTCATTACTCCAATTTTGTACTCATATCTTGTGAATGTTGGGATTGTTCTTGCATGATAGTTTCCTTTTGCATCTAAGGTTCCTCATACCTTTTGTTCACTAAAGGCTTATGCTATGGGTCCCCCCTCATTCACCTAGACAAGGTTGTACTATCTTAGGCATGTATAGGATCATCTTATTATTCACCAAGTCAAGTCCAATGCATGTGATACATTGTCATCTTGGTTCCTCATACCCTAGTGCATAACATCCCATGCTATATCAACATAAGTGCTCATAATTTTAGCAGAACTTCTTATACATTCAAAAATCCCCTTTATCCATACATCCTCCATATACCATCCTATTATCCCTTCCCATCTCATCTATTTCTCCAAGTGTTATCAGAAAGGTATTCATCTCTCCCCCACCTATTTTCTTATACCATCCCACCTATTCAATTTGTCCATCTTCTTGACCATTCCTTGTGACCATTTTCAAGCCCTAGGCATCATGATAAATCAATCAAACCAATTATCCATTTATCATCCATCTCATTTGGATTCCATTATCATTGTCCATTCATGTTCCATTATCACTTTTACATTCGTATCCCATTATCATTCATAATATATGTTTATTAATCTAAACATATGTTCATTATCCCTCTCATTTACATTTCATTATTAATGTACATTTCTCCATTCATGTACCATTCTCATTCATAATATACGATCATTATCCATTTGCATTTCATAACATTATCATTTCCATTCCTTCATTTCATTATCATATCTCATGCATCCCTTTCATTATCATTTTACATTACCATTAGTCCATTTGCATTCCATCCCATAACCATTAGTGTTCCATTTTCATTAGTTACTAGTTCATTATCATTACCCATCCCATCCCATTAGTATCCACTTTCATTAGATCCTATCCATTTTATTTTAATATCTGTACATTTCATGATCCACTTGCATTCCATTAGTTCATTACGTCATCATTCATCCCTTTTCATTAGTCCATTTCATTATCCTTTGGTTCACTAGTTCATTTCTTTATCATATATCCACTTCATTATCATTGCATTCATTCATCTGTGTTATCATCATTAGTTCATTTTATACATCCATAATGTCATCATTAGTTCATTACATTATTATTAATCCATTAGTCCATTTCATTATCCACTTGCATTATATTTTAAATCATTACATTCATTATCACGTATCATGTACATTAATCTATTAATACACCTATTCCATTATCATTACATTTGTCCATTTCTATCCATTCATCCATAACATTTATCCATTTGTACTCATTAATTTATCCATCCATTTGCATTAATCCATTTTAGTATCCATTAATTATATATGTTTATTAATCTAAACATCATACATTACCATCAGTCCATTATCCATACGCATTCTATAAATATACATACATCATAACATATATCCATAGCATCAAAACCCATGTCATAAATTAACATCCTACCAATCACCCAATCATGTCATATATCCACATCCATAATATCAAACATCCATAACATACATCCCTATCCTGCATAACATACATACATAACCCATATCATCCTACATATCAAACATCCATAAATAAATCATATCATCCATCCATCATGATCCATGTCATGCATCATAAACCATGTCATCCCACACATCAAATACATCATCAATCATATCATACACCAAATCATATCACCTTGCATATCAACAAACCATACTCATATATCCCTAAAACATCCATACATACATAATCCATATCTTGCCTACCAATCCATGTTATACATGATGAATCATAACATACATATACCACATCATGAATCATAACATACAAAATCCATCAACATAAATAAAACACATAAACACAAGTCCATGTCATTGCATAAGTCCCATTTCATATATACACCAGAAAAATGATCATGATACAAGGGTTCTGATGAACCTTTAAATACATATATACAGTAAAAAATTAGAGTCTACACTTTGTCCCTAAACCCTCTTGTCTAGGTACTAAATCCAAGGCCGATGTCGGCACTAAACCCTCTTGTCGGGGTACTAAACGCAACCCCTGGGCGCTAAACCACCTACTCTAGCGCCTCTCCTCTACCCACTTTAACCTAGCATTTATTGTACCCATCTACCCCAAACCCAAATCACAAAGTGCCATTAGAGCACTTACTGGGTCGCCAGTTGTCGTAGGTCATAGATACTCCCGTACTCACTCCACTCAATGCTCCTCTTGTGGGATTGTGTCATCTTCTCTCACTTAGCTTTTTCTTCTCTAGTCACAAGTTTACAATTAGCAATAAGACAAATGAGAAGGATGGGCTCCCCATACCTTTATATGTAGACCCTAGAACCATAAATTCTTCCTTTAAGCCTTGATTTTCACCCCCTATCCCCATTTTTCTCCCTCCAATCATATCATCTCTTCCCTGATCATCCTTTTCCCCCTTTTCCCTCCTCATATACCCCTTCTTCATCTCTTGAGACATCAGCGGAATTTTTTTTCTACCAATATCTCGAGGGGGCATCACCTCACCATCCTTTCTTCTCCCCGTCAACAAACTGGGGCATACACACCATCTAAATATTCTTTGATATCCCATCAACCCCCCACAGTAATGATGCCATATCAAAGAGGGGAAAATGTAGAACCCTGAAAATGGTTACAACCATCTTCATCTATAATTCCCACTATTCTACCCGACAAACATGTTAATTAAATAATAATTATTTAATTAATATTTCCTCGCCTTCCCCCATTGCCAAGAATCAATTTCTTCTACTATAGTTCAAAAAAATATATTTTAAAAGACTATAGTTCATGTGCACCCCAAAAAAATTAAATAAATATGTCTATTTATTTAATTCCCTGTTTTGTGCACTTTAGATTACTTTTAGTAATCATCATTATTTTCCTCCTAATCATGTGCACATGGGTTAATTAAAATTAACCTATGATTACATCTTCCCATGTTTCTAGAAGTCCACTTGTCATTCAATGTACATGCATGTACATGACAAGTGGTACTTTGGAAGTATGGGCAAATCTTCCAAATAGTTCCATTTGTCCTATTTTCTTCTCACCCGCTCCAAGTGTCACTATTTATAAAATTTGAATTTCCATGTGGAACTATTTATCTAATTTTATATTCCATGTGTCCTATTATGCCAAATCTAAAATTCTCACAAAATCCAAGCCATACCTTTTCATAAATGAGTCCTTGCATGTCATACACTTACCTCATCCTAGCCATCCATCCATTCAACCATTCAATTTCCTTCATTGATCTCTACTTGAATCTTGGAGCATCCTTCTCATCCAACCTCCTTGTGACACTTGTCCAATTTGATCCTCAAGCAATATGAACCCTTGATCTTCCAATTAAATCCTAGCCCTCCATCCTCACCTCCAAAAATCTATAAATTGAGCCCTCCCCATCCATTTTCAACAAGCAATTTGAAAGTAATGAAATTTTGCCACTTTGAGCATTGTCATCCTTTATAAACTAGCATAAATCATAGCAATTAGGACACATCAAGAGCTTTGCGTGATCAATTACGGTGCAATTAGGATAGTTTACTTGTATAGTTCTTTAGTCTAATCTTGAGGTTGCAATGGGTTGTGAATTGAATAGGTTGAATTCACTTTGGCTTGTTTATGATAGTTCACTCTCATTTGTATACACTTTATATGGTAAATTCCTCTTGTTATGTGACTAACCCCTCATAGTATTTGGGATGTGTTGTCTAGTTGTTGTTCGGAGCTACCACCTATTTTTTTGGTGTTATTTTGTTAATTGCAGTATTTTGTGGCAAGGATTCATATGTGATCTTAACCAAAAATACTCTGCGAATTTCAGTTACTCTCTAGATTTTAAGTTCTGCTTCGTTTTGTAGCCATGCTTCAAGTACATCCTTGCTCTTCATACTATAGTTATCACTTTCTATTTGTATTTCCCCTTCATAAATTGGTTCTTCTAATAGGTCATGTTTGGGTAGTTTTGCTATGGAGTATAATTATTTGGAATCCTCGTCTATATAATATTCTTGGTTGACTTCCTCTATATAAGATTCATCACTATTTCTTCCTAAGGGGATATGTACTATTCTAGTGTCATTTGTGAAGGATATTTCTTCTTTCCTTGAATCCACAATTCCATTTGCACTAACGAACCATTGGAGGCCTAATAGTGTGTTGAAGGGATCAAATGATTCCTTCATTGCTACTATCTCAAAATCTACCAATTGTTTGACCCCCATTATGATAGGATCTACCTTTCTCCAGGTTCCTAATGTATGCATTGTTGACCCATCTACTAGGCTAATATTGTATGGTGTTTCATCTAATCTTGGTCTTCCTAATTTTTCCCATACTTTTTTTGGTAGTATATTAACATCTGCCCCAAGGTCTACCATAACCTGTTTAATCTTATGATGATTTATATGAGAATTTATCATCAATGGTTGTGTTTTCCATTGTTGGTTAGTTTTTTCTATTTTTCTGATAGGCTTTTGGCCTTGTTCTTTATTCTAGTATTTGTAGAATTTTTTCAACTTCTCTATAAGATTATGTTGTTTTGTCAGTTGTGACAGCTGTTTGAGTGCCTTTACTTCTTTTGAAAATAATTGTGTCTATTTTTGTTGTTCTTGTTGTTCTCTATCTATTAGTTGTTTTGATTGTTCAACAATTTTGTCATGTTGACTTTTATTAGGGAAGGAAATATTCTCTTCATCTTCTTCTTTTGTTTCAGTGTCAGTGTTTTCTAGTTTTGTGATGTTAGTTCCTTGTCTTGTGACTAATGCAACTTTAGTTTTATTTTTATTTTTCTTAATGGTTGTTTGTTTATAACTTAGCTTATCATAATATTCCTCATCTGATGCTTCATTATATACATATTGTCTGAGTCATACTTATTTTTCTTATGGCACCTTTTGGCTGCTTGTGATGTATCTTTAGGTATTTTCCTTATTATTCAAGATTCCTTTTGTGAATTGAATCCCTGTAACTCATCAATTTTTGATTGACAGGTGCATTTTTAAAATACTATTGAGCTTTCTCACAAGTAAATAAGTCATGGTATAAGTTACCGCAAAATGTGCATTGTTTCTTCTTATCCCCCCAGTATTTATTTGCAAAATGCCTTTGTTTACCACATTTGTAACAAGTTGCATCATCTCTCCTTCTTCTTCCTTTACCATGGCCTCTTCCTCCTCTATATCCATTGTACTGGACTCTTTCCTATAGTTGTTCATGTAATTGGGGTTTGTGTTTTGTAATGTATTAGCATTTTCTTGATTAGACCAATTAGGGACTTTGTAATCATGGTTTTGGATGTATAGAGGTTTCTCAACCAATCATTTTACATATTCCATGTTGTGATTATCTACTCTATTATTTTGATGGGCATTACACCACGGTTCATGGTCATCGTCATCTTCCCTTAGCCTAAATAACTGTGATGGGCAATCTTCTACCTCATGGTCGTCCCAATCACTGCAGATACCACAAAAGATTGTGTTGTTCCTTTTTGGTGTTGTCTTAAAATCTACCTTCATTGTGGTAGCCTTTTTTCTCCTTTTATCAATGGCACTCATTCCGCAGATGTCCTTTTGTATAATAAGAGCACCATATATTTGGTTTCTACTTTTGTGTACTTTCTTCCTTTTGTGCTAGGGTTTCTTTCTTTAGTTTTAGTTGTTCCAACTCTAATTTAAGTTTCTCTACTTCTACATTTTCCTTCGTTTTGTCATTTTTGTGCCAGGTTTGTGACTCTATGTGGCATGCCATAGTTATCACTTCTGAGTATGAGTTGAAAATTTTGCTATCTAGGGACGTCCTAATGTCAGGGATTAGTCTTGAAATAAACCATTCAATCCTTTGCTAGACTCTATCAATGGTTCTTCTAGTTTGTAGGATATTTCCTTGAATCTTTTGTCAAAATATTTAATAGATTCTCCTTCTTTTTAGACCATGTCTTGCATTTTGCTTACTCCTTCAGTGGGTATATCTAGTGATTCAAAATTGTCCAAGAATACTTTCTTGATGTCATCCCATGATTTATCATGGTTAGGACATATATTCCTATACCAATTCAACGCTTCATTCCTTTTAAGGTTCCAACAAAATCAAATAGTTCGGTTCGGTCCCGCATTACATTCTTTCTTTGCCACATGGATTCTAATACAAATACAGGTTCTGCAACTTCTGTGGTATCTATTCCAAACACTGGTAGCTTGATTGGCGAGTCTATTTTTTGTTGTTTTTGTGTGTTATCCTCATTGTGGTTGTTTGTTCCATTTTCTTTTGTTGTTTTTTACTTTGCCTCTGCGGTAAGGGTTTGTCTTGTCTTCTCTTATTTCTTTGTAATTTAATGTTAAAGTACTCTTTCCTTAATATTTATTTGCAAGTCTTACTAATTTCTTCTTCTCTTTCTTTTTGTTTGTGTATCTCTTTGTTTTGTTCTTCCATTAAAATTCTTCTTGATTTGTATGACACTGGGGTTGACTCTTGGTCGGGGGGTTGTACCTTTTCAAATTATCATTTCATTATAGGGGATGTCTTTATGTTTGTTAGTGACATTTCGTTAGTTCTTAATAATGATTCTCTTGATTGTCTTATACCGCTAAAATCAATGGTATTTGGTACTACATCTATTCCTCTTTCTCTTATTCTTATCACACTCTGCTTCACCAAATAATCTAAGTATTCCTCATCAAAATTAAAGGCTAGATATTTTTCATGGGGTTCAATATTGATTCCCATTTCTCATTGATCTTGATTTGGACATTAGTGAGATCAGTGTGAACATATGGTGATTTACCCAATTACAGTAGGGTTAAGGTTTTAGTATAGTCTTCTTCCCATGTCCTCCTGGAATCATCATAAAGAGTAATGCTTCCTTCCAGATTCCTGAGCATCTCTTTGGCTTTATCAATATGTATTTTTATCAGTCCTGGATTCATATCTGTAGTAGTCTCTGTTGTCTCTATGGCAGCCCCTATGGTACACTCTTCTTCTATCACTAAATTTGTTACATCTTTTTCCCGGTTGTGTTGTTCTCAAAATTAGCTACGCTCGTTTTTGTAGACAACCCCCACGAAACTTGTTCGTTTCGTGATCTACACTATAAGTTTGCAAATCGAGACAAAATTCTCTTGATCCTTTGCGAAGTCATTTGACATCCTAAACTAGTTTGTGACATGTCCTTGAATTGATTCCTCGATGTTTGCGCAAATCGATTTAGTCGTAAACTGATAAAAATGTCAATTTTGGTCATTTTCCAAGTGTTAGTAAGTTTTTGAGTATTCACATGTAAAGTCGGCTAAAATTACCGCTATTATATGTCTTTGTGTTTGCTTATGTGGTGTCGGTAGAAATTGCCGACTTGACATCTTTTTGGTTTGATGTGCGGTAGCAGCACTTTTTGCCGCTCTTACGTTCAGTTTCCTTTTCAATGTGTTTGAGCGGCACTTTTGGCTGTCGTAGCATGTTTCACCAAAGTTTTGAATGCAGCGTCGGCAGAATCCACCGCTTTTTGCATTCCTTGTGAAACGTGTTGGCACGCTCGAAATCGCCACTTGAACAAGATCTCCGGGATCTTGATCTTTGAGTGCCATTAATGGCCACTCGTGCCACTCATTAAAGGCATGTTTTCAAGCCTTTAAATGTATTTTGATTATCTTTGTGCCCTAAGTTATACCTATATAGATGTCGGCGGTTTTTGTCGATCAAACCATCATAACCATTGTTGTATATGTGTTGATGGTGAATCTGACCGCTCGAACATGTCCATTGTGTTTGTCCATGTAGTGGTGGTGAAGTTTACCGCCCGAGTTCCTTCCATAAACTTGTGATCGAATGTGAAGTCGGCGCTTTTTTCCGCTCATGCTATTGAAGACATCAAAATGCTCGTGTACGAGCGGCGAAATTCACCGCCCTTACACGAAAACCTTGAAATACTCCCATCCCATGTATTGTCGGCAAAATTCTCCGCCAATACATGACTTGCAATTCTCCTAAACATGCAATAGCGGCAGAATTAACCACCCATACACATGATCTACCTTGTGCAAATTTTTGACATGCAAAGGCGACCATTTTGGCTGACCTCGCACAACAAAATCACCAACCTGCAGAGGCGGCAGAATTAACCGCCCTTACACTCAAGCATTACTCCAACATGCAGGAGCGGCAATTTTTGCCACCTGTGCATGTCTTCCTTCAAAATTTCTTAACACTGGGAAATCCTTGAAAATGATTCCCTTGGCCCGCTTTCGCCTGATTTCTTGACTTGTGCGCGCTCAAGCCCTTCAACGCATGCTTTCCTGTCCATGATCATCGGATCGCGGTTATCCCAGTTTATCCATTCTTTCCCCTAACTACGAGATCATGGCCTTTTGCAGTTCTCAACAAGTGTTCGTGGTAGACATTTCTTCTAGAGTTCACTCCAGAGTTAATGTTAGAGCCATCTTCATCTAAAGCCAAGATCATGACTTTTTGTTGTAGTTTCTTCTGCAAACTGTCGAGGTTATCATGTCATCTAAAGGTGCTCATTTTCCAAGTGATTGACCTATCACTGAAGAAGGTGATAAAGATGGTGAAAGATACAATCGTCGAAACTCATGTTGTTTCAGACCATACACTTGGACCAAACGTTTATGAGATGGAATTAGTAAAGGACATGTACCATAATTTCCTAAAGAAGAATGATGGTGGCAGCTGATATTCTTCTTTGTGCCTTAGTTTATTTTCATTTTCATATATGCAATTTGTATTTTGTTTTGGACATATTCACATGTATTTTTCCAAAATGTAATTACATGTGAGACAAAGGAAGTCCTAATTCAAATAGGATTCTTTTGTTGAATAAGTCAAAGTAGTTAGATTTTTCCTATTTTTGCTCTAGGTCTCTCCCTATAAATAAAGAGGGCCTCTATTGTAAATATATCTTTTATCTATTGTAGCAAAACTCTGCCGAATTGAGAAGCAAGTTGAGACTTTGTGCTTATTTGTGTAAATCAATTTTCAGATATTTATCAATACAAAAGAGCAAGTTGAATTCCAATCTTTGTCTTGGAGCGATTTGTTTTATGATAGAATTGTTCTTATGTCTTTGCTATCATATTATCTTTGATAAGTAATTGAAGTGTGAGGGTTTATTTCAAGTGATCAAGGAGTATTCTAAATCTGATTTTAATAGACTTTGAGCTATAAAATCATTTGTGAGAATTGTGTTGTGTTCGTGAATGAGAAATAGCTTAAAGACTTTGTGCTGCAAGTTGTTATCGTTAATCTGTTTATCTCATTTTGGTGTATAGTGAAGACTTTGGGCTGCACTCTACTCTGAATCATTTTATTTTCCGATGGTGAACAAAGTAATGGAAGACTTTGTGTTTCCATGGATTTTGTGGTAATTCATAGTTCTTGGCCTTATATCAGTTTTGTTGAAATCATAATATATTATAAACATCATTTCTAAAAAAAGAGAAACGGATGGTATGATCACACCCCCAAGTTAGTTTTAGTTTAAAACAAAGTTATAATAATTGATAGGGAACCTCCCCTTGCTGAGAGGAGAGATTTATCTCATTATACTGTGGTTGATATACCCATTTTGCCTTCAGTTAGTTGAAGACAAAATATTCACCCAACAGTTTGCACCCACCTTGACACGCTCAACAACACCCTTCTTGGCATGCTCATCTTCTTCTTTTTCTTCTGGAACCTTTATGGTGTGTTAGCTCCCTATCTCTTCTCCTTTTTCCATCCTTTTGCAGTATATTTCCTCTCTTTCCTAGGTTTGTTTCAATCTCCTTTCTTCCACGCTCATTTCCATTTTAGGTTGGATTGTTTCACTATTTTTTCTTAATTTCTTGTTATCCCCATTTTCCATGGGTGTTTTAGGTATGGTATTTCATTAACCCTTATGTTGCAAGTATGGGCCTAACTGGTGTTGTCATTGATGTTAACATACTCCTATTGCATTGATGTCAAGGATTGGATGAGCTGTGTGCTGAGGATATTGAGAAAATTAGCCCTATCAGAAACAGAGAAGGAGAGTGAAGATAGTGAAGTTCTATGAAGCAAAAATTCCAGTCAGTTGAAAATCAGAGTATACGCATCAAAGGGTTTGTAGATATGTGTCTGAAGGTGCTCCAGCCTAGATTTTAGAGATCCGCATGAAGATTTGGAGAAGGTATGACCATATGAATAAAACTAGTTCTGGTAGCTATTCAGAGGTGACAAAGTGGCACAAATAGGTCCGGTGAGATACGGAAGTGCAATATCTTGTTATGTGAATTTGGTGGCATGTTTGGGAAGCTGATGTGAATTGACAACTCAATTGGTTCATGGTTTGGAGGTCCACAAGCAATCCTTCTAATGTGACAGTGATGACCAACTATGTTCTTGAGGTTCCAGATGAAGATGCAAATGATTTCAATAAACAGAAGTGGTGCGGATGTTCTTGGTGATTCAAGCAAGCTTGTGGGGGTCTCTAGATTGTGTCCAGTTTGTGTTGGCGGTCCGCATTGAAGATTGAGCTCGTAATTGAAGATTTACCTTCAGGTGATGGTGTTCTTCCTAATTTTAATCTTGGCCGACTAGATGTTTTACAAATGTTGCAGATGATCTTGAAGATGTTTTGCGAAGCCTGGCATGTTCCCCATAGTAGATTGAAGTCCCAACTATGGATAGTCGACAGTGTAGTAGTGCACATGAAGCTTTTGTAATAAGTTAAGTTGTATTTTTGTAATTGCTCCATAATAAAATAAAGTGTGTTGTGCCAACTTTGATGATCATTCCAAAGTCGATGTCATGTATAAATAAGATTTGTGAAGTCATTTAAAAGTATCTATTGTTGTGATGAGAAAGTGGTAAAGAAAAGGAGCGAAAAGCAGAGCAGAAGTGTTGAGCTTAAATGGAATTGTCTCAAGCATAGTGAAGATGCTAATCTCTAGTTCAAGTATGTAATATTTATATTCTTCTGTAGACGGTGTGTCTCCTGTAGGCAGTGGGCCTCTTGTGAGCAGTGTGCTCGGGCAATGAGCCCTAATTGACAAGTGCCATTTTTCTTATTCTTTTAACAGAGAATACAATCTTGGGTTAGTCACCCCATGGTTTTTCCCTTAACTGGGTTTTCCACGTTAAAAATCTTGGTGTTAAATGTGTTGGATGTGTTTCTACTCTTGATTTATTGCATTATCCTTCCATGATTGAATCTTTTGTTATGCTGCTGAAATTTAAGAAGGTTCTAAGCGATTAAGGAACAAGTTTTAGAGACAACTGATTCATCCCCCCTCTCAGTTGACTGTCCTAAAACTAACAATTGGTATCAGAGCTAAGTTCCTCTAGAAGAAGCTTGACCGCTTGAGGAGATCTAGGATGTCAACCTGCAAGAAGGACAGTCCAAGGTTTGATGGAACAAACTTCACTGCCTAGAAGAACCGCATGGAATGTCACTTACAATGCATGGGATATTAGTATTGGAAATAACCTCAACTAAATATGTTCCTCCAAGGAATGGGCCAACAACTATAGATGAAGTCAGAGATGCAGAAAATAATCTTCAAGCTAAAGAAGCCCTACTGAGTGCCTTATTTGATACAGAGTTGTCAAATGTTATGAGATTAAAGACTACTTATGAAATTTGGGCAAAGCTTGAAAATCTATATGAAGGAGACAATTATGTTAAGTGTGCCAAGCTGCAAAGTCTGAAAGGAAAGTTTAAAAACCTAAGGATGAGTGAAGATGAGAACATCACTTTATATATGGAAAAAGTAAATGAGCTTGTATGTGGAATCAAATGTGCTGGTGGAGTATTAGATGAAGATGAAATTGTTGCTAAAGTTCTCAGATCTTTACCTCCTGCATATAAACATAAGGTTGCTACTATTGAGGAAATCAGATCTTTGACAACTATCACAAGGGATCAATTGGTTGGTAAGATATCTACATTTGAGTTGGCTGAGTTTGGAGATGCACTTCCCAAGACTAAATCTGCTTTCAAAGCTAGTGCCTCTGCTAAAGGCAAATAGAGACATGATCCAAGGGAAAGCTCCTCAAGAAAATCTTCTTGGTATGAGAAAGCAAGAAAAGATCTGGAAGAGGATGAATTAGAAGCTGAACAACTTGAAGCTCTCATTGCAAAAAGACTGCCAAGAGGATCCGGTAAGTATGAAGGAAAATTACCTTTTAAATGCTTTTCCTACAACAAGATTGGTCATTTTGCCTCAAGATGTCTTTAAAGGTTTTCAAGGCCAAACCCTAATAGATCAAGGTTTCAGAAAAAGTGTTACTATGTTCAAGAAGATGATGATGAAGGAGTAACATATGATGAATCTGAGATAGGAAACAAATCTGGAAGTGACTGGGTGTTTATTGCCATCAAGGAAGAAGATCCAATGCCTATTGAATCTGCCAATCATAAGATGATAGAAAGTGCTCTGGCTGCTCAAGTTGAAGAAAAGGATGAATGGGTTATTGACAGTGGATGCTCTCACCACATGACTGGTGACAAGAGCAAGTTCTTAAGCTTGGAAAGATATGAAGGTGGAGTTGTAAAGTTTGGAGATAATTTTGCTGGGAGAATTAGAGGCAAAGGAACCATTTCCTTTGATGGAAAGAACAAAACCAGTGATGTTCTGTATGTTGAAGGTCTGAAGCATAATCTTCTTAGTGTTGGACAGTTGGTGGACAAAGGCTGTGATCTCCAATTCAAAAATGGAAAATGCAAGATCTTTGAAAGCTCTGGAACTGAGATTGCATCCAGTACACTTCCACTTGGTTGGTACTGGCAAAAGTTGTTTATTTGTTCAAATTGATCAGAGTTGGTTGTGGCATAGGAGAATGTGTCATGTAAATTTTGATAATATCATCAAGATAAGCAACACTCAGGTTGTAAGAGATCTTCCAAGACTGGTGAAACCTATTAACAGTTTGTGCAAAGAATGTTAGTTGGGTAAGCAGAACAAAGTCACATTCAAAAGTAAGGAACAATCTTCAATTGGATTGTTAGACCTAGTACACACTGATCTCTGTGGTCCAGCAAGAATCAGGAGTCTGCAAGGAGATAGGTATTTCATGTTGTTGATTGATGACCACTCCCAGATGATGTGGGTAACTTTCTTGAAAGAGAAATCTAAAGCACTTGAGAAATTTAAAATATTCAAGGCTATGCTAGAAAATGAAACTGGCATAAAACATAAAATGCCTTAGGTCTGATAGAGGTGGAGAATTCACATCCAATGAGTTCATATCATTCTGTGAGGAACATGGGATAAACAGACAGTTATCTGCTCCAAGGACTCCTCAGCAGAATGGAGTAGTGGAGATAAAGAACCGGACCATCCAGGAAGCATCTAGAACCATGATGATGGAAGCAAATGTCCCTCAGATCTACTGGAGAGAAGCTATAAGCACTGCTGTCTATACTCTTAATCGAGTACAAATCAGAGGCAATACTGGTAAGACTCCTTATGAACTTTGGTTGGCATCACTCCTACTGTGAAATATTTTAGAGTCTTTGGTAGTAAATGCTATATCAAAAGAGATGAAGACCTTGGCAAGTTTGATGCTAGAAGTGATGAAGGAATATTCTTGGGATATTCTACCCAAAGCAAAGCATACCAGTGTTATAACAAGAGATTGAGAAAGATTGTAGAAAGTACAAATGTGAAGGTTGATGAAGGCATGGAAAATCCCTCAAGGTATTATGAAGCAGATGATCAGAATGATGTCTCAAATCAAGGAGAATAAGTCCCAACTCTAGTTCAAATTCAAACTAATCCAGAGAATCCTGAAATACAAGAAGAAGAGACAAGTTTGCATGAACCTGTTCAAGATTTAGAAGTGCAAGAGCTTCCCAAAACTCCCAGGTATGTAAGACTGAATCATTCTGAAAACTAGATCATAGGAGATAGAGGAAAAGGTGTTCAAACAAGAAGAAAAATTGCTCAAGATTCAATAAAGTATTGTCTGATTTCAAAGATTGAACCAAAAATAGTAAGTGAAGCATGCAATGATGAAAGTTGGGTTAATGCAATGAAGGAGGAATTAATGCAGATTGAAAAGAATCACACTTGGGATTTTGTTCCTAGAACTAAGGACAAAAATGTGATTGGGACTAATGGGTCTTCCAGAATAAACTGAATGAAGATGGTGAGGTAATAAGAAATAAAGCCAAATTGATCTGTAAGGGTTACTCTCAAGTAGAAGGAGTTAACTTTGAAGAAACTTTTGCTCTGGTGGCAAAAATTGAAGCAGTCATATTATTTCTTGCTTTTTCTGCCTTCAGAGATTTCAAGGTGTATTAGATGGATGTCAAGTCTGCTTTCCTAAATGGTGATTTGGAAGAGGTATATATTGAGCAATCGGATGGATTTCAATTGTCTGATCATGGATATATGGTCTGCAAATTGAAGAAGACATTGTATGGACTCAAACAAGCCCCAAGAGCCTGGTATGAAAGATTGGACAAACATCTTTTGAAGATTGGATTCAACAAAGGCATTGCTGACAGTAATCTGTACTTCAAGATTGATCATGAAAATATCTTGATTGTTGAAGTATTTGTTGATGATATCATTTTTAGAGGAAAAGATAGTATGTGCAAGACTTTTGCAAATCAAATGAAAAGTGAATTTGAGATGTCTATGTTTGGGGAAATGAATTTCTTCTTGGGTCTACAAATCACTCAAACAAAGAAAGGAATATTCATATCTCGGACCAAATATGCGAAAGAATTGTTGAAAAAATTTGGGATGGAAGATTTAAAGCCAATGAATACTCCCATGGCAACTAGATGTAAGCTAAGTAAAGATGATGAACCTCCTAAGACTGATCAAAAAAAGTATAGCTCAATGATTGGAGGACTGCTCTACCTCACTCAAACTAGACCTGATATTATGAATGCTATTGGTCTTGTTGCCAGATTCCAAGCTGATCCTAGAGAGTCTCATATCATGACAATCGAGAGAATTCTCAGATATCTGAAGGGAACAATTGAGTATGGTTTATGGTATCCTAAGGATCGTGATTTCTCTCTTCATGCATATACAAATGCTGATTGGGCAGGAGATGTGGATGACTGGAAGAGTACCAGTGGTGGTGCATTCTTTTTGGGGAAAAGATTGGTTTCTTGGCTAAACAAGAAACAAGAGGCAATATCTTTGTCCACTGCAGAAGCAGAGTATATTGCAGCAGTAGGCAGTTGCACTCAAGTATTATGGATGAAGCAAATGCTAAGAGACATCAGAGTAGAGTATGAAGAACCTATCACAATCTTCTGTGATAATTCAAGTGCAATAAACATATCAAAAAATCCGGTGTTGCATTCAAAGACAAAACATATATCCATCAAGTTTTACTTTTTGAGAGAACAAGTGAACAAGAATGAAGTCAGACTGGAGTTTGTGCCCTCAAAGGATCAGATTGCAGACATTTTTACTAAACCTCTACTTAAGGACTCTTTTGAGTATCTCAGGAAGAAGTTAGGGGTTATTATCCCTCCAGTTCTGAATTAAGGTGCATTGATGTGCATCAGTCCGGTGGATCCCACAGTGATATCTTTGTGATCCAGATTGGTGTTAGGAAGCTGCTACTCAAGGGGAGCAATCAACATGATTCTGAAGTATGAGAAGTGGTTGCAAGTATGTGCCCTTTTCCATTGATGTCAAAGGGGGAGAGAAGACATGTGAAAAATAAAAAGTGATTGCTGTTGATAGGGGGAGCTATGTCAGTCAGTGAGGAGAAGTTCTTGTCTTGATGGTTAAAACAATTTTTTCACATCATATGTTGCCATCAATGACAAAGGGGGAGATTGTTACAAGTATGGGCCTAATCGGTGTTGTCATTGATGTCAACATACTCCTGTTGCATTGATGTCAAGGATTGGATGAGCTATGTGTTGAAGATATTGAGAAAATTAGCCCTATCAAAAATAGAGAAGGACAGTGAAGTTCTATGAAGCAAAATTCTAGTCAGTTGAAAATTAGAGTATACACATCAAAGGGTTTGCAAATATGTGTCTGAAGGTGCTCCAGCCGAGATTTTAGAGATCCACATGAAGATTTGGAGAAGTTGTGGCCATACGAATAAAACTGGTTCTAGCAGCTATTTAGAGGTGACAGAGTGGCACAAATAGGTCCGGTGAGATCCGAAAGTGCAATATCTTGTTCTGTGGATCTGGTGGCATGTTTGGGAAGCTAATGTGAATTGACAACTCAATTGGTTCATGGTTTGGAGGTCCACAAGCAATCCTTCTAATGTGACAGTGATGACTGACTGTGTTCTTGAGGTTTCAGATGAAGATGCGAATGATTTCAGTAAACAGAAGTGGTGTGGATGTTCTTGGTGATTCAAGCAAGCCTGTGGGCGTCTCTAGATTGTGTCCAGTTCATGTTGGTGGTCCGCATTGAAGATTGAGCTCGTAATTGAAGATTTACCTTCAAGTGATGGTGTTCTTCCTAATCTTGGCCGACCGGATGTTTTGCACATGTTGTGGATGATTTTGAAGATGTTTTACGAAGCTCGACATGTTCCCCATAGAAGATTGAAGTCCCAGCTATGGATAGCCAACAGTGTAGTAGTGCACATGAAGCTTTTGTAATAAGTCAAGTTGTATTTTTGTAATTGCTCCATAATAAAATAAAGTGTGTGTTGTGCCGACTTTGATGATCATTCCAAAGTTGATGTCATGTATAAATAAGATTTGTGAATTCATTTAAAAGTATCTATTGTCATGATGAGAAAGTGGTAGAAAAGAGGAGTGAAAAGCAAAGCAGAAGTGTTGAGCTTAAATGGAACTGTCTCAAGCATAGTGAATATGCTAATCTCTAGTTCAAGTATGTAATATTTATATTCTTCTGTAGACAGTGTGTCTCCTATAGGCAGTGGGCCTCTTTTGAGTAGTGTGCTCGGGCAGTGAGCCTTAATTGGCAAGTGCCATTTTTCTTATTCTTTTAACAGAGAATATAATCTTGGGTTAGTCACCCTGTGGTTTTTCCCTTAACTGGGTTTTCCACGTTAAAAATCTTGGTGTTATATGTGTTTCTGCTCTTGAGTTATTGCATTATCCTTCCATGATTGAATCTTTTGTTATGCTGTTGAAATTTAAGAAGGTTCTAAGTGATTAAGGAACAGGTTTTGGAGACAACTGATTCACACCCCCTCTCAGTTGTCTGTCCTAAACCTAACATCTTATGTATCCCATGGTTGGATTAATTTGATTGGTTACATATTTTCATAGATCTTTTCAGATCCTTCCCCCTTCCCATTTATCATCCCCTTATATGTGTCTTCTCTCCTTTCACAAGGGTAGGTCCTAAGACAATTTACCGCAGGTTAAAAAAATTCATGTTACCTTTCCAATTCTTTGTTCTACATTTATTTTATCTTTATTTGTTTTTCTGTTCTATCTAGGGTCCCAGCAACGGAACCAAATGTTGGCAAGAAAATATAGGACACAACCCAGAGATTTGAGCCTTAGTCAAGTCTTTATGTCTATTTATACCCCAGACATGACAATGATAGAGTAATATATAACATCGATAGAAATCTCATAGGGTGGTAAGAATAGATCATACATACAAGTCATTCACATTCATATACATAGTTCAATAGTTATAATCCTTATATCTCCATATATTATCTCTCTCTCTATATATATATTCATGTTAACATCATATACACAAGGTAGGTCTAAGTCTCTGCTCTGTATTATACTTCTTCTACATTAACTTCTTATCTCATATCATATCTTGTCATACTATCTATTACATATATGCTATGATATGGGTGTGTCCCTTATCAAACAACCTAAATAATATCTTATATGTCGGCCCTGTCCTTCGCACTTCACTTGTGCTAAGTTGCAATAGGTTCTGGTGAGTGACATGTACCCTACCAACAGGGCTTTCATAAGATACCCTTGAAACAATCTTCTCTTCCTCTCTCTCCATTTGGGGTTCCTTCTCACCCAAATTCTCACTATTTAACTCATTTTCATTTTCCTCTAGACCTTCTGTGCTTTTCTCTCCTCATTAGTGCAGGAGTTTCCTTCTTCCTTCTTCCTTATCCCTTCAATAGGACTTTGATTAGTATCTAACAGTTTACTCTCTTGGAATAAACCCTCCTCTTGGGTTTCATTTCGAGATTGGTCTTTCAAAACTAGGGTCTCTAAACTTTCCTATTGGTTTCCTTATAGGGTTCAATCCCCCAACCTTCACCTTAGGGTTCTAGGCATTCTCATTTCCTGAATCATTCCCATTGCTATTTTCTCCATTGGCTTCTTTTTGTCTCTAAACTTTACTGACTTCGTTGCTTTTTTTATTCAGAAATTATTTAGCCCAGTGTCCCATTTTCTTGCATTTAAAACAAGTGAACGGTGAGGATTCAAACTCTAGGGTTTGTTTCCATACACTGAGCTTAGAATTTATTGAGACCTATGATGGGAGAAAGGTTTCTTGATCTATACACACACAAATCCTTGCAAAAATGAGCCTTTTCTTGGGACTAGTCATAGGATCAATGGTGAATAATTGACCAAAAGCACTAGTTATCCCCTTAAAGACCGCCTCATCCCAAAATTCCATAGGGAGACCGAGCAATTTGACCCACATAAGGGCAACAATCTTGAGAAGGATTAAACCCAGTAGCCCATCTCTTGAGAGCTAAAGCAAATTTCCCAAGGCACCAGGAGCCTCTCGCTAGGACACTACACAAGTCTTCTTTGCATGCAAAGGAGAAAGAAAAGAATCCTTTAGGCATAGCAAGTACATCCATCTGCCCTTTGGTACACCATCTCTTATGAGTCCAAGACCCGACCAGCTTAATATTTGGTCTAGGTCCCATAAATTTGCCAACAAGGGACATTTCCATTTTAGAAACTCCCATAACCATAATAATATCAATAACATTGATTGAGACCTCACCTTTATTAGGGCCAGAAACCACCAACATAGGAGAAGAGACACTTTTCCCTTTGAGATAGATGCTTGTTTACTTCAGCGTTGAAGCCCATGTGATAGGACCCACATCAACCTTGAGGGATGCTCTCGAGGATTATCCTTTGTCCAAGGCAAGGTTGGAATCAAAGAGACGTTCCCCGGACTTGGTATGAATGTTGCAAGTTCGCTAAAACTCATTTTGATTGCTCCCTTCCACTGACACTCGTCGTCCTCTTGGCTCCTCGATTCCCCCCATCCACCTCTATAGAAAGGAAGCCCACCTTATGGGAAATCCCTTCATGATAACATCCATCTGTAGAGTCCTACTCTGAATTCTTATTCACATATTCAAACTCACCTATCCTGTCAACAAAGCTGCTGCTTCCCGTCTTCCACCATCTGCCTTCCCACCCATCATTGTGCTAACTTTATTAGAGTTAACTACTTTAATGCATCACATTTAATTTTTGAATATTCATTTGTAATTACTAACCTAGACCTAACCTAATTTATTAGAGTTAACTATTTTAATGCATCACATTTAATTTTTGAATATTCATTTGTAATTACTAACCTAGATCTAAATTGATTTAGGTTAATTATGCTTTATAGACTACACTAGATTAATTAGCCTTGCAAAAACTAAGGTACTTTTTACCATTATAGGAGGCAAGAAGATGATCTTCTAGGCACAATGACACTTACGAACTTCAAGACCCTTCCCTTCGTACTATATTGATATTCCTCACTATATGCAAAGAACATATTTGAAGAGTTATAGAATTAAAATAAATTCCTATAATCAATTTATTTGTATATCTCAAACTAAATAAAAATTACCTTAACTTATAAACCCCTATCCACATTCCTATTTTATATTGAAGGCACTTACTAATTTTTATACCAAATATTATAAATATAACCGTACAACTATCAAATTTAAATACTCTTACCCCTTCTAAATTTAAACCTACTGTGACAGTGTGACCCCTTCTAAATTTTGTCTTTTTGAAAGGGTTTATTTGATGAATTAAATATGATTAGAAAAATCAAACCCTAATTTCTTGCTTAAAAACCTCTCTCACCTCTAATTGAAAACTTGCTTTGAAAATAAATTGATGTATCTATTTCCATAAGCTGTCCAAATTCATTCACTTTTATTCAACATTCAAATATCTAGCCGGAAAGAGTGGAAAAACATCAATATTGTAGTTGGGGGCGAGAGATGACGTCATTTAAAAAATAATAAAATAACAAACTCATGTATGCAAGTTGGGCTATTCAATAATGACCGACAGAGCTGCACAACCATAGAAAAAAACGTGGATAGGTAGTCTTGGTATGGATTATTATAAGTGAGAATGTGCTCCGAGATAATGTGATAATAGTTTTTTTTTTTAATATTGTTTTTAATGTCTGTTTTATATTATTGATTTGATTTGGTATATATTGTATTTATAGGGGAATAATACTTATAACTATTTTAATAAGTCTTTTGACTTGATGTTGTTGTTGGGGGTAGTGTTATACTAATATTATATGGCAGTTGTTGAGAGTTGTATTATAATAATGTAATAGTTGTTATTAGTACCTAAATTTTTTTAGAATTTCTCACCTACCTATGATTTGGTATGATTTGAGTTTATAATTGCTTGCCAATATATATGTTCAAAGGTTTTTTTTCAAAGTATTAAATTTTATATGAAAGAGATTTGTTATATTGAATAAAGTTTTGTAATTATATTTGTAAGAGAAAAGAGTTAATTTACAAGCATTGACCTTATAAAATTATAATTGGAAAATAGACAAGTTAGTTTTGTAATTACATTTGTAAGAGTCGAGTTAATTTACAAGCATTGACGTTATAAAATTATAATTGGAAAATAGACAAATTATCACACAAACTATAATAAAGGAAGAATAATACAACTAGCTTATAGAGCATAATACCAATCAAAGGGGGGGAAACATCTCATCTGAAAAACTATTTAGAACCCATATTTATTTGTTAAATCTATGTTTAAAATAAATAAAACATATAGTAAATAAAATAGTATCTCTATGATAAAATAAATTAACTCTTAATTTTAAAAAAACTCTATGCTAAAATAAATTAATTTTAAAATAAAACAAGTTAACTCTAAAGTAAAACAAATTAAAGACAAATAATAAAAATAAAATAATGTAACTTTTCAAAAACAAAATAAAAAATTTTATAGAAAATAAAATATTAAAAAATAGGGGAAAAACAAAAACATCAAGAAACAACCATAATGTCCAACCATAATGTCCAAAACCAAATTGAAGGGACCACCATGTTACTAATGCTTAGCCATTGAAAGATTAATGGTCCAAATTCGGAACTATAGATGGGTTTTGCCCAAAGCTACTTGGGCACTTTCAAATCTATTCCCTACTCTGTAATGGGGTTGGGTTTGGATGGGGAAATAAATAATGGTTTAAGAGTCTAGAATAAAAGTAAAGATAAGAGTGATTAAATATTTATTTTATTTTGTTTTGGTTTTTATATTTATTTTTTATAGTTTGTAATTTGTATGTTGTTTGGTTGTATAATATTGATACATACATATTGTTAATGTTGTTATATGAAAACTTATTTATTTAATTAGTATTAATATTTTTATGTTTTTTTAAATAGGTTAGATATTAAAAAATAATTAAATAACAAATATCTTGATGATTTGAATAAATAATGTGTTTGATGGATGGCTTTCTAGGCAACGGCTATTCTCCCGACAAAATCGTATGTCCTAAGACATCCAAGGCATCATAACACCATCCCCCATGCCCCATATGCCACCATCATGATGGAGGATGAGACGACATGTTAACGATGAGACACATGACAACTTGCATTTCCGGTTTGATGGGACCCACCTCCCGTACGCCAAAAATTTGAAACGTTACGAGCTCATGTACTTTTTTTTGTGTAAGAGCTGAAACGACAACTATTCCATTGGAAGCTGCATCGACCCCAAGTGTCATTTGCAGCAGGAAATGGAGGTAAGATTTCTGATGAGGGTTATATTAAAAGGCATTAAAATGCCTGATTGTTATGGTCTGGTTTGATTGTTATCCTTTGTTTCTGCTAAGGGTGTCTGTTGTAATATAATTGTGAAACAACACAAAATGCTTCCTTGGATTTTCTGGATAATTGTGTTTGAAATGCTTGTGAATAGGGAACATGACTATTGTTATTGTAATTAGTCATTAACAGAAAACCCTGTTTGATGCTTTTTTTTTGTGTTTTTGCAGAGCAGTGGAGGGGGTTTGTGGAGGACAACTTCCCAAGAGTCAGAAAGGGTGGAAAAGGTATGTGTATCCACCCATTTTGTTTTCCAATTACCATTTTACTCTGGAACTGTGAAGAGGGCAAGACAGGGGTTTTGTTTGTAACCTAGATATTGTTTTATATACTAAATTTTTGGAAAAAAAAATTGCCTTTTTGTTGTGAGTCTTAGATGGAAATGGTTAATTGTAGGGTTTTCTCAAAAGGGTTTTGTTTCAAATTGTATGGTAAGCGACCTGGGTATATGCAAAAAGATGAGAGACCAAAAAGTCACCACATGACTTTTTGGTCTCATACATTAAGTAAAACTCAAATCTCTCTCTCTCTCTCTCTCTCTACCTCCTAGTTTTCCTTTTCCTTTCCAATTTCCCTTTAGCTCCCACCAATTTTTCCTTCTTTTACTATTTTCCACCTCTCCTCTCATCATTCTTCCCATCCAATTAACTTTCGTTTTATCTTGTTTCCATTTCATCGTCCCAATTTATATCCTCATCCCTCTTTGCATGTCCTAGTTTTCTTGTTTCCATTTGCTTTGGAGAGAGAGAGAGAGAGAGAGAGAGAGAGAGATTTTATTTCCATTTCCTTCGTCGATAAAGGAGAGAGAGAGAGAGAGAGATAGAGAGGAGAGATAGGGAGATAGAGGAATGATAGGGGAGAGAGAGGCAAGAGATAGGTAGATATAGATAGGTAAAGAGAGAGGAGACAAATATGGAGAGAGAGGAGATAGAGGGGAGAAATAAAGAGATAGAGAGTGAACGAGATGTCCAAAGAGATAGGAGAGAGATTGAGAGGTAGAGGGACCATAGAGATAAGGAACCTAGTTAAAAAATAATACTAATAATAACTAATTGAAAAGTACACGTAATTTGCAAATTGCCATATTTGAGTCCCGGTTCCCGGAACCTGTCCGGCTTCTAGAAGATCATCTTATCTTGGTGTGAATGATCTTCGTACAAGTGACTCAAATAACACGCAAGTAAAAGCAAGTCAATATTTAATTGTTTATTCTAATCAACCTTGCAGGCGGAACAGTTTGACTAGATCCCATGATTCAGTGTTCATCCTCTCTTGCTTTTGCTATAAATTCCTCACAAGTCCTAGTCTTTTATCAAACTGTGACATATTGATCATCCTTGTCAAGACTTTTCTTCTTCAGAAGGAATTGGAATATATCAACATTCATTCGATTACAAACAGCTAAATTCAAGATGGGAGGAAGCAGCATTTTGATAATCGGAGCAACTGGTTACATTGGTCGCCATGTGGCCAATGCAGCCCTTGCTCAGGGCCATCCCACTTTCCTCCTTGTTAGGGAATCCACAACCTCTAACCCTGACAAGGCCCAGTTGCTGGAGTCCTTCACATCCAAAGGAGCAACTCTGGTCTATGTAAGTTACTCATACAATGTTTTTTCAATCACCCACAATGTTTTTCTTACCACTAATGTTGTTTTTGCAATACCCAAATGCAGGGATCCATAGATGATTATGCAAGCCTTGTAGAGGCAGTCAAGAAGGTGGATGTGGTGATTTCCACGGTGGGTGCTCCACAGGTAGCAGATCAGTTCAATCTCATCAAGGCCATCAAGGCTGTTGGCACCGTCAAGGTACAATCCATGTCTATGGTTTAACCAAATCCACGACAAAGGTCTTAATGCAATTCTGTGAGTCCTGGATTGAGTTTATATGTATGTTTTGCAGAGGTTTTTCCCATCAGAGTTTGGGATTGATGTTGATAGGCACCACGCAGAGGAGCCTATGAAGAGTATGTTTGACTTGAAAGTTAAACTCCGTCGGGCTATTGAAGCAGAGGGCATTCCATATACATATGTTGTTCCCAACAGTTTTGCAGGCTACTTTCTTGCTAACTTTGCGCAGCTTGGCCTAACAGCTCCTCCAAGAGACAAAATTGTTATTTATGGAGATGGAACTACCAAATGTATGTGTCATTTTCATTTTATGATTAATTAATAACATCCACTTGTTGGTTCTTCTAGGTCTGTATTACTCATGGTTTTTAGGAATTCTTTTTGTTTGACTCTGGTCTCTGTTATAAATTCCCTAACTATATTTACTGTTATGACTTTTTGTTGATTCATGATCTCTGTTATTAGAGTTCTTTGTCGATTCGTGATCTCTATTATTAGATTTCTTTTGTGAGTCATGATGTCTGACATGAGTTCCAAGCAAAGCTGCAATAGATCAGGGTCTCTGTTATTGGAATGTTGCTTGATCTTTGTCTGAAATATCTTTTAATGGGACTGCAGCTGTATATTCGAAGGAAGATGATGTTGGGACATTCACGATCAAGGCAGTAGATGATCCTAGAACATTGAACAAGATCCTCTACTTGAGGCCTCCTGCCAATACTATCTCTACCAATGATCTTGTAGCCCTTTGGGAGGCAAAGATAGGGAAGACTTTGGAGAAGGTCTATCTATCTGAGGAGCAGGTTCTTAAATTACTCCAAGGTGAGGATTTGCAACCCCAATTCGATGGTCTATTGTTAAAATTGGCATAAGAAACATTAAGCTAGGGAATATACTATTTAGGGATTGTCGGTATTACTTGTTTCTATTGGCAGTTCTCTTAGTATGAAGGATTTTGAATCCTCACCATATAATTTTTTACCATGTATAGTGAAATTAACACCTTTTTAAACTGTGTTTGGCGATGCAGATACACCTTTTCCAGGAAATTATATGGTATCAATTTACCACACCATTTATGTGAAAGGGGATCAAACCAGTTTTGAAATTGGACCTGATGGGGTTGAGGCCAGCGAGTTGTACCCAGATGTCAAATACACAACTGTTGAGGAGTATCTCAGTGCATTTGTGTGAATTATATAAGATGTTCTTGCACCGATTGAGAGACTAGGTAATGGTGCAAATAAATGAGCATTATAAGTATGTTCTCTTATCAGGAAAAGTCATGCTCTCTGTAACAAATGCCTGAGAAGTTTTACTAGCTCTTAAAAATTTGTTCTCTAAAAACTGCATATTATAGAAGGGTGGTTACTGAGGCTTGTCTCAGGGCTTTCGAAGTTGGACTTCTATGATTATGATACCAATACTATGTACTCTTTTTGAATAATTATATTTATGCTTTTTGTGGTTGTTAAAAAGGTTGAGGTCCTTTCCCAGATGAACCATTGAACATGAATGACCCACCATAAAATATATTAAGGTATAACAGTACCAAAAACAATATGATTTCAACTACTGCAGATGCTAAGGCGGGTTTTCCTTGTACTGATGGAATATTGGTTTTCCTTGTACTGATGAAATTCCGATTGCAAAATAAATACTGGGGTTTCCTCCAACTCAATGAAAAATGTTTCGTAGCATTTTTTAGTATGTAAACCGCATCCACCAATGCCTAAGCTCCCATTTAATTGAAATTACCCTCAGATTCGAAGCAACTGAACTAGATGAAATTGGACAGTTAAAGAGTCCGAATTCAGGGTGATTCCATAGATATCTTTTTCAAAGGATAAGTTTATTAAACATCCAAAATCAATAATTTAAACTAAATGCTATATCATTCAAGAAATTTCTGATGTCAAAATAAATAATGGAGTTTCTCTAATTCTGAACATGATTTTGCTTTTTGTAGTATCTCTGCCTCCCATAGGGCTACAGCCTACAAGATCATTGGTGGAGATAGTATTGGCTGGAGGCCTCAAGCAGAGGATCTTGTTCAAGGTTCTAGGACCATCTACTGGTTTGCTCGTGAACGTCCCAACATCATCTTCCTTCGAAAATACAGCTGCACTCCCATTTAAAGATATTTCAGACAAAGATCAAGCAAAAATCCAATGACAGAGACCCTGATCTATTGCAGCTTTGCTTGGAACTCATGTCAGATATCATCACAAAATAATCTAATAATAGAGATCGCGTATCAACAAAGAACTCTTAACAACAGAGATCATGAATCAATAAAAAAATCATAAACATTAAATGTATTTACGGAACTTATAACAGAGAGCAGAGTCAACAAAAAGAATTCCTAAAAACCATGAGTAATACAGATCTAGAAGAACCAAGAAGTGGATGATATTCATTAATCAACTAGAAAAATGGAAATGACACATACATTTTGTAGTTCCATCTCCATAAATAACAATTTTGTCTCTTGGAGGAGCTGTTAGGCCAACCTGCGCAAAGTTAGCTAGAAAGTAGCCTGCAAAACTGTTGGGAACAACATATGTATATGGAATGCCTTCTGCTTCAATAGCCCGACGGACTTTAACTTTCAAGTCAAACATACTCTTCATAGGCTTCTCTTCGCTGTGCTTATCAACATCAATCCCAAACTCTGATGGGAAAAACCTCTGCAAAAGATACATATAAACTCAATCCAAGACTCACAGAATTGCATTAAGACTACTGTCATGGATTTGGTGAAACTATAGACATGGATTGTACCTTTATGGTTCCAAAATCCTTGATGGCCTTGATGAGATCGAACTGATCTGCTACCTGTGGAGCACCCACTGTGGAAATCACCACATCCACCTTCTTGACTGCCTCTACAAGGCTTGCATAATCATCAATGGATCCCTGCATTTGGGTATTGCAAAAACAATATTATTAGTAAGAAAAACAATGTGAGTTGTTGAATGGTGATCGAAAAAACACTGTATCAGTAACTTGCATAAAGCCGAGTTGCTTCTGGATGTGAAGGTCTCTAGCAACTGAGCCTTGTCAGGGTTAGATGTTGTGGATTCCCTAATGAGGAGGAAAGTAGGGTGGCCTTGAGCAAGGGATGCATTGGCCACATGGCGACCAATGTAACCAGTTGCTCCAATTATCAAAATGCTGCTCCCTCCCATTTTATGTTTTTTTTGTTTGTAATCAAATGAATGCTGATATATTCCAATTCCTATGGAGCAAGAAAAGTCTTAACAAGGATGATCAATATATTGCAATTTGAAGGAAGAACAGCACTTGGGAGCAACTTATGTAAATTGCTTCCATCAGTTCTTGAGTGATAATGGAACCGTATGAGGCTCTGTATGCCAAGCATATTATTCACCCTATAAAGCATAATGCATATTTCAATGAGAACTATTAAGATTATTGGTTGTGGTGATGCAGCTGGAAATCAAAATCAAAATGAGAAATGGCAAGGGATGCATGACATTATAAACCCTGAAACTCTGAAAATAGTCCCTTTAACAAAAAAAGGAATCCAACATGTATTGAATGCTTGTATCTGTTGGCTGTATCCTCCTCTGTTGTTGTCCCTGATGTTCAAACACTTGGCTTTTCATGGTTGTTCAACCTCCTGGCTTCTGATGTGATAATGATGCTTTTGGTGTTTACTCAGTGGTCTATGATGGTTTACTTGCTTTGCTCAGTTGATATCATTATACTATGGTGCTCAGTGTGCTCAGTGTGCTCAGTGTGGTTCTTTCATGTGGCTTGTAAAACATATTCAGTAGTTGACAGTTGACTATGTAGTTTACAGCTTTTGATAATGATTCAGTTTCCATTTGGCTTACATGTTTGCATATTCTTGGCAAACATGATGACATTCGTTTGGACAGTATGATACAGTTTGTCACATCTTCTGGCAGTTTGGTATCTTCAAAAATCATTTTCATCATGATACAGTGCTTTGATCATATTGCTTGATCCTGATATGGTATCTTTGACATACATTTGATTTGGTATTTGGCACTTGACACAGTTCATTATAACACAGTACATTATGGTTTTGATCATATTAGTATTTTTTTTTATGACATGCTCTCATGAGGATAGGACTTTACAAGTCTACAAAAACAAAGGCAAGTCTATAAAAACAAAGACACATTCCTTTTCTAAAGTGTTGACCTCGGTGTTCCCTAAGGCATTGGAAATAAAACAAGAAATATATTCTATTTCGGGTCATAATATTTGAAAGATATATGACCTATTGAATAGGTCGTAGGAGTCCTTGAAGGTCAAAAGGCATTAAGTTGCAATGTTTTCATGGCCTCCTTTTAGGGTTAACCGGGACTACCGGTTAAGTGGATCAAAAAGCATGCAGAGTATTTTGGCCACTTCTTTTCATCATTTGGTTTCTTGACTTCATATGCTAGGGTTTTCATTTATATGAAGCTTTTGCAAAGATTTGGTTATCATGGGGATTTGACAGTGTAGCGTGCTCATTTGTTGACTGAATCCCTGACAATGCTGAACGTTGGTGGTAAAGGGTTTTGACTTATTCATCAGCAAATCTGATTGTTTTTGGTCGGCGCCGCCCCAGGTGATACTTGTCCATTATTTCTCTGAAATGTTTTATGGTGCTGACTTTTTCAAGTTATCTCGGCAGTAGTAGTCACTTTTATCAGTGTTCTGTTTACATATTTCGGCATTTGGTTTCCCTTCAAAAAGTCATTTGTGATATGGGTTTTTCAAGATTTGAAAGGAGTTTTCTACTTTCTTAACAATAAGTTAATACCCTTAAAAATGATGACTAGGTTTTTAAATAAAAATCTAAAAATCTATGGCTGTATCTTTTAGTTCATTCTTCTGTGCAAATGGAAGATTCTGTTCAGAAGTATTTCAAGGGTTTATAATTGTGACAGAAGTTGAAACACTTGTAATAGCTATACTAGCAAAAGATCTGTTACACTTTGGTGTGACTATATTAAAGGGTTTATGACATAGCTTCTGGTTCTTTTTCTGTGATATGGGCATAACCTTTTTAGATCTACTTGTGGGTATGCAATATACTGATGAAAATTTGTTTTGACTTGGAATATGGCAAGATCTACATTCTTAGTGGAGAGAAAAACAAACAATCCTAATCTCCTTTATGGGTAATTGATATCTCGATGTATTCAGTTTGGATTGGTTGAGAAAATCTTTCAGTTGATTATGGTTATTTTCTTAATCCGGGAATACTTGACAGTTATGATGATATTCAACATAGACTTCTTTAACTCTATATACATCTTTGATCTCTACCTGTCGGTTGTAAACTACCTATCATTCAGTTATTACCTGAAACAACTTTATAGAAACAGTTATCTCTTCAAACTGTCTAATGAGAAGAGGAAAGATATTATGAAATATATAAAAAGAGCATTGAGCAGAAAGTGTGTAGTAGTGTATACATCTGATATAATGTGAATGATGTAGAATGTACAAAATTTGTACATGCATTATTGATATTATATTAGTCTGGATCAAAGCGAAATAGAGTATCCCTCTGTATTTGTTTTTCTTCATGATTAAAGCATGTATTGAAAGGTCAAGTAAGTGAGACAAGAAATGACCTTTGCCAGTGAGGCAATTGTAGCCAGTGAGGCTTGATTTAATCGCCAGTGAGGCCTGTAATTAGTGAGATTCTTTTATTAAGCCAGTGAGGCACTTTTTCGAGTGGTTTTTATGCCCCGGAGGGTTTTCCACTCAGGACAATATCTGTGTTATGGTTTGTCATTGATGAGTTTGATTTTCATGTCTATTTGTTGATCATGTGTCATTTGTCTTAAAGTCATTTAATTTACTTTGATCTATATGAACACATACTAGACTTATATCACTATCTGAAACAATAATATTGTGCACGAATGAGTCATTATTTTTAGTCTCAATATTGAGTTGATGCATTCTTGACTTTGATCAATCTGTTTAGTTGTCCAAATCTTTCATGATGTCATCTACAGTCAATGGGAATTGTTTTTGTATCAAAGTTTTGAAATACAAATTTTAAGGTCACTAAGTCCTGCATACCACTGATTCACCCCCCCCTCTCAGTGGTATTGTGCTCCAACAGTATCAATGTCATTATAAACTCTGAATTTTTTTATTTTTATTTTATATTAGATATCGTAAACAAAAAACAGGTATAATATGAGGTGAAGCATCACCATAGCTACAATACATATCCAGCGTTCAGCACAAAACTAAAAGAAACTTATACAGCCTAAAAATGTTGTAATGTCTGTAAGTTTTGGAATTGAATAAAATACAGATTACTTTCATTATTTTGTGAATTCATTGTTGTGATTGAGGATATTATTGTGTTGGCTGAATGGGTGGTTTGATAAGACCCCCTAGTCGTGACTGCATCAAACCTTCAAGAAGTAGCCATAAAACAAAGAGAGAAGACATACAAATCATATCACATACCATCTCCTTCTACCAACACCTCAAAGTGCTAAGTTGTGCCAAGTTAGACCTTCTTCACAACCCCAAGTGAAAAGCCTTAACAACATCCAATTTTACAGTCTCCAAGATCAAACATAACATATGTATCATATAATCAACAAGGCTGTAATAATTTATAAAACCAAAGGAAGGTCACACTTATATCCATTCCCAAAACCAGGAATAAGCCCAATAACATCTCCAAACTTCTCATAAATGACAACATAATCAAACTCATATGCACAAGGAGATAAACATTCCAAACACTCCTCAAATGAACCCTCTAGAACTAACAACCATAGGTCAAGATTCATCTCCATGAGAAGACAAAGAGTAAAACAAAATGCACCTGAAAATAAGGTGGGCAATGCCTATTAGATGATTCACCACGGAGAGGACCAAGATTGGGGAATGAGATTGATCCTTTAGGATACACCAAGCCACAATGACTCTCTCCAAGAACAATCTCCTCAATAGGTCCATTATTGACTCACGTCCATATCTAGGTGAAGGATCCTCAATCTTCCTACTAAAACCTCATCAAAGAGTAACCATCTCAACACATGATCTCCAAGAATAAGAGAACTCTAGTCTCACATGAGTCTCCAAGTATCCATGAGCACCTACAACCAATCAATCCATGCTAAGCTCTAATTGCAACACCACACTATCATGAAGCTCTTGAGCACATGACCAATGTACTCAATAGTGAGAGAACTGAACATACCACCATCAAAGCTCCCATTGCAGAATCTAGGAACACGTCATGATGACATGATCTAAAATCTCCTCCAAGAATATTATATGCTCCAATGAACATATCCTGCTCCCAAGAGCACCTCTATCACGCCAACACTCTAATCTAGAATCAAGAGTGCACTATGGCACAATACTAACCATCCTCTAAACTAAGGATCCCCTATCAAAACTGACACATCACCAAAGACTCCATGAGTACTCCATGGTAAACCAAGATGTCAACATCTCCAATCACATGAAGATAACCATATCCTATCAATAGAACTCAAGATGTCAAAGAACTCTCACTACATATAAGAAACATGATCCAAGAACTCCTTTGTAACACCAACAACCATTGTAGAAGATCGTACATCACCACATGATGGATCCACATCACTGCCAAAGCTCCTGCTAAACTATGATATCAAGCTA
This sequence comes from Cunninghamia lanceolata, assembly GCA_027924645.1. Lineage (NCBI taxonomy): Eukaryota > Viridiplantae > Streptophyta > Pinopsida > Cupressales > Cupressaceae > Cunninghamia > Cunninghamia lanceolata. The sequence goes on from BSBN01000484.1 coordinate 390,074, forward strand.
CACATGGCATCATGATAACCATCTCCTAAATGAAGTTCACCCATGGTCCACACACACTCAACTGCAACACCAATAGCTCTAGAGGATAAAGTAGAACCAAGATCTCCAAACCAAGAAGATAAATCACCACTTGCAAGGAATCAATCCAACACCAACAACAATGCATCTGCATAACAACCATGTCATGCCAAAGCTCCAAGTGTGCAAGGAGCCTCCATGACACCATGATCACCACCAAACCATCACTATCAATATCTCCCACTAAACTATGTAACCAAGCTATCCATGACATTGTGATAAATAACCATGCTTCTAGTCCTAATAACCAACTATCTAGGTACTCTAATCATCCATCCTCTCATCCCAATGCAACATACCAACATGCATAAATGAGCACAAACAATGCCAACTAACAAAGTCTGCATCAACACTAAATTGATATATGGATATAGACAATCCATGTGTGAGTCATCAATGCAATCAATGGGTAAGGATATCCCACCAAATTTCACAACTTGTAGATCTAAAACAATGAAGAATACAAACTCATCATCACATCAATAACCTGCAAACTGAGACAACCAAAAGGATAACTTGTAGATCTCAATACTTGAACACCAAATCAACTCTAGATGTGATTTGAAAAACAAATCCACAAATGTGTAATCATAGTCAAGGAACCAAACAAGCAACTAGGAGGTAAGTAACAACCTCCAAACATAGAGCACACCATCACCTATAATCATGAATGAATCCAATATCAAAACACTCAATTATATAAACCACATACATGACCATGTTGTGCCAATGCTCAAGTGTACAAGAGCATCCATGATGCCATAATCATCACCATCATTGTACCTCTACTCAACTCTCACTAAACTGAGACTCCAAGTCTCACACATGTATCAACCATGTCCTCAAACCAAAAGACAAATTGTGTACCTATCTCCATAAAAGTTGACACTTTAAAAATACTTGTAAACTTGTATCAGGGAGCACCAAATTTAATAAATTGCCATGCCATCATATTGGTCTCATAAAAACATGTACTCCCACAAGTTTTTGCCCACAAATTCATCTAGATGCTCACACAATCACACCCCAAATTTTAGGCACCTATAAGCACTCAAACAAGTACAAACCTCTCTTTTCTCATTCAATTAAAAATCCACCTAATCCACTATGTATTACACTACAAAAACTCTCCATTAGCTATTTGAAATCTAAAATCTAATTCTATATGCTCAAGATATCACCAGTCGATCATTTATGAGAAAAACTAGCTTTAAGCACCAAATTCTAACACAAATAACAAAATCTAATCACCAACCATGTACCACTGCGTAGTTCTTAGAGAGACCTTTTTGACGCCTATTTGAAGTAAAAAATCTAATTCTTTGGGTGAAAGTTCTGCCTCTTAGAAGAATTCATTGTGGATGGGTGGCAAATGGGCAAGTGGAGATGGTGGCACCACCTGGGTGGCAGTCAGGCTATGGTTTGGTGGTGGGTGGTAGATCATGCCACTTTGGTGGTGTTTTGTTGGCTAGGGCTTAGCCCCTACCAGCTCTAGGCATGACCTTTTATAATATGGATCCATACAACTGTATGGATTCCATTAAGAATATTCTGTACAGAGATTCCTTCTAAGGCATGAAAATGGTTAAAGAACAATTTGACCCCAAACATAGTCAAGTTTTATATGGATCCATAGGTTTTTTGGCCTTGTAGACTCAATGCTAGGGTTATATTTTGTCTGGGAGGTCTCAAGAAAAATCTCACCTCCAAAACCATCATAAAATGAGTCTAAATAGAATATTCATTTGCCAAATCTTCATCAAAACATAGATCTGCAACAACCCAAGTCTATAAACAAACCTATAACTTTGAAAATGCCTTCATTATTTTCTTTTAAGACCATAGATTCAACTATGCACAAGAATCTACTCATACCAAGGGTTACAAATATCAAGAAGATGTCCTTCACATCCTAACAACAGGCTCTGATACCAAATTAAAAAATTGTATCCATAATAAACTATTTTCACATAACCTCAAGAGAGAATATATGTAAATAAGTATTCAGAATAACTATAATGCAAAGATCAAAGACATACCATCAAGATAAGACAAGATGTACCTTAGGGAAACCCTCACAAGGAAGAACCCAACCTCTAAAGTACCCACACTTAATATATTATTTAGCAATAAAAGCATTACAATACACTTACAGAGCCTCCATGAATACTTCTAAAACATCAAGCTCCTCCAATTCATCCTCTATGTGTCTAAGCAAGTGACCATGCAACCACACATCCCATGTCATGCTTCACATATGCACTCTACAGGAGAGCTCAATACAAATGATAACTAACACAACCACTAAACATGTACTCACTTTTATATATTCAAGCTCACACAAATACAACTATAGTATTAGCTAAACCATGTGTCTCAAAACTATGAGAGCACAAAATTGTTGACCCCCAAAATTAAATATTTACCACAAATATTAAATATTTGTCCTATGCCTCCTACTCAAAATATTTAACCAAGTCCAATACAACTTTACAAGTGGACCTAAATAAATATTTATTTTACATAATTAAAATATTCTTTCTTGTGCAAGGTGCACAACACAACACCTTTTCCTAACAAACTTGACAAGTGTTTGATGGTAAAGATCATGAATTATTATAGAATTAATGACAATATTAGTTGACTAGTACTTTATTAGAGAGAGTGTTACTAATAATAATATTTTCTACAACTATAATCTCAACCTAAACCCTAAGGTGTACAAACCCCACCATGAATTATGTTTTTTTCATACTCAAACTCAATTTTATTTCAAATCATTGTTTCTTATTGTTTACAAGTTTGCAAGCCTATATAAGGCCCATAATTTGATATGGTCCTTGTGTGAGAGAAACTACTTGAGAAATACCATCCACATGGCTCATCTCATGAGGCCTCAAACCCTAATTGATGATGACCTTTACATATGCAATTCCAACACTAACGAATATATGCCCATGATATATTTATTTAAATTGGATGATGATGCAAAGCTTGCTATCAATCAAGTAGAATTACCTTAAAATTTTCAAAAAAAGCATAGGTAAAAGAAATTAGAGACTGAAACATGAGAAAGGAGAACTTTGACACACAAGCAACAAATAAATTCTTATGCCCTTAAGGGCGTGGTACGGTGGTGAGTTCACTTGTGTGCAGTGATAGCCACCAAGGTTCAAACCCTCGCTGGGCCAACGAGCTCGCAGGCCTTGTGCCTTCACTGGGCTACCGAGTTCGCAGGATATGTGCCTTCATGGATACTTCGCTGGGCTGGCGTGCTTGTAGGCTATGGGACTTTGTTGGGCCAACAACCTCATGGATTTGAAAGGCGCTAACACGCAGGTGCTAATGCCTTGGGGATGGAGACCCCCTGAATTGTGGTCTTGGTGATAAAGCCCTGGGAAGAAATCCCCCACAAGGGTCTATTTGGGCTAGGACAAGACTAAAAACCCAAGTTATTCCAAACAAAAAAAACAAATAAATTATTACATATATTACTTGAATTACAACAATTTATTCATTTGGACCATGCAGCAATTAATTGATTGGCAAAACAACTACCACTCTTCATACTAACTCCCTAAAGCTATATTCCTATAAAAATTCTATCAAAAAATTGTAAAAACTAGATTCTTAGGACTTATTGTAAAAATAGTTTCTCTTAGCCTGTTGGATCTCACTGCAGAATGCGTTTAAAGGCTTAAGCGAGGAACATCGGAGGAGATCTCAGAGACGTAATGTTTGAAGGAGGACAAATGGAGGAAGCAGATGCTAAAAATGAAGTATTTGGCGGTGGTGGTAAGATTGCAGACCAAGGGAGTCTAGAAAATAATGATATAGTTACTAAGCCGAGTACCCAGAGCAATATGGATGGAGTCAACAGAGATATGGCTGATTTAAGCAAAGAAGAACAAGGTAAAATTTTAGATTTGTGCTCCCTGATGACATTCTTGAAGTTATTGCTGAATGTCAAAATCACTCTGTCATTTTATTTTTTCTGCGAGGAATACCATCTGAAGCAGATTTCTATAAATGGGCCAAGTTAAACTGGGAAAATAGAGGGTGGGAAATTGAAGCACTGAGAGGGCTTGGTAAGGGTTATGTTTCCTGCAAATTCAAATCTGCTGAGCATGCTCAAGTTGTTTTACAGTATGGCACTTGGGTTATTTGTGGCCAGGTCTGCTATCTTCAAGCCTGGACTCTTGATTTTCATCCTGAGGGTCCGTCAAGGTCTTGGTACCCTATGTGGATCGAACTGCCATTTTTGAACTTAGCCTTCAAACCTTTTTTACAAGATATAATTTCCAACTCAGAAGAGTTATTTGGTGTAAAAATAACACAGACAAATTTTCAAGCTTGAGAGTACACCCCAGAGTTTGCATGGAAATGGATTTAAACAATCCTTTGCCTAAGAATATTAAACTTATTGGCCCAAGGTTTGAATTTGATCAGCCAATAGTCTATTTGATTAAGCCCAACGCTTGTTTTTTTTGCCGAAAAGAAGGCCACTTGATCAGAGATTGCCCATCAAGAAAGAATTGGCTAGGTCAGCAACCAGTGATGTCTCAGCCCAGTCATCAGCCTGTGCAAACCACACCTCAATCTTCTGCCAAGCCTAGGGCAGCTAACCAAATGCAAAAACTGGCCAATCACACTTTAAAAGACTAGGACCAAAACTTGCCTAACAATCATTCTTCCATTTCTGTTCCTTCATACAAGGATACTATAATGACGGATGGTTGGAGAATGGTAAGGAAGAGAAAAGAACCCTCAAGTTCTATTAGTTCTCAGAATGATCAAAATGTTACTCAAACTTGGAACTCATCTTCTCCTTCTTCCACTTTAAGAGGTCAAGGGCGTACTTCTTTGTCTCCTCCCCCATCTGCGAGACAAAGATCTAGATCTCCTTCGGCTCCAAAGGACAAGGGTCAGTCAGATCAGTCTATTTCACTTAATAATCGTTTTGAAGTGTTGCCACAAGAGGAGAACCTTCCTTATCCTTCTTCCTCATGAATTACAAACTCGTATCATGGAATGTTAGAGGGTTATCTCTCCCTCATCATAAGTTTAAGGTGAAAGATACACTTGTGAATTGGAAACCTGATATTGTTTTTCTCCAAGAAGTTAAGCGTAATGGTTGCTATCTTGAAGCATCCCTATTTAACGTATGGAGAGATGCTACATTTCTACATACGTCACATAGTGATGGTAGAGGAGGGGCAGTGATTGGTTTATCTCCTTGGGTTAGTAAATATGTTATTGATAAAGGTGTGGACCCCTCACATAGTTGTGTTTGGGCCCTTACTTTTATCAATAAACAACCTATTGGATTTTGTTTTGTGTATGCCCCTAATAATGCAAAAGATATATGTGAATTATGGGATTGGATGTCAAAAACTCTTCCTGTCACAGATTGGATTATAGGAGGTGATTTTAATATGGTAGAGCAGAACCAAGACCATAGCTGGTCTAATCAGGCAAAGTTGAGTAATGAAGAATTTGATAAATGGCTGAATTGTCGCAATTTATTGGGTGTTATAGATCCAATTAAGAACAAACAATCCAGTTAGGCAAAAAACTAGTTTACCTGGTCTAATTGTAGATTTGGGGATGACAGAAAACTCAGCAGGCTTGATAGGTTTTATCTATCACCTAATCTACAGTTACTCCAGGATTCAGTTGGCAATTATGTCCGAGTTGATTACTCTACTACTTTGTTGGATCATTATCCTATTTTCTGCTCATTTTCAATGGCTGAAAAATATAAGGTGGACTATCAGTTACCTTATAAGCTCAACACTTCTCATTTAAAAAATCCCTCATGCATGGCTACTCTTGTGGGTATTTGGACTGCTATCCCTAAACCGCAGGACGAAGAATCTTATAGGGATTGGTGGAATAATGTTGTATTACAATGTGCTGAATTCTTGCACTCCTTTGGTAAATGATTAGCTTGGCAGCGAAAATAGAAAGAGAAACTCTTCAAGGGAAGCTGGAATTTGCTAGAAAAAAACTTTTCTTAGATCCTCTTAATAGGGACATTCAAACTACTATAGCTATTACGGAAGCTCAAATTCGTAAAATTGATGCATATAGGGGCCAAGGTGCTAAAATTAGAGCCAGATTACACTGGATTAAAGAAGGAAATCAAAGCTCCAAATATTTCTTCAATTATTTAAATTATAAACATAAAAAGGAATATCTTGGAGCTATTCAAGATGAAACATGTGTTGTTCATACTGACCCTAAAGAGATAAAAATTATGTTTCAAAATTTTTATGAGAAATTTTTTAGGGAGGAATCTCATTGGCAGGATATTCAGTCAACCTTAGAGAACATTGTCAAAGATTGCATCCCTACTAAGGTGGATTTTGAATATAGTCAGTTTATTGATCGTGAGCTATCCATTGAAGACTTGGAACATGCTGTTTTCTCTATGGCTCCTAATAGAAGTCCTGGAGTTGATGGTCTTTCCATTGAATTCTATCAAGCCATGCGACAGTATATCAAAGAGGATTTTTACCTTTTATACTTGGAAGCTTTGGAGAAAGGTTCCCTAGGGCCTATTATTAACGAAGCTCTAATTAAACTTATTCTGAAAGGGAGAAACAAAGATACTATTGCTGGATGGAGACCTATTACCTTACTTAAAACATCTTATAAAATCATTGTAAAAGCCCTAGTAACAAGGATTAAACCTGTGTTGAAAGGTATAGTAAGGCCTGAGCAAACAGGTTTTCTTGGTGGCAGGTTTATTCTTGATAATCTAATTTTGGCTTGGGAAACCAGCGAATGGGCTCAACAATTAGGCCAAAATGCATTGATTGTAAAACTTGATTTTGACAAGGCTTACAATAGGATTTGATGGAGCTTATTATAAATATGCTTCAATGGTTGGGCTTTGGGCCCAAAATGTGTAAACACATCTAGATGTTATTTAATGAGGCCAATGCACAGATTGTTATTAATAAATCCTTAACTGATTCCTTCCCCCTACAACGCCCAATCAGGCAGGGCTGTCCATTATCTCCTTTTCTATATGTACTTACAACTGATGCACTTGGGTATTTATTGCAAAAAACAAATCAAATGAATTAGATAAAGGGCATTTCCATCTCCAATAATGTTGTTGTGATCAATTCGCATTTTGCTGATGATAGTATGCTTTTTTTGCATAATTTTGAAGAGGAGATTAATAATGTTCTGGATATTTTAAATCTACATTGTTCAGTGTCTGGTTCTCAACTGGCACATCAAAAAACTAAATTTTTCATGATTCAATCTGATCCGATTCCACAGTGGATTCTGAAAGAATGGAAACAAATTAAGCATGGGCAGATCACACGATACCTTGGTATTCTATTTGGGCTTGGTGTCTCTCTTTCTAAGATGTGGAAATGGTTTATTGACAAACTAAAAAATAAACTTTTCATTTGGGGGAACAAATTTCTGTCACTAGCAGACAAGATTCAGGTGGTAAATCATATTTTTCTTGCTTCCCATGTTTATTACTCCTCATGCTGGATGCCTTCGAGTAAAGGATATGAGGATCTTAACAAAATTATTCATCAATTCTTATGGTCTAATTGGGAAGGGAAAGCTGGTTATAAATACTCATCTTGGTCTCATTGTATTCAACCAAACTCTAAAGGTGGACTAGGTATTTTGGATCCCAAAACATAGGGTATATGTTTGGCTGCCAAATGGATAATCAAAGTTGTTTTAGGGAAGAACCATGGAAAATATTGTTGTGTCATTGTATCAACCTTGCTGTAGTAAAAAAGAAATGGCACTCAGTCCGATGGTTAGATAAAATTCTTATGGCCCCCTTCTTTCGACTTAAGGCTTCATTCCAGTTGCAATCTATCTGGAAGGCTTGGCAACAAGTTTGTCAATTATTAAGCTGGAAAGGTCCCTCCTTGTAGCATGGTTTCAGTTTTGGTTCGTCTTCTATCTAGTGGAACAAGCTTGTCCAATACCATGGACAACCTCTTGCTGTTAGTTTCCCCAATCAAGCTCATGCGTTATTTAAAAAAGGAATTCATCAATTTGGTGATATCTGGGACTTCGTTGCCTTTGATTGGTCTACTTGGCAGACTACTAAAGACATGTTTAATTTAAATAATAAGTTGAAACACTTTCTAATTTTTGTGAAGTCATTGGTGCCTGTAGACTTGGTGATGAAGCTATGTACTCATATTCATTGTAACTTTTTCAAAGATTGGTTGTGGCTGGGGAAATATCACTTCTTTTGCTTTCCTGTGAAAAAGATTTATTTAAGACTCCTTCCGAGACTGCCACTAAATCCAAGGCTCAATATAAAATGGAAATGCAAATTTCAAGAAAGAACATGGAGAAACCCGAGTTCTCAAATTTGGAGGTCAAAAGCTGATGCAAATGCACAAATTCTGGCTTGGAAATCTTACATAACAAGCTACCTGTTGGAGATAGGTTGAGATGTATGATTATTCAGCCAGTTAAATGCCCTTTCTGTCAACAGAATGAAGACTTGAAACATATTTTCTGAGATTGTTCATGGACAAAGAAAAAATGGAATGCTATTTTCTGGCACTTACCTGCTATTTTTGATCATTTTTTGAGTTGGAAGGAAGGTTTACTTGGTGTGGACCTGCATAATAATGTTATTGCTGATTCTATGAGACATGCTATTTTACTACACATTTGGAAAAGTAGATGTTTGGCAGTGCTTTCAAATCACAATACTCATCATGAATCAGAAATGCTGAAGTTTTACGCTGATATTGTGTTTCAAATTGTTTCTCTTTGCTTTTAGCTACAGGGGGCCTCTAGGAAGCATGCTCTGATTGGTGGTCATCTGGATAAGATCAAATTTCAATGCCTTCAACTCCATGAAGGTTATATTTTATGCTCAAGACAACTTCAAGCTCTCTTCAGTTTTAAAGTCTAAGTTGGTTTTCAGAGTGTGTTTGGTGTGTTTGACTCGTGGACGATCAGGGACTTCATTTCAACTTGACTATCATGGTTAAAGTTTACACTACAAAGAGATTCAGGAGTTTTGTTGAGTCCATAGCAGCCTTTTGGACAGCTACCCTTCTGGAGATATTCTGCTACAGCCTTTATGGTTGGGGCTTACAGTCAGAATCTACAGACTTTTATCGGCTGGTGTACATTGCCAACAGCTTCTGCAGACAGGTCATCTGGTACAGGGTTTTGAGGTTTTCCAGTAGTGTTGCATTGAGCTTCATGTATGGATGGCTTATTGCTGCTCCGGTTCAGCTACTTCTTGTTGAATTTCTGAGAAAACTGTGGATTTCAAAAGAAGTGACCAAACTATATATCTGATCCTGGTTTGTTGTTCACATCAGAGTGTATGGAGTTTCGATCTTTACTGTTGACTGTGTTCAGCTCACTGCAGAATTTCTTCAGTTGCTTGGCTGCTCTCAGCCTTGGTTTTATTTATGTTGTTCCTGTAGGTGGTAATTGGAACAATGCTCTCTGTCTATTGTGGACTGTTTTTTGTTGTTTAACTGTTATGAAAGACAACGAACATAAGTTTCAGCAGTGACATTACACATCCTCTGAGATACACCAATTGTATATATTTGTTTATGCTGTTGTCTTTGTATATGGTGTTGTCTGTTTCTTTGTTGCTTGTTGCTGGAACAGTCTTGTGGATTGTATTCTTATTGTAAATTGCATTTTTCCAATATAAAAAAAAATTCTATCTTCTTAAACTAAATTTTGTAGCTAACAATCTATTTTAGAAAAGGTGGACATTGGGGAGATACATGGTCACAAAATTACTCATTTAGCAGACCACTAGGATATATATATGTTGAAACAAATTGACTTTTATTGGGTTGTTAATAACTATTTAGCCTAAACTTTTAGCAATTCATTACTTAGTTCTATTTTCTATGTGTGCCTTCTATGGATACAGATCTATGACATTACATGCTAGGATGATATCAATTTCTTCAAGCAAATCAATCAAATAGACATTTGCATTATTTCTTATTTTCTTATTTATTTTGGCAAATGAATTAGATTGAAAAAATTATAATAGGTCATGTATCATTCTTACTTTCCATTATCTAAAGAATGATATGGTGACAATAACACAATAAGCTATTGATGAGATGCAAATAGAACTTATGTAAAATTTGTACTTGTGCAACAACATATACATAATGTAAATTTAACTAGTGTGAACATATATGAAATTTGAAGTAAACACATAGAATGTGATTTGAACAAACAAATCAAGTGTGTTGCACCTAGATAAAGCCAAGTATAGTGATTGCCTAAGCTATTAATGATTTGGAAATTTTGTATAATCAATATTAATTTAGCAGCATATAAAGCATGATAAATAATTTAAATTTTGAACAAATTCAATTAAAAATGACTCCTAACAATGGATTTTATAGCATTTTCGATATGAAATTCTCTCATCTTATTTGATCTCTGGAGATGCATCCTATTGGTTGTATCTTGTTGACATGGATTGATTTGTGTTTCTTAAATATTGATTGGATAAAGTTTAAGTTTGTGTACTTAATTTAAATCTTTCAAGATTTTATTTAGTTATTTCTTTTAAGAATTTCTTTAATGTTTGCCTCTAGTTATGGTGAACCTTACATGTTATATACATATTCTAGGTACAGTGCTAAATGGGTTCAAAAAAGAAATGCACAACTTGGATTCAGAAGTTGGGTTGGGATGCTAGCATTTAAATATTTATGTATTAATATTTTGACTATTTTTATGTAATAAATTGAGTAGGGGAGAGGACCGAATTGCTGAGTATGTTCCAATAGGTGTGATAGTATTTGTGTATTTAAGGCTCAATATTTTTAAAAGTTTAGCACTAGTAGTTGTGACTTTAAGGTTGTTAGTGTAACTATAAGTACTTATAATTGAACAAAATGTGCTCATTAGATTTAAAAAGCAACCAATCATGTGATACCACATCAATGCACCAACAAAACATGACTTAATGCATACCTATTGGTCCACCTTTTTTTGGGGGAACTATTTGACACCTCAACAAAAGGCATGCTGATGTGGCATCATATTTGATGATGTGACCCTGGAACCTTAGTTATAAGAAGGGGCCTTGCCAAATAAGCTGCTGTAAATTTTTTGGAGTGATTCGAAATTGCCACATATGATTTTGAGAGGCGTGAAGTTAGGGTGCTCAACTATGGGTCCTCTCCCCCATGTGGTTACCTTTTACTTTTGTCATAGGACAAACACATAGAATAGGGTAGGGGAAAAGACCCAATAGGTGAGATAGTTCCAATGGCTGAGAAAGTATATGTGCATTTAAGGCCTAATATCTTTTATGTTTAGTACCACTATATGTGTATTTGAGGCCCAATATTTTTAAAGTTTAGTACTAGTAGTTGTGACTTTAAGGTTGTTAGTGTTACTATAAGTACTAATAATTGAATGAAATGTGCCTTTTAAATTTAAAAAGCAACCAATCATGTGATGCCATATCAGCCTACCAACAAAACATGACTTAATGCACACCTATTGGTCCACCTTTTTTGGGGGAACTATTTGACACCTCAACAAAAAGCATGCTGATGTGGCATCATATTTGATGACACCACATATGATTTTGAGAGGCGTGAAGTTAGGGTGCACCACTATTGGGTCCTCTCCTATACTACCAAGTACTTTTTCTATGTATTTGTCCTATGACAAAAGTAAAGGGTATCTTAACCTTATCTAGACTTTATGGAAACAATATTTTAGTCAACTTGTAGAAAGTGATATGTTGAAAAGGCACATACAAAATCTTAAATTGTACTTCATAACAATATTTGTATACATATTATTTGGTGTTTATGTGTTTTATTTTTAAATGTGATATTTAATAGATACATTTGTTCACATTATCTTAAATATTAATACAAATAATTTTATTTTATAATTAAAATATATAAACTAAAAGAAGATTTATTACATGTATTATTCATTTAAAAAATTTATATAATAAATATTTGATTTAAGTTTATTTTATATGTAAAATAAATATTAATTTGTTTGAAGACTACACTTCATAAGAATAACTACCCAACAATAAGACGCAGACCCTTCCCAACTACTAGCTCCTCTTCCCTGTACAAACTACAGAATATAAGAAGTGGACATGATCTCACTACTTCGAGGTTTCCTGTGATTATCTGAGATACTTGTCCCATCTGATCACCAAATCACCACTGTAAAACATTAATTCTATAAAAAAAATTAGCTATATAAAATGTGACTGTAGATCCCATTCTTTGAAATGATGATAAGTTTTTTTTATAAATTTGTGATTATATGATCATCTTTGTATATCAGATGTTTTTTTTTTGGTGGGGGGAGGGGTGGAGGGCTTCTGGTTTCTAGAAGGATTCCCTTACCCTTATCCAAGAGTAATATCTTACCCTTATCCAAGAGTAATATCTTTTGCTATCTAGTTTGAATGTTCGTTGTAGTTGTAGGCCAATAAATTATCACCCAATGAACAGGAAGTCAAACCTGATTTATCTCGCTCAGTTAACTAGAAGCTTCATGTGATCCTACTTTGCCCGTCTTCGACCGTCGGTGATGCCATCTTTTGGATTTTTCCTGTGTGTTATTGCTATAAGATGCTAGCAATGGAAATTCTATCTTCAAGCTGCAGCATATTGTTGATCTTTGTTAAGGTCTTATCTCACTACAAAGGAATTGGAATAGATCAGAGACAAACTGAAATTAGATTCATTCACTTGAATACAAACAGTTCAATTGAAGATGGGAGGAAGCAGAGTTTTGATAATCGGAGCAACTGGTTACATTGGCCGACATGTGGCCAATGCAAGCCTTGCCCAAGGCCACCCCACTTTCCTGCTTGTTAGGGAATTCACATCTTCTAACCCTGAAAAGGCCCAGCTGCTAGAATCCTACACATCAAAAGGAGCAACTCTGGTCCAAGTGAGTTACTAGTATAATGCTTTTTCCCATCAAAATTCAACAACCCACAATGTTTTACCTTACCAACCATGTACCTTTTTTTTTGCAATACCCATGTGCAGGGGTCCATAGATGATTATGCAAGCCTTGTAGAGGCATTGAAGAAGGTGGATGTGGTCATTTCAGCAGTGGGTGCAGCACAGATTGCAGATCAGTTCAATCTAATCAAGGCTATCAAGGAAGTTGGAACCATCAAGGTAGAATCCATATCTATAGTTTGATCAAATCCATGACAATGGTTTTAACCCAATTTTGTGTGTCCTGGCTTGAGCTTAAATCTATGCTTTGCAGAGGTTTTTCCCATCAGAGTTTGGGAATGATGTTGATAAGCACCATGCAGTGGAGCCTATGAAGAGTATGTTCGACTTGAAAGTCAAACTCCGCCGGGCTATTGAGGCAGAAGGCATTCCACATACATATGTCGTTCCAAACTGTTTTGCAGGCTACTTTCTTTCTAACTTTTCACAGCTTGGCCTTATAGCTCCTCCAAGGGATAAAATTGTTATTTATGGAGATGGAACTACCAAAGGTGTGTGTTATTTTCCATCTTGATGTTGATTAATTAGTAGCATCGCCGTTGACTCAATTCGTTTTGATCTTTCAAGATTTATATTACTCATGGCTTTGGGGAGTCTTTTTTTTAATTCTGGATCTCTGTTATAAATGCCCTAATTCAACTACATTTACTGATATGAGTTCCAAGCAGAGTTTTTTTTGTTAATTCATGATCTCTGTTATGAGTTCCAACTTCCAAGCAAAGTTGCATTATGTCATGGGTCTCTGTTGTAAATTCCCTAATTCGACTACAGAGGGGGATTCATGATCTATGTTATTAGAATTTATGATCTCTGACGCTCTATTTAAACATTATTCATTTCAATGGTCAAACAATCAATAGTAAATTTACACTTCATCTATATTAAAAAATGGTAAATATTTGTCCTATTTTTAGTGGTCAAAATTGACATTTAACTGTTGAAGTGGATGATGTTTAAGATTAATTGATCTCTGACATGGATTCCAAGGAAAACTGCAACAGATCAGAAGTCTCTGTTATTGGTATTTTTGCTTGATATTTGTGTTAACTATCTGTGAATGGGAATGCAGCTGTATATATGAAGGAGGAAGATGTTGGGACATTCACGATCAAGGCAGCAGATGATCCTAGAACCTTGAACAAGACCCTCTATTTGAGGCCCCCTGCCAATACTATCTCCACCAATGATCTTGTAGCCCTTTGGGAGGCAAAGATTGGGAAGACTTTGGAGAAGGTCTATCTATCTGAGGAGCAGGTTCTTAAACTACTCCAAGGTAAGGATCTGCAGCCCCAATTCTATGGTTTATTTTAAAATTGGTGGAAGAAACATTAAGCTAGGGAATATACTATTTAGGCATCGTTGGTATTACTTGTTTTTTTTTAATGTAAAAACTCAGTAAAACAGTTTCTATGGGGAATGCTTTAGAAAGACCAACTTATTTCTAGCATTCTGCCCAGATGCTTATAAATGAAGGCTACTAGCATATATTCATTTTAACATGAATTTGCAATGGCCAGAGAGCATCCAAAAGATTTAAGGTGCCAATTTCTATGTTCTCACACTAATATTGTAGACGACACTTAAACTCTTTTGGGTATCTCTAGCCTAAATGGGATTCATATTAAGATGGATTTGTACTAATCTTAGATTTTTCTTTAACTGTTCATTGCCACTGTGCAATTACATAATCGTTGAATGGTAGAAATTCTCCTACATAATCGTTGAATGGTAGAAATTCTCCTACTTTGATGAATTCTAAACCCTCTCCTTACAATTTTACTGTGTATACGAAATTATCACACTATTTAATTGTGTTCGGTGATGCAGATACACCATTTCCAGGGACATTTATGGTATGCATTTTCCACACCATCTATGTGAAAGGGGATCAAACCAATTTTGAAATTGGACCTGATGGGGCGGAGGCCAGTCAGCTATACCCAGATGTCAAATACACAACTGTTGAAGAGTACATCAGTGCATTTGTGTGACTATGAAGTATATAAGATGCTCTTCGACGAAAGAAGAGATTGGGTGGTTGTGGAAATCAAAGTTTATGAGTGAATATGTTTTTCTCAGTGCTAGGCAAACCATACCCTTTGTATCAAATATTAGAAAAGGGCAGGAGTAAATTGCTGATAAGTTATTTTTCTTTGAAAACTGCATATTGTAGAAGGGTAGTCCCTGAGCTTCCTATTTTGGAGTTGTTTTTTGAGCAAATAAATTTTTAGTTAATAGACATCAAATTTCCAGTTTATAATATTGTAATTCAGTGTTTCGGGATTTAACTGTGTGATAGTTTTTTTCTCAACTTTTTAGATCACACTCTATGATCCATCATCAAGAGAGTAGAGAGTAAGAGAAAGAAATATATTTTAGTTTTTATTTTATCTTTTTTATGGGTAGTAAAGATGTGAATATGAATTATTTTTTATAGTTAGTTTTTTTTAAAATTCTTTTAAATAAAATAAATTTATATAATAAATTTAAAGTAATTACATACAATTTATTTTTCAAAAAGAAGATGAATGGAAATATATTCCAAATTCATGAAAATTAGGTAGGATTTAGAAAACAAAGAAACATGGAGTTTCAAAAAGAAAAAGTTGTAACAACAAAATACAACTCCTAAAAGGAAACAATTGCTCACAATATCACATAATCATAAAGTCATAATGATGAAAAAACTAAGTAGCCAAAGTTATCAAGCTCATACTAGGAGGGGGATCTCAATCATTCAAACTAGCCCACCTTTCCCCTAGTAGATATGTTCCATTGTCTATTGGCTTTGAACCAATGCGAGCAATGTCTTCCTTTTCTTGAGGTTGTGAGTGTGAAAATTTATGTTGTGGAAAAGTTTGAGAAACATTTATTTGTGGCAAAAAGGCAAGAGCCAAACAAGAGAACTTATCATGATCATGGCCTCCAAGAGAGGTCCACCCACACCATTGAGAGAATGCATGACCCATCTAGACAATGGGTCTATAACCCTAGTGAATACAAACAAACAAATTCCTAATGTCAACTCTCCCTCACAAACCCCCTAAATAGTGTGTGCCGCTTGAAAATGCGAAAAATACAATACTATAGCATGTTCAAGATCATCAAAACATGGCATAACACACATTGGAAGAACAAATAGACATAATATACAACTAGAGAGATAGAGAGAGGGAGAGATAGAGAGGTATAGACAAATAGAGGGAGAGATAGAGAGGTATAGACAAAGAGAGGGAGAGATAGGGAGAGATGGATATAGAGAGAAAGATACATATACATATACATATATATAGAAAGAGATGGGGAGATAAATAGATATGAAGAGAGAGAGGGGGATATCGAGAGAGAGATATAGATAGAGAGAGGGAGAGATAGAGAGATTGAGAGGGGGGTATTGATCGATATAGATGGAGAAAGGGAGAGATAGAGAGAGATAGACAAGGGAGAGAAAGAGATTGGGAGATTGATGGAGATAGACAGAGAAGGAGAGATAGATAGATGGAGATAGAGAGAGGGGGAGGGAGAGGGAGAGATATAGAGATAGAGATAGAGAGGAAGAGAGATGGAGGGATGGAGAGAGAGAGATAGAGAGGGATAAATAAAGAGAGAGGGAGGATAGAGGGATAGAGAGATAGAGGGAGAGTAGATCTAGAGATATAGAGAAAGCGAAAAGAAGGGGAGATAAATAGATATAGATAGAGAGAGATAGAGGGAGGATATATAGATAGATGGAGAGTAGATAGAGATATAAAGAAGGGGAGATACAGATATATAGGGAGAGGTAGAGATGGAGAGGGAGGGAGTGAGAGAGAGAGGTGGAGAGATATAGAGGGAGAGATAGAGATAGAGATAGAGATAGAGGGAGAGATAGAGAGATATGGATAGAGAGATGGAGAGGGATGGAGGGAGAGGTCTGTAGAGTTAAAACTCTACATTTTTGAATATATATATCTTTAATAGATATTATTATTCGGCTTGGTATTAATATTTTAAAGCATGTCAAAGGTATGAGCAGAGAAAAGAATTAAAGAGTCCAAGAAGCCACAGATAGTGAGAAGTGTCAGCTTGGTGCTCATTTGAAAACTTGAAGAGCAAAAGACTCTCCCGGCTCATGTGAAGGCTACACATGGTGGAATCAAGGGTCTTGAGTTATTTTAAAGGAAAGTATAAGGAAAAAATCCTTAGCAGCTATTAATAAATCATGAGTCTTTACTGAGGTTGCCACGTGTTAGCCTGGCACTTCTTTTAAAAGTCCTCTTTTGATAAAGTTTGAGGTGTTGTAAAAAGATGCCACGTGTTCCACCATGGAGGGCCCGACTCTTATAAAAGAATTCAACAGAAAGTGCCACTTGTCAGTAGGGCACTCATTTAAGGAGTCTTTTGGTAAAATTTTGATAGAAGGAGCACCATTCCACCATGTGTCCTTTTGGTGAATGAAGTGGAAGATGCCATGCGTCTTAACAACACATTTTGTTATGAGCCTCAATTTTCATAGTTTTCTCTATTGCACCATTGGTTGTTGCGAACAGGTGTCGGCCTAGAAAAGTAAAAGGATTTATAATATAATATTCAGTAGAGGCATGTCACAGTCTATTTTCTAAGTTTCATGAAGTTAACAATATTTGGTTATAACGGCACAAATGAACAGGGAGTCAAATTCTCCAAAAGATTTACAGTGTGGGAGCTGAATCAAAGAAGAGTCAGTTAACTAAAGCAATCAGTTGCTAGACCATTATTTTTTTTTCAGTTTTGGAGATCTTTGAAGGTTTTTGACACCATATATGTAGGATCAGTCCATGATAGAAGGACTTCTGAAGATAGTAGAGAGTTTTAGCAACTAGAATAGAAGCATTTTCTTGCCTTAATAGGTGCCTCTCTTGAGGAATCGAATGTTGTATTTTTTGCAAATCTTTTCCTCTGTACTTTGTTCTCCTATCAAACAATGAAGAGAGAGTGGTGTTTTGTGCAATTTTGATTTGTTTCTTATTCTTGTTTCTTACTTTCTATATGATCCTTTGATTAATCTAATATATATGTTGTGGATGTTAATCATACTTCATGCTCTTTGGCTTTACTAGTAAATTCTGTAAGTTTAATCATTGTGCTTTTTGTATGGATAACATTCTGGCGTATCGCCTTATTATTTTTAAGTATTTCTTTATAATCTTGTTCCTTCTTCCCTTTACCTCAAAACACATAGAGAAGAACCAACTTCTTTAAAATCTAGAGGTTATTTCAAGAGTCACGTCCCACATTCTTGGAATTTCCTATTGTTGGTGATTTCTTGCAAAATTAAACATCAACAGTTTTTTGGCACATTAGGTGGGATAGAATTTACTAAGTCCTGATTAGAAGCGCATGAGCCGATGTCCTGTAAGAAGCCAGAGTTGTGGACCAACAACCCGAGCCTGATTTATTGCTAATCCAGGACTTTTATTGCCACCATTGGCAATTACCTCGAGAAGAAGAACAATTCAGCATAACACTTTAGGAGGGCAAATGGGTACCCCAACTCCACCTAGGAATTTTGTTAATTGGAATAGTGGTAGTCCACTCATTCCTCTGACACCTCCTGACACATGGGATCCCATTCCTGCTAATGCTCTAAAGGCATTACCCAAATTCATAGGGGAAGATTTCAAGACTCCAGCTGAACATTTACAAGATGTTGCATAGATGTGTGCATAGTGCATTACATTACAAAGCAAAATATTGTTATGCGATTGTTAGCTATATCTTTTAAAGGCAGATCTCTTGATTGGTATCAATCTCTAGCACCAAATTCCATTGGAACTTGGGACCAACTAGGAGATGCATTATTTTGGAGATTCAGTGAAAAGGGAGATAGGTCATCCCTTTTGCAATAGCTGATCACAATAAAGAGAGCGCCGCAAGAAGCTATAACCAATTTCAATACTAGATTCCAAAAAACCTAGCAAAGAATCCTAGTTGTGGCTCGACCACCAATAGGTATGGCAATTGTCTTTTACCTTAAGGCTTTCAATTCTAATATTGTAGTTATGATCCATTCAGTAGGAGGGAAAACCCTTCCCACAACATATGAGCTAGCTATTAGAGTAAAAAATAGTTTGATAGATGACAGGAAATTACCTCTGAGGCCCTCTATGCCCATGTTCCCTGAATTGTCAATTCCCATCCAAGAAGAGGTCCCCATAGTTCCTCAAGTCCCTTTTTCTATGTATACCTTTCCTACACCACAAAGAGTGACAACCTCAACATCAACTTCCTCTCCATCAGAAATGGATGATGTCAAGAATATCCTCAGAACCTTGTCTAATTAGATTATCAATCTCAAGATGCAGAAAACCTCGTATCAAAAGCCTCCTTACCAAGGATTCCAAGGGAATAGGCCCCCATATCAACCAAACCAGTATCAAGGGTCACAGAGACCACCCTTTTCATAGCCATCCAATTAGCTTGTACCTGTGCCCATGCCATTACAAACAATTGTTCCTAATTCAGGAAGAGAGTTGGTTGTTAGGCAAAATAATGTGGCCAAAGAGACAAATGCATGGTGTTCCCTTGTAATAATGCACATTTGCCTAAAGATTTCCCGAGAGGAAATCTGCAACAAAGGGTAGCGGAACAAAAAAGAATGGGTGAATAGCCTGGAGCATCATCAGCACCATACCCATAACAGTCACTTGGTCTCCAAAATGTGGCAATGGTAGCTCAAATGCAAGGCATGTCTATAGAGAAAGAAGGAGAAATTGCCCCTTCAAGCATGCACTATTTTCATGGATTGAAGAAGAGGAATTTGTGTTTATAAATTATGAAGCATCAACTTCCAAGAACCTCCCAATTCAGTCAAATTATTAGACTCGGTTAAAGAGAAGGATGGTGGAGACTCCGAAAATCATTTCCAGTCTAACGATTGAAACAAGGAAAGGACCATCAACTCAAGCTTTTTATATTCCCACGGCAAGGCAAGATATCCCAATGACAATGCAAAATAAAGGAGTCTCCAACCCAACAAATGAAAGAATGAGGTATTCTTTTTACCCTAAAGTGCAGTCATTTAGACCATTGAATGTGGTGGAGCAATTGAAAAAGGTTCCTGTTAATGTATCATTATGGGATATGTTAGCCATCCCTGAATAGAAAGTACTATTGCAAGAGGCTCTGAAATGTCAAAATGAACCTAAGGCTATTAGCACCAAGGAAAGCTTAGCAGATAAAGGAAAGGGTCAACCCAAAGTATCTTAACCACAGTCAGGATCTACCCTGGTAAATGAAAAGAAGAGGTGAGTAAATCTAACCCTAGCCATTTTTATATGACTCTGATAGTGTGGAAGAAGTTATTAAACAATTCAATGATAGACTTAGGTGAAAGAACCATAGTTATGCCTAAGAAAATAGCTAACGCTTTAAAGATAAAATATGAGCCATTAGCCAAAGGGGTGATGTAGTTAGATGGAAAATCAATTCAAACCATAGGGATTATCAAGGAACTCCCATTATAGTTGTATACTTGCCCAAATGTAATTGTCCTTCAAGAAGTGGTCATTGATATTCCTCCTATTTTTGGTTTATGCCTATTTAGAGATTTCACAACCAAAATTGGGGGATACACGTCTCTCGACTAGTCGCACCTAATTCTGAGAACTAAATATGGGTCAATGATGTAGTGATGGTGTTTAGGCACTCCTACTAACCTATCCCACCACTTGCCTTCCACAAGAACCAAGGACTACTAGTACTTTCTTCACAATTAGGCCTTTAGCCTTGTAGCCCTCAATAATAACCTGTCAGACCTTAACTCTCACATGTGGTATGATCTCTAGGAAACAAGGATAGTTTGGAGTACCCTTTTGGCTCATTGATAACATATCCAAAAATGGGTATGGCTTGTTTAAGAACAAAGGCCTTAAAACCTATGACAGACCTCTTTGCAACTAGGCCAATTAGGCCTATTTTACAAAACAACCCTATGCTATTTGCACCTCAAAACCTCCAAACCAATTCTAGCCTCTACTTGCATCACTAATGATCCAATTTCATAAGTTTCATTCATGGAAAGCAAATTCTATACGACTGTCCTATTCAGTCTACTCTTCTAGGCCTAATACATGGGCTTATTAGGCATAGTCCTGACAAAATCCTACCCTAACTCCACCTTCCATTCCTACAACTACCAAAATCATTAAACCTACCCTACTGTCTTCCATTCCACCAATTTTAAGGGAATTTGACCAGTGGAATGGTCTACAAATCTATACCCTAACCCTCAAAACCCTAGTTCAGGGTTTCTACATAGTTTTTAGACAAAACATTATATCTTTCATCAAACTCAGTGGTTTTCCTCAAAATCAAATGCAAAACAAAGGTAACTCACCCCTCTTTCACATTAAATACATTTAAGGGTACCACAGTACTGTACAAGACTGTACTACGACTTGGAACAGTAAAATTATAGACAAAATAGCAGAAAACATAGTTTTTATTCAGATTTTGTGCTTCACAATCTTCTCCAACCCCTCTCCTCGGGGTATGTGAAGGTATTTATCATATTTTAATCAAACTCCAATAGTCTACAACTATTTTTCAAACTGTATGACCATTTATCCCCTTCTGCTAGTACATTATTTGTGAAGTTGCAAAGCTACTCTTACCTTATTTGACATTATATGACAAAATATGACTCAAAAACATAGAAATTGGTCCTTATAGACCTTATTACATCCACTTGGGTGATAAAACACCTCAAACTTGTCCTAAGACACCTTTGACAAACACAAGGCCAAGATTGGCCATGGTGCTCCTACACCATACAATTGGGGTGAAAAAAATTTCATCATCCTGATGAAATGAGTTGTTGAATAGAGGTCCCATGCTATATGATATCTTCTTCTGACATCCAAGTAGCATCTTCATTTGCCAATCCAAGCCATTTGACCAAGTGTTCATTGTATACCTTGTTCCTTGTCCTCTTGACTTCCCTTGTGTCTAAGATGGCTTCAAGTTTCATTGGCTGACTAGGTGGAAGGTCCCTTATCTAATCTTCATCATCAGTTCCATCTGCTTCTTCATCTGCAAATAGTAGATCCTTTGAAAGGATACAGATCAGCCACATTGAAGATGGGTGAGATAGCAACTCCAGGAGGGAGTTCTATCTCATAGGCATTCTTCCCAAACTTGTGGACCACCTTGCAAGGTCCAATCTTCTTCATCATTAGTTTGGTGTGCTTGCCCTTAGGAAGCCTCTCTTTTCTCAGATGTGCAAGTACCATATCACCTACCTTGAACCGTGTTGGTTATTTTCCTAGACTGGATGCTTATTCCCAGTTATCTCTACAAGGTAGCCATCAGTGATCAACAGGATTCCCGGACCAGGGGCCAACAGTATAGGAGATAGACTCTATAAATATCTCCTCTTCTTCTTTATGGCTCTGCAGAACCAAAGGGGGGTATTCCCTACTCAGCATCCATGAGATATAACTATGCAAAGGCTGGGATGCTGACACAAAGCAGATAAATCCTTTATTATGCAGACCAAAACTATGAGATAAGTGCAAAGGGGCTAGCTTTGGGCCTATATTCAGTTGTAGACAGAGGATTTTGGATCCTAAAACTACTTCTAAAGTCCTAAAAGGTTTGATCTTGAAGTTTAAGTTTGATTTTATGTTTGGATGGAAAACATGGACCTGGGGTGTAACCTCAATAAAAGACTAGATTGGTGCCTATCCAAGGCTCGGAGTCAATAGACATACACCTATGAATGACCAGCATAAACATATACCAAAGACTGATTTTCAAGGGGAGTTGCTTAGTATCTGCCTTACAGATACTTCCCAAAATAAAGTGTTCAGCTATCTCTGCTTACAATATCCTCACTGCAATATATTCTTCTCAATACTTAACTTAAAACATTTAATCTACTGCTTGAGCAGATGTAAGAAATCAAGCATTCAACATAGTAAGTCTGTATTCTAGAGTCTTAGACAGTCCTTAACTGTTTAGATTCAGAGGAAGCACACATTCAATTTGGAGACACATAATAGAACACATGCAATATAGCATTACTCATTTGAATCAACATGAAACCAGTAAATTTATGCTAGAAACATACAACATGAGACTCATAAACTCACAAGACATCAAGAACAGGGCCACCAATGAAGTTGTAATGTGTCACAACACCAGAATTATTGTCCAGTTTTCAACCCCCAAAATGAGTGACACAGTCCGCTTTTTATAGCAGAATTGTGTACTCACAAAATTTGCAAGGCAAAAAACCAAAAATCCAGCCAGATACATTGCACCAAAAAATGGCACCGAAATTAATCAATGCAGCTAGGGAAAACAGAGGAGAGAGCAAGTAAAATCGGGATCTAGGCCGCCGGTCAGGGACATTCCTCATCAATCGGGTAGTTGAACCAGTCAACTCGACCCATGCCTTCTGCAAAATCTGCCATTAAAGTTTCATCTACTCGCAGCCTCTGGAATGCAGCCGCAACAAGTCTCTAAAGTTTTTCCCTCCCTAACGCGGCTGCAGATACAAAGAAAAAACCCATTGTTGCAAGTTCAAAACGAGACCGTTGATCACTCTCCCTTTGTTGCGATCAACGGTGTCAAAATCTATTGAAAAGTTGCCAACCAACGAGATCATGCCACATAGGCACTCCACACTTCCATCGCTGACTTTTCCGCTCCACCATTTTGCCTTTCATAAAAATGAGGACACGTGGCGGCTTCCGCAACATCGGCTATCGGGACAGGTGGTAGCTTCCGTGCTTTCTTTGAAACAAAAAGACCCTTTTTCAAAACTTATGTGGAAGCTGACACATGTTGGGCTCTGCATTACTTTACTAAACTGTGTCTTTAGGTTCAAGTGGCCCCCACAGGTGACAGCTATCACAACCTGCGGCATCTGAAACTTGAGGCACTTTAATACCGGGACCCACAACCTCCCGCTTGCTTTCATAAGAGGAAAACAGGGGCAAGTCCGCAGAAGCTGACATTTGTCAAGCTCCGCAGCATCTCTTGAAACATTTAGAAACTTTTTAAAACTCATGCGGAAGCTGAAACATGTCGGGTTCCGCGTTACTTAGAAACCTTTAGTTGTTGATAACTGAGAGGGGGGGTGAATCAGTTATCATAATTATTTCTGCTTTCTGAACTTTATTAATAATCAATGTAACATTAATTCAAATAAGCAAACATAACCATGAAATGGAAATACACATGACAATATTTTTGATGTGGAAACCCTGTTAAGGGAGAAAACTATGGGGTGATTAACCCAAGATTGTATTCTCTGTTAGAAGAATGGAAATACAAAATGACACTTGCCAATTAGGGCTCACTACCTGAGCACACTGCTCACAAGAGGCACACTGCCTACAAGAGACTCACTGTCTACAAAAAGAGTGTTATACAATACTTGAATTGATTTGGAGCATCTACATATGCTAGAGTTCAGTTCCGGTTAGGCTCAGTACACTGATCTGCTGCACTTTATCTTTCCTCTTCTTCTATGCTGCTTTCCTTTCACATATCAGACCTTCCTTACTACTTTCGCTCTACTTTTCTACTTTTATTCGCACATCACAAAACAACTTCAACACAACTCACAACTAAATTCATCTTGTATATATATCTGCACAAGTGATTTCATCGCCTTTCAAGCCGGCATTCGGAATAGTTAATCTTTTCACAAACTCTGATCTGTCAGCTGAATCCTTGCACATCAAGTAATGCAGATCAAGCATATACTTGTAGAAGTCATCGATCACGTCGGCCAAACATAACTTATGCCTTAAAAACCTTTTCCATCATCAATAACACATCTGGAATAAAGTCTGATGTTCTGCCAGTCAGTTCTTCCTCTGTTCACACTGTCACTTGGGAACCTGACACTCAAGCATTCATATCTCTTTATCCTTTCCACACCGGAGGCTCAAACCCTAGAATCTATCAGTCAAGATACTCCTCTTAACTTCCCCAAATCCACACTTCACCAAGATACTTCCTCTGAGAGATCCGGACCTGTCTGTCAGACCTTGCCACATGCTCTATTCTTGTTTACCAAACCACAATATTCTTCACTCTGACTTCCGGTAGAGACATACCATGTCTTGCGGATGTGTGGGATGAACTTTGTTACCATCAATGACAACAATCATGAATCCATATAGTGTCTCTTGCCAACAATCTCCCCCTTTGGCATTGATGGCAACACTTAGTGAAAAATGGCTAAGTGAAAAATGGCTAAGTGTTTACATTATGCTCCCCCTTGGCTGATGCTTTATTTTTATATACATTTTCCAGAGCTCCCCCTTAGTTGGATTCCTCATTTTTCACTGCTCCTCACTCCCCCTTTGACATCAATTACAAAGGGTAGGGTCCGCATACCAAAATTTTCAAAATCTTGTCTGCACAAGTATATACTTATGGAATACTTACATATACTGAAGTATATCTACAAAAGTTGTTTTCAATTGAATGAATTCTGTAGCCCAACTTTGCTTCATTCTGTCCAAAATTGATATATGGCTGCTCAACAGGAATGCAAACACATCTGCCCTTTTTAGATCTATTGGATCATTGGTCTGGGCTGTGATTTGAGCTTCTTTGATGGCCTCATGCATGGCCTCTAACTTAGGGACAATTATGCCTCTAAGCTCACTCAACCTACTGATTCTATTTTTCTTCTCTTTTTCAAGCTTCTTAATTTCATTTAAAACTACAACCGTTTGACATTCTTAATTTATTATTGATGTAGTAAGTGGATCAAAATTTTGAGAAAGTTTTATCAGTTTATCGTCCTGTTCTTTCATTTTCTTCTCAATCTCCACTATTGCTTTGGACCAGGATATACAAAATTTGTATACTTCTCCGCCATCTTTAAGAGCATTTTCTAAGCTCTTTATTCCAATATTCATATTTCTCCTATCATTAATTATCAACCCTTGTACCTCTGATAATCTTTTTGCAAGAAATTCCTTCCGGACCTTATCTTTTGCTGACTTCTCTGGGGAATCAAAATGTGTGCAAACACTATTGACTAGAGTTTTGAGATTACCAGATGAGGAGGCTGTGGGATCCTTCTGAAATGATGGCATAATCTTTTCTAGCACTCCGGAAGTAGCTTCTATCAACTCATAGTCTTCCATGTGAGACTTTAGGAGTTTTTCTTTAGCCTTTGCATTAGCAAATGAAGCTATCTTCATTGTCTGTACCAGAGAAAGAGAATCAAAATTAAATGGTCCTTGTAGAAGCTCTGGTTCATCAATCTCCATTGTTTCTTTGTTCAAGAATTCTTGAACAGTTTTTGTAGTGTCTCTTGCCGGAACAGATTTTTCTTCTCTTCTGCATTCTTAGAGCTGTCTCTTGGAGCTTTCTCTCCTTCTACATTCTTACCACTAGCAGTTGTGGTCTTCTCTGTTGAAGTTTGCAACCTTGGTACTGTCAACTTCTTTTTCCTTCACCTCTGCATCTTTCTCCTGTATTCTGTCTTCTCCTTTAGATCCAGAGACTGTAGGGGAAACCGGAGGAGAGATATTTGTTTGTTCATGAGCCACCTCTTCCGGAATAGAGGATTTTGAGCCCTTGTCTTTACCAAAGTCCTTTGTGATGGGAATGTTGAACTTTTTAAGAGCATTTCAGAGGATCTCTTCAGTCTCTCTTGCCACTTTGTCGGTTTCACCAAGCATGAGCTGATTCATCCTGGCTTTGCTCCGGAATGCATCCTTGCAATCTTTAAAGATCATATTCATTTGCTGTGGAGTGATTGAAGGGAAGAGCTAAATGGTGACCTATTCCTAGATCTCAAGATCTTTTGCTCGAGCATTGTTCTTCCTCATTTCAAGCCTTTTCTCTAAGCTTTTGGGAATTAGAGAGATAATTTCAATAAAAGCTTTGTTGTAAGTGTTCAAAAACTAAACTGTGGCTTGCTCCAGAATCTTTTTATCTGCTTCATTATATGCATCATAGAATTTTGTTAAGGGTTGCAGGTTCCCATCCACAGTGATTGCTTTCACTACAACATCTAAAGATAGAGTGGGTTTTTTAGCAAATTCCTCTTCCTTCTCTTCTTCTCCTTGATCAGTAGAGTGTTCACCAGATGATTTCTTCTTCTTCTTTAGTTTCTTTATCTCCTCATCTGATTCGGTTTCCTCTTCATCTCTTTGACTGGCATAAGCCCTTGTGGCTTTTGTCTTTGTTCTTTTCTCTCCTTTGCCAGATGATTGTGCTTCCGGTTTTGATGTCCTTGAGCTTTTGGCAGTGGTAGGTGCAGAACTCTTGGATGATCTGGTCCGGGTGGAAGGTTTTATCGGAGCACTTTCCTTACTTTTCTTTTCTACCTTTTTCTTTTCTTCCTCAGCCTTTTCCATCTTTTTCTTGTTGGCATCAAGTGCCTCCTTTGAGATGCCAAAGCCTTTGGCAACATCTTCTACTTCTTTTCTCACTTTCCTCTTGATCTCTGGCTGCTTTAGCTCTGTATGAATTTTCACACTTAGTTCTTCAAAGGTTCCAAATCTTTCTGCTTTTGGGTCCTTTGGCTGACTGAGCATGTGTTGAACATGCAGCTCTATAATTTGTTCAACTTCATACCCCATAGGCATGATCCAGACTGTCCTTGGCTCTATTGCCTCCATTAGGCATTGATCAGTATCTACCATGAAGCACACTGTATCCTTGTATTTCTCAACTACTAATTTGCGAATTCTTTCTCTGATTTGCATTGTATTTTGAAATTGCTTGAAGTAACCCCATAGAGCTGTATTCCTTGCCTTAGCATCCCCAAGATCATGTAAGTAATCTTTGATCTGAATTGCTACCGGTTTGTCATTTTGCCATACCCATCCATTTGATCCGGGCAACTCATTCATGAAGTAGAAAAATAGACATAGTATTAGTCCACCATATTTAAAGGAGTTCTTTTCGTCCTTTTTGATCTTCTGTATGTTTTCCATTAATTGGCTCAAAAGAAGTTCACAGAGATCATATTCTACATTCTTTCTTAGCATCTCATAGGCAGTATATACTGCAGTTCCGGATACTGAATTCTCCCCATTGGAGTGATATATCTTGTATCCTATTATCATAGATGCAAACTTGATATCCGGGTCAGTAATATCTTCAATGGTCATTGCCCTCTTATCAAATTTTGATCCGGTGGCCTCAGTTACAATGTTGTTTTTGATAGATTTGAGGACAGGTATTCCTCCGGAGGAGTGTAAACCAGTTACTGCCTTAATTGCTTCCTTGGTGATTTTGCAAGGCCTGTTAAGCCATAGAAAGTTGTCATGTACCCTACTCAACACATACCAGACCCATTCATCTTCTTCAAAGCAGGGGAAATGAATGAACTGATCAAAATGTTTCTCCTGGATGCCCTTATATTCTGGTTTAAGCTCAAAAGCATCGTCTATCAGTTGTTTGTGATAGATATCTCTTAGTTTGAATTCTCCAAACTCTTCAATATTTGCATGTATGTAAACCCTAATGTCTTCTGTGTGCAGAACGCCATGCGGAACACTAGAGAATGCTCCTAGGGGATCTACCTCCAATGATTTGTATGGATGTTTCTTAAATTTAGGGCGGGGCCTATCAGAGATTTTTACAATATTTGGAGTACCCATCATTCAAGGATTTAGAGAGAGATATTTGATAATGAAGAATACCTTTTGCACCTTTTGGTTTCATGGATTTGGCCAGATCAATTTCTGGATGAATTGACTTCTGCAAATGATCTTTGATGAACTTGAGGAATTTTGTTGCAGAGCTTCACTTTTCGTTTCTTCTTGAATGCAGAATGAACAAGTGATTAATGAGAAAACCCTTATATTGCTCCGCAAACCCTAATGTCAGGTTGCAATAAATGCTAGACCTAAGTTATTCCAGTTTGCCTTATTCGGATGACTTGAAGAACCGGATCAATCCTGATCTTTAAACATCATGCAGATCTTCCAAATCTTAACCATAGTTTGTTTGGATGTTTCCCTTATGAACCCTTCAATCCGCAACTCTTCTTGTGCCAATTCTGGCACCAATTGACTAGCTGGGGGAACAAGGTTTTCTTTGTGTCTCCCCCTAAGCCAGAGCTCACCTTTTAATTTCTGGAAGGAATATCAGCACCAGAGTCTGGTGCGGATCCATCCTCTACATTCTCTGTACTTTTCTTCACCCAAATCTTGTTCATCTCACTTCAAATTTCATCTGAATTCACTTTTTGTTTTCCCTTATCTTGATTCTGATTATGATATACTGGACCTCTTTTGTCCTGATTCTTGCTTCTACATAATTTTGCAATATGACCAGATCTATTGCAAATTTGGCAAACAACATTTCTTTGCATATTTGATTGATATCCTTTTGATCTGCATTGATTAGCCATATGACCTATTCTATTGCATGCAAAGCATCTACCATTGAATGATTTGTTCATTTGCATATTTCTGCATTCATGAGATTTGTGACCATACCTTTTGCAGTTAAAACACTGTCCGGAGAAGGATGAATTAGTCTGATTCATTCTCTTTCTGCACTGATTAGCTTTATGACCAAAGTTATTGCAGTTGTGGCAGTATCCATTGAAGGATGGATATCTTTGAGCATTAGGCTATCTTACCGAAGGTCTTCTAGGCCTGTTCCTTAGATTTTCTGATCCAAAATTCTTCTGACCAGATCCAGAGCTTTCTCCTTTCTCATATCCCAAACCACACTTGTCATCTACCCTCTTTTGACTTCCAAGAAGAACTTCAAGTTGAGCAGAACTTATCTTGATTTTCTCTTTATATTCATTTGCTGTTTGAAGATCCCTTTTGAGAGAGACAATTTGATCCTGAAGTTTTTCTTCATTATCTTTAGCATCTTCAAGATCAAATTCAAGATGTCTGATAATTCTATCCATCTGGTGGCAATCTTCTAATTTTTCTTTGAGAGATTGTCTTAGATTATCTTTAGTTTTTCTTTTCTCTTCAACTCCTTGGGTAAACTTCATAACTCCTGATTCCATTTCATGTCTTACCATAATGATGTCTTTTGATAACTTTTCACATAACTTGGTTTTCTTATTCAGCTCTTCATTTGCATCATTTGCTTCAACTTGACTTGCCAATTTCTGAAGCAACTCCTTTCTCTTTTTCATAGAGAGACTTAATTTGTCTTTTATTTCTCTTATAAAATCATCAGCCTATTTGAGTCTTTCCTTTAATTCATTGACTTCAGAGTTTGACTGCTCAAGATCATCAAGGACAGTCTTGAGTTGCTCCCTTAAACCATATGCATCCTTTTGGATTCCTAGATCTTCCTCAAGCTGTTAGACTCTGTTCGGAGGAACTTGGCTCTGATACCAATTGTTGATAACTGAGAGAGGGGTGAATCAGTTATCCTAATTATTTCTGCTTTCTAAACTTTATTAATAATCAATGTAACATTAATTCAAATAAGCAAACATAACCATGAAATGGAAATACACATGACATAATATTTTTGACGTGGAAACCCTGTTAAGGGAGAAAACCATGAGGTGATTAACCCAAGATTGTATTCTCTGTTAGAAGAATGGAAATACAAAATGGCACTTGCCAATTAGGGCTCACTGCCTGAGCACACTGCTCATAAGAGGCACACTGCCTACAAGAGACTCACTGTCTACAAAAAGAGTGTTATACAATACTTGAACTGATTTGGAGCATCTACATATGCTGGTTAGGCTCAGTACACTGATCTGCTGCACTTCATCTTTCCTCTTCTTTTATGCTACTTTCCTTTCACATACCAGACCTTCCTTACTGCGTTTGCTCTACTTTTCTACTTTTATTCGCACATCACAAAACAAATTCAACACAACTCACAATTAAATCCATCTTGTATATATATCCACACAAGTGATTTCATCACCTTTCAAGTCAGCATCTGAAATAGTTAATCTTTTCACAAACTCTGATCTGTCGGCTAAATCCTTGCACATCAAGTAATGCGGATCAAGCATATACTTGTAGAAGTCATCAATCACGTCGACCAAACATAACTTATGCCTTAAGAACCTTTTCCATCATCAGTAACACATCCAGAATAAATTCTGATGTTCTGCCAGTCAGTTCTTCCTCTGTTCACACTGTCACTTGGGAACCCGACACTC
This sequence comes from Cunninghamia lanceolata, assembly GCA_027924645.1. Lineage (NCBI taxonomy): Eukaryota > Viridiplantae > Streptophyta > Pinopsida > Cupressales > Cupressaceae > Cunninghamia > Cunninghamia lanceolata. The sequence continues at coordinate 421,292 of BSBN01000484.1, forward strand.
AAGCATTCATATCTCTTTATCCTTTCCACACCGGAGGCTCAAACCCTGGAATCTATCAGTCAAGATACTTCTCTTGACTTTCCCAAATCTGCACTTCACCAAGATACTTCCTCTGAGAGATCTAGACCTGTCTGTTGGACCTCGCCACATGCTCTGTTCTTGTTTACCAGACCACAACATTCTTCACTATGACTTCCGGTAGAGATATACCATGTCCTGCGGATGTGTGGGATGAACTTTGTTGCCATCAATGACAACAATCACGAATCCATATAGTGTCTCTTGCCAACATTAGTATCTCACCGGGGAAGGGTCATAAATAAAAGCAACATTGGCGCTACATCCACTACGTGGCACCTTCCGTGGCACTTTAAGACTCACAACTGTGGCCCACCACGATTCAATACTTTGCATCGCGGGGCATAGAGAGATATGCGGAAGCTGACACTTGGCAAGCTCCGTGTCCATTATAAAGACACGTGGCGCCTTTCGCAAACATAATGAAACTTTTGAACCTAGTTTCCGCTGTTGACACGCGGCGCTTTCCGTGCGAAGGAACTTAGAAACTGTGTTGGAAACATTAATACACGTGGCACGATCCGCAGCATCTAAGGCTCCTCACTGGGACCCACCCCCGCATCTTCACTTAGCACCAAAATAAGAAATGAACCATAATGCGGAAGCTGCCACTTGGCATGCTCCGCAGCCATCACAAGAGACACATGGTGCCTTCCGTGCGCACACTAAAACATTTAGAGGAGTATCTCGGCTACTGACACATGGTGCCTTCCGCGTGCACACAACTTGAAACAAAATAGAAACATTTCCCACCACACGGCACACTCTGCGTTAAAGTTACATAGTTAGAAACAAAAGTGCGGCTTGAACTGTGGCTCGACACTTGGCAGATCCTGCCATACTAGCAAAAAGGAAACCCTCATAGCCACACTCAAAAATAGTTATAGACATAGGAAACTGAAACCCGAAAAGCACCTAAAATGCATCTGACTCATTTTTATCATCATTTTCAAGGGCCAATGGAGATTTAGCATAAACAATAATAGGGGCTTCGCAAACCTATTTTGAAAAATCCAATCCCTAAGTGAACACCACCAAACCAAACATCCTTCCTTTTCAAATCTTCCTTCTTCTTGTACTTTTCAACACTCTTCTCAAGAGTTTCTTTGACCTACTGATGGATGTCACTTATAGTAATGGCAAAATCTTCTCCTTGTGCACTCCTATTGTCCAATCCCCTCAAATCTCTCAACTCATATATGCCCCTTGGTTTCATACCATACACAACTTCAAAAGGGCTTCTTCCTATACTCTTGTTGACAGAGTCATTATAGGCATATTCTGCTTGAGGCAGTATGAGATCCCATGACTAATTGTGTTCCTTGGTGAGACACCTCAACAAGTTTCCCAATGACCTATTAACAACCTCAGTTTGCCCATCTGTTTGGGGATGGTAGGCAAAACTATAAGTTAGATTGGTTCCCAACTTTTTCTACAAGGTCCTCCAAAAGTGACCAATGAATTTGAAAGATTCTCTATCATACACTATGGTTAAGGGCAACCCATGGATCCTTACAACTTCCTTAAAGAACAAACTTGCTATATGAGAGGCATCATTTGTGGACTTACAAGCAATGAAATGGGCCATTTTACTGAACCTATATCTACAACAACAAAAATACTGTCATACCCTTTTGAGGTCTTGGGCAGACCCAAAACAAAGTCCATGTTGATTGACTCCCATGGGTGGTTGGGTATTGGCAAAGTTTGGTACAAACCTGCATTGGAACTTGATCCCTTAGCCCTTTGACATATCACACAACTCTCCACAAATTTCTTTACATCAACATGCATTCTAGGCCAGTGATATAACCTTTTGACCTACTCCAATGTATTGTCATATCCAAAATGTCCACCTAGAATGCCATAGTGCTTTTCTCTTATTAGATTTTCTCTCATGGAGCATTTTGGCATGCACAACTAAGCACATTTGAAGAGAAATCCATCTTGTAACACAAACTTAGAAAATTCACTGTGAAAAGTGGCTTGGGACTGATTACAAACATCAAAAACATCTCTGAAATCCTCATCATCTTGATACATATCTTTGAGTGCATCAATGCCTACACTTTGTAACTTGATCTCTTGCACCATCATAGACCTTCTACTCAGGGCATCAACAACCTTGTTTTCTTGTCCTTTCTTATGTTTTAATGTGAAGGTGTAGGCTTGCATATACTCCATCCATTTCATGTGTCTATGACTCAATTTATCTTGGCTGTTCAAAAAGCTCAAGGCATGATTACCAGTGAAGACAATAAACTCCTTTGGTAGGAGGTAATGCCTCCACTTCTTGAGGGACTGCACCATAGCATAGAGTTCAAGATCATATGAAGAATATCTTCTCTTAGCTTCATTAAGCTTTTCACTAAAAAATGCAACTGGCCTTCCATCTTGACTGAGGACTGCACCTATGGCATACTGGCTTGCATCACATTCAATTGTGAACACCTTGTTGAAATCAGGGAGTGCAAGAATAGGTTGTTGAGACACCCTTGTCTTCAAGTATTCAAAGCTTTCTTGTGCCTCATTAGTCCATTGGAATTTAGTATTCTTCCCTCCTTTGATAGTATCAATGATTGGTGAGCAAATGTGGCTAAAGTTCTTGATGAACTTCCTATAGAAGGAAGCTAATCCATGGAAACTTCTGACCTCTGTTGTTGCTCTAGGGGTTTGCCAATTGAGTATGGCCTCTACCTTTGAAGGATCATCTTGAGTGTACCCTTGGATATCACAAACCTAAGATAAACAAGCTCCTCTTTCATGAATTCACACTTCTTGAGATTAATCATCAATTTCTCTTCATTCAATCTCTTCAATACCATGTCCAAGTGTTGCAGGTGCTCTTCTTTTGTTTTGCTATATACAACAATGTCATTTAGGTATACCGCCACAAACTTGCCTATGAAAATGCTTAAGGACTTCATTCATGACTCTCAGGAATGTACTTGGGGCATTTGATAACCCAAATGGCATCACTAGCCATTCATAGAGACCCTCATTAGTCTTGAAGGTAGTTTTCCATTCATCTCCTTCCCTTATCCTTATTTGGTGGTAACCACTCTTTAGATCTATCTTTGAAAAATAACATCATCACCTAGACTATCCATTAGATCTTCTATCCTGGGTATAGGGAATCTATACCTGATTGTAATCTTGTTTATTGCTCTTGAATCAGTGCATAGTCTCCACTCTCCATCCTTTTTGGGTGCTAGAACTGTTGGTACAGCACAGGGGCTCAAACTCTCCCTTATAAGACCTTTGTCTAGAAGTTCTTGAACCTGATTTTTGATTTCTTCATTCTGTTTTGGTATCATCTTGTATGCTGCCTTGTTTGGTAAGCTTACACAAGGGATAAGATCAATATGATGACTCACATCCCTTATGGGAGGCAATGAACTAGGTAGATCCTTCACCACTATATCTTCATATTTATCCAATAGGGCCTGCACCTCCTTTGGTATTCTTTCTACATCTGATGTTGCCCTATCTGATATAGACTTGCCAGTGATGGAATATCCAACCTCTTCCTCATTCAAGGTCTTCAAAAACTCTTTCTCCTTTACCACCATCACACTTGGTCCTTCATGGATTGCTGCATCATCTTCTTTCAATGGTGTAAGAGTGTATGACACTCCATCCTTCACAATCATGTAGGTGTTCTTCTCCCCATCAATCTTGGCCTTTTTGTCAAACTGCCATGGCCTACCTAGGAGCAAGTGGCATATATCCATAGGGATGATGTCACACAAGATTTTGTCCTTGTAGGCACCAATGTTAAACTCCACCCAAGTCTGCTCATTCACAAGCACTTGTTGACCCTTGTTGAGCCATGATACTTTGTAAGGTGTAGGGTGAGGACTCTTCTTCATTTTCATCTTTTCTACCATTTCCAAAGAGACAAGATTGTTAGTAGAACCAGAATCAACAATGACCTTACATACCTTTCCTTGTGCTTTGCAAGTTGTCCTGAATAAAGCCTTCATCTGTGGAGGTTCATTGGTGGTTGGCACTTTCCTCCTTATCATCAGGGACTCTACTACCTCTGGGGCTACATGGACAGATGGTGAGTTCACACTCTCTTGGTCCTCTTCTTGCATGATTTGTTTTTCAGGGCACTTCCAAGCAGGGTGACCAAATTGGCCACATTGGTAACACTTTCCTAAGAAAGCATTGGACCCTCTTCCTAGTCCACCAAACCTCCCTCTATTGTTTGGCCTCCTACCTCTAAAACTACCCCTTGATTCACTATTTTTCTCTTGTTGTCCACTTGATTCTCCTTGTTTTTGAAACTGGCCTCTTCCAAAACTACCCTTGCCTCTATTATTCTTTCCGCTGCCCCTAGTTTTTTGTTCTTATCTCCTCTTTATCTTCTCTTTTGCCCTCATTGCTAATTGGAAGCATTCTTCCACACTCCTAGGGGTGGCAAGGCATATTTCATCCTGGATGTTGAGCCTAAGCTCATTCATATACCTAGCAATTTTCTCCACCTCATCCTTAGTGTGACTTGCCCTCATGGTCAACTTGTGGAACTCTTGTGTATAGGCCATAACATCCATCTCCTTTTGCTTTAAATTTTGCAGCCTTCTAAAGGTTTGAATGGCATGATCCCTTGGTAGGAATTGACTCTTCACTTTGGACACCATCCTATCCCATGAACAAATTTTTGATTTGCCTTTCCTTAACCTCTCCAACTGAACATAGTTCCACCATGTCAATACTGTTCACTTCAACTTGGTCTTTGCCAACTTGACCTTTTGCTCTTTTGGCATCTCCTTGTAATCAAAGTAGTTGTCTAAGGCATCAATCCAGTCTAACACTTCCTCACTATTCATTTTCCAATCATACATGGGTAACACCATCTCGACTTCAAGGTTTTCCCCTTTCACAGCCTTCAGCACCTTCAAAAACTTTCTATCTTCTGGATCCATCTCTTCCTCATTGGATCCCACTTGAGGGCTCACATCCTCTCCCTGATTCTCTTCCTCTTGGTCACTATCTTCCTCAGTGACCCTACCTCTTCTTAGGTTTGCTTCTATGGTTGCTAGTCTATCTAGGACTTCATCTTAGGATTCCTTCATCATTCTCACTTCTCTAGTGAGGACCGTATTGCTTCTAGGAGGCATCTTGCAACTACTCCTTCACACTTCAACCTCCTTCTTTCTTCCCAATCAGAACCTAATGCTTTGATACCACTTTGATGCAGTGATGGTGTTTAGACACTCCTGCTAACCTATCCCCCCACTTGCCTCCCACAAAAACCAAGGTCTACTAGTACTTTCTTCACAATTAGGCCTTTAGCCTTGTAGCCCTCAATAATAACCTGTCAGACCTTAACTCTCACATGTTCTATGATCTCTAACAAACAAGGACAGTTTGGAGTACCCTTTTGGCTCATTGATAACATATCCAAAAATGGGTATGGCTTGTTTAAGAACATAGGCCTTAAAACCTATGATAGACCTCTTTGCAACTAGGCCAATTAGGCCTATTTTACAAAGCAACCCTATGCTATTTGCACCCCAAAACCTCCAAACCAATTCCAACATCTACTTACATCTCCAATGATCCAATTTCACCAGTTTCATTCATGGAAAGCAAATTCTATATGATTGTCCTATTTAGTCTACTCTTCTAGGCCTAATACATGGGCTTATTAGGCATAGTCTTGACAAAATCCTACCCTAACTCCATCTTCCATTCCTACAACTACCAAAATTATTAAACCTACCCTACTGTCTTCCATTCCACGGATTTTGAGGGAATTTGACCAGTGGAATGGTCTACAAATCCATACCCTAGCCCTCAAAACCCTAGTTCAGGGTTTTTGCATAGTTTTCAGACAAAATGTTATATCTTTCATCAAACTCAGTGGTTTTCCTCCAAATCAAATGAAAAAAAAAGGTAACTCACCCCTCTTTCACATTAAGTATGTTTCAAGGCACCACAATACCGTACATGACCGTACTACGACCTGGAACAATAAAATTGTAGACAAAATAATAGAAAACAAAGTTTTTATTCAAATTTTGTGCCTCACAATCTTCTCCAACCCCTCTCCTCAGGGTATGTGAAGGTATTTATCATATTTTCATCAAACTCCAATGGTCTACAATTGTTTTTCAAACTGTATGACCATTTATCCCCTTCTCCTAGTACATTGTTTGTGAAGTTGCAAAGCAACTCTTACCTTATTTGACATTATATGACAAAATATGACTCAAAAACATAGAAATTGGTCCTTATAGACCTTATTACATCCACTTGGGTGATAAAACACCTCAAAATTGTCCTAAGACACCTTTGACAAGCACAAGGCCAAGATTGGCCATGGTGCTCCTGCACCAGTCAAATATGAAAGTGTTGTCAGAACCATTATGTTAGGAACATATAACTAATGACGCAACATTGAAATTTGAAGCATCCCATGCTATGATCACTAGAGAGGAAAGAGTTTATGTGGAGGAAATGGGAGGATGGAATGAAACTGATGGAAATGAACTAGGTGAGAGCCATCTGTTAGATATGACACAGGGTGATCCTTTTGGGAATTATGATTCTACTAGATTAGGAACATATGTGATTTTTTATGAAGACCCTGAGATACCTAAAATAATGAGCTAGTGAGGAAACGAAAGGGAATACCCAAGTGAAGATTCCATGATATGGACTTTGAATTTTTATGGAGCAAGAAGCAAGAATGGTGTAGGAGCAGACATTTGCCTTACCTCACCAAAGGGGGAAAAGATCCTCAGAGCCTGCGGTTCCATTTTTCCTATACCGACAACAAAGCAGAATATGAGCCCTTGGTACACGGCCTAATTCTTGCTAAGAAGAGAGGAATAGGGAATTTGAGGGTTTTTGATGACTCAAAATTGGTAGTGAAATAGATCAGAGAGACAACTACAACAAAAAATGTTAGAATGAGATCTTATCACCACCGTATATGGGACATGATTGAAGATTTTGATGCTTTCAATATAGAGGTCATACCAAGGTCCCATAATTCTGAAGCAGATGGAATGGCCCAAATTGGATCTCAGTTTGACCCCATGAAAGACCTGTTGGCTAATAACGAGACAGTCAAGGTTATTATTCACTCTGCTATTCTGGATAATGGAGATAACTGGCAAGTTTTGGATATTGATCTTCAATTCCTTTTATTCTTACAGTAGTCAGGGGAATTTGCAGACCAGTTGTAGCCCAAGATTGAGGAAGCCTACGGTGATCAGATAATGCACTTGAAATCAAATAAGCTGCCAAGGGGATTGATAACCCTAGAGAATATTTTTGACCCTAATGATGCAAGTTTAGACAAGAGGAATTTTGTGGCCAACAAAGAGGATTATTTAGAGATTGAGGCCAGTAATGGCAAAAGGCTAAAGGTGGGTGTTGTTACTACTCAAGAAGGAAGAGATAGATTAATATCTCTATGCAATAAATATGATAAAGTGATAGCATGGACTTATGATGATCTCCATGGTTACAATAAGGAGATAGTTCAACATACTATTGAATTGACCGAAGAATCAAAGCCTATACAACAAAAACAAAGACTAGTAAATATAAAGATTGAGTCTCTTATGGTAGAAGAACTCAAGAAGTTGTTGGAGTAAAAAAAAAATTCCAATAAAACACTCAACATGGGTGTCCAACTTAGTGCCAGTAAGGAAGAAAAATGGAGAGATAAGGTTGTGTGTTGATTTTAGGGATCTGAATAAGGCCTCTCTTAAGGATCATTACCCCCTTCCTTCAATGGAACAAAATAGACTGTAGCTGGGGTTGAAAGGTTTTCTTTACTAGATGGTTTCTCTAGTTATAATCAAATTTGGTTGGCAAAAGAGGATCAATTCAAAACTGCTTTTACCACCAAATGGAAAACTTTTACATATGCAAAGATGCTTTTTGGAATTTCTAATGCCGGGGCAACATTTCAGTGTGCCATGGGTATTGCTTTTAGAGGATTAATAAATAAGATTATACTGATTTATCTAGATGATCTAAATGTATTCACAAAATCTGTTGAAGACCATTTTGATCATTTTGAAGCCATATTCCAAAGGTGCCAAGAGTTTGGGATTTCATTAAATCCTAAGAAATGTGTGTTTAGAGTGCCTCAAGATAAGCTTCTGGGGCATATAGTCTCAAAAGAAGGGATCTCCATAGATGTCTCTACCCGTGGCAAGAAGGTAGTTTAATCTTTCTTAGGAAAGATTAACTTTGTGAAAGGAAGCTAGGTGTGCAGAAATCGCTTCCTACACTAATCTAATGAGGGGAGAACTATACAAATTCAAATTAATCCTTACAATAACAACAACATGAAACATGTAAATGAGATATTTAAGCAATACACATGAACCAGAAAGAAGATAGAAGAAGAGAGACAAAGATATAATGTGGGGAAATCCCTTATCGGGTGAAAATCCCCACACTCAAAAACCTGCACAATGTATTATCAAAACTGAATATGGTTTACAATACACTTGCAATGCAAGCTTCAATAGTCTTTGACACTCATGTCTGGAGTCAATTCGACAACATAACATTACCTGTCAATCACATAATAATTCTCCTCCTCCAAGCACCTATTTATATAGAATATACAAGGCAGAATTGGTCTTATCTTGAGATGGGCATCCAACTTGGCCTCATGGCCCAAAACCCACGCCTAAGGACACTTGGTCAACATTGTAGAATGTTCTTGACACTTGTCCATAGCTCCCATCCCAAAGAGGTTGCCTATTTCCAAAATGGGCTATGACAGATGCTCTTACGACTCTTACGACTGTCATAGAATCTGTCATAGCAGTTACAACTTACAGCTATAAGAGAATCTATCATACATAGGCTATAAATAGTATATTCTCTTACAACATGTCATAATCCACCTTGGGGTGCCCAAATATGTTTTTTTCAAAGATGCTTCATGAGAAATGTCTCCACCTATCTTACAAGCTTCTATTTCTAACTCTTACATGTCATAACTTTGTCATAGGAATCCGTCATAACCGTTTCGGTCAACATTCCCTTACACAACATCCAAGATGCCGACACATGGAAAAATTATCCTACCACTAAGTGGGATGCCTATCTCCTCATGTGAGAAAAAAATTACAAGTTGTCATCTTCCATGTAGGATGACACATCACCGTGCCACATCCCACAACATGACAATATGGAATTTACAATTTATTTACAACATAGGCAATGAATTAATAAATACAATCATAAATAGTGCAAGGAATTACCAAGGTTGAGACACCTTAATTCCCAACATTCTCCCACTTGTTGAACACCTTGAAAGAGCCAATAGAATAACAAGATTTAACTACTATAGGCTGAGAGGTCCATAGACTCCGAACATCATTTGAACTTCTCTGTGCTTACTAGTTTCGTCAATGCATCTGCAACATTCTTCAAAGTATCTACCTTCTCCAAATTTACCATCCCATCCTCTACCATGTGTTGCACGGAGTGAAACTAAACATCAATATGCTTTGTTTTGACATGGAAAGTTAGATTCTTCGCAAGGCAAATTGCACTCTGACTGTCACAACAGATCATGATCTAACCTGCATCAATACCAATATCTGAACACAATCTCTTAAGACAAATGACTTCCTTACAAGCATGAGTTGCTGCCATATACTCAAATTCTATCGTAGACAAAGCAACCATAGGTTGTCACTTACTCATCCAACTAATAGCACCACCAAATAGTGTAAACACATAAGCACTGCTGGATCTCTTGCTGTCAATGTCACTTGCCCAATCTGAATCCACAAATCCACTAATATCAACAGAATGCTGAGGTCCTGTAACATTACCATGATAGCATATGGAATACTCAGAAGTACCCCTCAAATATCTGAACACTCGCTTAATTGCATCCCAATGAATCTGCCCAGGATTAGTCATAAATCGACTAAGGACTCCCACTGCTTGGGCAATGTCTAGTCTTGTGCAGACCATAGCATACATCAATCTACCAACAACACTAGCATAAGGTACTCTGCTCATGTCCTCCACCTCACTAGGAGATTTTGGACAATCCTCAATAGAAAACTTTATTCCCAAAAAACAGGAACACACAATGGTCTACAATCTGCCATGCAAAACCTATCCAACACGGTCTTCACATACTTACTCTGGCTTAACCAAAGTTTTCTGTTGGCTTTGTCTCTTCTGATTTCCATTCCTAGAATGTACCTGGCTGCCCCTAAATCCTTCATTTCAAACTGTGCTAACAACTAAGATTTAAAATCAGAAATCATATTCTTACCCTTCCCAATGAGCAACATATCATCAACATACAGTGCAACAATGAGAATATGATCACCATCAAACTTAAAATACACACAGTGATCTGATTTCAATCTCACAAATCCAATTGACAACACAAAGGCATCAAACTTCAAGTACCACCTCCTAGGAGACTGCTTCAAACCATACAAAGACTTCTTTAACTTGCAAACCAAAGTTTCTTTACCTTTCACCATGTAATGCTCTGGCTATGACATGTAGATTTCTTCCTCCAAATCACCATGAAAGAAAGTTGTCTTCACATCCATCTACTCTACCTCTAAATCATAAGATGCTGCAAGAGATAACAGGAATTGAATGGATGTCAGCTTTGCAATGGGAGAGAAGATCTCACCATAATCTATACCCTCCACTTGTGAATATCCCTTCACAAACAATCTGGCCTTATACTTCTCAACACTACCATCTATACCAAATTTCTTCTTGAACACCCATTTGCATCCAATGGGTTTTCATCCAGGAGGCAAAGGCACCAAGTCCCAAGTTTGATTCTTTTCCAAAGAAGCCATCTCATCCTCCATGGCCTCCTTCCAGGAACCTGCATCTTTCATTTCCATAGCCTCTGATACAGTTCTAGGTTCATCACTGTTAGTAATCAAAGCATAAGCACAACTAGAATCAAGCAATGTAAAACCAAACCTTTCAGGTTGCTTTCTTATCTGTGTAGACCTCCTCAAGGGCCGAGGTTGAGGTTAGGCTTCTTCATTTGAGCTTTTAGAGCTACCAGAGCTCTCCTCATCATCAGGTCCAACATTGTCTTTCTGTTCAGTCTTCTCAGGGGTAGTAGGAAACTGAACAACATCCTCTTTCTTTTCTTTTTCTTCTAGCTGTAAAACAATGGAAGAAGGTGTAAGCTCTTTGAAGATGACACTTCTGCTATACAACACTTTTTCAGCCACAGGGTCCCAAAGCTTGTATCCTTTCACACCGACACCATAGCCAATGAAGATACACTTAACAGCCTTGTTCTCCAACTTTGACCGCTTCTCCCTAGGTACATGTGCATATGCCTCACAACCAAAAACATGAAGATGCCTTACTGAAGGCTTTCTACCAGACCACACCTCCATGGGTGTCTTACCAACAAGAGCTGATGTATGAGATCTGTTTACAAGATAGCAAGCAGTGGCAACAGCTTCAGCCCAAAACTTTTGTTCTAGGCCAGCTCCACTAAGCATACTCCTAGCCTTCTCCATTAGTGTCCTGTTCATCCTCTCTGCAACTCCATTTTGCTGCAGGGTGTATGGAGTTGTCTTATGTCTTTCAATCCCAAGTTCCTTGCAATATTTATTGAATTCTGTAGAACAGAACTCACCACCATTGTCAGTTCTCAAACATTTAATCTTTTTACCAGTCTAATTTTCAACAAAGGCCTTAAACTCCTTAAACTTACTATAGACTTCAGATTTGCTTCTGAGAAAATAAATCCATATCCTTCTACTATAGTCATCTATAAATGATACAAAATATACAGATTTTGATAACGAAGGAACATTAACAGGACCAAATACATCAGAATGAACAAGGTCCAACACACCAGAAGACTTATGAGAACTTGAGTAAAACTTAACACAGTTTTGTTTTCTATAAATGTAATGTTTGCAAAAGTCAAACTCAAGATTACAATCATCTAACCCCTCAATGAGGTTCTTATTTTTTAGGGTACATAGACCCTTCTCACCAATGTGGCCAAATCTCTTATGCCATACCATTGTCTTTTCAGCAGGAAGTTTAACTTCTAATGCATGATTACAACCATTAGGACTAGATACAATAGATTTCTTCACTACTCATTTAGATGGTGGGGATGAAGTGACTGTTGCCCTCTTCCTTGAGTCAGAAGAACTATTGCATTGTGAAATGCATGCCTCTAGCTGAAATAGAGTACCTCTCCTAGTACCCTTAGCAAGCACCATAGCTCCTCTAGTCATCTTGCATCCTTCTTTCAAAAAGACAACCTGCACACCTGCATCATTCAACATACTTACAAAAAGAAGGTTCCGTGCTAAGTCTGGGATGTGCATAACCCCAGAGATCCCCTTCACTCATCCATTAGGGAATCGGATAGAGACTCTTCCACGACCAACAATCTTTAGATGAGAGTCGTCACCCAGATATACCTTTCCACCACCGAACTCCTCATACATGGTAAACCAGTCTCAATGCGAGGTCATGTGGAATGATGCACCAGAGTCAATCAGCTACACATCATCAGATGCATGGGTTGCCAGGGCTGTGATGAAAGCATCACCATCATCTTGTGACTTGTCAGAATCTGAATCTGGGATCTTCTTCTTTTTCTTTTCCTCTTTGCATTCCTTTCAGAAATGCCTAGATTTACCACAGTTCCAATAGAGAGCCTTGGAATTTCAAGGAGATTTGGATCTCCCACGAGATTTGGATCTACCCTTCTTAGCTTTCTTGTCCTTCTTTTTCCCTTTCTCCTTGGGTCTTCCATGAACTGCAAGAGCCTCTTTGGCTGCCTCAGAAGACTTTCTTCGCATCTCTTCAGACAAGAATGAAGAAACCACTTCATCCATTTTGAATGTGGATGTGGTGCTTCCAATAGCCATGACAAGATGATCACACGAATCTGGCAGAGAACAAAGTAGGGTTATACACTGATCCTCCTCCTCCATCTTCACACCAACGGATGTTAATTGTGCAACTAGCATGTTGAAAGCATTCATATGTTTAGCAATGGATCCTCTATCCTCCATTCGAAGATAATACAACTTCTTTCTTAGAAAAAGTTTGTTAACTAGGGATTTGGCTTGATACACATCTCCCAACTTCTTCCAAAACAAGTTTGTAGTAGCCTCCTCATGGACATTTAACATAACAGAATCAACAAGACTAAGTCTTATGAGACCCTTAGCCTTTCGATCCTTGAGATCCCAATCATCTTGTGACATTGTAGCTAGTTTAGTGCCACTGATAGTTTCCTAGAGGTCTTGATCAACAAGCATGTCTTCCATCTTGAGCTTCCACAGCTCAAAATTAGTGCCATTGAATTTCTCCACCTCTATCCTTTTGGATGTGCTTGCCATCTCCTTGCTACAATAAGATTCAGAATACTCTGTACAGACTCCCACTTAACTTAAGATTAGCTCAAAAAACCCCTACCCAACAACTAGGACCAAAGGTGATCAAGCTCTGATACCAACTGAAAGGAAGCTAGGTGTGCGAAAATCACTTCCTACACTAATCTAATGAGGGGAGAACTATACAAATTCAAATTAATCCTTACAATAACAGCAACATGAAACATTTAAATGAGATATTTCAGCAATACACATGAACCATAAAGATGACAGAAGAAGGGAGACAAAGATATAACGTGGGGAAAACCCTTATCGGGTGAAAAACCCCACACTTAGAAACCTGCACAATGTATTATCAAAACTGAATATGGTTTACAATACACTTGCAATGCAAGATTCAATAGTCTTTGACACTTGTGTCTAGAGTCAATCCGATAGCATAACAGTACCTGTCAATCACATAATAATTCTCCTCCTCCAAGCACCTGTTTATATAGAATATACAAGGCAGAATTGGTCCTATCTTGAGATGGGTGTCCAACTTGGCCTCATGGCCCAAAACCCATGGCTAAGGACACTTGGTCAACATTGTATCATTTTTCTGACACTTGTCCACATCTCCCATCCCAAAGAGGTCATCTATTTCTAAAATGGGCTATGACAGATGCTCTTACGACTCTTACGACCATCATAGAATCTGTCATAGCAGTTACAACTTACAGCTGTAAGAGAATCTATCATACATAGGCTATAAATAGTATATTCTCTTACATGTCATAGTCCACCTTGGGACTCCTAAATATGCCTTTTTCAAAGATGCTTCATGACACATGTCTTCACCTGTCTTACAAGCTTCTATTTCTGACTCTTACATGTCATAATTTGTCATAGGAATAAATAATGCAAGGAATTACCAAGGTTGAGACACCTTAATTCCCAACACTTTGTTAGTAGATTCATATCTGATTTTATGGTCTGATTAGACCCATCACTTTGATGTTGAAGAAGGACCTTAATTTTAAATGGACAATCAAAGGCATGCATGCTTTTGAAAGCATCAAGAGGGAAATCTCTATTGCCCCAGTGTTGCAAAATCTAGATTTCTCTAGAGATTTCATAATGTATGTATATGGAAGAGAGCACAGTATAGCAGCAGTTTTGACTCAAAAGGATGAGGTTGAAGAAGGAGAGCATCCGATTGCTTTCTTTTCTAGAATACTTCGAGAGTATGAATCCAAATACAATTTTGTCGAAAAGCAAGCATATGCTATAGTGAAAGGATTAAAGAAGTTTAGACACTTAGTGACAAGAAATAAGATTGTAATATTTGTAGCCCATTCAAGTGTCAGAGAATACATAATTGAAGGAGAAATTACTTAACCAAAATTTTAGAATATGATGTGGAGGTTAAACTAACCAAATTGATAAGAGGAAGAGGCCTTTGCCAATACATTGCCCAAGATTCAGAGGCTTCAATAGAAGAAGAATATGTTACAGATGCTGTAATGAATGTACAGGAGAGTGAGTTAAGCTCTTGGGTTAGCGACAGAAAACATTTTATGAAGACTGGTCAATACCCTAGTTAGGCTTCTCTTCAAAAGAGAAGGTATTACAGGTAGCAAGGAGCTAGTTTCATTCTGATAGATAACCTTTTTTTCAAAAGAAACCTCAATGGAATCTTACTTAGATGTGTGGAAGAGAATGAAGCCCATAGAATCTTGTATGAATTGTACAATGGGACATTAGGTGGACACTACTCTGCACAGACCATAGCCATAAAGATAATCCGAGTAGGGTATTATTGGCCCACCATGTTCTCTGATTGGTATGAATTGGTAAAGAAGTGCCAATCTTGTCAGTTTTATGTTGGCAAAAGAAGGAATGCAGCATTGCCCCTGAGTCCTATAATTGTTGATGAACTCTTCACCCAATGGGGCCTAGATTTTATAGGGATGATTAATCTGGTTTCAAGCGCAAGGCATAAGTGGATTCTTACTGCAACAGATTATTTCACAAGGTGGAGTGAGGCAGTACCATTGAAAGAAGCCACCGAGAATGTCATTCTCCATTTCCTTGAAGAAATAAGTACCAGGTTTGGACCTCCTTGTACTGTTATATTTGATAATGCTAAATCTTTTCTAGGGTTAAAGATTTCTAAATTTGCCTTGAAAAATGGTATATACTTGAAAACCTCATCAAATTATTACCCATAAGGAAATGACCTTGCTGAGTCAACAAATAAGAACCTGATTAGACTCGTAAAAAGAATTGGAACACACCATCAGAAAGAATGGCACAAACATTTTAAGGTAGCCTTATGGGTAGACAGGATCACACCAAAGTAGATAACCAAAACTTCCCCTTATGAACTAGTATATGGGAAAAGTGCTACAATGCCTCTTTCTATGGAAATTCTGGCTTTATAGTTAATAAAACAAACTGAGATCATGGAGAATGGTCCAATGCAAGTAAGGCTCATAGAATTATTGGAGCTTTAAGAGAAAAGAGAGTTAGCACATGAATCTTTGATTAATCGTCAACAGACGATAAAAAATTGGTTTGACAAAAGGACTTCTGAACCAAATTTTAAGGTCGACAGTTGGGTATTGAAGTGGAATGAGAGAGTTGTAAGGCCAAGACATCATGGAAAATTTGACTCCTTATGAACAAGTCCCTTTAAGATAATTTACTACAAGCAGCACAATGCATATGAGTTGGAGATTCAATATGGAGAAGCACTGGAGATTCCCATTAATGGGGTCTTCTTGAAGCTTTTCACATAAGATCCAAAGCATCTACCTTGTACTGTAGTTAGAATAGTTTCTTTATGTTTTGTTTGGCGGAGGTTGTTTTCCTTCCTCCTTTTTGAATAAGTGTTCTTTGGACACGTGTCTTAGAATGAACTCTGGTCTATATCCTATGTCTATCCCGCTTAGGGCTACTAGTAAGACTTGATAACCTAGAAGTGCCCGTCCAACCGCCTTATGAGGAGGAGTCTTTATGGCAATCTTTTCAAAAAAAATGATTATGATTATGAAATCTTGGGAAATTCGATTAGCCACCTTTCAAAAAATGGAAATTTAAATCCATTTAATATGACTTGATGGGCTCATTAAGGAGGTACATTACTTTGTACAATAGAGAGTGATAGGTTTTAAATAAGGGTCTTAGTTCCTTATTTTCGGTAACACAGATAGAAAGATTTTCCCGTAAGCTCAAGGCTTGAGTGAAGTTTTAATTCTGAGCTCGTTTGCAAAAAATAGCAATAACTCCTGTAAATTTTGGGTCAGAACATAAATGGCAGTAGAAGAGCAATCTTCCAAATGTGGCGAACAGAGAGGACTATTCAAATTGCAAGTCAGTTTGTTAAAAAGCAAGTCATATGCCTCATCTAGGGAACATCCAAAAGCTAAGATTCTAAGGACAAAGGAAGTAAGGAAAGGCAAAGCTACAAACACTTCTCAGGTGGTCGATTATACAGATGGGATTTTTGATCCTGTAACCTCTAAAAATCCCAAAAATATGAGAGAAGGTGCACATGTAATGATGATCAGGCATGTGTAGCAAAGCAACTGGGAAAGTTTTGGTATGATAATTTCAAGCTCTGGTCTGGCCCAATACATGGTCCCACTAGTCCATTCATATCTAGAATTGATTTCACTATGTGCATTCAACTTTGATTCTCAAAGAAGAGTCATTCAAGGGAAAGATATCTAGGTAATCATCAATGCTAAAGCCATTCGAGATATGCTTGCTTTGCAGCATGATCCCTCAACTAGTTTCTACAACAAGGCCCAATTGTAGCATGTTTGGAATCAAGTGAACCGCAAGCTTAGTTTCTTAAACAAGGAGTTAAAGCTTGAGCTAACTAAAACCAAAATGCCAACCATGCTTGTTGCCCTATCTTTGCTAACTGTAGATGTGCAAGATGTTTGTTCGATGCTTGCATTTATTTTTGGGCAAGATGAAGATGTGAACGTGCATGAATGATAGTTTGGGGCTATCTTTTGACTCCGGAAGGTTTCTAGAGATCAAGCATATAAGTTCAACTTTGCAGAGCATATAGATGACAATTGTGCATACAGTTGGCTAACTTCTGGCACACATAGACATTTAGGAATTCATCATACCTGTTTCATCTAATTCTTTATCAGAATCATTAGTTTTTTGGGCAACACATGCATTTAAACCTATGGGATATGGAGGTAGATGCCTAGAAAGTAATTCTAGTGTCCGCATGGACTCCTTTGCTATCCAAAACCTTGGATTTTTATGAATTTGTGAAATATTTCATGGGACCCCTCCTTCAACAATTGGATGCTAAGGAGATTAAGCATAGAATGGGTGACTCAGTGAGGGGAATCATAACAAATTCTTGAGTCCCATGTGATTATTTCTTTAGGGCCCATTATACAATGATCAGGATTCATGGTTTTTGGGAGGAGCCCTTCATGCTCCCTAAGATCCTTACAAGCAGAGTGTTAGCTCTAGAGATGGCTCACCAACTAGTCGTTATTGACTTTGAGTTTGGGTGAAGAAAAAGAAGAAGGTTCTCAATGACATCCCATGGGATAAGGGTAGTATTACAGTGGTGAAGAGAGATGAGGAACACCTCTTAATGAGGAAATTGGCAAATTATGGGCTAGTTTTGATCCTAGACCAATGGAAGTATGATCTAGATGGCTTCATGACTTCTTGGATGACCAACAACAAGGTTCAAGCTTCTTTTGTACATCAAGTTCACCCATTCATTGAGGCTAGAAGATCACCAAATGTCGACTCCCCAGATGTCTATGTGGAGGTACAAGTGATATTCCCTCTGAACCTCTTCCACCATGGGAAACATTTTACAAACCTATCAGAAAATACGACCCAAACAAGCATATAGGTCACGGTATGAGACAAGCCATGCTAGCCAGAGATTGGGACTTGGAAAAGATAAATGCCTTTTGGAAATATATGTAGGAAATTTATCAATGGGAAAAGAATTTTGAGGAAATTGATATAGATGAACAATGGGAAAATCTGTGGGATGAAGCACATTTGACACCAGCCTCTAGCCCTGACATGAGCAATATTCCTGGGCATGAGGAGGAAGAAAAGGAAATAGGCAATAGGTCGAAAGCAGTAGAAGAAATTGTTGGGAAAAAGGTGTTGTTCACCTTGCATAATATTAATTAATTTAATTATGTAAAATAAATATTCTTTTGTGGTGCATCTTAAGTGATGTGTTTAGCCACATTAAATATTTATTTGGTATCACTTGTAAAAGTTGTATTTAACATTAGGAGACATAAGGCAAATATTTATTATTTGTGCAAAATAATAAATATTTATTATTTTGGGGTCAATGGTTTTGTGCTCATGGTTTTGAGTCACATTGTTATCATCCAATACCACAAGTTGTATTTGTGTGAGCTTAAGTCTATAAAAGCAAGCACATGGTTAGTGGTTAGGGTTGGCTCTTATTTTACAAGTTGTGTGAGAGGCTATCATTGTATTGAGTTTTCTCTTGAGAGTGCACATTGTAAAGCATGGCATGGCATGCGTGGATTCATGCTTGGATACATGGAGGATGCATTAGAGGAGCTTGATGTTTAAGTGGTGTTCATGGAGACTTTGTGAGTGCATTGTAATTTCTTATTGCTGAATAATACATTGAGTATGGATGCTTTTGGAGGTTGGGTTTTTTTTTTTCCCTCAAAGAGGGTTTTCCTAGGGTATATCTTGTGTTATCTTGTTGATTGTCTATTGATCTTTGCATTATGGTAAATTTGTAAGATTGTATGCATCATTATCTCCTTTGGGTTATGTGGAATTAGTTTGATCTACCTGTAAATTCCTAACAAGTGGTATAAGAGCTTTAAGGCTTTTTCATGGCTTGCATATACTTGCATGTTGCTTGTATGTGCTTGCATGTGATGTATCTATACATTTATTGTTCTGGGTGTTTTCATAGATCCATGTTTTTGGTACAACCCTTGTTTGTGTAGATCTGGTACAAAGATAAATCCATGGCAATACAAGAAAGATTTTGGACAATATAGGATATGAGGATTTGTGTAGGTTGTTGTGTTGCAGATTTGGGGTTGTGGGTGTTTTAGATTTGTTGTGGTTATTGCAAATATGAAGGTGAAAAATCTTGGCAAAGGGTTTCTTGGTTGTGTGCTTTAATATGAGGGTTTTGAGGAGAAATTTTCGTAGATGACCTCCTGAGACAAAATGGACCTCACCATTGAGTCCAGAAGGCCCGAGAGGTGAAGATTGATAAAAAATTTGACCTATTTAGGTCACTGGAGAAAAAAGCAAAATTGTTTGCTGCCTCCCTGGTTTGGCCATACGAATCTGCAAGTACGCCTGGGTTAAAAATATTTTTTGCATGTAAAAGTATAGATTGAAAAAATTAAAAATCTATTTTAAAAAAAAATATTTTGCATGTTCAACCAAAAAAAAGCAAGTTTAAAAAATTAAAGGAAAAATATTTGGGGAGGGTATTGGTCCGCAAACCGTACCTTGGCCCCTGTGCCATTGGTGGTAGACCTGTCGGCTGGTGCCAAGCTCTAGCCAGCGGTACTGGTCTAGCAGGGCCTTAGGCCCACCAGTCCCGACCACCTAGTCGGGCCTGCCAACATGGCCAGACATGGCCCAGCGTAACACCGCCGCCAGCGGACAACAACGCCCCCATGGGCTTTTTCAACTCTTTGACAACTTTTTAAAATAACTTTAATGATGGTGGAGGAAATTTAAATGGTGGTGGAAAATTTTATTATCATAGCAATAAATTTTTTTCCATCAGACCTTTATAAATTCTTTTTGAAATTAAGGCCAGGGTCTGTGAATGTGGAGAATGAAACATGAGACAAATTTAAACCTTTGTTAAATCCGCCAGTCAAAGTCATGATGACATCAACCAGACATGCTGGCTCAACACCACATTAGTATTTTATCACTTGTGCTTTTGCCCAGTCAGCATGATGGGGTCAACAATGACATCATGCCACGTCAGCAGGGTACCAGGGCCTACTAGGGGTTCCCTTTTAGCCCTAGGAGGGCATTTTCTTCCGCGGGCATAACTTTCACATATGGTATTGGTTTTTTAACTTCTTATAGGTGTCAGAAAGGTCTCTCCAAGCACTATATAGTGGTATAGGTTTCATGACCAGATTTTGCTGTTCATGTCAGAATTTGGTGTCTGAAATCGACATTGCTCCGGGACAGTTTTATGCTCATAACTTTTGCATGTAGAATCAAATTTTCAATTACAGATAGGTGTTGGAGAGCTATTGTTGTGCAATATAGATTGGACCATGTAGATTTTTAGTTTTGTGTGTAGAGAGAGATTGGTACTACTTGTTTGATCACTTATGGGAGACTGATATTCAGGGTGCGATTTTGAGAGCATTCAGATGAATTTTTGGGCACAAACTTGTGGGAGTGGATGTTGCTATGTGACCATCAGTATGGTATAATAAGTTTTCAGATTAGGTACTTCCAGTTACAGGTTTATAGGTATTTTCAGAGTTTGAGCTTTGATGGAGATAGGTACACAAGTTGTCTTTTGGTTTGAGGACATGATTGATACAAGTGTGAGACTTGGAGTCTCGTTTTAGTGGGAGTTGAGTATAGGTACAACGTTGATGATGATTATGGTGTCATGGATATGCAAGTACACTTTTGCATTGACACGACATGATCATGTATGTGATTGATAGGTATGGGCTACAATGTTTGATTCATGATTATAGGTGGTGTTGTGGTGTAGTTTTAGGAGATTGTTCTTATCTCCTAGATGCTTGGTATTTCCTTGACTATGGTTACTTGTGTTGTGGACTTGTTTGGCAAATTGAATCTAGCATTGATTTGGTGTTTGAGTCTTGGAGTCTACAGGTTATCTTCTTTGATATCTCAGTTTGTAAGTTACTAATGTGAACTGATGAGTTTGCATGTTACATGTGCTCTAGATCTTTGAGTTATTTAGTTTTGTGGATTAGCTACACCTTGGCTATAGTGGGATGATTCATATGTGGATTGTCTTTATCAATGAGATTGATTCAGTGTTTATGTAGACTTTGTTAGTTGGCCTCGTTTGTGGTCATTGTACATTGGTATGTTGCATTGATATGAGATGATAGATGATTAGATTGCCTGGATAGTCAGTTATTGGGAATTATAGCATGTTTATCATGGTGTCATGGATAGCTTGGATACATGGTTTTATGTGAGCTTTTGATAGTGATGGTTTTATCTTCTTAGTTTGGAGATCATGGTTTTACTTTACCTTTTGGGAGTGTTGATGTTACAACTGGATTCATTGATTGTGTTGGGGCCATGGATGATCTTCATTTAGGAGATGGTTAATTTGTTGCCATGTATAACTTGATGTCACATCAGTGGGAGCTTTGGCAGTGATATGGATTCATCATTAGTGATGGATGATCTTCTTCAGTGGTTTTGGGTGTCTTGGAGAGGCTCTTGGATTATGATTCATGTTTTAGTGAGAGTGCTTTGACATCCTGAGTTCTATTGATAGGAGATGGTTATCTTCATGTTGTTGGAGATTTTAACATCTTTGTTCACCATGGTGGACTCTTGGAGTCTTTGGTTGAGGTGTCCGTTTATGACTTGTCAGTTTGACATGTTTATCCTTTGTTTAGAGATGTTGGTATTGTGTCATGATTTACTCTTGATACCAGTTTTGAGTTTTGGCATGATACAGGTTCTCTTGAGACATGATGTGTACATTGATGCATGTGACCTCCTAGAAGGAGATGATTAGATCATGATGTCATGATGGGTTCCTTGATTATGCAGATGTGTAGTTGGAGCTTTGACTTTGGTCTTGTATGGTTCTCTTGAGATAGGATGAGTGCATTGATGCATGCGATCTCCTTGGAGGAGATGTTAGATCATGTTGTCATGATTGGGTTCCTGATTCTACAGTAGGAGCATTAACAATGATCTTGTATGGTTCTCTTGGTAGTGAGTACATTAATCATGTGCTTGGGAGCTTCATGATAGTGCAATGTTGCATTTGGAGTTTAGCTTGGATTTATCATGGAGGTACCCTTGGATACTTGGAGACTTAGGTGAGGCTGGAGTTCTCTTTGGATTAGAGACATTTGTTGAGATGGTTACGCATTGGAGGTTTCAGAAGATAGATCGAGGAGCCTACACCTAGATATGGATGTGAGTTCATTATGGACCTAGAGGAGATTGTTTTTGGAGACAGTCTTTGTGACTTGGTGTATCCTAGAGGGGCATTCTCATTCCCCACTCTTGGTCTACTCGATGGTTTATCATCTATAAGGTATTTCCCATCCTTTTAGATGCATTTTGCTTTATGTTTTATCTTCTCATGATTATGGATCTTGAGATATGGTTATTGATTCTGGAGGGATCATTTGAGGGACATTGGCATGGTTATCACTTTGTTTATATGGTTTAATTTATGATTTCCATTATGAGGAGTTTAGGAGATGTGATTGGGCTTATTATTGGTTATGAAATGGTTATGAGTTTAATCTACCTTGATTAGAGAGGCTTACATTCATGTTGGTTACATGATATATATGTTCATTTGATCTATGAGATTGAATGATTGGGTGTTGTTGAGGCTTTTCATTTGGGGTTGCAGAGGAGATCATACTTGACACAACTTTGCACTTTGAGGTGTTGGTAGGACGTTATGATTTACAGGTTTTCTCCCTTTGTCTTATTGCTACTTCTTGGAGGATCATGTTGATATGGTTGGACTTGGGATAGTTATGGTGACATGTTGTGAGACAGTATGCAATAATTTATCTTGCATGTGTGGATCATTGTGGTTGTTCTTGATACTACATTGGCTTGTTGTTTAGCCACACCTTGATTTGAGTGTTGATTGGTAGACTTGGTATGACCTGGATCTATTTTTAGATTTGACATTACCCATGTAGTGGGAGCTCCTGGATGTATGTGTTCTTCATTGACAGGTTTTATTCATGGAGCTTATTATTGCAGTATATGGGTTTGATATGTTGTTGGCATGAATTTACTGATGTTGATACCTATGAGGTATGGATGGTTGAATGTATTAGCATATGTTGTGGTGCTATTTCTAGTCACGTGGGTTTTTACCTTTGATAGCTACTTGGAGATTTTGTTATCACTTAGATTTGATGCTACTGTTCTTTGGATTGGTGCATCTTCACCTTGGCATGTTCCTTTTCTTCCATAGGTGGTACATTGGAAGATGAGAGGAGTTCTTGTTCGAGATAGTGGTTACTTTGATTTTATTGCAGGTATCTTGATGGAGCATGAGAGCATGTTGGAGATTCATGTGGTTTCATGTTTTCCTATGATGATGTATTTCATTGATTGACCCTTATGCAATGTATACAACAAGTGAGAGAATGTTGGGAAAAAGGTGTTGTTCACCTTGCATAACATTAATTAATTTAATTATGTAAAATAAATATTCTTTTGTGGTGCATCTTAAGTGATGTGTTTAGCCACATTAAATATTTATTTGGTATCACTTGTAAAAGTTGTATTCAACATTGGGAGACATAAGGCAAATATTTATTATTTGTGCAAAATAATAAATATTTATTATTCTGGGGTCAATGGTTTTGTGCTCATTATTTTGAGTCACATTGTTATTATCCAATACCACAAGTTGTATTTGTGTGAGATTAAGTCTATAAAAGCAAGCACATGGTTAGTGGTTAGGGTTGGCTCTTATTTTATAGGTTGTGTGAGAGGCTATCATTGTATTGAGTTTTGTCTTTAGAGTGCACATTGTAAAGCATGGCATGGGATATGTGGATTCATGCTTGGATACATGGAGGATGCATTAGAGGAGCTTGATGTTTTAGTGGTGTTCATGGAGACTTTGTGAGTGTATTGTAATTTATTATTGTTGAATAATACATTGAGTATGGATGCTTTTGGAGGCTAGATTTTTTCCCTCAAAGAGGGTTTTCCTAGGGTATATCTTGTGTTATCTTGTTGATTGTCTATTGATCTTTGCATTATGCTAATCTATAAGATTGTATGCATCATTATCTCCTTTGGGTTATGTGGAATTGGTTTGATCCACCTATAAATTCCTAACAGAAATACCAAATCCTTCTAACTACTCACTATCCCTCAGTGAGTTGGATAAACAAAAAGCTTCACAAATACTGCCTCATGGGGTCCAAACAGCTTCGGCATTTGGGGACCTTGGAGCGGAAACTTCTCAAGATATAAGAGAAAAAGAATTGCCATTTTCATCACAACAATTGGTAATAGAAGAGGTGCCGAAAGATTCATCAAACAACCCCCCAAGGAAAATACATAGGCTAAAGCATCAAGGGTATGAGGAGACAGAAGAGGAGGTTGTTGCTGCTTTTCAAATGTAGATCCCTACAACTTCAGCTATTGCAGAGGTAAGTATCTCTTCTCCTTCTCCCTTTTCTCAATCTTCTTCTACTCCAATGGTGGCTCCCCAAATTTCTCATATTCCATTATCTCCTACCACCTATGTTGTGCCTTTACAATCATTGTCACCACCACCCAGCTCCACATCCCTTGTTATGTCGCAGATGTTGAGTTCGCCCATATTTTCTTCATCAACATTTTAAAGAGTGCAACTTCTGTACAAGCCCGAATCCAACAAATGACAACCATCCCATATGGTCTACCACAAGGATCCCCTTTTTCCAGTGGCCTAATTGTCTCTCCCTCTACTTTCCAAAAATAAGCTGAAATTGCCAAAAAGGTGAGCGAATCATGAAAAGAAAAGAAAGAAAGAAAGTAGGGCCCCTGCTGTCCCACAAATGAGGTGTCTCTATGATCCTACTCAGTATTCTTTGATAATTACTCACATGACCCCCAATGTGGTCAAACCACTAGAGAAAATGAAGCATGAAGATTATGCAATGAATGCTATGTCCATGGATCTTACCCAGTTTTGGTCTCTGGACAAAGTGGAGATAATGAAAGAAACCACAGTTGTAGTCACCACTAACTTCCTTAAAGTCTCCAGGAAGTTGCAGAAAAAGAGGTTGAATTAACCCAAACAAAGGCTACAGTGAATCACCTGACTCTGGAGATAAAGACCAAGGATCAAGAAATCAACCAGCTGAATAAGGATATTAAGGAAGTCATGTCCAAAGAAGTTTTTCAGGATTCACAAACAAAGGTAAATGGACTGCAAACTAATTTAAAGTAGGCCAAAGCTTCAATGGATACAATGGAAAAATAAAAAAGTCTTTTGGAAAAGAAATACAATGAAAAAGCCCAAGAAGTCACTTAGTTGCTTCAGAGTCTCAAGACTATAAAAGATGAGAATAGTAGTTTGTAGAGCCAGTATCTAGTTGTACAAGAGAAAGTTAAAATAGTTGACTCTGGAGCTCGCCCAACAACCTTAAATTGTTGGGATATTATCTATGGTTAAAGATTTCTATGTCTCTTCCTAGAAAAGAATATCAAATGATGTGACTCGACTTAATCCTGTGCTTAAGTTTATTTCAAATGCTCAGCATCTTTGTGAGAAAGTGGACTCTTCTGTGGAGAAAATCCTATCTTTAGTAGCTGCTAAGGTCTCTAATTCACTATTGTTGCTTCAAAAGTTTTATGATGCTTCTGATAAAATTTTACAGGCTGCAGGGATTGCTGACAAACTAACAATAGCAGCTAAGGTAAATGAGATTTTGAGTTGTAATAAGGCTGCTACAAAGTGTAAGAATTTGTTAGATCTTTTAAAGCAAGGAGTCCTAGAAATGGACACATTGAAAATGGTTCAATTAGGAGTCCCCTCACCATTTTTGGATAGTACTATAGTCTTTATGGAAGATCAGATCAAAACACTATTGGTCACCAAACAAAATGATCAACCTACTTTTCAGGACCTGAGTGACTCGTCAAGTTCATTGAGGTGGAAATAGTTCTGCTACCAATGGCTCGATTGGAGTTTCAATTGCATGTGGTGGTACAAAACCTACACACATTTTCTCACAAGGAAATAATTGAGTTGGATAGAGCCTTTTAGGCTCTTGAGAAGAAAGAATATCCATCAAAGATAGAATGGGCTGGCTTTCAAGCCACTTTACAGAAGTTATAAGGATCTACGGTAAAGAGCACAATTTTGGCTTTGTTTTCTTTTGTTGAAGTAGGTAGATTATGGTTCTCTCCGTGCAGGCGTGGAGTCCCCTTTGGTCGCCATGAACTGTAGAGTTAAAACTCTATGTTTTTGAATATATATATCTTTAATAGATATTATTATTCAGCTTGGTATTAATATTTCAAAGCATGTCAAAGGTATGAGTGGAGAAAAGAATTAAAGAGTCCAAGAAGCCACAGATAGCGACAAGTGTCATCTTGATAGTCATTTGAAAACTTGAAGAGCAAAAGACTCTCCCAGCTCACGTAAAGGCTACACGTGGTGGGATCAAGGGTCTCAAGTTATTTCAAAGGAAAGTATAAGGAAAAAATCCTTAGCGGCTGTTAATAAATCATGAGTCTTTACCGAGGTTGCCATGTGTTAGCCTGGCACTTATTTTAAGAGTCCTCTTTTGATAAAGTTTGAGGTGTTACAAAAATATGCCACTTGTTCCACCATGGAGGGCCTGACTCTTATAAAAGAATTCAGTGGAAAGTGCCACTTGTCAGTAGGGCACTCATTTAAAGAGTCTTTTGATAAAGTTTTGATAGAAGGAGCATCATTCTGCCATGTGTCCTTTTGGTGAATGAAGTGGAAGATGCCATGTGTCTTAACGACACATTTTGTTATGAGCCTTGGTTTTCATAGTTTTCTCTATTGTGCCATTGGTTGTTGCGAACAATTGTCGGCCCAAAAAAGTAGAAGGATCTATAATATAATATTTAGCAGAGGCATGCCATGGACTATTTTCTAAGTTTCATGAAGTTAACAGTATTTGGTTATAATGGCATAGATGAACAAGAGTCAATATTCTTCAAAAGATTTGTAGTGTGGGAGTTGAATCAAAGAAGAGTTAGTTAACTAGAGCAATTAGTTGCCAAACTATTATTATTTTATCAATTTTGGAGATCTTCAAAGGTTTTTAACACTATATATGTAGGATTAGTCCATGATAGAAGGAGTTCTAAAGATATCAGAGAGTTTTAGTAGCTAGAATAGAAGTTTTTTCTTGTCTTAATAGATACCTCTCCTGAGGGATCGAATGTTGTATTTTTTGCAAATCTTTGGCTCTGTACTTTGTTCTCCTATCAAACAATGAAGAGAGTGTGGTGTTCTATGCAATTTTGATCTATTTCTTATTCTTGTTTCTTTCTTTCTATATGAGCCTTTGATTAATTTGATAAATATGATGTGGATGTTAATCATTCTTTATGCTCTTTAGCTTTACCAGTAAATTCTATAAGTTTAACCACTGTGCTATTTGTGTGGATAACATTCTGGCATATCGCCTTAGTATTTTTAAGTATTTCTTTATAATCTTGTTTCTTCTTCCCTTTACCTCAAAACACATAGAGAAGAACCAGCTTCTTGAAAATCTGGAGGTTATTTCAAGAGTCACGTCCCACATTCTTAGAATTTCCCATTGTTGGTGATTTCTTGCAAAATTAAACATCAATAAGGTCTTCACCAAACTAGTATCTCCTCTCTACATCTCTCCCTCTCCCTCTTTATCTCACCACCCCCTACTCTCTCTACATCTCTCTCCTCTCCACACTCTCTCTACCTGTCTCTCTCCCTTTCCTTATCTCTCCCACCCTAACTTTACCTTCCTCTTCCTTAATATTGAACTCTAAGCTCGCTAAATATGAACCCAAAACCCTAAACATCAACACTAAAGCATTAAAAAAAATTCTCTCTCTCTCTCTCTATATATATATAATCTCCCTCTATCTCTGTATCCTCCCTCTCTTTTTATCTAATCCTCTCTATCTCTCCCTCCCCCCTCTCTCTCTCCCCTTACCCTATCCATCGAGCTCTATCTCTCCCTCTCTATATCTATATCTCTCAATCTCCCCCTCCACCCCCCTCTCCTCTCTATATCTCTCTCTATCTCTCCCTCTCTCTATATCTTTCTATCTGTATCTCTCCTTCTCTATCACTCCCTCTTGTAAGGAAGCTACGGTGGTAGAAACCACTTCCTACAACTAAACCTTGAGCAGATGATTATGCCTAAACTTTAAATTAATCTTAATAGCTATAGAAATATGTAGAAACACATTTAAATAACATAGACAAAATAAATAATTATCACATAACACCGGTATTTACGTGGGGAAAACCCTTTTAGGAGAAAGAACCCACACTCCGAAATACTACTCAATGTATTAGCAAATCAATATTATGTTACAATACACTTCAAAGCGCTCTCTCATAGGAGTATCACCAACCTATAACAAGTATAATTCTTGACACCTTTCTTTCCTTCAATACTTACAACTATTCTTCACAATATAAATCATAAACTCGTCCTTAAGAACTTAGTTTATAGGCAATTTGACTAGCTAAAAAGCACTAACTATTTATAATGTCATGGGTTAAAACCATGGGTAAAAATACCACAAAACCACCACACATGTGGTGCCCAAATGGGGTAAAATACTACACTCCAAAATGAAGTGGCAACTAACAAGATAAAAACAAATTAGATTATAACACTCTTAACCACTTATACACAAGTATTGATTTTTTAATTTTGATGGGTAGATATGAGATGGGTGAACAATTATATTTTTAGTTTCTTGTGGTTTACCTTATACACAAGTATTGGTTTTTTTCTTGATCCAAACATGTAAAGGATGTCAAGAATGATCATGTAGTGACATCAAGTTTAGTTACCTTAAGTTTTTCAATAATATTTTCCATTAGGGATCAATGTAAAAATTTTATAGTATAAGAATATTTTTAATAAGTTTTATTTTCATAATCTCCTATCAAAATTCATTCAAGACATTTCAATTAGAGTTGAATGTGATAGTGGTGGAAATAAAATGTTCAATTGAACATATGAGGGGTGTAAACAAATAAGGGTATAACAATCTCATTAAAAAAATAAGTTTCTAAGATATATGGTAAAAATAGAGGATATTTTAATAGGAATTATGTATAAGGAAGGGTATAAAAAATTTAAGATATAGAGGTAGAAATTAAAATTAGGAATATTATCTAGATTTCATAATCAAAGGTGATACAGTATAAGTTTACTAAGTGAATGCCTTAATCTATAGTGTTGTCACTTCACGTCACACCACTAGTGTCACACCCACCTCTATTCCTTCTAGTATTGTCACCATCCATCCTAATAGTGATTTATCCATGCCTTTTGTTTAGCCTGTGTAAGATTTGATTGGTTCACCAAAATGAAAGTAAATAAGAAGAACCTTTCTAAGAAATACTAGGGTAAAGAAACAAAATCAAAACATGCAAGCAACTAGCCTTAGATAAACAAGCTAAGACTAGTATCCAATATACAAGCACATCTTTTCAAATGATAAAAAGGGATTAGGACTTAGCTTCATGTGAAGCTTGAAGATTTGGTGTTGTAGTTTGTGCTTTGCGATCTAAAACTATGCTCTAAAAGTAGATCTAAAATTGGTAATCTCTAACAAGTGCCTCACTAAACTATTCTCTATCTTGGTTAGGATCTATGTCTACACAACTAATCTCTAGATTGTAGAAATGAACCATGTTTGTATAAATGAATTGTGCACTCCTAGATGCTTGGGATATGTTTGCCTTGGTTTTTCCAATGTGTCTATAAATCAAAGCAATGTTTAACAAACACCTTTTGGAGTTTGCTAAGTAACAATCTTCTCCTTTGGTCAAGCCCCTAGATTTCGATTCAATGGTTTTATAACAAGGATCAAAGGCAACAACCAACTGTGTGTAATGCTCTAATTTGTCACTGTGTGCAAATGTTAATGTAATTCAATGATGCAGTAAATGCTCTTTGTTGTCTTTTGTGTGATGATATAAGAAATAAGAGCTCTTGGATTTCCAAGATAGAAATAGGGTTTGTCCTTTCATAAAATATTCTACACCCAACTTAGTGCTAATTGAAAAGGGGTCAGCTTGGGACCATAGTTAAATTTAAATTTAATAGTGTTCTAATTGTTTCTACACCTATAGATTTGACCCGATTAAATGACCAAATAAAATGAAGATATTAAAGATGTGTACAAATGGAATCATATTATATTTAGATGATTTATAAACTTTTATTAAAAAACAAGCCACTTATACACTAAATATTGCATTAAGGAAAGCCTAGTAAAGTGAGACAAAAAATGAAGGGTAGTAGAAACTCGTAAAATATAATCCAAAACATTGATACAAAAATATCATATAAAATCACCAAAAACATTCAGTTCTATTGTCATGAAATGTGAAAATATCGATTCATACAACATGATTTCATACACAAGCAACCCTACAACATGATTCCATACACAAGCAACCCTACAATCAGGGCTTAAATTTTGACAGTCCACCTTGTTAATGTCTTATAACACAACTACAGATTAATTGCACAATAAATTCATAGAATAGAGCCTCTATCTAATTTATAACAATCAATACTCTGGGTTAATTAACAACTAAAAATAGCTAATAATAGTGGAAGCAAAAATAACAATAAGCCAATCACAAATAGACAATAACACAGATATACCCAGGAAACCCCAATGTGGGGAAAAACTACAAATGTTGGATCTTCTATTCAGCCTAACAACAAACTTTCTCTTTGAAAAATACAATCCAAGTTTGCTACATCAATCTTACATATATAGAGCCCAGCTACTTTACTTAACGTGTAAGAAAAGAAACTTTCCTTGCTTTATTCATCTTTAAATCACACATAAAATTACTCTTGATTTTATCTCAACCTCACAAACTTAGAAACATACTATTCTTAAATAAAAATATATTGTTTCTGAAAATCCAACTCGAGTTGCTTTAAAGCAACTCCCACCCTCCACACGGGCCCACCTTCTGAGCTACAGAAAATCAACACTCCCTCTTAGCAAGGAAAGTGTTTTGCACAAGACCCAGCTTATCCCTAAAGAATACAAACGCACTCTTCATCAAGGGCTTGGTTAAAATATCTGCTATCTGTTCATCCGTAGGAATGTACTGGAGCTTCACTGTCCCCTCATCCACGCAATCTTTGATGAAGTGGCTCTTGATCTCAATGTGCTTTGACTTGTCATGAAACAATGGATTCTCAGAGGGGTAAGTGCAGGAAGATGGGGGGCCAAAAAGGGGTCCTAAGTGGCCACTTTTTTTCTGAAATCAGGAAATACTGGCCTTGGATGAAAAATTGAGCATAGTTCCACTCAAAATTTGGAGATGCAACCAAAACAATGTTCGTAGTGCTCCGAGTCTACTTTCTAAACTACTATTTTTTTTTGAAAATGACATAGATTAAGGGGTTCAAAAGAGGGAGCCACAGAAATTGGCATTGTTTCTGTCAAAAAAACATAACATAGCATGTTTTGTGGCTCCCTCAAAAGGTCAACTTTTTTTTGGTATTTTCAAAATCGCTTTAGTGAGAAATTAGCCAATAGCATGTAGTTTATGCCCGATTTTTCTGATAATTTTTTGATGAATATTTGATTTTTTACTAATTTTCAAAGTGGACACATCTTAAAAAATAGAATTTTGGCCGTGCTACCCCTATAAATTTTGAAAACTAATTGAAAATCATTTTTTTATTTTTTTAATATTTGTAGAATGGAGTCTAGTTTCTAAATATGTAATTTTTTTGAAATTTGAATAAATAGTTAATTTACAATGAAAAAAAGACCAAACAGTGGTTTTTGCCTAAAAATAGACAAACAAACAAAAGAAATTAAAGATGAAAGGCTTAACATTGTTAAAATGTGAAAAAAATCACATTGTCAAATAGCTAAGAGAAAGCCTAACATTACCCAAGTGTTCAATTTGTTTGACCTTGAAACACGTGCAAATCTGAGGGTTAGCACGAATGAAATTATGTGAAATTTTGAAGAATATGGAAACACATTTGTGACTGTTCATAAGGCACTCCAAGCCTTTGGGTTGGAAATCCAAAGCAAATCCCAAGCCCAAGGCTTGGCATTCCCAAAGCAAGACATAACACGAGCACGTTATAATGCGCTCGCGTTATGTTTTGCTTTGCATTTTTCCTTTCCCGCAAGTCTATTGTTTGTCATGTTTGACATAACGCGAGCGCGTTATAACGTGCTTGGGTTATGTTCCCCTTAAATTTTTTTACATTCAAGGCTATTAATCATGAGGGTTAAGGGATAAGGGATAGGGTTGGAGGGTTTAGGGATAAGGGATTAGCATTTAAGGTGTAGTATCGAGCCTGTTGAGGGTCTAGGAATAGGGATAGCGTTTAGGGTTTAGGGATGAGGGATTAGAGTTGAGGGATGACAGATTAGGGTTGAGGGATTAGGGTTTAGGGTTTAGGGTTTAGGGATAGGGTTGAGGGTCGAGGGATCACAATTATTGGTTGAGGGATTAGGGTTTGACATTGAGGGTTGAGGGTTGAGGTTCAAGGGTCAAGGGTTTAGGGATAGGGTTTAGGGTCAAGGGATTAGGGTTAAAGTAGAGTGTGGAGGGTGTAAGGATTAGGGATAGGGTTGGAGGGTATTGAGTCTGTTGAGGGTGTAGGAATAGGGATAGCATTTAGGGTTTAGAGATGAGGGATGAGGGATGATGGATTAGGGTTGAGGGTTGATGGATTAGGGTTTAAGGATAAGGTTTAGGGTTGAGGGCTGAGGGATTAGGGTTTAAGGTATAGTGTTGAGGGTTTAGGGATAGGGTTTAGGGTTGAGGGATTAGAGTGAAGGGTTGAGGGATTAGGATTTGACGTTGAGGGTTGAGGGTTTAGGGTTAGGGTTGAGAGATGAGGGATCGGAGTTAAGGGTTGAGGGATTAGGGTTTGACGTCGAGGGTTGAGGGTTGAGGTTCGAGGGTCAAGGGTTTAGGGATAGGGTTGAGGTTCAAGGGATTAGGGTTAAAGTAGAGTTTGGAGGGTGTAAGGATTAGGGATAGGGTTGGAGGGTTTAGGGATAGGGGATTAGAGTTTAAGGTATAGTATCGAGTCTGTTGAGGGTTTAGGAATAGGGATAGCATTTAGGGTTTAGGGATGAGGGATTAGAGTTGAGGGATGATGGATTAGGGTTGAGGGTTGAGGGATAAGGTTTAGGGTTGAGGGTTGAGGGATTAGGGTTTAAGGTATAGTGTTGAGGGTTTAGGATTAGGGTTTAGGGTTGATGGATTAACATTTAATGTCGAGGTTAGGGTTAGAGTGTCGAGGGTAGAGGGATTAGGGATAGGGTTTAGGGTTGAAGGTTTAAGGATTGAGGGTTGAGGCTTTAGGGATGAAGGTTTAAGGCTTAAGATATAGTGTCAAGTGTTGAGGGTGTAGGGATAGGGTTTAAGTTTTAAGGGTTAAGGGTTGAGGGATAGGGATTAGGGTTTAAGGTATAGTGTTAAGGGTTGATGGTTTAGGGATAGGGTTTAGGTTTGAGGGATTAGGGTTTAGGGTTTATGAATTAGGGTTTAATGTTGAGAGTTGAGGGTTGAGGGTTGAGGGTTGAGGTTGAGGGATAAGGTTAATGGTCAAGGGATTAGGGTTAAATAAGAGTGTCGAGGGTAGAGGGATTAGGGTTTAAGGTATAGTATTGATCCTGTTGAGGGTCTAGGAATAGGGATAGCATTTAGGGTTTAGGGATGAGGGATTAGAGTTGAGGGATGACGGATGATGGATTAGGGTTGAGGGTTGAGGGATTAGGGTTTAGGGACAAGGTTTAGGGTTAGGGTTGAGGGATTAGGGTTTAAGGTACAGTGTTGAGGGTTTAGGGATAGGGTTTAAGGTTGAGGGATTAGAGTGAAGGGTTGAGGGATTAGGATTTGACGTTGAGGGTTGAGGGTTTAGGATTTAGGGTTTAGGGTTAGGGTTGAGAGATGAGGGATCAGAGTTAAGGAACCTTGAGGGATTAGGGTTTGACGTCGAGGGTTGAGGGTTGAGGTTCGAGGGTCAAGGGTTTAGGGATAGGGTTGAGATTCAAGGGATTAGGGTTAAAGTAGAGTGTGGAGGGTGTAAGGATTAGAGATAGGGTTGGAGGGTTTAGGGATAAGGGATTAGAGTTTAAGGTATAGTATCGAGTCTATTGAGGGTTTAGGAATAGGGATAGCATTTAGGGTTTAGGGATGAGGGATTAGAGTTGAGGGATAATGGATTAGGGTTGAGGGTTGAGGGATTAGGGTTTAGGGATAAGGATTAGGGTTGAGGGTTGAGGGATTAGGGTTTAAGGTATAGTGTTGAGGGTTTAGGATTAGGGTTTAGGGTTGATGGATTAACATTTAATGTCGAGGTTAGGGTTAGAGTGTCAAGGGTAGAGGGATTAGGGATAGGGTTTAGGGTTGAAGGTTTAAGGATTGAGGGTTGAGGCTTTAGGGATGAGGGTTTAAGGCTTAAGATATAGTGTCAAGTGTTGAGGGTGTAGGGATAGGGTTTAAGTTTTAAGGTTTAAGGGTTGAGGGACAGGGATTAGGGTTTAAGGTATAGTGTTGAGGGTTGATGGTTTAGGGATAGGGTTTAGGTTTGAGGGATTAGGGTTTAGGGTTGATGAATTAGGGTTTAATGTTGAGAGTTGAGGGTTGAGGGTTGAGGGTTGAGGGTTGAGGTTGAGGGATAGGGTTAATGGTCAAGGGATTAGGGTTAAATAAGAGTGTCGAGGGTAGAGGGATTAGGGTTTAAGGTATAGTATCAAGCCTGTTGAGGGTCTAGGAATAGGGATAGCATTTAGGGTTTAGGGATGAGGGATTAGAGTTGAGGGATGATAGATGACGGATTAGGGTTGAGGGTTGAGGAATTAGGGTTTAGGGACAAGGTTTAGGGTTAGGGTTGAGGGATTAGGGTTTAAGGTATAGTGCTGAGGGTTTAAGGATAGGGTTTAGGGTTGAGGGATTAGAGTGAAGGGTTGAGGGATTAGGATTTGATGTTGAGGGTTGAGGGTTTAGGGTTTAGGGTTAGGGTTGAGAGATGAGGGATCAGAGTTAAGGAACCTTGAGGGATTAGGGTTTGACGTCGAGGGTTGAGGGTTGAGGTTCGAGGGTCAAGGGTTTAGGGATAGGGTTGAGGTTTAAGAGATTAGGGTTAAAGTAGAGTGTGGAGGGTGTAAGGATTAGAGATAGGGTTGGAGGGTTTAGGGATAAGGATTAGAGTTTAAGGTATAGTATCGAGTCTGTTGAGGGTTTAGGAATAGGGATAGCATTTAGGGTTTAGGGATGAGGGATTAGAGTTGAGGGATGATGGATTAGGGTTGAGGGTTAAGGGATTAGGGTTTAGGGATAAGGTTTAGGGTTGAGGGTTGAGGGATTAGGGTTTAAGGTATAGTGTTGAGGGTTGAGGGTTTAGGATTAGGGTTTAGGGTTGATGGATTAGCATTTAATGTCGAGGTTAGGGTTAGAGTGTCGAGGGTAGAGGGATTAGGGATAGGGTTTAGGGTTGAAGGTTTAAGGATTGAGGGTTGAGGCTTTAGGGATGAGGGTTTAAGGCTTAAGATATAGTGTCAAGTGTTGAGGGTGTAGGGATAGGGTTTAAGTTTTAAGGGTTAAGGGTTGAGGGACAGGGATTAGGGTTTAAGGTATAGTGTTGAGGGTTGATGGTTTAGGGATAGGGTTTAGGTTTGAGGGATTAGGGTTTAGGGTTGATGAATTAGGGTTTAATGTTGAGAGTTGAGGGTTGAGGGTTGAGGGTTGAGGGTTGAGGTTGAGGGATAGGGTTAATGGTCAAGGGATTAGGGTTAAATAAGAGTGTCGAGGGTAGAGGGATTAGGGTTTAAGGTATAGTATCGAGCCTGTTGAGGGTCTAGGAATAGGGATAGCATTTAGGGTTTAGGGATGAGGGATTAGAGTTGAGGGATGACGGATGATGGATTAGGGTTGAGGGTTGAGGGATTAGGGTTTAGGGACAAGGTTTAGGGTTAGGGTTGAGGGATTAGGGTTTAAGGTATAGTGTTGAGGGTTTAGAGATAGGGTTTAGGGTTGAGGGATTAGAGTGAAGCATTGAGGGATTAGAATTTGACATTGAGGGTTGAGGGTTTAGGGTTGAGGGTCAAGGGATCAGAGTTAAGGGTTGAGGGATTAGGGTTTGACGTTGAGGGTTGAGGGTTGAGGTTCGAGGGTCAAGGGTTTAGGGATAGGGTTGAGGGTTGAGGAATTAAGGTTAAAGTAGAGTGTGGAGGGTATAATAATTAGGGATAGGGTTGGAGGGTTTAGGGATAAGGGATTAGGGTTTAAGGTATAGTATCGAGTCTATTGAGGGTGTAGGAATAGGGATAGCATTTAGGGTTTAGGGATGAGGGATGACAGATTAGGGTTGAGGGTTGAGGGATTAGGGTTTAGGGATAATGTTTAGGGTTGAGGGCTGATGGATTAGGGTTTAAGGTATAGTGTTGAGGGTTTAGGGATAGGGTTTAGGGTTGAGGGATTAGAGTGAAGGGTTGAGGGATTAGGATTTGACGTTGAGGGTTGAGGGTTTAGGGTTAGGGTTGAGAGATGAGGGATCGGAGTTAAGGGTTGAGGGATTAGGGTTTGACGTCGAGGGTTGAGGGTTGAGATTCGAGGGTCAAGGGTTTAGGGATAGGGTTGAGGTTCAAGGGATTAGGGTTAAAGTAGAGTGTGGAGGGTGTAAGGATTAGGGATAGGGTTGGAGGGTTTAGGGATAAGGGATTAGAGTTTAAGGTATAGTATCGAGTTTGTTGAGGGTTTAGGAATAGGGATAGCATTTAGGGTTTAGGGATGAGGGATTAGGGTTGAGGGTTTAGGGATAGGGTTGAGGGTTGAGGGATTAGAGTGAAGGGTTGAGGGATTAGGATTTGACATTGAGGGTTGAGGGTTTAGGGATAGGGTTGAGGGTCAAGGGATCAGAGTTAAGGGTTGAGGGATTAGGGTTTGATGTTGAGGGTTGAGGGCATTTTCTATCAAGAACTTGATTATGAGGGCTTGCCCCTTCATTGTTATGCCTATCATATGGCGGAGCATCTGGCAAGCTCTTGCAGGAAAGAGATGTGATGAATGCAAAGGATCTGATGAATCTATAGTAGGACAAAACATGAGCGCGTTATAATGCGCTCACATTTTGTCTTTCTATTGAAACGGTAAAAAAGTGGTTACCCCTATGATCCAAGCCCACATGCTCTATTTTCTTACTAATTCTGCACATGCTCCGACAAAAAAGAAGTGCTTTCATGCTGTTGGAAAGTTCACATGCACATTTGACACATTGTACCACCTTGGCATGATCTTTCCACCACCTTTTCTACTTTGCCAACTTGAGAAGGAGGAAATAACATAGTTTTCACACCAAGTTTGATATATATCTATTCAAGTTTCAATTTTTGTAGTGTTGCAATGTTAATTGTGATTCAATTTTAGGAATTTAATATTATAGATTGGTTAATAGTATTGTTGTTAGTAATGATATTTGAGTGTTATTCAATTTAACATTGAAAAGGAAGCAAGTGGTGAAAAACTCAAATTGTTGAGGAGTTTGATGCAAGAAGATAAAAACACTACATAATTGGGTACTCTCTCCATTCAAATCTTCATTTTTTCGGTATGTCAATTCTTTACATGCATGTTCTTTACATTTTCCTTATTTTGGATTGAATTACTTTATCATGTTTTATCATACATGTTTAAAATAGACACATTCCCAATTAAGAAAGCAGCCTACAATCTCACATGATGCCATGTATATTTTCTACACTTGGGCTCTTTAATAATTATGTGTAATAAACAAACCTTAACATACCATGATGTCAAACTATACAAGAATAAATCCTTACAACATAAAAAAATACAATCCCACTATTATCTTGTATTCATTTCTTAGGAACTAATATTTGTCTCTTTATCATGCTACAGACAAATTCCCCGTCATGTCGAGGAAACGATCAAGAATTAAACCAACACAGGAAGAGATAGAAGCTAAGAATGCAAAGAAACAGTGGCTATGAGGGAACTTCATGAGAAGAGGAAATTGGACATGATAAATGAAGACATACCAATTGAAGAGGAACCACAACCATCACAAAGAGATATGGTATTGGCGGTACAAAGAGAACGAATGCAAAAACTTCGTGGTACGAGAGATTTGAATACCATAGTTGGAGACACGTCCTCTACCACAAGTCAACATGTAGGGACACCATCTACCACATCTCAAGTTGAGAGTACATCATCACTCACATGTGATGAAGGAGGTACGCCATCGTCCCCACCTCAACCTCAAGGTATGTCATCTATTCCATCTTCGATCGAAGGTATGCCATCTAACCCATCTCATTTAAATATTGATGAAATTCCTAATGTTGAGATGAATTTACCTAACTTGACACCACCTAGAATTTTGCATAGAAATCCAAAGTATTTGATTGATATTGATGAGAATATTTTGCAGCCAATGGAACGTAAGATTCCAAAACGCACTTGTAGAAGATATGCTAATAAGATTTGGAGATTGTTCTTTGAAAAGTTAAATGAGACTGCAAGATGTCAACTATTCGTTGAAATGATGCGAAGTATGAAGTATAGGTCTATCATGAAGATTCTTGGGTTGAGAACATCAGAGGCTTCAAGTGAAAAACCTATTGTCAAGAATCTACTAAGTGCATATGAGAGTGTGGGTAACACCTCACGCACAAAATATAGTAATGCAACACGACGTGTGATACAATCGACTATAGTAAGTAGTCAAACAAGGAAAGCTCATCTCATTAGAAAGACAAGTCAAGAATTGAGAATTAATAGGAAAACTTTAGCAAGAGCCGTTGGAAGACACCAAAGAAGTGAGGGCACTAATGCCAATGAATTATGGGCATTCTCGGGGAGACTACCATGAAAAGATAAACCAATTGTTGAAGCATTGAGATCACTAATTGAAGACTTTTGGAAGAATTACACAAAGGTATCTCTGAATCAAAGGGATGTGGTAAAAAAGAGAATCGGTAGTCAGAACCGCGAGCCACATCCAAAGCATTTTTTGGATGAGACTCAAACACAGTTTTATGGTAAATTTCTAGAGAAGTATCCTCAAATTAAAATTTGTCAAAGATATTTTGAATTGCTAAAACCTTTCTATGTTAAGACAAATCACACACGCACTACTTGTTGTTGTAGATTACATATTGAATTTTCTAACCATTTTGATGCTTATAGGTCTATATGTTTAGATATGCATACTAACAATGATTTGCAGGGTTGTGCCATATGTGCCCCACCAACATCTTCAAGAGACTTCATATCAAGAATTTTATGTGAAAGAGAGGAAGGTCAAATATTCTACAATAAATTATGCTTGGATGGCACATGTCATCGTTGCAGTGGCTTGCAACATTTGCCAATATGTGAACATATGGAAATAACACATGCGGTTGGAAACGAACTAGTAGAGTTTGGCAAGTATAAAATAGTGGCATACAATACAAAAGATGGTAAAAAAGCAAAGATGTGTGAATTAGTTATTGAAAAGATTCTAGTGTATCAGTTTATGCCTATATTTCGTGATAGCATAGTGTATGAGTATGCAAGACATGCCCATCGAGCTCGATGGTTGGACTTGCAATTCAAGTTATGAAAGGACACATTTCCGGTTGGTAGCATTGTTTCAGTCATCGACTTTGCAGAGAACCACAGTCTACAGCCACAGCATGAGGTGTAATCACAATATTACAACTCCACACAGGTTTCTATATTTGTGCACATCGCATTCATTCATGCGAATGATAGTACAGAGGATGATAGAAAGATCATAAGGGAGTATAATTTCTATATTAGTGATGATCACATGCATTCTACGGAGTTCGTGCAAGGTTGCTTTTAGGTGTTCTACAATGATTTAGCTAGAAGGGGCATATCGTTCAGTCAGCATATCATATGGTCGGATAACTGTGTGTCACAATTCAAGAACTTATAGAATTTCTATTGGCTGAGTAGGAGGCATAATTTTACAGGTATTCAACATATGTGGAAATTTTGTGAGGTCGGGCATGGAAAGGGGGAGCATGGTGGTGCAGGAGCATGTATCAAAAGAGCCATAGCACGAGAAGAGTTAAAGTATAAAGACAATGCAAAGTTGACAGATGTAAAATTGATTGTCGAGTGCTGTAATGCTTCCATGGGTCCAGGTAATGAAGGTAAGTCTTTAGTTCGTAGATTTTTTTGGTTGATAGATGATACTAACATTGCACCATATGAGGATTGTTGTACATTGACAGGATCAAATGAGATGCACTCTTTCAGAAGCTCAATTGCAGGTTGATGGAGTATCCATACACAAAAAATGTCATGCTTTTGTTCTTCCTGTACAATTCAAGTCTGGGATGAGTGCGAGTCAAAGGAGTGGGTTGACGAATGGCAGTTAAGTTATCTTAGCCCACTTGACATGTATCGACCCCCGACAGCACTAGAACTAACACAGATGGAATCGTCAGTTGACTTTGACCACATATCAGATTTAGTTCAACCAGGTAATATAGGGCACATATATGCATCTACATTCATCTAGTTCAACCAGGTAATGTCATCTTACTTTGTAGTGTTTTTGTAATGTTGACTAATTTCATCTAATTTGCTACACATATCAATGTAGGGCATGTATATGTAGTTATTACAGATGAAGATAATGAAGAGGGAACAGATTATTACTTATATCGTTGTGTTGAGGCCAAAAAGAAATTGGAGGCCCTTGTTACAGATGGAGAAAATATTGAATACCCTATAGGCTCAGTGGTTATTACTGGAACATGGCTTAGAAGGTACCCACATAATAGTGTTAATATTTGGCTATTTCAGGACTTTGACATGCATCGGAAGATTCTTCATTACTCGAACCTTGTCGTGGCATCCAATGTTCATTTGATAAAGTATCGGGGTAGACATTTGAACAAAATATTGTGGAAGGTGCATGAGTTTGACCATGAAGCAATACTTGACACAATAAAGAGTAGAGTAGACCGGATGGTTCATTGGATTAATTTGTAAGTATTCACATTGATTTCGTAAAGTTATGTTACATTGAGTTGTAAGTATGCACATTAATTTGTAAGGTTTGCCTTTTTTTATTTCCTCCTGCATTTTTACACATATGTACACATTTTTACATTTTGATGACCTATATACCATTCTCCCAAGGCACACATAATGAATTAAAAGAAGACCAAGGGCGCCCAAGCTTAATAGACTTATTTCTTTCAATTTTGATGATCCAAACTCTTGCAATATGACATCCACTTTCATGCCTTTAGATCTTCCTTCACATACAGGGTGCCATATCAAGTTGAAAAATCTACATAAGGGCGCCAAATTAGATGAAAGGAGACATGAAATGCACCTTAGGACTCCATGCTAAGGTTTGAGCCATTAAAGTCTCTTGATATTAGGCGCTCATGATGATGAAACTTAGAGCTTTTTCCTTTCCTATGCGCTCATCTAAGATGTTTGAATGATAAGGATCACCTTGACCTCTATAATGTACATTGGGCACCAAAATCAAGGTGATTTTAAGTCACTTTGAGTCATTTGGGGTCAGTTTGAGTCTTTGAGTCATGTTGCAAAAAAGTGTCAATGTTGTCAAGTTACACAAAGCAACTTTTACATTTTTGGTGTCTTGCTCGTGATGTGACCAAACTGACTATTCCAACACATCCAGATGGGTACATTTATGCTAGGCATGGTCTTGTTTTTCACCCAAACATGTCGAAATAGTCTGAGCTACATTGTACCGACGATATCCTTGAAGAGTCCAAAGTGCAAAAAGGCAGAAATCTTTGACGAGATGTTACTCAAAAATCGTGTCACTTAGAAACATTTCGTCTAAGGTAACGTGATCACATAAAGTGCCTCTACAATAACCTCTCTTGATTTTTTGTATCTTTGAGGCATTTGCCCGTGGTGAAAGGTTTTCTACTGCCCCAAAAATCATCAGAAGGAGGCAGTGTAAAGTTGCAAATAGGTGTAACTTTTGTCCTACTCCTGATGTGACCAAACTGACTGTTCCAACGTGTCTAGATGGGTACATTTACACTAGGAATTGTCTTTTTTTTCACCCAAACATGTCGAAACAGTCTGAGCTACATTGTACCGACGATATCCCTGAAGAGTCCAAAGTGCAAAAAGGCAGTAATCTTTGACAAGATGTTACTTGAAAACTATGTCACTTAGAAACATTCCATCTGAGGCAACATGATCATGTAAAGTGCCTTTACAATAACCTCTCTCAGTTTTTTATATCTCTGAGGCATTTGCCCATGGTGAAAAGTTTTTTGCTGCCCCAAAAATCGTCAGGAGGCAGTGTAAAGTTGCAAAGGGGTGTAACTTTTGTCCTGCTCTTGATGCAACCAAACTGACTATTCCAACACGTCTAGATGGGTACATTTATGCTAGGCATTGTCCTTTTTTTCACCCAAACATGTCGAAACAGTCTGAGCTACATTGTACCGACGATATCCCTGAAGAGTCCAAAGTGCAAAAAGAAATCTTTGACGAGATGTTACTCAAAAATCATGTCACTTAGAACATTTCGTCTGAGGCAATGCGATCATGTAAAGTGCCTCTACAATAACCTCTCTCAGTTTTTTATATCTTTGAGGCATTTGCTCGTGGTGAAAGGTTTTCTACTGCCCCAAAAATCGTTAGAAGGAGGCAGTGTAAAGTTGCAAAGGGGTGTAACTTTTGTCCTGCTCCTGATGCGACCAAACTGACTATTCCAACGCATCCAGATGGGTACATTTACACTAGGTATTGTCCTTTTTTTTACCCAAACATGTCAAAACAGTCCGAGCTACATTGTACCCACGATATCCCTAAAGAGTCCAAAGTGCAAAAAGACAACAATCTTTGACGAGAT
This sequence comes from Cunninghamia lanceolata, assembly GCA_027924645.1. Lineage (NCBI taxonomy): Eukaryota > Viridiplantae > Streptophyta > Pinopsida > Cupressales > Cupressaceae > Cunninghamia > Cunninghamia lanceolata. Next base: position 464,604 of record BSBN01000484.1, read on the forward strand.
GTTACTTGAAAACTGTGTCACTTAGAAACATTCCGTCTAAGGCAACGTGATCATGTAAAGTTCCTCTACAATAAGCTCTCTCAATTTTTTATATCTCTGAGGCATTTGCCCATGGTGAAAGGTTTTCTTCTACCCCAAAAATCGTCAGAAGGAGGTAGTGTAAAGTTGCAAAGGGGTGTAACTTTTGTCCTGCTCCTGATGCGACCAAACTAACTATTCCAATGCATCTGGATGGGTACATTTATGCTAGGCATTGTCCTTTTTTTCACCCAAACATGTCGAAATAGTCCGAGCTACATTGTACCCACGATATCCCTGAAGAGTCCAAAGTGCAAAAAGGCAGCAATCTTTGACAAGATGTTACTCAAAAACTGTGTCACTTAGAAACATTTCATCTAAGGTAACACAATCATGTAGAGTGCCTCTACAATAACCTCTCTCAATTTTTTATATCTCTGAGACATTTGCCCGTGGTGAAAGGTTTTCTGCTGCCCCAAAAATCATCAGAAGGAGGCAGTGTATTAAGTCAGGATGAAAGCCTATTCACTCTAGGCGCCTGTTGTGACCAAATCACACATGCGCCTTGAACAAGTGATGCTACAAGTGGTGAACTAAATGGGTGCCTTAAAGAATTGAGCCCTCCAAGACATCTTGCAATTGCCTAAAAGTCCAAAATTTACATAAGTGAGTTAAGGCACTATTTTCCATCTCCAGAGCCTCCTTTGAGCACCTTAACATGGAGTGAATGTTTTAGTCTATGAAAGATTGCGCCTAAAGAATATAACAACCCCTTGAGTCACTAGGATGAACTAAGTTAACAAAATGAACTTCATTGAGGGAGGTGCACTTGTGCATCTAGACAACTCTAGTTTAGCACTTGAGAAAAAGCATGTTTAGAGACACCCCTCGAATGAACCCTCTAGAACCAATAACCATAGCTCAAGATCCATAACCATGAGAAGATAAAGCATTAAAAAAATTCATCTAAAGGATGGGAAATACCTCTTAGATGATAGTCTGCTGAGTAGACCAAGAGTGGGGAATGAGAATGCTCCTCAAAGATACACCAAGCCACAATGACTCTCTCCAATAAGAATCTTCTCTAGGTCCATAATTAACTCACGCCCATATCCAAGTGAAAGTCTCCTTGGTCTTCCTGCTAAAACCTCTAAAGGGTAACCATCTCAACAAGTGTCTCTAATCCCAAGAGAACTCTAGCCTCACCCAAGTCTCGAAGTATGTATGAGAACCTACAACCAATCAATCCATGTTAAGCTCCAAATGCAACACCACATTATCATGAAGCTCCCAAGCACATGACCAATGTACTCAATACAAAGGGAACCAACAAGACCACTGTCAAAACTCCAACTAAAAAATTAGGTATCCAAACATGACATCATGATCTAACATCTCCTCCTAGAAGATCACATGCACCAATACAGACATCCTAGTCTCAAGAGAACTTGTATCATGCTAATACTCTAATCTAGAATCAAGAGTCCACCAAGACACACTACCAAACACCTCTAAACCAAGGATCAACATCTACAACCACATGAAGATAACCATCTCCTAAAAATAGTAGCCAAGATGTCAAAGCACTCTCACTACAAATAATAATCATAATCCAAGAGTTTGTCCATTACACCCAACCACTATATAAGATCATCCATCACTAGGTGACGAATACACATCACTATCAAAGCTCCCACTGAACCATGATATGAAATACACATGGCATTGTGATAACCATCTCCTAAATGAAGATCACCATGGTCCACACACACTCAACTATAATACTAATAACTCCAAAGTAGAACCAAGATCTCCAATTTAAGAAGATAAACCATCATTACTGTCAAAAGCTCACACTAAACTATGCCACTAAGATATCCATGACATCATGATAAACATGCTACAAGTCCCAATAACCAACTATCCAATCATTCTCATCATCCATCCTCTCATCCCAATGCAACATACCAATGCACAAATGAGCATAGACAAGGAAAAATAACAAAGTCTACATCAACACTGAATCAATCCCATGGATATAGGCAATATGCATTCAAGTCATCCCACTACAATCAATGAGGTGTGCATCCCAAAAAAATGCATAACTTGTAGATCCCAACCATTAAAAACATGCAAAATCATCATCACATTAGTAACTTCCAAACTGAGATATCAAATAATATAACTTATAGACTTCACCAAATCAATCATAGATTCAACTTTCCAAATAAGTTTACAAATGAGTAACCATAGTCAAGGAACTAATCAAGCATCTAAGAGATAAGAACAATGTGCTAAAAGTAAACCACAACACCACCTGTAATCATGAATCAAACATCATAACCCATACCTATCAACTACAAACATGGTCAAGTCTTGCCAATGCTCAAATGTACCTACATATCCATGACACCATAATTATCATCATTGCTATACCTATGCTTAAATCCCACTGAAACAAGACTCCTAGTCTCACCATGTATCAACCATGTCCTCAAACCAGAATATTGCTGAGCCCATGGAGATTGATACACCAACTTCAATAGAATAGGCAATTAATGTACTTGATGTGTCTTCATTTCATAAACTAGTAAACATCATTTGCATCCATACTTAAACCAATCTTATTGTTGTGTTTGATGTGTCCTCTTTCAAACAACCATTTAACAAAATTTGAGTCATTTACAACCATAAACATCTCAAAGTCCAAAATCCAAACATTCTATCATCCTTAATCATTTCCATCATGGACCCTTGGTTTGAAAAAATCATTATGCAAGATAAAAACCCTATGCCTATTACCTTGTGCGAGGCTCATGCAAAACCCAAAATCACAATCAAAATAGGTCCTCAAACCATGCATCCTTTAAATGAGATATTTTATCCAAATCAATCAAAAAATCCCTCTGACAATGATGATGATGATAGTCTTATAGATCAAGATGATATCAAGATGATAATAGCATTAACTATGAGATCATTACATGCAAACTTTCCATAAACCTTCATCTCCCACTCATGAACATGCAAGAATATTTCAAACAAGAAATGACTAGCACTAGCTATCATGCCAATCCTAAATACACATCTAATGGTCATCCTTATGGTACCTTTGGTAAGGGAAGAACCACTTTAGACCAAGGTCCTCATATTCAATTCATATCTCCAATCCCAACCGCATGTGAGAACTGTTTGTCCTATGTATCCTATTCAAATCCTCCATCTCATAATCCTTACATTCGAACTTATCCCATCAATCCAAACCCACTACACCCAAATCATCCTTTTTAGATTTCCTCCAAGGACTTCTAGTGGAGGAAAAATCTCAAACTAGAAATCACAAATTCAATTAGTGTACCTCTCCCAAGCCTATCCAAAAGTCACATAGTACCATGCCTATCCATCAAACACCACAATGCAATCAAAATCCTAACAACATGCCCATGATCCAAGATCAAGTGCAATCATGCAAAGATATTATCAATCACAAGCCTTTTAAGAATGAACTAGAGTCTTCTAGTACCATACTTTTCCATCAAACACCATCATGTAATCCATGGCCTATCAAGCCTATCAAAGAAAATGCAAACATCCTATGTAATACAATCGGACTTTAAATATTTGAAGTAGCAATCTACAAATATCCATCGAAACGTGGATTTATAATACAAGTATGGACGCCATCAATAAAAAAGATTTGTATTAACCAAATATCCATATAGGCATACATCAATATCTGTCGATATAAGTATAACATATATACAAAATAGCCATATAGGCTTACAAGAATGCCATATAGGCATACAATGTCAACTATGTACAATACAAAATATATGTCTACAAATGCCATATAGGCATACAACAAAGGAACACAATAAAAAGTCATTCCCCTTTGGCTAGTGAAGAGAATAAATCATGAGCAACCTTTGATTTTCTAGGGGATGGAGACGCACATGTGGGTGGTCTACTAGGAACCCGAGGGCTACTCCTCCTATTTAGGTCTTCCTGCATCTTTACCTGTTACAATAAAAAGTATAGACATTAATATATAGAAATTACATGTTATAAAATAATGAAACATTTAACAAAATAATCACTTACTGCTAACATATAATCTGTCTCCTCGCTTGCCTCAGTAGCAGGGATAGGCCCTGGTGATGTCATGTCCTATAGAAACCATCTAGATAGAAATTAAACTTCAAATCAATAATCTTTTAATTTTTTCAAAACTAGACAACTATAACAATGAATGAAAATTGAAATTTACTAATCTGCCTCATACCCCTGTCAATGCCATGGAGCTATGAATCGCAGAGGCCACACCCTGCTCCATTGCCCTATGAACATGGGGAGGTGTCACCGCAGCCTGCATCATCTGGAAATAAAACAACATTATTCAATTACAAAAACTATAATAGTGATGCAAATCATGGCTCCTAACATACACACACGCTCATCTAAACATGGAAGTACACACAATAAAGCACACAAATCATATACAAAAATTTAGTAAGTACAATTCATTCATTAAACTATTTATTTTATTACCTCTGTAAAGCTTTGAAGTCCACCACCGCTGGCAGGTGTTGCCATGAAATCTATAGTATTAACCTATTCAACATCCAAAATCAGATATTAGAATACCATTCATATAACGATGCTATTCACATGTAATATTTATAATTGTTTACTAGTTACATACCTCGACAGTAGATGATCTAGTGAAAAATGCAGGTGGAGAACCACTGAAAACTGTATCGACGCTATGACCCTGAAATTTCATTAAAATAATCAATTTAAATTAGTTAATCTTGTATTTCAAAAATGAAATTTAATAACTTAAATTCAATAAACTTGCTAATATTTACCTGAGTATCAAGGCCGAAAGTCTCACTCAGGAGGGTATCTGTCATCACCATCTGCTCAGCTGCAGATGTAGCCTATGCACCTGCGTCCTGACTGTCCATGGGGTCATAACCATAGGCTGACCCGCAAGCTTGGCAAGTATGGGGTGGGACCCTACTCCTCGCACTATCTCCCAACCCACTCTGTGTTGCAGGACCAACATGCTCCATGATGCTCTGGGTCAAGGCACTAATCAACTGAAGTGTATCGACCTCAACACTCTCCTTCACAATGGAAGGGATAGAAACATGCTCGTGGGCTAGTCTGTTGATTACTCGTCTCACTACCCGCTGTGGTTCAAGACGTGCCCTTGTTCTATCTTATGCTGACCCCCAACCTCTACTGTGGAAGTCCCACATATCAAAATAGTTTGGCACTTTATTGAGGACAAACTCACAGTAGAGTTTCCTCAAAAAGTATTGCGGGACCTCATTATTATTGCATGGAGGATGGTCAAAAACCATCCACCACCTCTGCCCGAAATTGTCCCTTATCACTTGGTTGTTGCACCAATGGATAGGGAACCTCTTGCATGTAATGGGTGGAGGTTGATTTGTTTGTGGGTTTGTGAAAATTGAACACAAGTCTAATTTTGTAATTTGTAATTTTTTCACATCTTGGTATGACAACTTGTCTGCATAGTAATCTCTAAACTCTCTCTTTTTATCCGTCCAACTAGTTATTTGCTTGCTAATTGAATCTACATTTGATAACATAGACTCAAGAGATTCGGCAAGCGTGGACCTACACAAGGTTGAAGTGGAAGGATCTTTCAACCTTGCAATTATATCTTCAATATTCTTTTTGTTGTTTTCAATTTGCCCCATTATATTTTCTTGTGTTCCAGAGGCATGTCGAGGAATGAATGGAGGAGGTTGTTGTTCTACAGGTATTTCCTCCTCAGGATTTTGTGGATTTTGAGGAGGAGGAGGTGCATTAACATTTTCTGACAATTAATGAAATATACATAAAAAATCAACAAAAACATACCTATTTAGAAATAAATTCAAACAAAAAAATAAATATAACTCACCCTTTTGGTGTGCTCGACGTCACGGCGGCATTTTGGCGATGAATCAATAAGCTTTTTGTGTTGAATGGTGTTTTGCAAAACACGAGCGCGCTTTCGAGGGTTTGCAAGCCACGGGTAGAAAGGAGAAAATAGAAAGAAATGAAATTGGAAACCCTTTTTTATTTATTTATAGGAAGTCATAACGCGAGCACATTATAACATGCTCGCATTATAACGTGCTCGCGTTATGACTTAATTTTTTTTGAAATTAATTTGGCCACTTTTTGGCCCCCCATCTTCTTGCACTTATCCAGAGAGTTTGATACAACTCTGATTATCACAGTAAATGACTGTAGGATCTAGCTCCTGGTGAAAGAGCCTAGCTAGAAGTTTTTGAAGCTAGATAGTCTCACATGTAGCCATACTAGCTACCATATACTCAACCTCCGTAGAACTTAGTGCAACTGACTTTTGTTTCCTGTTGTACCAAGAGACTGCTCTTGATCCCAAACTGAAACTGCACCCAGAAGTGCTGTTCTGATCAGCTATACTACCTACCCAATCTACATCGATAAACCCCTCAAGCTTCACTCTAGATCCTATTAAGTATACTTCAACCCATAATCAACTGTGCCTCAGAGATACCTCAAAACATGCTTTGCAGCTATCCAGTGCACACGTTTAGGTTCCACCATAAACTGACTAAGTGAGTTCACTACAAAATAAATGTCTGGTATGGTGTTGACTAGATACATAAGAGAGCCTATCAACTATCTGTATAAAGTTAGGTCCACTGCCTTTGATTTGGAATTATCAATCTTCTAGCTAGTCACAAGTGGCGTAGACATGGGCTTATGGTCCTCCATCCTGAATCACTTCAGGATATCAATTATGTACTTCCCTTGTCCAAGGAAGATCTCTCCCTCTTTCTGCCACAACTCCAATCCCAGAAAGTAGTGCATCAACCCCAAGTCCTTCATCTCAAATTCTCTTGCAAGATCCCGCTTGCAGTGGGCTATGAGCTCCTCTGATCCTGTGAGAAATAGGTCATCAATATACAACACCAATATGAGAAGTTCATCCTTCACCTGAACATAGTATAGGTTTGGATCTGCCTCACTCTTGATGAAGTCCACGCTCTGCAAGTAACTGCCAATATGTTAATACCACTCCCTGGGAGCTTGCTTGAGCCCATACAGTGCTCTCCTCAACCTGCATACATGAGAATCCCTCCCATGTGCTTCAAATCCTTCTGGTTGTTCTATGTAAATCTCTTCCTCAATCTATCTGTTGAGGAAGGCTATCTTTACATCCATCTAGTGAATCCTCCAACCCATCTATGCTGCTATAGAAATGATAGCTCTTATGGATGAGTACCTGGCTATTGGAGTGAAAGTCTCATCATAGTTGATTCCTTCCTTCTGAAAAAACCCCTTAGCCACAAACCAAGCTTTGAACTTTTCCACACTACTAATGAGTGCCAAGTAGCACCCATAAAATATATCTTTTTACCTCTCTTTTCTCTTTTTTGAGCCCATCTTTCTTGATGTCTACACCTGAATAGGCTAACAAGATTGTTCTAAATAATGATTAATTGAAGATAAATTACTTAAGATCATGATTTCTGATTAAAGGACTAATGTGCATGGAATTGATGGAAATATGTAGAAAAACTTTTCTTTTTGAATCAATAGGTGTAGATGTTTGGGATGACAATTTTGTGCATCTCTGGAGATGGTCCTAATGATCTCTGGAGACAATACTAGGATACCACGACATCAGAAGTTTTGAAGTCTGGAGCATCTCCGAAGCTAAGCAAGAAGGCCACAATTATATCTCCAGAGCTACAGACATATCTCTGGAGCTGCAGATAGAGACATACACTTCTGACGCCTCTTTAGAATAGAGCAGATTTCTAGCATAGTTGTCGGTCAAGCACTTTCAACGGTGATCGTGATACCCCTCATATTACTCAAATCATCACTTGAGTGATTAAGGGCCATCTTTAGTTAACTGCTAGGAGTTTTTATCTCTTTTTGGTTCTTGCATGAGTTACTAATGAAACTAATTTAATATCCATATTTTCAGGATCTCGCTGCCCAAATGTATTAAGACTCAAACTTAGATTCAGAGTGGACTGCTGTTCCACTCAATCTATTTTTATTGCATAGTTATTTTCTAGAGTTACACAACTAGTATAATAAAGAGGTGGATGTCATCTCATAGAAGAACTGGTAGATAAGATAAGTGATATGTCATCACTCATTTTATATATATACTTATAGAAGCAGCAGAAAGGGTGACTTTATTATTTTGATTTTTTCTAATCTCAATTTGGATATCAATATTTCTCTAAATGCAAAGCGAATGGGATTGAACCGAATTAAGTTGTGATCTTATTCTTTTGTGTTGATTCCTTACTATAGCCTTCAACCCTAAGGGTGTGGAGCAAGGGCCCACTCTCACCACCAAGGCAAAAGGCTAGTACCACTATTTTGTTGTTTCAGATTTTGCTTTATAGGATACTTACTGATTTTGATTTATAGATGCATATTGCAGTTTATAGACTTGCTTTGAGTAATTTACTATTCAATTATGTTTTTAGCATTCTTTGAATTCATTTAGTAAGGAGATAGATCAATCTTTTTAAATTAGTAAAAGTCATTAGAATTAGCTAGAGAAACTGGTAACTGTAGAATCCCTAATTGTAGATAGCTTAGGACACAGCCTTGGATTTTGACATCTGAAATATGATTAAATGATGAGGTACAACGACACCTTGTCATTTTTGGTGCCATTATCAGGGAATATTGTGTTAATTAGGGAAACTTAGCTAAACAGTTTTTAGGTTAGATCTGTATGGTTAGAGCTAGAGATTCAAAATGACGATACATAAAACAAACACCCCATCAAAAAACTATAGGAGAAAGTAGTAGGGTGGCACAAGATCTTGCTGAATAAAGAAACCTAGAACCTACCTTGGAAGCTGCACCTCAAATCAATAATCCCTTAGATCCTCTAAATCTTCCACTCGCTGATTATATCCAAGAATTACAATAAAAGTTTCAGGTAGACTCTTTGATAGAACCTAATTTCCTAGAACCTCAGAGAGAAGAACCAGTACTAAACATGGATGATAATAATGATAATCATGAAGATGAGGAAAATCAGGTTCCAAGAACCTTCTCATATCCCATTGTTTTGGCTATTGGAGACAATGCCCCTATGAAAAATATCTCACCAGCACACTTGCCAAATTTTAGAGGTCTTTCTTCTAAGGATCCAGATCAGTTTCTATTTGAATTTAAAGTAGTATGCCAAACTTATAATTATCGATCAGATAACCAAAAACTCAAACTATTCCCTTCAACCCTGAAAGATTCTACGATGAGATGGTTTATGGGTTTACCCTAGAACTCTATTCATTCTTGGGATCAGATGGAAATAGAGGTTTTAGGAAAGTACCAAGATTACTATAGAGTCAATAATAAAAATGAGGAATTGTTTAAAATTAGACAAGGAGAGGAAGAGACCTTTATAGGACTATGTGGACAAGTTTAACTTCGCCTTAAGAAGGTATGGTAACCCAGTAAATCACTCTTTGGCCAGAACCTTGTTTGTAAATTGATTAGATTAAGAATCAAAATAGGCATTGGATCTAATGGGAAAAGGAAATATCAACAAAATGTATATACCTACTATAGAAGAACTCTGGAGGAACTATTCTAGAACCCAAGATGGAGTTTGATCATCCAAAACCTTCAAAGGGAAGAATGAAATAGGATAGTTAATGGAAGAGATTGCAAATCTAAAAATAGATATTTTGGTCCAATTAAATACCACCTTGGATGGGATTTAGGAAAAAACTAGAACATCTGATTAAAATAAAACAATTGAACCACTCTCCATTTACTGTCCTAGGTGTAGAAACAAACATCTATTAAGAGAATGCCCTTTAGACAAATAAAAGATTTGGCAGATCTGTGACATGGAACATCCTACCAGTCAATGTAGTCAACTCCTAGCCTTGAAAATGTTGAGTAAGAAGAATGCTGTAATAGAAGAAGAATTGAACTATGTGGGACAAAAATAGGTTGGGAATTTCCCTTATAATCAGTATCCAAACTAGCCTTCTTACAGGGGTCCTTCTAATTGGGGAAATAATCAATGGAATCCAACTTGGCATGGGCCTTAGAATAATCCTCCTTGGGGACAACAAGATTGGCCAAATCAACATTAGCAAAACCAAAATTGTCAAAATCAGCACTGGGGAAATCAACAGTGGCCACCAAAGTTTGGATCACAAAACATGCAACCTCAATGGGGTCCTCAACAGGGATATAATCAACAATACCAGGGACAACCTAGATGTTTCCAACCTCAACAACAAGCGTTACTAACAAGGTCAATCACAAAATGAGCCAGTTAGCCAACCACCCTTACCAGCTCAGCCTATACCAAACCCATGAAATAAACAGGGAGCAACTGTTTACATGACAAAGCAAGAAAACATGGCTAGTATTAATGCTATATATCCAAATAATCTCCAGCTGCATTCTAGGAAAGCATTCCCAAGACCGCCTCCTCCAACTATAGTTGAAGTAACCAATGATGAGGAACCTGAAAATCCATCCACTCAACTCCCAGAGGAGATTACTACTGAAAAAGTGCTAAAAGAATCATCCCTGGATAACTCTGGAGTTGCTCCTAAAAGATTGACTTTGAAGAACATTCCTGGACACAATTCTGATAAAAGCTCTGGAGATGGAAAAACTAGCACCATACCTAGAACATCTCAAAAAACATGTTCCCCAAAAAAAAATCTGACAAAAACAAGTCCAACCCAACCTGGAATCAAAACTTTTACAAGAAATCAGGCAATTGAACATTGAAATTCCTCTCCTCCAAGCAATCAGAGATGTACTAGAACTGAATCAATTCATCAAACAACATTGTGTCAAAACATAGGGCAAGAAGAAAAACTTTCCTTCTACAATCTAGGTGGAAGGAAAAGTAGTAGATCTATTGATGGGAGAAATGCTCCTCCCAAAATATGGAGACCCTGGAAATCCTGTCATAACTATTTTCATCTCAGGGGTAGAAATTTCAAATGTTTTGGTTGATTTGGGAGTAGCAATTAATGTGATGACGGTTCATACAATGGACAAATTAGCTCTATTAGGTATCCAATCCACAACTACAATCCTTCAACTTGCTGACCAGTCAGTAGCTATTCTGAAAGGAGTAATTACTATTGTACCAGTTGTGATAGAATCATAGGAATTTCCAGTAGACTTCCTGATATTAGAACCAAGAAACCAAAGAAATGCTTATCCATTGATTTTAGGAAGACCATGGCTGGCTACAACAACAACATCTATTGATTGTCAAACTGGGGATATGGTCATTTCTAATGGGATAGATTTGAAGAAAATATCTCTGTATCCTCCAGTTAAACCATCAATACATTATACAGGAAGAGTATGGGTAGATGAACCAGATAACAATGACAACAGTGCCTCAGTAGCTATGGTAACCATTAGGGAACATCTGGGAGAGTTGGAAGAAGAAATCTACTATGATACAATAGAAGACATTACCCACATCCTAATCAATGGGGATGTGATGGAGCTTGCCCAAGACTCTTGGAGAGAACTTCTTACTTCTACTCATTGTACCCTAGCAAATATCATTCCTTGTGGGGAGACCTTTTACAGAGACTTAGCCACGTTCCACATGTTGCTTCCACATTCTTGTCCCCTTAATTCCATGACTCCAGTGTATGGATTAACTACATCCATGGATCAAATCACAAAATAGGTCATGATTTTACCAGGGAAAACACTCAATATCAATACTTAGTTAATAGCAAATCAGGAAGAAAAACTTATCCAACTTCTGATTTATCACTTAGCAGCTTTTGCTTGGGAATACCAAGATATGAAGGGCATCCCTCCTAAGATCTGTACCCATCATATCTACACTGAGGATATGAAACCTGTCAGACAACCCCAGAGAAGATTGAATCCTGTTTTAAAAGACATTGTTAAGACTGAAATAGAAAAATTACTGCAAGCAGGGTTTATATATCCAATCTTAGATAGTCAATGGGTCTCACCCCTAGTCATAGTGCCTAAAAAGAATGGGAAATGGAGGGTGTGTATTGACTATAGGGAGCTAAATAAAGCTACAAAAAATGACTACTTTCCCTTACCATTTATTGACCAAGTACTGGACAACCTAGCTGGGAGAAAGTATTTTTCTTTTCTAGATGGCTTTAGTGGGTATAACCAAATTCAAGTAGCACCTAAAGACCAGGACAAAACCACTTTCACCTGCTCTTGGGGAACTTTTGCTTACAAAGTTCTTCCATTTGGACTATGTAATGCCCCAGCTACATTTCAGAGGCTTGTTTTAGCCATTTTTGCTGAACTAGCTAATGAATGCATGGAGGTCTATATGGATGACTTTATTGTGTATGGGGATAATTTTGAAGAAGCTCTCACAAACCTTGAGAAAGTGCTAAAATGCTATAAGAAAAATCAGTTATCCCTTAGCCATGAAAAGTGCTTCATGATGGTAGAGGAAGGAATTGTATTGGGACACCATATTTCAGCAAATGGGATCAAAGTGGATCAAAACAAGATAGAAGTGATCACACAGTTGCCTTCACCCAAAAATTAGACAGACGTTAGAAGTTTTCTGGGTCATGCAGGCTATTATAGGAGATTCATAGAAAACTTCAGCAGAATAGCCGCCCCCCTTGTTTACCCTGCTTAACAAAGGCACATAATTTCTATGGACAGAAGACTGTCAATCAACATTTGAAACCTTGAAAGAGAAGGAGAGGACCTAATTGGACTTTAACATTTCACATACAAACTGATGCTTCAAATGAGTCCATTGGGGCAGTTTTAGGACAAAAGGAGGAATGAGAGAGTATGCATGCTATTTATTACATCAACAAAAACCTTACCTCTGCATAAAGAAATTACACAACTAGAAAAGAATTCTTGGTAGTCATCTATGCTATAAACAAATTCATACATTATATCACTGGATATAAAATATTTGTACACACTGATCATGCAACCATCAAGTACCTAATGAATAAGGCAGTTGTAGGTACAAGGATCATTAGGTGGTTATTGCTATTGCAGGAATTTGATATTATCATAGTTGATAATCCAGGTAAGTTTAATTTGGTTGCTAATTTTCTGTCAAGATTGCACATAGGAGGAGAAAACCAACCAGTGGAGGACAGGTTCCCAAAAGAACATCTTTTTGCTATCTCCTCTACTATACCTTAGTTTACTGACATAGCTAATCTATTAGCTACAGGGTTGTATCCATCCCATTTTACCTCAAAACAGAAATAAATTATTTTGTTAAGGAAAGCTTATCTTACAAATGGTTAAATGGATTGCTGTTTAAATGTGATCCTGATTTCATTTTATGTAGGTGTTTAAAAACTGATGAAATTTTTGATGTATTAAGAGCATGTCATGATGAACCATCTAGTGGGCATTACTCTTCCCACAGAACTATCCACAAGATCCTAGGAGCTAGTTACTACTGACCCTCTCTTCATAAGGATACTAAGAAGTATGTGCAGCAGTGTGACCAGTACCAAAGGATGGGACAACCAACCTTCACCCAGGAGATGTTACTACATCCTCAAGTCATGATGGAATCATTTGAACAATGGGGTCTAGACTTTGTGGGACCAATTTCTCCAACATCATCAGGCAAGGAGTATATTCTAGTATACACATACTATGTGACTAAATGGGCTAAGGTTCAAGCATTGCAATTTGCACGAGAAGAAAAAGTTGCTAATCTCCTTTATAATAAGATTTTCTTGAGGTTTGGAGCCCCAAGATCCATAGTTTTAAATAGAGGACCTCAGTTTACTTTACAGGTAATCAGAGCATTCACAGATTTATATCAAGTCAAGCACATAAAATCTTCACCTTACCATCCTCAAGCCAATGGGCAGGTAGAAGTAACTAATAGGGAACTTGAAAATATTCTGACAAGGACAGTAGCAATGAACAAAAAAGATTGGGCTAACAGATTACCTGAAGCAGTTTGGGCTTACAATACCCCTTGGAAGTCCACAACAAAGTTCTCACCATATGAATTAGTTTATGGGAAAAAGCCTATTCTGTCTATAGAATTTGAACTCCAGACACTTAAAACTACATTGGATATTGGTCTACCATTGTCCATAGCTCAATGGAACCAAATTCTTTAGCTCAATGAGTTGGATGAAATCCGGATAGAGGCCATTCAACAAATAGAACTGGTTCAGTATCAAACAAAGCAATGGCATGACCAACACATAAAGAGGAGGACATTTCAACAAGGTGATTGGGTTCTTCTTTATGATTCTAAATTTAAGGAGTTCAAAGGGAAATTACAAACTCATTGGATGGGTCCTTATCAGATAAAGGAAGTTTTTGAAAATGGAATAGTACTGTTGGAACCTATTGATGGAAGCACAGACACATTCTTAGTGAATGGCCACCAAATCAGACTCTATAAAAGGCCATCCACTAAAGAAGAGTTCCTTAATGATTTGTGCTTTGATACAGGGGATACCTCCTCTGTCATAGTTTTGGACTAATTAATTTTTTTTTTAAAAGTTGAAAACTAGCAAATGGCGGCCTTTTGAAAAAAAAAAGAGAAAAAAAAGGAAGGTTGAAAACTAGCAAATGGTAGCCTTCTAAAAAAAAAAAGAGGAAGATGGAAAACTAGTAAATGGCTGTCTTTCTCGACCAAGGGAATTGAAAACTAGCAAATGGCGGTTCCCTTCTTCATGCCAGTTGAGAATAATCAAGCTACGGAGGTGATCAGGTGCTGGGAGTTACCCAAACACACCTCCGGTGCTTCACAGTTTAGGAGCACCTCTGGTGTTTCGCAAACTAGGAGCACCTCCGACACTCCACCAATAAAGAGTTATGTACAACCATAATAAGTGGGAGGGGACCCACCTCTCCAAGAAATAAAGTAGAGATGTCATTTGATGAGGTCATCATGACTCATCCTCTACTTTATGGCAAAAATAAAATAAAATCAATATGTATCTTGCGAGAAATCATTATTCTCATTTGCATGGGTACTTAGAAAGACTGCACTGACATCACCTAGGATACATGGATTCTCAAACCACTCAGAGGGAATGATTATAGGTTGCATGACAATGAAAGGTGATTGATGTCATCTCAAGCCACAAAAAGCTACTCAGGTGTCACGTCGCGTCCAGTCTCATCAGCGCCACAGCATCTCAACCAAGTACATTGCGCCTCATCACTAAAAATGGTTTAGGTAATTTTATCTTAATTAAGCATTAAATAGCAACTGTCTTGTCATTCTATTTTTGGGTGCCGTCATTATGACACGTCCTCTTGCCATCATTTTCCTTTCCAAATTCATGCATGCTGCCATCTTTGCTGTACTGTCACCTTACCTATGGAGTGTCCCATCACTCTGCTTCATTTATGACCACATAAACACTCTAGCTGATTCTCAGTTCTTTCTCCATAAGCCTAAGCCGTTAAGTGAATTGACATAATAATCCTCATTCAAACTGTAACATACCCTGAAGAACAGAGTTAGCTGAAACAGTTCTCTGAAGCCTACGGAGTGAGGAAGGATTGTAAGCACAAAGGATAGGAAAAGAATTTAGAAATGGGGGTTAAGAAGAAATCAGAACCAGAAAGTGCTACAGGCCTTTTGTAGGATGAAGTTGTAGTAGACATTCTGAGAAACGCAGGATGGTTGGAATTTCTAGAAAAATTTGAGGGGTCTTAAGAAGATATTGTTGATGAGTTCCTAAGAAACCTGAGGGACAATCAGACAGCTGTAAGGGGAGTCCAAATCAGTCTCTCTGTAACCACTATCAGTCATATTTCTAGGTTGCTTGAACAAGGTGAGAGGTTCTATCATCTGAAAACCTTATATGCTGATTTGATTAGGAATTTCTCTGTTGAAGGTGAATCTGCAATACAATTGCATTTAAATAAAAATGAGGTTAAAGGAATTCTTAGGTCCTCACTTCTAAACCCTTGGCAATCTATAACTACATGGATGATGAAGTATTTCACATGTGATGGTCAATTTTCTTTAGTTTTAGGACCAATAGTGAAAATGTTGATTTTTCTAAGGCATGGGAATGAACACCCTGAATTCAGCATAAACATTCCCAACTTCCTGTACTCTGCCATTAAGGCAACTGCAGAAAAAATATCAGCAAAACAAGGGTCCTATGAAACATCATGTCCTCATTTTTCTGATAGTTAAACACCACTTTTTGTCTCAAGCTGATGGGAAAGAATTATGGCAAACATTTCTTGAACAAAACCTATAGGATAGAGAGCCAGTGAGGGCATAGGCAGAGGGTGAGGGTTCCTCTACCTAGCAAGAAGAAGAGACAGAACCTTCAACTTCCGCTACAACTGTTCAAAAAGGAAAGAAGTCCTCACTGGATGTAACTTCATCTGCAGCCCCTGTTTCTGATAAGAAGAAGAAAGACAAAGAAATTACAGAGCCTGCTCTTGAGTAGCCTCCATACACGACTCGTTCATCTAGGAGAAAGATGACTCTAACTGAGGAATCTTTCCCTAAGGAACTAACAAGGGAGAGGTCAGGGTAGAAAGCAAAGAAAACCCCAAAGAAAACTGACTCTAGAATACACTATTGGGTTGAAGAAGCATCCCATGATTTTGATGAGATCTGTCTAGTGAGAAAGAAAAGACTGAGAGAAGTTTTCGCAGAACCATCTATCCATCTGGGCTCAAGTCCAACTTTAGAACAATTTCTTGCTCCGAAGACATAACACAGGGAAACTTTTACTATTTCCTCAGATTCTGAGGATGAGACACTTGCTCCGAAGGTACCTGCCCCACCTATGCTACAGAGAAGCAAAGAAAAAGGTAGCTCTCCCAAACTAAGAAAGATACTGCTCTCCTAGATGAAGTGCTTCTGGGTTTTAGAACTTTTGAGGGGAAAGATGGGCCTTCATCAGTGCTAGCACAAATAGAGAAAACCCTAGAAGAACCTTAAGACAAGGAGGCTACAGGGAAACATGAAACAGAGCAATTGGGTGTAGCTGACAGTGCATGACAAATGGCTATGGAAGATCCTGATGTCCAACAAACAGAAGAAGAAACATGAACTTTCTCTCATCCCTCTGATCAAGAGAATATTGAGATTTCAAAAGAGCAACAACTGTTGGAAGAAATTGATAATCTAAAAAGATTACTTTGGGGGAAAAATTAGATTATCACTGACCTCAAGAAAGTCAGAATGGAAATAGAAATGGAGAAAAAACAAGTAATTGAAAAACTGCAAACAAAGCTCCAGACTAAAGACCAAATAATTCAAGAGAGGGAAGAAGAATTGGAAGCCCAGAAGACAGAGACAGCTAAAATCATGAAGGAAAAGGAGATAGAGGCAGTACAAAGTATCTCAGATCTTACCAAGGCTAGGGATAATGGTCTCATAGTAATTGCAACATTAATTGAGAAAGTACAGAGCCAAGATAAATAATTGACTTGGGCCAACAACAAAATAGATGATCAAGAGGAGTATATTCAAGAGTTGGCTGGCCCAAGGGCAACCAGTGAATAAGAGGTACAAACAGATCCATATGTGGGTCCAATCCCCATTGATATTCCTAAGGCCCTATTTCATTGGGAAAGGAGATGTAGAGAATATGAGGCTTCTAAGCCTATGCTACAACTACAAAGGGCGGTTATTGCCATGACAAAAAGAGTGGAAACCCTAGAGGAAAGAGTCATTCAGATAGCCTCCATTTCTTCTAAGATTTTATCTTGCAAACCTCCAAGTGCCAGTTATGCTATGTTTTTACAAGATAGGGTCCTGCAAAAGAAGCTGTCTTCAGTGCTGTCTGATTTGCCTAAGAACATAGAAACAACAGAGGGGTTCATGGAAGCCTATACAAGGAGTTCTAATGAAGACAAAAATTTTCTATGTGAATTATATCTGCATGGATTTTATGTTGACAATATGACCTTCATTCTTAATTATTTTGTAGGAGATTGCCAGCTCAAAGCATTCATGTCAATGATGAAGAATCATCATATTTGGAATGAGCAAATGGAGGCTCAACTCAAGAAGGATACAGAAACAAATCTTTTCATCAGAAAGGAGTGTCTAAACCCTCAAGCTTTTAAGGTCCAATTCTGGGCATATGTCTATCACCCTAAAAGCTAGAACAAAATTTTGCCATTATACCTAAAAAATTTGCAAGAGTGTTCCATTGACTTTGGTCTTTTTATGAATAGTTTAGCTAATCCAGTGCTTGTAATAGCAAAGAAAAGGTGGAATATTTTGACCTCAGAGTAGAAAATGAGAGAGGTGGTAACCCCTACAAACTTAGGTTATTTATGAGGAAGGCAAGGTTAATATCTAAAATGATGGATAAGCATAAGCAGGAGTGGATAGGTGGGTGTTTCAGGCCCCCTCTCATAATTGAACCACTCCCTGTCTGGGCTGAGCAAATGGAAGATGAAAAATTGTAAGAGTGGTTGAAACAGACCGATCAGTACAAAGGAAATGGTAATACCGACTGCACCACTTGGTCTACCTATGCACAAGACTACAACTTGACTAATAGGCTACTCCACTAGAATAAATCTAGATTGTGAGAAGTAGGAGGACTTGTTAAACCTTAGGTATGGGGGAGATGATGAGTGCCAAGTAGCACCCATAAAATATATCTTTTTACCTCTCTTTTTCTCCTTTCTGAGCCCATCTTTCTTGATGTATGCACTCAAATAGGCTAACAAGATATTTCTAAATAATGATTAATTGAAGATAAATTACTTAAGATCATGATTTCTGATTAAAGGACTAATGTGCATGGAATTGATGGAAATATGCAGAAAAACTTCTCTTTTTGAATCAACAGGTGTAGATGTTTGGGATGACAATTTTGTGCATCTTTGGAGATGTTCCTAATGATCTTCAGAGACAATACCAGGATACCGTGACATCAGAAGTTTTGAAGTCTAGAGCATCTGCGGAGCTTAGCAAGAAGGCCGCAATTATATCTCCAGAGCTATAGACATATCTTTGGAGCTGCAGACAGAGATATACACTTTCGGTGCCTCTTTAGAATAGAGAAGATTTCTAGCATAGCTATCGGTCAGGCACTTTTAGCGGTGATCGTGATACCCCTCATATTACTCAAATCATCACTTGAGTGATTAAGGGCCATCTTTAGTTAACTACTGGGAGTTTTTATCTCTTTTTGGTTCTTGCGTGAGTTATTGATGAAACTGATTTAATATCCATATTTTCAGGGCCTCGCTGCCCAAATGTATTAAGACTCAAATTTAGATTTAGAGTGGACTTCTGTTCCACTCAATCTATTTTTATTGCATGGTTATTTTCCATAGTTAGATAGCTAGTATAATAAAGAGGTGGATGTCATCTCATAGAAGAACTAGTAGATAAGATAACTAATATGTTATCACTCATTTTATATATATACTTACAGAAGCAGCAGAAAAGGTGACTTTATTATTCTTATTTTCTGTAATCTCAATTTGGATATCAATATTTCTCTGAATGCAAAGCGAATGGGATTGAACCGAATTAAGTTGTGATCTTATTCTTTTGTGCTGATTCCTTACTGTAGCCTTCAGCCCTAAGGGTGTGGAGCAAGGGCCCACTCTCACCACCAAGGCAGAAGGCTAGTACCACTGTTTTGTTGTTTCAGATTTTGCTTTATAGGATACTTATTGATTTTGATAGATAGATGCATGTTGTAGTTTATAGACTTGCTTTGAGTAATTTACTGTTCAATTCTATTTTTAGCATTCTTTGAATTCATTTAGTAAGCAGATAGATCAATCTTTTTAAATTAGTAAAAGTCATGAGAATTAGCTAGAGAAATTAGTAACTATAGAATCCCTAATTACAGATAGCTTAGGACATAGCCCTGGATTTTGACATCTGAAATATGATTAAATGATGAGGTACAATGACACCTTGTCAACTACCATCTGCAACATGCTTAATCTTATTCAAGCATCTCGAGCCCACCATAGACTTATCTTCTGGCCGTGGTACTACCTCCCACACACTATTCTTCATGATGGAAGAATACTCTTCCACCATGGCATCCTTCCATACTTGGTGCATGAATGCCTCCTAAAACTTGGAAGGCTCCTCTTCAATTAATTCACTCATAAGTGCCACATAATTAGAATAATGTTTGGGAGCTTTTTTCTATCTGATTGAATCCCGTGGGTCACCAACATTCTCCTGGGCCTCTCTTAGTGTCTGCTCAGCCACTCTATTTCTCTTCTTCTCAGTAATAGTAATATGAGGTTGAGGAATTATTTGTTCCTCTTTCTGATTAACTTACTTGGCCTGCTTGCTCTGCTCTCTAGCTTGCAGGACTGAAGTTTGAGGGATTTGTTCTGCCTCAACCATGGGTGATTGCTTCTCCTCATTCATCAAGCTGCTAGACTTCTGAAGAGCCCTCTCTTCCTCAAACTTCACATCTCTATGAACAACTATTTTCCTAAGGGCAAGAATGTAAACTTGATAGGCCTTAGAGGTTTCACTATACCCAACAAGGATACCCTTCTCTACAGTTGGTTCCAACTTGGTACTCTTCTCCACAAGAATGTGACAATACACAAGGCATCCAAAGATGTGAATGTGCTCTAAATCTAGTTTCTTACCAGTGAATGCCTCTTTAGAGTCAATTTGCCCAACACTTTGTGAGGGCTCCTATTCTACAAATACACAGATGTATTGCAAGCTTCTGCCCATAAGAACCAAGGCAGATCCTAATCATGAAGCATGGCCTTGGCTGCTCTAGCTATAGCCCTATTTTTCTATTCA
Organism: Cunninghamia lanceolata; assembly: GCA_027924645.1. Taxonomy (NCBI): domain Eukaryota; kingdom Viridiplantae; phylum Streptophyta; class Pinopsida; order Cupressales; family Cupressaceae; genus Cunninghamia; species Cunninghamia lanceolata. Next base: position 485,425 of record BSBN01000484.1, read on the forward strand.
GCAACCCCATTCTGTTGAGGGTTGTACAGAACTGTCAACTCTTTCTTAATACCTTCCTGAGCAAAAAAAACTTTGAAGGCATTCGAGGTATACTCATCTCCATTATCAGACCTTAGTATCTTGATCTTCCTCCCTGTTTGGTTCTCCACAAGAGCCTTAAACTCTTTGAACCTACTGAAGACCTCATCTTTGTTCTTCATAAAATATATCCATGTCTTCTTGGAGAAGTCATCAATGAAAGTAACATAATAATCATACCCATTCAAGGATACTGTTGACATGGGCCCACACACATCTGAGTGTACGAGATCCAAAATCCCTTTGGATCTAGTGTTGCTGCTTGGAAAATTAGTCTTGACATATTTGCCAAGAGCACAACCCTTGCACACCTCATGGTTTTCTATCTTCATCTTAGGCAGCCCTGTCACTATTTCCTTGAGCACATTAAGTGCTCCATGGTGAAGATGAGCCATCCTCCTGTGCCACAATTCTCCTAGCCCTCTACAGTTGCTTACCAACACATGTGCTGGCTCAAACTGTAACCAAAACAAGCTTCCATGCCTGACTCCAATCACTTTTGCAACCTTGGAATCCTTGGGATGAATATAGACTTTACCCCTTTCAAAGGTTATAATGTAACCCTTGTCCTCCAAAGTAGAAAAGGAGATTAAATTCTTTGTCATACTAGGGACATACAACACGTCCTCCACCAATAGAGGTTTGCCAAATTCCCTCTGAAACTTGATGGTGCCAACACCAGTTGCATGGTACTTGGCATTGTCTCCAAGCTCAATATAGAAATCCAACTTCTTCTCCTCCAAGTTGGTGAAGCATTCTCTGACTCCTGTCATGTGGTAAGAAGCCCCACTATCAATATACCATACCCTATTGGCAATTGAACTTGAGAGACAGGCAATGAGTGAAAACTCATTCTCAAATCGTGATGTAAGCTTGTCCACATCTACTATGGCAGCAACTTGCTTCTTTTGCTTGTCCTTATTTTTCTTATTTGAACATTGATTGACATAGTGACCCTTCTGATGGTAGCAAAAATATTTTATCTTGCTCAGATCTTTCTTCTTCCCACTCTTGGAAGAACCTTCTGATTGCTCTTTATTGGACTTTTGCTTGCCCTTGCTTGCAAGAGCAAGATTTTCTTCATCTTGACCCTTCTTTGTTTGATCTCCTCAATGAGCACCTTCACAGATCTCCTCTTGAACGAAATCATCCCAAAGCCTCGCCCAATCAAGTAGCTGATCTTTATTGACAACACAATTGGAAAACACTTTCCAGTGCTTCGAAAAACTGTTCAAGGCTATATGCACCAACTTATCTTCATCAATCATCTCTCCAACAACAGCCAGCTCATCCCTGACCCGTGTCATCTTGGACAAGTAAGAGGTCACGCTCTCGCTTTTAAACATCTTGGTGTTATGTAATTTGTCCTTTAGCATCATCTTACGACTCTGATAAAGTTTTGTGAGCAAATCCCATATCTCCTTGGCAGTGTCTTTCCCTTATAGATGAAGAATTAGATGATCTCTTACCCCATCAAGGATAATCCTCTAAGCCTTGGCCTCCTTGACTTCATGCGAATCTAGGGCAACATGATCATTTGTTGGTGGTGTCACCTTTGTACTAGCATAGATCCATAGCCTATTCTCCTTGAGAACAGATGTAATCCAAACCTCCCACTGTAAGAAGTTAGATGCACCCTCAAGTCTGTCCTCATATCAAACACTGGTTGCCATAGCCACAGAAGAAACTGGAGACAAAAAATTGATTTTTAAAAAAATTTCTTGAAATTTGTGTCACAAATCTTGGCTTCGTATTTAGAGTTTAAAGCTCTGATACCATGTTAATTTCTTATAACCTAGCTATAGATTAATTGCATAATAAATTCACAGAATAGAGCCTCTATCTGATTTATAACATTCAATACTCCGGGTTAATTAACAACTAAAAACAACTAATAACAGTGGAAGCAAAAATAACAATAAGCCAATCACAGATAGATAATAACACAGAATAAGCCAATCACAGATAGATAATAACACAGATATACCCAGGAAACCCCAATGTGGGGAAAAACCTGTAAATGTTGGATCTTCTATTCAGCCTAACAACAAACTTTCTCTTCGAAAAATACAATCCAAGTTTGCTACAACAATCTTATATATATAGAGCCCAGCTGCTTTACTTAACGTGCAAGAAAATAAACTTAAAATCAACACACCTTGCCTGTCGAGAAACTTTTTCCCTGCAGTTTAGTCTTCATTATTGTCACAATTTTTTTTAATGTATGCATTCCAATTCTTTCTATTTTTTTATAAAGGCCCTTATCTTTCAATGCAAAATTTAGTTTAATTATTTAATGTCTTGGAAAAATATGAATGAATATAAAATATTCTAAAAAAAAACTTAAAGAGTATTCAAAACTTTTTTAAAAATATAAAAATTTGGGATTTTTTTAAATAATAGAAGTTTCTATTATATATATATTGAGAACTTAAAAAAATCTAAAAATTTGAATTTTTTTTTAAATAATAGAAATTTCTATTAAATAATTTAAAAATTATATATATAACTTAAAAATATTGAGAACTCAAAAAAATCTAAAAATTTAATTTTTTTTAAATAATAGAAATTTCTATTAAATAGTTTTAAAATTATATATATATAATAGTTAATATTTATTTTTATTGTGTTTTACAATTAAAATTTTTAAATACAACTATACAACTGTGAAATTTAAACTCTGCCTACAATGAAAACAAGAGACAACATTTCTAATTGACAGGGTACATCTTTTTCTTCTTCTTTAATATGCAATAAAAATAACTTCTAAATTTGGGCCTTTTGGCTTAACTTGTAGTTAGAAATATAGCATCTATTTTGTACTGAACTTTTTTTTAAAGATATAGGCTACAAATACAATGGAAACAAGAGACAACATTTCCAATTGACAGCCAACATCTTTTTCTTCTTCTTTAATATGCAATAAAAACAACTTCCAAATTTGCTCCTTTTGGCTTAACTTGTAGTTAGAAATATAGCAGTCTATTTTGCACTGAATTTTCTTTAAAAGATATAGGCTACAATGAAAACAAGAGACAACATTTCCAATTGACACCATACATCTTTTTCTTCTTCTTTAATATGCAATAAAAACAACTTCCAAATTTGTGCCTTTTGACTTAACTTGTAGTTAGAAATATAGCAATCTATTTTACACTGAATTTTTTTAAAAAGATATTGGCTACAATGAAAACAAGAGACAACATTTCCAATTGACAGCGGACATCTTTTTTTTCTTCTTTAATATGCAATAAAAACAACTTCCAAATTTACTCCTTTTGGCTTAACTTTAGTTAAAAATATAGCAGTCTTAATTTTTTTAAAAAATATCATATGGGAAGAGAAAAATCAAGATCAATATAAATTAACAGTTCTCGCAATAAAGCAAGAAACTGCTTGTAGGCAATAACTGCACGCAAGGAAAGAAGGCGAATGTCTAAAAATAGCGAACAATTCAAGTAAAATTGAAATTTTAGTGTTAGTTCCACTCCCAAATTCCCAATGAATAAAAATAAGGAAGGAAAACATGCAATTAAGAGCTATAAAGTTGCACGAGGATGAAAATAAATTTACTAAGGAGAAGTAGAGTGCTAGACAATCAAAGGTAGAGGTGCTAAAAAAGTAGAGTTGCTAATTAAGGAAATACTTAAAAATACTGGCAGCCCAAGAAAAGCATGCACAACAAATTATAACAAGACTGTAAATCACTAAAATCACGGCAGCAATCATGTATTCACAGATATTATTTGTTAAAACTCCAAAGAATTATTTTTTTTCCTAAACAAATTCTTTCTTCTTCTATATTAAAATAGCCATAAATAGTTATTCTTCTAAATATAACCAAAGAAAATGCAAAACCCTAATTTTATTGGAAACACTTCCCAAATTCATATTAAATTTGGATGAGTTGCTTTTGTATTTCCCAAAGCCATTTTAAATTGAGATGTAAGTTGCTTTTGTATTTTCCAAATCCATATTAATCTTCTAATAAATATCTGTGTTGTAAGCTTACTTCGTGTTCACAGATCGATACTACATCATATTGGTAGGATTAATGGCATCTAAACACTCAACAAACATTGCAGTTGCAGGGAAAAGGCGTAGTACAAGAATCAGAAACCATTTTGACCTTCTTTCTGAAGAAATAATTGCTGAAATTTTGTCTAGGCTGCCAGCTTATAAGCTTTTCCAAGTTCAAACTGTGTGTCATCAATGGCGTCGCATAGTGATCTCTTCTGCCGACTTTCAAATTCTATGGAAGGAGCATAACATGGACCATCAAGATTGTAGTGATGTCATGTTGAACAAAAAGAGTTTGGATTCTTCCCCATGGCGTCTCACAGCTCAATGTGATTATTTTTGGATTTATGCCCATAAAAAGAATGGAACTCTTCGAGTTCTTGACCCATTAATCCTGCAATCTCTGGAGCTTCCTGATGAAATCATAGGACAGAAACGTCTTTCCTATTATCTTACGAAAGGCTTAGCTTCTATAAAAATTATCCCTGGTTTAACAGAACCAGAGACTTATAAGGTGGGATTTTTACTATTGTAATAGTATTAATACACAAGCTTTCTCAGCCCTGGTTAATTAGTCTTTATCCAGACATCTTTTCAAAATAGGAGGAGAACATTAAAGTGTTTTATTGTAAACCTTGTTATAGCCACATTTCTAATACTGTCAATAAGACATGAACATATTTTATTGTCCATTCATCTTTATTGAGGAGTTCAATGAATACATGCTGTTCCTTTTATCTATATTTTATTGTCCATTCATCTTCATTGAGGAGTTCAATGAATACATGCTGTTCCTTTTATCTATTATATAATTTGGGATGAGGTTGCGTGTCCTGGACAAATTTGATTGTGAAGGGTTTTTTAGAACCGACTCTAATTTAGAGGCAATTATTGGTACACCCAATATTATAATATATTGAAATGAGGTTATGTTTAGTGGACAAATTTGATTGTGAAGGTTCTTTAGAATTGGCTCTAAATTAGAGAAAATTATTGGTACACCCAATATTATATCACCCAATACTATATATTTTTAAAAGATATTATTTATGAATGTCTACTTCTCTTAATATATATTTTGAAGAAATAAATTTATATATCTATTTAGATTTTAAATGCTTTAGGTTTAAGTATCAAGGAACAATATTTCTATTTCAAACATCTTTATTCTATTATCTTAATAGTAGAAAAAATAAATTTATTTGTAATTTTTTTTTTTTTTTTAAATATGACATCTTTAAAAGGGAAAGGTAGAAGTTGATAATTTGGTTCACTAAAGAGTATAAAATTTTGCAACATTTAAATATTTCATAGTAACTTTTTTTTGAGGTTAATAGTATTTAATACATATATTTTTTATAAATTTTTATATATTATAAAAGTAATTTTTTTATGTTCAAATAATTTTTATATGATGGGAAGATAATTTTCTTAAGGTTTTGAGTTTGATTTGGTTTGTATGTATTTGGTTTTGTTAATAGTCATATTATGTTATATTATTTTTTATTTAAGTAGAAGTTTGTATCTCTCCTTTATAGTTCTTGTTGGCTTTTTTATTCTTTTCTTCAAATAACTTTTTTCTTTCACATGACTTCAAATCTTAGTAATCTAGTAGTTGATGTTGGATTTGTTAGTTTGGATGTACAAGAGAATGACTCTTCTAAAAAGACCCTAAAATTTAGTATTGAAGGTATTTCACGAAGTAAGTCTTTGGAAACCCTATTTGATGTGGTTTTGTCTATTCTTAATTTTGATAATACCTACAAATAATTTGAAAATTATATTTTGACTGGTTATTTTGTTGGTTGTATCCCCTCTAAAAGCATGCTTTGTGAGTGGGTCAACAAATCATTGGTTTCTCACAAGATTCGACTGGATGCCGTCAAAACCTCGCTAAAAGGTTTTTTCTATTTTGCTTTATAGAAGCATACTATGTAGATATGATTGTCAAGAATTGTTCTTGGTATATTCATAGCTCTTGTTGGTTTTCACTCCCTAGACTTGAGACTTCATTTTCTTTTGGGAATAAGCTCTTCCAATCCCAATTTGGGTTAAGTTTCTTGGTTTACTCTTGCCTCCTTGTCCTTTCTCAAATCATATTATTGTCTCTTTAGGAAATTTTATTTGTTTTGAGCTAAAGAAGTTTTTTCGCTTGTCCTTAAAATGTGTTCATGTTGAGGTCAAATTTTCTAAAGACCTCAAAGACTCTATTGACATTCAAATTTTCTAGTTGTGCCATACCCAAAGAGTCATTTATATTGATTTATGAAAAACTTGTTATAGGTGCCAATCCTTTGAACACAAAAAGATTGTCCCTTAGTAACATCAAGAGCCAAGCTCACCCTTGAACTTGCTAGTGACATAGCTCCACAAAAATATGAAGGCTGGACTATAGTGGGAAACCACAAGAATGATCATGGAGAGTCACAACAAAAGAATACTAGTCATTCAATTTCAAAGCATCTTGACAAGACAAAGGAGATTATTTTCTCTCAACACCTTGGGGAATCATGAAAAGAGTCAATTAAACTTTAGTTTTTTAGAACACCACTTGTTGCTAATGTTCTATCTTTGCAAACAAAGATATTGACTTCTTCTCCTTCCTTCTATCCTTGAATGACTTCAAGATGATCTTGTGGCCTAGTTCAAGACTTAGAGGATAGGGAGCACATCCCATACAAGTAGAGGAGTTCCATACTATATTTCAAACTAGGAAGTTATAAACCCATGGTGTAAAGAGTTTTTATATAATAGCCATGAAGCTCTTCAAGAGTTGGATAGTGATGAATGCCTCTAGATTCTCATAGTTCATGAAATTTCTATCATGGAATGTTTGAAAGTCTAACATAATGCACCAAAAAGTATATTGTGGGATAATCAACAAAAATTCACAAACCTATAAATTCTTTGTTTTTAGGAGTTTAAAATTTTAGGCTTTTTTCTTTCTACAATTTGTTGTCATATGGTCAACTAGTCACTTTTTGTGTAGCAACCATGAGGCAAGACATGGGAAAGTTGTAATGCCTACCTATGTTTATCCTAAATCCATCTTGTTTATTAAATGATTAATTGTATGTTGATTGTATTATTGGATCTTTATGACATTGATATATGCTGGTGTTTCAACTTCACTATTTTCATTTAAATGATAATTCCACTTTGACCTTATGGTTAGACTAAAGGATATATTTTGTTGATTATGATATGATGTAATTGCAAGATCGATACGTGTCTTGCTAGATTATGCATCCTCATTAGTTGATATATGTTGCTTCAGCTATGATCTCCATTGTTAGATTTGATGCGTTGCCTAGAGTTTGCAGGATATATTTACAGGTGTTTGACTAATGAGTGGGATGTGGAGAATGTTGACATGGGATGCTTATCCATCTCACCTTTGTCCTTGTTTTGTCAAAACTTGTAAAAACTATATCCGAGTCGACTACAATTCTAGATCCCCTTGTGTTAGACCCATGAGTGTGTCTTCTTGGGTGATTTTAATTATTGCTTTTATGACTACTTTATATGTGTTAAAGTTCATTAGCCTTTTGAAATAGTTAATTTTGAGAATCGAGAAAAGTGTTTATTTATTACTTGTGTGATTTTGTGTTTTCTTGATATGTGTGAAAAGGATTTAATAGATCCTTTAAAATTATGGTAATGCTATAGTTGTTAGAGTAGAGAAAAAGTAATTATTTAAGTTGTAGGATTTTATTTTTTCAAAATTGATTTTCCTCCATAAACTGTGGAAAAATTTTCAAAAAATGCAAATTGAGTTGAAAAGTGTGTTGTTGGGTGGAAATAAAAAAGAGGGTATTGTTACATTTTTAGTTTTTACATTTTTTTTGTGAAAATGGCATATATTTTCTTGTTTTACCCTATCAAAAAATTTATGTGATTTGAAAAGTATGCTATTGGGCAAACTTGGGTCAAAAGGGTATTCTTAGAAATTTGAAATTTTGTATTTTTCAAAATAGAAAGTTTTGGGGTAGAATTTTGTGAAGGATGTGCCAAGATATATGTTAATGGTGGACCCTGGACAATTTAGAAAATATTTTATTTTATTTTATGAAAATTTGGAAAATCTGAAAGTTGTGTGATATGTGGAATAGTGTATTTTTCCATAGAAATTAATTTGTTTGTGCATTGGATATGTGTTTTCTTAGAAAACCAAACCTTGCCTATCCTGAGTATCTTGAAGGAAAGTTGACCTTTTCATAGGTCTTATGGTAGAATTGTATATTTCTTCCCTTGTGGACATGAGTGTTACATGTTTTGACCTCATCTCTCCATGTTTCAACCTTTTTGGTCATGGTTGACTTGGTCAAAATTGATTTTTGGACTTAGGAATGGATACTCAGTCTTCCTGTGGATTACTAGTAGAAGGCCATAATCCCCTTGCACCATTGTTTTATCTTGATGATTATATTTATGTTTATTTATGTGATGATGTCTATCTTATATTTTGTGCTATTTCTATTTTGAGAAAATGATGTTTTAGCATGCATTAATAGATTATTTGTATTATGGCTTTGAAGTGGTTTCCATTCTCTTCTCAACTACATTAAAATGAAATGGTTAGTGTTGATGAATGGAAAAGGAATGTGGGGTCATCCCACAATAATGGGTTACACTTTTTGTCCAAACTTGACATTGAAATCAACATTTTGAACTAAATCTTCACTTTTTGACACCTATAGCCGCTAAATCGTTAGGAATTTGAAGATGATGCAAACTAGTGATTTGTGAGATTTTGTCTGTAGATTCTAAATATATATATTTTTAAATTTGGAGTTAAATTGTAAAATTTTTTGAGTCTTCTTTGATAACTAGTTTTTAATAGTAAACAATATTTTTTAAAGTGATGTGTATTCTGTCACACATAACTTTTTTTCTACAGAGGATAAAATTCTGATTCTTTTGAATTTAGATTGGTAACACTGATATCTAGAGGATGCATTTGGTTTCATAATGTTTTGTTGAATTTTTATTTCTAATTAAGTTTTGAAGTCAAACCAATTATAATTTAGACATAGGCATATTCTGTCCAAAATAACTTTTTTTGTATGTATCAATTTTTTTTTTTTGTTGGAATAAGGACATCAATACCTAGAGGACATGTATATTTTAGATTTTTTTTTCTCTATTTTCTTATTTTGTCATATGTGTGAAACAAGGACCTTGATGTTCATTGAAAAACCTATATTCACAAGAAATAAAAATAAATATAATAATCAAATTAAATATATTTAAAATTATACTTTTTGAGAAGCTTATAATAAGGACTACATGCTTACAAAACATAAATTTTAAATGAATTCATTTGATGCCCCAAAAGGTAAATCAAAAGTGGGTTTTTATCAACATTTTGATAGGTGTAGAGGAGATTCCATTATAGGTATGGTTTAAAACTAGCGAGGTTCTATCCAAGGGGTTTTGAATCTAAGGGGGTTTAATCAAATCCTTTTCAATTAAAATCCTTTAAATGGAACCTTTCAAGGCTTAAATCATTATATTTTCTAAAATTATGTGATTTCAACAAAAATGAGGATGTCCCAAGAAGTGTAACCCATTATTTTGGTAGCACCTTGTGTTGATTCTTGATGATAACAATTTGTGTTAAATAGCTATGTTATGAGAGCTTGGGTGAGTGTGGTGTTCCCCTCAAGGCTCTTTTATGTTTCCTTGTATGTTGTTTTAGTGTGAGTTTCCACATGTAATGTCCCCTTTAGGATTGCCCTAAATCTTGCCCTAGATTCACAAATTAGGGTTACAATTTACCAATCAAATGTTGTAAGCAAGATAAATCTTGGTTTAGGTCCTACAGTCATGTTAGATGATATTGGAAATATAATTCTTATGATCAAAACATGTATAACAAATTATCTATTTAAATCATATAAATATAACTATTTTTTAGATCTACATAAACTAAATATCTATAGTGCATGATAGTGTTGCAAGTATGAGAAGTAAGTGTTGTCATTAATGTCAACACCTAAGGTAAGAATCAAAGGAATTGGTTGAGAAGTAAGTACTATTGCAGAACAGTTCTATCTGCCAAAACAGTATCATATTTTGCTCCGCATTTTCTATAGATTGAATATTTTTGTCTGCGGATTGGAAGTAATGTGAAGGGATGTTTGTAGATGCTATGTTTCTAGTTTGAGCCTCTGGTATGAAGATCTGAGCGAGTTCTATTCACCAGTGTAAAAACTGCTTTTCTATGTATTTAGTGGTGATAGGGAGAATGTATTCTGCTCCGCATTTCTCCACATTTAAGTTTCATAGTTTGCGGTTCTAGAATTAAGTTTGTGATGCTGTTATGTGCCTTTAGTTCAAATGGTTCATGATTTAGTGCTATGCAAGCAATGTTTCCTTTATGACAGTGGCTAATAGTAATGTTTAAGTGCTCCAGTTTGAAGAATCTTATGGACAAAGTGTTTGGAGGTTGTCGAGATGTTCTTGGTGATTGTAATGTGCTTGTGGAAGTCTCTAGATCATTTTCCTACCTTTTGATTGGTTCGCAAAGTATAATATGGATTGTGCATGAAGCGTGTTTCTAAAAGTCTTAGTGTTAACTCCAGTCTTGACCAACCTGGTTGTTCTCACTACTTGCGGTTATGATTTGAAGATTGTGGAAGTATGTTGTTGTGTGGAAGATTGCATTTGAGTCCTAGCTAAGGCTTGGAGTGATTCACATGCATTTCTCTTCTTCCCTAATTGGTTTAGGTCCAAACCTATCTTAATGTATGTATGTATGTTTACCAACCTTGAAGATTGTTCCAAAGGTTGATGATTGTAATGCTGACATTGATGTAAATTCCAAGGTTGATGAATTGTATAAAAACATGAAATGAAGTCACGAATTTGGATGAGGTTGTGAAAATGAAAAGATAATTATGAAGTGTAAACGCAGAAGCAGTGCAGAGGATAGTTATTGTACTTCAATGGAACTAAACCTTGGCATAGTATAGATGCTATTATCTCAGTTCACCAACATTGGCAGTGAGCCACCCACTGATAGTGAGCCACCCAATTGGTAGTGAGCCTCTTCTTGCAGTAAGCATTTTGGGTAGTGAGCCTCTAATTTTTGGTATTGTTATAACATATTATATTGTGAGCTAACACTCACCGTGGTTTTTCCCCTATGGGGTTTTCCACATAAAAATCTGGTGTCTTCTGTGTTGAATGTGTAAATGTGTTTAAGTTTCTATTTCATGCTTTCATGGTTAATATACAAACACAGTGTTGATTGGTTGATGCACAGTTAATGGTTTTGAAATATTGGTTACAATTGATTCACCCACCCCCTCTCAATTGTATTATGCTTTTCAACATATAGAAGATCAACTATAATGCATAGAGGCAAGTTAATCATGATAGGACTTGGATGAGGAGCATGATGGGTCTGCTCAAAGCTATCCATACCAAGCCCAAGAGCACGAGTGTCTCAAACAACCCACCCCTTGGCCCAAGCGACAGGAATATCTAATTCCACCCTTGGGTGGGCGTACTTGGTGGATAAAATTATATTTTCTTTCATATGATGTTACGGTCCTTTCTATCCTTCCTTGAGTCCATCCTACTAACCAGTCATAATTTGGTTTGAAAGGAAAGCCTTGAAAGGTGGTGCTTGTAAACTACACCCATGTAAGCCCAAGAGCATGAGTGTCTTAAAACAACCCACCTCTTGGCCCCGAGTGGTAAGAATATCCAATTCCACCCTTGGAGTGGCATGCTTAGCATAAGGGCCTATAAATAGTATTGCCCTATCTTGCCTCCTTCAACCTTTGATTGGTTATAGAATAAAGACATATATGTATATCATTTATTTATATTAAATAATATAAGTATCAATTTATAATAGTAGTACTATGAGAGAATTCAAAAACTTATAAAATGATCACTGCATATTATTCCTTAAATTCATACTAGATCCCTTTTTGATGATGCACTTAAGTATGATTAGTATCATTGTGTTGCAGATCACCTGATGTAGAATATAAGGTATTTACTAATGATCTTTGCTGTTGATTATTTGATAAGAAGATATTAATATTTCTGTGATGATTCAATTGATTCAATAATAGAATTATAGAATGATAGAATGATAGAGTAATAGAAGGATAGAGTTATAGGATGATATAATAATAGAATGATGGAACAATAGAATGATAGATTGATAGAATAGAATGATATAATGATAGAAGAATAGAATGAGAGAATGATCGAATAATAGAATGATAGAAGAGTAGAAGGATATGATAATAGAATGATGAAGTAATAGATTAATAGGATGGTAGAGTTATAGCATGATAGAATGATTGCAATAAATAATTCTCTATTGTTATCAATCATTGCATATATATATATATATCACTACTAATATATTCCTACATTTTTATCTCTGGATTGTATATTGCTTCTTTATGTGTAGATCTGTTGATGTAGATCTGATGTATCTTTGTTTTTGCACTTCCTTCTTTGTTCCTGTAGATTTACCTTTTTTCCATATATATATTTCTTCCCTCCTTGTTGTTCAATCTTTTACTTATAATAATGTCTTAATTTTGATTCCTTCGATCTACTATGCTTCACAAGCTGCTTATCCATCTCTTTTTCATCGAATGATATTTTATGCTTATTCCCCTTATTTCCCTTATTCCTTTTTCCATTCATATTATCTCCTTTATATATCATTATATGCTTCTTCAAAAGGAGGTGACTTCTTAAATAGTTGCATCATTTGCTTCATCTTATTTGAAGACTCCCTTAGTTAACATAATTGCTACCTTATTATAATCCACCCTTAGTAATGATAATTGCTTGTCTTTTTGAATATATCAATTGTTTCTCCCTTAATGTTAATCGTTGCCCCTTAAACTCTTAACAAGTCACATCACACTTATATAATTTTTGTCTTATTGTGAGGTTGGCCACCTTTACTAAGTTGGCCATAATTTTTGATTTAAATCTTTTGGGTGTCAAGGTAATGAGAGGTCAGCCCAAGTAATGAGGTCAATTTATTTGGTGGGGCATTATAGTCCACCCTGCCCAAGATTGCTTGTCCTCAAGCAATCACATACTAAGATGCTCTAGAAGTTACCAAGATCCTAAATCAACTTTGTAGATTTGTATTCTTGTGAGATCATAAACTTTTATTGTGATACGTTGATAGGAATTAGAAATTTTAAACCAAGTGGTGATTATTTTGATTATGTTTGACTTTGTCTTTGGAGAGTAGCTATTAGTATACTTTCCTCAACTTGACTACCAATAAGGTCAATACTATCCTCTAAAGTATGAGGGGATTTCTTCTGGCTCATGTACGTTAATAACTCTTAACAACAAAACCAGGAGTTGGAAATTGGTAATATTTTGCTACTTAAGACAAGTTTTCTATCATTTCATCACCACAAGGATCCTAGGCAATGATACAAATTATTCATTACCCCTAGTTGAAATAAAAAAAATTGTTCCATCTTTTGTCAAAAGTGTTGTGAACAACAAGATCCTTTACTATGGTTTGTAGCCTCAACTTGACTACCAATAAGGTCAATACTATCCTCTAAAGTATGAGGGCATTTCTTTTGGCTCATGTACGTTAATAACTTTTAACAACAAAACCAAGAGTTGGAAATTGGCAAGACTTTGTTACTTAAGACAAGTTTTCTGTCATTTTGTCACCATAAGGATCCTAGGCAATGATATAAATTCTTCATTACCCCTTGTTGAAATATAAAAAATGTTCCATCTTTCATCAAAAGTGTTGTGAACAATAGGATCCTTTACTATGGTTTGTACCCTTTTTCCTATGCCATCAATTGGGAGTAAGTATATTTTATTTCTCCTATTCATTCAAACAGGGCTTGAGACAAGATTGAGGGTGTAATAAAAAATATCTTATAGGTGTTTTTAGCACTTAGTCCAAACATTTTTTTAACATATATCATCTTGTGATAGACTCATAAATAACATGATATAACCTTATGAGTATATATTATTGGATGTACTAGAAGGTCTTAGAATTTATAGCAAACAACTATCACTCACAACACTTAATAGAATTTAAATTTATAGATTGACACTAACATCCAATTTCAATATCAATGGGAGGTTGTCACTCCTCTTGTAGAGATTTGACATATTCCCATGTTAATACTGGGATGATTTTTAGAAAAGTATTATTTTATTCCATCTGGTTCAACAATCTTAATTTTTCCCCAAAGTTTAAGAGGTGAAAATGATCTTGGGATTTATGGGTTATAGGCCCACAATATAACTTATCATCTAGGCTTATGTAACAATTTAGTTGTAACTTGATTTGTATCAAATTTATCTAAGGTGTACCTACATTTGAAGGATCACCCTTTTTGTATTTGGGATTTCATCCTTTCTCGCATCATCATTATTATTGAGAACCCAATCTAATTTACTTGTAAAATTACTTAGGACCTTCTATTCTCAATTGATTTCTTCAATGATGTTTTGGATGTCTTTCTCAAATGAAATGCTCTCCCCTTTTATAGCTCAAGTTTGAGGGAGCCACAATTTCTCACTTCAATAGTTACAACTCTTCATTATTGCATAAGTTAATTTGTTAGTGCTTCTCAACCGTTTGACAAATAAAGCACAAAGTAATCTTAAACACACAGAGTAAACTTGTTGGAGAAACATTAGAAATGAAGAAAACACATAGATATACTTAATACATGAAGTATACATGATACACGAAGTATACACATAAGACACAAAGCATGAAGCATAGAAAGTATGCACATAAATACATGTGAGGCATGAAGAATATAAGTACACATGATACACAAAGTATGAAGCATGCACATAGATACATGTAATAGACGAAGTATACACATAAGTACATGTGGAGCACGAAGCATACACATAAATACACATGATACATGAAGTATACATAAGACACAAAGCATATGCATAAATACACGGAGTATGAAGCATACACATAATACACAAAGTATACACATAAATACATGTAATATACAGAGCATGAAGCATACACGTAATGCATAAGTACATGTACTACAAGAAGCATGAAGCATACACGTAATACACAAAGTATATGCATAAATACATGTAATACACGAAGAATGAAGCATACACGTAATACACGAAGTATACACATAAATACACGTAAGATACAAGGCATGAAGCATACATGCAAATACATGTAATACATGAAGTATACACATGAATACATGTAAGTCATGAAGCATACATGAATATACGTAAGTCATGAAGTATACACTTGAATACACGTAAGTCACAAAGCATGTACATGAATGTACGTAAGGCATGAAGTATACACATGAATATACGATGTACATCAACTATCATTCACAGGATGGAAGGAAGGATGCTCTGATACCACATGTAATGTCCCCTTTAGGATTGCCTTAAATCTTGCCCTAGAATCACAAGTTAGGGTTACAATTTACCAATCAAATGATGTAAGCAAGATAAATCCTAGTTTAGGTCTTGCATTCATGTTAGATGATATTGGAAATATAATTCATACGATCAAAACATGTATAATAAATTATCTATTTAAATCATATAACTATAACTATTTTCAGATCTACATAAACTACATTGTTGGTAGGTGGTGACTAATCAGGAAAGTACTGTACACTAGCCATGTATCCTTGCTGGGGTTCGAGGTCGGGCTAGGCCCCGAGTGGGGGTTCGGGGGTGCAACCCCCAAATTTTTTTTTCCTGAGCTGACATAAAAAAACCCTATTTTTCTAACCAACATAAGGCTTGATAAAAGAAGCTAAGGGTTAGGGTTTTTTGGGGATATTGTATTATAGCATTTGCAATGGTATTGAATTGTAGGGATTGTTGGTTGTAATTGGTTTGATTTATTGGATAATAATATTGGACTCTCTGTTGGTGGATGTAGCCCGAGTTCGGGTGAACCGTGTTAAAACTTGTCTCTCGCTGTTATTATTTTTGTGTATTTTCATTCCTCTGTTTAATCTTTATTTGCATTTAATTGATATCTTTTGCTGTCTAACCCTAACATACACAATATCTATAGTGCATGATAGAAGATCAACTATAATGCATAGAGGCAAGCTAATCATGATAAGACTTGGATGAGGAACATGATGAGTTTTCTCGAAGTTGTCCATGCCAAGCCCAAGAGCACAAGTGTCTCAGACAACCCACCCCTTGGCCCAAGCAGCAAGAATATCTAATTCCACCCTTGGGTGGGTGTACTTGGTGGATAAGTTACTCGTATTTGCTTTCTTATCCATGTTACCCTTTCTGTCCTTCATTGAATCCATCCTACTAACCAATCATAATTTGGTTTGAAAGGAAAGCCTTGAAAGGGGGTTCTTGTAAACTACGCCCACCTAAGCCCAAGAGCATGAGTGTCTTAAAACAAACCACCTCTTAGTCCTGAGTAGCAGGAATACCCAATTCCACCCTCTGAGTGGCGTGCTTAGCATGAGGTCCCATAAACAACATTGCCCTATCTTGCCTCCTTCAACCTTTGATTGGTTATAGGATAAAGACATATATGTATATCATTTATTTATATTAAATAATCTAAGTATTAATTTATAACAGTAGTACTATGAGAGAATTCAAAACTTATAAAATAATCACTACATATTATTCCTTAAATTCGTACCAAATCCCTTTTGTTGTTGCACTTAAGTCTGATTAGTATCGCTGTCTTGCAATTCGCGTAATGTAGAATATAAGGTATTTACTGATGATCTTTGTTGCTGATTATTTGATCAAAAGATATTAATATTTCTACATGATGATTCAATTGATTCAATAATAGAATTATAGAATGCTAGAATGCTAGAATAATAGAATGATAGAATTATAGGATGATATAATAATAGAATGATGGAACAATAGAATAAAATGAGAAAATGATCAAATAATAGAATGATAGAAGAGTAGAAGGCTATGATAATAGAATGATGGAGTAATAGATTAATAGGATGGTAGAGTTATAGCAGGATAGAATGACTGCAATAAATAATTCTCTATTGTTATCAATCATTGCACATATATATATCATTGCTGATATATTCCTGCATTTTTATCTCTGCATTGTATATTTCTTCTTCATGTGCAGATCTGATGTGTCTTTTTTTTTGCACTTCCTAAACTTTGTTCCTGCAGCTTTATCTGTTTTGCATAAATATATATATTTATCTCTGCATTGTATATTTCTTCTTCATGTGTAGATCTGATGTGTCTTTCTTTCTACACTTCCTAAACTTTATTCCTACAGATTTATCTATTTTGCATATATATATATATATATATATGCAAAATAGATAAATCTGTAGGAATAAAGTTTAGGAAGTGTGTGTGTGTATATATATATATATATATATATATATATATATATATATATATATATATATATATATATATATATATATATATCTTCCCTCCTTGTTGTTAGACCTCTTACCTATAATAATGTCTTAATTTTGATTCCTTCGATCTACTGTGCTTCACAAACTGCTTATCCATCTCTTTTACGTCAAATGATATTTTATTCTTATTCCCCTTATTCCTTTTTCCATTCATATTATCTCCTTTTATATATCATTATATGCTTCTTCAAAAGGAGGTTACTTCTTGAATAGTTGCATCCCTTGCTTCATCTTATTTGAAGACTCCCTTAGTTTTAACATAATCACTACCTTTTTATAATCCACCCTTAGTAATGATAATTCTTTGTCCTTTTGAATATATCAATCGTTGCTCCCTCAATGTTAATCTTTTCCACTTAAACTCTTAACAAATTGCACCACACTTATATAATTTTTGTCTTATTGTGAGGTCAGCCACCTTTACTAAGTCAGCCATAAGTTTTGATTTAAATCTTTTGGGTGTCAAGGTAATGAGAGGTTGGCCCAAGTAATGATGTCAATTTATTTATTGGGGAATTACACCACATGTGTGTTAGGTGTATTGATTGGCATGAATGTTTCCATGTATTCCTTAGATGTGTGTGAGCCTTGGCTTGATAGCAATGTTGCCATGATCTTCTCTGTAGCTTGGGGATTGCCTAGAGTGGTATAGACATATATTGTGCTTGATGATGGAAATATGGTTGGGAGGTCAGTAAAATTTCCCCATTTGTCCTTTAGGAAGATCTCTTGGGAGCTAGAAGAGTTGCTTGTTTATTATTTCATCTTATGATCATGTTTTATCTTGTGCCTATTTGAGCACTTTGGAGGTGATTTATTAATGTTGTAATATTATTATTTGGTTAATTTTATTATTGGAGTGTTATCCTTCCATGTTTGGGAAGTAGTCTCCTTCATATTACTATTTTATATGATCATTTGGTTGGAAAATTAATCTTGTTTTGGAAGGAAATTGTCATGTTGTGAAAGTTGTCTTATGTGTAGAAATGATTCAATTGGCATGTTAGAGCCATCTTTTTAGATATGATGTTATTGATCTATGTTATGTTTAAGAGTTGGCTTGTATTTTACCCACATTATGGTTAAGATTCCCATATTTTATTTGGCCCATCTCAACATTGGTGTCAAATGAGTGTGTCTTTTTGTATGACATTTCTATTTTTTGGCATGTATGTTAATTATAAATTGAGCATTGTATATTATCTTTATTGAATTGTTATCATGCATTGGAGTTATTTGGCATGTTGGTTAATGGTTAGTGAGTATATTCTTGGTGAATTGGATTCATTTTGAATGCCTTGTCTTTGCGAGGTTTCGTGATCAATCCTCCCTTTGGCTCGTTGACCATCTGTCGACGTTGTTTGACTTCTTAGCCTTTTGTCAAATTTGGATGTTCTTATTTTGTAGATAAGTGTGTGGCCTTGTATCCACCTTCTCTCTTATGCCTTTTGAGGTGCTTTGGTGATTTCATTAGATTGAATTTGCAATTGTGACATGTGAATGTTACAATTGCATCACAAAAAGTTTATTCGTCTTATTTTTGACCATTAAAATCCTAGTGTAAAAGATGGGGCATTACAAAATTTACTACTTTTATTCTCTAAAAGGGTGCCTAAACTTAGTGGACCAAGGATTTGACTTGACTAATAGTGATTTATGGGCCCTTTATAATATTGATACTTACTCCTTCAATGTTATTAAAATTTATGCTTCTAATGATACTATTGAAAGATCTAATCTTTGGTGTTGGATTGTTGACCTAGTTCCTACTGCAACTTGGGTTGTGTGTGAAGACTTTAATATGATGGAAGTGGTGTTAGATAAATGCAATAATCTTCTTATGTGTTGGATAGTTGGTGAGAGGGAATCTTGTACTACATGTGTAATAAATTGGACCTTTTTTTATCTCAATAATCGATCTTCCAAGTTCACATGGAATAATCTTTGCATTATATCTAAAAGTGTTCTCAAATGGCTTGATAAATCCATGTTTTTAGTTCAATCTTTCTTTTCTTTTTCTAACTAAGTCTCTCTTAAAAATTATCATTTCTAATTATTCTCGATAAAGTTTTACATTGAATGGTAATCTTTTTCGATTATCGACGCAAAAAGTTTGAACCATTGGTTAAATGACAACAATATCAAGCTTATAAAATCATCACCACATCAAAATTATTTCTGAGGTAATCAATGACATATCATAAGACTTAACTCACTATTTACTTAATCTCTATAGTTAGTGTGTGTGTAGGTATCCCAGATAGCACAAGGATCATTGCATTCACGTGATCTAACACCCTCTCCATGGTGATACACTCTCTCCTCTTCTTGGAGGGGGAAAACATTATTCTTGCATCCACCTCAGTCACACAATAGTAGTTAGTCCATCACACAATTTAATCACATGAACGTTAATGACATTATAAACAATCATTCTTATAAAAATAGCATAATTCAAATGCATTTTATATTCTAACATTATTTTCCTCATATTAATTTCATTGACTATCCATCTGTTTTCTTGAAATAAAGTGATAAGTATGTTAGTTTAAAAATAAGGTGTGACAATTTCCTCCATTATTGATGTAGGGGACAACCCATCAAGCCTAGATTCATCCAAGCCCTTATTCCTTATCTTCTCCTAAAATGGACTTGGGGTAAGCACCTTATCATCTAAATCCATGGGAGAAGGGAGGTCATACTTGACGAGGGTGTGCATGTGGGCCTCAATGTCAACAATTGACCACCTCACAACTCCCAATTGTGCCTTATAGTCCTATAGCATTTTCCCCTTGTCCAAGACATTATTTATTTATTGGATAGTTAAGGACCTACTCTTGATCCCTATGATGATC
Source organism: Cunninghamia lanceolata (assembly GCA_027924645.1). Taxonomy (NCBI): domain Eukaryota; kingdom Viridiplantae; phylum Streptophyta; class Pinopsida; order Cupressales; family Cupressaceae; genus Cunninghamia; species Cunninghamia lanceolata. The sequence goes on from BSBN01000484.1 coordinate 505,826, forward strand.
AACTTCAGCATGTGTGCATTAGATAACCGTGAGATTGCAGTACAAGCATTACTCAAGATAGGCACAAGATTGGCTCTAGAGTGCCAATTTCTTTTTGCACCAGAGAGTGGAGGACCTAAGCATACTCTATGAAATTCAATGTTGGTGTAAAACAAGTGATAAATTGCTTAATTTCTTTCTAGTATGCTCAACGAAGGGCACAAATGAGCTCAAGCGAGTTGATGGACAACTTCAATTTCTTTTTTTTTCTTTGAGCTACTAAATTTCTTCCTTTGCTACATTTAGCCTTTGCTCCAGGTCATTCCCTTTATTAGTGAGGTCTTTTAATTATATATATATATATATATATATATATATGTATGTATGTATATATATGTATGTATATATATATGTATGTATGTATGTATATATATATGTATAGATACATACATATATATATACACATACATATACATATATACACATATCCATATGCATACATACATATGTGTGTGTGTATATAATATTTCATTTATATTATAACCTTAAAACTATTGGAGAGTTATTTAACACTCAATAAAACCATAAGAAATCAATTCTTACCAAATAATTCCACAAAAAATAAGATTGAATTCAAAAAAACCACAAAAGATCAATTCTTACCAAACAACTCTATAAAAGATAAGGTTCAATTCCAAACGTAAGTAAAATTGACAAAATGGTACAAATAAGACCAAAAAAAGGATGGACATCATCCAATAGTAAATCAAAGAGCATGTTTCTTATCTTATAGAAAACCAAAACCAAAACCAAATCTAAAATTGAAAATTCAATTTCAATTGATTACATACTTATAATCTAACTTTGGCATACTTCTAATATCACTTTTGCCGCCAATAAAGACTTATAATCTCACTTTTACCGCCAATCAAGACTTATAATCTCACTTTTGTGAGTAATGAAAACTTATAATCTCACTTTTGCAGCGAATGAAGACTCATACTTATAATCTCACTTTTGCTGCCAATGAAGACTCATACTTAGAATCTCACTATACGCCAATGAAGACTCTTTATCACAATTTTATTGCAGTTCCTTATATATACCATGGGAAAGCTAAAGCTTTATCTTGTTCTTCATTTATATCCTAACCATGAATAACAACAAGTTTCCAAATGCAAGCGTGGTGTTTGGCACAGTGGCCAAGGATTATGCAAAGTCCAGGCCCTGCTATCCCCCTGAGCTTTTCTCCTTCCTTTCTTCACTCACTCCCCACCATCATCTCACCTGGGATGTGGGCACAGGCATTGGCCAAGCCACCATTGAGGCAACTTCTTGAGCACGCCTATTCTCTTTATCTTTATATGTATCTTATGGAGTTTTAACATGTTTGGATTTTTTTATTTTTTATTTTATTGGTTTAATAACAAATTAGAAGAAATTGTAGAATTTGTTAGATGTATCTTGTGGAGTTTTAACATGTTTGGATTATTTTGTTGTTGTTGGCTATATGTTGTTTGCATCAGCCTTTGTTTGATCTATTTTTTTCTTACTTGACCGATCATTGCACTAACCAAGGTTCAATTGATTGTCAACCTCCATAAAGCACAAACATTGACATGTTTTATCATCATCTACTAATCCAAAAGTAACAGTTACACTTAATTCACATATTTGCTTAATAATGACAAACTATGAGAAATTAACTAATGAAAAATGTCCCAAAGGGCATTTTGGCATAGGCAAAGAGGATGCTACCAAAGGTTGTGAAATTTGGCTTTATATGTGCTAATTGCATTTTCTTGAAAATTTTTAAAACCTTTTCAACAAATCCATTTTGTGTATATCCTACAAACATAACAGTCGACAAGAACATATCTCTAAGGAATTTTGTCCAATAGACCTCATATCTCTTGTCTGTGCTGCTACTATTCTTTCCTTGTGAGAAGGCATTCTTCAAAATATATATTTGCAATATTTTTTCCAAGAATCCTTGGACTCCCAAGGTTTCGAATTCTAGAATTTGAGAAATCTAGACCAATGCACTCTTGGGAAATTTGATCTTGGGTATCGAAGGAATGTTTTTTAGATTGTAATTCTTGGATAATTTATAGAGTTTTATGAACTTATTGAGTTTCAAACATGTCCATAAATCTTGATTGCTCTTTTCAATGTTTAATGAAAATGAAAAGTTATATTAAAATTAAGATAAATAATGATATGATAATATGTTATGTTTCTATTAAATTAAAAGAGTGTGAACTAATTAATTGCAATATGTTTAAAGGTTTAATTGAACATTTTTATTATAAACAAACTAAACTAAATGAAAATTAAGATAATATACTGAATTAATTAAAAAAAATTGATATAAATTTTGTGTTAACAAATAAATTTATTACTAAAAGTTTAGTTGATCACATCCCTTGTAAATGAACTAATATTTAATAAAATCAAGTATAAATTTATGTTGAGAGAGCGAGGTAACATGTTTGACTATGCAACCAATGAAACCCTTAAGCTCATGTCACTTACCTATTAAATTAGAGAAATAGCCCAAATGATAGTAATTAGCAATGTCTAAGGTTGCATCTGTTTCCAATGAGGAAAATAAAAAAGTGGTGACATAATATAATTTCAGACATGATATAATTTCATTTCTTGTTTGTTTTCTAAACATTAGTTATCTTCTAAGAGTCATTATCCATGGCCACTTTATTGTGTTTTGAGAGGCATCTATGTAATGTCATTCTATCATACTATTGTGCTATTATCATTTAGAAAAAACATCAAATTTAGGAAGTTACTCTTTTTTTTTTAACTTTTAGTATTTCTACATAAGTTATTGTCATTTTTTTCTCCAATTTAGTCAGTTTGAAGTCAATATAATTCAAGCAATTATATTTGTTCCCTGTAATAGTTTGGAGAAATCTCAGTTGGAAAAAGTGTGAAGAAGGATGCAAAACATTGAGGGGTAATGGATATGCAGGCTTTGGAAGGACATCTAGATTTACGGTGATCCGAGCTAGATCTAGATATGAAGGATGGGGGGTGTTTGACATGCAAGGGTTTGGATAAGTACCAGATATGTGGGAGTTGGACAGGGGAAAACTTTTGTTGGGATAGGCAAAAAGAGGGAAGCAAGAGATAAAAGGGGATCGAGATATGTGGGGTTCCGGGGGTTCAAAGGATGAGCAGAGAAATAGGGGGATTTGGATATATCCATATATGGATGCAATTTCTGTAGAAGGGAGTGCAAGAAGGAGAAGTGGGGAAATGAGGGGTGCAAGAAGGCAGAGGCAATCGAGATGTGAGGAGAAGAGGGGCACCAGATATAGCCAGATCCAGGTGGAAGTCCAACATTTGAGACTTAGGGAAACTTCACAGAAGGGAACGTATGGATCCAAGGGATAAAAGGATAATCCCGATCCTGATGAAAACCCCACATATCCGATAACGGCACAAACTCCTGACGGTGAAAATTCTACTAGAGGCAAAAACACTTAGAAAAGTTAGCTTTTTAGGATTTTGCATAATTTTAACAAGATTGTGAGTACTCCCAAACACAAAACAAAAAATTCCACACAGGACTTTAGGATTTTCAATGAACTCATGGGCAAAATTAGGCTAGAAAACTCAAGTGCCAACAAACTGTATGATTATGCTATTATTAGATGGCTCATTTCCTTCCCTATCATAACATCTTACTTTCATTTCTTTGTGCTGATTTGATTTACTACTCAATTGGGATGTTTTCCTATTTGTTAGGACAAGATGATGTTGATTCAAAAATTTCACTTGGTCATTGTTTAACCTTGATGCAACTATTTTAGCTCTAGCTACATTTTTTTTTCTAGCTAGTAGTCAATCTATGACATTTTCCTTCTTGTTGGGCTTCTGAGCTCAACAATCCAGTGAGGGTTTGAACCTTAATGGGCTTGTCAACATGCCATGCTTTTAACCATCACACCCTGCCCTTAACAACAAGTATATATGTAATACAAATACACACCCATATGTCTCAATGGTAACTGAGATGGCTTGCGATGGAGATTCCCTCTAGTAACTGTGTCTCAATTGTAAACATTTGATTTGTTGAGATATTGGAAGGGTAGAGGCCCTCTCCCCTCTAGCTTATCAATATATATGTGCATGTGTGTTATAACATATGTGTGTGTGTATATATACACATAAATGTATATATATGTGTGTGTGTAAAATTAATTATGCCGATAGGAATTCACTTGTAGAGTGAGTTGAGGTCCTGTATGCTCAAAATTGTGACTCCAGTTGCCTGGGGCTGTCGGGTTAGATCTCGGTATGCACATGGACCCTTCCCCTCCTTGCCACAGGGTGATCCGCCATGTCACTCTCACTCACATGGAAGTAGCTAGTAGAGAGGAGGTGAGACACGACGGGGGTCTGGCTCATTGGAGAGCTGGACTTCATGAAGGGGGGTCAGCAAGTTTTGTAGCCTTTGTTGTTCTGTGTTTTGTTGAATGTTTTGGTCAATTGTTGTGGTAGTTGAAATAACCCTATGACTTGAAGGGTCACTAGTTTCTCTTCATCTATTTGGATTCCTTAAATTCCACCTTTGTGTGGGCAATCAGTTGTTTTCATTAATGGTCTTTGTTATTTCTATGTATCTAAGGAATGCTATTTGTAATTGTAATTGCCTAACTTCTTCTAACAATAGGAGATCAAATGGGTCTCCTTGTGGCAGAATAAATGTCAGTTGCGATAGTTGCAGATGTAACTCCTCGATCTCGCTACAAATAGCTCTCACCCACTCTCCTCTCACTCCTAAACACATTCGTGAATCAGGATAGAGGAAGCTATATTATTACTAACCTTCACCAGATCTAATGTTCTTTTACCTAGGGTTTTATTGACCTAGGGTTTGACTTTGTTTAATTGTGGTTACCTTGTGATGGAATCGAGGGTTTGCAATGATGTCTATTCTAACAGATCTATATGGATGCAAGCTAAATGACATGAAAAGCATCTTTTTGGTATATTTAGAATATTTTAGAAAGGAAAATGCTTCTAATATATGAAAGAAATATGTATGCAATCCTATATGTCTTTTCAAATGCAAAGTTTAATCTATGTTTTTGTGGGTTTTTGTTGTTTTCAATGCAATCTAATTTAATGGAAAGGGAAAATGATTTTTCTAACAAAGTAGATCTAGGAATGTAAAAATGATTAATATAGCATGGAAGATCTAACCTATCAAGGAAAAAACAAAATGTTACTATTCCCAAGAGCAATGTGATTATCTAATTACTATGAAAGCAATGAAAGAACCTGAAAGAGATGAAGATTTGTTGACTCCACTACCCTCAGTATCCTTGTGTAGGTAACCTCAAATCCTTTTGTGGCAATAGGTGATCCTCTTGACAAAATGACCCAAAGAAGCAAAAAAAGAAGCTTTTGTGAAGCTTGTATGAGCTCAATGTGAGCTTTGAATTGAGTACAATGGCTAAGTATCAAGCAGCATTGTGTTACTTGATTGAACAAAAGAAAGTAGAAGGTACTTACATCCTATATGAGCATATGAATGCTAGGTTGGAGAGCAAACTTTGCAAGAGCTAGTGCACAATGAATTTGCCTCCCTTTGTGCTTGAGGGAGGGGGGTATTTATAGGTTTGAGGAATGGAATGGATTGGAGAGTTAACTCATTTGATTGATGAGTTAACATGAATAGATTGGGGAGTTAACAAGGTTGATTACCCAGTGAACTCAACTGATTAGGGAGTGATGAAGCAATGATAGCTTATCACTGAAGAAGAAATGAAGGTGAGGGAATGCATGAGATTGATTAGAAAGTTAATTTGAGATCAAATAGAGCTAATTATGCATGTGTGGGTGCATGAAATAGTTAGCTCTATATCAAGGATCAAAAATCATGCAAACAGAAAGAAGAATAGGTGAAAATGGAGCTAAAACATGAGAAAAACTTGAGGTTTTTTGTGGGTCAAAAGATGGCAGGGTCGCCACCTTCGTTAGACAAGGTCACCACTAGGGATCATGGGTCACCCCATGGGTGACCCTAGGTCACCCAAGGAGATCTGGGATCAAAAGTGCAAAATGTAGAAATTCAGGCTGACAGAAGTATAAGGGAGGAAAAGAATGATTTCTGCATCAAGAAATAGGTCAATCGTGTGGAAGAATCCAAATCTCCACTTGTATCTTCAAGATCCCTAGTGGGGATCTAGAAATAATTGGGGGAGATTTGGATTGGTTGGTCGAAATCAAAAATTGTCAATGGGAGATGGATTAGGAGACCTCTAGAAGGCTTCTATGAGGTGCGCTAGAGGAAAAACAAAGGGGAGAGGTGAAAACTCACCTACAAGACTCTCACAAGGCTTAGGATTAAGGTCGAAAGCCAGAAAATGTAAGTCAAGAAGTGTTGCAACAAGTGTTGAAAAATATCGCAAATGAGGAAGGAAGGGAATCAACAAAGTAGAAATGACACAATACAAGAAAAGAGGACACGTCATCAAGAGCCCTGCTGGCCAAAAGATTTATTTTCACACTGACATGTATGTGACACGGATTTGAATCATCATAGGGGTCCTCATGGAGGCAATGCGTGATTTTTGTACTTACATATTTGCCCCCTTCATGGACGATGGTCTACGTGAAAGGTAGATATTGTTCCCAAACTAGGCCTTACCTATTGTCAATTTTTCCCACAATTTGTACCTGCAATAACTAGTATCAGTTCAACATTTAAATATATCAAAGTGAAAAATGAAAAGTAAAATGACAAACTTACGATGGATCGTTTGAGTTTGACTAGTCACTTGCTTTTGTCGGTTTAGACCTGTAGGTATGAGAGTATGAAAAATGATGCACAAAACACATGCATAAAAGCAAAAAAAACTAATCTAAATGCATAAAATGAAACTAAGCTAAGGGCAAACAAAGAGAGCCAAATTGTGAGATCAGAGCGAAAAAGTGACATAATTATTCATGTGAGTAGTCGATAGAGAGGTATCGTCAAGGGGATCACAGAGATGGCCGCCTCTTCTTCAGCCATGGAGAATCGGGTAAGTAATCAGTGAAAAACTCTTCTCTAAACCCTAGGTTGATTTTTGTGAAAAATCTCTTAAAATTTTCTATTTTTGGTGAGTTTTCCTGTTGCATTGTGTTCATCTCATTGTTTAGAGCAAGATTGACCCTTCGTTATTCTAAAATTGGCTAAGAAATGAGGATTTTAGACTGATTTTTGCTCGAGGGGCCCACTCTTAGGGTTACCCCTTTTGGTAGGCAGGGTCACCCAGGGTGATCCTGCTTGACAACAGGATTGCCTAGGGGGATCCTGTTTGACAACAGGGTCGCCCAGGAAGATCCTGACTGACATCTGGGTCGCCCAAGGGGTGACCCTGTAGGACGAATTTCTAGCTTCTTCTAAAGTTGTTTAACACTTCTTTCACTCTCAACTAACATGATTTGGTCACTTAATCTACCTATTTATTACATTTTTTTATGGTTTATACAATTTTTGTTTTTTTGTTACGAGTTTATGAGATCTAATATAAAACTTCCCTTCTGATTTTGTATGAGATGCGCATTCAATGGAATGTCAGATGAGAGCAAGGGTGGCTCTTAGGGATGTTTTCTTCACTAAGTGTAGAGGATCGTGCCATACTCAAGAGGACAGGTCTTGGTAGAGTTTGCCATGTTTCCGTGATCCATCCTATATCCCGTATATGCTATGATATCCTGACTTACTGGGATGCAAATAGGAACACATTCTAGCTCCCGCATATTTCAGGAGAGTGGACTATCACTCTTTATGATGTGTATCTCATTCTTGGGGTTCCTATAAGAGGATAACCTCTTTTTCTTCCTGCCAGCGAGTCTTTTGAGAGGAAGTCTTCATGGGCTGCTTTTATGGGAGTTAATCACCCTGGGGACCTGACAAGATTTCTACTTTCTTCTGTGCCACGACTCTGCATCCCACTTCTGAGGAGGTTTCTAATAGGCTTGATTACTTTGAGACTGTTGTGAGACAAGGCCTTGCCTCATCTAAGATGGTGTTGGGCACCTATCATTTGTGGACTAGAGGAGGGCACAATTTATGCATGGGGACCTAATATCCTAGCGATGGTCTATAGAGATTTTTATTAGATTTCTCAGCGAGGGGCTCTATCTTTCAGCCACTCTTCTCTGATTATGACATGGATTTTTTAGCACATGAAACCCTACTAGAAGCTTATTCCTCTTCCAGATAGGTGACTACCGAGAGCAGCGAGGTGGGCACACATTGGTCATTTTGATGCTACTCTTCCCACTATTGCTACCCTTATAGATGATGACATGATTTCTAACCCCTACCATGACATGGAAGGGGTTTGGGCCTAGGATGGTGAGATGAGGGTGTACTTCCATGAGGTTTCAAAGATCACAAATCGTAATGGTCAGGTTGAGGCTCATCGAGTGGATCGAGTCTTATAGCAGTTCGGTGAGGATGTCCTAGAGGACTTGCCCCCAATGTCTACTTGTTATAGGACCATTCAGTACATGGGGGATATTGGACAGAGGAATGTCATTTGGACACCTTTGACTCCAGATGTCTTCATCGCTAGAGTCTCTAGAGGAGGATGGAGGGGAGGGGGAGGGACTCCTTCCCGATCTGTGACTATGACTATTGATTCAGAATCCACTTACAAGGACTATGTTCTTGATAGCGACGGTTCGTCAGATGAGGCCCCTCTCAAGGATGAGGACTTTGATGACATTGATGTCTTGAATGAGCTTCCTGACATGCCTAGGGTCCTCACATTGTTCCTCAACTTCCTCATTCAGATGAGGTGATGTGTCAGTTTGACCCTGACTGGCAGTCTGGAGATCCACGTAAGTTTTGGTCTATTTATTTTCACTTTGTCTTTGTCTTTTCTCTTTTTGTGTGGCACTGGCTTGGTCTTGTCTTTGATTTTGGCTTTTTAGGCAATGTCAAAGAATGGAGGGACATGGTTCATCAGGTTAATGTTGGATTAACCTTCCCTTTTACTAGGATTACTCGTGATCATCTCTTGGAGGATCCTGGTGTGCCCCTTGCTGCGAGATGACACAAATATTTTTGCTCCTATTTACCATGGGTATGAGATGATCATAGAGATGAGGACCTAGGTTAACATGCTTCAAGGTGAGAACAAAGTACTTTCGGAGATGGCTCACCTTAATATTGGGCATTCTAGCACTAGAATGGAGGGGCCTTCATAGTCGCATGCCCACAATAGAGCACATCATTCTCACAGATCTCATGGAGCGACAAGTGGTACTCGTAGATGGAGGAGCTGAAGCCCTCAGGGTTCCATTGGAGGGAACCAACCTTGACTTACTTTTCTCAAACTCATGCCCCCTTGCATGGGAACCCTCTACTTCTCTTAATAGCGTTTTGTCTTAGCTCTTTGATACCTATTGCACATGTAAACTTCGGATGTATCTATGAAAGTTTATCCTTTTATATGGTTTTTTCCTTTGTCGAATTATGTACTTAGCTCTTGTGCATGTTTGGAAGTTATAGGAATTTTTTTTTATGTTTGACCTTTTCAAATCTTTTAACAAATGCAAGTATGACAATGATGACATGTTTTTGTAATTTTGTAGAACACATATATGATATGCAATTTATGATATGATAATGCAATAGTGTAAGAAATGTCATAAATGAGACTATAACACTTTACTGAATGTCATGAGATATGACACTTTGACTTTATGGCTTTGAGACTCTTTTTCTAATTTTCATAGGAATGCAATGTGGAACAAACAAAATGACTACTCTTAAATATGATTTTTGATTTAGGGGATTGTGGGTTGTCTTGATATAAGAGACCTATCCAAGGCTGCAAGATAGGATTTAGGGAAAACTCAAGTGGGGAGTGGAATGAATTATGGAGTGTTTCTGATTTCTAGGCTTTGCTAAAGGCTAAACATTGATCCTTATCTAGATAAGACAATCTGACAAGATTTCAACTTAGACAAGCAGCAAAATTTATAGGTGTTCGCTAGACTTAGATCATATATGGAAAGCAAGATAGACTCGGAGTAAAGGGTAAATGAGAAAGAACAAGGGTCCCTAGATAGAAGATGATCCTAGAGACTACTAGACTCTCGGCTTTGCTTAGCTAGTGCGTGTGTGTGCTTGGTACCTTTCTTTCTCTATTAGAATGTTACCCTTGAGGCTTTGAGCTTAGACTGATCTCCACCCAAGAGTACAGACATTCAAAAACCTTCTCTCTTTCACTCTTTTTTTGTATCTCTCTTTTTTTTTTGCTTGTCATTTTTTTTTGTATTTTTCTTACTTGACTTTTCACTTTTTTGTATTTTTGGATTTTGACTTTTCAAGAAATGAGTGCTTTTGGGACTTTTGCTATGCAATGCTTTAATCTCTCAATTCTCACTTTTTAACACTCTTATTTTGATCACTCATTTTTTTATTCACTTGAATATTAGATTGATTCCTTCAGAGTTTTGATCTCCTTGACATTTTTGGCCAAGAAAGATAAGGGACTAAGCGCCAACTAAATTTTTTGTAATTTGGTTGGACTTCTCTACTACTAGGGAAGAATTGGGAAGGTCTACTTGCAAGCTTCCTTTGAACACTGTAGGTTTGAGTACTGACCTTGTTTAGACCTAAAATATTGACTTATTAAGACTAGGATCAGTGTAAAGCTAAGAGCTAGGCTTTGATTAGAATCAATTGGAATGAAAAGGGTATAATGGCGATTGTGAAAAATGAGGAACCTCTAGGTCCTGAAAGGATGACGTATATCTAGGCAACACTAGACTCCTTACTAAAAGGAAAATAGTACAAGAGCAAGTCATGAACTACAATGCATGATGAACAAAATGAAGCTGAAATGCAAGAAACAAATTGCTTTTGACATTTTTTGAGTTTTTTAAATTTTTTGTATTTTTATGTTTTCTATATATTTTTGGTTTTTTAGACATAATATTTCTTGAGGTGAAAGGCATTGACTATTTCATCAAATTCCTCTCCCTCCATTGTGCACAAGAGATAAGCATCATTTCTGATATCTTCTTTAACCATGTAGGGGACTTTCCAGTCTTCCGAAAAGGCTCTCTTTCATCTCTTTTTCTTGTTTTTTGTGCTACCTCTTCTTAGGACTAGTTCTCCTATTCGGTAAAGTTTATCAGTTGAGTCTATTGTTTCCAATTCAATGATTTCTCTTGACATTGTGAGATGTAGTAAATCCTGAAAGGAATGTTGATGGGAGGGGGTCCAATACATGACTTCTTCTCAATTGAGTAAGTCTGTCAATAGATCAAATTATTCTTGCTTGTAGATTATTATTTTAGGTCTTTCTTGGATTCTTTACAAGAATTGGAATAATTCAAGAGGAGTTTGTGTCTCCCTTTGTTTGTCAGGAGGGACAAATTTTATAATTGTCCTCCCATTGGGTTCTAGTATTAAGTCCATGGCATACCCAATATAACTTGTTGGTAGTTCAAAGATGACAAGGTCATCGATACCAACTATCACTCTCATCTTCCACTCTCTGTGAAAGATTCATTCACTTTCTTTGTTTTCGTCAGGTAATCACTTGAGGTGCTTCCCATTCACCGAGTTTGTTTGATTGAACCAAGGTAGAAGTTGTTGGTTTCTCTTGTGGTTTGGACATTACAAACATCCTAGGTAACACCCCTATAGCATTGGTTGATTTGTTATCCATGGAATATGCCTCTTCCATGGGTAGCATTGGTTGATGCGAGTCCTCTATTGGTGTGAGGGGCTCAGACGATTTTGTTTCTTCAGGTGTATCGGGGAGATGTGACTTACTTAGTGGTGACAGTGGGGTGTAACCCTTTGTTATATCTTCCTCTATGTCTGAGAAAGCATGTGGGTTTGCATCTCTCAAATCTAATGTGGCAGTCTGAAAGACCAGCTCTTCGATTCTATGAGGTTTTTCCCCTATGCATGGAAAGAGTTTATAGACCTCTTGGATGCCAATGGTGAGTATCTCTAGGGGGAATTGGAGTGGTCCATCCCTTTTAATCAACTCCATGATCTTGATTATTTTGTCCTTGGGGACCACCTTTTTTTGCTTTAGTGGTGGCCCATTCTCCAAGGTTTTGATATTTGTTGTATTTATGGTCTTTTCTAGGGTTTCCATCCTTTTGATGCACATCGATTGTGGTGTTGGACTTGGGATGGTTAACTTGTTGGTAGGGAGTTCATAGTTTATTGGAATTCCTATGCATTTGTTTGGGGTATTAGACTTTAACATGCTAAAAGGTTCTGGATCTCCCTGCGCAACATATACCTTCCCTAAGTGTAGGAACTGAACTTCTTGAAATAGTGTGGATGGTACAACTTTCATCCTATGTACCCATGGACTTCCAAGAATTAAGTTACATCCCGTGTCCTTGTCTATGACATAAAAAGTGGTTGGAATGGTTTGGGGACCCAAGGTCACTGAAAGGGTGATTTTCCCTATGGTGGCTGCCTTTAGATTGTCATATCCACTCAGAGTGTCCCTTGAGGTGATGATGTTGGTGTGTCCATAGCCCATTCTCTCCAAAAGGGAAAAAGGAACTATATTCACTATCACTTCGTCATTAGTTAATGTTCGTTTGATACATGTGTCGTAGACCCACACTTGAAGATATAGTGCAGGGCCCCCTTCTTTAGTTAATTCTGTCTCAGAGGGCATTTGTTGTAAATCAAAGAAGAACCCTAAATCTTTAAGTTCTAAATTTTGTGGGGTAAGCTCGTAGTCCACAAGATTGATTTGTTCACTAGGCGGTGGTGTGATTTGGTCAAGATATCTTAGGCCTATGGCTTTCAACAAAGCTGAGCGATGTGAAGGGGAGTTTTTGAGAAAATCAATGAATGAGATGTGGGCATATGTTTTCTTTAGGTCTTCTATGAGTTCATACGGTCTGATCAGAGTTGGTGTTGGCTCAACTATCGAAATGGTGCCTTCACATGCCTCGATTTACTTATTGTCTTCCTTATGATCGTCCTCTTTTTCTTCATTGTGCATGATCTCAACCAATCCCATCAACTTAGTTTCTCCTTTTTGTCCTAGTTGAGGTGGGACTTTGAAGTTACTACTTTGAGTTGCTTTATCTTGAGTTATTGTTTTTGTATTTTTGTGCACAGGGAATGGGTCCTAATAAATCATATTTGCATTTTCTGGGGCTATGGGAGCTTGATTTTGTCTCGTATCTTTGATGTCTAGTGTGACCTTTTGTGGGTTTAAGAACATTTCTATGAACAATCATTGTTGGTCCTCCAGAAGTTTTTCTATGAACCTGTCATACTCCCTACAAGATTTTGTACTATGCCCCTTTGTTCTATGAAAAGAACAATACTAGCTGTATTCATAAGAGGGTCTCTCATATCTCCCATCATTTCCGTTCCCATTTTTGTCACAGTTCCATCTTTGATAGTTGTCTAGAGGATAGTACCCGTTGTTTCTAGGTTGATCTATGGCATTTACGTTAGGGGGATAGTAATCTCTCCCATCGTAGTCATCTCTTACCCTTTTGATTGGGGTTTGATCTGTCACCCCATTTGTGGTTGTGTTGCTATTATTTTTGAGGATTTTAATAACATAGGTATTGTTTCCCATGTCTTCCTTTGTTAATTTTCTGTTTGAACCATAAATTTTTCATCCACTGTCGATAGAGGCTTGGTCAATTCTTAAAGAACTTTCCAATGCTTCTTTGTAGGATTTGTATGGCAGTTTCTAAACATCTTCTCTCATGTCTTTGTTAAGGGCATGCAAGAAGAGGTCGCATAGTTCTCGGTGGTCCATATTTGGAGCACTGGTTGAAGGATAGAGCACTTGCATCCATCGAGTGACGAAATGTGCTATGGATTCATTCAGTTCTTGTTTCATTGTAAGGAATTCTCTAATCCCTATTTTCACTCATTTTTTCATATCAAAGGCCATGACAAACTCTCTAATTAGTTGTCTAAATGAATGGATCAAAGCCTCTGGAAGACGATAATACCAATCCAAGGTGATGCCTTCAAGTGTTTTCAAGAAATTTTTTGCCACAACTCCATCCCAAGGAAGGAGTTCTCTTATGGCTGTAGTGTAGGCTTTGATGTGGGAATTCGGATCTCCCTCTCCTTTGAACTTTGGGGGATCTGGTAATGGCCGAGGTAGTTGTAGATTCCTTATATTCTGGTCTAGCAGCTTTTTCAGATATTCAAGATATGTTCCTAGGAAAGCACTCTAAGATTGCGGGGTTGTTAGTAATAACCCTGTAGGTGGGTTTTGGTAACCCATTGTCAGATTCATTGGATTGTTCTGAATAGGGGGATTCCCATTCAGACAAGTGTCATTACTAGCGTGTCTTGAATAGTAATTGTTGTAGGCAGATTTTGAGATGCCCCTTGGTTCTGTTTGTGAGACTTTGTTCTTTTCTTTGGAGCAACTTGTTCTACTTCCAGGATCCTAATTCTTTGCACTAGAGTTGCAATTAAATCTGCAGGAGTTGTAGCTCTAGGGGTTTCTTCATTTCTAGGATATTCTCTTCTATGGGCTTCCTCTCATGCAACATTTTCTTTCTATTCTTCTTCTAAGGCAATCCTCAATTCCTCTTGAGCATCCTTGGTCTCTTGTAGACACCTTTCCAACCTTCTAACCTCTTCATCAAGGTGGGTATTCGATGTACTTGTGGAAGGTTATTCAGGCTGATGTATTTCCAACCTCACCCTCCTTGCTTTATGCGGCACATTGGGTATGACTAGATTGTTCTCCCAAGTAGGGTTGTTGAATGATAGGGAGCGCCTAGATTCCCTTGGATCTTACGTGTAGTCATAGTCTTCATAGTCATAACAATTGGTAATAGGTGCATCAAGACGAGATAGCACATACCTATCAAAGGAAGGGGTTTCAAGTTCAATTGAGGGAATGTTCCCTTGGTTTAAATATGGTTTCGTCATATTCGGGGGTGCCATAGACACTGGAGAATAAATGGAATAGATGATGGCACAGGAGATGGAAGTTGAAGTGGCTATGAAAAGAAACAAAAGAATGATTCTATGTTCTTGAAATGTTTTCACAATGGGAATGCAAACTACAAGATCAGAAGACTCTTTAATTCACGTTGGGTTCACCAAAATATGTACACTCAAAATCATGACTCTATTTTCCTGGGGCTATTGGATTGGATCTCGACATGCACACGGACCCTTTCCCTCCTTGCCATGGGGCGATCTGCCATGTCACTCTCACTCACGTGGAAGTAGCTAGTCGAGAGGAGGCAAGACACGGCAGGGGTCTGGCTCGTTGGAGAGCTAGACTTTGCGAAGGGGGGCTTGGCAAGTTCTATGGCCTTTGTTGTTGTGCATTTTGTTGAATGTTTCACTCAATTGTTGTGGTAGTTGAAATAACCTTATGACCTGAAGAGTCACTAGTTTCTCTTCGTCTGTTTGGATTCCTTAAATTCCACCTTTGTGTGGGTAATAAGTTGTTTTCATTGATGGCCTCTACTATTTCTATGTCTCTAAGAAATGTTCTTTCTAATTGTAATTACCTAACTTCTTCTAAAAATAGATCAAATGGGTCTCCTTGTGGCAGAATAAATGTCTATTGTAACAGTTGCAGATGTAACTCCTCGATCTCACTACGGATAGCTCTCACCCACTCTCCTCTCACTCCTAAACACATTCGTGAATCACGATAGAGGAAGTTGTATGATTACTAACCTTCACCAAATCTAATGTTCTTTTACCTAGGGCTTTGTTGACCTAGGGTTTGCCTTTGTTTAACTATGGTTACCTCATGATGGAATCAAGGGTTTGCAATGTTGTTTATTCTAATAGATCTATATGGATGCAAGCTAAATGAAATGTAAAGCATCTTTTTGGTGTTTTTAGAATATTTTGGAAAGGAAAATGCTTCTAATATATGAAAGAAATATGTATGCAATCCTAGATGTCTTTTCAAATGCAAAGTTTAATCTATGTTTTTGTGGGTTTTTGGTGTTTTCAATGCAATCTAATTTAATGGAAAGGGAAAATGCTTTTTCTAAAAAAGTAGATCTAGGAATGTAAAAACAATTAATCTAGCATGCAAGATCTAACCTATCAAGGAAAAAGCAAAATGTTACTATTGACAAGAGCAATGTGATTATCTAATTACTATGAAAGCAATGAAAGAACCTGAAAGAGATGAAGATTTGCTAACTCCACTACCCTCAGTATCCTTGTGTAGGCAACCTTGAATCCTTTTGTGGCAGTAGGTGATCCTCTTGACAAAATGACCCAAAAAAGCAAAAAAAGAAGCTTTTGTGAAGCTTGTATGAGCTCGATGTGAGCTTTTAATTGAGCACAATGGCTAAGAATCAAGCAGTGTTGTGTTGCTTGATTGACCAAAAGAAAGTAAAAGGCACTTACGTCCTGTATGAGCATATGAATGCTAGGTTGGAGAGCAAACTTTGCAAGAGCTAGTGCACAATGAATTTGCCTCCCTTTGTGCTTAAGGGAGAGGGGTATTTATAGGTTTGAGGAATGGAATGGATTGGAGAATTAACTCATTTGATTGATGAGTTAACAGGAATAGATTGGGGAGTTAACAAGGTTGATTACCCAATGAACTCAACTAATTAGGGAGTGATGAAGCAATGATAGCTTATCACTGAAGAAGAAATGGAGGTGAGGGAATGTATGAGATTGATTAGATAGTGAATTTGAGATCAAATAGAGCTAATTATGCATGTGTGGGTGCATGAAATAGTTAACTTTATATCAAGGATCAAAAATCATGCAAACATAAAGAAAAATGGGTGAAAATGAAGCTAAAACACGAGAAAAACTTGAGTTTTTCCGCGGGTCAAAAGACAGTAGGGTCGCCACCTTCTTTAGACAAGGTCGCCACTGGGGATCATGGGTCGCCCCATGGGAGACCCTAGGTCACTCAGGGAGATCTGGGATTAAAAGTGCAAAATGCAAAAATTCAAGCTGACAGAAGGTATAAGGGAGGAAAAGGATGATTTCTGCATCAAGAAACATGTCAGTCATTTGGAAGAATCCAAATCTCCAATTGCATCTTTAGGATCCCCAGTGGGAATCTGGAAATAATAAGGGGAGATTTGGTCTGGTTGGTCGAAATCAAAAACTGTTAGTGGAAGATGGATCGAGACACCTCTAGAAGGCTTCTATGAGGTACGCTAGAAGAAAAACAAAGGGGAGAGGTGAAAACTCACCTACAATACTCTCACAAGGCTTAGGATCAAGGTCGAAAGAAAGAAAATGCAAGTCAACAAGTGTCGCAAATGAGGAAGGAAGGGAATTGACAAAGCAAAAACGACACAAGACAAGAAAAGAGGACACGTTATCAAGAGGCCTACTGGTCAAAGGATTTATTTTCATGCTTACATGTATGTGACAAGGATTTGAATCATCATAGGGGTTCTCGTGGAGGCACTGCGTGATTTTTGTACTTACAGGTCCGCACAATGAGAGGACATTCACTGACGGTCTGCATCCTAGCGTGGGTACAGGGACGAGTCCCATCAGAGAAATTGTCACCACTCATGTAAACTTCATGCAGTTGTAGGGTGTCATCAATGGTCTGTGTGCCATAATGGGTAATAGGACTCCATCTCTACCGTGTGTGTCAAACCAGTGAATAGTTACCTTATCGTGTAGATCATGTCTTTACTCAAATCGCTCTTACCCATATTATTTCCTCTCATTATCTTGAACTCTTTCCTTGTGTGTTGTATTATTTTTAGCATGTTAAGGGTTTAGGCATGTGTAATTTTTCCCTGCGTGTGTACGGAAGGAGGAGGAGCAGGATTAATGGCTAATAACAAGGTGGAGCTCACAATCAAAAGGATGGATTCCTTCAAGGAAAAAGGTATGCTACACTCATTTTTGTTTTCTATTTTTTTTGGCCTTTTCATTAATATCTGCCACAAAAAGGCCACCTCTCACATCCACAAACCACACATTTCCGTTTATAGATCTAATTATTTAACTTTCAGGTAAACAAAATTAGATAATTGTAGTTATTTAGGGTTTCAAGGTTAGGGCTTCGAAATTGTTTATGTGGGTTGGCTAAAATTGTTTGAGGTATGGAACTTTCATGAGAATTGACTAGAATTATATAGGGTTATGCTTGAAGTTGGGAATTATTTGATATGTAGAATTATTTCGATACATTTCCTGTGTGGGGTGATTGTTTGCTTATTGTGATGCCTAAGTGGCATCTCTTTGGTCAAATTTGATTCAATTCACCTAGGAATTTGAACTTGAGGCATTGCTATGATTTGAAAGTCTCGTTGAATTCACTGCCTGAGCTTGTCTTATTTTCGACGGGGTTGTTTTTTAATGTATTTCTTGAGGCTATTTAGGGTTTTTCTCTTGTTACAATTTATTTTTGATGGGGTTGTTTTTTAATGTATTTCCTAAGGCTATTTAGGGTTCTAAACTTGTAATATGAGATTTGGTTTACATTATAGAGGCTTTCAAAGTTTTGGTGGATTGATTACTACAAGGAATTTTTTGTTATTATCAATGAACGATCTTGGTACAATTTAATTTATCCAGGAATTTGAACCTGGCTCACCAGGATCATTTGAAAATCTCGTTGATTTCACTACTTGAGGTTGTCTTATTTTTGATGGGGTTATCTCCGAATGTATTTTTTGAGACTATTTAGTGTTTTTAACATGTTATGTAGGATTTGGCTGACACTATATATAGGGTTTCAAATTTTTGGGGATTTGATTTCTACTTAGATTTTTTTTAAATAAAAATTAATGAATGATTTTGTGAGATAGAGCATTTTTTCTTTTTTTATTTTTCTTTGGTTAATTGTCTTGTTATAAAGGTGTATTTGGTCAATTTCTGCTAAAAGCCTAAATGTAAAGTCTATACAATGCAGGATTGAATCTGGTTATGTAGTCAACTTTACACATAATATGAGGTGAGTGATTCTTGCTAGATCTAAAAATTAATAATGGACAATTTTCTTTAAGAAGAAAAACTTGTCTTTAGTTTGGTAAACTGCAGGCGAGATAACCACAATGGGGCATGCCTTGCCTAGATGTCAACATGGACATGTCACTATTCTGTCAAAATCACCTAGGTGGTAGGGTATGCACCACATTGGATTAGATGCAGCAATTTATTTGGTTGTACGCTAAACATGTATTTGCTACTAAAGTTTATTGATTATCCATCTAGAGCATCAATTATCCACTTGGGCTCATCCCAATTGATCATAGGAGATTCCTACTATGGTATACCACTTGGGCTCATCCCAAATGAAAAGGACTACCAAATGAGTGCACATATAATGACCAATCGACCAAATAAAAAAGGAGAGGGTGCAAGATGTAGAGTGACCAAACGCATATATTGTGAGGCTAACAACCCGCGTTTGCATAGGAAACCACATGAAATAAATGGAGAAGCATAAAATGAGTTGTTGTGGTCTGTCAATGTGAGAGGTATCCTTTTTGTTAATATCTAACATGTACTTGTTTTCTTGAGCTTCTAGTTAGCATCTGTGAAGCATTTTTAATTTTAGAGTTTCACTTTATGATCGATTTTGCTGACCGTTAATGTATTTTGTTCCTTTCTGTTTGATTGCTCATGTGTTTGGGTTTTACTGCATTGCTGGTATTGGATTATTGAATAATCATTTTGTTTGAGTCTATTTCGAGACTATTTGTCAAAATTAGGGTTTAGGGCCAATTTTTAGGAGTGGCTATGGGTTTTGGATTGCTGTTGTTTGTTGTGCTTGTATAGTTGGATAGCCTGGAAGACTAAGGTTCTGGAAAAGGGTTGTTTTATGTTTTGATTTTGAGCAGATTTTGGGTGTGATTGTGCATAGGAATTATCAGCCAGGTGTCATGGGTTGGAGTCCTACTCATGGCTTTTGTATGTCCACAAAAGAAAGGTAATTTGTGAGTTATTGTATCAATCGTTTCTTACTTTCTCGATGCAAACTTTTCACTACAATAGAACAGGCAATTAGCACATAAAATAGCACTAGAATTTAGTGCAATTGAGCTTAGGAATTAGACACTTTTTCTGATGCAAAACTCACGCAAGTTTTCATGCTTACTTCTGCACCGGAAAGCAATAGCTAGATTTGGCGCCAGATTTAGTGCCAGATTTGACACCCAATTTGGCTTCCAGGTTTGCTTCTTATTTTGCTTCCATTTTTGCTTCCAGTGTTGCTTTTGATTTTGCTTCCAGATTTGCTTCCAATTTAGCATCAGATTTGGCACCCAGTTTGGCTTCCAATTTTGCTTCTAGTTTTACTTCTTGTGTTTCTTCTAGGTTTGCTTCCAGTTTTTCTTCTGGTTTTGCTTCCAGGTTTTCTTCTAGTTTTGCTTCAATTTTTGCTTCTGATTTTGCTTCCAGATTTACTTCCAATTTAGTGCTAGATTTGGCACCCAATTTGGCAAGTCTAGTTTGGCTTCCAATTTTGCTTCTGGTTTTGCTTCTTGTGTTGCTTCCAAGTTTGCTTCTAGTTTTGCTTCCAATTTTGCTTCCAGGTTTGCTTCAGGTTTTGCTTCCATTTTTGCTTCCAAATTTGCTTCCAGGTTTGCTTCCAATTTTGCTTCCAGTTTTGCTTCCAATTTAGTGCCGGATTTGGCACCCAATTTAGCTTCCATGTATGCTCCCATTTTTTCTTCTAGTTTTGCTCTCAATCGTGCTTCATATTTTGCTTCTTATATGGCATCAAAAATAGCTTATTTTTTGGCTTCCTAATTGACGCCAAGTTTTGCTTCCATTATGATCTACTTTGTTGCTTTGGGTTTTGTTTCCAATTTAACAGGATAATTATATAAAAAAATAAGATAATTATTATAAAATAACAAGATAATTATTATAACATGATGATCATCTATAATTAAAACAAGTGAGTCAAATATCTATAATTTAATTGAATTTTACAACATCCATCATGAGCAGTAAATTAAAATCATCATACGTAATAAATATCCATCCAAAAATCATCGACCACTTTCAATATATAAATTGACAAGTCAATACTGATAAGATCATCATCATATATAACTAAAACAAGTGAAAGTCAAATATGCAGTAGATCCATAACATGTCAAAATGATACATGTACAAATGATATAAGTAAAAATGATAAATTATGTAACTCAAAATGATACAAGTCAAGATGATACATGTCCAAATGATATAAGTCAAATTGATACATGTGAAAATGATACAACTCAATAATATGGTACTGCAGGCCGTGAAAATGATACATATGATAGTAACCATGAAAAGAGGCATCATAATGATATGTCAGCAATGATCAATGATGCAGTATATATGATCATGAATGTCACTGGCTACTACCAGCAATTGGCTCATCATCATCATCATCATCACCATCATCATCATCATCATCATGATCATCATGATCATGATCATCATCATGATCATTGGCCTCGTTTTCTTCTGTATCTGCATCATCATCATCATCCTTTTCCATGTGATATGTCTAGAACCAATATAATCTAGATCTATATCATCAGGATCATCTTCATCTTCTAAAAGACCCCTGCTCTACAAAAAAAATTTAAAATGAAAAGTTATTATTTATTTCATGTAATAATTTATTTTTCTGTTATATATCTTGTTGGAAACAAGGTAGATAACTGAGAGGGGGGTGAATCAGTTATCTTAAATATTCAACTTTCTTTTCTTCTTTAACAATTAGTGCAACATCAAAACATATAATCATACATAATCATGAGAGCAGAAAAGAAATTAACACAAATAACATAAGGTTTTTTACGTGGAAAACCCTGTTAAGGGAAAAACCATGGGGTGGCTAACCCAAGATTGTATTCTCTGTTAAAATAATAAGAAGTACAAAATGGCACTTGCCAATTAGGGCTCACTGCCCAAGCACACTGCTCACAAGAGGCACATTGCCTACAAGAGACACACTGTCTACAAAGTTTATAGAAGGTAACTCGGTATTTGAACTGATGAGAGGCATCCACATATGCTAAGGTTCAGTTCCGGTAAGGCTCAATATACTGATCTACTGCACTTCATTCTTCCTCTGCTTTACTGCTGCTGTTCTGTCACATTCCAAACTTGTATTACTACTTCCACACTTATCTCTGCCTTCTTCACATTCTGTCTCTACACACACACCATTTCATACCGAAATCCATCTGGTATATATATCTGCATCAAGGATTTCAACATCTTTCTAGTCAGCATCTGGAATACTCAAGATATTTCCAAGACTCTGATCTGTTGGCTAAATCCATGCTTACTATGTGATGCATATCAAAGACATAGACATAGAAGTCATCAATCATGTTGACCAACCATGTATGATCCCTCAAATAGCTTTATTACCATCAATTTCTCATTCGGATTAAAGTCCGGTCAGTTCTTCCTCAGTCTACTCTACTTGTCGGGAACCCAACACTTAGATGCTCATATCTTTTCATTCATTCATTGTCGGAGGCTCAATCTATGGAATGTAGTAGTCATGGTATTCCTCTTGACTTTTCCAAGCCCGTAACTTTCTGAGTTACACCATCTGAGAGATCCAGACCTAATTTTTAGACCTTGCTGCATGCTCTATTCTTGTTCACCAGACCAAAACACTCTTCAATCTGACTTTCGGTATAGACATACTGTGTGCTGCAGATGTGTGGGATGGACTTTGTTGCCATCAATGACAACAATCATGAAGCCACACAGTGTCTCTTTCCAACAATCTCCTCCTTTGGCATTGATGGCAATACTTAGTAAAAAATGACTAAGTGTCGTAGCAAACTCCCCCTTGGCTAATGCTCTGTCTTATGTACACTTTTATTGGAGCTCCCCCTTAACTGGATTCCACATTTTTCACTACTCCTCACTCCCCCTTTGACATCAATGGCAAAGGGCAGAATCCACACACCAAAATTTGCAAAAATTAACCTATACATAGCCGCATAAGTATATATACATGTTATACTTACATATACTTAAGTATGTCCGCAAAAGTGGTCTTCAACTGGACAAATTCTGTTGCCCAACTCTGCTTTATCCTGTCCAAAATTGAGATGTGACCGCTCAACAAAAATGCAAAGGCTTCTTCCCTTCTTAAGTCTACTGGATCACTGGTCTGGGCTATGGTCTGAGCATCAATTAGGGCCTTATGCATGGCCTCTAACTTAGGGATAATTATCCCTATAAGTTCACTCATCCTACTTATTATGTTCTGCCTCTCCTTTTCAAGCCTCTTTATCTCATTTATAATGGTGATAGCCTAGCACTCTTGATTCATTATAGATGTGGTGAGAGGATCAAAATTTTGAGATAAACTTGACAGTTTGCCCTCTTGCTCTTCCACCTTCTTTGCAATGTCTTCTGTCACTATGGACCAAGATACACAAAATTTGTACATTTCTCCACCATCTTTAAGAGCATTTCCTAGGCTCTTTATCCCAATATCCAGGGTTCTCCTATCATTAGCTATGAGTCCTTGTACTTTAGAGAATCTCTTTCCTAAAAATTTTTTCTGACTTTCTCTTCTGCCAATTTCTCCAAAGAATCAAAATGGGTGCTAGTAGAGTTAACTAGAGATTTCAAGTTACCGGATGGAGAGGCCGAAAGATCCTTTTGGAAGGATGGCATGATTTTCTCTAGCATACCGGATGTAATCTATATCAACTTAGAATCTTCCATGTGAGACTTCAGAAGCTTTTCTTTTGCTTTGGATTGAGAAAAAGATGCTACCTTCATTGTCTGGACCGGAGAGAGGAAGTCAAAATTGAGTGGTCCTTGAAATAGTCTGGTTCATCTATTTCCATCATCTTTTTGGTCAAGAAGTTTTTCATTGCTTCTGTAGTGTCTCTTGCTAGTGACAGAGTCTTCTTTCCTTTTGTAGCCTCAGAGCTATCATCAAAGATCTTCTTTGTGTGTTCTTCTCTTCCCTTTTCCTCCTCTACTTGACTCAATTTCTCCTCTTTTCTTCCTTCTCCTTCAATTCTGAAGTCTGCAGGGGGATCTGGAAGAGAGATGTTAACTTTTTCATGGACTTCCTCTTCTGGAATAGAGGAATCCAAGTCCTTAGTCTTCTCCTCATCTATCTCTTTTGGCCCTTCTATAATTTTCTCAGTAGATTCTTCCTTTGATGCACTTAATCCTTTGACATCCATGGTAGAAGGTTCTTCATATATGTCCTCTATAACAGGAAGATTGAATTTCTTGAAGGCATTCTGGAGGATATCTTCTATTTCTTTGGCTACTTGATCAGTCTCTCCAAGCATAAGTTTGTTCATTTTGGCTTTGCTCCAGAACTCATCCTTGCAGTCCTTAAAGATCATACTCATTTGTTTTGGAGTAATGGAAGGATATAGCTGAATTGCAATCTTCTCCCGGATCTCTAAATCCTTTGCCTTAGCATTCTCTTTTTGGAGTTCAAGTACTTGCTCTAGACTTTTGGGAATTAGAGAGATGATTTCAATGAATGCTTTATTATAAATGTTCAAGTACCTTACTATAGCTTCCTCCAAAATCTGTTTGTCAATGTCACTATACTCATCATAAAATTTTGTGACCAGTTGTAGATTTCTATCCACAGTGACTGCCTTGATGACATCATCAATAGAAAGAGTGGGCCTTTCAACAAATTCTACTACCTCTTCTTCTTTGTTTTTGCTAGCAGAGGATTCCCCAGATGTTTTCTTTTTCTTCTTCATTTTCTTAATCTCCTCATCAGTCTCTGTTTCTTCATCATCCTTTTGGCTTATGTATGACCTTGTGGCCTTTGTTTTCATTCTCTTTTCTCCCTTTCTAGATGTCTTGGCTTCCGATTTTGAGTCTCTTGAGCTCTTTGAGGTGGCATATGCAGAGCTCTTGGAGGATCTAGTCCGGGAGGAGTCTTGTACCGGAACACTTTCTTTTTCTGCTTCTTGTCTCTCTTTCTCAGCCCTTTCTATTTTCTCTCTGTTTGCATCAACTGCCTCTTTTGAAATGCCATATACTTTGGCAATTTCCTCTACTTCCCTTCTCACTTTTTTTTTTATCTCTAGTTGTCTCAATTCAACATGTATTTTTACACTTAATTCCTCAAAGGTTCCAAACCTTTCTGCCTCAGGGTCCTTGGGCTGACTCAGTAAGTGTTGGACATGCAGCTCTAGGATTTTCTCATCTACCTCATAGCCCATTGGCATAATCCAGACTATTCTGGGCTCAACTGCCTCCATTAGGCATTGATCAGTGTCTACCATGAAGCATACTGTATCCTTATATTTTTCAACTATTGTTTGAGGAATTCTTTCTCTAGCCTGCATCATACCTTGAAAGTTCTTAAAATATCCCCAGAGTGTTGTGCTTTGAGCCTTGGCATCAGTAAGACCATACATCTAGTCTCTAATTTGTATGGCAATCAGTCTATCACTTTGCCATATCCATCCGGGTAGCTCATTCATATAGTAGAAGAACAAACATAGTATTAAGCCACCATACTTGAATGATTTCTTCTTGTCCTTCTTGATCTTCTGCAAGTTTTCTAACAGTTGGTTCAGAAGAAGATCACATAGGTCATA
Source organism: Cunninghamia lanceolata (assembly GCA_027924645.1). Taxonomy (NCBI): domain Eukaryota; kingdom Viridiplantae; phylum Streptophyta; class Pinopsida; order Cupressales; family Cupressaceae; genus Cunninghamia; species Cunninghamia lanceolata. The sequence goes on from BSBN01000484.1 coordinate 531,353, forward strand.
GTCAACATTTTCTCTTAGCATCTGATATGTTGTATAAATTGTAGTTCTGGACACTGAATTCTCCTTGCTGGAATGATAGATTTTATAACCAATTATCATAGAGGCAAATTTTATATCTAGATCTGTGATATCCTCTATTATCATTGCTCGTTTGTCAAACTTAGATCCGGTAGCCTCACTTACTGTCTGATTCTTGACATATTTAAGAGCAGGCAACCCACCAGATGAGTGCAATCTAGTTACAGCCCTAATGGCATCTTTTGTTATCTTGAAGAGTTTCATCAACCACATGAAGTTGTCATGTATCCTATTAAGAACATACCGGACCCATTCATCTTCTGTGAAATAGGGAAAGTGGATGCAATGTCTAAAATGCTTATCCCAGAAGGCCTTGTATTGAGGTTTAAGTTCAAACGTTTCATCTATTAATTGTTTGTGATAGATATCCATCATCTTGGATTCCCCAAATTCTTCAATATTAGCATGTATATACATCCTGACATCTTCTACGTGTAGAACCCCTTATGGAATGCTAGAGAAGGCACCTAAGGGATCAACTTCTAGGGATCTGTAGGGGTGTTTCTTAAACTTTAGGCGCGGCCTATTAGTGATCTTAACAACATTTGGAGTAGCCATCTTGCAAAATATTCAGAGGGAGATATTCAAGAATGGGAATACCTTTTCACGCTTCTAGGGTTCACAATATGAGCTAGAAAAGATCACTAGTTGAATCGGATTTTGCAGTTGATCTTTGAGAGGGTTGAAACAATCTTATTGTAGAGCTCTTTCTTTCTTCTTCTCGAATGCAAATGTGCAAATGATGAATAAAAGAATCCTTTTATCTCTGCACAAACCCTAACTTCATATTGCAATAAATGCACAACTTAAGTCATTCCGGTTGCCTTGTTCTCTTGTTTTGACCTTGTTCTGAGAGAGATCTTTTTGAATCACTGAGATGCACTTAGAATTATTTATAGCGATAATTGATAGTGTATCTCCTTTCCTCCAATCATTCAATTTTGAATTATACCGGATTTAACTGTGAAAATCCTATTTCTTCCAGATGGTTGTGAAACTGGATCAATCTTGGATGATTAAACTCTTCAAAGCTCCTTGTGGATCTTTCATATTTTTACTGAGGATTATTTAGATATTTCTTTGAGAACCCTTTAATCCGCAGCATTCCATGTGCTAGGTTTAGGGACCAACTGACTGGCTAGGGGAATTTATTTTCCTTTGTGACTCCCCCTGAGCTAGAGCTCATCTTATTTAGTTTTCAAAAGGAATATCAACACCAAATTCTAGTGTGGATCCATCCCCAACATTTTTTGTACTTCTCTTAACCCAAATCTTGTTCATCTCCCTTTGAACTTCATCTGCATTCACTTTTTCTTTTCCTTTGTCTTGATTTTGATTATGATGCACAGACCCTTTTTACCCTGATTCTTACTTCTGTAGAATTTGGCAATATGACCGGATCTATTGCAATTGTGGCAAACAACATTTCTTTGCATATTTGACTGATATCCTTTTGATCTGCATTGATTAGTCATATGTCCCATTCTATTGCATGCAAAGCATCTACCATTGAATAAATTTTTTATTTGCATATTTCTACATTCATGAGATTTGTGACCATACCTTTTGGTAGTTGAAACACTGTCTAGAGAAGGATGAATTAGTCTGATTCATTCTTCTTCTACATTGATTTGCTTTATGACTGAAGTTATTGCAATTGTAGCAGTATCCATTGAAGGATGGATATCTTTGAGCATTTGGTTTCCTTACTGGAGGTCTTCTAGGCATGTTCCTTGGATTTCCTAATCCAAAGTTCTTCTGACTGGATCTAGAGCTTTCACCTTTCTCATACCCCAAGCCATGCTTGTCATCTACCCTCTTTTGGCTTTCAAGAAGAACTTCAAGTTGAGCAGAGCTTATCTTGAATTTCTCTTTGTATTCATTTGCTATTTGAAGATCCCTTTTAAGAGTGTCTATCTGATTCTCAAGTTGTTCTTCATTATCTCTAGCTTCTTCAAGATTAGATTCTTATTTTATCCATTTTGTGGTAGTCTTCTAACTTCTCCTTGAGAGATTGTTTTAGATTATCTTCAATTTTTCTTTTCTCTTCAAGTTCTTGGATGAATCTCATAACCCCTGACTCCATTTCATGTCTTACCATAATGACCTCTTTTGATAGCTTCTCACATAACTTGTTTTTCTCATTCAGATCTTCATTAGTATCATTGGCTTCACTTTGACTTGCTAATTGTTGAAGTAGTTCCTTTCTCTTTTTCACAGAGATACTTAGTTTTTCTTTTAGTTCATTTATGAAATCACTAGCTTGTTTGAGTTTTTCCCTTAAGTTATTGACTTCAGAGTGAGATTGATCAAGATCATCTAGGGTAGACTAAAGTTGTTCCCTCATACCATACATATCCATTGAGATTCCTAGATCTTCCTCAAGCTGTTAGGCTTTGTTTGGAGGAAATTAGCTCTAATACCAATTATTGGAAACAAGGTAGATAACTGAGAGGGGGGGGAGTGAATCAGTTATCTTAAATATTCAACTTTCTTTTCTTCTTTAACAATTAGTGTAGCATAAAAACATATAATCATACATAATCATGAGAGCAGAAAAAAACCAACACACATAACACAAGGATTTTTACGTGGAAAACCTTGTTAAGGGAAAAACCACGAGGTGACTAACCCAATATTGTATTCTCTATTAAAAGAATAAGAAGTACAAAATGGTACTTGCCAATTAGGGCTCACTGCCTGAGCACACTGCTCACAAGAGGCACACTGCCTACAAGAGACACACTGTCTACAAAGTTTATAGAAGGTAACCAGGTATTTGAACTGATGAGAGGCATCCACATATGCTAAGGTTTAGTTCCGATTAGGCTCAATATACTGATCTATTGCACTTCATTCTTCCTCTGCTTTAGTACTGTTGTTCTGTCACATTCTAAACTTGTATTGTTGCTTCCACACGTATCTCTACCTTTTTCACATTCTATCTCTACACACACCACTTCATACCGAAATCCATCTGGTATATATATCTGCATCAAGGATTTCAACATATTTCTAGTCGACATCTGGAATACTCAAGATATTTCTAAGACTCTGATCTGTCAGCTGAATCCATGCTTACTATGTGATGCGTATCAAAGACATAGACATAGAAGTCATCAATCATGTCGACCAACCATGTATGATCCCTCAAATAGATTTATTACCATCAATTTCTCATCCGGATTAAAGTCTGATGCTCTGCCAGTCAGTTCTTCCTTAGTCTACTCTGCCTGTCGAGAACCCAACACTTAGATGATCATATCTTTTCATTCATTCGTTATCAGAGGCTCAATCTATGGAATGTAGTAGTCACGGTACTCCTCTTGACTTGTCCAAGTCTACAACTTTCTGAGTTACACCATCTAAGAGATCTGGACCTAATTGTTAAACCTTACTGCATGCTCTGTTCTTGTTCACCAGATCAAAACACTCTTCAATCTGACTTTTGGTATAGACATACTGTGTGCTATGGATGTGTGGGATGGACTTTGTTGCCATTAATGACAATAATCATGAAGCCACATAGTGTCTCTTGCCAACATATCTAATATTCCAACATATAAAATGAAACCATAATCATATTACATCATATCAAAGTGCACATACCATAATAAAATTTCAAAAAAGTTACAGCTAATATGTCATTCCAATGATGTAAAACATGCAACAATTATAATAAACATTACTAAGGATCATAAAAAAATTTGTTTTACAATTTAACTATCAACTGTAAATTCTATTACATAACCTTAAGTGCCACAAATTGCATGGTCAATGTATGTTCTTTTTCACTATTAATCTAATAACTTACATTAGACAGAAACATTAAAGAGTTTTTAAGTAACAGTTGATTAAATTCTCTTACATGTCATTAATGAATGCATAGTTTTTTTCAATAATTATTTATCTTAAGGTTCATGAGTAACCTTAAGATAAAGGTCTAATAGTTGTTCCATGGGGCATGTTTAACAAACCAAATGCAATTGCCAAATTTTCACCATGGTGGTAGAGAAATAATTCTTTTTCCCATCCTTCCACAGCATTAAGTAAATTCTTGAATCTAGAAAATACCTTGCTGCCTTCATCTTCCAAGACAATTTATCCAACTTTGAATAGGTCTCCTTTGTCTATGGATGTGATCTGTCTCCTACACAAAAAAACATGTCCCATTTTATGCCCTTCAATCCAACTGCATCCAGGCATTTTTTTAATTCCTCTATCTTTCATCAATCTCCTTACCTCACCACACCTGCCCACTTGTGGATAGATGTTTGAGAGAAGAACATAAGTTGTGTAGCATTTTTAGGATCCAAATCAAAAAGCAGTGTTGCTATAAATACTCCTAAGCCTATATTCATATGTGATCTACAGGCACCACGAAAACAAATGCATACAACCAGCATAGATTTAACATGTATCTCAATGATAAAGTTTAGGGTGTCTTCAAGATAGCCAGCATGGGCAAGGAGGTCAACCATGCACATATACAGAGAGGCCAACAGGGTGGCTGATCTCCTAGTGAATGAGGGGTTGAGTAGGAAATGAGGGAGGAATGCTTTTTCAAAGGGCAATGTTTCAAGGATCTGAGAAAAATGCTAATCAAGGATGATGGGGATTTAGGAATTTTGTAGGTACAGCTCAAGGTAGGAGATCTCAAAAGAATCGACAGTGAGCATGGCTTTCTCCAAGATAGGAAATCTTGGAGGAGATAGGAAGGTTTATCCCCAGTCTAGTTTGATTAGGGAAGAGTCAATCAAGCATTCCTTTTCCAGAAGTGAGGACAGTTTAGACAAGAAAAAAGCATCATAAAACCTACAACTTTTAGACAATGTAAGCCACAAGGAAGGTAATTGAGAGAAAATTCCTATTTTAAGAGGACGGATTAAAGTCTCCCATAACAATGACGAGTAGAAAATACTTCAAAGTCCACTATGAGTGCTTGGAGGAGTCAATGGACCAACAAGTCCACACCTTATTTAATACATAGGAGGAGGGGCTACACAATGCCATCAAAGAGATTGCAAGGATAAGGGGAGTGCAGGGCAGCCATATCCATGATGGTGTCCTTTTAGAGCATTTCTACATGATTGTTGTCCAAGCCATAGGGTCTCTTGCCAGCATGTCAAGATTTATGAGTTTTCTAGTCAATGAGGGGATCATGAATGATGTTATTATTACAGGCTAGCACACCAACCCAAATCTAAAAATATGTTTCATCTGTGGAGTCTTCGATGTGGAGGCAATCAAGAAGAAGAAAAAAATTGAAGAATCCCTCAAGATCTTCAGAGAGGGATTGGAAAACTACAACATGACTACTTTTGCAAACTTTGTAAGCCTATATGGCGATCTATTCTCAATAGAACAAATGGAACTCCCTCTTGAATGGGATAAACTCCATCTCAGAGGCTATGTAACTTTTGATATTTTGATGTAACTTATCATCCTCATGAATGCAAACATCATCACAAATGTTGGAAACACATCCTTGGTTCAAATTAACATCTAGCTCATTAACAAAGAGATTAGAAACTTTAGGTATACCAAGAAGAAAGTCAAGATCATGTATCTCAAGTTTGACTCTTACATCTATGCTTTCCTTAGCGAGACTATCCTTAAGAGTACACTTGTGGTAGCTGAAAACTCACATTTACATGACCAACAATTAAAAAAATTGTGACTATATCATGATTAGCACTAAGATCTACAAGTTTTGTCCCCATGGAGTGTACATTTGCAACACTACACAAGCACAAAAGTCTTCAATTACATCTTCACGATGGTCATACCAATCATCTAGTTCATCATACAAGGAAATTGGCTCAAAAGGAGGAGTTAGACAATTAACTTCTAGGAACACTAAATGGTACCATTCCATCAACCTCAAGGGTTTAGTAAAAATCATAGTGGCCCTAGTTAACAAGTTGTATGAGGAGAAGGATGCTTCTCATTTTCAAGAATCCTAAGTCTCATTGCTACATATGTTGCTTAAAGAAGGGCCAATTTTAAACTAGGTAGTTGATTTGTCAGTCACTTTGTGCAATGAAATGATGAGAGTCAAGTCTCCCTATATCACTGTAGATTTGCATACAAAAACCTCCAATACAATAACACCATACAATGCACACTTAACTTTATGGTACCTTAGCCCAGACATGATGCTATAAAAATCTGAAGGTACCTCCTACTAAAGATGTCATACCATAGACTAGATACCACTGTATAGTATATATCACATCTACAGTAACAATTTCCTTCCAAATGCAGGGCTACAATCTATGATTAACATACATAGACCTTTCTAGAGTTTACAAGATAATTCCTTATTCAACACCATACTAGTGTTCACAAGATGTTTCCACAGTTAAACTAAGAAATTAATGCTACTTTGTAAACAATAAGCAAGCCTTCAGAGAGATTAAAGTTTCCATTTACATCCATGCATAATAACTTAATCAACCCTTAGGATTTTATGGACAAAGAAATAGAAGGTCCTATATTCCATTTATGATGCACTATTCTGTGGGTAGTGCTCAGTCATTCAAACACAAGGAAGTCCATACTAAGATAAATTTGTTCACAAACAGTCTCCAATTTAATAAATACTAGTTTGAAATCACATTTCTAAGTTAGTGCAAGTCATTACAATGAACTCAAAGGTCATTCTCATCAAACGAATGCCTTCAAAATAGACTGTTCTAGTTACAAGTACAATACAACTATTGCAATGTTACACAACTGTATGCAATTGACAAAACCCATTCTTTCCAAAAGTCAACTGGTAATCAAATACAATCATGTAGTGTTGTTTCAACATTGTATTCCATTGTGGCTTTAGTAATGCAAACCTCATAACCTTGGAGGGAGTGTTGAGGGCAAGTTGACCTAAACCAAGGATCCAAAACCATCCCAAAACCCTACCTAAAAGTGGCATTATTAATCCCAAGAAGACCTCGCATCCACAATTGAGAGAGTGGACATTTATAGGTGAAATACCAATATAATTAGGGTTTACAACCATGTCAAAAAAGATAACGATGAACCAGAAAAGGTTTCCTCAAGACTCATGGTATGCTGCAATGATAGCATTCTAGCAATTCTAACTAGGGTTTGAAACTCCACCTCAAACTGTGACCAAATTAATGTAGCTTCCTTCATGATAGAAATCCAAAACACAATAATGAATAGTTTTCCACAGTTCGTAAGTCCCATGATCTTAAGTCTGAACTCTCACAGTTAACAATATTTTCCTCATCCAAACCCTTTAGCATAGGCTTTCACAAGACCACATACAGTTACACAAGTTAAAGGAAATGTTTCACCAAAATGGTCAGTGTAATTTTACAAGAATGGATGACAAGGAGCTTTACTTCAAAGATATGTTAGCTTAGTTGAAGAAGACTAGTTGGCAATTTGATTCTTAGTCTCCAACCCAAACAGCAAGACACTCAGCCAACATGATGAGCACACACAAAGTCTCCCTTCCTCTAAATCACTTACAGTCCAACCATCAACCTTCCTTCCTCGACCCCAAGGCAAAAAGAAGAATTCCCCCCCAAAATGGTTCACCACTCCTTCCTTTTCTCCCTCACATACCCCAAAACCAAGCACATTAAAGACTAGTACTTCCCAAAGTTGTTATGGCAGAGGAGAGTTAATGCCTAGTGCCAATGATGGCTCCTTCTCTACAAAAAAAAATGTCCATATTAAAATTTAAATGTCCACTATTATATTTCAAAGGTTTGAAATATAACCAACAATGTAACTATAATGCATGCCCCCCTTTAAGTCTTATAATAAAAGATTAGGAAACAAAGACTTGAGATAAACCCTTTGGTTTGTTCACTTAGGAGACCACCTAAAAACTCAATGATAACTACATCCACATGATCAACAAGAATGACAAGCGAACTATGAATAACAATCCACTTTAGTCAAAAAGACAAGAAGACCAATAGAAACCAAACACACCAAACAGAGTACAAATGTACCTATTTGTCTCAAGTATCACTCTATAACCTCTTCAAAGATTATTGAAACTCAACACAAGAAATGCAAATTGACATATTAACACAACGATATCCAACTAAGTTATTGAAAGCCAACTATTAATACCTCATTCTCCATCCAGATTACAAATTTATTCCACTTTTTGCTTTGTAACATTTTCTTTTCAAATTGCATTGGTTGTTGGCCATATTTCTCCTCCTGTCAAAACATGGAACATGGAATAGTTAAACAAATCAATATGCAATCATTTAATTTTTCCTAGGAAATTAAAAAAATATCATTTAACATATTAAATATACTTACAAATGTACAGATCAAGGCCTGTAAACCTTTCTGGCCACTGTGATGAGTGGCACGAAGTTTGTGAAGCCTAGCCTTGGAGGCCTTGTTCTGAAACATATACTAATTCAATTTAATTATGCACAAATAAAATTTAAAAATATTTTAATAAATTTGATATAATCTTATGAGAAAATTCAAATACCTGTGTACTCTCCTCACCGGACTTCCTCTGTGCATCAGACTTCTCATATGCTTTTACAAGCTCTTTCCATACTTTTAGACTTACATCAATTGGCCTTTTTATGAGCCTTAGCTCAGGAGGGATTTTTTTATCTTCTTTGTTTGGTTGCACCGAAATTTCTTGCAGTTTTGAGACATTTGTAGCTTTATATTCTTTACAGACCAACCTATACCAAATTCAGTCTCCATGTCATGGATAATTGCTTTTTGCAGGTGCATGGGTATCTTTGAGAATGGCAAATATAGATGGTCTTTGAACCATTGAAGGCATGACTCCTTCAGCCTATTCACAAACATTTTTCCAACATCTGTCATTTAGACTTCCCCTGAAACTACATCGTATTCTATCTTGGTATCGTAGCTACCAAGGCAAGATGCAAAACATGGTTGTTGGTCAAAGAAGTCTATGTCCCAGGAGTGGCTGGGATAGTGGAAGCCTCTACTCCTTGTTTGACATTCTTAGAGGTTATTGATATTGATTTCCTCTTGGATCTTTTGCTTGATCTAGGACTAGTTGGGGAATCAATTGATTCCCTTTGACACTATTGATTTGGTTGCAATGTTTCAGGGGTTTTACTAGATCATTTTTCTATGCATCTGGCAAGCATTGTCAAGTCCATACCATCCAATTTGTTCACTACCTCTACCCCCAATATGGAAGCCAATGCCTCTTTATCTTTGTTAGTTTCATGTCCCTATATATATAAAAATAAATTTCTTCTTTTAAATTTAGAAATAGAAAACTAAATACTAAAAATCAAAGAAACAATGGAAACATTTACAAATCTATAAATTGACAGTGAATTACCTCATTGTGACTAGAGTTTTCTCCCTTCCCTCTATTGCTTGACATTTTGAGGTGACCTAGGGCAAATTATTTTCATCCAGTCTATGGAGGCAATCGTAGCTAGGAGTGAATTAACAACTTGTTTGACCAATCGTAGCCAAAAACAAATCCTAACAACTTGTATTTTGGGTATGATGTACAAAGAGACCTTATTAGATAGGCCTTCCAAAAATGGTAAATGCAAGTTATACTGCAATAAAGGATAATTAACAACATTACTACTCAAATTTACCCTAAAGCGTGAGTACAACATCTTAGAAAAACTTTCTTTGAGCTCAAAATTATATCAAAATCGATAAAAACCTAGGTCAAGAGTCAATTGCTTAGCAATTGGAACTTACTTGCTAAAAGGCAGACGGACAAGCTTGATTGAATGGTTGAGGTAGCTAGAAACCCCAAATTTAGCAACTAGCTAAAGCAATTTTTTATCTTCTGGATGTATAAAATAAAAAAAAATACAAATTCACTAATCCGTTGTAGAAACTTTTCAGTAACTTCCATTTTTGACCTAACAAAGTCATCACTTCGTAGCCTACAATTCTTAGTAGAAAATCTAAAACAGAGACAGAGCACACTGTGTTGTGGGCTTAAATGTATTAACTTGAATTTGTGTTTTTTTTTGTGTGGTATGTTTTAACGTGGGTGGGAATTTTAAATTTTTTTTGGATTCATTAGTCGGCACCAAAGTCGACATCTCTAATGCCGAATTTAGTGCCAACTTTTAACCCTAAATGTAATCTCTTTGGGTCATCAAAACCAGTGTGAAGTGCACCTAATTTAGTGCGTCGCTGTGCCAAACCAAAATGTTCCTCATGCCAACATGGAAATTATACCTAGACTTCAACGAATGATTCGTTGCAAGTCACTTGCACAATTGATGGAGTAACATGCAAAGAATAAGAGTAAAGATTTAGGAGTAAAGATCCCTAAACTCTAATCCCTCAAAACTAAACCCTAATCCCTCAACCTTAAACCCTAATCCCTTATTGCCAAACCTTAAACCCTATCCCTAAAGCATCAACCCTCAACACTTGAACCTTAAATCGTAAACTCTATCCCTAAACCCTCAACCCTAAACATTATGTCTTAAACCCTAATCCCTCAACTCTAAAGCCTAATCCCTAAACCCTAAACCCTAAACCCTCAACCCTCAACACGATACCTTAAACCCTAATCCCTCAACCCTAATCTTAAAGCTAAACTTAAAGCTTCCACTCATTCCACTATCCCCAAGGGATCCAAAAATGTAAAATTAGATGCCTCCACTAATAAATCCAAACATCCTAATGGTCCTCATGCCTCAGGACATAAAAACAAAGAGTCAAAGAAAAATCAATCCAAAAAGTTATCCAAGCCCATACCTCCACAAGCAAAGTCCAAAACCAAAATGGTATGGGTACCTAAGCAACAAGAAATCAAGTTAAATGAGGCACCTACCTCTAAAAATTCCCAACCATCTACTCCCATCTCAAATTCCCATTCCACTCAAAAGTGTCAAAGCATTCCATCCCACAAGAAAATCAAAAGTAATAAAACGCCTAAGTCTATGTGGGTTCCTAAAGCCCTTCATCATCCATCTCTTAAGCAAACATCTCCATTGCACCTTACACCACCTCCACATCACAAGCTTCAATGTTTATCATGATGTGTGCAACCATTGGTCATGGCTCCCTTCCATTCCATAATAAATCTACCATCATTCATCCACTATCCTACATACCCTCCACATACCATCCCTATGGTCCATGCTTTGGCATAAGTCCAACATAATCCACGTCATAATCCACTTTTCTCCCCTCTAGAATCCATGTCATAATCCACTATCTGCCTAATCCATTTGCCTTCCATGTATCCCTTACCAACATTGATGAGGGCACTCGACATAGTCCATGCGAGGACATCATTCTCTAATGGGACTATACCCTTTCAGTGTAGTGTAACGCATCCTTCAACCCTCAACCCTAAACATTATACATTAAACCCTAATCCCTCCACCCTAAACCCTAATCCCTGAACCCTAAATGCTATCCCTAAACCCTGAAGCCTCAACCCTTAAACCTTAAACCCTAAACCCTATCCCTAAACCCTCAACCCTAAACACTATACCTTAAACCCCAATCCCTCAACACTAAACCCTAATCCATCAACCCCAAACCCTAATCTCTTATCGCTAAACCTTAAACCCTATCCCTAAAGCCTCAACCCTCAACACTTGAACCTTAAATCCTAAACCCTATCCCTAAACCCTCAACCCTAAACACTATGCCTTAAACCCTAATCCCTCAACTCTAAACCCTAATCCCTAAACCCTAAACCCTAAACCCACAACCCTCAACCCTAATCCATCAACCCTAAATCCTCAACCCTAATCTTAAAGCTAAACTTAAAGCTTCCACTCATTCCACCATCTCCAAGGGATCCAGAAATGCACAATTAGATGCCTCTACTAATAAAGTGAAACATCCTAAGGGTCCTCATGCCTTAGGACATAAAAACAAGAAGTCAAAGAAAAATTAGTACAAAAAGTTATCCAAGCCCATATCTCCACAAGAAAAGTCCAAAACCAAAATGGTATGGGTACCTAAGCAAGAAGAAATCAAGTTAAATGAGGCATCTACCTCTAAATATCCCAACCATCTACTCCCATCTTAAATTCCCATTCCGCTCAAAAGTGTCAAAACTATTGAAATAAGGTAGATAACTGAGAGGGGGGGTGAATCAGTTATCTCAAATATCTTATATTTCTTTTCTCCTTTAACAATTAGTGCAACGTCAAAACAAGTAAGCATACCTAATCATGAGAGTAGAAATAAAATCAACACACATAACAGAAGAATTTTTTATGTGGAAAACCCTATTAAGGGAAAAACCATGGGGTGACTAACCCAAGATTGTATTCTCTGTTAAAAGAATAAGAAGTATAAAATGGCACTTGCCAATTAGGGCTCACTACCCGAGCACACTGCTCACAAGAGGCACACTACCTACAAGAGACTCACTATCTACAAAGTTTATAGAAGGTAACTAAGTGTTTGAACTAATGAGAGGCATCCACAAATGCTGAAGTTTAGTTCTGGTTAGGTTCAATATACTGATCTAATGCACTTCATTCTTCCTCTGCTCTAGTGTTGCTGCTCTGTTACATACCAGACTTGTATTGCTAATTCCACACTTATCTCTGCCTTTCTTCACACACTATTCCAGCACACACACCTTCATACTGGAATCCATCTGGTATATATCTGCACCAAGGATTTCAACAGCTTTCTAGTTGGCAACTGAAATACTCAAGATATTTACAAATTTTTGATCTGTTGGCTGAATCCATGCTTGATATGTGATGCGTATCAAAATCATAGATATTGAAGTCATGAATCATATCAACCAATATTGTATGATCCCTCAAATAGCTTGATCAACATCAATTATTCATCCGGATTGAAGTCTGATACTCTGCCGGTTAGTTCTTCCTCAATTTTCTCTGCCTGTTAGGAACCCAACACTCAGATGCTCATATCTTTTCCATGTTTTATCACTGGAGGTTCAATCTTTGGAATATAGTAGTCATGATACTCCTCTTGACTTGTCCAAGTCCGCAACTTGCTGAGTTACACCATCTAAGAGATCCGGACCTAATTGTCAGACCTTGCTGCATGCTTTATTCTTGTTCACCAGACCAAAACACTCTTCAATCTAACTTCTAGTATAGACATACTATGTGCGTGGATGTGTGGGATGGACTTTGTTGCCATCAATGATAATACTAATGAAGCCACACAATGTCTCTTGCCAACAATCTCCCCCTTTGGCATTGATGGCAACACTTAGTGAAAAATGACTAAGTGTTGTAGCAAACTCCCCCTTTGCTAATGCTCTATCTTATGCACTATTTTATCGAAGCTCCCCCTTAGCTGGATTCCACATTTTTCACTACTCCTCACTCCCCCTTTGACATCAATGGCAAAGGGTGGAATCTGCACACCAAAATTTGCAAAAATCAACCTATACATAGTCGCATAAGTATATATACATGTTATACTTAGATATACTTAAGTATATCTGCAAAAGTGGTCTTCAACTGTACAAATTTTGTTGCCCAACTCTACTTCTTCCTGTTTGAAATGGAGATGCGACCACTCAACAAAAATCATATGCTTCTATCCTTCTTAAGTCTGCCTGATCACTGGTCCGGGCTGTGGTCTGAGCATCTGATAAGGCCTCATGCATTGCCTCTAACTTAGGGATGATTATCCCTCTGAGTTCACTGATCCTGCTTATTATATTCTTCTACTCTTTATCCAACCTCTTTATTTCATTTATAATAGCAATAGCCTGGCATTCTTGATTCATTATGGATGTAGTGAGGGGATCAAAATTTTGAGATAAACTTGTCAGTTTACCTTCTTGTTCTTTCACCTTCTTTTCAATATCCTCTATCACTTTAGACCAAGATAGACAAAATGTGTACATATCCCCACCATCTTTAAGAGCATTTTCTAGGCTTTTTATCCCAATATCTAGGGTCCTCCTATCATTAGTAATGAGTCCCTATACTTCAATGAATCTCTTTCTCAAAAATTCTTTTCAGACCTTTTCTTCTTCTGATTTCTCTAAAGAATCAAAATGAGTGCTGACAGTGTTTACCAGAGATTTCAGGTTACCAGTTGGAGAGGCCAAAGGATCCTTTTGAAAGGATGTTATGATCTTTTCCAATATACTGGATGCAATCTCTAACAACTCACAATCTTCCATGTGAGACTTTAGAAGTTTTTCTTTTGCCTTGGCTTGAGCAAAAGATGTTATCTTCATTGTCTGGGCTAGAGAGAGGGAATCAAAATTTAGTGGTCCTTGGAAGAGTTCCAGTTCATCTATCTCCATCATCTCTTTGTTCAAGAATTTCTTCACTGCCTCTACAGTATTTCTTGCCAGAGATTGAGTCTTCTTTTCTTTTGGAATCTTTGAACTGTCATTAGAGATCTTCTCTGTTTGTTCTTCTTCTCTTCCCTTTTCTCCTCTTCTTGACTCACTTTCTCCTCTTTTCTTCCTTCTCCTTCAATTCCTAAATCTGCAGTGGCATCCCGAGGAGAGATGTTAACTTTTTCATGAACTTCCTCTTCCAGAATAGAGGAATCCAAGTCTTTAGTCTTCTCCTCATCCATCTCTTTTGACCCTTCTACATTTTTCTCAGTAGATTCCTCTTTTGATGCATTTAATCCTTCGACATCCATGGTAGAAGGTTCTTCATCTATTTCCTCTATAATAGGAAGATTGAATCTTTTGAAGGCATTTTGGAGGATGTCTTCTATTTCTCCTACTACCTAACCAGTCTCTCCAAGCATTAGTTTGTTCATTCTTACTTTGCTCTGAAATTCATCCTTGCAGTCCTTAAAGATCGTGTTCATTTGCTTTGGAGTAATGGAAGGATAGAGCTGAATAGCAATCTATTCTCAGATCTCTAAGTCCTTTGCCTTAGCATTCTCCTTTCTAAGTTCAAGTACCTTCTCTAGACTGTTGGGAATTAATGAAATGATTTCAATAAATGCTTTATTATAAATATTTAGGTACCTGACTATAGCTTCTTCCAAGATCCTCTTGTCAGTATCACTATATTCATCATAAAATTCTGTGACTGGTTGCAGATTCCCATCCACAGTGACTACCTTGATGATATTATCAATAGAAAGAGTGGGCCTTTCAACAAATTCTTTAGCCTCTTCTTTGTTTTTGCTGGCAAAGGATTCCCTGGATGTTTTCTTCTTCTTCTTCATTTTCTTAATCCTCATCAGCCTCTGTTTCTTCATCGTCCCTTTGACTTGTGTAAGACCTTGTGGCTTTTATTTTCATTCTCTTTTCTCCCTTTTCGGATGTCTTGGCTTCCAGTTTGGTGGCTCTTGAGCTCTTAGGAGTGGTAGGTATAGAGCTCTTGGAGGATCTAGTCCAGGAGGAGGCTTGTACCAGAACACTTCCTTTTTCTGCTTCTTGTTTCTCTTTCTCAGCTCTTTCTATTTTCTCTCTGTTTGCATCAACTGCCTCTTTTGATATGCCATATATTTTGGCAATTTCCTCTACTTCCTTTTTAACTTTCCTTTTTATTTTTGGTTGTCTTAGCTCAACATGAATTTTTACACTTAGTTCTTGAAAGGTTCCAAACCTTTCTGCCTCAAGGTCCTTAGGCTGACTTAGCAAGTGTTGGATATGTAGCTCCAAGATTTTCTCATCGAATTCATATCCCATTGGCATAATCCAAACTGTTCTAGGTTCAACTACCTCCAATAGGCATTGATCAGTATCTACCATAAAACACACTGTATCTTTGTATTTTTCTACTATGGATTGAGGTATCCTTTCTTTGGCTTGCATCATACTTTGGAATTTCTTGAAGTATCCCCAGAGTGCTGTGTTTTGAGCCTTGGCATCACCAAGTCCATACATATAGTCTCTGATTTGTATGGAAACCAGTCTATAATTTTGCCATACCCAACCACTTGATCCGGGTAGCTCATTCATATACTAAAAGAATAGACACATTATTAAGAAACCATACTCGAATGAGTTCTTCTTATCCTTCTTGATCTTCTGCAAGTTTTCTAACAGTTGGTTTAGAAGAAGATCACATAGGTCATAATTAGCATTTTCCCTTAACATCTGATATGTTGTATATATTGTAGCCCCAGACCTAGAATTCTCCCTGCTGGAATGATAGATTTTATAACCAATTATCATAGAGGCAAATTTGATGTCCGGATCTGTGATGTCTTCTATGGTCATTGCTCTCTTGTCAAACCTGGATCCGGTAGCTTCACTTACTATCTGGTTCTTGACAGATTTGAGTGCAGGTAACCCACCAGATGAGTGCAATCCATTTACTACCCTAATGGCATCTTTTGTTATCTTGAAGGGCTTCATCAACCACATGAAATTGTCATGTATTCTGCTAAGAACATACTAGACCCATTCATCTTCTGTAAAACAGGGAAAGTGGATGCAATGTCCAAAGTGCTTATTACGGAGGGCCTTGTATTGAGGTTTGAGTTCAAAACTTTCATCTATTAATTGTTTATGGTAGATGTCCATCAACTTAGATTCTCCAAATTCCTCAATATTGGTGTGGATGTAAACCCTAACATCTTCTACGTGCAGAGCCCCATGCAGAATGCTAGAAAAATCACCTAAGGGATCAACTTCTAGGGATTTGTAGGGGTGTTTCTTGAACTTTGGGTGCAGCCTATTAGTGATCTTAACAACCATTGGAGTAGCCATTTTTGCAAAAAGATTTCGAGAGAGATATTTAGAATGGAAGTACCTTTTTGCGCTTTTAGAGTTCAAAATAAGAGTTGGAACAAATCGTTGGTTGAATTGAATTTTGCGGTTGATCTTTGAGAGTGATGAAGAAACTTGATGCAGAGCTCTTCTTTTCTTCTTCTCGAATGCAAAAGTGCAAATGATGAGTGAACGAACTCTTTTATTCTTTCGCAAACCCTAATTTCCTTTTGCAATAAATGCATAACTTAAGTCATCTAGTTGCCCTGTTCTGAGAGAGATCTTTTTGAATCACTGAGATGCACTTAGAATCATTTTTAGTGATAACTGACAATGTATCATCTTTCCTCCAATCATGCCATAAATCCATAGATCAAGATATCTTAACTTTGAATCACACCGGATCTGTTTGTGAAAATCTTGCTTTACCGAATGGCTATCAAACCAGATCAATCTTGGATGATTAAACTCTTGCAAAAATTCATGTGGATCATTCATATTTTCTCTAAGGGTTATTTAGGTAATTTTCTGAGAACCCTTTAATCTGCAACATTGAATGTGCCAAATTTAGGCACCAATTGACTGGCTGGGGCAATTTATTTTTCTTTGAGACTCCCCCTGAGCTAGAGCTCATCTGTTCAGTTTTCGGAAGCAGTATCAGCACCAAATTCTGGTGTGGATCCATCCCCAACATTTTCTATACTCTTCTTTACCCAAATCTTGCTCATCTCCCTTTGAACTTCACCCGCATTTACTTTGGCTTTTCCCTTGTCTTGATTTTGATTATGATGCACCAGACCCTTTTTATCTTGATTTTTATTTCTGCAGAACTTGGCAAAATGACTGGATCTATTGCAATTGTAAGAAACAACATTTCTTTGCATATTTGACTAATATCCTCTTAATATGCATTGGTTAGCCATATGTCCCATTCTATTGCATGCAAAGCATCTACCATTAAATGAATTGTTTATTTGCATATTTCTGCATTCATGATATTTGTGACCATACCTTTTGTAGTTGAAACACTGTCCAGAGAAGGATGAATTAGTTTGATTCATTCTTCTTCTACACTGAGTTGCTTTATGACCGAAGTTGTTGCAATTGTAGCAGTATCCATTGAAGGATGGATATCTTAGAGTATTTGGTTGCCTTACCAGAGGTCTTCTAGGCTAGTTTCTTTGATTTCTTGATCCAGAGTTCTTCTGACCGGATCAGGAGCTTTCACCTTTCTCATGTCCCAAGCCACGCTTGTTATCTACCCTCTTTTGGCTTTCAAGAAGAACTTCAAGTTGAGCTGAGCTTATCTTGAATTTCTCTTTGTATTCATTTGATGTTTGAAGATCTTGTTTAAGAGTGTCTATCTGATTCTGAAGTTGTTCTTTATTATCTCTGGCTTCTTCAAGATCAGATTCAAGATGCCTGATTATTCTGTCCATTTTGTGGCAGTCCTATGTCTTCTCCTTGAGAGATTATTTTAGATTATCTTCAATTTTCCTTTTCTCTTCAATTTCTTGGGTGAATCTCATAACCCCTGATTCCATCTCATGCCTTACCATAATGACCTCTTTTGATAGCTTCTCACATAGCTTGTTTTTCTCATTTAGATCTTCATTAGTATCATTGGCTTCACTCTGACTTGCTAATTTTTGAAGTAGTTCCTTTCTCTTTTTCACAAAGATACTCAATTTTTATTTTAGCTCATTTATGAAATCATCAGCTTGTTTGACTCTTTCTCTCAAGTTGTTAACTTCAGAGTGAGATTTCTCAAGATCATCTAAGGCAGACTGAAGTTGTTCCTTCAAACCATACATATCCATTGAGATTCCCAGATCTTCCTCAAGCTGTTAAGCTATGTTTAGAGGAACTTAGCTCTAATATCAATTGTTGGAAATAAGGCAGATAACTAAGAGGGGGTGAATCAGTTATCTCAAATATCTTATCTTTCTTTTCTCCTTTAACAATTAGTGTAGCATCAAAACAAGTAAGCATACATAATCATGAGAGCAGAAATAAAATCAACAGACATAACACAAGAATTTTTTACGTGGAAAACCATGTTAAGGAAAAAACCACAGGGTGACTAACCCAAGATTGTATTCACTATTAAAAGAATAAGAAGTACAAAATGGCACTTGCCAATTAGGGCACATTGCCCGAGCACATTGCTCACAAGAGGCACACTACCTACAAGAGACTCACTGTCTACAAAGTTTATAGAAGGTAACTAGGTGTTTGAACTGATGAGAGGAATCCACAAATGCTAAAGTTTAGTTCTGGTTAGGCTCAATATACTGATCTAATGCACTTCATTCTTCCTCTACTCTAGTACTGTTGCTTTGTTACATACCAAACTTGTATGGTTGATTCCACACTTATCTCTGCCTTTCTTCACACACTATTCTAAAACACACACACCTTCATACTAGAATCCATTTGGTATATATATATGCAGCAAGGATTTCAACAACTTTCTAGTCGGCAACCTGAATACTCAAGATATTTACAAATTTCTGATTTGTCGGCTGAATCCATGCTTGATATGTGATGCGTATCAAAATCATAGATATTGAAGTCATGAATCATGTTGGACAATATTGTATGATCCCTCAAATAGCTTGATCAACATCAATTACTCATCTGGATTGAAATCTGATACTCTATCGGTCAATTCTTTGTCAGTCTGCTCTGCCTGTTAGGAACCCAACACTCAGATGCTCATATCTTTTTCATGTTTTATCACCGAAGGCTCAATCTGTAGAATATAGTAGTCATGATACTCCTCTTGACTTGTCCAAGTCTGCAACTTGCTGAGTTACACCATCTAAGAGATCCAGACCTGATTGTCAGACCTTGTTGTATGCTTTGTTCTTGTTCACCAGACCAAAACACTCTTCAATCTAATTTCTAGTATAGACATACTATGTGCTCTAGATGTGTGGGATGGACTTTTTTGCCATCAATGACAACACTCATGAAGCCACACAGTGTCTCTTGCCAACAAAAACATTCTATCCCAAAAGCAAAACAAAAGTAATAAAATGCCTAAGTCTATGTGGGTTCCTAAAGCCCTTCATCTTCCATCTCCTAACCAAACATCTCCATTGCACCCTACACCGCCTCTAAATCACAGGCTTCAATGTTTATCGTGATGTGTGAAACCATTGGTCATGGTTCCCTTCCATTCTACAATAAATATACCATCATTCATCCACTATCCTACATACCCTCCACATACCATCCCTATGGTCTATGCTTTGGCATAAGTCTGACATAATCCACATCATAATCCACTATTTTCCCTACATAATCCACTTTTTGCCCCTCTAGAATCCACGTTATAATCCACTATCTGCATAATCCATTTGCATTCCATGTATCCCTTACCGACATTGATGAGGGCACATGACATGGTCCATGCGAGGACATCATTCTCTAATGGGACTATAACCTTTCAGTGTAGCGTAATGCATACTTCAACCCTCAACCCTAAACACTATACCTTAAACCTTGATTCCTCAACCCTAAACCCTAATCCCTCAACCCTAAATGTTATCCCTAAAGCCTAAAGCCTCAACCCTTAAACCTTAAACCCTAAACCCTCAACCCTAAACACTATACCTTAAACCCTAATCCCTCAACACTAAACCCTAATCCCTCAACCCTAAACCCTAATCCCTTATTGCTAAACCTTAAACCCTATCTCTAAAGCCTCAACCCTCAACATTTGAACCTTAAATCCTAAACCCTATCCCTAAACCCTCAACCCTAAACACTATGCCTTAAACCCTAATCCCTCAAATCTAAACCCTAATCCCTAAACCCTAAATCCTTAACCTTCAACACTATACCTTAAACCCTAATCCCTCAACCCTCAACCCTGAACCCTAATATTAAAGCTAAAATTAAAGCTTCCACTCATTCCACCATTCCCAAGGGACCCAGAAATGTAAAATTAGATGCCTCTACTGATAAAGCCAAACATCCTAAGGGTCCTCATGCCTTAGGACATAAAAACAAAGAGTCAAAGAAAAATCAAACCAAAAAGTTATCCAAGCCCATACCTCCACAAGCAAAGTCCAAAACCAAAATGGTTTGCGTACCTAAGCAACAAGAAATCAAGTTAAATGAGGCATGTACCTCTAAAAAATCCCAACCATCTACTCCCATCTCAAATTCCCATTCCACTCAAAAGTGTCAAAACATTCCATCCCACAAGCAAACCAAAAGTAATAAAATGCCTAAGTCTATGTGGGTTCCTAAAGCCCATCATCATCCATCTCCTAAGTAAACATCTCCATGCACCCTACACCACCTTTGCATCACAAGATTCAACGTTTATCATGATTTATGCAACCATTAGTCATGGTTCCCTTCCATTCTGCAATAAATCTACCATTATTCATCCACTTTCCTACATACCCTCCACATACCATCCCTATGGTCCATGCTTTGACATAAGTCTAACATAATCCACTATTTTCCATACATAATCCACTTTTCTCCCCTCTAGAATCCACGTCATAATCCACTATTTGCCTAATCCATTTGCCTTCCATGTATCCTTTACCAAAATTGATGAGGGCACTCGACATAGTCCATGCGAGGACATCATTCTCTAATGGGACTATAACCTTTCAGTGCAACGTAACGCATCCTTCAATCCTCAACCCTAAACACTATACCTTAAACCCTAATCCCTCCACCCTAAACCCTAAACCCTAATCCCTCAACCCTAAATGCTATCCCCAAAGCCTAAAGCCTCAACCCTTAAACCTTAAACCCTAAACCCTATCGCTAAACCCTCAACCCTAAAAACTATACCTTAAACCCTAATCCCTCAACACTAAACCCTAATCCCTTAACCCTAGACCCTAATCCCTTATCGCTAAACCGTAAACCCTATCTCTAAAGCCTCAACCTGCAACACTTGAACCTTAAATCCTAAACCCTATCCCTAAACCCTCAAACCTAAATACTATGCCTTAAACCCTAATCCCTCAACTCTAAACCCTAAACCCTAAACACTCAACCCTAAACCCTAAACCCTAAACCCTCAAAAGTATACCTTAAACCCTAATCCCTCAACCCTCAACCCTCGACCCTAATCTTAAAGCTAAACTTAAAGCTTCCACTTGTTGGGTCTCAAAAATGCAGGTTACAAACCCTAAGAGGATGCCAAGCTCTATGATCAGACTTGCAATGTTTTTCAACCAACTAATGGAGTTAGCCTAAATGGTTGATGACTCCTTGCACTTCAGGCTTTGCTAAACCTAGGTAGGTGAACCTTGAAAGCTGAAGCAAATAAAATGAATGTATGACTCAAATTAATTTAGGCATCTACTCACAATGGCATAAAGTTTGGAATAGATAAAAGCTTGCAAACTACTACTCCTAATACTAAGATCTGAGATGTAATTGTTTGAATATGATTTTATGGAATCCTAGAGTGGAATTGGTTTGACCAGTGCCTATTTCTATTGGGCTAATGGAGTCAATGTGTATATGATATATGATTTACTTATTGGTTACAATTCAAATTGTTTGGCACTTGTGTTTGTTTATAGCTTGTATAAACATGCAAGAATGTGATTGACAGACTCTACTTATTGATCCACTCGATCCTAGCAGGTTACTGTGACTTATTGAAAGGATTTTAATCCTTGCTTGAAGGAACCAATCAACAAAATCACACAATCACAGCAAGTGTGTATTGACAAATGGAGTAGATCCTCAATTTGAATAACGAGACAATATCGAGTTGGAGACAGTATGGCAATCTTGTCAATTATAGGGCTCTTCTTACTGATCCAAATGTTACATCCAAGTTACTGTAATCAATCAAAAGGATTTTAATTCTTTAATAGAAACCAATTAATTTGATTACACGAAAACAACAAATGTGTCTCGATGAAACTGAAATATCAACTTGGAAACTCAGGTTCAAATAACAGAGAAATAACAATGTGGAGACAGCCAAATAATTGTTTAGTTCAACAAACAATAAAGACCAATATTAAATCATCAATTTATGCATTCTTCTCCATTATACAATTTCAAAAGATTTTACAATATACAACATAATGTTTTATTTCGGCAACTGATCAATCCATTCAATTATCTAACTCCTACTTCTGATCGTGATGTTTTTCCTAATCTACTCATCTACTGATGATCCCTGGACTACCTCCTAGTTCTTCTTGGCCTTGGTTCCCCTTATATATGTTTTGCAGTTGTAGGGTTATGACTCTTCATACATCTAGTGCAACCTTTTGTTATTTTAATCTCCTTCAATAACAAAATTTTAATCTTGACCTTCTTATTGTTAAAATGCTTTGGTCGTTGCAGGTGGGATGCCCTTTGCCTTTGTATTGTAGTGTATACATATATCTTATGTATTTACAACATATACCTGAGGAACCACCGGATTTGTGACTCTATATATACAAATCTTTTGTATATCACATACATTTTCTTCCATATACAAGAGCGGTCCCAACTAGATTTATGAAATGAATTTGAAATCTCCTTCGAATCCACACTTGTATCACCTTTTTGTATATTGAATGCATGTGCTTTATATACAATAGCAGACCCTAGCTAAAATTCACAATATTTAATCTGTCATTCAAATCTGGGCTTGTATGAACTTGTATATCCATTGATGATGGGGCCCACGTGGTGTTTTGTGCACTTGTATATACATTTCCTTTGTATCTCATATGCATTTGTCTTTGTATCTTGTATACATACAAGCATTTAAACATACAAAGACTTTTCTATATTGAACTTCTTTTGACATCCGGCTTGTATCTTTAACTTGTATCTTCACTTGTACATCAGCTTGTATCTTGAAGACATAGATTGTTATTATGCAAAACTGATATGCAAGTGGTGGGACCCACCCTACTTTTCATTTGTGATATCGTATCGGCAAGAGATTTCCATGCCTCACCTGATGTGGAAGTGGGCATAGTTGCTATTGGCATGACTTTCTTCATTAGCATGTGATTAAAATTCTTCCCCGATATCTCAAGTGTCACCGATGTAATCATTGGTGAGAGTCTTGTCGATGAACATTGTCATCATTGTTGTTGGGATAAGATAAACCATCGGGATAACTTATTTCAAGTTACCCAATCATGGTTGTTTCTTCGATAGCCTTCCTTTACACTCTCCATCGAATAGATCTTCATGATATGTCACCGACATCTTTATCGTTGTGACCATTGGTTCGGCAAGACATATAAACTTCTTTTTGACTTGTTCAGCTTCATCAATGGTCCTTATTCTTTTGGTTCCACTGGATGCTTGATGAGAGTCCTACCGACTCCACCATCGGCATGACTTAAACTATCGGGAGGGTTTGTAAAATACTACCCGATAGTGTTTCCTTATGCCGATCGATGTGACCATGTATTTTTTCCCTGATGAAAGGTCATCAGTGTCACTTTTTCCATCGGTGATTCTTGAAATCCTCTCACCGATGCCTATTCTTATGCCAATAGCTATTTCAACAAGTCCCTCACAGAACATGGATTGGTATGAAAAAGGGGATGTCTTGCCGAAACTTAGGAATTGAAGCCCTTCTTTTTAGTGTAATTTAGCGAGTGATACACTCACTTGTGGTAAAAGCTTGTGATTTTAATGGGATACACCAGTTATCATCATGAATTTTGGGCATAATGTTTTCTGATTTGGTCAGGTAAGAATACAAGAAAATTTCAAATTTTCCTGTCCCAACACCACTCATTCCACCATCCCCAAGGGATCCAGAAATGCAAAATTAGATGCCTCTACTGATAAAGCCAAACATCCTAACGGTCCTCATGCCTTAGGACATAAAAACAAAGAGTCAAAGAAAAATCAATCCAAAAAATTATCGAAGCCCATACCTCCACAAGAAAAGTCCAAAACCAAAATGGTATGGGTACCTGAACAACAAGAAATCAAGTTAAATGAGGCATCTACCTCTAAATAATCCCAACCATCTACTCCCATTTCAAATTCCCATTATGCTCAAAAGTGTCAAAACATTCCATCCCACAAGCAAAACAAAAGTAATAAAATGCCTAAGTCTATGTGGGTTCCTAAAACCATTCATCATCCATCTCCTAAGAAAACATCTCCATTGCATCCTACACCACCTCCACATCACAAGCTTCAACATTTATCGCGATGTGTGCAACCATTGGTCATGGTTCCCTTCCATTCTATAATAAATCTACCATCATTCATCCACCATCCTACATATCCTCCACATACCATCCTTATGGTCCATGCTTTGGCATAAGTTCAACATAATCCATGATTTTCCCTACATAATCCACTTTTCTCCCCTCTAGAATCCATGCCATAATCCACTATCTGCCTAATCCATTTGCCTTCCATGTATTCCTTACCAACATTGATGAGGGCACTTGACATGGTCCATGTGAGGACATCATTCTCTATTGGGACTATAACCTTTCAATGTGGCGTAATGCATCCTTCAACCCTAAACACTATACCTTAAACCCTAATCCATCCACCCTAAACCCTAATCGCTCAACCCTAAACGCTATCCCTAAAGCTTGAAGCCTCAACCCTTAAACCCTATACCCTATCCCTAAACCCTCAACCCTAAACACTATACCTCAAACCGTAATCCCTCAACACTAAACCCTAATCCTTCAACCCTAAACTTGAATCCCTTATCACTAAACCTTAAACCCTATCCCTAAAGTCTCAACCCTCAACACTTGAACCGTAAATCCTAAACCCTATCCCTAAACACTATGTCTTAAAACCTAATCCCTCAACTCTAAACCCTAAACCCTCAACCCTCAACCCTCAAAACTATACCTTAATCCCTAATCCCTCAACCCTCAACCCTCAACCCTAATCTTAATGCTCAACTTAAAGCTTCCACTCATTCCACCATCCCCAAGGGATCCAGAAATCTAACTTCCTAAGCATAATCCCCTTGAAACAAAAAATTTTAAGAGCAACTGATCCTTATCAGAAAAATCATGTGCATGTCCTGTCAATCAACACGTTATAGTTCTTTATTGAACATTTTATGCATATCGGGAAGAGATAAATAAAGTCATATTGATCAAAGATCCCAAGATAACACTTTTTGCATGATTGGGAAGATAGTGCATAGCATTTCGCCGATTAAAAAGCTTATCAGTAAAAGCAAGCTAGTCAGAATGAAGTTTTCAAATTACACTGATCTCAAGCGTCACAATGATGGACACTTTTTTGGGGAGAAATCTATATACTCTCATCAATAAAAGAAAAAAACAAATGTGTCGGGGAGACATGAATGATCAGAGTAAGTCCCTCAGATCTCTCTGACTGTATGGGTTACTCCGATAAGGAACACCAAAAGAGTTTTCAACGAAAGTCCTACTGATTTGTCCCAATGAACAAAGTGATGGAAGAAATAGGTCGGGGAGACTAATTATATCGGTAAAACATCCCATTCTCTCAGTGTTGACACGTGTTAGCCTGATAACAATAGGAATGACTATTATTCATTGGAAGGACACTCAACGATGACTAAAAGTATTTATAATAGTTTAGATTACCCTGATATCAGGTAAACTTCATATTGTTCTCCCCAAAACGTTAAGTAAGACAAAAGGAACCTATGCAATATTGGTGAGATTACTAAATGTCTTCCCAACTAAATAAGAGAACTAAAGGGACACTATGTATCAAAAAGACATTCAGTGAGTCTTGGTGATCAGTTATGAATATATAAACAAAGATGACACCAAATGAAGCACACAGATCAACCTGAAACTAGGAGAGTCCCACTGATGCAATCTGATATTTCAAAGTTCAAAAAATATGTTGCATTCATTTCCAGTGATGGACATTAATGGCCGTGCAAAGAAATATTATATGAACAATTTTGATTGAAAAGGGATTGAACTGAAAGCAATTTTCATAAATTGCAATGGAGAAAAAATGGGAGATTGAAGTAGAGGTCAAGGAGTTTGGTGCGCCCATAGTATACAAGTAAGCATCTGAGATATCCCTATAATTGCTAGATTATAATTCAGTTCTGTAGAGAAATAAGATGGAAGGTCCTGCAAAAACAAAAAATAAGAAGCAACAGGGTGAAACTAGTTAGTCCAAAAATAAGAAACATAAAATTTAAATAGGGCGAGAATTGAAAGAAAAGGAATGAAAATTAAACCAAGACCTAATTGATCAATTATCTAGCTTAGGGCCAAAAGATAAGAGGTCTGCACAATTGAGGGTTGATGTAGAAAGGTTAGAGGATAAATGCAAACATATAGGAAATTTATCTAATTCATCAGGACACATTTGTTGTTCATGTGTGGTTATCTTGATTGGTTTCTAGTTAGAGTGAATTAAACATCCTTTCAAATAATTCATTTTGATTGGTTCCTGCCAAGGATTAAAATCCTTTTAAATGATTATTGTGATTAGTTTCCCTCAAAGCCTTATTTAAAGTTTATTTACTTTCTCAAAATTGCAAATATCAACATTAGGAACAACTCACAATCTTATAGCTACTTCAAACCTCTTTGCCATTGTGAAGGTCAAACCAAGTCTGCACCAATCATTAAGGTATACCCACCAAGGTCTAGCAGAGCCTGAAGTGAAGGGGGTTTAGCCATATCTGCCCCATGTCATTAGCCAAAAATGTTAAGAGAGCTTGGAAACCTCTTGGTGCACAACTATTATGTGTTACAAGATCTAGAGGAGGCCATGGAGAGAGGACGTGGATGGCATAAAACTACTAAATCACAAGGAGGAAAGTGGGTGGAAATAGATATGACAATCAAATTTGCAGATACAATAGAGGTAAGAAGAGAAAGCAACCTCAACCAAAGGAGGAAGGTATTTATTGAAAGGAAGCTAGGTGTGCGGAAAACACTTCCTACACTAATCTAATGAGGAGAGGGCTATGCAAATTCAAAACTATCTTAACTATTACATCAATGTTAAACCATTAACATGAGATATTGCAGTAAAACACAAGAACCAGAAAAAAGACAGAAGAAAAGAGACAAGATATACGTGGGGAAAACCCTTTTGGGTAAAAAACTCCACACTCCAAAACACAGCTCAAATGTATTACGGTAAACAATAACAGATTACAATACAGTTTCAAAGCTAATGCTCTTTCAGGAGTCTTTGAATGTCGAATCAAGAGATATTATGGTAGCATAATAGTACCAAAGTTATCTATCTCCCATCCAAGCACCTGTTTATATAGAGTTTACAAGGCAAATATGGAACCTTCTAGAGATGGGCATCCATCTTGGACTCATGCCCAAAAATCCATGCCTAAGGACACTTGTCCAACATCCCATCCCGAGGTGGGTGCCTAGTCCTAAGATAGGTTACGACAGATGCTCTTACACACTTTACAGCTGTAAGAGAATCTGTCATACATTTACTAAAAATATCATATTCCTCTTACATGTCATTACCTCCCTTGACTGCCCAAAGATGGCTTTCTCTTGTGTAAAGATACTCACTGACACCTACCATTAATTAAAAAGTCGTTTCACCCCGTCTTGGGGGTGTTGCCCCCAAACCCCCATTAATTATTCAAGGGGGGAAACTGCGGCTACCAAAGTCACCAAAAATTACCTTGCTGCATATACACAAGGTGCTGACTATGCCAACTCAACATGGGATAAATAAATACAACATTAGGAATTTGCAAAGGTTGAGACACCTTAATTCCCAACATTTATGAATTCACAAATGCTACAACATAGAGGAGATAAAGTCATTTTTTTGTCCATGAGGCCTCTAAGGTCAAACTTATTGGTTGAAATGCACAGGAATGGTGATTAAATGTGATTCCATGATCAAGGGAAAAGTTGGAAAATTAGGATGGCCAAAACATGATATGAATATGTCACATATATGACTAAAGTGAGGTTTTGTGTTGGATAGCATATTCGTTGAAATGATATAATTGGAATGTACTAAACATTATTTACTATGTTGTGTATTATAGGGGCCAAACGAGGCCATGGTAATAGATCGTGTCATATCAAATGAGGACACAATGGATGAAGTGGGACCAGGTACTCAAATTTTGACTTAACTTATGAAAAAATGATCTGATGGCATTTTGTGATATGTCCATCTTTTTTCACAGTATTATTGAAATTTATAATGTATTATCCAATTTTGACATAAATTAATGCATCTTGTTGATTATTTTAGATGGATATTGGAGCAAATGTAGAGCCTGAGCATTCAACTAGCAAAAGAAAAAGATATGTACATGGATGTGGACCAAAAACTATTAAACCATGTAGACAAAAATGGATGGAAGAGGATATGAAAATGGATCTTGCAGACACAACAAATGATTGCACTGAACATGATGTTGGTCAGGACTATAGTACATGGGATGAATACTTTGAGAAAATTGTTGTTTGTGGATGTTCAGTATGTCGTGGAAAGAAACAATTCAAACGAGTGATTGTACAAAGACATTACATAAATGATGAGCTTCCAGTCAGTAGTATGCCTCCTACAATCGATGCAAATCCAATAGGAATTGTGGTAAGGAATTTTCCAATTTGATATAAATAACATGTATACTTCGTTTAAACATTGTTTTATATTATTTAAATAACTAATTTTTTTCTTAATGGATACTTGCAGGATAAAGTTCTTGGTTTAAAGTTTTTTGGATCACCAACTTCTAGCCTAGAGGTAATGATCATTCATCAGATGATACATCTAACAAAAATATGTGCTAATTTACCATTTTCTAAGATGAGGAATTGATGAAAACAAGTAACAGAACAAGAATCGGTTTAAAGATACATAATTTGCTTAAAGACAAGGGGAAGGTGGGCTACATACCCTATGAGAATGAATGTGATGGAGATGATGACTTGCCCCTGAGTTTGAGATCAATCTACAAAGAGACATTTGATCATTGACTATATTGCACTTGGCCTAGTGATCAACGACTACCTAGAGTGTACGAGGTGTTTCAATTTTGGGGATACAGCTATATGATACAACCCTCCAATATTCACGGAGTGAATCTAGGCCTCTTTATCATCCAAAATGTACATGTGGGATCTAAACATAGAAACAATTTAGAATAAACCACTAGGAGATTAATGCCATATTATGGTCCATCATATTACAGTGGTGAATTGAGAAGGCTAGCAGAATATAAGGCATGTCAGCATATGGTCTAAATTTGAATATGTATACACATCATCTCCAATTGGAAAGTGGAAAAGAAATGAATAGAGGTCATCTTATGTATATAGATGGACATGCATACGCACAAAAAATAATTGCAAGATTTATAAATAGTAGTAAGGGATGGGACCCTATTGTAAGACCGAATTGTCAATTTGTTGAGGTCATAAATGATAAAGACAGAGATATGGAAAGATAGTTTGATAGATTGATAATGGTTAAAGGCGATTATGGACCTTACCATTGGGGATGAGTTATTGATTGATTACCCCTTCTTAAAACACAATCCTGCGCGAAAGAAAAGGGAAGAACAAGGTCTCCCTAAGGATGTTCTTAAGGGTAGAAAACCAAAGAATAATAAATGAGTGTGGACTGATATTTTATAAACTATGTTGTCAAAATTGTGTTTTCTTTAAATTATTGTATAAAAAGGTAGTCTATAAAATAATGTTCCATTATTCAATTGATGTATATATGTTAATACAATTTATATTTTTATTTTTTAAGCCATATTTGATTATATTTCTTTGAAATTGATACATTTTGAATTTAGTGCAATTGTTGCCAAACATTAAATAATGCTTGTGTTTGTTGATAGGTAGAAGATGTTGATGAAACACATACTAATACCCAAGATCCAACTAGGTTATTAAGGTTTGGACGGAATGATCCAAACCATCCTTTAAACCATACCAGACAGAAAAGAGCAACATTGAAGAGAATACTACCAGCTGAGAAATTTGAACTATTGATGAGATCCGCATACATTGATGACATGCCAGCTATCCTTAATGATGATGATCATGATAGTGAAAATGTAGTGCATGAAGAAGGATTGAATGAAATGCTTATAGGTTTCTTTGGGGATGGAAACAATGATGACAATAATGATCATATGGTTGATAGTAATGATGATAGCATGGGTAATTACCACCAATGTAATGTTGATGATAACAACCTAAAAGAGTCCATCACGCAAGCAGCGAAGACACCTATGTTCAAATCAGGTGCAAGTAGAACTTCAAAACTAGCATACACATTAATATTATTAGAAATCAAGTCACTATTTGGTTGTTTAGACAAAGGATTCACTACCCTACTAAAGTGAGTTGAAATCTATTTCTTATTTTACATTGTCAATTGGTGTACATAATTCATAAACATTCAACAACTTTGTTTATATTTATTCAAGGGGAATTTAAAACCATATATTATATATAAATAGTCCTAGTATAGTTTGACATCTCAAACATGTTCATCATAAGTCAAACATTCAATTGATTTAATCTCTGGCAATCTTACAGGGTACTAAAAACTAAAATATTCCCTGAAGAGAATGTGTTGGCATCAACTTGCAAAGAGGTGCGTCTATTGTTGGTTGAGTTGGGGATTGAATATAAGAAAATTAATTCATGTAAAAATGATTGCATTTTATACAGAGATGAATATGAAAACAAGGTAGAATGCCCTGTATGCAAAGAGAAGAGATATCATACAGATGTACAAGGTCCTACAGTTCCAAAGAAGGTTTTACATCACATGCCAATTATACCTAGACTTCAATGAATGTTTCATTGCAAGTCACTTGCACAATTGATGGACTGGCATGTAAAGAATAGGATT
The DNA here is from genome assembly GCA_027924645.1 of Cunninghamia lanceolata. Lineage (NCBI taxonomy): Eukaryota > Viridiplantae > Streptophyta > Pinopsida > Cupressales > Cupressaceae > Cunninghamia > Cunninghamia lanceolata. Next base: position 562,908 of record BSBN01000484.1, read on the forward strand.
AAAGATGGATTCATGTGAATTCTGGCTGAATCCGAAGCAATGAAACATGTAGAAGAAAAATAGCCAAGAAAATTCAAAGATGAACCTTGTAGTATTAGGTTCGGTCTTGTAATTGATAGAGTGTGCCCATTCTCTTTCCTAAGCTCAAATTATAGTGTTTGGCCAGTCAGATTGATAGTATACAATATTCCCCCATGGATGAGTGTTAGAAAGGAGCACCTTATACTAACTCTCATTGTTCCAGGAAAACATCAAGTTAAAAACATGGGTGTTTATCTTGCGCCTTTTATTGATGAGATGCAACTGCTATGGAAAGGCATAAGAATTTATGACATATCACGTCCCCCATCAAATAGGTCATTCATGTTGTATGGTGTGCTATGTTGGACTATTCATGATTTCCTAGGACTTGGTGTTTGTTCTGGTAAGATAAAATATTTACGTATTTACACTCATAATTTATTTCCATTCCAACTTTTGTACTTAGTTTTATACTATTTTTTTTATGTTATTAACATTACTTATTGAATTGTAGGGCTTCAAACAAAGGGAATATTTGCATGTCCAAGATGTGCAGAACAATTTCAAGGGAGGTATTCTAAATATTTACATAAATTTATTTACGCAAACAATAGGGTTTTTCTACCACTAGATCATAAGTTTAGATATCGTCTGAAGAATAAATTTGATGGAAAAGTTAAAAATAGAGGCCCTCCCATGATTATGGGTCCAGGTGATTGGCTTAAGAAATATGAAGATGCTGAATTGAAAGCTTGGGAGGATTTTTTTGATCAGGGTGATTCAATTGAAGAACCAGAACAAGTTGTAGTTAATATGCCAAATGGAATGAAAAGGAAATACATATTTAATGAGATCCCTTACTGGAAGGATCTATTAATATCTCACCTATTTGATCCTATGCACATCTTCAAAAGTGTCCCAGATTCCATATTTCGACATATATCAAGCAAAGAGAAGGACACCTTGTCTTTGAGGAGAGATATTGCTGTTTCGCATGCCAAAATTGATAGAAAACATTTGTGGCCAAACAGGGAAAATGAAACATATGCAGAACCTCCATGGATTTTGAAAAAAAAAGAGCTAGACCAACTAAAAAATGTCATCTATTCAATAAGGACACCTACTCGCTATGGGTCATCATTGTCTAAAGCTTTTACAGTTGATGGACATATCACAGGATTTAAAACACATGATTTTCATAATTTTATGAAGGTATTATATATCATCATTTAACATTTACTGGTAACATTGATTAAGTACTTAATATATTTTGATATTTTGTTGTGTGAGAAAAAATTACTAATGACCTTTTCATAAATGTGTTTGATAGCATATCATGCCATTGGCAATTAGGGGGGATTCATGTCTTACAGTTGACTTAAGGAATGCCATAAGTCAATTGTCAGCATTTACAAGGTATGTGGTTATATGAAATGTTCATGTGTGAGAGACATAGAGATATTATATTGCATTTTAATTTTTGACTAAAGGTTCATACTAATTTACTATTTTTATTTTAGGTGGGTGACCTCCAAGGAGATCCACGAATGTGAAGTGCCAAAATGGAAGAAGGAAATTGTATGTGTATTTGAGAAGGAGCTCCCTACAAGTTTCATGGACCTACAAGTCCATTTACTTATACACCTAGTCGATGACATTGAATTGGCAGGTGTCGTTTCAACAAGGTGGATGTTTTTCTTTGAGAGGTATATGAAAACTCTAAAAACATATGTCCGACAAAAGGCACATCTAGAGGGTTGCATGGCTGAAGGGTATATATTGAATGAAGCATTTTTCTTCCTGTGTGAATTCCTTGGTAAGGATTTTGAAGATGGGCCATACTTATGGGATGAAGAACGAGCATTAGATATTATTGATGGAGAAAAAACAAAATCTAATGGTGTTCAAGTAGAAATTAGTAAGTAAATTCATGATCAGTGTGGTTGTTTTTCTTGCAATCATTAATTTACTCTGTAATTTATTTGTCAAATTAACAACATGACATTTGGAGTTTGAAATAAACATGTTGACATGTAATAGGTGTAGACGAAAGTGCTATACTCGATAAGTTCATTCTGTACCACATGGATTTTATGAACAATTGAATCGATCTGTATGATAATAAAAGATAAGAAGTGTTAGAAGTAAGGAAATAGTTTAAGAGATCGAACCCAAGGAATAATCCACTTCCCACTAATCTGCATGGGGAATGGGGCAAAGATTGCACACTAGAATGGGTTACTGAACAAATTCAAAATCAAATAAAAGATGCAGGTATAGATTCAAACATAACAGAAGATGAAATCAACATGTCTAGAGGATGTGAAAGAAAGGTACAGTTAGAATTTTACAAAATGTTGTTTCCTTACAGTTTTGACACTATTAACTATTTTAATATTCATCATTATATTTGTTTTCACTAAATAAATGGTCTTTCACAGGTGAGAAAATATCTAGCAATGTGGTCATATGGTCGACATTATCGTGTAGAAAGTGTAGATGTAAAGAGACGATCCTTCGATTGTGGCATCATGGTTGACTTCAAGCAATCCATTCGATCAAGCTCAAAAGATAAGAATATAATTGAAGGGAATCTACAATATGTTGGGAAAATACAAGAAATTATTGAGTTGGATTACCGCTCTTTTAAATGTTGTGTTTTTAAGTGTAGATGGTATGACGCATTTGAGAGGACATGAAGACATGATATCCATAGTGGATTGTTTTCTATAGATTCCTCATGTTTCCTACCGGAGGATAAGGAGCCTTATGTTCTACCAAAAATAAGAAGCGATAGTGATCATTAATCTATTAATTCATAGTTTATTGTGAATATATACATGTGTTTATTAATCAATAAAATTGTTATACCATACATCTAATATATGTATGTCGTTCATGTGCAGGTATTTTTCTATGAAGACATTTTGGACCTGAAATGGGTATTTGTCATACATTATGATCCAAGATTAAGGCATGTATTTGACGATGTATTAGTAGATACTGAGAAAAACAATGATGACCAACAAAATGATAGAGAGGGATTAGATAACATTGAAGAAATTGAAATCCATGATGATGTTGAAGATGGTTATGTTCAGGCACAAGAAGACAACAATCCAGAGTTAGATGATGTTATGGAAGACAACAATATGGATGGTATAGAAAATGATGATCCAAATACATCTGGTAACAATATAGGTGGTCTATAGTCAAATTTCAATGATGATGAAGATAATGTAGGTCAAGATGAGGATGATGATAATATTAAATACTTGAAAGAACATATGAACATTGACAATGATACACTTGATGACATTGTAGCAAACAATAATGTTAATGACCAAGACTTCTAAATTTTAAGAATTATTAAATTTTTAGAATTATTTACAATCCATGTTTAAAAAAGGATGATTCTTATGGCCTAAACTTTGCAATGCTTCAGTAATATTATTTGTGTCGATACAAATTACCTGTTGCAATATCCTTAAATTGTTCAATCTTTAGTATGAATTATTCATAGAAAAAATTAGGATTACTTGGATGCAATTTCCTTTTCATTGCTTTATATTTTTCTTTAATGTCAAGGTCTCAACCTAATTCTCATTTTGCACTAAGAAGAAACCTTAGGCTTAACTCTACAATGGCCTCGATTCATTGTGAGGAAGTTATGATTGAGGATTTGATGACTACAACATATTTTAATGTGGAAGATGGTTTTCATCATGATGCACATGTTATACATATGGATAGGCAAGACATGAATCTTACTACACAAATACTTATATCAGACCTTTACGAATTTGAGCAATAATGTTAATTATTCAAATTTGATTGATGTATATATGTGAATGATTTGCATAAGCTTAGCTAACATTCAAGTTTCGTGGGGATAAATTGGTATTTGCCTTACAAACACCACCCAAGACTTAGTACTATGTTATCTCTTCTTATGAATATCCTTATTGCAATATGTTCTTCCCAATATTTAACCTAAAACATTTAATCTGCTCCTTGAGCAAAAGTAAGAGATTAAACATTTAATATAGAAAAAACCCATATACCAAAACCTCAAATAACCCTTAGCTATTCAGATTCAAAAGAAAAACACACACAACATGGAGATAGATAGCTAAATACATGCAATGAAGCATTACTCATATAACATCAACATGAAACTAAAAACATATATGCAAACATACATTCAACCTATAATTGATAAACTTACACACAAGAGATAGAACAACCCAGAAAGCTCTATATTTTCATTACTTCTTCAAAATTTCCAAGTCTTCAACAACCATAAAATGAGTAATACAGTTTCATTATATAATAGGAATGTGTACCATTGGCATTTAATACATTGTCTTTCAAATACAATGGATATAGATAGGTGCCAAATGGCATTGAAGAAACATTAATTGTACTGAAGGAAAAGAGAAGAAGATGTGGTTGGCCTTGAGAAGCATGTGAAGCTGCCTGGGGATCTACGTTGTTGTGGTTGGGAGATAGTGGTTGAGTTGTCATCCAGGAGATCCATACTTGTCCTGCCACTCACCGGATGTACTTTTAGCTAGCCAAGGGAATGAAATGATTTGTGCTATCTTACAATTGTGGCTGACATATTTTGCATCTAGGATACTTTTGATATTTTTATTAAATAATTCAAATGTAATGTCCACAACATGCAACCTATCAAGCATCCAACTTAACACATGCAAAGCTAGGTCTCCCTTATCACAACAAGCTGGAATTAACTGATTTCCATTATCAATGATTTCCTACTTCCACTTGTTCATATCTTTTATTGTCCCATCAGCTTCTAGAATATGGTGTAACCACTTTGTGTCCTGCTTCTCAATTGCTTGCATTTTATCCTTCAATATTGTATCCAATTTCAATTGATGAGTAGCCACATCCTCAAATTTCCCTAGCATACCTGCCACTAACTCCATCTCAGGAGGGGCATTTAGATCATATTTAGAGCACCTAAGAAAATATCTAATTTTTCCAGTTCTTGGTAGCCACCTGGTCTTCCTGGTTGACAGCCTCTACTTATCTGATTCATGTTTCTCAAGTGCTATCCTTAATTGGGAGTAGGACCTATGGGTCTCCTCCAACTTGGCCAATATCCTGTTGATCCTATACTTGATCAAATTTGTCGCTACATCCTCCACTTTACTTTCTATTTCTTCCTTTAGCTCCTTATTTTCCTTTTTTAGTTCCATTAATTCTTGAAGCAGAGGTTGTGTGTCCACTGGTAATGACTCTATAATCTATTGGAGGGGTTTGAGATGGGCCAGGTTTCAACTGAGGTTGACTCTCATAAGTATTAAGCTTGACCATTGCTTCCGTGTATTTCTCCAATAATTCATTGTACTCTTTCTCTAGTTTGAATGTTGCTGCTTCTGCAAAATGTGTTGTTTGTACATTCAGGTTGGCTGCCTGAGGAGCAGGGGTGTCTGACATTACTGTGATTTTATGAAAGTATTTTTAATTCTGCTTTGAAGGAAACCAACCAAATGATCTAATTTAAAGGATTTTAACTCAAGGAAGAGACCAATAAATATAAATCATTCAGATGGACTTAAATCAACTTCAACTAGAAACCAATTAGATAACCACACACAAACAACAAATGTATCCTAACAAACTATATGAATTTGAATAATTTAAAAGAACCACTCTGGAGACAACACAACATGTAAGCATGAAAATTAACACAACAATTGAAAACTAAAATAGATCACCATTTGAGAATATTCTACTCCATTATATTTTCTTCAAAGTATATATATATATATCAATTTGCATAAGTCTTATGAAAGTATGAGAGATGATGGATGAAAAGTAATTTACTAAATATGATTCTACTTCCTACTATTGCCTCCTTTCTCTATCATAAAATGACTAACTTATATAACAATATTTTGAAGAGGATGTGTCTCTTCATAAGTGTCTTTTGGAACTTAATAACAACTTAACAATAATAAACAACACTTTAAGCTCTAGTTAGCCACAAATGGATCTGGGACATATGATCTAAGTACATTTGGCTCAAGTGTGTATCAACATACTCCACAACATTCCTTTCTGCTATCTCCATTGATATCATCTTCTCTAGATGTCAACATGCTTCTCCTAATGTCAGATCCTTGTCTTTGGCTGCCTCCAAAGCTCCCTGTAATATTAATTGGCATTCCTTTGTCCACTCATCCTAATTTTTCAAATCTTTTTTGTCACTGAACAATGTGATGGGACAAATCAGCAAGACTCTTATCGAAACTTTGTGGTCTTTATCATCGGAGTGACCCATATAGCCAGAGAGACCTAGGGAGCTTGCTCTGATTATATATGTTTCCCTGACACAATTGTTAAACTATTTTGCTCTGTCGGTGTGAGTGTGCACATCTCTCCCTGATACACATCCATCGGTATGAGGCACAAGATCGGTATAACTTGGAGATCTTGTTCCAACTATCTTGTTTTTCCCAATGAATATTCATTGGTGAAATGTTAAGTGACATCTTGTCAATCATTTGTTCTTGTTGTCTATGGACCTCTTATCATTGAGAGTTTACTTGTCTCTCCCCGACCATGGATAAAATACTTTGTATAAGATTATGACTTTAGGATCTTGAAAGATATGCCCAAGGTCTTGCCGATGAGGATGAAATTAAGGTTTTCTTGACTATGATCATGGAAATGTTTATCAAGGTCAGATTGATGGGATTTAATAGAGGTTATAATATGGATCTTGTCACATAAATTTTAGGCTAAAATGGATCTTGTCAAACAAATTTTTGCAATTTGTATTGATCATAAAATTACAGAGTGGCCAATTTATATGTGGTATGTTGGTTCTCAAAAACATAGGTTTTTAGACCACAAGAGGGTGCCAATCCCTTGATACATTTTTGGTCAACAAGATAAGGTTTATACAACAAAACCCCCTACTCTTTTAACACTGTCAGGCCTAGGTGGGTGTACATAATCAATAAGGTAGATTTGGAAATATGGATGGATTCTGGTTGGGCAATTTTACTCACTAATGGCACACAAACATGAGATGTTTGTAGGGTTTGTTAACTATTTTCTAACAAGAATGCTTGAAATATAAAGAATGTGAGTTATACTTGTATGAAATGCTCTAAGATTGACTAGTGCCTAATTTATTGGGTAAATAGAGTTGATGAGTGGATTATGATATTGGAGATAGGGTTTTATAAGATGTGTAGATTCACTTCACATCTTAACTCTAACAGTTGGCCACTTTTATATGTCTGCACCTTATGTAGATGTGCAAGTATATTAGTTACCTAGACTCTTCTTAATGATCCCAATGATATCATCTTATGTTATTGTGAAGTTGTGAAAGGATTTTTAATTCATATGTGAGGAGAAACCTATTAAGACAATTTATTTGAAATGATTTCAATCCAGTTAGGAACCAATCAAAGTAGACTACTCAAAAGGTAATTTTAATCCTACTGCACACATAAACCAATCAACAACAACACACAAGTACAACAAATGTGTATTGCCAAATCAAATGTATTTTCACACTCAATTTAAATAACATAAGCAGCCACTTTGGAGACAATTAGATAACATTTAAGTATAATATATCAACACAACTGTTGAACACTTGAAAGTAAACCAATATTTATACAAACACCTTCTCCATTTATATTTATCTTTGAAAATATGGATATTACTTGCATAAGTCTGAAATTTGATAACAGATGAACTGATGAAAAGCTAATAAAGACTTCTTTTCTTCTCCTAATTGCTGATGATCATATAACCTCCTACCACTATATGTTTATATAACCATATTCAGAAGAGGCATGTCTCTTCATAAGTGTCTTTTGAAACTTTTGGCTAATAATTACAAATTTTCATTGGGCTTTAATAAGCTATAAATGGATTTTGGTAATATGATCTAAGTATTTTTGGCTCAGGTGAGTATCTACACATTCCACAGTGGTCTTTGCAACAAATTCCATGGCAACCATTTTCTCCATGCAGGCATAGGCCCCTTCCAATGTTGGGTCTTCATTTTTCACTGCATCCAATGCTTCATGTAGGATCATTTGGCATTCCTTTATCTAGTCTTGCTAGCTTCTCAGATTTTTGCCATCATTAATCAATGTAGGCATACCTCTTTGAGAGACATTAATAAATTCATTAGCTTCTTCTTGAAGTTCATCATGAAAATCTATATGTGCCCTAATTAATTCTTTTGCATTGGTAATGGCTTCATCATCAGGAGTGCCTTTGTCATGGATTTCTTGGAATTTTTCTTGGAGTCTATCAGCCAACCTCTTGTGTTCTTGGAGAGCATTTTGATTCTTCGAATAGGTCACCCAAAACTTATCCATCCATGCCATCATGTTAGCATGTCTCTTGTTGAATATGGTGGAAAGTGCATTGAATCTTGCCTGAGCTATCTGAATTTTATTTTTGTCTTTTGCCTGGGAAATCTCCCCTTGGGTTAGCATCCTGGTTGGGATAGAATCTTTCAGGAAATCATTTTCTTTGCACATTCTTTCACAGTGCAATTTGTACATATCCCTTTCCCAAATCAACATTTGAATCTGTGCTTTATTTAACTTAGCAACATTAATACCAATATCCGTAGTGACCATAGGATCTATTTCTCCTACTTTCAGTGTCATCACATGGCCGAATGCCTTCTCTGTGTCAATAATAGCAAGCTTTTGGTGTGGAGGGTACAGGGCCCATCTCTTAAGTGATTCTTCATCAAGATTATATCATGATCTAGTGTACACTTTTGTCACACCTTCTAAGCTGAGTTTATCTTTGGCATCATTATTGTGTAGAAAACTATCAAAAACCAAAGAAGACTTCAAATCCAAGTTCAGAAAAATCATCACACCAGCCTCTAGGAGTTTCCTCCCTTTCTCTAGAGTCATATTTTTTATTTCATTTTTAATATCTATTCTCAGAGTATTCAATAATTGTTTTTCATTATATAGTGTGATATTTGAAATAGATTCTCTGACTACTTTGCCTTTATGTCTATACAAGAAAGATTTAAATTCTGGGGACTGAATAAACTGATCATCTAAAACAAAATAATTGTAAGCCAATTGCCTGGCATCTGTATTAGGTGTTTCCTCAATTTCCAATTCTCTATTTGAAGGCTCATATTCTTTAATTCTAAGTTTCAAAATTATATCAAAGTGGACTTGGGGTCTTTCATCATGGGATCCTTCACTATCAAAGGATAACACCTCTAACTCTTGTGCCTCTCTCCTCCTCCTTTCCACTTCCTGATTATACTCATCAATGGAAAATTTGACCTCTGCATCTTCCAAATTCCTGATAACATCATCATGTGGGAATGGAATATGAGTATATGCACTTAGATTTTGTTTTCTTCTTGCAGAATCAATAAACCCTTCAGGGTCAAACCCTTTTCTTGACATTGCCTTTCTTAAATTAAAGTGTAATAGTTTGTCATGAATGAGGTCGTATCCTTCCCTGGACAGCAGAGTAAAGTCCCCAAAACATAATGTACTTGGCATAAAATATTGTTTATCATAGGCACTTAAGTTCATAACATTTGAGTAATCCAATTGCCTGACAATTTCCAAGTATGTGATTCTATCTGGTACTATTTTAGGGAATAAGAATGGTGTATCTTCAAACCCATATACCCTGATCATTGTGGAATCTAGAAAACAATACCAATCACCCCAGTTGTGATTGACAGTTGGTGGTCCACCGAAATCCTTAGGCCTTAAAAACCTTTTAATCTCATCTAACAAAGAATAGCTACATGGATAATCATAGCATCTGTAAGTGTTTTAACAAAGAATTCTTCAAAATGTGCATAACTGGAATTCACAAAGCTACTATCCCATATGGAAGTCCATAACTATATGGGTAATAACTTACCATTCTTATCAAATTGTACAATTTTTAGTTGTTGTGGCCACATTGTTAATTCTTGTCCATAGTATAAAACCATATGTATAAGAGTAGAGTAATTCTTAAAACTTATTGTTGGAGTGCCATTTTTAATGGCCATCAATCTTGAACCAATCCCCTTAGAGAATGGTGGCACTAGATATCTGCAAAGATGACCATGGGTGCTATGGACATGAATTTAGGGACCTCTATTCCTAGTACTTGTCCCACTGAATAATATGTGTATTTCATATAAGATTCAAACAAATCTACATGAAAAGGAGGTCCATCACCTTCCTCAAGTGGCACCAAATTCCCTTCTTCACTGGGTATATGCAATGGCAATCTCCAACCATTGTAAGTGGTATCCATTCTCAAGTACTCTTTTTCTAAATCTTCATATATTATAGGAGTATTGCAGGTGTCATCGAGGGCAAAAACTTCACATACTATATTCTTGGATACATGAATAAATGGCTCCCCTTGCAGGTTGCAAATGGCTTTTAGGTTAGGGTTCTAATGATAAGCCAGGAGTTTTACAAGATCTATGTTCACAAAAACATCTATGATAATTAGCTTACCTAGGTTGAAATTCCACAGGTTACAGATGGGTTCCAATCTATTCCTTCTACAGTATTAAAACATAAACAACTCATATCACCTGATAGGGGTCCATATGTTCCCTACATGTATATATTTATCTTCTAATTTTTCCACGTCTGCCCTCAATTGTGTAGTTCTTCTAGCCTTAGAGCCTGAACCAAGTAATTGGTCTATAAGGTCTTGATTAAGTTTTATTTCCTATGTTTTTTCCCCTTTCCCTATCCCAACCTTCTGCTTTTTGCCCTTGGTTTGGCTAGTTTCAGTCTGCTGCTTTCTTTTTGTTTTGGAAGGACCCTACATTCTACCTTTGTCATGAATACTAGAATTAACCTTATAATCAATTAGAAATAGGAAGGTTTGCAATGCTTCCTTGTATGTGCTCAGTGATGCGAATTTCTCAGTCTCTTGGTGAATCCCTTGCTCTTCCACTGTAACCCTCAAAAATTTGTTTTGATTTTCAATTCATTATGAACTAGAGCAATTTGTATGAGATTATGCTTAGGCGGCCATTAATTTTGGCCATTAGAATTGAATGTAGTAGGCTTCTCAGGCTCTGAAAGTGTCAAATTGATTAATGAATTACATCAGGAAGACTATTTTAATCTCATGCCAATTTGTATGTTTGTTTTGGCGCCATCTTTTGTTTATATGTTTTTAGTTGATCACTAGGACTAGCTTTATGTCTCTTTGATGGGAGGAGTTCCTTTAGTTCTTTGATCTTTATCGGAGAGACTCTCATCGATCTTGCTCAAGTCCACATTACTTGGCTTTTTCTATTTTTAACATTTCAAGAAGACTTTATTAATTTCACCCTGATATCAAGGTGGTTCTGATAGTCAAAGTTGCTTTTGGACATCGGCGAGTGTTTTCCTAATGAGCAGTGGTTATCTTATAGTCATCGGGTTGACAATCATCATAGCTAAGAGAATAGAATGTCCCTTCGATATATCAAGTTTAGCCGATAATGTTTTCTTATGTCTTTTGTTCATGGGGAACATCAGTGAGACTCTTACCGAGTTCCTTTAGTTTCTTCCTATCGGAGTGACTTATAAAGTCGAGAAGATATAAAAAGTTTATCCCGACGGTATATGTCATGCCAATACAACTACTATATCAATTTATCAGTGAGAGAATATATATATCTTTTACCGATCTTATATCTATCGATATGACCTTTGAGATCAACGTAGTTTAAAATTTTCATTCCAATTTTATATCTCTCACCAATATAACTTTTTATCGACGATACATTATATATTCTTCCTTATTATTTTGGACAATCGTTGTCTCTGGGTTCTTTGATCGATGTAAATTCATTTAGGTCTTCTCGATATATATGAAAATATTAGTTAGGGGATTATGACTTATTTGGTTGGAAAGACATATATGTGATCTTGCTGATAGGGTTTAATTACTTCTATTTGCACAACTATAGTCAGGGAAATGCTTATTTCAAAGGTCATATTTTATGAAATTGTCATGGGCTACAATATGTTCTATGATATTTGGATGACAAGTGAGTGATGGTTGGTGAAAAATGGGAAAAAACTATAGCTTCAACATGGTATATATCAAGGATAAGTAGATGGGGACTAAGAAAATTGTGAGATTTTTTCAATCCTAACAGTAATGTAGGCCTTTGTGAACCTAATGATAACATTGCCATTTCCAGACAAGACAAACATGGTCCTAGGGTCATACCTAGTTGCTATAGCTCTCATCAAGTATGTGTTTACGAAGACATCAGGGCATATTAATTTGGCTAAGTCAAGGGTCCAGGCATGGTAAATTGGGGCTCTATAATCAATTCGCTTGTGCCAATGATCAAACAAACTCCAAGCAGACACAGGGATCCTGGCATCTTGACAATCTACACAGAGGTCATATATTTTGTCATTTTTGCCAACCTCTCCTAATTTTGTCAGAGGTTTCTTAGATGATCCGGGACATTGAATCATGATATCCTCATCCAGGCTACATTTTGAGGTTGAAGCTTGACTTAACTAACTCATTTTGTATTTGTGCAAGCAACCTAGGGTTTATGCAATCAATAGCTACTCTAAATGCTTCAGAAAGTACTTATAGATAGAAAGACTAAGTGCAGGGGAGAGACAATAACTTACTAGTTTTTTACATTGTAGAGGCTCAAAATTGCTTCTCCTTGTTTGTTTTGATGATTGTCTAGCTCTGAACACGATTGCTCCTTGAAAAATGACAAGAAATGCTTCGAATTATGTTGCTATAACATTGAATTCCTGTACCACTCTTTGTATTAATGGAGGTCGCTGCAACCATAGCTCTGCTTGTGCCACAGTCATTCAAAAATCTCCTTTGTTTGCAAGTTTGAATTTGGACCATTGATCACTTCATGACTTTCTGGAATCCATGGCTTTGACTAATTGACTAGATTTGACAATCTTAGTCATCTTTATTGACAAGTCATCACCCAATGAAAATGAGTGAAATAATCAGAACCTTCCCTACACTTTATGTCATCCTTAGCCTAAACTAGACGCGTGTCACCTTTTTATGGCATCAGAATTGGGGAGGGCCCACCATATACCTACCGCATGATGGTACGATAGAGCATCCATGCACCTTTATTATACTTTCTTTTCAATCGGTACACGCCACATGTCGTTATCTCATAGCCTCGTAGCAAATATTCCTCTCAGAAAGATTCCCTTGCACTGGACTGTAGCCACCTTGTAAGCAGATTGGACAGGTGGCAGCTTATCGAAGCATCATGGCCAGGTGTTGGTGTCATCTGATATGCTTCGCGACGGTGCGATATTCACTTTATAAGATCTTCAGACATTTGAACATTGATTAGGTGCTAAATTCAGTGCTAAATTCAGTACTAAATGGTGACTAATTTAACACCTACTTGTTCTGATCGGTGCAAAAAATGCCAAAAATAGTGCCATCTCGATAAATAGCACTGACTTTTTTGAAAAATTGGAGAAAAATACATTAAAATAGTGGGTGGAAGCAAAAAAGGGAGCTAATCATAGGGATTTGTTGTAGTGTTTGTTAGAAAACTTTTTTGTTTCTTTCCCTAACAAATACAGTATGTAATTGATGCAGAGACCAATTGGTTTACAAGCTATGTAAAGTTTAGGTAGTGACTCAAAGTAAGCAGGTTGTTCCATCTCAACTATACTTGCAGAGAGTTCCTACTTTGATCTATGTATCATGCGTATTCAATCACATTAATTTGTTAGGTGATGTTTGAGATCACCATTCAATTTGTCTTACATGATCGGGAATTTCAAGCCAAGCCTAGAAATCTTAAGGAACTCTTGATTGGTTTGCCATGTATGTGAAGTGAAAAGCAATGTATAGAAATTAACATTAACAATTATGATGGATACAATTTTCTAACTTACACAACAATCCCAAAGCACTATCTATGGTACCAATTCTTTATTTTTGGCACATTTCTATTGTTTCAATCTTCAGGAATTCCTCATAAGCATGCATTTGAAATTATTTGTATTAATATTTACTTTTATAAACTTTCTCAGAATCAGTAATTTGTGACATCCATATGGTTAAGTTGTTTAGAAATTGTTCCTCTTACTTCATTTCTAGTGTCCTTTTCCATTGTGAGTGCACCATGTTGTTCTCAAAATCAGCTATGCTCATTTTTGTAGACAACCCCTACAAAACTTGTTTGTTTCGTAGCCTACACTCTAAGTTCGCATTTCAAGGCAAGTCTTCTTGACCTCATGCATAGTCCTCTGACACTTAACAAGATCTTGTAATGTTTCTTAGATCATCTCCTTGAAGTTCGTGAAAATCCAACTAGGTTCCAGACTTGTCAAAATATCAATTTTGATCTTTTTTGTTGAGAGTTAGAATTTTTATTTTTCACATGTTAGAGCAGTAAAAATCACCACTAATGCATGTTTTTGAGTCTTTTTCTTTCTACATGCAAGGGCAGTGAATTTTGCCGGCCTAACATGTTAGTTCCTTTCTACATATGTGTGAGAGCTAAAATTTGCCGTGATTGCAGCTAATTAATGACACACTGAGTTAACTCGTGTGGTATTAATTACGATTTTCTAATTTTTGTTTTAGGTTTTTAAAGGTCTTTTTAGTTGGTTTTTCTTCATTCTTTCTTCTATCCTATTATCATTTGTGCATCCTGAGTGTGTCAAGTCATCTAATCAATTCACAAAAGTGGGTTGCAAAATTTTCTTCGTTGGAGTTTGATTGTGTTACTTCCGTTCATCTTTTCAGGTTAGTTTATTTTTTTCTCTCTTTACCAGTCATTTATTTTTTCTAGAGTTTTGACAAATGGATAATGTGTGTCTAGTTCATATTTCTTTGTTTATCTATCTTTTTCTCCATTTTTGATTTTTTGAAACCCTACGTTTTGTCTTTGTTTAAAACCCTAGAGGTTCTTTTCGTTAAAGTTATGACTGAGTGCTTTGTTGTTTATTAGGGTTTCTTTTATGTGTTTCTTATTTTGTGAAGTCCTAAGTTTTCAGCATTTTCCTTGTTTGAAGACTTAGCTTTTTGTGTTTGAAAGACCTATGTGCAAGTGGTGATTTTCACCATTCTTCCTAGAGACTAAACTTCCTTAACATGCAATAGCGGTTAATTTTGCTGCCTAAGCATATCATTTCAAACATGTCGTCAGTTTCTTTGTAGAAGTAGCAAATATTGCCAATGATACAAAGATGTTTGTAAAATCTTATGGTGTTCTGTCAGTAATTTTTGCCGCTAACGCATAATCAAGCAATCTTTCCTCTTATGCATGAGCAGTCAATTTTACCACCCAGTTTCTACTTGCAAAATATTCCCAAGGTGTAGGCGCGATGAAATAAACTGCCCTTACATGAACACTATGAACTTCCCCATATGCTGAAATAGCAAAATTTACTGCATAGACATAAAAAGATGTTTTCCTTGAACATGTGAAGTCAGCTAATTTTGCTGCTCGAGCATGAGATAACCTATCCCCACATGCAAAAGTGGTAAAAATCACTACCAATACATAGAGTTTAACCTACATGCAGGGTCAGCAAATTTTTTTGCCCTGAAACCTACTAATTATCCCATATATGCAAGGACGACAAAATTTGCCACCCATGCATTCACCCCCTTAATTTTTTCTAACTCTGGGATACTTTCAAAAATTGATTTCTTGAGCCTACTTTCTTTTGTTTTTCAACCCGCTTGCACTCTAGCCCTTTCAATCTTACTCCAGTAGTCATGATCATCAACATGCAATTTTCCCAGATTGCCAGTATTTCCCCTAATTGCATGATCATGGCTTTTTGTTGCAGTTCTTTTGTGGATTTGCTCTATTCATTGACATCCTTCTAGTGTTAGTTTTTCAAATGACTGAGCTATCTCCAAAGAAGTCAAAAGCAATGAAGTATAAGTATCAAGGTGTTTTTCAAATCACCTCAGTTACCTCAAATGTTGATGATATTTGGGATACAGAGATTGGCCATGTGGACATGGTTGAGTTTGTGGAAAGGACTAAGTTTGATAACCCTAGTTTTGTAATGAAGAAGATTGTCGATAGCAACATTCACTTGGTGTCATCTTTCCCAATGGTAGCTCATAATATAGAATTTGTTCTTCAAATGTACTTAGTTCTACATCAGAGATACTAGGGTAGTGGTGGATATGAATGGTAATGTGATCATAAAATTGGATCCAGAGTTTATTGATAAAGTTTTCATGTGTCCTAATGCTATAGAAGTTGTGAAACTAGATTTTTTTGAGGCTCAAAAATAATATGACAAGAATTCTAAGAAGGCTAAGAAGACAATTAATACCAAGTTGCTTAAGACTTCAAGGCCATACTTGTCTAGGTGGCCAAGGAGCTTCCCCATAAGTGATTTTATTGAGGAAGTTGGTGATCTCATAACTCTTCTTAGTAGGATAAGGGGGCTAGCTTCTTTCTCTCTTTTCCATGAATGGATGTACCCTTTTATCAAGGTTATACTTCAAAATAAGCAAGCCATCTTTTGGGGTGAACAAATCAGCAATGCTCTTCATGATCAATTGACTAAGGTATCCACTACTTTTAAGTTCTATATGACTTCCTATTTGGTATATATAGCAGCTTCAATGAGAATCTTTTTAGGTTTGACCTATGATGGAGATAAGAGGGTTGTTCCTGTGTATCAATACTATCCTCAACTGACATTGAAAGGCTCTATCCATCACTTTAGGAGGGTAAATGATGCTTTCTTTGCAATGTTTCTATACCTTTTTGATCCTCAATTAGAACAGAGAAGGGTTTCAGACGAAACTTGGTTAGTTGTGAATGATTACGGGTGTATGTTCTTATAGTTTCAAACTTTCTCATATTTAAGGGTTGGCTTTTTCCAAGGTTATCCTTATATGTTGCCGAGATTTCCTTCAGATAAACTTGTTCTTATGGAATTATGTAGACAAATGATTGTCATACATAATAAACAAATGGAGCTTAAGAAACCAGGATTCAGATTCCCAATTGAAATTAGCAGATACTCATAGTCAACTACAGCAAAGGCCAGAGCTATGGAGATTGAGATGTAGTTAGTGACCATGAAGCAATTCAAATGGAGACCAAAGTTTGATTATAGGGGTGTGAAAGATAAGATCAAAAGGAAGACTCAATTTCATAAGTTGATGGTTGAAGACATCTGGGTTGATTTGAGGACTGAGGAAGAAATTAGAAAACTCGACTATAGTAGGTTATCTTTGGATTAGATTGAGTATCTAGGCCTGGCTGATATTCTTGAAGACATAGTGGACAATGAAGAGCTGATTAAATCTAGGTACAACACTAAGTAGATTGCTAGTTCTCCTCTTCCTCCTATCCAATGGTCTTAGAGAGAATTGACTTCTTTGAGGAAAAGGTTTGAACTTGTGTTAGCTAATACAAACTTGTGGCTCCAAAGTAAAGGCATAACATTGAAGGATTTTGTAACTGGATCTGAAGAAGAAGTTTTGGAGCAAACTGGTAAGAAGGTTGAGCTAAGAACTAAGAAAAAAAGTGATACCCCTAGTACATCCAAGGTTTCCAAACCAAGGATCAAATTTGTGTCTAAAAAGTCTAGGGCTGTAGAAAAAGAGTTCGAGGTAGAAGAAATGGAAGTTGAGAAACAAAATATTGATGAGCCAGTTACAGATAAGATGGAGGTTAAGAATAGGTCTTCAAAGGAAAGAAGATATGAACAAGAGAAAGAGATAGGGGAAGCTTTGCAAGATAAAGTTATGTCTCCTTAGAGGGATGTATTAGAGGAAGCTAAAACCCTTTCTCCTTTACCTAATGCATATGTTTATGTTCCTTTGTCTATTTTGCCTACTATCCTAGTTTCAGCTATTGACAGTCTGTCTTCTGAATCTCTGTCATCTTCAAGGACAATCTTTAATAATCCTCAAGTTGCTTTTGATAATGTTCTCTATTCTTCTAGATCAATTCCTAGTCTGTCCTCATCATCTTTTGATATTGGAGATTCTTCAATTTTTGATCACTTTGTATTGGGATTTGAGCAAGTTTCCAATGTGGATGTGTCAAGTGCAGTGTTCACTAATACTCCCCCTATTGTTTCTACTTCAAGTACAGGTGCAGTTCCTATTACACCAACAATGGAACCTGATCTGAATGTGAGTACTTCTATGCTTCCTCCATGGTTGCCAGCTTATACACCCAAAAGAAAGAAACAAGCCATCTCCCCAGATGACTTTGATTTTGGTAAGCTCATGCCTATCAAGGCTAAGACTCCAAAGAAGCCAAAAGTTCTTTCTAGGGTGTTGGGATATAAGGGGCACAAATTTGTGGAGATTGTAAGACCCCCACAGGATGCTACCATGGAAAACTTCAGTATGAATGATTACTCTATTTCTAGAATTGAACTTGGTAAAATCACACATGAGAGTGCAAAGACTGACATGAAATTGGCAATGGATAGTTTGATTCCAAAGTTTGATAAAGAAAAAGAGATGAAAGATTATTATAAAGCAATGGTAGAACAGTTGACTACAGTAGTGAGGAAGATTACTTTGAATTCTAAATTAGTGACTCCTAAGGCTATTTCTGTTGAAGACCCTATCATTTAGAAGGCTAAAAAGACACCTCAAGGGAAAAGTGATTGAAGAATATTTGGAAAGGATGCACACATAGGAAATCTGTCTACTTACAGAGGTGGCTAAGAAAATAGGCAAAATGGAGAAAGTCAGAGGAGAACTTGATGATTTGATTGACACTATTTCTTAGGATATTGAGCATTTGGATCAGAGTTATGATAAGTGGATAAAAATAAGAAAGTTGAAAATAAGTGCTTTGATATCAATTGGTGTTATTCCAAATCGGGATTCATATATCAAGACTAAGGAAGCATTGACATATTGGAGCCATGTGTTAAAAGATCTGATCAAAGACTTAGAAACTACAAAGAAGCTGAGTGACCAAAGTGACGTTAGTCTCTTACACAAATTGGAGGACCTTCCGTGCAATTTGGTGTCAAAGGATAATCAATTTCTTTCTACAGAGGAGATGACCCAAGAGTTTGGGGATATGTTTTAGGAGTTTGAGGACAAAACCTTTTTAGTAGCCTCTATGGATAATATTCTCGATAACCAGTTAGCTTTGGATAATTTGAAGGCCAAGTTAACTAGTCATGCAAAATCAATTACAACAGTAAGGGATTCAATAGTCAGAGCCCAGATGATTTTCAAGAACACAGTTAGTCTAGATAGTTTGGGGATGCAAGCTGTATTTACCATGTATGATGCCCACATGAAGAAAGAAGGTGGTGCAAGTTGAAGCAGCTTCTCATCACTTCATTTATTTTCTATTTTTCAGAAGTACTTTTGAATTAGTTTTGGACATTTTTACATGTACTTTTCTCAGATGTAATTACATGTAAAAACATAGGAAGTCCCAAATCAAAAAGGACTCCTTTGTTGAATGTCATAGTTAGTTGTTGTTTTCCTATTTTTTTCTCTCAATCTCTCCTATGAATAAAGAGGACCCCCATTGTAAATACGATCTTTTAGTTATTGAAGCAAAACTCTGCCAAATTGAAGAGCATTTTGAGACTTTGTGTTCAAATTGTAAATCATATTTTATTAAGTGAATAGAAAAGAAAGTGATTTTTCAATCTTTGCATTGGAATAACTTGTGGTGTATTGGAAATTGTTCTTATGTCCTTTTCCTTATACTATCTTATCTATTTGATCATATTGTACTGTGAGTTTGGGTAATCTGGGAGATGTTCTAAAGCTAAATTTTGGAGACTTTGTGCTTCAATAATTATCTTTGGGTTTGTGATTTTATGTGTTTGAGTAAAAGATATTGAGAAGACTTTGAGCTACTGTTATCTTTTATGATCATGTGCTTTTATCATAGTATTCAGTGAAGACTTTGGGTTGCACCTTATCTTATTCAGTTCTAAATTGTAAATCAGAAAAAAGGAACAATGATAGACTTTGTGCTTTCATGAGTTTCTTGGTTATTTTGATTGGTATTGTGAAATTGCTATTTTAAATTGTAAACATCATTTTTGAAAAAAGAGAAATGGATGATATGGATTCACCCTAAAAATTAGTGTTAGAATAGATAAGTTTGAAAGTAGTTAAAAGAGGGAACCTCCCCTTGCTGAGAGGATAGATTTATCTCATCACATTGTGGTTGATATAACTATTTTGTTGTCAGTGAGTTGACAACAAAATATTCACCCAACAGTTTTTGGTGTCTCTGCTAGGGAAGAATGCGCAACTTAGAGCCTCATGCTTTGAGTTGAATCATTTCATCCTCTTCCATTGTTTTAAGTTATTTCCAAATCTTTGTTGAGTACATTCAGTTCTAGCAGACTCACGGTATACAAGAAGCAAGAGAGCTCAAGGTATTATTGATCCTATATTTGAGTTAATGCAACAAAATAACTTTGGTCTTTTGCCTTCACAACCTCGGCTTCAGTGAACTAGGAGTTTTCCTCCTACCAACGCTAGCTCTCCAATACTAGGTGAATCTTCTATCTCTAGTACTAACAAAGTTCTGTCTATTTGAATCCCTCAAAGGTTTGTCATCCCACCTTTTAATCAGCACATAATGGCAGCTCAAGGTCTATGGGGTAATACTTTTGGCCCTTTGAATTTAACACCTCCATTACATGAACTACCTCAGTTCGAGGAAGAATTTCTATAAATTCTATGGCGATCAGAAAGTCCAACTAGATGAACACATTGCAGCCTTTTGCATAGCTTGTGGTGTGCTTGGGGTTGAACATGAAGACATAGCAGTAAGACTTTTTGTAGAAACACTGCAAGGTACCAATACAGATTGGTTTTACCATCTTCAAGCTTAAACCATAACTAATTGGAATACTCTCAAAACCAAGTTTGAAGCTAGATTCAAACCTGCAAAAGATTCACATGCTTTGTTAGCTCAGCTAACGCAGATGAAGAAAGAGCCACATGAACCCATGGGAAAATTCATCGCTAAGTTCAATAAATTGACAAATAGGATTCTGACAACTGCTCAACCAATGACAGAGAATCTTAAGTGTTTCTTCATCAATACTCAGCTTCCTGAGGTAAGCTTTATGTTGAAGCGGCTTGGCCCTACTGATCTTCCTGTAGCTCAAATTTTGGCTATGAAGGTTGAAGATGATCTTATCCTTGCGGGTAAGATAAGAAGAGATTCTAACAGAAACAGAGGTCAATCCTCTACTGATAATTCTTCCACAAGCACCATGGATCCTATGGTGCAAAAGTTAGCAAATGAATTGCTAGCTTTGAAAAGGAAAATGTCTCAAGGTATGTCATCTCCTTCTTCTTATAGGGATATACCAAGGAGAACATTTCCCAACAATTCATATCAAGGCAATGCTGCCAGAAATCAAGGGCAACAAAATCATCTTCTGCCAACATAGGGGAAGCTTGCCATTGAAGTAGCGCCGGTCAATTCAATGGTTGGCTACTATGAAGCTGAACATGATAGTTCTTTCCAACCTAAGTTGGAGTAGGAGAATGATGCTAATCTTTTTATAGAAGGAGAAGAAGAATTAGCTGGCGACTCTACCATTGGTTTTCTGAATTACCAAGATGAAGCTGAAAGAGAAGGAGAAGTATATGATGGAGCATATGCTATTTTTACCAGGTCCCAATACCAATCAAATTAGCAAGCTGATAAAGGAAAGACAAGAGAGGAACCTTAACCTGTGATTTCAATTGCCAAATGATGAACTCTATTGCCTTTTCAATCAAAGGACTTAGTTGTCAATAAACAAGTAAGTACATCTAACAATCCTATTTCTTCTACTTCTATTCCTCAGACTAGTACTACCACGAATAAAACCCAAAATGATGGATTTCCTTCCTCTATATCTAGTTCATTTCAGCTATTTGACATATTATATCATGCTAGGAAAACGAAAATCCAGATGTCTAAGGTAGAGTATTTACAAGCTAATCCTGAACAGTTTGATAGGTTAGCTAAATATGTGAAAAATAAAGATGTCCCTACAGGACAAGATTCTTCTAAGATTGCTCACAACTCCTCAGAGAACAAATCCACCCAAAATAATCTTTTCACTACTACCCTTGTTTCCCTAGGGAAAATAGAACCTTTCTATGTTTCTTTATTGGTAAATGGTCACAAGTTAAGCAATTGTATAATAGACTCCTAGGCTTCTGATAATGTCATGCCTGCCAAAGTGGTAGATGACCTCGACCTTACTTTGACCAAGACTTTTGGGAGGTGTTTCTCAATGGAAAATAAGCAAGTGCCTTTGTTAGGCCAAATCAAAGATGCCCAATTTGCATTTGTAGCCTTTCTAGACAAGAGGATCAAGCTGACCATCCTAGTGGCTGATGTTCCAGCTTCTTATGGCATTTTTCTTAGACATAATTTTTGTAAAGATGTGGGTGGAGAACTAAACATGGATATATCAGAGGCAAGAATACCTATTAAAGGTATTATGCAAAAGTTGCTTCCTAAGAAGGAGGCAAAATATATTGTTACCCAAACTGAAAATCCAAAAGCCCAAATTTTGTTTGAGTCTTCAGGAATGGGTAACTATTTCTTATCAACTGAAAATACTTCTAGTTCCTCAGATGAGAGTTCAGATATTTTAGATGGAGAATCAGAAGAGTATTCAAATGGAAGTGAAAATGAGAGCATAGTGATGTCAGATTCCTCTCTTTCTGATGAAGAAGAATCTACTAGTTGTAGAAACATCAAAGCAAAAAATTCAAATGATGTTTGGGTTTTAGAATTTGATGGCAGTTGTTCTTCCACCGAATCTAGAGCTGGGGTAGTTTTGATATCTCCACAAGGTGATATCTTTCCTTTCTCCTATAAGCTACAATTTGACAATACCAATAACACCACTAAATACGAGTGCTTGTTGCTCGGAATGGAGACTGCTCGTGTTAAAGGTATTAAAAATCTTCATGCTCAAGATGATGTTGAACTTGTGGTTTGTCAAGTGAGAAATCTTTATCAAACCAAGAATGAAAGGTTGAGACATTACTGCAATCACGTCTAGGAGTGCATCGAAGGTTTTGATGCTTTTCACATCTCTGTAGTACCTAGAGAGTTTAATGATCGTGTTGATTCATTAGCTATCTTTGCCACCCTTATGGTTCCCCATAAGGACTTCAAAGGTAACAAATACACAATTGAGTTGGTTTTCTGACCCAGTGTGCCAAATAATGCTGACCATTGGCAAGTCTTCAATGGTGACAATTAGATCATAGCTTTCTTAGAAAAGATAGATAACTTTGATGAGCTTTATTTTAAAGGTAGTGATTCTCCACCATGTGAATATGTTTCTAAAATAGATTCACAGACTAGTGAGGAGATTCTTCAGCTAAAAGGAAATAAGATTCCTAAAGGTTTGGTTTCTTTAGAAAAGTTATTTGATAAGCATGATAGATATATCAAACAGTAGCAACAACTTGATTAAAGTTCATCCATGGAATTTGAACAAGTAAATTTGAGTTCTAAAGTAGATCCCAAAATGGTTAACATTGGGAAGTGTTGCATTGTTGATGAGAAATTCAAATTCATTACACTTCTTTGCCATTACATTGATGTTCTGGTGTATTCATATGATGATCTTAAGTCTTTCAGACCTAAGGAGATCCAGCATGAGATTCCTGTCAAGGCCAGATCATTGCCTCACAAGCAAAAGCAGATGTAGTATAATCCCAAGATATTAGGTACTATTCTATCTGAAATCTAGAAAATGTTGAATGCAAGGATAATTTTTCCTATCCATTATTCTACTTGGATTGCAAATATTGTTCTTGTGAGAAAGAAGAATGGAGAGATCTGTATATGTGTTGACTTTAGAAATCTCAACTAGTCTTCCTTAAAAGATAACTACCCCTTGACTATTATGGACCAAGTGTTACAAACTATAACTAGTTCAAAGATGCTATCTATGTTAGACAGTTTTTTAGGCTATAATCAAGTAGAGGTCAGCGAAGCGGATCAATACAAGACTGCTTTCACAACACCTTAGGGCACATTTGCATACTGCAGGATGCCATTTGGTTTGATCAATGTTGGCACTACTTTCCAGAGAGAAATGGACCTCACTTTCATGGAAGAGATGGGGAAATTCATTGTGGTGTACCTTGATGACTTGAAAGTTTTCTCTAAACAATGTCAAGATCATGCCTACTATTTACGATAGGTGCCGGAAAGATGTCAAAATGGTATTTCTCTTAATCTTAAGAAATCAGTTTTTGGGGTTACAGAGGGTAAGCTTCTCAATCACATTGGGTCTAGAGAAGGTACTAAGATTGACTCATAAAGAGTCAAAGTTTATCCAAAGCCTTACTTTGCCTACTAGTAAGATTGCAATTCATTCTTTCTTCAGAAAGGTGAATTTTCTGTGGAGGTTCATTCCAAAATTTGCAGAGAAAACCTGTCACATTGTCAACATGATGAAGGGTAAGACCACTTTCCATTGGAGTGCAGAAGGATAAGTAGCATATGAGGACATTAAGAGAGCCAAAGCTCATGCTCCAGTTCTAGTTTGTCTTGATTATATGAAAGACTTCATAATGAACAGTTATGCTTCTGAGCATACACTTTCAGCCATTCTTGTTCAGCAGAATGAGGAAGGTGTGGAGTCTCCTATTTCATTTATGAGCTATCCTCTGAAAGTTCATGAATTGAAATACTCAAATATGGAGAAACATGCTTATGCCGTGGTCAAGGTGGTAAAGCATTTCCAATTTTATATTTTGAATTCACATACTGTTGTTTTGGTGCTAGACACAACACTGAAATCTATCCTAACTCAATAGGAGTTTGGGACCAAAAAAGGCAATTGGATTGCCAAGATTCAAGAGTTTGGTCTAGATATCAAACCTACCAAGCTTGTGCATGGCAGAGGTTTATGTCAGTGGATTGCCAACAATGTACCAAAAGAAATAGGAGATGAAGACGAAGAAGTTGAGGATATGCCAACCATCCTCTTTGTTACTACTACAAATGAGTGGTATTCTAATATTGCTCATTTTCTTACCTATGGTGAGTGTCCTTCTCATCTATCCTATAAAGAGAAATGAACTATCAAATTAAAGGTTGTGAACTATGTCTTGTGGGATAATGGTTTGTATAAAAGAAGCCTTAATGGAGTTTTTCTTCATTGTGTGGATAAAGCACAACAAAGCAAACTACTGGAGTCTTTTCACAACTTGGCTTGTGGAGGACATTTTTATGCTCCTGTAACGGCTCATAAAATTTTGTGGGCTAGGTACTATTGGCCCACATTGTTTCAAGATGCGTACAATTGGGTACGTAGATGTGAGTTATGTCAGCGATTTGTTGGAAGCCCTAAGTTGGCTGCACTACCTCTCAAACCAGTTGTAATTGAAGAACCTTTTCAGCAATGGGGCATTAACTTCATTGGTGCTGTGAACCCACCGTCGAGTACGGGACACAATTTTGTTCTCACCGCAACTGATTATTTCACCAAGTGGGTGGAGGCAATCCCAGTCAAGCATGCTACTTCTGAGGTGGTATGTAATTTTCTTAAAGAAAATATTATTTCCCAGTTTGGAGTTCCAAATAAGATTGTAGCAGATAATGCTACTTTTTTTTTTCCAACGAGATCACTAGTTTTTGCTATGAACATGGGATCATCCTTTCTCATTCTTCAAACTATTATCCGCAAGGGAATGGTTAGGCAGAATCTAGTAATAAATCTCTAGTTACCATTATCAGGAAACTAGTGGAAGATAATCAGAGAACTTGGCATAAAGTGTTGTTTGATGCTTTATGGGCAGACAGGATTACCCCCAAAAGGGTGATACACATGTCACCATTTCAGCTTTTATATGGTCTGAATTTAGAGATAACTATTACCTTGGAGTTGCTAGCATTGAAGTTGGCAAAGGCAGTAGAAGATAGAACTTTTGAAAGTTCTATTGACAAAAGGATAATGTACCTCATTGAACTTGAAGAACAGCGGGCTATGGTACTAGACCATATTACTGAACATCAAAGTTAGGTGAAGAAGCTCTTTGACAAGAAGGCAAAGACTCATGAGTTTCAAATTGGAGATCAAGTCTTGTTATGGGACAAGAGGAGAGAACCAAAAGGAATGCATGGGAAGTTTGATTCCCTATGGAGAGGCCCATTTCTCATTCATCAACTTTGTGGTGAAAATAGCTTCTTGCTGGAGTATCTTGATGGAACACCATTCCTATTGCCTCACAGTGGACAACATCTGAAGCACTTCAATCCTTGAAGTATCAGATAAGTTCATTTGTACATTTGTATAGTTTTTATGTTTTTATTTTTCATTTTTGTTTAGTCTTTTGTGTCTTTTTATTTTTGATAGCTTGACTTAAAACCCAATGGCATGGATGAAGGCACTTAGAGACTGGATTCTTATCCCTTTGATCATTTCAAAGAACAATCGAAGGAAGCTCCCTAGTTAGAACCAGTTGTTGTTCTCAAAATTAGCTACGCTTGATTTTGTAGACAACCCCTATGAAACTTGTCCATTTCGTAGCCTACACTCTAAGTTTGCATTTTGAGGCATGTCTTCTTGACCTCGTGCATAGTCCTCTGACACCTAAGAAGGTCTTGTAACGTTTCTTAGATCGGCTCCTCAAAGTTCAAGAAAATCAGAATAGGTTACAGACTTGTCAAAATATCAATTTTGATCTTTTTTGTTGAGAGTTAGAATTTTTATTTTTCACATGTTAGAGCGGTAAAAATCACCGCTAATGCATGTTTTTGAGTCTTTTCCTTTCTACATGCAAGGGTGGAAAATTTTTCTGCCCTAACATGTTAGTTCCTTTCTACATATGCGTGAGCGGTAAAATTTGCCGTCATTGCATCTAATTAATGACACACTGAGTTAACTCGTGTGGTATTAATTATGATTTTCTAGTTTTTGTTTTAGGTTTTTAAAGGTCTTTTTAGTTGTTTTTTCTTCATTCTTTCTTCTCTCATGTTATCATTTGTGCCTCTTGAGTGTGTTAAGTCATCCAATCAATTCACAAAAGTGGGTTGCAAAATCTTCTTCATTGGAGTTTGACTGTGTTACTTCCATTCATCTTTTCAGGTTAGTCTATTTTTTTCTCTCTTTACCAATCGTTTATTTTGTCTAGAGTTTTGACAAATGGATAATGTGTGTCTAGTTTATATTTCTTTGTTTATCTATCTTTTTGTCTATTTTTTGAAACCCTACGGTTTGTATTTGTTTAAAACCCTAGAGGTTCTTTTGCATTAAAGTTATGACTAAGTGCTTTGTTGTTTATTAGGGTTTCTTTTATGTGTTTCTTATTTTGTGAAGTCCTGAGTTTTTAACATTTTCCTTGTTTGAAGACTTACCTTTTTGTGTTTGAAAGACCTATGCGCAAGCGGTGATTTTCATTGTTCTTTCCAGAGACTAAACTTCCCTAACATGCGCTAGCGGTCAATTTTTCCACCTAAGCATATTATTTCAAACATGTCATCAGTTTCTTTGTAGAACCGACAAATATTGCCAATGATAAAAAGATGTTTGTAAAATCTTATGGTGTTCCGTTGGCAATTTTTTCCGCTAACGCATAATCAAGAAATCTTTCCTCTTATACATGAGAGGTCAATTCTGCCACCCGATTTCTACTTGCAAAATATTCCCAAGGTGTAGGAGTAGTGAAATTCGCCACCCTTACATGAACACTATGAACTTCCCCATATGCTAAGATAGCAAAATTTGTTTCTCAGACACAAAAAGATGTTTTCCCTAAACATGCAAAGTTAGCTAATTTTGCCACTCGAGCATGAGATAACCTATCCCCACATGCAAAAGCGGTAAAAATCACTGCCAATACACAAAGTTCAACCTACATGTAGGGTCGACAAATTCTGCTGCCCTGACACCTGCTAATTATCCCATATATGCTAGGACGGAAAAATTGCCGCCCGTGCATTCACCCCCTCAATTTTTTCTAACTCTGGGATAATTTCAAAAATTGATTTTATGAGCCCGCTTTCTTCTATTTTTTAACCCACTTGTACTCTAGCCCTTTCAAGCTTACTCTAGTAGTCATGATCGTCAACATGCAATTTTCCTAGATTGCCAGTATTTCCCCTAATTGCATGATCATGGCTTTTTGTTGCATTTTCTTCTGTGGATTTTCTCTATTCATTGACATCCTTCTGGTGTTAGTTTTTCAAATGACTAAGCTGTCTCCAAAGAAGTCAAAAGCAATGAAGTATAAGTATCAAGGTGTTTTTCCAATCACCTCAGTTACTTCAAATGTTGATGATATTCGGGATACGGAGATTGGCCATGTGGACATGGCTGAGTTTGTGGAAAGGACTAAGTCTGATAACCCTAGTTCTGCAATGAAGAAGATTATCGATAGCAACATTATATTGGTGTCATCTTTCCTAGTGGCAACTCATAATATAGAGTTTGTTCTTCAACGTGTTAGTTCTACATCAGAGATACTAGGGCAGTAGTGGATACAAATGGTAATGTGATCATAAGATTGGATCCAAAGTTTATTGATAAAGTTTTCATGTCTCCTGCTGCTATAGAAGTTGTGAAACTAGATTTTGCTGAGGCTCAAAAAGAATATGACAAGAATTCTGAGAAGGCAAAGAAGACAATTAATACCAAGTGGCTTAAGACTACAAGGCCAAACTTGTCCAGGTGGACAAGGAGCTTTCCCAAAAGTGATTGTATTGAGGAAGTTGGTGATCTCATAATTCTTCTTAGTAGGATAAGGGGGCAAGCTTCTTCCTCTCTTTTCCATGAATGGATGTACCCTTTTATAAAGGTTATACTTCAAAATAAGCAAGCCATATTTTGGGGTGAACAAATCAGCAATGCTCTTCATGAGTAATTGACTAAGGTATCCACTACTTTTAAGTTCTATATGACTTCCTATCTAGTGTATATAGTAGCTTCAATGAGAATCTTTTCAGGTTTGACTTCTGATGGAGATAGGAGGGTTGTTCCTATGTATCAATACTATCCTCAACTGACATTGAAAGGCTCTATCCATCACTTTAGGAGGGTAAATGATGCCTTCTTTGTAGTGTTTCTATGCCTTTTTGATCCTTAATTAGAACAGAGAAGGGTTTTAGATGAAGCTTGGTCAGTTGTGAATGATTATGTGTGTATGTTCTTACAGTTTTAGACTTTCTCATATTTAAGGGTTGGCTTTTTCCAAGGTTATCCTTATATGTTGCCAAGATTTCCTTTAGATAAACTTGTTCTTATGGAATTATGTAGACAAATGATTGTCATACATAATAAACAAATGGATCTTAAGAAACTAGGATCAAGATTCCCAATTGAAATTGACAGATACTCAATGTCAACTACAGCAAAGGCCAAAGCTATGGAGACTGAGATGCAGTTAGTGACCATGAAGCAGTTCAAATGGAGACCAAGGTTTGTTATAGGGGTGTGAAAGATAAGATCAAAAGGAAGACTCAATTTCATGAGTCGATGGTTGAAGACATCTGGGTTGATCTGAGGACTGGGGAGGAAATCAAAAAACTAGATTATAGCAAGTTATCTTCAGATCAGATTGAGTATCTAGGCCTAGTTGATATTCCTCAAGACATGGTGGATAATGAAGAGTTGATTGATCCTAGGTACAACACTGAGCAGATTGCTAGTTCTCCTCTTCCTCCTATCTAATGGTCTCAGAAAGAATTAACTTCTTTGAGGAAAAGGTTTGAACCTGTGTTGGCTAATACAAACTGTTGGCTCCAAAGTAAAGGCATAACATTGAAGGATTTTGTAACTGGATCTAAAGAAGAAGTTTTGGAGCAAACTGGTAAGAAGGTTGAGCTGAGAACTAAGAACAAAATGATACCCCTAGTACATCCAAGGTTTCCAAACCAAGGATCAAATTTGTGTCTAAAAAGTCTAGGGCTGCAGAGAAAGAGTATGAGGTAGAAGAAATGGAAGTTGAGAAACATAATACTGATGAGCCAGGTACAAAGGAGATGGAGGTTGAGAATAGGTCTTCAGAGGAAAGAAGATATGAACAAGAAAAAGAGATAGGGGAAGGTTTGCAAGATAAAGTTATGTCTCCATAGAGGGATGTATTAGAGGAAGCTAAAACCCTTTCTCCTTTGCCTAATGCATCTGTTTCTATTCCTTTGTTTGTTTTGCCTACTATCCTAGTTTCACCTATTGACATTCTATCTTCTGAATCTTCGTCATCTTCAAGAACAATCTTTGATAATCCTCAAGTTGCTTTTGATAATTTTCTCCATTCTTTTGGATTAGTTCCTAGTATGTCCTCATCATCTTTTGATATTAGAGATTCTTCAATTTTTGATCACTTTGTATTGGGATCTGAGCAAGTTTTCGATGTGGATGTGTCAGGTGCAGTGTTCACTAATACTCCCCCTATTGTTTCTAATTCAAGTACCGGTGCAGTTCCTATTACACCAACAATGGAACCTAATCTGAATTTGAGTACTGCTATGCTTCCTCCATGGTTGTCAACTTATACACCCACAAGAAAGAAACAAGCCATCTCCCCAAATGACTTTGACTTTGGTAAGCTGGTGCCTATCAAGGCCAAGACTCCAAAGAAGCCAAAAATTCTTTCTAGGGTGTTGGGAGATAAGGGGCACAAATTTGTGGAGATTGCAAGACCCCCAAAGGATGCTATGATGGAAAACTTTAGTATGAATGATTACTCTATTTCTAGAATTGAACCTGGTAAAATCACACATGAGAGTGCAAAGACTAACATGAAATCAGCAATGGATATTTTGATTCAAAAGTTTGATAAAGAAAAAGAGATGAAAGATTATTATAAAGCAATGATAGAACAATTGACTACAGTAGTGAGGGAGATTACTTTGAATTCTGAATCAATGACTCCTGAGGCTATTTCTGTTGAAGACCCTATCATTCAGAAGGCTGAAAAGACTCACCTCAAGGGAAAAGTGGTTGAAGAATATTTGGAAAGGATGCGTACATAGTGAATCTCTCTACTTACAGAGGTGTCTAAGAAAATAGGAAAAATGGAGAAAGTTAGAGCAGAACTTGATGATTTGATTGACACTATTTCTTAAGATATTGAGCATTTGGATTAGAGTCACGATAAGTGGATAGAAATGAGAAAGTTGAAAATAAGTGCTTTGATATCAATTTTTGTTATTCCAAATCAGGATTCATTCACCAAGACTAAGGAAGCATTGACATATTAGAGCAGTGTGTTAAAAGATCTAATCAATGACTTAGAAACTGCAAAGAAGCTGAGTGACCAAAGTGACATTAGTCTCTTACACAAATTGGAGGAGCTTCCATGCAATTTGGTGTCAAAGGATAATCAATTTCTTTCTGCAGAGCAGATGACCCAGGAGTTTGGGGATATGTTTCAAAAGGAGTTTGAGGACAAAACCTTTTTAGTAGCCTCTATGGATAATATTCTCGATAACCAGTTAACTTTGGATAATCTGAAGGCCAAGTTAACTAGTCATGCAAAATTAATTACAATAGTAAGGGATTCAATAGTCAGAGCCCGAATGATTTTCAGGAACACAGTCAGTCCGAATAGTTTGGGCATGTAAGCTATGTTTACCATGTATGATGCCCACATGAAGAAAGAAGGCGGTGCAAGTTGAAGCAACTTCTCATCACTTAGTTTATTTTCTATTTTTCAGATGTACTTTTGAATCAGTTTTGGACATTTTTACATGTACTTTTCTTAGATGTAATTACATGTAAAAACATAGGAAGCCCCAAATCAAAAAGGACTCCTTTGTTGAATAATTCATAGTTAGTTGTTCTTTTCCTATTTTTGCTCTCGATCTCTCTTATAAATAAAGAGGACCCCCATTGTAAATACAATCTTTTAGTTATTGAAGTGAAACTCTGCCAAATTGAAGAGCATTTTGAGACTTTGTGTTCAAGTTGTAAATCATATTTTATCAAGTGAATAGAAAAGCAAGCCATCGTTCAGTCTTTGCATTGGAATAACTTGTGGTGTATTAGAAATTGTTCTTATGTCATTTTCCTTATACTATCTTATCTATTTTATCAAATTGTAGTGTGAGTTTGGGTAATCTAGGAGATGTTCTAAAGCTAAATTTTGGAGACTTTGTGCTTTAATAATTATCTTTGGGTTTGTGATTTTATGTGTTTGTGTAAAAGATATTGAGAAGACTTTGAGCTGTTGTTATCTTTTATGATCATGTGCTTTTATCATAGTATTCAGTAAAGACTTTGGGCTGCACCTTATCCTATTCGGTCCTAATTTGTAAATCAGCACAAAGGAACAACGATAGACTTTGTGCTTTTGTGAGTTTCTTGGTTATTTTGATTGGTATTGTGAAATTGCTATTTTAAATTGTAAACATTATTTCTGAAAAAAGAGAAATGGATGATATGGATTCACCCTGAAGATTAGTGTTAGAATAGATAAGTTTGAAATTAGTTAAAAAAGCAAATCTCCCCTTGCTAAAAGGAGAGATTTATCTCATCACACTGTGGGTGATATAACCATTTTGTCATCAGTGAGTTGACAAAAAAATATTCACCCAACACACCGACAATTGTAGATGTATATAACAACTAATTGAATTCCATGTTAATAATTGCATTTGAAGTTGGTGGGGATTTGTTTGGCTGCACAAATAGTTATTTTTATTGATGAGCATAAGATGATTAAACTTTTCATATTCAAAATAAATTGGTCAGAGGTTGTCTCTTGGTGTTGCTAGTTTTCTTTTGTACATGATAAAAAGAACTAGTGCTATTTTTGCCAACTGTTTGATGTAAGTTATTGAATTATATTTTGATAACACATATGAGGCTTCACTAGAATGTCAATGACAATTTGAATGCTTATAGTTGAGATTAGCACTATGACCCAGTTTTGCAGTAGCTACATATGAAATGTGCTAAGTTGTTCAATACTTCTCAAAAAAATCAAAGTCCATATTAGCATGTCCATAGTTTTGGGTGTCAGTGTTGACTAGAATGCACCTTCAGCTAGTTGCATCATGTAGTGTTCTTTTCTTTGATGCTAATAAGTTTTATAGTATTGTTTTGTAAATCTAATATGTCAATCAATTTCAAATCTTTGGGATAGAAGACAATATCTATTTATATGATTTTCTTTTTTATTAGATATGATAATTGTAGATTTCAATTGAAGTTGTTCGAGATTATTTAAGATGAGAGACAATGGTAAATGTTTACTTGCCTGATACAAAAATATAGATTGATGATTATTGGTTACTAGCAACATGCTTTCTTTTGAGATTGTTTGCTTTTAAATGATGATAGATTTAGAATCACACAACTATATTTATTGTGTGTACCTTAGTTATCCTTCTAGTTCCTATTGATTTGATTTTTTGTTTACTCCAATTTGTGCATCATATCTTTTTCCAATGAATCTTTTTTTCCAAAGAATTTTTTTCGAATGAATCTTTTTTTTCCATAAAAGATAGTTTATATATTGATATTTAAAATTCATACATCAATGGTATCCATAGCCAGCTTACCAGATGGTATTCCTGCATCTAATTCATAGGGACCTCGCAAGGTCTGTGTCTTTGAAAATTGACCACGCAGGGTCGTGTGAGACATCAAAATTGGTCTGTATGGCCTAACACCTAAATCTGTACAAATAGAGACATGTATAAAAACCATCCTATCTATGCTTATACCCGCAACCATGACAAGAGTTCTTCGAGACTGTTAATTCAATAAACAAAAAATAGATCATTAGAAAGTTGAAGATGCTCTCACATGAGGTCCAATTCTTGCACCAAGGACTGGAATTCTTGTACCCACTCAATTGCCCATTGACAGCTTCCATCTACAGTATTTTCTTCAGAAATGACACTGCCTTTACCACCTGTTCTCTATGCTCCATTAATACTAGACCTTTCATGTTGAGGAGAAAAGGAAAAACCTTCACAACTTCATTTGGGTCTATGAGTAGAGGAATGTCCTTTGGACAGGGAACTCTGACTCTAATGAAGACTGCACTGAGTGTCCTATCCAAACCACATAAAAGCTCAACTTTGAAGAGCTTATTGATTAGCCCTTTTGCCTCTGCCTTGGCTACTCTTGCATCAAGCATTGCCACAAGGAATCTCAAAGAGATGTTCATATCTATCTTGTAGGTTTCTCCTGTACCTAAAAAATCTCTGCCCAATATGACTTCCACTACCACCACCAAAAGACCATCATGTAGTTGCATTACCATTTTTAATCTTTGATCATAGATTCCCCCCTTAAAGGTCATTTGCCTTATCGAACTTTCCAATTGAATTGGGGTATCTACCCCCATATTTACCAAGCCTTCTATGGAGATGCGAGCAATAAATCTGGAGTTGCCCACCATTAGAGCCAAGGAATGTCGCAAACCTCTTTCTGATGGGCTAAGAGAACAATTATGCCAAAACATGCAAGGGAAGCAATGAGAATAGAGTTAAGGAGGCCCCATCTAGATCTTTCTGTTGGTGTCTTATCACTTCTCATCATTGTTAATGAGCCTGTGAAACCTTTCCTTCATAGAGTGATCTGTGATGATTTCATACCATTTAAAATTGTCTGGTAGCTTTGTGTGAAAATTACTTATGTTTAGTTATCTACCCTTGCATTGAAGACTCCACGTGGCTTGTATGCCCTATCATGTGTGGAGATGATGGCTTTAGTTGTCTCTAAATATTATCGATTTAGATGTCCCTTATCCTATTGCCGACCCTTCCATATCATGTATGGATAGGGTGCCCACCCTTCCACCCACATGCTCTAATTAGGAGTGTCCAATTCCTTTACTCTTATCCCATCCACCCCCTGATTTAATAGGAGGCTTGCTTCAGAGTTGGCCTCTCTATAAATATGTGTGATTGTAACCATTTCGCACCTGTCCAAAAAAATTGGAGGTAAAGTCCATCAATTGTTGACACGGTAGAGGGCAACCCCGTGAGGTTTGAACCTAGGTTGTTAGCACTATAGGCAAGAAACCCCACCATTTCACTATAGGATCTACCCTAGGTAAGGTCCCTCAATTGTTTACATGGTAGAGGGCGGCCTTGTGAGGTTTGAACCTGGGTTGTTGGCACTATAGGCAAGAACCCCCACCATTTCACCATAGGATCTCCCCTTTTTAAACTTACCAGGAGGTTTGAATCTAGGTTGTTGGCTCTACAAGCAAAAGCCCCACCATTTCACTATAGATTCTCTCCTCTTGGAGGGTAAGCAACCTCAATTTTTGATGTAGTAGAGGGTGACCCTGTAGGGTTTTAACCTTGGTTGTTGGCACTACAAACAAGAAGCCCCACCGTTTCACCAAAGGGTCATCCCCTTTTTTTCCAATGAATCTTATTTATATAAATTTATTTATTTAAATATTTTTTTATTTTTGTTTACAAAATCTAAATGTTTATGGGAATCTGAAGCTTCCAGCCCTTTCTATGAGTGTAGAACGCCTCTTGGCATACTAAAATTGACACTATAATTTAGTTGTTGATAAAATGCTGAAAAATAAGGTTGAATGGGACGTCACACTTTATATAGTAAATTTCATTTATTTTCCTTCTATTTTTTTTGTGTATTTATAACTCAAAACTTTAGTGCATGGATTTATTTTTTCCCTTGTTTGATAAATATATATTTTTAAATAAATATTGGAAGTTGTGTGTAATGAAAACACAACTGTTTTGATGAGACGTCAAGTTTTTTCTTGATTATTTATCCAAAATAAGAAGAAAACAATCATCTTGACAAGGAATCTCTCCTCTAGTGCATCATATTTTTCTCAAATTTTTTTGATAAAATTTACTATTTTTTCTTGAGAGGACAATCAACACCATATTTTGGTGCTAATGACCTACTTTTAGTAGAAATAAAAAAATAAATATAAACACTAATTGAAATGTTTTAAAAAATATACTTTTAAAAAGTAGACTTATAGATCTACAAAAGCGTATTTTTAGATTCTTTTAAAATGATTATTTGCATGAGCAGGAGTTGTTAGAACATCAAGGTTTTCAAATAATTTTATTTTTTTGGTAAATGAACTCCAAAGTGATTCTACATATGTTTTTAGTGGATAGTTCCAATTGGAAAAATTGTGGCCTAGATCTAATTTAGCTAGAACGAATCTAGATAGAACATAAGTTTCACCAAAATTGACTTTTAGTTGGAAATACATAAATTTGTTTATGCTAATAAGTTGGTGTTGGTGTGAATACATAATTCGCATGTTAAGTTGACTTAGTGAGTCTTATAGATGTCTAGTTGAGTCTAGTTGTGTGTTGAGTTGTTGATAGTTGGAGTGAGTTGTCTTATCCTCCACATGTGCAATTAGTTATCATCCTCTAATTAACACATGTTGTAGAAATATCTCCACTTTCCACTCCACCTTTCTAGTTTTCACCTTGCCTTTATAAGCAAGGCTCACTCATTGTATTTAATACAGCTTCATATGATCTTTGTATAGAATCATTGCTCCATTGTTTTAGCATCTTCTCTTATCATCTTTGTGTGGAAGGTTGTTTTGATTGCAGGTGATCCTGACTTGCTAAGTCACATTGACACTTACATGGTATCAGAGCCAAATCTGTAATTTCCTTCCCTCATTGGAGAGCTTCTGCTTGAATCTATGTTTTAGGAGCATCCTAGAGAGAAACGGACATCATTGTTGCAATCAGGAGGCCCAAATCTCTATGGATCGGCTATCCAAACATCCAAATCAGAGAAGTTGAAAAAAAGGCAAATTTTTTTTGCCTCTACCCCTCCAACAATAGGGAATATTCCCTGCGCAGAAGGAATCTTCACCGGATCTGGGGCTTCATCCTGTGTAGGCGTCTTTCAAATCGGTCATCATCACATCCCTTGGGTATTGGTTTTGTCCTCTGGTTATTGTATTTGGCTTGGGGAACTTTTATTTCTATCTGAATATTGTTTACAAAGAAAAAAAAAGTGTTTTGGGTACCAACAAAGTACCCTGCTCTGTCGGCCTCGTACTCTGTGGGTTCCCACCAGTGGGCAGGCTCAAAGGCCCCACTGGCCCCTTCATGTAGGCTTAAGCCTCAATAGTTTTTATCTGCAGATCAAATATTTACAGAGTTTTTGGCAGCCTTTCAAATTTCTAGCGGTTCCCGTGTTTTTTGTCTTTGGCCATATTTGCTTTATCTATGGCAGTGGGCATCAGTAGTTGTCACATCTATTAGTGGTTTGGATCTTGCATTTGGCAGACAAGTTTCTATAGTTGGCAGTTTCAAAGATGACATCAACATTGGCCTTTGCACATTCAATCTTAGCAGTCATAAATCCACGGATCCAGTGTCTCGCGGTCTATATCAGACTGCATGTAATTGCCAGTTGTTTCTATCATCCAACATCCGGTGTTCATCCAATTGGCATTTTCCAGTGGTCCTCTAAATCTTCAATCTATATTGTTTTATTTGGTAGTTTATTAATCCAAAAGCGCATTCAAATCCACGGTCAACGGTCAGCGGTTTCAAATAGTTTGAAGGTTAATTAAAACCCCTGTGGGCTCATTTCAAACTATGGCTTTGACCTTAAAAAATTCACAGATCTTATAAAAATTTTGTAGGTTCTTAACCTTTCTCTGGCAATGGTTTAGATCTTGGCAGTGGAAAACTTCACTATAATCAACAGAACCTTTAAAAGTCTGCGGATCCACATCGACGGCAATCTTGATCTCATTTGGCAGATATTTGATCATACAATATTTGTTTCAACAAAAACTATGGTAGTTTGATCACCTGCCACTGTTTGGACTGAGTGGTAAACTTGGCAGTTTGGCATTGCACTTGGTCTGCTCAGCGGGAGCCTTTGGCTTGAGCCCCGCCATCCTGTATCGAGTATCGTTGAATTGACAATTTTTCACCTATATCGGTTGAGGTGGATTTGCACTATAACCAGTAGTTTTTTTTCCAAATACTAGGTGGTTTTACTAGCCCCGACCCAATGGCATTCAACATGGTTAAAGGATAAGTCTTCGGCGGTTTGACAACGGATTCGGCAGCCAAATATTTGTAGGTGGTTTCCCTGCCAAAACCACTTAGAACAAAACCATAGTTTTGCCTTCTCAGGCAGTTTTCGACCAAACAAGACAGTTTCCATACTGTAGACAGTTGGTTTTCTAGCCGATAGTTGTTTTGCGATAGCAGAGAATATCCCAGCAGTTTGAGGGAATATTCCATCAGAAGGCCCTGTTTTGCCCCTCAAAGTCCTAAAGTAGGGCTTTTTTTGCTTTTTACATAACTTTTGCCCAGGGTGTCAAAATGGGGCAAACAAGATACCTTTGGAAAGATGACAAAGAGCACTTCATAGTGGTATCAGTTATTTTCACAGTTTTTTCTATTTGATAGCATTTATTGCAGGTTGAAGATAGATCTCTCTTTTTGGCTCCCGAGCTCATAACTTTTTGCCACAATCTCCAATTTTCACGATTCAAGTGGCATCAGAAAGGTACTAACGAGCTCTACAAAGCCACCTATGAACTTTTCTTAGATTTTTGCTCTAGGTGTTTTTTATTTCATTTGTTGATTTTTGGCATTTGAGTGATAACTTGAGCATTGTGATACTTGAGAAGGTGAAATTTGTTAAATGAGAGGATTTGTTTATTGTAATACATCATTGTGAGTGATTGTAATCTCACTCAGATCTCTTTTTTATGAGATTTTGATTGTTTTCTCAATTTTGGTCCCTTGAGGACAATTGTAAAATGCACTAAGTATAAAGTGCCACAACAAATTGGAGGGGCTCTCTTAATAGTAAAGGGGTGTTGTTGTGTTGTTATCTATCTTTTTCATCATGGATGTGCCTCAATTTCCACTTTTAACTCCATATAATTATCTTGAATGGAAGAAAAACATGGAGTTTGTGTTGTATAAACAAAAGTTACATAGAATAACTTTAGGCACGGATCCTGAACCCACAAGTGCTACTGAGAGAATAAAATGGTTAGATAGAAGAGATGAGGCTTATGGCACACTTTGTCTTGCTATTTCTCTAGATCTAAGATTTCATGTTGAGTCTTGTACTACACCAAATGAGATATGGACAAAACTGGACAATCTATTTGGCAAGCAAGATAAAATAAGAAGGTTCAAATTGGAGAATGAGCTAATTACACTTAGTCCTTAAGATTTTGATCAAATTGAAGATTTCTTCACCAAGTTTAAGTCTCTCAGGTTGCAACTCAAACAAAGTGGTCTTAAGAAAGAAGATGAACAATTGATTCTCTCCATTCTTGCAAAATTAGGTCCTGCATATTTAGTTATGTTTCTACTTTTTATGCTACAATGGATGCCTTTGGTAGTGAGTTTAAAATGCCTTCACTTGAGGAGTTTGCTTCACAACTCACTAGGGAATAGGCCAAACTACTACATATGGGCACATTGAAGTCTCCTAGAAAATAGGCTCTAGTTGCAACATAAAGCACAAAAGATCCTAAGGCTTCACATAATAAGGGAAAGAAACATAAGGATTCAAAGTCTAATGAGAAAGAGAAAGAATCAAAGAAAACCCCCAACTCTTTTTCCAAAGAGGAGTCTAATAAGAAGAAGAAGCCAAAGTGTTCTTATTGTATGAAATTGGGTCATGATGAGACTAAGTGTTATGAGAAAAAGTTTGAAAAGATGTCACAACTTCTTCAAAAACATAACATTGAGTATTCTCCATTAACAACAATTTTACCCAAGTCTTCTTCTTCGCCACCATCATCATCTACATCTACAAGAATAGCAAGCATTGCTAATGGGTCATACAAAGGAAAAGGACAAGCACTCTTTGCTTCTACAAGTCTACAGTTAGAGAGATGGCTTCTTGATTCAAGAGCTTCTCATCATATGGCATCTTCACATGGGATGTTCTCTTCATTTCAATCATGTACTTCGCCAGCTATTTTGCTAGGTAACAACACATACATGCAGGCAATTAGAAAAGGAAATATTGATGTTGGTCAAAATACATTCAACAATGTGTTGTGTGTACCTTCCTTGATAACCAATCTCCTTTTCATCTACCAGATTACTCATTGTGGTGTAGGGAAGATAGTTGAGTTCACGCCTGATTATGTGATCATATGGGACTTGGGGAGCAAAGATATCATTGTTGTTGGGATGGCTGATCATGCATCTCGCTTGTACACTTTCTCCCATTTTGTTTCTGATGATGATGTAAATCCATTGATTGCTATTCACACTCATGCATCAAGTGTGAATCATGTTTCAAAGGAGAATCTTGGTCACTTGAACCTTGGTGTTCTTGCATCTACTTCGGTTCCTGAGACTAGTTTTGAGCTTCCTCTTCCTCCTGCTTCTTCAAAGATTAGCATTGACATAGCTTCATCCACTTCAGTTGAGTAGGATATTCTTTGTCTTCGAGATACAGGTTTATGGGATGAGTACTTGACATGTATTGTAGACTTGTTTTGTGAGTCCTATCTTGATGACTTGGAGAACATCATTGATGACATTCATCTCCTCTTTGAAAGAGTTGATTCTTCTACTTCGGATGAGTAGGTAGCTTCTTCTCCTCTTCACTTGTCATAGTTCAGAATTGAGTTGGAGTATCTTGACCATCATTCAGAGGTTTCTTCATCTTTGGAGATTGATGATCTTGAGTTTTTATCTTGTCTTAGATGGTCACATTCTTTGATTGGGCATGCAACACCTAATTATATGACATCTTTTGGTTGTGACATGTGGACACTTGAGTAGTTTTTAGATACATCGTAGATCATGAGGCTTTTTCTCTCATTCCTTGAGATGGAGTTTCTTCTACATCAACCTTTGGACTTGTTTCTTCCTAAGGGGAGGAATGTTGTTTGCAGGTACATGACACTTTCCAGTGTTCATCTTCAGGCATTCACCATCGGCATAGGAGCTACTTCATTGTGGGGGGGACCTATAGTCTCACACTACTCTCCTATGGGGGGTAATTGATTGTACATATGTGTTGGATGTCATTCTTGGTGGGTCTTGAGTCCTCCTTCCATCACATCTTTCATTTGTTTTTTGCATTCTCACTTTTGGAGGAGTTTTGTCCCATGAGGTTTTCTCCTTTTCTCCATTTGAGATTTTTTGTACATGGGTACCTAACATGGCCTAGTAGCTAGGACCCATCATCATTGCATCTTTGTTTTAGTCAACTTCTCCCTAAGTTGTACTTAAGGGCAGGTGTTGGTGTGAACACATAATTCACATGTTAAGTTGACTTAGTGAGTCTTCTAGATGTCTAGTTGAGTCTAGTTGTGTGTTGAGTTGTTGATAGTTGGAGTGAGTTCTCTTATCTTCCACATGTGCAATTAGTTATCATCCTCTAATTGACACATGTTGTAGGAATATCTCCACTTTCCACTCCACCTTTCATTCCATCTTTCTAGTTCTCACCTTACCATTATAAGCAAGGCTCACTCATTCTATTTAATATAGCTTCATATGATCTTTGTATAGAATAATTGCTCCATTGTTTTAGCATCTTCTCTTATCATCTTTGTGTGGAAGGTTGTCTTGATTGCAGGTGATCCTGGCTTGCTGAGTCACATTGACTCTTACAGTTGACCCAAAGTGTGACACACCTTTGAACTTTTACCCCCTCATTTTTTAAAGGATCATCACCACACATATATAATATAAAGAAAATGTCAATATGCTAGGATGGTATTGTATGGTAGAGGATCAATGGTTTGAAATCTATATTGGTTCTAAAATGCCAAACATTGGAGGATGCTTTTGAAGGCCCAGCATGCACCCAGATTGTTACACTTGGAAGGAACTATTAGTAGAAGTACCCAGTCAAAGAGATATAATCCCACATCTGAAAAGTGTTACAAATGAATTTGTGTGAACATCTATTTTTCTATGTTTGCTTGTTGGGTAATTTAGTTAGGCTTAAAATACTATTGCAAGCATGAAATTTCACATGTATACTCTAGCACTTGTAACCATAGGAAGGTTGAAGGAATACGCTGATAGGAACAACTGACGAGTTTAAAAACACAACCTTTAGGCTCTGTTTTGTGTTTCAACGAGTGAAACACCATTTCCATTGTGAATGACTATTTCTTCCTATTTCCAAAGTATGTCTAATTTTTGGGTTTTCCTTAAACATTAATCCTGCATTTCACTTATGTTTTTGCTTTGCCTTTCCTTCACCACGGAGTAACATTTTGGTAAGTAATTATTTTATGTGTAAATCTGGTGGTTTAGTTAGTTAATATTGTTTTTTTTTAATAATTTATTTTCTTAGAAATTATAATTAAAGTTAAAATATATAATTTTTTAAATGATTTTTGTTTTTAAAAATTAAGTGAAAAACATATTTTTAATATATATATAATCTGTTGCTTAAACACAACCTATAAATATTTTGTTTCTCGTCACGTTGCTGTTGCAGTTATAGTTTCTGTTTCTCATCTTTGGTAACATAGCCTCCATGTGAGAGTTGCATGGATATACATTACAAGTGAAGCAACAAGCTGGGGATAGTCAATTGTGTGGGTACTGATCTAGGTGAGCAATTTAGATGACATGAGTCATCTTGAGTAGCTTAGTGATCTCCATGTTATGTGGCTAACACTGATGTGTTACACTTATTTTCTTATCCAGGGAATGCCTACTAGAATGCATAGATGTGGAATTGAATAATCTGATTATAATTGAGAATATACTGCTAATCAATCTGCAGGAGCAAGTACGAGATAGTTCGTTTGGCCTTTTTTCCAATCTTATGGAGGCCTTGGTCAACTTTGTCATGAATGGGGCATTGCTCCTCCTCAAGATAAATGGCATCAAATTGTTATAGGAATATTATCAGTCTCCATGTAAGCTAAAATACAACTGTTGCCAACAGCAACATATGATGCCATTGCATGGAGGTCATTTGTCATGATATATGAGTGGTTTTCTTGATCCATACCAAACCAGATAATTTATAGTTATAAGGCTAGTTTAATTGTGCTAAACAGAGATAATATCTGATAGACTACCATGAATGAAATGATGGAGGCAGCTCAAGACTTCTTTGAATTCATAGAGGAAGAGAAAATGAGGTACCTTACTTTGGACACAACATCTAAATTCCCCTATGCATCGAGCTTTAACTCGTAGAATTAAACGCCTCGTGTAGGCATATGATATTTTGTCTTTTCTACAATCAACTGGAAGCTAAATCAATGCCTCATAGAGGCATTCATATAGTTTTTTTTGAGTAGATGAAAAGATGGACAAAGGGACACAGTTGAAGGGGGGAGTTGACCTCTTCCAAAGAAAATTGATAAAGGTGACAGGAAGAAAAGGATTCTAGGTAAGTTTGTAAAGAGCGAAAAGAGACCACCAAAGAAAAGGGTGTGTAGATTGGCCTGCCAGAGGAGGATAGCAAGGATGAAAGTTGCTAAGACTGAAGGGATGATTGGATGAAGAGTACGCTCCCATCAAAAGCTAATAAAAGGAATAAAGGAGAGATGAATAAAATAAAGAAGGAAAGTAGCTTGGCGTAGATGAATTGAGAGAGGCAAACAAAGTAAACAAGATGAACAGGGGAGTCATATATAGGAGAAAGTCATTGAGGGGAGGACTGTCTTCATCAAGTTTCCTTC
The DNA here is from genome assembly GCA_027924645.1 of Cunninghamia lanceolata. Classification (NCBI taxonomy): domain Eukaryota; kingdom Viridiplantae; phylum Streptophyta; class Pinopsida; order Cupressales; family Cupressaceae; genus Cunninghamia; species Cunninghamia lanceolata. The sequence continues at coordinate 606,525 of BSBN01000484.1, forward strand.
AAAACAAAACAAAAAAGAAAAACGTCTTGTGCCAGGAAAAAAGGAACCCACAGAAGCATCAACATGTTATCTCTTCAGGCACTTACCAGGTCATCTATTTGTTTCCCATTTTCCAACATTGTTATTAAAAAACTTTTGACAGGGAGTGCAAATATTTCTTAACAAGAAAGAAGGACAACCGTACGACAATCCAAAGAAGAAATGATAGAATTGCAAAAGATGAGTAGGTGAAAGGTTACAAACCTGCGTCTTAAGTGAAAGGCTTGAACGATGCGCAGATCAGGGCAGCAATACAAAACGCCTGAAATAGATCTGTTCTTCTTCATTGCACAAAATATTTCTGTTGTTGCTTCATTTGAATGCCTCTTCTATGGACGATTTACATATTCTTCTTCACATACTTGTGCAGTCAAATGAAAAGATAATTTTGTAACACATGAAAAGTTTAATTAGTATGAGTGGCCATTGTTCCATGTTTATAATGTGGTCCCTACAAACACCAAAGTGATTTATCAATATTGAATGAGTGTCCTATTCGTGATAAGGTTACTTACTATTTCTAATAAATATTTATTGACTTCTTGTATGGTGGTGTTGATATTATTTGATTTTATTATTGACTAGGTCCATTAATCTTTTACAGATTATTTTATTTGATTTTGCTTGGTCCAATATCAAATTGATTTGATATTTTATTATTGACTTAGGCCCTTTCAATATTTTATGGATTATTTTATTTGATTTTGTTTGGTCTAATATCAAATTGATTTGATATTTCCCTATGAGGACATCTAATTGATTTGATTTTAGGTATGGGTTAAAGTCAATATTGCATTCATTGCTTCCCTCAATTCACGTGAAGGCATCAATAAGAGGTAAAATCTCATAACCAATCATATTTTTTTGCAGAGGCTACAAACTATAGTCATAAGAAAAATAAAACAATATGATTCATCAATAGTTCAAAGAGCTAATGCAATAGTTTTGCATATCGAATGCAAGAGTACCATGCCATGGTAGGTACTAATAAGATTGAATTAAAAAAAACACAAGAGATCAATTCTTACCAAATAACCTAATAAAAGATGAGGTTCAATTCAAAATGTAAGTAAAATTGACAAAATGATACAACTAAGAGCAAAAAAGGAATGGACTTCATTCAATAGCAAAAAAAGATGTGTCTTATCTTATAGAAACCCAAAACCAAGATTAAAACTAAAATTGAAAGTTCAATTTTAATTGATTACATACTTATAATCTCACTTTGACACCCAATGAAGACTCATACTTATAATCTTCTAATACTTAGAACCTCATTTTGGTGCCCAATGAAAACTCATACTTATAATCTTCTAATACTTATAATCTCATTTTGGTGCCCAATGAAAACTCATAATCTCATTTTGATACTTACAATCTCATTTTCATACTTATAATCTTACTTTCTCCCCATGAAGACTCCTTTTGACAATTTTATCACAGTTCCTTCTGTATACCATGGAAAAGGTAAAGTTGTATCTTGGCCTTCAATTTTAGCTTAACCATGACTGATAACAGGTTTCTGAATGTAAGCGAAGTGTATGGCACAGTGGCCAAGGATTCCGTAGAGCTTAAGCCCCACGATCCCCTTGAGCTTTTCTCCTTCCTTTCTTCCCTCACTCCCCACCATCATCTCGCCTGGGATGTGGGCACAGGCACTGGCCAAGCTGCCATTGAGGCAACTTCTTTATCTTTCTCACACCTTTTCTCTTTATCCATCTTATCATAGCCTACTCTTTAATGGGTGTTAATGGTGAAGCAAGTGTTAATGTTTGTTGCCCCATATGTAGTGACCAGTGCTATTGGGGAGTGCTTCATGCATTTTGGGAGGTTTTACGTGTCTTGTGTGTGTTGCCCCATATACAGAGACCTATGCCCTTAAGTGGTGTATCATGTATTATGGGAGGTTTGTTTACTTTCCAGTACTTGCATTTGCATTTCCTATATATGAGAAAAAGAAAAGAAAAGATATCATTTCTATCTTCCATGCATTAATGTGTCTTCTATGCATTAACTATCTGCTCTGTGTTCTGCATCACTATAACTGTCTTCTCCTTGTTTTGTGTGCCTGTTACTATTTTCTATGTGATTTGCGTGTCTTCTCCATGCTTGGTGTGTTTGTTGTGTTTGTGACCTTACTTTAATGCATGTATGGGCCTCATGTTCATACATACGTTAAAGTGGGGGCTAAATGTAACGTCAGAAAATGTCCCCTTTGGGGCTTTTCCCTCATAAGGTTTAGCTCCCGGGTCTTTAGAGTGCATTTAGGACATTTTAGTTCATATATTAGCATCCCGACAAAATAAGACCTAAGTCCCATGGCAAATAGGACCTAGGAGGACCCCTTGAGCTGTACCCTACCTAAAATAGGGGGCAACACTTGGTCGCCCGCGCCCTAGTCCTGCCCTATTCTGGGGTAGCCCCAATTTCTACATGTCAGTTAGTAATTGTTATTAGGTCCCTTTGCCGACACGATAAGTTTGAATTTCAAATATCTTGGTGGGAGTGCTTGTAGATGCATATATAAGCATGTGTAGGCATTCATTTGAAAACTAGATTTCAAATAGATGATCAATGTGAACTTTTGGCATCCTAAGGTGATTCAAGGCTTTCTATTGTGTTGCAAGAGCAGACTTGTGTGTTTTGTGTGTTGATATTTGCAGATTTGAGCATCAATTCCTTCATGGCATAAAGAGCATCTTCTTCCATGAAAGCTTCACTACAAGGTGACATATCATTATGTTTTTATCATTGATTCCTTTAGTTTTTGGCATCTACCTCACAAGGGCACGCCCTCTCTATCTGACAATGGTGTTCAAAGACTTAAGTGTCCTCTGAGGTTTGACTGAGGCAAACTTCTAAACACCACAACCCCCAAACCAAGTCTTGTGATTACAGGTTACAGGTGTCATATCTGGGAAAACTGGAGTTGTAAGAAGGCTAAGAAGACATCAAGAATTCAGGATCTGAAGGAAAAATGGACAAAGGAGCACTTCTAGGACTAGGGCGTTCACTCCAGTGTCCTCCGCAGACTAATTATAGAAAATAGAAGTTACAGAGCTAATCAGTGTCTGAAGGAGGTCCAGATTCCCCAAAAAAGCAAGTACCTTGGACTTGGGCTCCCACTCTAGTATCCCCAACTATTCCACTTTGGAACCCCAAAAATAGGTATTCTGTAATTTGACATTTTACTCTCATTTGCAAGAGCTTTTTCTGTAATTAGGGTTTTAATGGTCAATTGAGCATAGGAGAAGGAAAATTTGATAATTAATTCCCTAATCCAAGTTTCCCTACATCTGCAAGTGACCTAGGGTATGATAGTGCTCGCCACTTGACCTTAGATCCTTCAATGTATAGTGGAGAGGCAGATTTAAACACCTAAACAACAAAAGATTATCAAATCTAATTTTCCACTAAACATTTTGGTGAACCCATGTCTTTGAACTTAAATTGCAACTTGCTGAGTGTTTTTCTACAGATTTGGTGTGATTTCATTCATTTATTTGGTCATTTAATTTATTACATTGAGAAAAAATTTTAAAAATTGAAAAATTGGAAAATTAAAAAAAATTGCATTGTTGGGCTTACTAAATTCTATCATTTCTTCCTAAATTTTCCTAATTCATGATTTTTACATTAGATTGATATAAACTACAGAAAAATACAAAAAATCAAAATTTTGCCTTACATTTTCATCATTTAATTGCTAGGGTTTTGTGGAAATTTTGTCAATTTTATATAACCTAGTAATTCCAAAATCTAGGGTTTGTAGGCAAAATATTTTATCAAATTTTTCTACTGATTTTAGAGGCTCATTCAAATTTTCATTTGGCTTTATTCTTGCATTTTAGTGTGAATTTGCATTTTTGCATTGAAAATTTCAACAACTAGCAATTTTGGTGCAATTTCATTAAATTTGCATGGACATTTTGCATGTTTAGGCTTGAAAATCATTTTCAAATCTGAGAGTATGTAATTTCCATCATAAATCAGACATTAAATCATTCGCATAGAATTTGTTCCAAAATTTCAAACCTAGGGCTTCAAAAACGATAATTTTCACTAAAATTGGCCTTATTGACTCTCCAAACTTGCACCACAAGTGTGTTGTGAAAGATAATTTTGCATTAATTTTATTTTATCAGGGTAATAATTTTCTTCCCCTCATAAAAAGCTTCACAACACCCTTTTAACGGGCTCTTGTAGTGAAAATTTTGCAAAAAACTACACATTTTGGCAATTTTGGCCCTAGGGTTTGACCTAGTTTGCACTCCAAGCATGTTGTGATCAATTTTATGGATTGAGGTGACTGATATTATTTATATTCTTTTCTCTCCCTCCTAAAATTTCTTACAACACCTCTTTTGCTAGGTCTTGGAGTTGAAAAACCGTGAAAATAGCCTATTTTTGCTATATTTTCACTAGGGTTTGACCTTAAATTGCACTAAAATCATGTTGTGTTGGGTATTTTGGAACCATGTGGTTTTTATTACTGCTATTATTTTCTTTCCATCATCATTTTCCTCACAACACCCTTTGTTATGCTCTTTTGCATTGAATTTTGGTGAAAAAATGCCCATTTTTACATATTTTCGCTACATTTTGACTTGGCAGTATCTTGGATTTGCATCAAGACTATGTTGACAGTGATATACTACTTTTTTTGACTGATATAAGTCATATAACCTTCTTCCCTTGGCTTAAATCCTCATAGCATCCTTTGTTTCATTCATTTGCATTTGAAAAGCATTGAAAAATCAAGCATTTTTCGCTACTTTTGCTCTTACCTTTTGCACCAATTTTGAAAAGCTTTCAAAATCTAATTTGGAATTAGTTTGAGCATAACATCATGGCCTCTAATCATAATAGAAACAATAGGTTCCCTCCTAGACCTTACATGAAAAGAAAGGTTCCTGAACTTGAAATTGCCTTTACTCCTCATGATAGAACAACTGGAGAAAAAGAAGGACCTCTTTACATTACTATGAAAATAATGGGAAACCCTGTGAATGGAAGTCTTATCGCTCCTAATTGCATGACTAATATTTCCATTGAGGAGTTCATCTTTTCACATCAACTAATGCAAGGTTCTTATGATCTCTCGAGCATGATGATTAAGACACATAAGGGAACCTTTATCAAGCCTTTGGGTAAGATATTTTTCTTAATAACATTATTCAGAAAACATGTCGAACAATGGTTCAATGTTGTCCCTATTTCTGACCTTTTTTGCATTAAATTGGGACATCTGTGGCTAAAATACATGAAATCTATCCCTTCAACAATACACCATTGTCTGAAATTCCCTCTGGATGGCTGTATAATCACCGACCCTTAGAACAAGTATAAACCTTTGGTTCAGGAAAAACATTACAAATTGAATTACTTTTGGGATAAAACTGAAGTACCTAGTCCTCCTACACAAGAAATGACAAAAGAGAAATAACCTGCATGTGAAGAGAACTTTAGACCAAAAGGACAAAGTCCCTATGCTGAGGTTCCTCCCCCGAAATCGTTACAAGGATCGGGAGACCATTATCAACAACAAAGTGTTCCACTGCGACAAATGAGGTTTGATCACAGTGCTTCATTTTCTAATTTGCACAAGCCTATGAAAGAGAATAGTCCTATCTTACAAAAGATAAGTGGTAAAACAAAACGAAATAGAAAAGCAAGAGAAAGAAGGAGAAGAAGACAAGAATATGCTATAAACCTTGCCTCTCAACAAGAAAACACTGATCCTAACATTCAACCAAACAAAGACAATCCAAATGATGAACAAGATATGAATTTGGCTATGGTACCATATGTCCCACTATCCTCCATCATTAGGGAATGGGATGATGACAACGACGATTTACTTATAGATAATTTATAGCCTAGAAGGGGCCCTATAGGTAAGTATCTCTAACCCTTTATCTCTTTCATGATGTGCTTCCCCAATGATGTGTTATGTGTTGTTTAGGCCTCCTAAGATGACCTCGGATTCTCCCGTAAGGTTTGGGATACCAGGAGACCACCTCTGTTGTGACCTTCTTTTATTTGTATCATCATTCTTCCAAATTACCTCTCTCTAATTTCATTGTTGTGTGTTGTGTCTTACAGACATAGCGTTGTGGTTGGTGACTTGGGGGCACCCTCCTACATGACTGTCCCTAAGACACTTGTTTCTCCTCTCTTATTTATTGTTTCCCTTCCTCTAGTGTTTCCATCTAGCAGGCAGATGATGACAAACATTTATATTGATGCGGACCTAGTGTCCCTTTCGAGAGCAATCAAAAAATGGACTATAGTTCCTAATATGACGATGGGGTTGTATATTTTATCTGACGCTTGGCTAGTGGAAGCACTCATGCTTTCCGTGTAGTGAATTTCATGATGTTTCCATCACATTTACAAACCTTAACAATAGTGCTGCTCTATGCATCTTTGTTTGTCTTTGAATCTAGCCTTGGTGGTACTAGATTCAGAGAGCTTCATGATATAGCCCTTGGTTATCCTCGAACTTTGAATTTGTTCTATAACCTTGGCCCTTTGTGTAGTTAATCATATGCATTGATGTTGTTGTTTATCAATATTTCGTAGACACTAACATGTTTCTTGCAGGGATGTGTTTGTGGGAACATTTGGCGATTGTAAAGTACATGTCACCTCCGAGGGGCAGGGCTTTGTGAAAGTCAGTGTTCCCATGTGTGTTTTCTTCCTACCTTAACGTGCTTGATATCAATAACTGATATCAACCACCTTAAGATGGTAGCATATAAGGTAAGTTGTCTGTTATAGATGTTAGCAATGTGCTTGACCTCAGATGCAAAGACTTGCGCCCTAGGGTAGTGCATCGTGCATCCTGAGTTTGTTTGCAATCAATCAATCAATCATTTAAACCCTCTGTGAAGGTGGGATATCGAGCATATCTTTTTTCTTAAGCCCTCTATGGAGGTGGGGATGGTGTATTTGTCAGAGTAGATTGCATCATCCTGTCATTTTCAAAAGTCCTCTGTGGAGGCGGGGAGCGGTTCTATGACTAACTCAACCCTTAAGCATGTCTTCGGTGATTGTTGTGGCGAAGCTCAATCGTCAGTGTGTGTCTGTAATGTGCTTGAGATGGTGATGAGCCTAGAAATAGGGAACACCATCGCTTGTCTACTGTGTTTTCTTCGTGTCTTCAAGTGTGTGTTTTTTGGCGTGCTTGTTTTGTATGGCATGTTTGTTGCCCCATATGCAGTGACCAGCACTCTTGGGGAGTCCTTCATGCATTTTGAGAGGTTTTGCATGTCTTGCGTGTGTGTTGCCCCATAGACAAAGACTTGCGCCCTTAAGTGGTGCACCGTGTATTATAAGAGGTTTGTTTACTTTCCAATACTTGCATTTGCATTTCATATATATGAGAAAAAGAAAAGAAAATATATCATTTATGTCTTCCATGCATTAATGTGTCTTCTATGCATTAACTATATGCTCCGTGTTCTGCGTGACTGTAACTGTCTTCTCTGTGTTTTGCATACCTGTTACTATTTTCTATGTGATTGGGGTGTCTTCTCCATGCTTGGTGTGTTTGATGTGTTTGTGACCTTACTTTAATGCATGTATGTGCCTCATTTTCATACATACATTAAAGTGGGGCCTAAATGTAACATCAAAAAATGTCCCCTTGGGGGCTTTTCCCTCATAAGGTTTAGGTCCTGGGTCTTTAGAGTGCATTTAGCACATTTTAGTTCATATTTTAGTATCCCAATGGAATGAGACATAAGTCCCATGGCAAATAGGACCTAGGAGGACCCCTTGAGCTATACCCTACCTAAAATAGGGGGAGGACTTGAGCGCCCATGCCCTAGTCCTGCCCTATTTTGGGGTAAACCTAGTTTCTGGGTTTCGGTTAGTGACCGTTATTAGGTCCCTTTGCCGACACGGTAAGTTTGAATTTCAAATATCTTGGTAGGAGTGCTTGTAGATGCATATATAAGCATGTGTAGGCATTCATTTGAAAACTAGATTTCAACTAGATGATCAGTGTGAACTTTTGGCATCCTAAGGTGATTCAAGGCTTTATATTATGTTGCAAGAGCAGACTTGTGTGTTTTACATGTTGATATTTATAGATTTGAGCATCAATTCCTTCATGGCATGAAGAGCATCTTCTTCCATGAAAGCTTCACTACAAGGTGACATATCATTGTATTTTTATCATTGATTCCTTTGATTTTTGGCCTCTACCTCACAAGGGCATGCCCTCTCTATCTGAAAACAGTGTTTAGAGACTTAAGTGTCCTCTGGGGTTTGACTGAGGCAAACCTCTAAACACCACAACCCCCAAACCAAGTCTTTTGATTGCAGGTTACAGGTGTTGCATTTAGGAAAATTGGAGTTGTAGGAAGGCTGGGAAGACATCAGGGATTCAGGATCTAACAGAAAGACAGACGAAGGAGCGCTTCCAAGACTAGGGTGCTTGCTCCAGTGTCCTTCGCAAATTGATTCTAGAAAATAGAAGTTACAGGGCTGACCAGTGTCTGAAGGAGGTCCAAATTCCCCCAAAAAGCAGGTACCTTGGGCTTGGGCACCTGCTCCAGTGTCCCCAACTATTCCGCTTTGGAACCCCAAAAATAGGTATTCTATAATTTGGCATTTTACTCCCATCTGCAAGAGCTTTTTCTATAATTCAATAATTTTTTGTCATATTTTTATAATTAGGGTTTTGATGGTCAATTGAGCATAGGAGAAGGAAAAATTGATAATTAATTCCCTAATCTAAGTTTCCCTACATATGCAAGTGACCTAGGGTATAATAGTGCTTGCCACTCGACCCTAGTTCCTTCAATGTATAGTGGAGAGGCGGATTTAAACACCTAAACAACAAAAGATTATCGAATACAATTTTCCACTAAACAAATATAAAAAGAACTATAATCAACCTATAGAAAAGAAAATTGTGAACACAAATTTTTAGATTTTAATCTGTAGGGGAGCTTTATGCAAAAGTTTAAATAACTTTAGGAGTCTTTTTGAAGTCAATAAATAAAAAAGAAACGAATATTGTGGCACAAATTTTCATATTTTAATCAGTAGGGAGATTTATGTAGAACTATAAATAACTTTAGAAGTTTCTTAGAGGTCTTACAACAGTTTAAGTTCATGACATTTCTAAGATAGGAATCTTGTAAAGGTTGGAACTTGCACATAAAATATCATGGAAAGAATTTTTGTAATTATTTAATGATTGTGCACAATGTTTCTCTCCGTATAGCACCCCATATAAAGTTTACTATACCGTGGCTTATAATGCTTGGATAACCATATTCTTGGAAAAAAGTCTCTTGTACATAATCTTTCGATGTTTTACTTATTAGCTTCAACATCGTATCTTTCTTCTTCAATTCCAATATTCGAATGAGTTTGAGATTTTTTGGACTATTTTTTTGCACTATTATACAAAGTGTATGGTGTCACTAAAGGATGCTCACCTACAATAATTGTCTTGGTTTCCTACTTGCCTGCAACACTATAGAGGCAAGCAATAAACCTTTGTGGGTAAATATCAAGAAATTTAGTAGAACAATATTTAAATATTTAAGATGGATTCATAACTTTTCTAGATCATTCATCATATTAAAGCATTTTTTAAATGAATTAGATGAAGTACCAAGCTTGTATTCTGGCTAGTGGGGCATTTGTCTAGATAGGGGATGCCACTGCAGTTGCAACAAAATGTCTAAAATTGATGTAATAAGCACAAAATCTACCACTTGACTTGCAATTCATTTTTTTTTCTGGGGAGCTCTGCGCCATGTGATTGGGGCTGTAAAGTTTCTACTCTACTTTAAGATTGGTAAGGTCTGAAACAGAGCAAAGATTATGTTAGTTTCTACATTTAGTAGAGATAAAGATTGTGAAATAGCAATTATTTTTGTCAAGTACCACAATAGAGTTGTTGGAATATATGTTTAGTTGAAAGTTTAAATATCTCCAAATTAAAGGTATGACAACATGATTTTTGGATCGACAATGTGCTTGACCACATTGTGTTTGGTTTGTACTAGTGATTTGATAGATGAAATTGTATTTGGAGTGAGGGTTATTGGCTATTGGATTGCATAAATAGTGTACTATTGTAGTAATTGGAAGTCATTAATCATTTATGACTTAAATTATTGCTAGTCATTTTTTACACTAGGCAACCAAATGATATTAGATAATAGTGCATTGTAGCAATAAGTGTGAGTCATTAATCATAGACAACTTCAATTGTTGCTAGTTATTTTAAAACAAAAGTGATGAAGTGAGATTAGATAGTAAGTATAACATTGCCAAGTGTGTGAATCATTTTTTGTAGACATGTAATTACTTGTTGGTGAGTTGGTAGTTGAAATTACATTTGAGGTGATGATAGCAATAATTGGGTTGCATTAATTGTGTATAACTATATGGAGTGTAACTCTTGTTTCCAAAAAATCAATAAATTAAGTGGAATTATTAGATATGATAAAAATATTGTATAGAACAATTTACATGCAATCCAAGCTCTATCGGATGCACTTCAAGATTTTTGGATTGAATCTACACCTTTCATGTTTGGAAATTCATACAACTTTAGTGAACACCAAATAAACATGACTTAGTGCAGTTCTTGTGTAATATAAACCACAGACACAACTTAAAAGGTAACATAACAAAAGTAATAGTCAGTTAAATTTATTATTGTTTTGTTGGAGAAAAGAATGAGTCAAATTAGGTTCCTTGATTATGTGAGAACTTGTCTTTCTACAATAATCCTTGTGAATATTATGCATGTCTAACAATATCCCAATATTAAAAAAGTTACTTAACACCAAAATTAAGTCGTTTAAATTACATAAAATTGGTACTTATAATCTATAGATCAAAAAAGCTATTAATTAAAACAAATAAATTCTTTTGAAATTATCAAATAAAAATGAGGATTAAGATAAAATCCAAACCGTCCTTGATAAAACTCAAGATTCATAATCATTATTGGTTGAGTAATTCAAAGTCAGGGACATCTTTCAATATAAAAATAAATATAATCATCCCATAGAAAAGAAAATTGAGCACACAAATTTTCAGATTTTAATTTGTAGGGGAGCTTTCTACAAAAGTTTAAATAACATCAGGAGTCTTTTTGAAGTTAATAAATGAAAAATGGAAGTTTAGTTTGAAGGGGATGGTGTTTGCGTGCTCTGTAAGCCAAGCCAGGGCGACCGTGCCCTAGCTCGTTCTCTGTGTGTTGCTCACTTCTGCATTGTGGGGGGGTTTTTTGAAGCTTTCGGGGTGGTGGTGGTGGGTTTTTTTCTTTTTTGGAGGCCTTCTCGCTGCCGTTTGGGTGGCTTGTGGGTGGAAGGGTTTTGATCCTTCCCTTGGGGTCTTGCCTTTTTCCATTTCTTGCAACCGTGTCCTGGGGGTTTGCATGCCTGCTGGGGATCTTGTTTTTTGCTATGCAGGGTGGGGAAACATCTGGGGCTAGCCCCAAATTGGATTTCCGATCAGCAGTTGGTTCGAAGCCTTCGGCGCATGGAGTGAATGTTTTTGATAATACGCTGTTTTCTTCAGAGATGGAGATGAATGATCTAGGATCGGTTAGTGGTTCCCGAATAACGAAGATTAATGGGTGTTTGGAAAGATGCAAAGAGCGACCGAAGTTGATTATCCTGATGGAAATGCTTGCAGATGATATTGAATACTATTCAAGGCATTCTTTTTATTGCAAGTTCATGGGTTTGAGAGTCTCGCTGCAATTTTTGGAATCCTGGGCTCAGCGGACTTGGATGCCGGAGGGGGAGATGGAGATTAGGCTCCTTGCGAACAATTTTTTTATGGTCTCTTTTGATTGCATGGCAGATCGGAATAAGGTCTTCGAGGGTGGCCCCTATTTTTATAACCAGGTGGGTTTGTTTATCAAGCCATGGCATGCTGGCTTCAACCCGACTGAGGCATTACTGAGTCAGATCCCAGTTTGGGTTCGGTTGCCGTGGTTTCCAGTTGAGTGTTGGCGGGATAACGTGTTGCATTTGGTGGCTTCAATGCTCGGTAAACCTGTTGGGTCTTCACAACAGACGCAGTATAAAAAGGTAATGACTTTTGCTCGTATCTGTGTAGAAATTGATTTAAGCAAGCCACTGCCAGATTCTATTGAAGTGAGTGCTGGATCATATACTTGGGTGCAATAGCTAGATTACGAAACCCTACCTTTTCGGTGTCGTCTTTGTCATGAGTATGGTCACTTGCAGTGTAGGTGCCCTAGGGCTAAGCCTGTGGTGCCCCAACCTTCTTAGCCTTCTCGTAATCCACCTAGGGCTGATAATGGTAAGGAGCCTATTCCAGGTGATGGTAATGAAGATGATGGCTATGTCCCTGTCAAGGCTCGCAATAGGAATTGGGGCCAGAAGAGGACCTTGAAGGAGAGGCAGGTTGATGAAACTTTTAATAGGTTTGAGGTGCTGGATGATCTCAGCTAGGGGGGAGTGAATCTGGGGTTACTGAACTTGGATCAGGGAACTTTGGGTACAGGATAGGATGGGCCACCATTAGAGGCCATGCAGGTTGTGCAAGAGATTGGGGTTGGGCAGATGGATACGGATCAACAATTGATTGTCTAGACTGAACAAGAATCTTCTATTGGAGCTCTGAAGAGTGGTGGAGGTGGTTCCCCATTGCCCCTAAAAGGAGGCAAGAATGTGGGGAAGAGCTCTTTGGCCTCCTCTCATTTGGGTATTCAGCAAATTGAACTGAAGAAAGGGGTTGGTGACAAGACTTCCAAGCTGGGCAGGAAGAAGGATATGGAGAAGATTAAATTAACTGGGGAAACTTTGGTGGAGTCAGGGTCAGTCAAGACTCTGGATTCACATTTTTCATGCCCCCAGAAATGATTGTTCTCTCATGGAATGTAAGGGGCTTGAATAGTGGCCCTCGACAAAAAGCTATTCGTGATTTGGTTAGGAATCATTCTTCGGATGTTCTTTTTCTTCAGGAGACTAAATTATCTGTAGATGATATGTTGGCCATGACTCCTAAGTTGTGGAAATATGGTGAATGCCAGTGTATGGGGGCTCTTGGTGCTTCTGGAGGGGTGGCTTGCTTTTGGAACCCTCGGAAGATTTTCCCTCTCTGGTGGATGTCCTCTAGATCCTCTATATCACTAGTCGCCTCTTGGTATGAGATTGGTGAGTGCATTCTCCTCTCTAATGTGTATGCTCCTGTTGAGTTTTCGGGTAAACAACTTCTATGGTCCCATCTTCGTTTTGTTCGTAGCTTAGCTCCTTACCATCCGTGGGTTATGGTTGGCGATTTTAATGCTATTGTGGAGTTGTCTAAGAAAAGAGGTGGTATTCCTAGGTTGTAGCCTTCTGCTCTGTTATTCAGAGATAGCATTTCTAAATTAAATCTTATTGATGTTCTGCCAAGTAATGGTCTCTTCACTTGGAATAATAGGAGAATTGGTGAAAGTTGTGTTGCTGAGAGGCTTGATCGATTCTTGGTTTCCTGTTATTGGGTTGGAGACCTATGGTCCACTCGATCTGAAATTCTTGATTGGAGAGGTTTTGATCATTGGCCTATTAAGCTTAGTATTATCTCTGCTCGGGGGCCTCATTCTCCCTCATTCAAGTTCCAGATTATGTGGTTGCGGGACCCTACTCTTCATGAACATGTGGCTGAGTGGTGGCGGATTGGTAGACCAACTTTTGGTACGGCAATGTACACATTCTCTAAGCTTCTTCAGTTTGTCAAATATCAGCTTAAAAGGTGGAATTGGCGATGTTTTGGTAATATCTTTCATGCTAAGGTTGCTGCCCAGGAGGAGTTGAATAATATTACGCGGTTGATTCGTGAGAATGGGGCCTCTGAGGATCTTCTAAGGGAGGAGGCTAAGACTTTGAAAGTGGTTGAGGAATTTGAATTGCGGGAAGAAATCTATTGGAAGCAAAAGGCCCGGGTTGAATGGTTACAGGAAGGTGATAAAAACACTGCCTTCTTCTTCAATTCTGTGAAGGATAGGAGGCATGGTAATTCCATTCCTATTCTGGTGAATGATAAGGGTGAACGTCTTGCCTCGTTTCAGGAAATCTCTGCTGAGGCATCTCAGTATTTTGCTACTTTATTTAGGGAGGATTCACGAGGGGGCTCTGTTGAGGAAGCACAGGTTCTTTCTTGTATTCCTCAGTTGGTCTCCAGGGAGGCAAATGAGTATCTGATGAAAGATATCTCTCTTGATGAGCTAGAGGGGATTGTGTTTTAGATGAAGAAGGGTAAAGCTCCTGGTCCCAATGGTTTCCCAATTGAACTTTTTTAGGAATTCTGGGATATCATAAAGTTGGATCTTCTGGCGGTTGTCCTTGAGTCCCAGAGGAATAAGCAGATGCTTCGTGCTCTGAATTCCACCTTCCTTGCTCTCATACCCAAGTGTGAAGGGGCTGATAGGCTACCTCAGTTCTGGCCTATCTCTCTTTGCAATGTGGCTTACAAAATCATTTCTAAGTTATTGGCTGAGAGATTGAAGAAGTGGCTTAAAGTGCTGATTTCAGAGGAACAGAGTGGATTTGTGGCGGGTCGACAGATTCTTGACGGGGTTGTCATTGCTACGGAGACCATCCACTCCATGGACAACTCCCACGAGAAGGCTATGTTCATTAAGCTGGATATGGCTAAGGCTTATGACAGGGTTAGATGGTCTTTTTTGTAGAAGATCCTTATTTCTTTTGGTTTTTGTGAGGAGTGGATCCAATGGGTCATGAGCTGTGTCACGTCTGTTTCCTTCTCAGTTTTGATAAATGGAGATCATTCTGAACTTTTTGGTGCCTCCAGGGGCTTGCGCCAAGGGGATCCTCTTTCTCCATATCTTTTTCTGCTTCTTGTGGAAGGCCTTGGACGTTTGTTGAAAAGAAGGGTGGAGCTTTGCACCATTCAAGGCTGGTGATGGGGTGGAGACTTGCCTCCGCAATCTCATTTACAGTTTGTTGATGATACTGCCCTGATGGGGATGGCTACTGTTAGGGAAGCTACTAACTTGAGGCAGGTGTTGGACATATATCTTGTTGCTTCAGGACAATTGATTAATGAGGAGAAGTCATCCATATTCTTCTTCAATACGCTGACCCCCGTTCAAAGAAGAATTGCTAATATCTTGAGGTTTCAGATAGGGGTTCTCCCCTTGACGTATCTGGGTTTCCCACTTTCTGTTCGCCATCTTCCCAAGGGTTCTTGGCAGAATATTATTGATAAGCTCCGTGCAAAAGTTAATCATTGGACCCACAGATGGTTGTCTTTTGCAGGGCGGGTTTAGCTTCTCAAGTCAGTGGTGCAAGCTCTTCCTACCTATAGATGTATGCTTCAAGTGGCTCCAATGGGTTTTCTGATGGAGTTGGATTCCCTTGCAAGGCAGTTCTTATGGGCGGGAAGTTTGTCATCCTCCAAGTGGAGCCTAGTTAGGTGGGATGTTGTGTGCAGCCCAAAGCAATTTGGTGGTCTTGGTCTTCGACAGTCTGCGTTATCCGGAGTGGCTGTGGCTGCTAAGCTATTTTGGAGATGGTGTGTGGAACAGGATCAGCCATGGGCTAGGATATTATCTCACAAGTATTTCCCGGGGATTCCACGGCAGGATCTCCCTCGCTACCCTCTTGAGGGGAAAGGTTCAGTGATTTGGAGTACTCTTCAGAAGGGTGCAAAGCTTATCAAGGAAGGTTTATTTTGGATTTGTAGACAGGGAACTGAAGCTCTCTTCTGGTCAGATTCTTGGGATGGATTCCCTCCACTTACTTCTCAGTTCCCCAACCTTATTCCTTTGTGCCAAAGATTTATCGAGGCTGGCTAGGCTAGGGTGAGTGACTTCAAGTCTGTTGCTTCTTTTGGTCAGTTGGAGGTAGCTCGTTGGAAGGATCCCGTAGTGTGGCCAGATTTGGGACTTGCGGAAGATAGTGCTGAGCTTCATAAGATTCTTCATAGTAGGAGTTGTAGTTCTCTTCTGGAAGAGGATATTCTTGCTTGGACCCATAATCCTAAGGGGGTTTACTCTGTTGCTTCTGGTTATCAGGTGTTATTGGCTCAGAAGCTAGCTGGGGTAGAGGTTTATTGGTGGAAAAGGGTGTGGAATAAACTCTCATGGCCTAAATACAACTGCTTTGTTTGGACTTTGGCTTGGAATAGGTGTTTGACCTGGGATAACATTCGTAAACGGGGATTTCAAGGACCTTCAATTTGTGTTTTGTGTGGGGGAGCGGAAGAGGATTCTTCACATTTGTTCTTCCGGTGCCCCTTTGTTGTGCAGCTTTGGCATTGGTGGTGGGAGGTGTGGAAGCTTCCTTGTATTCATGCATGTTCTTTGGTTGAATTCTGGGATAGTATGGGAAGACCTCCTTCTATGGCTTCCTTTTTACAGGAAGTTTGGTTCGTGGGTCCTACCTTTCTGCTTTGGTAGATTTGGCTGGAGCGGAACTGCCAAATTTTTCGTGATCAGAAGTTGGTGGGTCGGCAAGTTTGGATGTGTATGCTAGGAATGGTGCAGGAATTAGTTGCAGCTAAATGTGATGTGGTTTTCCCCTTGGAGAGAGGCGATGAGGAGTTGGTGGCCAGACTGGGTCTTCAAGAAATTCATTCTTCTTTTGTCAGTTCCAAGAACTGTAGGCATGGGAAAAAGAGGGTTCAACAGGTTGGAAGGTGGTTACCTCCTCCCAATGGATTTTTAAAGATCAATACTGATGGTTCTTCTAGGGGAAATCCTGGGCCTACTAGAGTTGGTGGAGTTGGTAGGGACTCAGCTGGGTCAGTGATTTTTCTGTTCTCTATATATGAGGGGGAGAAGACTGTTAACTTCATGGAGGGTTTGGCAATTTTGCATGCTATTGAGAGGGCCCTTGCTTTGGGATGGAGAAAAGTTATATGTGAAGCTGATTCACAGATTTTGATTAATCTCTTGAATGAGAGAAAGATATCTGATATTAATTGGTAGTTGGCTTCGGTGGTTCAGCGGATTCTTCAAGTTAGTTCTCAGATGGAGGAAGCATCCTTTGTTCACATCCCGAGGGAGTGGAATCGTGCTGCCGACTGCTTGGCCAAATGGGCCTCTGAGCATGATAGTGGTTGGAAGGTTGAGGATTGGGATCAGGTTAACCCTGAGCTGCATCTAGATTTAGACTGGTTCTTGGAGGAGGATAGGAGGATACATGGGGATAGTTGATGTAGTTTTATGTTGTGGGGTTTTTGCCTTGTTTTCTAGGGCTGGGTCCCTTGGTTATTATTGTAATGCTCTTTTCTGATTTCTAATAAAGTTTTGACACCTTTGGTTAAAAAAAAAGTTAATAAATGAAAAATAAAAGAACATTGTGTGCACACATTTTCATATTTTAATCAGTAGGGAGATTTATGTAGAACTTTAAATAACTTTAGGAGTTTCTTAGAGGTCATAGAGCAATTTAAGTTCATGACATTTCTGAGATAGGAATCTTGTAAAGGTTGGAACTTGCAAATAAAATATCAAACTTTTTGTGTTGCATGAATTTTTGTAATTATTTAATGATTGTGCACATTGTTTCTCTCCATATAGCACCCCATATTAAGTTTACTATGCAATGGCTTATAGTGCTTGGATAGCCTTATTCTAGTGCCCCCTCATTGTTGGCTTGTGATAGTGATAGTTCTGCATTGTTCTCTGTCAGTCGAAGATAGTTGCTAGTCTTTCATTGCATGGATACAATTCTGAGACATTTGATTAGTAGATTATGATTTATGTTTATTTTGATCTTGATGGACTATGTTCAACTGATATAATTAGACATGTGTTATGAGTTTATGATGGCATTACTATTATTTCAGTTATGATGTGAATTAATATTATGATGTGTCATTTGATTTGTGGTATTTGAATTCAAATAAAAGTTGTTATGATATTGTTTCAAGAGTAGAGACGATGTAGTACTACTCACTTTGAGCACCCTACTATGCCGTGATTCTCTGACTCTCTGTGTGTGTTGACATATATGTATTTGATTGTATACAACCAATTGTTTGGATGCAGGATGCAGGTACCAAACCTTGACCCCACCTGATATAGCAAGTTTGAGCGTGTTCTTGCACCAATAGGTATTAGTGATGGGAGATAACGCGAGGTCTATTCCACTAGGTCAGTCCTTGTCTTCTATTGTAGTCTCGAGTCGTGTTATGATGCTTGGTCCTTGCCTTGTGTGTTTGGTAATCTATGTTTTGGAGTATAGTCGAGTTGTGTTAATAATGCTCATGTGTGGTTGGATAATACTTTAATGAATTATTATTAACTAATAATGCTTCTATTATGTTGTTGGATAATATTTGTTTTGGCTTAGAACTTGGATGACACCTTGGTTAAATTTTATAATAGTCTAGAATTAAATTATCTGCTATCCAAGAGTATTTATGTTATAAGTTGTAGCTATGGGTAGTTAGTATATATTTGGGTTAAGAATAATTTCTGGTAAGTGAAATTAATGCCTTGAGTTGTCAATTTTGAAATTGGAAGATTTTGGATCTCTTTTTATAGCAAAATTTTGAATTTCTCATGGGAGTGGGATGCTGGGTAAGGGATGCATGTTTGCATTAATTTTATGAGTTGAACCATTTTTATATGGGGAAAGAGCACGGAGATAGGGGGAGAGAAGAACAGAGAATTTGGTTGCAGGAGTTGGAGAAATTTTGAGGTGGGACTGAATTTCGGGTATGTGATTTGTCTCTCTCTATGAATTTACAATTGTTGTAGCTTGTACATTATATTTTATTGCAACATGTTCTGTGTGTGAAACTAGCATGTCCTGTGTGTGAAACTTGCATGTTCTGTAATTTGGAATTTAAATATCTCTGTGGCTTGTATCGTCTTGTGCCTGGGTAGTCGATTGTTGCTCCAACCTTTGTAGATTCTTTCAAGATGTTATTCTTTTGGTTTAGCCTTTGTCTTAATTCCTCTTGAAATCATTAGCTCAATAACCCTGCATTGTGATCTCAATCCTGTGAAATAGATGACTCAATTTTAAGCTTTTATCAATCTCTTATCCCATTCGTTCTTGCAATTTATCTCTAATAGAGGTGAAATGCCCAGTAAGAAGTGAATTGGCCTTTTCATATATTTTCCATGGCAACATGTTAGTGCTTGCAACCACTTTTTGGTTCTTATATTATTCATATTTCTTTTTTACCTTGGATGCCTTGCTTTTATCTATGTAACCCTGATGAAGATCTTGTGCCTCCAACACTACTTCCTCTAGAAAGTTACTCTGCAAGCATGTCTAGGAATTTGACCAAATCTTGTGAAGTTTTCTTCACAATTTCCTTCAAATATGCTTTAAAAATTTCTTTTTGGCTGAAAGATACCATTCAATTCGTCTTTTGTAATAGATGTAAAACTCAGTTTGAAGCTCTAGCTTTATTCCTTAGAAAACAATTTAACTATATGGTAATTTACACAATTTGTGTTACCTTAGCAATAGAAGTCTCTAATGGTATGAGTATGCTATTGTAGTTTGTGAAGAAACTTCAGTTTTCCCTTTGACCGTACAGCATAGGAGACCCCATCTTTGTTTCTTTTTCGTTGTGATTAAATTTCTGCTTACTTCCTCCTTGAACAGACCTAGACCGTACAAATTTTGGGAGATCTAATGCAATTTTATTTAGAGGATTTTCTGCTCTCTCTTGGGATGTTGTACGGCCGCCGTACAACCCTCCCTTTGCCTTCCTTTGAATGAAATTTTTTGGTTCTTACTTTTCCTTCATCTTGCAACTTCTGTGAATTGTTTTGAGTTCCTCCTTAGCTTCTCTGTGGCTTGTTCTAAACCTGAAATTTATTTAATGAAAATCATATGATTGAAATCTTGAATTTTATTTCAATTTGAGCTCATAGAAAAGTTAATTGTTGTGATTGTTCTTAAATAGAAGGTTTGGAGGAGATATTGCTAGCAGGAAAACTTCTAGTTTTGAGTGTAGTTTTGATTTATTAAGTCAATATTAGGGAGAAGTTGATATTAGAAGGTTCATTTGTTAGTAATGTATAATTTTAGAATTAAATTTATTTAATTAATGTTTTTCTTTTGGTATATGCAAGAAGTCTAATAAATTAAGTTGTGCTCATATAACTTTGTTATTGATATTCTGTAATTTGGTTGTTTAGTAAATTGTAATCTTAGAATATATAATGGAAAGAAGTCATTTTTTTTAGAAATAGATAACTTGGTAGTTGTTTATATTAGAAATCTTAAGTAGATGGTAATCCATGCTCATAGGAAAATACATAAGTTTGATTTTATATTATAAGTGGTTGAATGTTAGGAATTTATATAGGTTATAGTAGTTTGATTAAAATTGTGAATGTTAGCTAGTGACTTTTGGTTATAGGATATTATGTAGGTTATAATGTTTTGTTTTCAGATTTTAATATGTTAGATGGTAAATTATGTTTGAAAAAAGGAATATATTTGTAATTTTAGAAGTTCTCATTAGAATGGTAGTCGGTATCATGTTGATAGTAATATATGCAAATAGAAAAAAAAAGTATTTACTTATAGTTGCTTTATTAGAAATTGTATTAGTTAGACGATCGACGGAAAGTTTGGTATCTTAGCAAGAATATGCATATCTTGGTTTTTGTAGTAGTTGTTCATGTTAGGAAAAGGTCAATATGTGATAGAATTGAAATAATTCTTGGTAAAATGTTAGTTGGGAACCTTTGCATATAGGAAATAAGGTAGGTTTATAATGTTTGATTTGAATTTGTAATATAGTAAATAATGCTTATGAAAATTATATGGATATAAATATAGATGTTGTTTTAACAGTTGGTAGTTATTAGAAAATGAGATAGTTAAATGACCACCGGAAGTTCATGTACTTATTGTAGTTGTTCTTAGTACGAAGTGCTATTAGAAGGTTGACGAAAAGTTTTATAGTAAGAATATATATATATATATTTGGGAAAGAAGTATATTTGTTTTGAAGGTGTTTTTATGTCAATGGTAATTCATTTATATGGTTGTTGGCAGTTGGTAAAGGTAATGGAAGTTATGAGCAAGTGGAAACTTAATAACTTATTAGAGGGTTGGGGTAGTAAAACACATAACAAGATAAGTAAGATACCTCACCCATGCCTTGAGTGCTCTCACAGGCTAAGGATGGGATGAGAAGGCCTGGTTGGCAAGGCCAACATCCTTGTCTCCACGAGAGGACCTGTCAGCTCCGCATGTGTCACCCTATGGGGTCAGTGCCTTGATAGAGGCTGCCAGGGTAACCATAGATGGGGGTCGGCTTCTGGTGATAGATAGCCTAGGTAACCCATGCTAGGACCATGCGATGACACTCTCCTTACGCAACTCAGTTACTTTCTCTTTATTTTGTTGATACCTCTGGAGTATAGTCTTGGCTTCTTGTTCGATCTTGGTTGGATGTTTGTTTTGTCTAGTGGATTACTGTCATTTCTATGCAGTCTTGTTATCCTGGTTGTCTGCAAGGAGTCTAGATTTGGTTTTTGTGTCCTTGGTTGTAACCTTGACCTGGTGGTAACCCTCTTTGTTATCTCCTAGCTCGGTGGGGTGGACCTTAAGGTCCCACATGGTTGGGAGGCAGAGCTATCCATTGGCCTTTTTGGAGATTCGGTTCGAGTGCAGTGCAGGAGTGATCCAGTTCTAGATTTGCTTTGCTCCTTTAGAGTTGTTGTGTACTTTCAGATGTATTCATTTTTATACTGACGTGATTGGTCTTGTACTCTTCTTTTGTAACTTTGTAAATCAACTATCTTGCTAATGTAAAAGTTGATCTTATCTATAGTAGTAGTATAATGTATATCACTTGTGCAGTTTTAATTTTCTATTCACTAATGCAGTTATGTTTCCCTAGAGGAGTTAGAAGTGCACTTTTCTTTATGTTGTGTATTATGATATCTTTGGTTACTGTTATTGCATTTACTTTCTTAAAATATATATATATATATATATATATATATATATATTTCTAAAATTTTTGCTCTTGTTAGTCTAACTCTCTAGGGTTGCATGACAGGGCATTACACTTGGTATCAGAGCCAAGTTGCAACACTGAGACCTCTGGATTGTTGTTGTTGCCCTAGGTTAAACAATTTTCTCATTGTAGTGAGTTGGTAATAGTATCTCCCACCTGTATGCATTAGTATGAAGATTGAGAAGTTATAGACTTGCTCTTTAATAAATGAATGCTTTATGCTACTTATGCGTCTGCTATATTCTTTCTCCTTCTTCTCTAGAAATATGATGTTACATCTAACAATATGTTCTCCCTGCATGTTAATGCATCTAATCATCTGGTGGCATCATGCATCATGAGTTATGTGGTTATGTGATGTTGACATCTTTACTTGGTTGCTTGAAAATCTATATCTAACCCCTAGATTGTCATGACCTCTTATGGACGAATTGTTGTAATTTATGGAAGTTATCATCATATATGCCCATGTAAGAACTGTATG
Organism: Cunninghamia lanceolata; assembly: GCA_027924645.1. NCBI lineage: Eukaryota > Viridiplantae > Streptophyta > Pinopsida > Cupressales > Cupressaceae > Cunninghamia > Cunninghamia lanceolata. Next base: position 629,017 of record BSBN01000484.1, read on the forward strand.
CAGGAGATCAAATGAGAGCTTGTGTTGGGCCTATGAGATCAGGAACGTGATAATGTAAGTTTGAATTATTCCTGTATGTGATATCATATATTCCTTTTATATTTTCGTGAATAAGGAAGCAATTGCATATTTCCATAGTTTAGTGGAAAGAAATTGTATTGTAATAAAGATAGAAGTTGTTTAGATAAGAGGATGTAGTTAACATAATTGTTTGAGTGTTGGTGTACATTCTCTAACACATTCTAGAACTTATGTCCTTGAGTGTTGTGTAGCGGATACTCCCTTTTTGTGGCTAAAATTAGTCACATCATGATGTAAATTTGTTGTAATTTGGTTGTTTTGGAAATTTTGACAGTTGCTTCATGTGTAGTACAAGAGGTTAATAGTGAGTTTTCTTTCTTTGAACCTTCTTATGTCAGGAATGGTCACCAAGACTCTTTCCTTTATTCTTGATTTATTGAAATTTGCCAGCACTTTGTGACTTAAAGTTGGATATGATTGTTTTTCCACATGGGCTTGTATCTATTTTTAAATTTTCTATGGTGGATATTCCAAATGTTTGATTATGTTGGCCCCATTTTGTGGTAAGTGTTGTTTCTATCATGTTCATTTTGAATCTCTGATAGTATGTTCAAGGGAGGACTCCGCGGAGAATCGCACTTTGCATGGTTGGTAATTAGTGGAAATAAGATATCAGATGAATTTTTTTTCGTAGTTATATGTGACTGCAATTTCTTGGATTGTATGAGATTGCCGAAAAAAGTGTAATCAGATATAAGTAGATCATAGGATGCACCATAAAGGTAAAGAATAGATGTTCTTCTTGTCTTTTATTGAACATTTGTGCTTGTTTTATGAACAATTGTTTAATATGGATGAGTATGTTGGCAAAAGAATATGGCAATATTAATATATTATGTTTCTACCCTAATCTATGACTTCTAGGAGTAAGTCAAGTTTTAGGGAGGGAGGACGTAGTGCCCCCTCGTTGTTGGCTTGTGATAGTGATAGTTCTGCATTGCTCTTTGTCAGTCAGAGACAGTTGCTAGTCTTTCATTACATTGATACAGTTCTGAAACATTTGATTAGTAGACTATGATTTATGTTTATTTTGATCTTGATGGACTATGTTCGACTGATATAATTAGACATGTGTTATGAGTTTATGATGGCATTACTGTTATTCCACTTATGATGCGAATTAATATTATCATGTGTCATTTGATTTGTGGTATTTGAATTCAGATAAAAGTTGTTATGATATTGTTTCAAGAGTAGAGACGGAGTAGTACTACTCACTTTCAGTACCCTACTACATCGTGATTCTCTGACTCTCTGTGTGTGTTGACATATATGTATTTGATTGTACACAACCAATTGTTTGGATGCAGGCTGTAGGTACCGAACCTCGACTCCACTTGATATAGCAGGTTTGAGCAGGTTCTTGCACCAATGGGTATTAGTGATGGGAGATAACGCGAGGTCTATTCTACTAGGTCAGTCCTTGTCTTCTGTTGTAGTCTTGAGTCATGTTGTGATGCTTGGTCCTTGCCTTGTGTGTTTGGTAATTTGTGTTTTGGAGTATAGTCAAGTTGTGTTAATAATGCTCATGTGTGGTTGGATAATACTTTAATGAATTATTATTAACTAATAATGCTTCTATTATGTTATTGGATAATATTTGTTTTGGCTTAGAACTTGGATGACACATTGGTTAAATTTTATAATAGTCTAGAATTAAATTATCTGCTATCCAAGAGTATTATGTTATAAGTTGTAGCTACAGGTAGTTAGTATATATTTGGGTTAAGAATAATTTCTGGTAAGTGAAATTAATGCCTTGAGTTGTCAATTTTGAAATTGGAAGATTTGGGATCTCTTTTTATAGCAAATTTTTGAATTTCTCAGGAGAGTGGGATGTTGGGTAACGGATGCATGTCTGCATTAATTTTATGAGTTGAACCATTTTTATATGGGGAAAGAGCACGGAGATAGGGAGGAGAAGAACATAGAATTTGGTTGCAGGAGTTGGAGAAATTTTGAGGTGGGACTGAATTTCAGGTATGTGATTTGTCTCTCTCTGTGAATTTACAATTGTTATAGCTTGTAAGTTATATTTTATTGCAGCATGTTCTATGTGTGAAACTAGCATGTCCTGTGTGTGAAACTTGCATGTTCTGCAATTTGGAATTTAAATATCTCTGTGGCTTGTATCGTCTTGTGCCTGGGTAGTCGATTGTTGCTCCAACCTCTGTAGATTCTTTCAAGATATTATTCTTCTAGTTTAGCCTTTGTCTTAATTCCTCTTGAAATCATTAGCTTAGTAACCCTGCATTGTGATCTCAATCCTGTGAAATAGATGACTCAATTTTAAGCTTTTATCAATCTCTTATCGCATTCATTCTTACAATTTATCTCTGATAGAGGTGAAATGCCCAATAAGAAGTGAATTGGCCTTTTCATATATTTTCCATGGCAACATGTTAGTGCTTGCAACCACTTTTTGGTTCTCATATTATTCATATTTCCTTTTTACCTTGGATGCCTTGCTTTTATCTATGTAACCCTGATGAAGATCTTGTGCCTCCAACACTACTTCCTCTAGAAAGTTACCCTGCAAGCATGTCTAGAAATTTGACCAAATCTTGTCAAGTTTTCTTCACAATTTCCTTCAAATCTACTGTAAAAATTTCTTTTTGGCTGAAAGATACCGTTTAATTCATCTTTAACAATAGATTTAAAACTTAGTTTGAAGCTCTGGCTTTATTCCTTAGAAAACAATTTAACTATATGGTAATTTACACAAATTGTGTTACCTTAGCAATAGAAGTCTCTAATGGTATGGGTATGCTGTTGTAGTTTGTGAAGAAACTTCAGTTTTCCCTTTGACTATACGGCATAGGAGACCCCATCTTTGTTTCTTTTTCCTTGTGATTAAATTTCTTCTTACTTTCCTCCTTGAATAGACCTAGACCATACAGATTTTGGGAGATTTGATGCAATTTTATTTTGAGGATTTTCTACCCTCTCTTGGGACATTGTATGGCCGCTGTACGACCCTCCCTTTGCCTTCCTTTGAATAAAATTTTTTGGTTCTTACTTTTCCTTCATCTTGCAACTTCTGTGAATTGTTTTGAGTTCCTCCTTAGCTTCTCTGTGGCTTGTTCTGAACTTGAAATTTATTTAATGAAAATCATATGATTGAAATCTTGAATTTTATTTCAATTTGAGCTCATAGAAAAGTTAATTGTTGTGATTGTTCTTAAATAGAAGGTTTGGAGGAGACATTGCTAGTAAGGAAACTTCTAGTTTTGAGTGTAGTTTTGATTTATTAAGTCAATATTAGGGAGAAGTTGATATTAGAAGGTTCATTTGTTAGTAATGTATAATTTTTGAATTAAATTTATTTAATTAATGTTGTTCTTTTGGTATATGCAAGAAGTCTAATAAATTAAGTTGTGCTCATATAACTTTGTTATTGATACTCTGTAATTTGGTTATTTAGTAAATTGTAATCTTAGAATATATAATGGAAAGAAGTCATTTTTTTTAGAAATAGATATCCTGGTAGTTGTTTATATTAGAAATCTTAAGTAGATGGTAATCCATGCTCATAGGAAAATACATAAGTTTGATTTGATATTATAAGTGGTTAAATGTTAGGAATTTATATACGTTATAGTAGTTTGATTGAAATTGTGAATGTTAGCTAGTGACTTTTGGTTATAGGAAATTATGTAGGTTATAATGTTTTGTTTTGAGATTTTAATATGTTAGATGGTAAATTATTTACTTGTAGTTGCTTTATTAGAAATTGTATTAGTTAGATGATCGATAGAAAGTTTGGTATCTTAGCAAGAATATACATATTTTGGTTTTGGTAGTAGTTGTTCATGTTAGGAAAAGGTCTATATGTGTTAGAATTGAAATGATTCTTGGTAATATGTTTGTTGGGAACCTTTGCATATAAGAAATAAGGTAGGTTTATAATGTTTGATTTGAATTTGTAATATAGTAAATAATGCTTATGAAAATTATATGGATATAAATATAGATGTTGTTTTAACAGTTGGTAGTTATTAGAAAATGAGATAGTTAAATGACCACCAGAAGTTCATGTACTTATTGTAGTTGTTCTTAGTACGAAGTGCTATTAGAAGGTTGACGAAAAGTTTTATAGAAAGAATATATATATATATATATATATTTGGGAAAGAAGTATATTTGTTTTGAAGGTGTTTTTATGTCAATGGTAATTCATTTATATGGTTGTTGGTAGTTGGTAAAGGTAATGGAAGTTATGAGCAAGTGGAAACTTAATAACTTATTAGGAGGGTTGGGGTAGTAAAACAAATAACAAGATAAGTAAGATACCTCACCCATGCCTTGAATGCTCTCGCAGGCTAAGGATGGGATGAGAAAGCTTGGTTGGCAAGGCCGACCTCCTTGTCCCCATGAGAGGACCTGTCGGCTCTGCATGTGTCACCCTATGGGGCTGGTGCCTTGAGAGAGGCTACCAGGGTAACCATAGATGGGGCCCGACTTCTGGTGATAGATAGCCTAGGTAACCCATGCTAGGACCATGCGATGACACTCTCCTTACGCAACTTAGTTACTTTCTCTTTATTTTGTTGATACCTCTAGAGTATAGTCTTGGCTTCTTGTTTGATCTTGGTTGGATGTTTGTTTTGTTTGGTGGATTACTGTCATTTCTGTGTAGTCTTGTTATTCTCGTTGTCTACAAGGAATATGGATTTGGTGTGTCTTTGGCTGTAACCTTGACCTGGTGGTAAACCCCTTTGTTATCTCCTAGCTCGGTGGTGTGGATCTCAGGGTCCCACATGGTTGGGAGGCAGAGCTATCCATTGGCCTTTTTGGAGATTCAGGTCAAGTGCAGTGCAGAAGTGATCCAGTTCTAGATTTGCTTTGCTCTTTCAGAGATGTTTTGTACTTTTAGATGTATTCATTTGTATACCGACGTGATTGGTCTTGTAATCTTGTTTTGTAACTTTGTAAATCAATTATCTTGCTAATGTAAAAGTTGATCTTATCTGTAGTAGTAGTATAATGTATATCACTTGTGCGGTTTTAATTTTCTATTCACTGATGCAGTTGTGTTTCCCTAGAGGATGTAGAAGTGCACTTTTCTTTATGTTGTGTATTATGATATCTTTGGTTACTATTATTGCATTTACTTGCTTAAAAAAATATATATATTTCTAGAATTTTTGCTCTTGTTAGTCTAACTCTCTAGGGTTGCATGACGAGGCATTACACTTATGCCTGAAAAGAAGTCTCTTTTATATAATCTTTGGGTGTTTTACTTAGTAGCTTCAATATCATGTATTTCTCCTTCAATTCCAATATTCAAATGAGGTGGAGTTTTTTGGACTACTTTTTTTACACTATTATACAATGTGCATGGTGTCACTAAAGGATACTCACCTACAATAATTGTCTTGGTTTGCTACTTGTCCGCAACACTACAGAGGCAAGCAACAAGCCTTTGTGATTAAATATCAAGAAATTTAGTAGAACAATATTTAAATATCTAAGATAGATTCATAACTTTTGTAGATCATTCTGTTGATAACTGAGAGGGGGGGGGGTGAATCAGTTATCCTAATTATTTCCCTTATTGAACTTTCCTTTTAATTGAAGCAGCATAAAATCAAACACAAAACATTAACCATGAAATAAGAAACACATGACACAGTATTTTTGACGTGGAAGCCCTGTTAAGGGAGAAAACCACGGGGTGATTAACCCAAGAATTATTCTCTGTTAGAAGAATAGGAAATTACAAAAATGGCACTTGCCAATTAGGGCTCACTACCCGAGCACACTGCTCACAAGAGGCCCACTGCCTACAAAAAGACACACTGTCTACAAAGTGATGAGAATCACAGTCTTGAACTGATTGGAAGCATCTGCATATGCTGGAGTTCAGTTCCGGTTAGGCTCAGTACACTGATCTGCTGCACTTCATCTTTCCTCTGTTCTTTATTCTGCTATCTTTCACATACCGGATCCTTTTTGCTACCTCTGCTCTTTCTCTGGACTTATTCGCATATCTCTCTACGTCACAACACACTTCACAACTAAATCCATCCTCTATATATATCCGCACAAGTAATTTCATCACCTTTCTAGTCGGCATCCGGAACAGTCTAGTTTCTTACAAACTCTCATTCTGTCAGCTGAATCCTTCCTCACCAAGCAATGCGGATCAAGCATATACTTGTAGATATCATTAATCATGTCGGCCAAACATGATTCATGCCTTCACAACCTCTGTCATCAACAGTAACCCATCCGGAAAGTAGTCTGATACTCTGCCAGTCAGTTCTTCCTCTGTTTTCACTGTCTCTCAGGAATCCGGTACTCAACCATTCATATCTTTTTCCTTGTCCATCACCGGAGGCTAAATCCTTAGAATATACCACTCAAGGTAGTCCTCTTGACTTCCCCAAATCCGCACTGTACCAAGACACTTCCTCTGAGAGGTCCGGACCAATCTGTCGGACCTTGCCACATGCTCTGTTCTTCTTCACCGGATCACAACATTCTTTATTCTGACTTCCGGTAGAGACATATCATGTCTTGCGGATATGTGGGATGACCTTTGTTTCCATCAATGACAACAACCATGAATCCATATAGTGTCTCTTGCCAACAATCTCCCCCTTTGGCATTGATGGCAACACTTAGTGAAAAATGACTAAGTGTTTTCACTATGCTCCCCCTTTGCTGATGCTCTGTCTTTATATACAATTTCCGGAACTCCCCCTTAGTTGGATCCCTCATTTTTCACTGCTCCTCACTCCCCCTTTGACATCAATGGCAAAGGGTAGGGTCCGCATATCAAAATTTTCAAAAATTTCTTATACTTAGCCGCATATTTACATACTCACATATATTGAAGAATGTCTGCAAAGGATGTCTGTAATTGAATCATTTCGGTAGCCCAACTTTGCTTCATTCTGTCCAAAATTGAAATGTGACCACTTAACAAAAATGCAAACGCTTCTGCCCGCTTGAGATCTGTCGGATCTTTTGTTTGGGCGGTGGTCCTAGCATCACTGATGGCCTCATGCATGGTTTCCAACTTAGGGATTATAATCCTTCTAAGTTCTCCCATCCGGTTGGTGATGTTCTTCCTTTCCTTCTCAAGATTCTTTATTTCGTTCAAGACTGCAATAGTCTGACATTCTTGATTTATTATAGAGGAAGAGAGAGGATCAAAACTTTGAGATAAGCTTTGTAGCTTATCCTGTTCCTCTTTTATTTTCTTGTCAAATGCTGCTGTTGCCTTTGACCAGGATATACAAAATTTATAGATATCACCGCCATCCTTAAGAGCATTCTCTAAGCTCTTTATTCCAATGCTTACAATCTTCCTATCTTTAGAAATTAATTCTAATATCTCTGAAAATCTCTTATCCAAAAATTCCTTCCGGACCTTTTCTTCAGCTGATTTTTCTAGAGAATCAAAATGTGTATCAACACTGCTGACTAAGGTTTTTAGATTACCGGAAGTGGAGGCTGTCGGATCTATTTGGATTGATGGCATGATCTTCACAAGTACTCCGGAGGCAGCCTCTATCAACTCACAGTCTTCCATATGAGACTTCAGGAGCTTTTCATTTGCCTTGGCATTTGCAAATGAAGCTATCTTCATTGTTTGTACCGGAGAGAGAGAGTCAAAATCAAATGGGCCTTTTCGAAGCTCCGGTTCATCAATCTCTAAAGTTTCTTTACTCAAAAATTGTTGAACAATTTGTGCAGTGTCTCTTGCCGGAGACAGATGTTTCTTCTCTTCTGCAGTCTTAGAACTGTCAACCTCTTTGTCTTTCACCACTGCTTCCTTCTCCTGTAATTGCTCTTCTTCTTTGGATCCGGAGACTGTAGGGGAAACCGGAGGAGAGATGCTAACTTGTTCATGGGCCACTTCTTCTGGAGCAGAGGGTCCCAAGTCCTCACTTGTCTGTTCAGGGCTCACTTCTTCCGGAACAGAAGATTCCAAATCAGCAGCTGTTTCTGCACCTAAGTCCTCTACAACAGGAAGATTGAACCTTTTGAAGGCCTTCCGGAGGATCTCTTCTGTTTCTTGGGCCACTTTGTCAGTCTCACCAAGCATGAGTTGATTCATCCTGGCTTTGCTTCTGAACTCATCTTTGCAGTCCTTGAAGATAATGTTCATTGTCTTGGGATCAATTTGAGGATATAGCTGAATAGCTATCTGCTCCCGGATCTCAAGATCTTTGGCATGAGCATTATTCTTTCTTACTTCCATTTCTTTCTCTAGGCTTTTAGGAATGAGAGATATGATCTCAATGAAAGCCTTATTGTATATGTTCAGATATTTAACTGTGGCTTCCTGCAGAGTCTTTTGGTCTGCCTCACTGAAGTCATCATAGGATTCAGTCATTGGTTGAAGGTTTCCATCCATCGTGACCGACTTGATTATGCTCTCTAGTGACAAAGTGGGCTTTTCAACAGTTACCTCTGCCATTTCATCCTTGTCTTGGCCTGTGGAGGACTTACCGGATCCTTTCTTCTTCTGTTTCTTTACTTCTCTTACTCCCTCATCTGATTCTGTTTCCTCTTCATCCTTTTGGCTTCCATAAGCCCTTGTGGCTTTTGTCTTGGATCTCTTACCGGATGCCTGGACTTCCGGTTTTGAACTTTTGGTTGAGGGAGGTGCAGATCTCTTTGTAGATCTGGTCCGGGTGGGAGCTCCAACCGGAGCACTTTCTTTGCTTTTCTCTTCTTCCTCGGCCTTCCTCCTCTTTTCCCGGCTGGCATCAAGTGCCTCCTTTGAGATACCTAGGCCTTGAGCAATGTGCTCTACTTCTTTTCTTACCTTTCTTTTAATCTCAGGTTCCCTGAGTTCTACATGTATTTTTACACTCAGCTCCTCAAAGGTTCCAAACCTTTCTGCCTTAGGATCTTTGGGCTGACTTAGCATGTGTTGAACATGCAGCTCCACTATCTGTTCATCAACTTCATACCCCATGGGCATGATCCAGACAGTCCTTGGCTCCACTGCCTCCATTAGGCACTGATCAGTGTCAACCATAAAGCACACTGAGTCCTTGTATTTCTCAATGAGAGACTGGGGAATTCTCTCTCTTGCTTGCATCATGCTCTGAAAGTTTTTGAAGTATCCCCATAGAGCTGTATTTCTCGCTTTTGCATCCCCAAGTCCATGCAAGTAGTCTCTTATCTGGACTGCAACAGGTTTGTCATTCTGCCATACCCATCCACTTGTTCCGGGTAGCTCATTCATGAAATAGAAGAATAGACATACAATAAGAGTACCATACTTAAAGGAATTCTTCTTATCCTTCTTGATTTTCTGTATGTTTTCCATTAATTGGCTTAGTAGTAGTTCGTAGAGATCATATTCTGCATTCTTTCTTAACATTTCATAAGCAGTGTATATTGCAGTTCCGGATACAGAATTCTCCCTGCTGGAGTGATAGATCTTGTATCCTATTATCATTGATGCATATTTGATATCCGGATCCGAAATATCTTCAATGGTCATTGCCCTCTTGTCAAATTTTGATCCGGTGGCCTCAGTTACAATGTTGTTCTTGACAGATTTGAGGATAGGTACCCCTCCGGAGGAGTATAGGCCAGTTACTGCTCTAATTGCCTCTTTTGTGATCTTGCAGGGTCTATCTAGCCATAGAAAGTTGTCATGCATCCTGCTCAGTACATACCGGACCCATTCATCCTCTTCAAAACAGGGGAAATGAATAAATTGCTCAAATTGTTTCTTCTGAATATCCTTATACTCTGGTTTAAGCTCAAAAGCATTGTCAATCAGCTGCTTGTGATAGAGGTCTCTTAATTTGAATTCCCCAAATTCCTCAATGTTTGCATGTATGTAAACCCTAATGTCTTCAGTGTGTAAAACTCCGTGGGGAACACTAGAGAAGGCTCCTAGTGGGTCTACCTCCAATGATTTGTAGGGATGTTTCTTGAATGAGGGGCGAGGTCTATCAGAGATCTTAACTATGTTTGGAGTAGCCATTCTTCAAAGATTTGCAGTGAGGTAATGAAAAACGGAGAATACCTTATGCGCCTTCGGTTTGCACGGAGTGGTTGGATTGATTTCTTTATGCAATAGCTTTGGCAGGAGATCCTTGGTGTGCTTTGATGACCCTTGTTGCAGAGCTCCACTTTTCGCTTCTTCTCGAGTGTAGAATGAGCAAATGTCGTTTGAGAAATCCCTTAAATTGCTCCGCGAACCCTAATACCTGTCTGCAATAAATGCTTCACCTACATCATTCCGGTTTGCCTTGTCTGGATAGCTTGGAGTATCCCGGATTAGTCCTGATCTGTGGATATCATCCGGATCTTTCAATCATGAATAAATCGAGGTAGCATATTACAAGAGCATCCCAAACACTCTGTCCAATCCGCAGAACAAGATAGTGCATTTCCGGATCTTTCCGGACCTTTTTGTAATCCTCTATCATACCGGAGCATCTCCCTGAACAGGTCTTATTTGATCGATCACAGCTTCTTCATAACTTCATGCGGACCTCTGAAAACTTGACTGAAGTATCTCAAGACTCATATCTACAAACCCTTTGATCCGCATCTTGTGCCACATCCGGTACCACTTGTTTGGCTGGGGGAACAAGATTTCCTTTGAGTCTCCCCCTGAGCCTGAGCTCACTTTTTAATTTCCGGAAGAAATATCAGCACCAGAGTCTGGTGCGGATCCAACCTCTACATTCTCTGAACTTTTCTTCACCCAGATCTTGCTCATCTGATTCCTAACCTCATCCGCATTCATCTTTTGTTTACCCTTGTCTTGATTCTGATTATACACCGGACCTCTTTTGTCCTGATTCTTGTTTCTGCAGAATTTAGCATTATGACCGGACCTATTGCAGATTTGGCAAATAACATTTCTTTGCATATTTGACTGATATCCTCTTGATCTGCATTGATTAGCCATATGACCTATTCTATTGCATGTGAAGCATCTACCTTTGAATGATTTGTTTACTTGCATAATTCTGCATTCATGGGATTTGTGTCCATACCTTTTGCAGTTGAAGCACTGTCCGGAGAAGGATGAATTATTCTGATTCATTCTCATTCTGCACTGATTAGCTTTGTGACCAAAGTGGTTGCAGTTGTGGCAGTATCCATTGAAGGATGGATATCTTTGAGCATTTGGCTGTCTTACCGGAGGTCTTCTAGGCCTGCTCCTTGGATTTTCTGATCCAAGATTCTTCTGACCGGATCCGGAGCTTTCTCCTTTCTCATATCCCAAGCCATACTTGTCATCTGTCCTCTTTTGACTTCCAAGAAGAACTTCAAGTTGAGCAGAACTTATCTTGAATTTCTCTTTGTATTCATTTGCTGTTTGAAGGTCTCTTTTGAGAGAGGCAATTTGATCCTCAAGTTTTCCTTCATTATCTTTGGCATCTTCAAGATCAGATTCAAGGTGTCTGATAATCCTGTCCATCTGGTGGCATTCTTCTGATTTTTCTTTAAGAGATTGTATTAGATTGTCTTCAGCCTTTCTTTTTTCTTCAATCTCTTGAGTAAACTTTATAGTTCCTGATTCCATTTCATGTCTTAACATAATGACTTCTTTTGATAACTTTTCACATAACTTGGTTTGCTCAGTCAATTCTTCATTTGTATTGCTTTCTTCACTTTGTCTTGCCAACTGTTGAAGCAGCTCCTTTCTCTTTTTCATAGAGAGACTTAATTTGTCTTTTAATTCTCTCATGAATTCATCAGCCTGTTTGAGTCTTTCCTTTAATTCACTGACTTCAGAATTTGACTGTTCAAGATCCTCAAGGGCAGTCTTGAGTTGCTCCCTTAAACCATATGCATCCATTTGAAATCCCAGATCTTCCTCAAGCTGTTAGGCTCTATTAGGAGGAACTTAGCTCTGATACCAATTGTTGATAACTGAGAGGGGGGGGGGGTGAATCAGTTATCCTAATTATTTCCCTTATTGAACTTTCCTTTTAATTGAAGCAGCATAAAATCAAACACAAAACATTAACCATGAAATAAGAAACACATGACACAGTATTTTTGACGTGGAAACCCTGTTAAGGGAGAAAACCACGGGGTGATTAACCCAAGAATTATTCTCTGTTAGAAGAATAAGAAATTACAAAAATGGCACTTGCCAATTAGGGCTCACTGCCCGAGCACACTGCTCACAAGAGGCCCACTGCCTACAAAAAGACACACTGTCTACAAAGTGATGAGAATCATAGTCTTGAACTGATTGGAAGCATCTGCATATGCTGGAGTTTAGTTCCGGTTAGGCTCAGTACACTGATCTGCTGCACTTCATCTTTCCTCTGTTCTTTATTCTGCTATCTTTCACATACCGGATCCTTTTTGCTACCTCTGCTCTTTCTCTGGACTTATTCGCATATCTCTCTACGTCACAACACACTTCACAACTAAATCCATCCTCTATATATATCCGCACAAGTAATTTCATCACCTTTCTAGTCGGCATCCGGAACAATCTAGTTTCTTACAAACTCTCATTCTGTCAGCTGAATCCTTCCTCACCAAGCAATGCGGATCAAGTATATACTTGTAGATATCATTAATCATGTCGGCCAAACATGATTCATGCCTTCACAACCTCTGTCATCAACAGTAACCCATCCGGAAAGTAGTCTGATACTCTGCCAGTCAGTTCTTCCTCTGTTTTCACTGTCTCTCAGGAATCCGGTACTCAACCATTCATATCTTTTTCCTTGTCCATCACCGGAGGCTAAATCCTTGGAATATACCACTCAAGGTAGTCCTCTTGACTTCCCCAAATCCGCACTGTACCAAGACACTTCCTCTGAGAGGTCCGGACCAATCTGTCGGACCTTGCCACATGCTCTGTTCTTCTTCACCGGATCACAACATTCTTTATTCTGACTTCCGGTAGAGACATATCATGTCTTGCGGATATGTGGGATGACCTTTGTTGCCATCAATGACAACAACCATGAATCCATATAGTGTCTCTTGCCAACACATTCATCATATAAAAGCATTTTTTAAATTAATTAGAAGTACCAATTTGTATTATTGCTAGTGGGGCATTTGTCTAGATAAGGGATGCCACTATAGTTGCAACAAAATGTCTCAAATTGATGTAATAAGCACAAAATCCACCACTTGACTCACAATTTATGTAATTTTTGCTTATGCTCCATTTAACTTGTAATTTCTCATGAATTAAATTAGGTATAGGAATTTCTAAGCTCTAAATTGAAATTGTATCTTATGATTTACACACACTAACCAAACTTGGCCCTAGCTTTGAAATATAGAACCAACTTTGGTTACATGGTGATGGAGAGTCATATTCTTGAAATATCTATTTATCATAGACATCAAGGATGCCTTTGAGCATGTCCTTTCATAACCTACCTAAAGGGTTTGTTGACATATTTTGTTATCAATCCCTCACAAACAAAATCCTAATGATTATACTGATGATGGTTGATGAGAAAGAGGTTGGTTACATCCCTTTTCCATTGATGTTGAAGGGGGAGAAATCTCAGAAGTTTTAGAAATTGTGTAACAGTTTAGGTAGAGATACAAAGTTTATTTCTTTTTGGTTGCCATCAATGACAAAGGGGAAGATTATTGGAAATATTGTCATTGATGTCAAAGGGAAGTTGATGTTGCAAGAGAAGAATATGTCAAAGGAAAATTGATGTCACTAATCCAAAAGTTTCTAAGGCATGATTTTTGCCTTTAGTCAGCAAATCATTTGGTTCACGAACTCACAAGTTCACCAACGACCAGTTTTCCTGACAACTAATTAGCTGACAAAAAGATGACAAAGAAAAGTTTCTAGGGCATGAATGATCTCTGCCTTCAGTTAGTGAATCATTTGGTTTGTGAACTCACAAGTTCATCGACGACAAGTTTCTCTGATAGCAAGTTTGTTGATATGAAAGCTGAACAATGAAGGAGTGAAGAAGAAAGTTGAAGAGCAAAGTTTAAAGTATCAGCAAAGTCTTTAGTTTGAGAACTCAAAAGTTCGCTGACAGCCAGTTCACCTATGGGAAAGTTTGTCGAAAGGATGAAGGTGTGAAGAATAAGGTTGGTTTGTGGTTCCTCGAGTTCGCCAATAGGCAATTTTCTTGATAAGACAACAGAAAATTATTTAGTTTACGAAATCCTCAATTCACTGATTTCAAGGTTTGCTAATAGGAGATTTTGCTGATAGAGAAGAAGGTTGATGGTTCATTTGGTTTGCCAACAAGTTCATGAAGATGCAATTTTGTCGATAAAGCCACATTGAAGTTCAAGTTTGTAGAAATGTAATTTTATAGACAAGTTAGTAATGAGACAACTTCGTCGATAGTTGATATGAAGAAGATTGTGTTGAAGTGGCACTTTTACTGATAAAGGATAGAATGCCCAAAGTTTGTAGTTCAAATCTGATAGAAGCTTTTAAGTGTGGTTTGTCAAAGTGAAATTTGCTGATAAAGTCATTTGAGAAAAGGTTTGTGAAGATTCCATTTTCATTGATAATGAATAAAGGACTTAGATTGTCGATGGCTCACATAGGTGACAGTAAGTAAAGGGCCAAAGCTTCTAGAAAATTAGTGTGTTTAAATTGGGTCCAGACCTATAATGCATAAATTCAGGTTGGACCAACCTAAGTACACATTGGAAATTAAAATAAAAGAGGTGGATGACTCAGTTTGTGTAATTTGGGCCCAGACACAAAGCGTGAAATTTTAGGTTGAGTCGATCTAAGCATACGTTGAAATTCAAAATATAGAGGTCAACTTTGGAGAATGTTTTAAATCAATGCATTAGCTGACATGAGGATTATATTATACAAATCAATATAAAAAGATCTTTTTTGTTCATTCGAGTGTTGGACATGTGAGCATCAAAGTGAAATAATGTGAATACAAGCAAGTGTGAAGTGAGTGTGAATCAAATGAAAAGAAGATAATTCGGGAGTCACACAGTATGTATCCAAGTTTGCATGAGTATATTGTTCTATTTTGACTTGCAGAGTTGATGGCGCATGGGCACCTAATCCACAGTGGCCTCCATGA
Source organism: Cunninghamia lanceolata (assembly GCA_027924645.1). Classification (NCBI taxonomy): domain Eukaryota; kingdom Viridiplantae; phylum Streptophyta; class Pinopsida; order Cupressales; family Cupressaceae; genus Cunninghamia; species Cunninghamia lanceolata. The sequence goes on from BSBN01000484.1 coordinate 644,109, forward strand.
GGCATTCAACTTCATGATGTGTCTAATGTTCATTTTGTTGTTTCCAATAAGGTCCTAGAAGACCATTTATGTAATAAGGTCTACTTGACCAATGCACGTCATTCTAGTTTGTATCTAGGTTTATGTTGTAAGTCCCAAGGACACTTGTCATCTGTAATCACAAAGGTTGATTAGGCAGTTAGGAGGTTGTTAGAACGGTTGTCTCCCAGCTGCTTGGATTGATCTCCTAGCCACTTGGAGTCAATTCAGTACTACTGAGGGCGAGTAGATAAATGCCCAAGATCATCAAATGTAATCAGTAGTAGTAGTTGTTGTAGTTGAGATTGGAGATCAGGGTGATTGCAATTGTGAAACAGAGCATCTATGTATGCACATTACTGAAAGGCATAATAAACAAAGTTTTGTTCTATGCATCTTTCTGTCATTCAATTTCTCTGTGCAATTGATTTGTTGTTTTGTGGTCGTGATGGATTCTTAATCCATTCCACTAGTTAGATTTCTTTGAAATCTGTGGAATGGTTGTATAGTTCATTTTTGTGTTTTTTGTTTTGTTCATTTGCATTGCAGGACCGCGTACAGGATGCATTGATAGTTCCTAGCATTTGTCATGTGCTAGACTATTGGAGAAATGAGTCTGTGAAGTTATAGGGTTTGCAGAGGTTTACATCAGTGTAATGTAGCCATCAGAGAAGTTTTGGGAAGTTACACCGATTAACGGTGTTGGACCGATAAGAAGGGTATCAGTGGAGAGCAGCTTAAGTCTCACCAAAGATTTATGTTGTCTCACTGGATATATAATTGGTGTGTATATCACAAAAGTATGTGAAGAACATTCTGTGTGTATCTCGCAGTTGTATGCTCGTCTGTATCCTACAACTGAATGTCAAAGATTGCATGTAGTAAATGTGCATCTCGCATGATACAAGAAAAGTTAGCGGTCAATCATTTCAAATGCATATTCTAAATGTATATTGCGAATGTAAGTACATTGGGGAATGTATCTCTCAGCAGATACAAATGTTGAGGTGATTGGCATATCAAAAGGTTCTGCCAATGGTTTAAGTCTTACCGACGAAAACAGTGAGAAGGTTCCATCAGTATGATTAGTGCATCAGAGGGAAAGTTTCTGCGTTGGCCAATGGTGTGATGTCTTACCGATATGGAAGAAATGTATGTGTTTGGTATTGTATGGACCTAGAGAAGGGATCTTACAAGCTATTTGAACATTAACCTATTTGAACTGTGGGTATGATGGGTATCTCACCCATGTTTTGAGAGCTTCCACTGTGTGCTCTACATCAGTTGAGAAGTGTGACAATGATTGAATTGTGACTCTGTTTGCACGCACATAATGATTTATCATTTACAGTAGAGGTGATTATTGTATTATTAGTGATAATGTTATGTATATCATTTCATTTGTAATCAGTTCAAAGATTCCAGAGGTTGGTGCCTCTCTTTGTCTGGGTTGGTGCTCAATTCAAGGGTTTGCAGTCTCCTTTGGGTTGATACCTATAAACATTGTATTGGCTGGGGGATTGGTGTCTTCTAAGGGTTGGTGCCTTCAAATTATATTGTAATAATCACTTTTCTTTGTGAGGCTAGATTTGGACAATAGATCCAAATAGTTTGTTCACCATGGTTTTTCCCTTCTTGGGTTTCCATGTAAAATTTGGTGTTGTGCTCTCTTGTGTGGATGTGTGAATATGTTTATGGTTGTATAGTCCTTACATAATTTGATTGATGTAGTAAAGGTTTTGATGTTACAGTAGGATTGAAGTTAAAAATTGGTATATACTGATTCACCCCCCTCTCAGTATATCTATGTGTTCTAACAATTGTTATAGAAGGGTCATCCCACAATAATTGGTTATACTTTGGAAATTTGACATTGAAATCAACATTTTGAACTAAATCTTCACTTTCTAACACCTATAGCCACTAAATCATTAGGAATTTGAAGATGACATGAACTAGTGATTTGTGAGATTTTGTCTGTAGATTCTAAATATATATTTTTTTAAAAAATTGGAGTTAAATTGTAAAATTTTGTGTCTCCTTTGATAACTAGTTTTTAATAGTAAACATCATTTTTTAAAAGTGATGTGTATTCTATTGCATATAATTTTTTTCTACAAAGGATAAAATTTTGATTCTTTTGAATTTAGATTGGTAACACTGATATCTAGATGCTGCATTTGGTTTCATAATGTTTTGTTGAATATTTTTTTAATTAAGTTTTGAAGTCAAACCAATTATAATTTAGACATGGGTGTATTCTATCCAACATAACATTTTTTGTATGTATCCAAATTTAATTTTTTTTTGTTGGAATAAGGACATCAATACCTAGAGGACATGTAGTTTTTAGAATTTTTTCCTCCATTTTCCTATTTTTTCGTATGTGTGAAACAAAGACCTTGATGTTCATTGAAAAACCTACATTCACAAGAAATAAAAAATAAATATAATATTCAAATTAAATATATTTAAAATTATACTTTTTGGGAAGCTTATAATAAGGACTACATACTTACAAAACATAAATTTTAAATGAATTCATTTGATCCCCCAAAAGATAAATCAAAAGTGGTTTTTTATTAGCATTTTGATAGGTGTAGAGGAGACTCCATTATAGGTATGGTTTAAAACTAGTGGAGTTCTATCCAAGGGGGTTTGAATCTCAAGGGGTTTGATCAAATTCTCTTCAATTAAAATCCTTTAAATGGAACCTTTCAAGGCTTAAATCATTATATTTTCTAAAAATATGTGATTTCAGAAAAAATTAGGATGTCCCAAAAAGTGTAACCCATTATTATGGTAGCACCCAGAAACAATGACATCCAAATTTTCCCATTTACCAAGAGGTGAGACAACTAAAGTCATCAACTAAACAAACAATAATGGATTTAACTCAAAAATTCAAATACACATAAATATTAAATAATGGAGGTGTTGGTAGATGTGGTGTAGCAGAGCACAAATAAATTTGTTGTTGTGCAAGATGTAGAGGAGTGTGTGGATGAAGAAGAGTACAAGGAGATGGTTGTGGAAATCTTTACTTCCATAATGCTAGTGGTATTGATTGGTGTGTAGGTGTAAAAGTGAGTGGAGAATGGAGAAACATATTTTGGTGGAGGAGAACAAATATTGATGGTTTAAATCCCACAAGAGAAGAGGAGTAGAGAAGTGTCGAGTGGAGTTGGACAAATAATGGTGGATTAATTTCTATGACAGGAGGAAGAAAGATAAGAGTCTTTTAGATGAGGAGATTGGGTTATGGTGGACAAAGGTCTACAAGAGGAATAACAATTAATGGCCATGTTTGGTGGAGGATGGTAATTTTCCTAAGTGCTAGAAGATGTGAAGGAAGAAACTTTCTGATACACCTATGATAGTATTGGAGTATGCTACAAGAAATTCCCTTTTTGAAATGGTAGTTTTACCAATCAACATTACTTTGTGAGCCCATGCTCATAAATCTTCTTACCCAACATGTATGATCCAAGACCACCCAAGTCCATGCAAGTTATATTATTAGTTTTCTTCTTTAATTTTGGTGTGTTTTCTTACTTGGTAGCTTTTATCACTTCTTTCTCAAGGAGTGCTACAAGAAGGATGTAGGTTATTTACATGTTTTAGATTATATGTAGTTGTGCTACATGCCTTCTCCAAGTTTCTATAGTCCTAAACCAAGCTTCTACAATATAGTTTCATGTGTCAATGGACTGCTACAAAAAATGTGACAAAGACTATGTATTATGCTATCGGACCTATGTGCTATACTATAGGGATTGTGTATTGTTACTACTTGAATTATGTGTTTTAAAATGTAATGCCTAGTGATAGGTTACAACATGACCTACTATAGATAGTCGCAATGAGTTATATGTTGGACTAATTAGATAACATAGTTATTATTGAAAGAAATATAATAATTTATATTTGGATGTGTCATAATCTTATGCAAATCTCCAACAATTGTTTTCCATGTTCCTAATCAATTGCATTTCTATTAATGAGGTATTTTTCATCTTAGTGGCAATGTTGGGTTGATTTCCTTCATGCAACTACTATTACTTCTTGCAATATAGTTGATGTGTAGAGGTTTTCAAAAATTTGTCATAGACTTTCACACCTAGTGGTTGACTATATGTTTGTACTATTATTAGATGGCCCATTTACTTCCCTATCATGACTTCTAACATTCCTTTCTTTGTAGTGATTGATTTACTGCTCATTTGGGATGTTTTCCTATTTTCTAGGACAACATGAGGTTGATTCAAAACTTTCCATTGGTCATTGTTCAACCTTGATGGGACTATTTTAGCTCTAGCTACATGTTTTCTTATAGCTAGTAGTCTATCTATGACATTTTCTTCTTGTTGGGCCTATGAGCTTAACAACCCAATGAGGGTTTGAACCTTAGTGGATCTATCAACATGCCATGCTTTTAACCATCACACCACACCCTTAACAACATGTATATGTATTATAAACACACGCACGCACGCACGCGTGCACACACACATGTCTCAATGATAACTGAGATGAATTCCCATGGAGATTCCCTCTACTAATCATGTCTCAACTATAAACATTTGATTTATTAATATATTGAAAGGGTAGGGGCCCTCTCCCCTCTAGCTTATCAATATGTGTGTGTTTGTTATAACATCCATGTTCGTACATATACACACACACACATAGAAAGATACACACACACACACACACGCACGCACACACGCTGTGTGTCTTTGTGTGTGTGTGTGTGTGTGTGTGTGTGTGTGTGTGTGTGTGTGTGTGTGTTTGTGTGTGTGTGTGTGTGTGTGTGTGTGTGAGTGAAAATAATTTTAAAACTATTGGGGGTTATCTAGTTCTCAATAAAACCATTGTGTGTGTGAGTGCATGTGTGCACATGCACATGCGTGTGGGTGTGTGTGTGTAAAATTAATTTTTATACTATTGTGGGTCATCTAGTTCTTAATAAAACCACGAAAGATCAATTCTTGCCAAATAATTCTATAAAAGATGAGGTTGAATTTAAGATCTAATGGAAATTGGTGAGTGTATACAAACATACACATATTTTTAAATTTTTAATGAAATCGATAGATATATGAATTAAATGTTGAATTTAAGATCTAAAGGAAATTTGCACGTGCACTCACACATACACATATATTTTCAAAATTTTAATGAAACCAATATATATATATATATATAGTCTGTGTGTGTGTTTTAAAACTATTGGAGTTATTTAAAACTAAATAAAACCATAAAAAATCAAGTCTTACCAAATAATTCCATAAAAAATAAGATTGAGTTAAAAAAAAACCACAAGAAATCAATTGTTACCAAATAACTCTATTTTAAAACTATTGGAGAGTTATTTAACACTAAATAAAACCATAAAAAAACAAGTCTTACCAAATAATTCCATAAAAATAAGATTGAATTAAAAAAAACCACAAGAGATCAATTCTAACCAAATAACTCTATAAAAGATGAGATTAAATTTAAAAGATAAGTAAAATTGACAAAATGATATAAGTAAAACCAAAAAAGAGATGAACTTCATTCAATAACAAAGAGGATGCTTCTTATCTTGTAGAAAACCAAAACCAAAACCAAAACTAAAATTAAAACTAAAACTTCAATTTTAATTGATTACATACTTATAATCTCACTTTGACCCCCAATGAAAGCTCATACTTATAATCTCATTTTGGTGCCCAATGAAGACTCATAATCTCTCTTTGATACTTATAATCTCATTTTCATACTTATAATCTCACTCCCCCTCCCCCCACCAATGGCCATGAAGACTCCTTTTGACAATTTATTGCAGTTCCTTATTACGCTGAAGGTGTTCCCTTTGTCTAACATGGGATATTAGTGGCTGGCATTAACGGAGAGACATGCAAGATGATTGACTCATCCTCTACTATTCGATCTTGTTGGATTTTTTTGGATGTATTTTATTTTCTTTGTTTCACGTCTTCACCGTTTAGGCATGATCTACTTTGTCGGTAGCTTACAACCTGGAATGATTGGGATACTTGACACATAAAACGAGACCTCCCTGGCATTTACCCATCCACCCCGATGTGTTGGCGTAGTCAGTTCAGCCCCATGATGAGTAGAACAAAAAATATGGCACTTGGCAACCTTTCCACTGCATGGAACTGAAGCATTTTGCAAGAATGCGTTTGATTCTAGCATAGTCAAACGGATAGGAGTTGAATGAAATTGAGAGAGGTTATTGTAGACGGACGCCACATGCACCTATAGGTTGAAATGAAACATTCCCATCTACCACGAATTCTGAGAATTGCTCCATCAAAGTTTGTCAGTTTTTTCGTCTTAGGGATCTTAAGGGACTTTGCTAGTAGCCTATTGTCCGGAAGGACTGGGATGCTTGGCACACCAAATGAGACCTCCCATGACATTTACCCACCCACCCAAACATGTTGGCATAGTCCGTTCAGCCCCATGAGCTATGGAATGGAAAATGTCACTCCTAGCACCTTTCGAGTTTATCGGTAGCTTGCAGCCCGGAACGACTGAGACACTTGGTGCATGAAACGAAACCTCCCCTTGCATTTACCTAGCCACCCAAACATGTTGGTGTAGTTGTAGTGGCAACTACCCTGGTAGACATGTATGCAAAATGTGGATACATAGACAGAACACGTGAACTTTTTGACAAAAAGCCTTAAAGAAATGTGGTCTCATGGATTGCAATGATTGTAGGATATGCACAAATTGAACTTTTTGAGAAGACTTTAGAAACTTTCAATCAAATGCAATTGGCAAGTGTAAAGCTAGACTCCACAACCTTTGTCAGCATCCTCCTACCTATGCCAAATTGGGAGCTTTGGAAGAAGGCATGGACATCCATCAAAGCATGAAGGATAGAGGAATTTTGTCAAATGTTGTAGTTGCAACTACCCTGGTAGACATATATGAAAAATGTGGAACCATGGACAAGGCACATGAACTATTTGATAGAATGCCTCAAAAAAATGTGGTCTCATGGACTGCAATGATTGTAGGATACACACAAATTGGATTTTTTGAAAAAGTTCTAGAAACTTTCAAGCAAATGCAATTGGCAGGTGTAAAGCCAGACTGCACAACCTTTGCCAGCATCCTCCCTACCTGTTCCAAAATGGAAGCTTTGGAACAGGGAATGGGCATCCATCAAAGCATAATGGAAGGGGGTTTTTGTTAGATATTATAGTTGATAGAATGCCTCAAAGAGATGTCATCTCTTGGACAACAATTACTGTTGGATATGCACAAAATGGATTTGTTGAAAAGGCTTTACAAACTTTCAAGAAAATGCAATTGGCAGGTTTAAAGCCAAATTCCACAACCTTTTTTAGCATCCTTCATGCCTGTACCAAAATGGAGCATTGGAACAAGGTATGGACATCCATCAAAAAGTAATGGATAGAGGAATTTGTCAGATGTTGTAGTTTCAACTGTCTTGGTAGACATGTATGCAAAGTGTGGAAGCATTGACAAGGCATGTGAACTATTTGGAAGAATTCCTCAAAGAGATGTCATCTCATGGAATGCAATGATTGTGAGATATGCACAAAATGGATTTTTTGAAAAGGATTTAGAAACTTTCAAGCAAATGAAATTAGCATGTGTAAAGCCAAATTCGACAACCATTGCCAACATCCTCCCTGCTTGTGCCAAAATGGAAGCTTTGGAATAGGGTATGGACATCCATCATAGAATAATGGAAGGGGGATTTTTGTCAGATATCATAGTTGGAAATGCTCTGGTAGACATGTATACAAAATGTGTAAGTATAGATAAGGCATGTGAACTATTTGATGGAATGGCTCGAAGAGATGTCATCTCATGGAATGGCTCGAAGAGATGTCATCTCTTGGAATGCAATGATTGTAGGATATCCTAACATTGTAAGCTTTTCTTGTGTTTTATGTTCATGCAGCTATGTAGGTTTAGTGGATGAGGGTTATACATACTTCAATTAGATTAGTAACCATTATTGCATTACACCTACAATTGATCATTATGTGTGCATGGTTGACCTTCTTGCTCGTGCTAGCTATCTTGAGGACACTATAAACTATATCATTAAGATGTCATTTAAACCTGTCATGGTTGTGTGGATGTGTTTCCTTGGTGCCTGTAGATCATATATGAATATAAAGTTAGGAGTATTTATAGAAATGCTACTTTTTTATTTGGATCCTAAAAATGTTGCGACTTATGTTCTTCTCTCAAACATCTATGTAGAAGTGGGCAGGTGGGGTGAGGTTCAAATGTTAAGAAGATTGATGAAAGATTGAGGAGTTTAAAATATTCTTGGATGTAGTTGGATTGAAGGTCATAAAATGGTAAATTCTTTTTGTATGGGAGACAGATCACATCCACAGACATGGGATCTATGCAAAGTTAGAGAAATTGGCTTGGGAGATGAATGCGAGAGGGCATTTTCTAGATTCAAGACATTTACTAAATGATGTGGAAGAGGAGGTAAAATTAATAATTATCTCTACCACCATAGAAAAAAGTTGGTAGTTGCATTTGGCTTGTTAAACACACCCCCTAGAACAACTACTAGAGTTCTAAGAGCTTTCGCATATGTGTTGATTGCCATAGTACAAATTTTATCTGCAAGTTTGTTGCAAGAGAACTTATTGTGATAGATGCAAACTGTTTACATCATTTTAAACAAGGACAATGTTCTTGAGAAGATGATTGGTGATGCTAAATGAAGCAACTTGAAAATAGGCTTGCAATACAATACTATGCATGAAGGGTCAATGTTTTATTTTTAGTTTCTAGAAAGTTTTATTTATTTTTTTATTTTGTGAGTATTTGGCAATCTAGACCATGTTGTTGGATTTGTAAAATTAGATGCATAGAGTGCAATGGAGGTCATTTCTTATACACATTGTTGGGATATTTGTTATAGACCTGTTTTATGATAACAAGGACATTTCATTGAATTGTTTTCAAGAACTTATATATGTATAAAATGAAAAGTTGTAGGAGGTGGAAAATGGGGAAAAAATAAAAGGTGAGGAGTACTACAAGTAAATGGAAAGTCCCATGATTAGAAACAAATGGGAGAGGATCATTTGAGATTAAATTACACATGTCTATGTTAGCTTGATCATTTGAGATTAAATTACACATGCCATATTAGGTATGTAGTTTTATGTAAGTGGTTGTATATTTTGTTTCATTTATGGTTAGATATTTCTAATGTTGCTTCACATGCCTTGCTTAGTGAGATGGTTAATAGATTTGTAAATTCACAAATACTTTTTTAATGTAATTGGATTTCACTCTATTTGATTCTACTTAGAAATGAATTGTTATAATTTATATATGAAGTAAAAAAGTTACAGTCCTCTCAATATGCAAAGGTGGCAGACCTCTCAAGTTTGTGGGATAGTGTGGCAACACCATAGAAAGCATTGGCTGATGATATAAATGACATTAGAGACCTTTCAAGGTCTTAGTAACCCCTAAATGCATGGGCATACTTAAAGATAGCAACATTCAATGGGACAGTCTATGTTTCATGTGCAAACAATGAATCAAACATTTTGATTGCTCTCTGAAACCCTAGAAATAAGAGCTTTTCATTCATATACAATGAACATTCAAACTGTTTGACATGATGCCTTAAAAAATGTTGCCTCATAGAATACAATGATTGCAAGATATGCATGAAATGGATTTGTTGAAAAGACTAGAAACTTTTGAACAAGTAAATGCAATTGGCATGTGTAAAGCCAAATTCCACAACCTTTGTCAACATCCTCCCTATCTATACACCAAAATAAAATGTTTGGAATAGCGTATGGATATCCATCAAAGCATAAAGGATATAGGAAATTTGTCATGTATGATGTAATTGCAGTTGCCCTTGTAGACATGTATGCAAAGAGTGGAAGCATAGACAAGGTACGTGAATTGTTTGGCATGATGCCCCAAAGAAATGTCACATCATGAAGGCACATGAACTGTATGGAAAGTGTGCAAGCATAGACAAGGTGCATGAACTATTTGAAATGATGCCTCAAAGAAATGCACAGTCCCACGGAATGCAATGATTGGAAGATATGCACAAAATGGATTATTTGAAAACAATTTATAAACTTTCAAGCAAATGCAATTGGCACATGTAAAACCAAATTCCTATAATGATAATTGATCATCATATTAAATATTTAATATAAGTTGTCATATACATAATGTCATGAACATAACATCTCCCTTATATACAAAGCCATATAGGTATGTCCAAACAAAGCCATATAGGCATATATTCAAAAATATACATCGGCAGTTCATACAAAAGTATGTATACAAAGCCATCTAGGCATACAAAAAATTTCCCAAAATTTCCAATTAGTGACTCATCCTCTCTATCATCGAGTAGACTTCTTCGATAGAAGTTCATCCATCTCCACCTGTTAATACAATCAAACAATATATGCACATTAATATAGAAAGTGTATGAAATATATAACAGCACATATGTAATCAATCACTTACCACCACCTGATGATGCTTCTCCATCATCTTGTCTCTAGCTTCTTTGTCTATAGTTGGACGGGTTGGAGTTGTGACCTCCTATGAGAAGCATCAAGAAGAAAAATTGATTAAACATAAATATCATTGCATGAAGGATATGGGAAATCCGTTAGATGTTGTAGTTGCAACTACCTTAAGAGACATGAATGCAAAGTGAGGAAGCATAGGTAGAAATTAGTAGGTAGAAAAAGATAGAAAGCAAAATATTAAGAAATTCAAATTAACACTAAAAATCATACCTCGGGTATAGTCAAAATAACCTATGTTTCCATGCAAAAAAATCTACTATGTCATTCAAAATAACCTCATTCACAATCCTATATAGTCAAAAACTTGCATTATAGTTAAAGAAACAAGATTTTTAATTTAAAACATAGAAAAGTTTGGCAATTGCTGGGTGTAAAGCAAAGTGTGGAAACATAGAAAAGTGTGCAATTTGATTTCATTTGTCATACCTACTTTCTTGAACATGGTCAAGGTGTCATTGGAACCATTTATCCAAAACCCAAGGAAAGTATAGATTGCCATATACTATATGAAATATACCATATGAGATTGCATGAAGCATATGGGAAATCTGTCAGATGTTGTAGTCAAATTAACACTAAAAATCATACCTCAAGTATAGTCAAAATAACCTATGATGCCATGCAAAATAACCTCATTCATAATCTTGTATAGTCAAAAACATGCATTATAATTAAAGAAACAAGTTTTTTAATAAAACAATTCTAAAAAATAGAAAAAATACGAACAAGCTAAGATAAAAAAATGTCATACCTATCCATCTGGAAGTTTAAATGCTAGTCAAGCATACTTGAGGGGTCATCTCTTATCTTCAGAGTATCCAATATTACTTCATGATCAACATTACTAATTGTCCATAGTTGTTTTGATTTTGGTTTTCCATGATGCTTTAGTAACTTGACATTTGTTGCTACAACTAGCTAAGAATACATCAATATGGTTTAATGCTTCTCAAAGTCTTCAAAACAAGGGATCCCATTCTTTCTAATCATATATGTTCGTAACCAAGTACAACAATAATAACTGATCCTGTAGGATGTGTGAACCCATCATCATTTGTAATAGGTTGTGTTAGCTTTTGTTTTCCCTGTACACATCATGCCAACCAATAGTCTGACATCTCTTCATTTCCATGTGGTGCAACAACTGCATAAACATGACCTAGTTGTGCAAGGTCTGAAAGATGTTCATAGTCGAATGTGCTCTTCATATTGTTGACGGAAGATGATTAACCTTGAGATAAAGGGGTTAAATATCGTGGAATCCATGCATCTACCCATTCACTTGACTCACAATTATCCCAATCACATTTAATACAACTCTGACAAAAACAAGCTAATTCTCATGTCCAAATAGTGCATGCACTTGCATCTAAGCTTTAAAATGAATTCATCTTTGACGATTCACTAATTCTCTAACAATCCCATTTCTCTTTCATTATCCCATCATCAACCAACCAAAAGAACCTATGCACTTTTGAATCAAAAGCCACTCCTTGTGACAATGCATAGTTACACCACTTAACAATAGAATTTGCATCACTGAATATAGCACCACCTCTAATCTTTAGTTGTTCTTTAAAAGAGCTCTCTTCATGCATGCACCCACTCCATCATGTTCACCTTTTCCATGCCCAACTTCAAAAGAATTCCATATATGAGGTATACCAATCTCTACATGCTTTCTGCACAACCAATAGAATATACAAGCATTCTTGAATTGACCGGTGCAATTATCAAACCAAATGAGATGTTGATCCATTCTAATATCTTTTTCTTGCAAGAACCCATAAAATTATTCAAAACAATATTGCACATACTCTGATGAATGTGATTGATCATCGCTCATGTAAAAATGGTCTTCTTTGACAATCTTCCTGTTCTCTTCTGTACTATCAGGGGCATGTCTGTATGTGATGTAAACAAAAATAGCAATCTGAATAGAATTGTAGTACTGGGATTGGACTTCATTTTGGGGTTGCAATGTGTAGTTTTCTGTAAAATCAACTATAGAAACAATAGTTCCAATCAGAAAAAAGTCTTTACACATCCTGAACTATTGATCTAACCATCGAGACCTATGGCTATGTCTAACATACTCGTACAAAAGATTTTTCTTAAAATCATTAATAAAATCAGCAATACTTACCTCTCTTACAATCAACTCACATCTAGAACCTTCACCTCCACTTCTCAAATTGTATTTCACTATCTCATATCTCTTTTTCTCAACCATTCTCTTTCCAAAATCATGCTCACTGCCCTCATGAAAACATGATACAAACTTTGATAACCCACCACATTGTAAACACTTTTCATTTAAACAATCATTCTTATAGAAAATGCAACCATCATCTCTACTACATAGAAATAAATCTAATAAGTCCCTAGATGACTTTGGTAGTTGAATTGCACCACACTCCTATAACATTTTGTTAGTGTGCAAAGTAGAACAAATATTGCATAATAATTCTAGTACATAGAAAACTCTACATGGTATTTGTAACATGTATTACGAACTTTAAGAGGAACACAATAAAATGGCTTAAGATATTCAAATGATCTTTGTGAGATTGTCGTACGTAGATGTGTTTCGCAATATTGTTTGTACAATGTTGTTTGGATACATTCCAAGTAATGTTTAGGATGTGGTGCGCGGTCTTTATCACCAATTCTTAACTTTCAAACATCTTTTGCATTCAGTGATACCCTAGAGTTAGTGTGCCAAAATCATTCAATTTCTTCCTTTGTGCTATTGATTAGCTTCTTGTCAACTAGTGGAAGCCTACCACTAAAAGCCCAAGTATCATTTCTAAGAGGGCTATCTAGCCTTGATCTTAATGCTAGTGCTTTTGAAAATGTTTTACGATTCAATCTTAAGTCAACACAAGTTTGCCTCATTAACCGAGCATTTCTTAATTGTTTGCTTACTATTGAGGTTGTTATTACTCTATGAGTAGCTCTTTTATCTTTCTCCTTGCTAGTCTTTCCAATCGAATTGAGTGCATTAAAAATGCTTCTAACAATAATTTTATTCCGATCGAACACTTTGTTTAACCGAATCTTTAATTTCTTTAGTAAAGGTCTCATTGTGTACATCTTTAGTAATTGCACAAAAGGTTGGCATTGTTCGGTTAATGTTTTATTCTCAAAGTATTCATGGAAGATTTTTTAAGCCCACAACTAAACCGGTCGTGATGACCTCTTGCCTTCAAGTTTTTCCATTATGTTTTCATCAATTTCAAGTAACCATTTTGGGGTTCTTGGGTGTTTTCCAATTTCATCATGCTTATTCTCTTCTTAACAAATGTCCTCTCTTCTTATGAAATTTGGAGATACATTGATTTTCATTGTTTCATCCATGTTATCAACCTCATCAATTTTATCAACAAATGGATTATGGAGTGCAAATTCAATATCATGAGGTTCATATCCACTTTGTTCAAGTGCATGTCTTTGTTTTTCTTCTTCTTCTTTGTCCATGGTATTTCTCTTATCAATAGGCATTTCATAACATTTTGCAACATTTTCATTTGCAATATCATGGTGAATTTTATTCTTATCTAACCTTTCATTATAATCAAAATTAACATCTTCAATTTGCATGTCATGGGATGGTAAAGAAGAAGCTTCACCTTGATGAGCATCCACCAAACCTGCTCTTCCAATCCTCTTCCTTGCCCTATCCTTTTCCCTAATTGCTTCAATTTCCTCCAATGTAACTTTCCTCCTCCTTTTTGCTTTACAATGGTTGTTGCTCCCCATTAGGGGAACAAAAAGATCACCCTTATGATTGTAACATACAAATTGTGTCTCCAAAAGTGCATAAGAATGCTTTTTTCACTGTCACATGCATAAATCATGAGTTTTTCGATAATAGATGGTCTGTAGGCAGGGATGTCAGGCCCAACAATATTCCTTTTGTCTTTTTTTTGCATCTACATAACGGATATCCGTTATTGAAACGGATATCCATTTCTTAATCCAATTCATTGGGCAATGGTCACCCAGCAACGTCCATATCACTTCTACAAAATGGATACCCATTTTCAAGGTGGCCAAAATGGATATCCTTTATTTTCCTCAATTTAAGCATGAAACTATATACATAATCTACGAAGTATACAACTATATACATAAATGAGAATGGGAGATGCATAAGAACACATAAGAAGGAAAAATTAAATGTTAAAATAGATATATAAATAAGTAAAGAATAAGAATGCTAAATGTGTAAGAATAATAAGTATGTTTAAGTATTAGAAACATCATGATAAGCATGGAATATGGATACATAAGAGATAGAGATCACAAGCATAGATCATAGGAATATAGGGACATCATGGATATATAGCATAGGGATATATAAGTAAACAAGGAACATGGAAAAAGATAGGTTCTAAACATAGAACATAGAGATGTTTAGGAACCAAACAAGGCATAGAGGAAAGCATGGGAGGTAGGGATTGAATATATGAAAGAATAGGAGCTAAACAAGTAACATACGATAGTATAAATGGTAATCATGGAAGATGGGAACAACAAGTCATATAAGAAGACACATGGAAAGAATTGAAAGGAAAAATGTACCCACATGGGTCCAAAAAAAGATCAACCAATAAAATTAGAGAGATAACCTTGTAAAAGAGGTCACCCCCATCCCAACAAGTAATATATCAAGTTCTTTATCCTCAAGTAAATGTATTTTTTTATAAGAAGTGGTTCTCTTAGTGAAAAAACTAGCTCAACATGTGAAACTATTGAATTATTTTACTATATCCATTGTGCTTTCTTCATTTGAGGTGGCTCCATAGAGAGATTTTGTATAATTTGCTTTGCCACAATTCATTATTAAGTATCTAGAACTTGAATTAGTTCCTTTGGAATGAATTGTGGGTTTATCATACATAATGTCCTTGTTAATCTCTTGATTTCTTGGTATGTGAGGAGTGTGTTCTTAATAAGATCATTGGAAGGCATGCATATATCATGACCTTAATGTTTAAACATTTTACGATGTGAAACTTGAGTCTCAGGCATTTTTCATCATAAGTTCTAGAGTGAGAAGGTGCATAAGTAGCTTCTTGATTCTTGTTCATATTTTTATTCTACTACTCTTCAATAACTATCAACTTTAACAACATGTCTTCATCAACAACTATTTCACTTTGTTAATGACTACTCAACTTCATCTGCAAGGGAAACTTTGGTAGTAAAGAGCCACTTCTAGAGAAACTATCAACTTCTACAATAACAAAAAGTTAGGACATGACCTTGGTCGTCTAATTATTTCAAATAGATCCAAATTAACTACTTAATTTTAGATCAATATGGGTTTGACATCTATTGTCACCTTGTCCACATGATCCATGCACCACACGCATGTACATATGTATAAAAGTATAGAGAAGGAAGAATAAGCTAAACATTGCACATGTGTACATGCCTTCTCCAATTCAATAAAGTAATTTGTTCAAAGTCTTTAATGCCTTTGAATATATACATTTGGATTCTAGACTAGGGATTCATTTTATTATTCTATAGACTTGTGAATTACCATCTAATTAGATCAACTTAATAAAGCTCCATATAATCCATTATTTGATTTGAGTAATTTTACTTTGGACACATTTGTGAAGACTCCTAAAGAGCCTCCATATAAAATTGTAAAGATGATATAGCCTCCATATAAGCATAAAGATGATATATAATTTAAGTTTGTTGAAGGCCATGTTTCACTCATTGATGAGGACTCTGCTACACCTTTAAAGTTGAGTCGTTTGTTTGGAACTTTAAAGCATGCAAAGAGGCAAACGAATTGTAATGCTTAAGTAAACAAGAGACTCAACATGATGTAGTTCAACTTGATGACATGTCTAAATGTGACACATTTTAGTTTGTGTTGCATGAGGAGTTCCTTATTCATGCATATCAAATTTCTAATTAGGTATATTTTTTTGAAGTGTATGAGTTTGAAGCTTTCAATTTTTGTATTGACTCACTTGAAGATGCTAGCATCCATGTGAACATGATTAATATGGGATCCAAGATTTGTCCTTTTCCTATGCATTTGGATTCGATTGTTGGCCCTTATGATTGTTTACATCATGTTGGCCTAGTATTTGAATAGTTGCTTCATGAAATGGATTGGAATAGATCATGTTCCTACTACCTACATGGCTAAATTATATTGATGACTCTAATGTGTTTGACTGTTATCTTTAAGTAGTGTCATGGTCATGTTTGGATGTGCAAGATACTTCATGTCAAGTAACTTTAAAAGGTGGATACATAATCAAGTCAAGATTGGGAATCTCATTCATGAAGGTTATTTTTTACAACTTGGAAGGAGATGTACTTTAGTTTATCTATTGTAGCATGCAAACGAATCTCCCCACAAGTCTTGAATTGCAACATGTTCTTGATGTTATTTGCATGACATGCTTAATTTGTCTTCTCATATGCCTTTGTCTTGTCCTAAGGGTTCTAAGTTGTGTTCCCTCTATCCTTGTCTATAAATATTGGTGTGTGTTTGTGTATCAGCCCTATGTTTTTGGACTTCCCCTTGTCCATTTTGGTTTACACCCTAGAACATTTTTGGATTTTCATAGTGTCAACATGTGATACTCATCCTCAACCAAAGCTTATGTTGGCATTATTTTTTTTCTAACCTTCCCATATGCATATGTGCTCTTCTAACTTGTATGAACCTTGGTGTATATGTTTTTATGCTTCAATTCTCAGTTTAGATGTTCATTGTTATTCTTCATCATTAAGGTTTCATTTTGAGCATAAGCCTCTTATGGTTAGGGTTTAACTTGTACATTTTCTCATTGCATGCATACCCTTATTCTAAGTGTTCCTTGATGTTTATATATCTCTTTGCATGGCTCTATGTAATATATTTAGACCATTTGTATCATGACACATGTTATTCTAGTGATGCCAACATTAGTGGGCCTTGATGTTTATTTATCATGGGTGTATGGTCTCTCATGTGGCTTATGTGGATTCATTATCAGCTCTTTGCTTGCCATGTATTTCCTTTGATGGTGATGGACCCAAGTATTTATTATGTTGGCTTTACAATATGAGGTGTCATTCCAACTTGGTGGTGACTATTCTCCTACAAGATAGTCAGGTATACTTCATGGTAGAGCCATCTCATAAGAACACATAAAACCAAAACTTTTGAACACTTGGTTTTGGGCAGCCCCAAAATGCTAGAAACAGATATCCATTTTTAGCTACCAAAACAGATATCCGTTTTGCTTAGGTAAAAAATCAAAATGGATATCCATTTTGGTTGTTGACTTTTCATTAATTATAACGTGTTTTCATGTTTCAGTCTCTTCTTCAAACTTCACCCTTCATGCTGACGACTTTTTTTAATGCAAAATTGATAAAACGAAAAGGGTTTATAGAGGAAATTGTCAACTTTCTAAAAATATAAGATTTTCTTGATTATCATTTTATTAAATAATTATTAATAATTTTCTATATAGTGTGTGTCTAAAATCTTGATGGACACACTAATTGAAAAACATCCATAACTTTCAAACTGTTTCAATCTTTTTAGATCTGAAAGATGCGTCACACTCTATGCTTCGTTGTCTGTAGGATTAAAAAAAATTGAATTCCATTCTTTTCAATCAAGTTAGGTTGGCTGGAAACTTACTTTTTAGTTTTTAAAAAAAGTCACAGTAGAAAAATCATAACTAATTATTTTATTGAAAAAAATTTCAAAAAAATATGTGTCACATCTGGGCATGAGTCCTCTACTTATTTTGAAAGTTAAAAAAAAAATATTTTTTTTCTCATAATTAGGTTGGCTAGATAGACACCCACTTTTTATTTTTTTCTAAAAAATTTAATAGTTGTTCATTGAAATATTCATTTTTCACTAATTAAATTTAGTTTTTTAAAAAAATAGTAGCCCATAAACTAGATTCAATTCTCTACAAATTTTGTTCTTATATCTTTTTCAAATTGTGTAGATAATCCATTCAAATTTTCACATGAACTTGATTAAGTCTGATTTTTTGTATTTTCATTGCCACTTAGAGGTATAGTTTGGCCCATCATGATCCTGCACCTACCCATGGTCATTTAGAAGTTCAGTTATAATGCCCTAATTTCCCAACGTGATAAACATTAAATTCAGAGCAAATGCCCACTCAAGAAAGCCTATGGGCCAATTATTTTTGTCAAGTAGGACAATAGAGTTGTTGGAATATACCTAGTTGAAAGTTTAGATAGATCCAAATTAAAAGTATGACAACATGATTTTTGGATCAGCAATGTGCTTGACCACATTGTATTTGGTTTGTACTTGATAGCTAAAATATGAAGGTTAGTGGCTATTGGATTGCATAAATAGTGCACTATTGTAGTAATTGTGAGTCATTAATTGCTTATGACTTAAATTATTGCTGGTCATTAATCAAAGTGTTAGTTGTACTACATGCCTTCGCCAAGTTGCTATAGTCCTAAACCAAGCTTCTACAAGACAGTTTCATGTGCTAATGGATTGCTATAGAAAATGTGATAGGAACTATGTATTATGCTATAGGACTTGTGTGTTATACTATAGGGACTATGTATTGTTATTACATGAACTACATGTTTTAAAATGTAATGCCCAATGATAGGCTACAACATGACTTGCTATAGATAGTCACAATGAGTTATATGTTGGACTGATTAGATAACACAATTATTATTTTTGAAAGCAATATAATCACTTATATTTGGGTGTGTTGTATCCTTATGTAGATCTCCAACAATTGTTTTCCCTTTTTCAAACCAATTGCCTTTCTATTAATGGGATGCTTTTTGTCTTAGTGGCAATGTTGGGTTGATTTCCTTCATGCGACTATTATTGCTTCCTACAATATAGTTGATGTGTAGAGGTTTTCAATAATTTATGTTAGAATTTTACACCCGGTAGCTAGTGATAGTGGCTACCCAACCTCGTAATTGCATTGGGGATGGATGTTTACCCCCCATTATGCCATCCCCATCCATTAATGCCTTCTTCACTCAAGACGTGAGAATCTTGTCTTATCGTCATTTGTCAGTTTCTAAAACTATTCACACATATTTAATCATTAGAATTATTGACTTGTATTGAATGAGCAGTGTTTAAACAACTTCTCCCTCGAAGACATGATGACCATAATTAAAAATGAAAAAGTATATTTCAAAGAGTGTTCAAAATTATATTAGTTAGTATTATATTTCTTTCCTTGTCATGACTTCTTACATTCCTTTCTTTGTGGTGATTGATTTATTGCTCATTTGGGATGTTTTTCTATTTTCTAGGACAATGTGACATTGATTCAAAAATTTACCTTGGCATTGTTCAACTTTGATGGGACTATTTTAGCTCTAGCTACATGTTTTCATCTAACTAGTAGTCAATTGTAAAGTACTAAAATTTCACAAACAAACTCATCTAAAGAGAAGCTAAATTAACTGAAAATAAATAAAGTAAAGTAACTACCACTACATCATTTGTCATTACAAGTTTCCATTCGTAATTGGATACACAAACATATTTCATTCATCTTTCTGAGTTCAATTACAAAGCCTTTTATAGCAATATATACAATTTATACAGATGGCCTTTCTCCTTACATAACATTTTGAGTTCAATGAAAGAGTACAATTGTCATCAATATCAAGTACATCCAAACAATATGTCCTCGACCGCTATTGACCATCTAGCCATTTGTTGCATTGAAGGACAAGAACATGGTTCAGATGCTTTTCTGCCTAACCACAAAGCTTGCACTTCCCTGGTATTCCTCAAATTGAGGAATGCCTAACCCTGCTCAAAGGGCCTAGCAACATATAAACAAGCGCAAGGTAGAATCTGGTGCATGCCTATTAACCTACATGCATCTTAACTAGAATGCAATATCTCATTAACAAGACATGGCAGGGAAAATAATGCATAAACTAGGTAAATAACCATCTATTTCACTGGTACGCATGTATGTTTCAATGTCAAATCACTTTAACCAAAGTATTAACTAATTAATGGTGTGTAGGTTTTGAAAAGAAAGCCTACTTCCATGTTTTCCCATGTTCAGCACCTGTCCTAGAAGGCAACTTTCCCAAAAACATAACATAGAAAACAAAACAAAACATTCTCTTTTAGATCACATCTTTTGGAAAAAAGAATATAACTCCCTTCATGCATGCAAGAGTACAAAAGAAAGAAATACATTAAAAAGAACTCAATAGTTGTTTGGTTCCAAAAATAACTAGTTTTCTCAGTGAGAGGTTATAGTGCAATTTACTCAATTATATATTTTCGGATCGTGAAGTTGAAAGATTTCTATGTTGTTGAAGAGAAAACAAATTCAGAGTATTTCATTCATAAGGGAAAAATAATTACAATTACAACATATAAGTTAATCAAATGGTAGTTGAGTCTATTTCTATATATAAATTTAAAAAGGTCTTGTCAATAATGACATACTAAACTCAAGTATATTACTTACAATAGAGTTAGTACATTCACATAGTTTGTGTAGACACCCAAAATTGTCCCAACTTTGTTCATGTCTAGCAACACCTTGTCAAAAACATCACTTAGACATCATGTAGCATTTTGTCCTAAATCCCACTCTCAATCCCATTTATCCATTAACCAATTAATTAAATAAATT
The DNA here is from genome assembly GCA_027924645.1 of Cunninghamia lanceolata. Lineage (NCBI taxonomy): Eukaryota > Viridiplantae > Streptophyta > Pinopsida > Cupressales > Cupressaceae > Cunninghamia > Cunninghamia lanceolata. The sequence continues at coordinate 665,413 of BSBN01000484.1, forward strand.
TTATTTATTTAATTAATATCCCATCCTCATCCTACTTAGCCAATTAATTAAATAAATTTTATTTATTTAATTAATTTCACATTCATAATCCCACTATCCAATTAATTAAATAAATTTTATTTATTTAATTAATTTCCACATCATATCCTAATCCCACTATCCAATTAATTAAATAAATTTTATTTATTTAATTAATATCCAACTCATATCCCAACTAATTCAAATATTTTATTTGAATTAAGTTCTCATCATAAGCCGACTTTCCAATTAATTAAATAAATTTTATTTATTTATTTAATTTATCTTATCATTAAGCCGACATGTGTGCCTCTTTCATTTAAAAAAGATAAGTGGTACTACAGCCTTTTATTTAATATCTTTTATATGTAGTACTTTTTATGTACACAAGCACACATGAGCCCTATTCTCCCTCCACTTGTCAAATGACTATAACTCCCTTGAAGAGTGGGATAACTGAATCAATCCTAGCCATCCACATCAATCAATTAGCTTTTTAATCTCAACCATCCATTTGAACCAAGCCTTTCCTATAAATCAAACCCCTCACAAGCCATTAACATGCATTGAGCCTCAAGTACCATTATTCTGCCAAATTTTTTAAAATGCATTGATCCTCAAGTATCCACATGCTATCAAAATATCATTAGAGCCTTTGCATCCTTCATCTATCATTCATTCTAGCATCTTCATCTTAATGTTATGCTGCAGAAGTGAGCACCTAACATTCTTCCAACAATAATCCTTCAAAATCTTGTATGCTCATGCGAGGTCGAGAAGAGCAATGGAGATAAATCGAGCATAACATGGAGATCGGTTTGCATTTACATTTGTTATTTTGATTTTCATGTTGTTTTGTGCTTCATTGTGCATTGTTAGGGTTTTATCATTGTTGATTATACATTTACTGTGATTTGCAATTTTACCCTAACTACATTTGGCACGCCCGGTGGGACTCACTTCGCTTGATCTTTTTTGCAAGTTTTTGTAGTAAAAATTTGCATTCATATAACCCCCATTGTTGAGTTTTGCAGGTTTAATTAACTTTTTGTTGCAGATCTTCTACTTTTTGGACAAAACCCTAGGTTTTAAAGATTTCATCATATCTTCCAAACGGCTATGAATTTTTCTACAAGATTTTAGTAAAAGTTTGTCCATGATATAAGGAAGGTACAGCAGAAAATTTTTGGGTTTATCGTAATTTTTGTGAGATTTATCATGTTTCTAATCATAAAATCACAATTCTGAGGGCAAATCAATGAATTTTTCAAAAAAATTTACATTTCTAGAAAACCCTTGAAATTATAATGGGGGTCTATGTTTTACAGATTTAATTTGGAGGTCATTTACATTGTGAAAAAATTAGATCTTTGCCAACTGTACTATTTCCATAAATCCGCATTTCTGGGCGCAAACCAGGGAATTTTTCTGATTTCTTTACATTTTCGGAAAGCTCTCTGAAAATTAATGGGGGTCTCTTCTTTAATTTTTTAATTTTTGAACCAAAAATATATCAAAATAATCAAATCTAATTCGGCTATGCATCTAAAATTACAATTTTCCTTGCCTGATGAGCCTATTTTTTATGCTTGCATTATAATATCATTTTTTTTATGTTGTTGGTGATTATAAGGAGCTGGAGCAACATTGACATCAATCATCTACAACAACTTGGAAAGTGAAAATAATCAGGTGCAATCATTTCATTTCTCATCTTCTAATCATTGTTTGCAAACACATTTGGATTTTAGGCATAAAATGAACAATTGTTTGCAAATTCACATCAAAAAATTGGGCTAAAATGAACCATTGTCTTTTATCACATTTAGATTTGGGCTTTAAAACAAACAAGTGCTTGCATTATCTTCCACACATTGATTTCTAAGGTTAATGAACCCCATGCGAGTGTGACCAAGTAAATGTGTATGCTCTCTCCTCGCGTCCCAACACGAACTTGGAGATCAAAAACATTTACTTGTGTTGCTTTTGTTTAGCCTTAGAGAGGCCTACCTTGGTATCCACCCCAAGGGAATGACCTCAAGCGGTACTTTCTTCCAGTCTGCTATAAAAATCAGAGGATAAGACGAAAGTCAAGTCTAACCGGTATTAGCGCTCACCATACAATGCTAACTCGAAAGGAGGTGTACCTTTGTGTATATTAAAGCTCCTAATAGGGTTAGTTAAAGTCTTAAGTGGCTTGCTAGATGCTTGTGGGGTGTTGGTCCCCCAGATTTTCACTAGAACTTCCTTGTGACAGTGGCCTTGCCTTAACTAGGACTTATTGAAGTGTCTTCACATGCTTGCTTAACCATCATCACATTCTTCCAAACTAAAACTTGCTTATGTGTCTTTTGTGAGTGATTCATGTGTGTTTATGCATAATCATTTGTTTGAATATTGCCACATCAAGCTCTAAACACCCAAACACATAAAGACAAGTCATCTTACATATTTTTCCAATAACATTCAAACCCAATCACTTTCATCCCAAACATAGCCAAGTCATCCAAACAAGCCACATCATCATCAAAATCTCTAAACAAGCACTTGCTAAAAGGACTTAAGACAAACACTTGGTGACAACATGTTTACACTAGAAGACCCAAAAATCAAATTCCAAAGATTCCTCCAAAATCTTTATCAAGAATCACAACCCCTCAACCAAAATGCCATTGAAATATTACAATTCTTCATCTAAGAAGCTCAACCCCATGCAAGCCAATCACCTCAACTGCAACACTCCATAGCCCAAGTCCAACACCTTTTAGCCACTAGTCAAGCTCGACAAGTACAACAATCCTTAGCCACTCCATACCAACCTAATCCACCTTATAGCCACATGTCATATCCACCCACCTCCTATCAACTTAATCCACCTATCCACCAAGTCAATGCCACATCAACCTATGAACATTCACCTCAAGCTTATCCAATCCCTCATACCACCATTCTAATGCACTACCAAGCCCATCCAGAAGGCAATCAAGTGATATCACAAGAACAACATGCAAGTCCAAATAACCCTTTGTACATAAATCAAGCAAGTCCAAGTACACCTTTTCAACAAGACCACCAAGCACCATTGATAGATCTAAATCCACCTTTACAACAAGAAACACATGCAAGTCCAAGTGGTCCCTTGTACATAAATCAAACAAGCCCAAGTTATCCTATGCAAGATCTAATAACCTTTGACAAGGGAGATACCAACCTAGCTACTTCATCCTATGAGTGGCCTTCTTCATCCAATCACATGCCAACACATGAGCCAGCAAGTCCTATCCCAACACCACCATGTGATCCCATTCCTAGTCCATTAATCACTCAACCTTCCAAATCACCAAGCCCTCCATTACCTTCATCACCATGTCATTCTAATCCTTCACCAAAGGATGCGGCTGAGATAGTTTTACAAAGGATGCTTGAAGCAAAACTCATTGGACTTCCTGAAGTCAAACCATGTGAAGAAAGTCTATATGATGAACATGATTATTGTGCATACCATAGGACCAAAGGCCATGATACAAATACATGCCCCATGTTTTTCCCAATTGTTTACAAGGTGTATCGACATACAATAAGAAATCATGTCACATCATCCCAATCCCATGTATTACCCTCATCCAATCCAAATCTTTAGCCTATCAAACTCAATTATCCTTCCATCCAATCAAAGTCCTAATCATAAGCCTATAACACCATCTACTATTATTGCTCATCCCCTATATTGCCCATCCACTCATACCCTTGCAAAGGATGTGATCCATTGGCTACTAGCTAGGAATAAACTACCTCTGTGTCAAACACCCATTCATGAGCCCACCAAAGAACTTCCAAAGGTCATGTCCAATCCTATAATCCCATCATGTGGTCCACCTATCCTTGAGCCTATCCAAGAGCCCTCAATTAAGATTCTTAGCCCTTCAAGCCCATCATGTGACCTACAAGACATCAATCCTATTCAAGAGTCTCTTATCATTAATCCAAGTCAAGAGTCATCATATTCTCATGTTATTGACCAAGAGCCTATCCAAGAGCCTTCCACTTCCCTTCAAGCAACTCAAGAGGTATGTCAAAGGTTTAATCCTAAGCATGTGGAAACATTAAGCCCTAGTCCAACTCAAGATCAATACACTTTCATGCAACCCATCCATAACATTTACCTTCTTTATGATCAAGATGATACCTATGAAGAAGCTATCCATGAGCACCTTGATCTTATCCATAATCCTATATCTATCCATGAGCAAGATATCTAAATTGCTCCTAGTCATCCACCATCTAGCCCTATCCATAATGAGCAAACATCCTCTTGTCATGATGAGACACTTGTCCCCCAAGTAAGCATAAAAGATCAAACAAATAACTTGGATCTTAGTGAACACAATGCTAATCAAGATCCTAATGATCCTCCTTCCACATCCACCATCATGCCCTAGTGGTCTTACCACATTCATCCATGAATGTTCCTCCTTAGGACAACAACAACCTTTGTCCTCCACTTCATCTTCTTCATCCAATAAAGAACTCAAGTCTAGTTCCCAAAACACACCTAGTCCTATAGTCAATCACATCCTCCAAAACATGAACTACCAAGGCAAAGGTCTAGGCCTTTATGAACAAGGTATTTTGGAGCCAAACCATGTCAAGATCCCTCCATGCTCATATGGCCTTGGATACACACCCCAAGGTAAACAAGGCCAAGATGTTGGTAATCCCTTCATGCATCCTAAACCTATCAGTTTCCATCACACCCCCCATCATATACCCAAAACATATTTTGCCATTCCACCTCCATCATCCTATAAATTTCAAAAGCATGTGACCATACACCTTCTACCATCCACTTTACCTCCATTACTTCCAACTCCAAATATCCCTCCATCCACCTTGCCACCATTACTTCCAACACCTAACATACCTATCATTCATAAGTATCCTTACATCCCTAATCATAACCAACAAAAGCACACATCGACTAAGCATAAAGCTTCCAATCATTCCATCCACTCCATCCATCCCATGGGATTCAAAAGAAAAAATTTTGATGCCTCTACCTATAAAGCTAACAATCCTACCAAAAATTCTAAAGGTCTTCATACCTTAGGACATAAAGAATCAAACTCAAAGAAAAGTTCATCTAAGCAGCCATCTAAACCCTTACCTCCAAAAGAAAAGCCCAAAAGCAAAATGGTTTGGGTTCCTAAGCAAATAGCTAGCAAGTCTACTGTGGCATCCTCATCCACATCTCAAGAATCCCAACCACCTATATCCATCCAAGAGCCTATTTCCATCCAAAACTTCCATTCCCTTCAAAAATCCCACAAGCAAAGCAAAAGCACTAAAAATACTAAATCTATGTGGGTTCCTAAATCACTTCATCAACTATCTCGTAAGCAAACATCTCCATTGCTTCCTACACCACCATCCAATCAAAAGCTTCAATGTTTATCACGGTGTGTGCAACCATTGGTCATGGTTCCCTTCCATTCCAAAACTTTCCCACATGCCTCCATCTCCCCATCCTTCATCCATTATCCTACATATCTCCCCAATCACCTTCCTATGGTCCATGCTTTTGCATAAGCCACTAGCCTACCCTACCCTAATCCACATCATAATCCATAACCCCTTATCCTTCCATGTATAAGCCTTTCATAATCCATTATCTACCTAATCCATCTCCCATCCACACAATCCCTTATCAACATCTATGAGCATAATGACATGGTCCATGTGAAGACATCATCAATCTCTAAAGGGACACTACCAACCTTCATAGCACTAGCCACTTGAGTCCCTCCTATCCATTACCATGGTGAAAACTTGGTAAACAGGCGCCATGTGTAATTGTCAACCCATCTAAAAGTAAAAAAGAAAAAAAAATCAAAAAAGTAAAGAGAAATCCCTTCGTCCAACGGTGAAAACCTAGTAAATAGGCGCCTTGGGTAAGTACCATGATAAAAACCTGGCAAACAGGCGTCATGTGTATGTTGATCTTCTATGCCACTTACACTTGGGGGCACATTGTCTCATCTATCTTATTATCCAACCTATCATTTTCCATCCTATCCTATCCTACCATTACTATACCATCCTACCATCCTTAGCCACTACATAAACATGCCTATCCTATTGAACCCATTTATCCATCATTCCTCCTTTTGATTTTGATGAAGACATAGGGGCAAAATGTTGAAACATGTTTGGATATTTCTTGACATACCTTCTTTCCAAACCAAGTCCTATCCATTGATAATTTATCCATCCCATCCAAATCCAATCCATCATGTCATCCCTTGGTCATGAATTTTATCTTAAGCATTACCACCTAGAATGGGGCATGTTCCTCCTATGCAACATAGCCTTTGGAGATCACATCCTAGCTCCCTTAGGATCCATCCACTATGGCATATCCTTTATCATGAGCTTTCCATCTTATAGCTTATCCCCATCTATTTATCATGAGCTTTCCACTATAGCCTATCCTTTTATCCATCCATTTATCATGAGCCTTCCATCCCATTTACTATGAGCCCATCCTTTTATGCATCCAATCCCTTTCATCCATCCTTGCACCTAGACTTGGTTTTCTCCCTTGTCATTGGTATCTAGCACAAAGGCTACCCAAATTGTAAAATCCAATGCCATCCCAAAATATCTAAAAAATAAAAAATCTAAAAAAAATAAAAAATAAAAACATTTCAAAAAATACAAAAAAATCAAAATATTTTCAAAAACTCCAACAAAAATAAATATCTAATGAAAAATCCAAGGAATAAAACCAATCATATCATCCAAATCAATCCACATCAACACTCAATCAAAATCAAATCATCATCATTATCAATTCTTCTTATCAATAACATTTGTTCATCCATTTCAATCAATTGCTTCTTCCAATCATATCAATTAACTCAATCTAAGCAATTATCTTAAATCCAAGTCACATTAATCTATATCACGCAAGCTAATAAATCAAGGAACATTATCCAATCAAATCAACAGGTTTTGATCCTAATCTTGTCATGATCCAAATCAAACATCATCAATGGGATATAGTGTTCCCACATCCTTGTGTTGATCTAGGGATGTAGCTTTCCCCGCAATGACAACACTATCTATCATCATCAAACAAACAATCAATCATTGGTTTATGACTTGACAAGGGCAATACCTTGTTTATTTTACATCCTTTGAGCACACTGAGAACACTTGCTTATGCTTAGATTGAGTGGACACTCTAATCATCATACCATCACTATCATCATCAAAACAATCAACCCAGCAATAGCAAACATCACAACCAAAGCACATCAAGCCAAACATAAAAACAAATCCTATCAATCATTAGCATCAACACCAAAGAAAATCAACTCAAAGCACATCAAGCCAACCATCAACATAAATCCAATAACTTCAGCAAATAAAAAAAAACTCAATCCACCACATATTATCACATCATCAACATTTCATCAATCAATCTCAATCCATAACCTAATCTTTGATCATCATCAATAAAACATCAGAACTACATCTCATTTCCATCATTAAGTGCCTTGATCCCATGGATACAGGGTATGTAGGCAATCTGGAGTACGAAGGAAGTGCCCAGATTTAGGCATAGGCGATTTTCCTTTTTCTCCTCTCATCATTTCTTCTATCATCTATCTTCTACATCATCAATAAACAACTTCTTCCAAACAATCTACCATTCAATCAATCTTCATCTATCACTTCATCTAATCAGCAATCCTTCAATCATCCTCAATTCATCCAAACAATGATCCAAATGCAAGCCCATCCTTAAGCTATACCAATCAAGCTAATCAATCAAGCCAAGTTATCCAAACGTAATCAATGGTCTTGATCCTAGCCTTGTTGTAAGCCAAATCAATCAGCCAATCAACCAACCAACTCAGCAAACAACCTTGTGTTGATCTAGGGATATAGCTTTCCCCACCATGACAACACTCTCAACTATCAACAATCAATCATTGGTTTGCAGCTTGACAAGGGCAATACCTTGTTTGTTTTTGAATCATTTGTGCATGCTTGCTTGCTTGCTTGTGTGTGTTATCTTTTTATCTTGCATTTGTATCACATCTGATCAATCTAGCTAATATTCATATCTTGTATCTGGACAAGGTTGTATTATGCTGGGGCATGAGACACATCGTCACCCTGGTCCTTCTACCTTGGTGCATAATGTCTAGTGCTATATCAAACAACATGGTTTCTCACTTTCATTGTAGCATAACACATCATCATTTCTTCTATCCCTTATCTTTCTTCCTTGACTAAACCATTTCTTTTTGAGAGCCTACCCATGTTTGTCCAACCCGCATATCCTCTCGAGGGGGCATCATCATCCTATCTTTCTATCATCATCCTATCTTTTCATCATCATCATCATCATCATCATCATCATCATCATTCTTTTCTTCTATCCATACCTTAGCTTCTTTGAAATGATGTTACTTGACATAAAGCTTATCATCTCGAACATCATCTCAAAGAGGGGCAAAATGTAGACACCCAAAATTGTCCCAACTTTGTTCATGTCTAGCAACACCTTGTCAAAAACATCACTTAGACATCATGTAGCATTTTGTCCTAAATCCCACTCTCAATCCCATTTATCCATTAACCAATTAATTAAATAAATTTTATTTATTTAATTAATATCCCATCTTCATCCTACTTAGCCAATTAATTAAATAAATTTTATTTATTTAATTAATATCCAACTCATATCCCAACTAATTCAAATATTTTATTTGAATTAAGTTCTCATCATAAGCCGACTTTCTAATTAATTAAATAAATTTTATTTATTTATTTAATTTATCTTATCATTAAGCCGACATGTGTGCCTCTTTCATTTAAAAAAGATAAGTGGTACTACAGCCTTTTATTTAATATCTTTTATATGTAGTACTTTTTATGTACACAAGCACACATGAGCCCTATTCTCCCTCCACTTGTCAAATGACTATAACTCCCTTGAAGAGTGGGATAACTGAATCAATCCTAGCCGTCCACATCAATCAATTAGCTTTTTAATCTCAACCATCCATTTGAACCAAGCCTTTCCTATAAATCAAACCCTCACAAACCATTAGCATGCATTGAGCCTCAAGTACCATTATTCTGCCAAATTTTCTAAAATGCATTGATCCTCAAGTATCCACATGCTGTCAAAATATCATTAGAGCCTTTGCATCCTTCATCTGTCATTCATTCTAGCATCTTCATCTTAATGTTATGCTGCAGAAGTGAGCACCTAACATTCTTCCAACAATAATCCTTCAAAATCTTGCATGCTCATGCGAGGTGGAGAAAAGAAATGGAGATAAATTGAGCATAGCGTGGAGATCGGTTTGCATTTACATTTGTTATTTTGATTTTCATATTGTCTTGTGCTTCATTGTGCATTGTTAGGGTTTTATCATTGTTGATTATACATTTACCCTGATTTGTAATTTTACCCTAACTACAGTTTGAATTAAATAGCTCCATTTAAAGTTAGCCTATAAAATTATTAATTTAAGTCTATGCAAGTGTTGCAATGGGAGATCTTTCCTAGATTAACTAACTAAAGAGCCTATTCTTGTATATCTAGTGTTATACAATAAGAGGCTGACCAAACAATGTTTTAAAGACCATCCAAAGTAACAAGGTTGATTCCAAAGTTAGAGACTGTATATATAAGGGGTCATCTTTATGAAATTTAGTCTATAATAAAGGACTGATTTATATTGCAAAGTCAGGTTGTTAGCCAATTTTAAAATAGAATAAAAAAGGAATTACAAATTTTTAGATCAGACCAATTTCTAAGGCATTACAAGTTTTACTAAGTCATTTGTCCAAAGTCATAGGCCGTAAAGAGGCCGCTAATCTTTTAAAGGGGACGCCAGAAGTTGAGGAAGATGTTCTAGCATTGGAAAGACAGTCGAATGAAAGATTTCAGATCTGGAAAGTTACAAACATGAAGAAGAATGCAAGGCTGATCTAGGAGTTGCCAATACTCAGGCCATAGAGGCCGTTCAACTAGCACATGGCTGATAAGGCTGATTTCCTAACAAAAAGGGGGAGTTGGAGGTAAAAGCAACTCCTAAAGAGAAAAATATTAAGGCGGTGGTTTCACTAAAATAAGGCCAACAAAGGCCAAGGATTATAAATAAAAATACATGTAACATTGATAATAGATGCCCCTCTCTGGCCTTTTCATGTGCTATCTATCTCCTTTCTCCTTTAGCTCCTGTCCTTTCTTGTTGTCCTATACGTATATCCTCTTTTTGCCCCTCCAGATCTTCCTTCTCTCTGTATATCTCTGTGTCTCTTTTAGCTAATCATTTTCTTTTTACCATATCTAGAACCCTAATTTTTCTTTCATTTATTGTCATGTAGAATTTATCTTTTTAAAACTAAAGATTGAAGTTTGGCTTCTTTGCATGCATCGCATGCTTGGTTTAGTTTGTTCTATTTAAAAACAAGAGTCCCATTTCAATATGAAACTAAATATATATTTTCTTAAATAGATGGTAGTTAATAAAATATGTATTTTATTCTTTTATAAATTGATAATATAAGATTTATTTATTTTTACTTTTGTTTAAAATAAAAAGTCAACAATACTATTTATATATAAAAGAAAAATATGCTATAATAAAAAAATAAGCACTTAATTTTCATATAATTTAATATTCTTATTTATTTTCAATTACAAAGTTCTAGACTTTATAGTAATTAGCCACACACACACACACACACACACACACACACACATATATATATTTGCTACCATTATCCAAAAAGATCCAAATAACAAAATGAGTTCGTTTAATTTTTGAAAGAGACATGTATTGAAAAACAAGCACATAGTCATGTGAAAAGATGACAAAATCAAATGAAAGATGATAGATAACAACCACATATGTATGCGCTAAGAAGAGCGTTTAGACAACTAGTCAATCATGCAAGAATAAAATTCTACGTGTGTGTGTGGAAGGACACCAGATAAAACCCATCGATTGTTGCCAAGCAGCTAGGTCCCCTCTTCTTAAGCCATGTTCTTGCCTTCGACAACCTGCAGTCAAACCCACTCAGTTTCCACTATCAATAGGTTAGTTCTAAAAATTTAGTTGAAGTGACATAATCATAAGCTAAATGATATATATATCACTATCAAATATCATCAATTAGTGTCCAATAGTCCTATGCATTAATGTAATGAAATCAAACACAAGGTCTAAGACATGACATCCTTCCCCACTTGGAAGAGACATCATCTCAATGTCTTATTACATTCATCAAAACAATAAAGTATCATACTAAAACTACTTATTGCATCAAATGTATCATCAACAAAGTATCATAGTATCTATAATATGCATGAAATAAAAGCATCTATGCTAATTTCGTAAATGCGGGAAAGATCTATCAATCTCTGTAGCATCCTCCCAAGTGGCACTATCCACTGAATATTGGTCTCACTGGACCTTATACTGCACTATGTCTCTATTGTGCAATTGAACATTGCGCTTCTCCAATACTTGAATGGGCTCCACTAGCACCACTCCTAGATCCTGCATCTGTAGAACAGGCTAATCAAGAATATGCAATACATCAGGATGATAAGGTTTGAGTAACGACACACGAAAAAAATTATGGATCTTGGTGAGAGTCGAAATTGGATTGATCACTTCGAGAATGTCGAAAGGTCTTACAAATCTGGGTCTGAATTTGGATGCCTTGCCAAGCAAAATTGAACTCTTAAGAGGTTTGACCTTCCCATCTTCAACCTTGTCCCAACTGATGGGTGTTTAACACTTGCCCATAAAGAGCCTTGAAAATGGTGCCATTCCTAAAGATGCATGCTAAGAAATATTGTAAGTGAATTCTACCAATGGCAGATATTCCTCCCACTTATACTGTTGATCCATACAATACATCCTCAAAAGATCCTCCACTCCCTGGTTGACTCTCTCTATCTGATCATTTGTTTGAGGATGATAAGTCATGCTAAAGTTCAACTTGGTCCCCAATGTTGCATTAAGCATGGTCCAAAACCTAGAGGTCATGTGAGTGTCACGATCTAAGATGATTGTCTTTGGCATTCCATGTAGTTGAAAGATCTCTTGGACAAACTTTTTCACTAAGGTCAACGACCCATCTGAGAGATTTCTAGGAATGAAATGAGCCACTTTTGTCAGTTTGTCCACCACCACTAAGATGACATCATGTCGTTTCTTTGACATTGGTAATCCCTGAATAAAGTCCATGCTAATTACCTGCCATTTATACTCTAGAACACTGTGTGGATAAAGAAGTCTTGCAGGATGGACATGTTTGGCCTTGATGCTTTAACACTCTAAACATCAAGCGACAAACTTAGTTACATCCTTCTTAAGCTTAGGCCAAAAGAACAATGGTCTCAATCCTTCCATCATCTTGGTCACTCATGGGTGTCTAGAATATGGTGCACTATGGACTTCTTCAAGGACTAGTTTCCTGAATTCACCTGAATCTAGGATATACATTCTCCCTTGGTATCTCAAATGATGTAGTGGTAGTTACTATACTTTACTTTACTTACTTTATTTACTTTTAGTTAATTTAGCTTCTCTTTAGATGAGTTTGTTTGTGAAATTTTAGTACTTTACATTACGACCAATTTATATTGCAAAGTCGGGCCATTAACCGATTTGAAAATAGAATAAAAAAGGAATTACAAATTTTTAGATCAGACCAATTTCTAAGGCATTGCAAGTTTTAATAAGTCATTTGTCCAAGGTCCATAGGCTATAAAGAGGCCGCTAATCTTTTAAAAGGGACACCAGAAGTTGAGGAAGTTGTTCTAGCATTGGAAAGATAGACGAATGAAATATTTCAGATCTGAAAAGTTACAGACACAAAGAAGAATGTAGGGCCGATCTAGGAGTTGCCAATACTCAAGCCATAGAGGTTGTTCAACTATCACGCAGCTGACAAGGCCGATTTCCTAACAAAAAGGGGCGGTTGGAGGTAAAAGCAACTCCTAAAGAGAAAAATATTGAGGCAGTGGTTTCGCTAAAATAAGGCCGATAGAGGCCGAGGATTATGGAAAAGAAAGTCTGATCAATACAATTATGTAATTCTTATGCAACAATTATTCAAGCATTGCCATATATGGGTTCTAAAAGGAGTTTTGTTAGTTTTTTCTAGTAAGAAGAAGATACAAAGTTTGGTGAACATAGCTACACTAGTTACAAAACTCTAATATCTCTAAGACAAGCTTCAGTAAATCATAATTTCAAAAGGTTGATAAACAACATTTGGAGGGAGGGGTAGACCCCAAAATTCGCTCATACAAAATATAACATTGCACATCTCAATTACTTGTGGAGGTTGTTTTGAATGAACAATTATATATAACATTGATTTTTTAATTTTGATGGGTAGATATGAGATGAGTTAACAATTATATTTTTAGTTTCTTTTGGTTTACCTTATACACAAGTATTGATTTTTTTCTTGATCCAAACATGTAAAGGATGTCAAGAATGATCATTTAGTCACATCAAATTTAGTTACCTTAAGTTTTTCAATAATATTTTCCATTAGGGATCAATGTAAAAATATTATAGTATAAGAATATTTTTAATAAATTTTATTTTCATAGTCTCCTATCAAAATTCATTCAAGACTTTTCATTTAGAGTTGAATGTGATAGTGGTGGAAATGAAATGTTCAATTGAACATATAAGTGGTGTAAACAAATAAGGGTATTTAACAATCTCATTAAAAAAAAAGTTTCTAAGATATATGGTAAAATAGAGGATGTTTTAATAAGAATTATGTACAAGGAAGGGTATAAAAAATTTAAGATATAGAGGTATAAATTAAAATTAGGAAATATTATTTAAGATTTCATAATCAAAGGTGATATAGTATAAGTTTACTAAGTGAATGCCTTAACCTATAGGGTTATCACGTCACGTAACACCACTAGTGTCACACCTACCTCTATTCCTTCTAGTATTGTCACCATCCATCCTAATAGTGCTTTATCCATGCCTTTTGTTTAGCCTATGTAAGATTTGATTGGTTCACCAAAATGAAAGGAAATAAGAAGAACCTTTCTAAGAAATACTAGGTTACAGAAACAAACTCAAAACATGTAAGAAACTAACCTTAGATTGATAAGCTAAGACTAGTATCCAATATACAAGCTCATTTTTTGAAATGATAAAAAAGGATTAGGACTTAGCTTCATGTGAAGCTTGAAGATTTGGTGTTGTAGTTTGTGCTTTGCGATCTAAAACTATGCTCTAAAAGTAGATCTAAAATTGGTAATCTCTAACAAATGTCTCACTAAACTATTCTCTATCTTGGTTAGGATCTATGTCTACACAACTAATCTCTAGCTTGTAGAAATGAACCATGTTTGCATAATGAATTATGCACTCCTAGATGCTTGGAATATGTTTGCCTTGGTTTTTCCAATATGTGTCTATAAATCAAAGCAATGTTTAACACACCTTTTGGAGTTTGCTAAGTAACAATCTTCTCCTTTGGTCAAGCCCCTAGATTTTGATTCAATGGTTTTGTAACAAGGATCAAAGACAACAATCAACTGTGTAATACCCTAATTTGTCACTAAGTACAAATATTAATGTAACTCAATGATGAAATAAATGCTCTTTGTTGTCCTCTGTGTGATGATACAAGAAATAAGAGCTCTTGGATTTCTAAAATAGAAAGAGGGTTTGTCCTTTTATACAACACCCTAATGTGTAATTTAAAATATTTTATGCTTAAGTTGGTGCTAATTGAAAAGTGGTCAGCTTGGGACCATTCTTAAATTTAAATTTAAAACAGTGTTGGAATTGTTTCTATGCCTATAGATTTGACCCCATTAAATGAATAAATAAAATGGAGATCAATACTAATATTAAGGATGTGTGTAGATGGAATCATGTTATATTTAGATGATTTATAAACTTTTATTAAAAGACAAGCCACTTATAAGCTAAATATTGTATTAAGGAAAACCTAATCAAAATGACGAAAATGAAGGATAGTAAAAACTGGTCAAATATAATCCAAAACATTGATAAAAAAAATGTCACACAATTTCACCAAAAATATTCCATTCCATTATATGTATTATGAACTGTGGAAATATCTGCGTAACTCATGCAACATGATTCCATACACAAGCAACCCTACACTGAAAACAAGAGACATAAAACTTCCAATTGACAGCGTGCATCTTTTTCTTTTTCTTTAATATGCAATAAAAACAACTTCCAAATTTGCGCGTTTTGGCTTAACTTGTTAGAAATATAGCTCTATTTTGCACTGAAAAAATCTTGAATGTGAAACTGCTTGTAGCCTGTAGGCAACAACTGCATACGAGGAAAGAAGGCGAAAGGATAAAAATAGCGAACAGTTAAAATAAAATTGAAATTTTATTTTTAGTCCCAAATTCCCAGTGACTAAAAATAAGGAAGGAAAACATGCAATTAAAAGCTATAAAGTTGCACGAAGATGAAAATAAATTTACTAAGGAGAAGTAGAGTGCTCGAAAATCAAAGGTAAAGGTGCTAAAAGAGTAGAGTTGCTAATTAAGGACATACTTAAAAATACTGGCAGCCCAACAAAAGCATGCACAACAAATTATAACAAGACTGTAAATCACTAAAAACATGGCATTGGCAGCAATCATGTATTCACAGATATTATTTGTTAAAACTCCAAAGAATTATCTTTTTTTTTTCTAAACGAATTTTTACTTCTTCTATATTAAAATAGCTATAATAAGTTATTCTTCTAAATATAACCAAAGCAAATGCAAAAGCCTAATTTTATTGGAAACACTCAACAAATTCATATTAAATTTGGATGAGTTGCTTTTGTATTTCCCAAAGCCATATTAAATTTAGATGTGAGTTGCTTTTGTATTTTACAAATCCATATTAATCTTCTAATAAATATCTGTGTTGTAAGCTTACTTTGTGTTCACAGATCGATACTACATCATATTGGTAAGGAATAATGGCATCTAAACACTCAACAAACATTGCAGTTGCAGGGAAAAGGCGCAGTACGAGAATCAGAAACCATTTTGACCTTCTTTCTGAAGAAATAATTGCTGAAATTTTGTCTAGGCTGCCAGCTTATAAGCTTTTCCAAGTTCAAACTGTGTGTCATCAATGGCGTCGCATAGTGAGCTCTTCTGCCGACTTTCAAATTCTATGGAAGGAGCGTAACATGGATCGGTATGATTGTAGTGATGTCATGTTGAACAAGAAGAGTTTGGATTCTTCCCCATGGCGTCTCACAGATCAATGTGGTTATTTTTTTATTTATGCCCATAAAAAGAATGGAACTCTTCGAATTCTTGACCCATTAATGCTGCAGTCTCTGGAGCTTCATGATGAAATCGTAGGACAGAAACATCTTTCCTATTATCTTTAAGAAAAACTTAGTTTCTATAAAAATTGTCCCTGGTTTAACAGAACCAGAGACTTATAAGCTAGGAATTTCACTATTGTAATAGTATTACTACACAAGCTTTCTCAGCCCTGGTTAATTAGTATTTATCCAGACATCTTTTCAAAATAGGATTAAAGTGTTTTGTTGTAAGCCTTGTTATAGCCATATTTCTAATACTATCAATAAAAGATGAACATATTTTATTGTCCATTCAACTTTATTGAGGAGTTCAATGAATACATATTGTTCCTTTTATCTATTATATAATTTGGGATGAGGTTGTGTGTCCTGGAAAATTTGATTGTGAAGGTTTTTTTAGAATTGGTTCTAATTTAGATTTAATTATTGGTACACCCATTATTATAATATATTGGAATGAGGTTGTGTGTTCTAGACAAGGTTCTTTAGAATGAACTCTAAATTAGAGGTAATTATTGACCCAATATTATATATTTTTAAAAGATATGAGTTTCTATTTATGAATGTCTATTAATATATATTTGTGAACACTAAAATAATTTTAAAGAAACAAATTTATATATTTATTTAGATTTTAAATGCTTAAGGGCTTAAATTTGACAGTCCTTGCCTGTTAAGCAATTTTTTTATGACAGTTATCTATTCAATGCTGCCTTTAAAATATTATGACATACCTTATACTAAGTAGATTATATAAAAACCATATATATATATATATATATATCAGCATAATCCTATATAAATTTTGACAGTTTGTCTAAAATCTTTCGGTCTTTTAAAAAATTTGATTGTATTTTACAGCAAAAATGCCTAAATACAGCTATACAACTATCAAATTTAAGCCTTGCTTTAGGTTTAAGTATCAAGAAACAACATTTCTATTTCAAACATCTTTATTTTATTATCTTAATAGTAGAAAAAACAAATTTATTTGTAATTTTGTTTCTTTTTAAATATGGCATCCTTAAAAGGAAAAAGGTCCAAGTTGATAATTTGGTTCACTAGAGAGTATAAAATTTTGTAACATTTAAATATTTCATAATAACTTTTTTTGGGGGGGTTAATAGAATTTTATACATATATTTTTTTAAAAAAATTATATATTATTTATGTTTATAAAAGTAAGTTTTTTTTTATGTTCAAATAATTTTTATATGATGGGAAGAGAATTTTGTTAAGGTTTTGAATTTGATTTGGTTTGTATGTATTTAGTTTTGTTAATAGTCATATTATATTATATTGTTTTTATTTAAGTAGAAGTTTGTATCTCTCCTTTATAGTTATTGTTGGCTTTTTTTGTTCTTTTCTTCAAATAAATTTTTTCTTTCAAATGGCTTCAAATCTTAGGAATCCAGTAGTTGATGTTAGATTTGTTAGTTTAGATGCACAAGAGAATGACTCTTCTAAAAAGACCCCAAAAATTCGTATTGAAGGTGTTTCACGAAGTAAGTTTTTGGAAACCCTATTTGATGTGGTTTTGTCTATTCTTAATTTTGATAATGCCTACAAATAATTTGAAAATCATATTTTGATTGGTTATTTTGTTGGTTGTATCCCCTCTAAAAGCATGCCTTGTGAGTGGGTCAACAAATCATTGGTTTCTCACAAGATTCGACTAGATGCTGTCAAAACCTCACTAAAAGGTTTTTTTCTTTTTTGCTTTATAGAAGCATACTATGTAGGTATGATTGTCAAGAATGGTCCTTGGTATATTCATAGCTCTTGTTGGTTTTCACTCCCTAGACTCGAGACTTCATTTTCTTTAGGGAATGAGCTCTTCCAATCCTGATTTGGGTTAAGTTTCTTGGTTTACTCTTACCTTGTTGGCCTTTCTCAAATCGTATTATTGTCTCTTTAGGCAATGTTATTTGTTTTGAGCTAAAGAAGTTTTTTTGCATGTCCTTAAAATGTGTTTGTGTTGAGGTCAAATTTTCTAAAGACCTCAAAGACTCTATTGACATTCAATTTTTTTAGTTGTGCCATACCCAAAGAGTCATTTATATTGATTTATGAAGTACCTATTATAGGTGCCAATCCTTTGAACACAAAATTAAAGATTGTCCCTTAGTAACATCAAGAGCCAAGCTCACCCTTGAACTTGCTAGTGGCATACCTCCTCAAAAATATGAAGGATGGACTATAGTGGGAAACCACAAGAATGATCATACTAATGGGATGAAAGGCCTATCTTCTAATGGCAAGTCACAACAAAAGAATACTAGTCCTTCAATTTCAAAGCCTCTTGACAAGACAAAGGACATTATTATCTATCAACACCTTGGGGAATCATCAAAAGAGTCAATTAAACTTTAATTTTTTAGAACAGCACTTGTTGCTAATGTTCTATCTTTGTAAACAAAGATATTGACTTCTTCTCCTTCCTTCTGTCCTTGAACGACTTCAAGATGATCTTGTGGCCTAGTTCAAGACTTAGAGGATAGGGAGTACATCCTACACAAGTAGAGGAATTCCATACTAGATTTCAAACTAGGAAGTTATAAACCCATGGTGAAAAGAGTTTCTATATAATAGCCATGAAGCTCTTCAAGAGTTTGAAAGTGATGAATGCCTCTAGATCCTCATACTTCATGAAATTTCTATCATGGAATGTTTGAAGTCTAACATAATGCACCAAAAAGTATATTGTGGATAATCAACAAAGATTCGCAAAGCTATAAATTCTTTGTTTTTAGGAGTTTGACATTTTAGGCTTTTTTCTTTCTACAATTTGTTGTCATATGGTCAACTAGTCACTTTTTGTGTAGCAACCATGAGGTGGGACATGGAAAAGTTGTAATACCTACCTATGTTTATCCTAAATCCATCTTGTTTATTAAATGATTAATTGTACATGTTGATTGTATTATTGTATCTTTATGACATTGATATATGTTGGTGTTTCAACTTCATTATTTTTATTTAAATGATATGCTCAGCGAGTAGATCTAGTTCCTTCAGTATTATTATTTTAAATGATTAATTCCAATTTGGCCTTATGGTTAGATTAAATGATATATTAAGTTGATTATTATATGATGTAATTGTAAGATGGATATGTGTCTTGCTAGATTATGCATCCTCATTGGTTGATATATGTTGCTTCGGCTATGATCTCCATTGTTAGATTTGATGCTTTGCCTAGAGTTTGCAGGATATATTTACAGGTGCTTGACCAATGAGTGGGATGTGGAAAATGTTGACATGGGATGCTTAGCCATCTCACCTTTGTCCTTGTGTTGTCAAAACCCATAAAAACTATATTTGAGTCAATTACAATTCTGGATCCCCTTGTGTTAGACCCATGAGTGTGTCTTCCTGGGTGATTTTAATTATTTCTTTTGCGACTACTTTATATGTGTTAAAGTTTATTAGCCTTTCGAAATAGTTAATTTTGAGAATCAATAAAAGTGTTTATTTATCACTTGTGTGATTTTGTGTTTGCTTGATATGTGTGAAAAGGATTCAATAGATCCTTTAAAATTATGGTAATGCTATAGTTTTTGATTAGGGGTAAAACAAGTTTTGAAGGGAGCCAAAACCCTTTACAACCAAACGTTGTCTACCAACGACAATAAAAGAAATGCCAACAATGAATCAATGACCACACACAGCTAAACATCAGCAACCCAATAGATGACCATAGAGAAACAGCAGTGACGTTGCACCACAAAAACTAGTTAATGAGAAAACTCTCTAACCCCACCTACCAACAAGACCCTATCCACATAAAAACATTCTTATGGTCTTGACAAGAGACCCCAAGTCTCGCACTTTCCAGGGTTTGAAACCCTCAGGCACTGAAGCCCTTTTCCAAGGATCTAAAACAACTAGATCTGGAACATAGAAAATAAACTAGCAAATAGGAGGTTCCTCTGAAGGATACCCGAAGAGCTTAACAATTTTTGCTAGGAACAGAAGAAACATGTTCATCAAACCTTTGGCAAGGTTGGACGAATACCTGCCTTTAGAAGCAACCATGCTCCAAATGTAGAATATAATAATAGGGCTCCCATTTTCTTTTGGCCCATTATCTAAGAAAGTCACAATAGAGTTTGCACTGGAATAGGATAAACCCCCATTAGAAGAAAACACAAAAGGCATCTCCATCTCAAGAGATCTATTCAGCTAGCACTCATTAGGGTTAGACAGATACCCAATAAGCCCAAACCCAACCACACCTCTCTGCTTCTTGGCACATAGAGTAATAACAAAGGGCTTCCATATTCTACTGGCCCATATACTTAAGACACCAATAATGGGTTTGTTCCCACATAGGGAAAACCCCCTCTTGAAGACAAGATTCTTAACAAGAGAAATAGGGATCTGAAATATCCCACCCAGATCTAAAACTTGGAGATGAAGGCATTGGGGACCATTAAGAAACCCCAACCCTAAAACCCCACCACCATCTTTGGTATGCTTTCTAACAATGACAAATGCCACACAAATAGCCACATCTGACACCAAGAAATGTGTCCCTAAAGATCTAGTTGTGTAGAGGACGTCGTTATAGCCATAAAGGCACTAGATGGAGGAGGGGACCGACAGCACTGAGTGCAAAGCCTCCGCATACCAGACCTCTGCAACCCCTCTATCTTCCTCTGTGCAGGAAAAACTCCCACTCCTATTCATCTTTGTAGAGCCATCAAACCGGTTGTCCTCCATCCCAAAGAAATTTTCCCTAACACAGAACCTTAAGCTCTGAGTCATAGATGGAGAACACTCGTGAAAACACCATGAAGTGGCCACAACCTCAACAGCTGCTCCATCTGCAACTGCATCATTGCAAGAAAAGTAGATGACAACTCTACAACCGCAGAGGCCAAAGAAGGAGGAAGGGAATGAATGCACAGAGCACCGCCATACATCCACTTCCCCATCCTCATCAGCTTGCCCCTCACCATCCTCCTCTACACTGCTCAAACCAGCGCCCGCTCTCCTGCTCCTGCTCTCCCACTTCCCTAATTTTATTTATTTCTTCTTTAAAAAAATCTAAGGAGGTTTGAGCTGGGTTGTTGGCAACTACAGGCCGAAGCCCCACCATTTCACTACATAGTCTCCCCTCTTGGAGGTAAACAACTTCAATTTTTGACACGGTAGAGGTTGACCCTGCGATGTTTGAACCTTGGTTGTTGGTACTATAGGCAAGAAGCCCCACCATTTCACCAAAGGGTCTTCCCTTGGTAATTCTATAGTTGTTAGAGTAGAGAAAAAGTAATTATTTAAGTTGTTAAAGTTGTAGGATTTTAATTTTTCAAAATTGGTTTTCTTCCTGAAACTATGGAAATATTTTCAAAAAATACAAATTGAGTTGAAAAGTGTGTTTTTGGGTGGAAATAAAAAAGAGGGTATCGTTACATTTTTAGATTTTGCATTTTTTTTTATTTTTGTGAAAATGGCATGTATTTGCTTGTTTTACCCTATCAAAAAATTTATGTGATTTGAAAAGTATGCTATTAGGCAAACTTGGGTCAAAAGGGTATTCTTAGAAATTTGAAATTTTGTGTTTTCAAAATGGAAAGTTTTGGGGAAGAATTTTGTGAAGGATGCTCCAAGATCTATTAATGGTGGACCCTGAACAATTTAGAAAATATTTTATTTTATTTTATGAAATTTTGGAAAATCTGAAAGTTGCATGTTATGTAGAATAGTATACATTTCTCCATAGAAATAAATTTGTTTGTGCATTGGATATGTGTTTTCTTAGAAGGGTGTGTGCAAGAAGTTGTGTCCACTTTTTGGCCAAAAAGTGGAAGTGTTTTCCCTGATTTTTAGAATTTGTCACATTTGACCTAAACATTTGAAGTACTTAAAGGTGGAATCTTGGAAAAAGTCACTAAATATGAAATGTAGTACTCGGAGTCTAGTTTCCAAATATGTAATTTTTTTCAATACCCAGATGATAGAAATTGATTTTGAATAGGCATTTCTAAAAACCACTGTTTAAAAGTCACTTTTTTTTTACTATACCATGTACGTGTACGTCATCCATATTTTGACCTAAATAATCATATTTTTAAAAATATTTTTGGGAAAATATTTGTAACTCACCGAAGCACGTTTTCCATATTTATTTGTAATTTTTTATTGAATAATTTTTTTTATTAGTTTTTTATTGGTCATTTTTTGTCTTTTAAAAAATCATCATGTACGTCACGCATAAGATGACCTAAACTTAACTTTTTTGAAAAAAAAATTTTAAATTGAAAAGAATTGTCTAAAGTACGTTTTCATATAATTTTTTTTACAAAAAAATATTTTAATAAAAAGTTATTAAAATATTAAAAAACCCTAATAATTCAAGTTTATGGACCTATTTCATTAGAAATTGATTAAAAAATAGAAAAATTAATCCAATTGTAAAAAAAATTATATATTTGGAATCTACATTGTCTCCTCTATAATGGGTTTTAATTTCGTCAAAATATTCTGCAAAATAAACCTTTAGATATATGCCCAAAGTCACTATTTTGTTGTGACATTGACAAGGCCTTCAAGTTGCAGGTCAAACCAGGTCCAGAGGTCAGGGTCGGGTCCCCAAAGCATTTTTTGAAGCGGGTTACAAAGCAAAACCTGAGCCTAAAATTCAAATTTTGAATAACGGGATCCCGTTTACTAAACGCGATCCCGTTTATTAAATGGGATCCTGTTTCTTCATGCATCAATCGAAAATAAAACGGGATCCTATTTTTTATTTGCCCATTTTTTTAATAAGACTGTACTATGACTGTCATTTCTGCGACTTGCTCTACAGTATGGCCGACAGTGACTCTTGCAGCATTCTTTAGCATATTTTTTTCTTTTACAGGTCCATCAACTTGAAGTATTGTTTGTATTTTGATAGAAGCCATCATGGAGATGCTATTTGAGTGGAATTTTGTTGAATTGGTACTTGTTTGAAGGACTTGAAACACATTCAAGTTTTTGACATTCATTTGTACATGTTTCATAAATTTTTTAATCATGGGATCACAAAGTTGTAATAAAAGGAAAGATAGGAAGCTATTAACCCTTGAAGAAATTGAAGCAAAGAGAGAGAAGGAGGCAAAAAGATAAAGAGATAGAAGAATAAAGATTCAATCATTGAATAATGCTGAAGCATCCAATTCCACAACTATTGAAGATAAAAACATTGAGGAGACCATGGATGTAGATGATGCAAGTTTGCAAGAGGTGAATGTGGAAACTAATACGATTATACAAACTACTCCTGGTATGTCTTCAAATCCCTCTATTAATGCTATGGAGAATGTTTCAATAGGCACAAATCCAGGTACTTCTTCAAATCCACCTTTGAATGAAATGGAAATAGTGTTGATAGGAGATTTAAAACAAGCTGGATATAACAATGTTGAGATTGATAATATTCGTAGAGATCAAAATTTGAAACAAATTGTTGTTGAAAATGAAAATGAAAATCCTTTGGTTGTTGAAAATGAAAATGAAAACCGTTTTGTTGTTGAAAATGAAAATGAAAACTATTTTGTTGTTGAAAATGAAAACGAAAATCCTTTTGTTGAAAATAAAAATGAAAATTATTTTGTTGTTGAAAATGAAAATAAAAATCCTTTTGTTGAAAATAAAAATGAAAACCATTTTGTTGTTGAAAATGAAAATGAAAATCCTTTTGTTGAAAATGAAAATGAAAACCATTTTGTTGTTGAAAATGAAAATCATTTTGAAGTTGAAAATGAAAATAAAAATCTAGGATGTGATGTTGAAAATGAGAAAAAAAATTTCAAAATTGAAAGAGATGTTTTGGATAATCTTCCTGGTAAAATTTCTTGGAGACAAATAAGAACACATGCCAATAGATTATACAAGGATTTTTTTTATCGTAAAAAACTATCATTTCAATGTCAACTAATGATGCAATTAATGAGAGTGGAAAATGAGAAAAGTAATGAAAATGTTAGGCATTTTGTTAAACCAAGAAGAAAAGATCAATCACTAAAACATGCTATGTCTACTGTTGCTAGTGCCATTGAGTCTATTGGAAGTAATAGTCGATCCAAAGATAAAAATGCAGCAAGACGAGCTATAACAACTACTATAGTGAATAAAACAACTTTGAATAAAAGAATGGTAAGAAATATTAGTGGAATTCTAAAAATACATCCTAAAACATTGGTAAGAACGACAAAATGAAGAGAAAGTATAGAAAATGATCCAATTAACCAATGCTACAGTTTTAGTGGTCGACTCCCGAGATTTGACATGAAACTGAATGTTGAAATCAGATCTTTGATCAAAAAATATTGGCATGACAATACTAGGGTATTTTCTAATGCTAGAGATGTTTTAAAATTAAGAGTGGGGTCCAAAGTTCACGATCCTCATCCAAAACACCTATTAGATACAACGTAAACTGAATTTTATAGAAAATTTTGTGATGAATTAGTGTTACCTGGTAATATTAAAATAAGTCAAAGATCTTTTGAAAAATGCAAACCATGGTATGTAAAGATTAATAAGGAATGAATATCTTGTTGTTGTAAAACGCATGTTCAATTTCATTATTATTATGATGTGTTTCAATACATACGTTGTACTTTACATCATAACATGATTATACAGGAATGTGATATTAATATGCCAACTGAAGCAATAAAAGAGTTTATATCAAGTTTGTTCTGTGAAAGATCTAATAAAAAATTATTTTATTTAAGTTCATGTATTTCTGGACAATGCACTAGTTGTGGCAATCTTTCTTTGTTAAGAGTTTGTATGCATGAAAGTGTTGAAAATGATTTTGGACAACAATTAGTGGATGTTAAAAGATTTAAGAATGTTGAATATTCTTTAAAAGATGGAAAATTTGGAAAGCGTTGTGATTTAATTACAGAAAAGGTTAGTGTGCATGCATTCATATCAGAATTTCAAAGTAAAATTGTACCAAAATATGTCAAGCACTCTCAACAAGCTCGATGGCTTGATGGACAATTTCGTGAATGTAGAAACACATTTCCAGTTGGTACTATACTATCAGTGGTTGATTTTGCAGAAAACTATACTTTAGCTCCGCAAGAGGAAATTCAATCACAATATTACAATTCAGTGCAGGTTGCTATGTTTGTTCATATTGTTTATAGACATGCAGATGATAGCATAGAGAATGATAGAAAAGTTTTGAGGGAGTATCATTTCTATTTGAGTGACAACCGGTTACACTCATCAGAGTTTGTTCAATATTGTTTCAATATATTTTATACAAATTTAAGAGAAAGAGGAATCCAGATGACTGAACATCTTATATGGTCAGATAATTGTACGGGGCAGTTCAAGAATGCTCGAATGTTCTATTGGTTAAGTAGGGTTCACAAGGAGAATAATGTCCAACATATGTGGAATTTTTTTAAAGCTGGACATGGTAAAGGAGAACATGATGGAGCTGGTGCGTGTGTTAAAAGAATTCTTGCTAGACAACAATTAAAATTTAAGGATGTAGTAAAATTTAAAGATGCACGTGGGATTGTAGATTGGTGCAATACAAGATTATGTACACCTGGATCAAGCGAGTACTCTACAGTTCGTCGATTCTTTTGGTTGGTTGAAGAAGAAAACATTCTACCTAGACTTGATTTCCAGACAATCAGTGGATCTACTAAATGACATTCATTTAGGAGTTCGAATGCAAGTACATGGACTATCTGGACAAGAGAGCTTGCATGTTTTTGTCAGTTTTGTATTTCAAGAGATTAGGAAGCATGTTAGAATACAGAATGGGTTGAAGAGTGGAAGCAAAGACCATTGACACTTGCACAAGCACACAATCAAAGTGAAACAACAATTGAAGACAATGATCAACTGTTTGTATCAGACAATTATGACCGTGTTTCAGACCTTGTACAAGAAGGTAATTTAATTCAAATTATTTCATTTTATTTCACTTCATTACTAATTTGTAGTGCTTTTATTTATTTATGTGTACATATGAATGCATGTGTGTTGATTAGTTAAATTTTATGGGCATGTGCAAGTTATTGAATCAAAATTTGTTTGCAGGACATGTGTATGCTGTTGTTGCACCAAAGAATAATGAAGAGGAAACTAAATATTGGTTGGCTCATTGTGTGGAGACTAGACATAAGTTAACAGCACCTCGAGAAGATGATGATGACTTTCCTTATCCAACAGGTTTGGTGATCCCCTTAAGACATCCCCTTAAGCAAATTTTGATAACAAGTCTTTGATCCCCTTAAGCATATTTTAAGAACTTCTTTGATCCCCTTAAGCAAATTTTAAGTATTTCTTTGATGATGGATATCATTATCCAATAGGTTTGGTGGTGGTTGTTGGCACTTGGCTATGAAAATACCTAATAACGAAGAATGGTTTGCCTGCATTCGAAGATTATGAAACACATAAGAAGATTATACACTACTCACATTTAGTGTTGGCAACAAATATAAAACTGGAGAGGTATCGTGGAAAACCTACATATAAAGAGCTATGGAACATTTCTATGGAAGACCATGAGACAATCATCGATGCGTTGGAAAAAAGAGAGGATGGAGATGGTACAATGGAATAAGTAAATACAGGTAAATATAGTTAAATAGATTTATATTGTTGTTTTAAATATATTAAATACATGTTTTGATATTTCTTGTGCGTTATTAGTTGAAATTGATTTAATTTGTCCTTTTATATCCTTAGGCCATCATCACAAATTCATCACATACTTTGAAACAAAAACTTGAGAGGCACTTGTAAATACAGGTACAAATTGTGTATATCTAGATAGTTTTATAATATAAATTAAAATACATGTTTTGATTCAGATATATTGATAAATTGCTTGTATTATTTTTACATCAGGTGGCATGAAGACCTTCTACATTCTTCTCAAGTTTTGGATTTTCTTGAGATGGCATATAACCACATTTTGTATTTACATTATTTTGAGTTGGCATATATGTACATACACAATTACATTATTACACATTTTATACAGAAATTTGTATACATGTGTATGTACACAATTTTATACTCTACAGTATTAAATTTATCAAAATTATTATTCTATGTATTTTATTTGTTAAATGTCCATATTTTTCTACTTGCAATTTACTTTAAATTTGATTTTATTATATTGTTCAATTTGGTTGCCTTGGGCAACTTCACCAAATTTTGAGAACTTAAGACGTCCCCTTAAGACATCGTAAATTAGGACCCCTTAAGACATCCAAAAAGTTAGCATCAAGTTGTAGGTTAATTGCAAATGATAGGTGTCTAGGTAGGGAATGTAATCACAGTTTTATTTTTTCAATTTTCATGTTTATTTTTCAATTTTTGAGTGATCTAATGAGCAAGCTTCGTTGGTGAGTAGTGTGTCTAGGAGCTTTCTACAACAAATCAAGTTGCCCTATGACAAGGTTGGATAAATAGAGTGGTGTAGGTTCCTATTGTGTTATCCTTATCACACATTTATTATGACAAGGTGGTACTATCAACACTACCTACCTAAAGCTCTTTTAATAATCTTTTTTTTTTGTTTTTTTATTTTTTTGTCTTTTAATAATCTTTTAAGCCACATTGATCTTTTGATGTTTTTATTGCACTTTTATATTTGGCCTTTGTGGATGATAGAGCCCCTATAGGTTGATTTTTATTACTCCATGTGATAGTCCCTACACCAAATTTAAAGAAATAGTCCTGGAAGTATATTTCTTATGAACAAAATTACCAATATAGTTAACATCACAATAACCATATAAATTTGCATTTTGGTGTAGGAAAAAAAAACCATATTTAAAAGTACTTTTAATATACTTCAATATTTTTTTAGTCATTTTCCAATGATCCACATATGGATCTTGCATGAATCTAGATGCAATACTTACTACATAAGTAATGTCTAGTATAGGTATGGTATGATAAATAAGGCTTTCTACTAACTATCTATACAAAGTAGGATTGGTCTTTTCAAATAGAGGTTTGGAGTCAAGTTTAATACTCAATTCAATAGGAATACCAATTGGTTTATAGTCAACCATAATTGAAATTTTTAAGTATATATCTTATTTGTATCTTGCTTGTGATACCCTAATAGATTAATGATCCTAGAAGATAATCATTCCTAAGAAATGATGCAGAAGCCCTAAATTAGTTATTCAAATATCTGGTTCAATTTATTTTTTATATTTGTGGATTAAAGAAATAAGACTACTCGTAATGAGTAAGTCATCCATATATAATACAACTATAATGATTTGACCATTTTTAACATTAACAAAGAGGTCATTATCAAAGTCACAAATAGAGAATCCAAGAGATTGGAAAAAATATTGAACTTTGCATGTGAAGGACTAAAAATGTCCACTTTCTCATATGGTATGTAGGCTCCTATCATTGAGCAAGTGGAGTTAGGTAAAGTTTATGCATGGGGGATTGACATCCTACCTTCAAGGTCTACCATGACCTTTATTAGATTGTGCACCATAAGGCACTAGGATTTAGTCATCCTTCTCTAGTTATGGTATGGATATTGGAGCATATTAGACCAAGTATCAATGACCCATGCCCACACCAGATCTTTCACTTCCTTGAGGTATCAAGTAGTGTTGATTGGGCTACTATGGCACATGATTACACATTTACACAATGGTGACTTTGACTAACACAAACAAATTATTACAAACCCATACAGAGATAGAGAGGAGATGGACCGTCTAGGAGATGACATGACTAGATATTATTGAAAAAGGGTGACTTTCTAAAAGATTTCCCCTAGTAGGCAAGAGATCCTCATGAACTTATCTCACTTTTTAATGCTTTGTTTTGATTTGCTTACCATTTTATTGCTTAAAATTTGACCAGGACCTAAATATGCATACCGTGAATGAATGGTTGATCATAAATGTTTACATTTCTTTTCCTTTATGCACATAGTTAGATTAGAGTTTGATTTATGATTAAATTTAGGAATGCTTGTATATACATATGTATGTGATGTTATGCTTTTATAGTTTATGATGTATATGCAATGTATGTATTCATGGATAACAGATATATGTATGGATGCACCTAAACTAACATGATGGTTTTACATGATTATTACTTTGACATGTGTATGATTTTGTTATGACAAGATTGCATTTATTGTGTGACATGTAAATATATAAAGTCCATGTTCAACAATATATATAAAGTCCAGGTCCATGTTCAAAAAATATATAAAGTCCATGTTCAACAATATATATATAATGTCCATGACAAACATTATATAGCATATAGTCCATGAAATAGTCAAATATATAAAGTCCAGGTTCAACAATATATATATATAAAGTCCATGTTCAACAATATATATATAAAGTCCATGACAAACAGTATATAACATATAGTCCATGAAATAGTCAAATATATAAAGTCCAGGTCCATGTTCAAAAAATATATAAAGTCCATGTTCAACAATATATATACAAAGTCCATGACAAATAGTATATAACATATAGTCCATGAAATAGTCAAATTATACATAGCCCATGTTCAATAACCTATCACATACTATCTCTATCATCAAGAGTCCTCTTCACACCATGCGAACTACTCAGATGACCTGAATCACTCTGCAAAAGAGAAAGATTTAGATGAAATTAGATGTAAGATGATAAGGAAATCTAATTTAATGACAATTTTTAAATTTATAATTTATCATAAAATTAAATTACTGTGTGAGGCTGAGAGGCATGCTCTGAATCAATCTATTTAATACAAGAGAAAGTTTGAAAGTTGAAATTAGATGTACTTGACGATTTTAAAAATGATTTAATTCAATTTAATTTATAAGAACTATCATATTTAAAAATTATTATACCGTAAGAGGAACTTGTTGTGAATCCTCTATTCCAGGACCTATCTCTACAGGCTTAGCTCCATGACATGTATCGAGCTATAAAAGAAAAAAGAATTTTGAATGTCAACATATATATATATATATATCAAGAAATTTACTTTAAGTTTACAACATATATTTTAATTGTTCAATTTAAATATAATCTAAATTTTAAATTATACCGTATCAGGCTGCCCATCTCCTCTGTCCTCCTGCTCTACATGTGTTGTGTGTTGATGAAACGTGTCACTAACAAGCTCCTACAATGTCATTTATATTTAAGTTAGCACATATGTGTACAAATTAGATTTTAAAACATATATATATTGACTTGTGTACATGTTATACGTTTTTCAACAACCTGAAATGTAGTCGACTCCTGATATAAACTTGGATTATCCAAGTGTGCTACAATGCCTATCCTCATTGTTGTGTCAACCTGCATAGACATATTTATAAAATATTAAATAGTACATGTGCACGTTTTCAGATACACTGATATCAAAATAGAAAAAATTAAGTATATATATAGTTTTTTAAAACAATATACATACTGTAAGAGTGTCATGTGAGATGCCCAATGATGGATGAGTGCTTGAGACACCCTGAGATGGAGGATTCAATGTGGAAGAAACCTGAACCAGTTCATAAATAAGTTCATAAATATTTAATTGTACACACATTCAAGACTGAATTTTACAAATTTACAAATCATTGAAAATGTGCCCCAAATGGGTGCCCGAGATGAACAGGTGTCGATGAAAAATTAATTCGATCAATGGTGACCCCTGTTGCCATCATCTACACCAAACAATTCAATTGTTAAAATATTACAATTTAATTGATCTATATGTTGATTAAAAACACGTGGTTAAAAAATTGTTTTAAATTCAACATGTGTACATAACCTATATATACCTGTGTTGAATGATCAGTGGGATGATCCTCAGAAAATAGATAATCAACAAATGATTCAGTGCCCACATTATCAGATGATGCATGTGTAGCTGAAGTGGGTGCAGCTGCCTGATAAGGTCCATAACACAACTGATTGCAACTCATACATGTATGAGGCATCAACACATGTGGAGTGGTACTAGGACCACTTCCATCATCAACTCCTCCATGCTCTCTAACTCAAGCTACCATCATAGAAGTCTGCTCATGTAGGCTACCTAAGAGTGCACTCAATGTGCCTAGTGTGGATACCACTGCACGATGCTAGAAGTGCGAAGGAATGGCAGCAACAGGAGGGTCAATAAGAGGTTGAACAGGCACTGGTCATTGGGGATCAACTCGTGCCCCCAACCACTGTTGTGGCATGCCACCACCAACACCCTGGAATGATCTAAAATCAAATTAGTTGGGTTTTTTATTCATAACAAACTCTACATATAATTTTATCAAAAAATATAAAGAAACCTCACAATTAGCATGAGGTGGATAATCAAACACCATCCACCATCTATCCCAAAAATTTGTAGACATTCCTTCATGCCTACACCACCTGATTGATATTCTTTTCTTATTTATAGGAATAGGTTCATTTGTAATGGGATGTCTAAAATATTGCGCTAAATGAGCTTTTGTGATTTTAAGATCTAAAATAGTCTTGTAGGAGAGGCCATCAACATAAAATTGGCGCCTCTCCTCTCTCCATTTCTGGAATCCATCAAAGTCTGAGTCAATAGACCTCACAGAATCTACAATGTTTTGCATCAAAGATGCAAAACGTACCACATGAGGTGGCATGAATTGTTCATTGTCAATGGAATTCAATTTTTCTTGTATGGAATCCACATTTTCATTAATTATGGCTCGCAAGCGAGCCTGGTCAGTTCCAAGTGGGGGTGGAGGTGGAGGTGGAGGTGGGTCATCTGCAGGTGGGGCATCTAGAGGTGGGGCATTTGGCGCTGGGGGTGCGGGTGCGGGTGCGGGTGGGGGTGCGGCCGGATCATCTTATGCATTAAGGAAGTCCTCAACATCAAAGTGAATATCATCTAGATTCATGATGTATATATAAAAATAGATATGAACCTGCATATATACACACAAAACTATAAAAACTTGAGTACAAATTTAAAATTAAATCAAGAATAAATATATGTTTCAAGAAATTACACTTGAAATAAATTTAAATTAAACATACAGATAATGTATACATGCATGTACAAATTTCAAAATGTAAGAGAGCTATTAGGACTACCATAATGATTGATACAATGGGAAAGGTGACCCATCTTAGTGTATAATGTGCATTTAAGTAAGGAATTTTCTGGACAATCATCATGTATTTCTTAAATGTGAATATGCATCCCAAATTTTGGACTATTTTAAAGAAATATGGTGCATTTTGGAACTTGGTGATTGTTGGGGTAAAGAGGAATATATGATCATGCTAGAAGAGGTGGATTAGGCTCATAATTGGCCAAGGTTGCTTTGAATAACTTGGTTAAAACAAGGAGATACCCATGTTGATATTCACACCCTTTGGTCCACACCTACATTGGGATGGATTAAGCTCAATTTTGATGGGTAGCCAAGGGTAATCCTAGTGAAGTAGGAGGAGTATGTTTATTAAGAGATGATAAGGGAAAACCTCTACCTATCTTAGCTTATGATTTTGGTGTCAAGAACAATAATATGGTAGATTCTAGGGCCATGATATGGGTCCTCAATATGACTTGGAAACTAAACAAGATATCCCTTAGTGTGAAAGGAGATTCCAAGATCAACATTGATCATATGAAAAAGCATAGATGAAGCTTGTGGTTATTGGAAACTATTCTATTGGAAGCTAGAAACTTGGTGAATAAGTTTAAATCTATCTCCTTCAAACATATCAAAAGAAAAGGTAATTCTATTCTAGTCTAGGCAGATAACCAAGGGATTGATTAGAGGAGTATTCATAGCATTTCCCACAAAAATTTGAAGGATAATTTTTTAAAGGATGGCTTTAGATCGATAATTTTTTAGATCTCCAAGATGTTGATTCCTAATAAAGAGATTGAAATAATGAGAAACAATGATGTTAAGTGAGATATATATTTATGGGACTATTGATGGATATAAGAGAGGAGAGACAAAGCATGTCCTTGGTATAAATGCATAGGGAATTACATGTAAAAGATGACAAGTGTTTTGGTAGTGGATGGATTTGTCCATAGGATCTATATAGACTATTGATTGAACAAAACTATACCATATATTAAGTACTCTAGCTCAATGATCTTAAGATTAATGAAATTAGGACAAACTATATCATCATTATGCTTAGATAAACAAAACATGCCAATCAAGAACTTAATTACCTTCGTAACCCTATTAGCATTGTATCACTCCTATTAGGAAGTTGACTTGAATGGGGCCAAAAGATTCTTTACCTCTTAGGATTGTGACTTTGGGTTTGGCACATGGTCAACTTGGAGAGGTTGTGTGGCATATCCCTATAAGAGGATGAAGGGTGATAGGAGGTTGTAGGATGGCTAAAAGCATTCACATGGCAATAATGTTCAAGTTTAAATTTCAAGATATGCATCATGGTCTACAAGGTTCTCTTGTTCAAAAGGTTCATCATATTCTACAAGGAACTCACAATCATTGGTACCAAATTCAAGACCTCCTATTACATGATCAGGGGTTTCCTATTGATTATGAGTTCAATAAGCTTCTTTTTTATTGTCACAACCATTTTGGACAAAAGAAATGAATTAGGGTTGGAATTGCATATAGAATTAGGGTTAGGGTTAGAATTAGGGTTAGGGTTGGAATTGCATATAGAATTAGGGTTAGGATTAGGGTTATAATAAGGGTTAGGGTTGGAATTGCATATAGAATTAGGGTTAGGATTAGTTGTTAGTCCCAATTCTTATACATGTGTTATTTAGCTTGAGACTAAGCCCATTTAATTAGTCTAAATATTCTTAAAATTTGTACTATCTTAACACTATGATTGAACCCCAAACCTTAAGAATAATTTAAAACTCTATTTTACTATATCTTGATATATATCAATGAAGGTTGAATATTTAGATGAATCTATGCTATTGAATGATGTCATCTAGAAACCAATGGACTATCATACCACCTAGGTAGAATCATAATGAACATCTGCAAGACTATAACTAGACTTGGAGAACTACCTTGAGGTGGATATCTTGTGCATGCCACATGATCTGAAAACCTAAATTTGGTGAAGTTGCCTATGGCAACCAAATTTGATAATGGAGATTGGATTGAAGTTACTAGTTGCCTACCTGACTAATCTGAGTATGAAGATGAATATATTCTGATGATTAAATATGATTTAAATTTAATGAAGAATTTGATGCTTTGTTTTTAACTTGTGATTGTAGGGATTCAATCTAGCTAGAAATAGATAAATTAGTCAAGAGGTTTCTAGCTCAATTTTGTTTCCTATTTCCTAGATTTGCAAAACTATTGTTTTCTATTTAGTTGTTAGTCCCAACTCTTTCCTTTTAAGAAGTATATCAAATCTAATGTAGTAGTAGATACTTCTACATATACAAGTTTCTTTTAGGAGAATTTATATCTTTTGCCAAATTTGTATAGAGTTGTCTATAGTGTGTTCTAGGGTAATCAAATAATGTAAGTCACAATTTAGAGGGTTGAGGGATAAGTTTGTGTTGAGTCTATAGGAGGTGTTTTCTTACATAGACTGAGCTCCATAATCTAGGTGTCTCTGTGTGTAACTCAAATGTTTCAAATTGATCCATATTATATCCAGATTAATGATAAAATTTTATATATATGGCTATGAGATCCACGATCATATCAATGTTTGGTAGAGAAAAGTTATCTAAGTTAGGGTAGATCCTTTTTTGATGTCTCAAAAGTTAGTGTAAACATGAATTCCCTTAGTTTTCTTGTTAACTAAGACCACATTAGAGACCCATTTAGGATAAGTAATAGTCTGAATGAACCCTGGACATCCAAGAGTTTATACAATTCTTCTATGACCATGAGGGCTACTTGGGGGTGCATTTTACGTAGCTTTTATTGAATAGGTTTGGCATTGAGGTGAACCACAAGATGATGCATGACACCATAAGACCACATGAAGAAATCAATGTAATATTTAATGGTGACACAGTTATATTCCTTCTTTGATGTCAAGGTCCAGTGGAGCTACTATCTTAGAGAGTTTAGGGTCTGAGCTTCTATTCACAGGTTGATGTCTATAGCATCCTCAACAAGGAGAGGGAAGTCATGTCTTGTATCTGAGTGGTATGTAATGGAAGGTGAAGTTTGTCAAATTTAGGAGCTCTTGGGAAGTGTCCATTTTTATTGTATCATTTTAATCGATCACAAGTTTCTTCTTATATCTTGTTGCTATTCTGCCTAGACTAGGGTGCCTTAGGACTACAGGGTTCTTTCTTTCTCTCCAAAATAAGCATATGTAGGTGTTAAGTATGGTGGAAAAGTCTTTCTTATGATTACAATGGGGATGTGGTCTTAACACTTCATAATTTTCATGATGGCTTCATCATTTTGGAAAACATCAAATCATAAAGGGTTGTGTTGGTCCCAATCGATAAGCTCAAGGTATTATAGGTCTAAGGAGATGGTGAGGATAGTGACCTATAACATGAAAGAGGTTAGTGGTGGAAAGATCTTCGTAAGGATCATGAGTGGAGCCTACATCAATGTCATTAAGATTAGGGGAAGCATTACCAATGAGGTTGGGCTCGTATCACAATTAACATCACGATGTTCATCCCAGGGGCATAACCTAGCTAGCGAGGGTCCAACTACTTGAGTATATCAAAACTTACATAAATGTTGGCTTCATTTCATTCTTGATTAGTTGGCTATCACAAAAACTATAAAATTTTCTCAATTCTTGATTAGTTGGTTGTCTCTAAAGGTTTGATTATGAAGGATGTGATAAAGGTTTTATTATGGTTTGTTGTAATTTTTTTACATGATAGTTACCTATTTAATAATGCCTTTAAAATACAATGACATACATTGTTATAAGTAAATTTTATAAAAACCAAATATATATATCATCCCAATGCTATATAATTTTTAACAGTTTGTTCAAAATCTCTCCTTTCATATGATACAATCGTTTCAAAATTTCAATTGTATTTTACAACTAAAATGTTTAAATACATCTATTCAACACTCAAATTGAACTCAAATTTTGATAGTTTGTTCAAAATCTCTCCTTTCATATGATACAGTATTTTCAAAATTTCAATTGTATTTTACAGCTAAAATGTTTAAATACAGCTATTCAACACTCAAATTTTGACAGTTTGTTCAAAATCTCTCCTTTCATACGATACAGTATTTTCAAAATTTTAATTGTATTTTACAGCTAAAATGTCTAACTATATCTATTCAATTCTCAATTTTAAACATAATTTTGACAGTTTGTTCAAATTCTATCCTTTTATATGATATAATTTTTCAAAATTTCAATTGTATTTTACAACTAAAATGTCAAAAATTAGCTATTGATTTCATAAACAGAAACCCTAAATAACAATTCACAACTTAAATTTTGATTGTATTTTACACCAAAACAAACAAGGGAAGCTTCAAAAGATTGATGGGTAATTTGTAGAAGTGGAAAAATCCACTTACCTGGTGGGCAGATGGTCACTCAACTCGGGATCCCATTCTCGCCTGTCGACTGTCGCTGGTGAAAATGGGGTCTCTACCCTTTTTTTTAATTTAATACTTTTTCAAAATGGGATCCCGTTCCATGAAATGGGATCCCGTTCCATAAAACAGGATCCCGTTTTTGGCATCTAGGTTCGGGATCCCACTAAAAAATGGGATCACGTTTTGTGTTCAGGCTCGGGATCCTAATACAAAATGGGATCCCGTTTTATAGAAACGGGATCCCATTTTTGGTTCCCCGATTTCGGATTTTTTTCTAACTCCGAAACTTCCACCTTAAGTGGACACAACTTCTTGCATTTACCCAGAAAACCAAACCTTGCCTATCCTTGAGTCTCTTGAAGGAAAGTTGACCTTTTCATAGGTCTTATGGTATAACTGTATATTTTTTCCAGGTCATGGACATGAGTGTTGCATGTTTTGACCTCATCTCTCCATGTTTCAACCTTTTTGGTCATAGTTGACTTGGTCAAAGTTGATTTTTGGACTTAGGAATGGATATTTAGTCTTCTTGTGGATTACAAGTAGAAGGCCATAATCCCCTTGCATCATTGTTTTATCTTGATGATTATATTTATGTTTATTTATGTGATGATGTTGTATCTTGTTTTTCATGCTATTTCTATTTTGAGAAAATGATGTTTTAGCATGCATTAATTGTTAGAAATGAAAGCAACACTACTTCAATGGAAATTTGATTCAATATAAATTTCTACAATCTTTAACTGTGTATTATTAAGGGAGATTGTAACACATAAACAAAATTATTCTTCACATAAATGCAAAATCAGAAATATGAACACATAACACAATGTTTAACATGGAGAAAACCCTTTCGGGTAAAAAACTCTACACAGGAAAGAGGCCCAATGTTTGTATTAATCTGAAAATGATTTATAATACAACAACACTTCAACTCTTTCCACCTCTTCAATCTGACTGCATTCCGGAAGCACCTGAGTACCTAAAATCTATACATTGCAGCAACTAATACATGGTAAATACTTATAGAAACATTTTCTAACTCATATTATGCATTCACCTTCTCTCTCATGAGATTCCCCAACATACAAATATTAAATGACATCTTACAAGCACCTTCCACTTGTCCAAAAACAACCATGCAAAGGTTGGGTGCCCAAGACTAAATCTGGCCTCTTATGACGCGTCATAACCGTCATAGATTCTAGCAAAAAAGTATATTTCCAAGATAGGAACCTTGGGCTAAATATAGCAAATATACAACTAACATATTCATCATATGCGTCATAGAATCACAAAATCTTATGACAACTTGTAGCTGTCATAGATTCACTCACCAAATATTATGACAGTTGTCATACATGCCAAAATTAGTATATTCCTCAAGGGAGCACGTCTATCCTCATTTACCATAAGTTTTTACATTTGCCAATAGTAAAAGTCACTCTGTAATAACTTTCGGTGACTCTAAAATTACCCCTGCTAGTGAAACTAGTACATCTTCTCATGGATAATTACAAATTACGTATAATAAATGGAATAAATACAATATTGAGATTTACAAGGTTAATGGCACCTAATCCCAACATTCTCTCACTTGACATTATACATTGTAAATCAACCCATAGGAAATCAAATGAAAAATAATCAGGCACTAGAAACAAGGCCCATGGCCTCTCTACACCATACGAACTTCTTTGTACTCACAGGTTTAGTCAATGAATCTGTAACATTCTCCTAAGTGTATATCTTCTTTAGCTCAATCTCTCCATTTGCAACCAACTCTTGAACAAATTGATACTGAACATCAACATGCTTAGTCTGAGCATGATACATGGGACTCTTGGCCAAATAGATAGCACTCTGGCTATCATAACCAGTCTGAATAATCTTGCAAACAAAACCAATACCTATACACAGTCTCCTCAATCAAACTGCCTCCTTAGAGACATGAGTAGCAGCCATATACTCTACTTTTGTGGTGGACAAAGCAACTGCGAGCTTCCTCTTACTCATCCAACTCACTGCTGCTCCAAACAAAGTAAACACATAGCCACTAGTGGACCTTCAACTATCCAAGTCACCTTCCCAATCTGCATCAACAAAACCCTATATGTCCAAAGATTTATCAGCACTATCAGTACCATAATAAACCAAACAATGGTTAGGAGTACCTACAAGATATTTAAACACCATCTTTGCATAGTTTCAATGCTGTCTACCAGGGTTAGACATAAATCTACTCAAAACTCCTATTGCTTGGGCAATATCTAGTCTAGTGCAAACCATTGCATACATCAAACTCTATACAACACTAGCATATGACACATATCTAATGAAAGATTAGTACCAATGGGTAAAGGAACTCTGACTGTGTTACAGTCTTGCAAACTAAAACTCTGCACAATAGTATTCACATACTTACTTTGTGACAACCAAAGCTTTCTATTAACTCTGTCCCTCCTGATCTCCATTCCCAAAATATACCTTTCAGCACCAAGATCCTTCATCTCAAATGCACCTGAAAGTTGGGCTTTAAGCTCACTAACCATACCCTTAGTATTGTTGAAAAATAACATGTCATCAACATACAAAGCAATAATCAATATAGAATCATCAACACAATGAATGTAAACACAATGATCCTCCTCGCTTCTAACAAAACCCAATTTTAAAATAAATGAATCAAACTTTTGATACCATATTCTAGGGGACTATTTTAGACCATAAAGAGACCTCTTTAATCTGCAAACCCAATGTTCTTTTCCTTTTACCTCAAAACCTGTAGGCTGTTGCATATAAATTTCTTCTTCAAGATCTCCATGCAAGAACACAGTCTTAACATCCATTTGCTCAATCTCCCAATCATAAGCTGTAGCAATGGATAAGAGAAATCTAATAGAAGTCAATTTAGCAACAGGAGAGAATATCTCACCAAAATCAACTCCCTCTCTCTGGGAGTAGCCTTTGGCTACTAGTCTAGCCTTGTACTTCTCCAATGACCCATCTGCTCCAAAATTCTTCTTGAAGAACCACTTACATCCTATGGCCTTTCTTCCTCTGGGCAAACGAACAAGATCCCAGGGGTTTACAAGAGTCTAAATCCATCATCTCCTCTTGCATGGCTAACTGCCAAGACTCACTATCATCTGCAGAAATAGCTTCCCTATAGGATCTAGGTTCATCGTTAGTACTTAATAAAGCATATACACAACAGAAGTCTGGTGGGCTATACCTATCAACTGGATTCCACTGTCTTGTGGATCACCTCAAGGGTGGAGTAAGAGACTCTACTCATTCTTCTTCATGATCATCTACAACAACTTCTTCTATAACAATAGACTCACCTTCATCAGAACTACTTGAATCTTCTTCTTCTTCTTCACCCCAATCCATCATTATGTTCTTCCTGAGGTACATCTTGCTGCTCTAAATCAAAGTGCACCTTCTTTACCTTTTCATCTTTTTCTTTTGGCTGCTCAGGTTCAGAAATAGCTCTAAGTTCCCTGAAAATAACATCTCTAAAAAAGATAATCTTGTGGGTTAGTGGATTCCAAAGCTTATAACCTTTCACATTATCACCATATCCAATGAATGTACACTTTTCATCTTCTGGATCCAACTTAGATCTCTTTTCCTTAGGCACATAAACAAAAGCCTCACAACCAAAAATCCTTAAATGTAAAACAGAAGGTTCCTTACCTGTCCACACTTCATAAGTTGTTGAATCAAGAGCCTTGCAAGGAGATCTATTTATCAAGTAGCAAGTAGTACACACAACCTCTACCCAAAAACATTTATCCAACTGTGCATCACTAAGCATACTTCTGGCTCTTTCCATAATTGTTTGGTTTATCCATTCTGCAACACCATTATGTTGTGGTGTATATGGAGTTGTCTTTTGTCTGATTATACCTGCATGTTTGCAAAACTCATCAAATTCCTTAGAACAATATTCCCCTCCATTGTCAGATCTTAATATTTTTATCTTTAAACATAATTTGTTCTCTACTAAGACTTTGAATTCCTTAAACTTAGTGAAAACTTTAGATTTATGCTTCATAAAATAAATCCATGTAAATCTAGATACATCATCAATGAAGATTACAAAATAATGAGATTTTCCAATAGATTCATTATCCACAGGTCCAAACACATCCGTATGAATAATTTCTAACTTCTCTTTTGCTCTATTGCTTCCTGAAGGAAATGATTTTTTGTTTTGTTTGCCAAACACACAATGCTCATAGAAATGAAAGTGCTCATCAGAATAGGAGAAACCATTCAAC
This sequence comes from Cunninghamia lanceolata, assembly GCA_027924645.1. Classification (NCBI taxonomy): domain Eukaryota; kingdom Viridiplantae; phylum Streptophyta; class Pinopsida; order Cupressales; family Cupressaceae; genus Cunninghamia; species Cunninghamia lanceolata. The sequence continues at coordinate 706,660 of BSBN01000484.1, forward strand.
AAATTTTTATTCTTAATAATTTTTAATACATTATTTCTTGTGTGGCCCAATCTATGGTGCCACGACATACATGTATTTTCAGTAGTGGCCTCAAATACATAGGAGGCATTACAAACTATAGTGGCTTCAAGCTTAAACAAGTTCTCAAATCTCTTCCCTTTCACTACCATCAAGTTCCCTCTGACCAATCTACAGCCATGCTTCAAATGTCACATGCATTCCCAAATCATTCAACTTTGAAATTGAAATTAGATTTCTAGTTAATCCAGGGACATGCAAAACACCAAGGAGGGTTTTAATCCTCCCATCACTGAAACACAACAATACCTTTCCTTTCTCGACAATCAGATATGTAGAGTTGTCACCAAGGTAGATATTACCTCCATCATATTCTTCATATGTAGAGAACCATTCCTTATGTGGGGTCATATGAAATGAGCATCTTGAGTCAACCAACCAGTGATCATTAGAAACAAGATTACATGCAGAAAGTAAAACTTCTTCACCTACATTTGAGGACTTATCCTAAGCACTCTCCCACTATTTCTTGGGGTTTTTGCACTCCTTCACATGTCCCCTTTTACTGCAGTTCCAACACTTGACTCTGTTCTTTTTACCAGGAGTCTTAGACTAGCCCTTGGACTTGTCCTTAGCCCCTTTCTGATCTCCTTTAGGTCCCCTTTCCTTAGACCTTCCCCTAAAACTGAGAACATCCCCTGAACTATCTGAACTCTTCTTCCTCAATTCCTGTGACAGTAGCACTAAAACAAGAGCATCCAACTTCAGATCTGCAAGGTTAGCAATGATAGCAAGGATAACATTCCCCCAAGACTCAAGTAAAGAACAAAAAAGTAAGATACATTTATCTTCCTCACTAACTTCAACATTGACTGAATCAAGCTGACTCACCAACAAATTAAAAGAATTTAAATGCTCTGCAACTGACTCACCCTCTTTCATTTTCAAAGAAAACAACTTCCTTTTTAAATAAAGTTTATTTACCATACTCTTGGCTTGGTAGATCTCACTCAACCAATTCCACAATTTGTATGCAGTCTCCTCCTTTGCGACATTTAATAGGATAGAGTCTGAAAGGCACAACTGGATGGTTCCCCATGCCTTCTTATCTAGTCTATCCCACTCATCTTGAGAGACATCATCAGGTTTCTTCTCTTTTTGGACAGCCAACCATTGGTTTCTTTTTTCCAAAAAATCTTCCATTTTCAGCTTCTACAACTCATACCCTGTTCCATTGAACTTCTCAATGTCCATTCAAGAGGTTGATGCAATGGTGGATGCAACCATAATAACAAGACAAGATCTGCAAAACAAACACAACCAAATCTCCCACTACAGCTACAGCCCACACTACCACCCAAGAGTCAAAGCTGGCCAGGTGCTAATACCAAATGTTAGAAAATGAAAGCAACACTACTTCAATGGAAATCTGATTCAATATAAATTTCTGCAATCTTTAACTGTGTGTTATTAATGGAGATTGTAACACAGAAATAAAACCATGCTTCATAGAAATGTAAAATCAGAAATATGAACACATAACACAATGTTTAACATGGAGAAAACCCTTTTAGGTAAAAAACTCCACACAAGAAAGAGGCCCAATGTTTGTATTAATCTGAAAATGATTTACAATACAACAACACTTCAACTCTTTCCACCAGTCTTCAATCTAACAGCATTTTGGCAGCACCTGAGTACCTAAAATCTATATTGCAGCAACTAATACATGAAAAATACTTATAGAAACATTTTCTAACTCATCTTAGGCGTTCACCTTCTCTCTCATGAGATTCCCCAACATACAAATATTAAATGCCATCTTACAAGCACCTTCCACTTGTCCAAAAATAGCCATGCAAAGGTTGGGTGCCCAAGACTAAATCTGGCCTCGTACAGCATCTTATGACATGTCATAACCGTCATAGATTCTAGGAAAAGAGTATCTTTCCAAGATAGGAACCTTGGGCTAAATATAGCAAATATACAACTAACATATCCGTCATATGCGTCATAGAATCACAGAATCTTATGACAACTTGTAGCTGTCATAGATTCACTCACCAAACATTATGACAGTTGTAATACATGCCAAAAATAGTATATTCCTCAAGGGAGCATGCCTATCCTCATTTACCATGAGTTTTTACATTTTCCAATAGTAAAAGTCACTTCGTAATAACTTTTGGTGACTCCAAAATTACCCCTACCAGTGAAACTAGTACATCTCCTCATGGATAATTACAAATTACATATAATAAATGGAATAAATACAATATTGGGATTTACAAAGTTAATGGCACCTTATCCCAACATTAATGGATTATTTGTATTATGACTTCGAAGTGGTTTCTGTTCTCTTCTCAAGTACATTAAAATGAAATGGTTAGTGTTGATGAACAGAAAAGGAATGTGTTGATTCTTGATGATAACAATTTGTGTTAAATACTTATGTTATGAGAGATTGGGTGAGTGTTACAACAAAAATTATGCAGTTAAAAGACATGCAACTTACATATTTGTAATAAACTATAACCAAGCAATTAACTCATGTACAATGAGCATAAACTGGCACAAGGATCATAATTATATATATATATGAACTAATTTTTTATTCTTTGCCATTCATAAAAATGATAACTGAAAAAAGAATAACTTATTAAGTAAAAACCATTTCATTGTCATAGAGGGTTTGGAATTATAGTGTTCTGTGAAGTTCGTTTTAATCCATCTCAAACTTTATTCATCCTTTGTAGCTAAAAGGAGAAGGAGGAAAAATATCATCAGGGAGTTTATCCACCCATCCACGGACTTACTAGTCCCCCTGTGTCGTTCCTACTGGAAAGACCTGACCCACTACAGAGAAGTATTGGAAGAAATATCTAATGTGATCTAAGAACTGGTGTTTGACCCTACACAATCCTTAGTCGGTCATACACTATAGGCAACTCCTAACTAGTATGACCTCTGATTGGATGTGTGTCTAAGACAGGAAACTAACTAATACTATTAGATAGTAGCATCACCTTGGCCAAGGTTTTTGAATGTGCACAACACGACACAATGAAGTCATGTAGTCAAGTTTATCACCCTACTCAGCATGAAGTTATATAATGGAGATTGTTGACTTGCATGGTTATCCCTTATGCAATTGCATAGCAACACCACAGTAATATCCATATTCTCATGTTTATCCTTCAGACATAGGTCATTGAATATTTCTCATGAAGGGAGGCTTATTTTAATTACATTTCGTTCACAAATTTTGCCAACTTTAGTTTTTTGACAAAATAAAGTTTCTTCTTGATAAGAAGGATTAAAGTTCACAGTTCAAGAAGACACAAGAATTCTAAGCTATCTTGCTCAATAAAAAGGACTACACTTTCTTTCATAGTCAGTTGTTAATTACACCGAGGTTCAGTCCTATCAACAGTGTTTACTCCATTATTTTCTTTCTGCTATATTTAATCTTTATTCAAGACTATATAATCCAAAATACTTACCTTCATTAACCAACTCAATGAATATTATATATCTTTGAAGTTAGAGACTGAACCATACTTTCATTGTTTTTCTTTTAAAGATTGAAGTATTGACAGTAGGTTGACTGAGATAGAAACTTCTTTCGAAAAAGCTTGTACCTTTAAAACTATTGGTTGTAGTCACAAGTTTCTGAGCTAAGTTATTTAATAGAACCCTCAAGATTCTATGCTAAGATTTGTTAGGAATTGCATGCAGAAGATATCAATTAAATGCAAATAAAGATTAAACAAAGGAATGAAAATACATAGAAATAATAATAGCGAGAAACAAGTTTTAATGTGGTTCACCCAAACTCGGGCTACATCCACCAACAGAGAGTCCAATATTATTATCCAACAAATCAAACTGATTACAACCAACAATCCCTTGCAACTCAGTACCGCTGCAAATTCCACAATACAATATCTCAACAGAAACCCAAACCCTTAGCTGCTTTTATCAAGCCTTACGTCGGTTACAAAAATATGATTTTTTATGTTGGCCAATAGAAAAATAACATTTGACGCCTTTATAAAAAAATAAAAATTGTTTGAGGTATTTTATGCACTACCCCTGGAGCCTACAATAATAATAATAATAGGCTTTTTTATGCACTGCCCCTAGACCCCGCAAGGGGCACTGCCCCCCAATCCCCGTTAAATAATTTGGGGAGAAGTTGTGCTAATAAAAGTGGGGAAAATTTAACCTCCAAGTCTGATTAGGCTCCATATAACAACAAGATTTGGTGCTAATCATTTGTATACGTTAAGTATTATTTTGAGTTAGATTACACCTCACTGTTAGCTAATAACTATGCAGGGTTTCCAACCCTTCTCTAACATTCTTTTTAAGGTTTTCTTTTGCAATGTTTAATCATTACTTCATGTTTGTACAACACGATTGGTTTCCAGTTCTGATAAAATTTACCTATCTCATGCCATACCACTCACAACACTATATTTTTAGGCAGCTAGTTTGATAAAATTCTAATGCATATAAAGGTTTTCTTAGAGGAAAGTTTGAACCTGGTGGTGGTGATATTGAAGCTCCTAGTAAGTGTCAGCAGAAGCTCCCAATGTATTCCTATAGCTGGCGTAAATTCATTGCTCTAGGCAACTCCAAACTTGACGTTGCCACTTGCTCTACTCAGCAAACCCTGTAACCTCTGAAAACTTTTTCCATTTCCTTTCCTCTTTCTTGAATCCTTCACTTGACCCCTTATCTTTGAATGAGCTCTCCCTTATATCTATCGGCCAAGAAATGTTGCCCAAAGAAGAATCTCGATCAAAGATCATCTCTCTGCCTTCACAAGTAGTCTGCCACCTCAACTTAGTGTTTTCCCAATGATCAACAAAGTGTTATCATTTTTAAAGCTTTCACTGCCTCCACTAAAAAAAAGAAATAAATTTGTCTCCAAAGTTTCGCTTTGTTAAGGTGTTTATCCATAAGTTTATAACTTCATATATTAAATAAGTCTTGAGCTCATTTCAAGTGAGGCCAATAGGCCCGCATAATGTATTTTTATCCTATCATTTATTTCATCCATCAATCTATATAAGTTCTCAACCTAAAGTACAACCTCTTTGTTTTAAGAGGATGCCCTTTATGATGAAGGCCAATGATAAGAATAAGTTAATGTATTTGGGAATAAAACAATTTGCTAAACAAGTGATTACGCATAATAGAGTCTTAACAATTTAGAGTGTTTGAAAATATTAGAAGCTAATACATTTAGTTTCTTGATATATGATCGACTATTTAATTATTTTTGAGAGAAGTTAATAAGGTGATGTTACTTAACCAAAGACATGAGTTAGGGAAGTTTAATGCCTAAGGTCAACTTATGGTTTATCTGACAACTCAGATCTTGATGTTCCAACCTAGCTTTAATGACAGTATCAACTTACAGTTTAGGTTTCATATGGCACTAGACTTCTCTTCTTTTACTCCTCGTACCTGATGATATTTTTCCTCCCCCCTTGGAAGGTGACATTTCCTGCAAGCACTAGGTCAATTACAAGTAGTTAGTCTGATATCTCCTAACATCTTTGCCTCTACATTCAAGTAAATATGAGAACATCTGTCAAATGAACTTAATTAAACCAAACTTCAAAAATAGATATCATATCTCTTTTCATCAAACTGATTAATGATATATGTGTATAAACAATGCTAAGCTTAAAAAAAATAACATCAAAATATCTAGGGTACAAGTGGGATGTAACAATGAGTGTGGTGCCCCTCAAGGCTCTCTTATGTTTCCTTGTATCTTATTTTAGTGTGAGTTTCTACATGTGTGTTAGGTGTATTGATTGGCATGAGTATTCCCACGTATTCCTTAGATGTGTGTGAGGCTTGGCTTGATAGCAGTGTTGCCATGATATTCTTTGTAGCTTGGGGTTGCCTAGAGTGGTATAGACATCTGTTGTTCTCAATGATGAAAATATGGTAGGGAGGTGGGTAAACTTTCCACATTTGTCCTCTAGGAGATCTCTTGGGAGCTAGAAGAGTTGCTTATGTATTATTTCATCTTATGATCATGTTTTATCTTGTACCTATTTGAGCACTTTGGAGGTGATTTATTAATGTTGTAATATTATTATTTGGTTAATTTTATTATTGGAGTGTGATCCTTCCATGTTTGGGAAGTAGCCTCCTTCATATTACTATTTTATATGATCATTTGGTTGGAAAATTAATCTTGTTTTGGAAGGAAATTGTCATGTTGTGAAAGTTGTCTTATGTGTAGAAATGATTAAATTGGCATGTTAGAGCCATCTTTTTAGATATGATGTTATTGAACTATGTTATGTTTATGAGTTGGGTTGTATTTTACCCACATTATGGTTGAGATTCCCATATTTCTATTTGGCCCATCTCAACATTGTTGTCAAATGAGTGTCTTTTTGTATGGCATTTCTATTTTTTGGCATGTATGTTAATATAAATTGAGAATTGTATATTATCTTTATTGAATTGTTATCATGCATTGGAGTTATTTGGCATGTTGGTCAATGGTTAGTGAATGGATTCTTGGTGAATTGGATTAATTTTGGATGCCTTGTCTTTGCAAGGTTTCTTGATCAATCCTCCCTTTGGCTTGTTGGCCATCTATCGACGTTGTTTGACTTGTTAGCCATTTGTCGACTTTGGATGCTCTTATTTTTGTAGATAAGTGGGTGGCCTTGTATCCACCTTCTCTCTTATTCCTTTTGTTGTGCTTTGGTGATTTCATTAGATTTAATTTGCAATTGAGACATGTGAATGTTACAATTACATCACAAAAAATTTGTTCGTCCTATTTTTGCCCATTAAAATCCTAGTGTAAAAGATGGGGCATTACAAATTTTGCTACTTTTATTCTCTAAAAGGGTGGCTAAACTTAGTGGACCAAGGATTTGCCTTGACTAATAGTGATTTATGGGTCCTCTATAATATTGATACTTACTCCTTTGATGTTATTAAAATTTATGCTTCCAATGATACTATTGAAAGATCCAATCTTTGGTGTTGGATTGTTGACCTAGTTCCTACCATAACTTGGGTTGTGTGTGAAGACTTTAATATGATGGAAGTGGTGTAGATAAATGCAATAATCTTCTTATGTGTTGGATAGTTGGTGAGAGGGAATCTTGTACTACATGTGTAATAAATTGGGCCTTTTTTATCTCAATAATCAATCTTCCAAGTTCACATGGAATAATCTTTGCATTATATCTAAAAGGGTTATCAAATGGCTTGATAAATCCATGTTTTTAGCTCAATCTTTCTTTTCTTTTTCTAACAAAGTCTCTCTTAGATATTATCATTTCTAATTACTTCTCAATAAAGTTTTACATTGAATGGTAATCTTTTTCGACTATCGACACAAAAAGTCTAAACCATTGGCTGAATGACAACAATGTCAAGCATATAAAATTATCACCATGTCAAAATTATTTATGAGGCGATCAATGACATATCATAAGACTTATCTCAATATTTACTTAACCTCTATAGTGAGTGTGTGTAGGTATCCCAGATAGCACAAGGATCATTGCATTCACACGATCTAACACCCTCTCCACGGTGATAATCTCTCTCCTCTTCTTGGAGGAGGAAAACATTGTTCCTGCATCCACCTTAGTCACACAACGTTAGTTAGTCCATCACATAATTTAATCACGTGGACGTTAATGACGTTATAAACAATCATTCTTATAAAAATAACATAATTCAAATGCGTTTTATATTCTAACATTACTTTCCTCATATTAATTTCACTGACTATCCATCTTTTTTCTTGAAATAAAATGATAATTATGTTAGTTTAAAAAAGATGTGTGACAATTTCCTCCATTATTGATGTAGGGGACAACCCATCAAGCCTAGATTCATATAGATCCTTATTCCTTATCTTCTCCTAAAATGGACTTGAGGTGAGCAGCTTATCATCTTAATCCATGGGAGAAGGGAGGTCATGTGGGCCTCAATGTCAGCAATTGATCACCCCACAACTCCCATTTGTGCCTTGCACTCCTATAGCATTTTGAACCCCTTGTCCAAGACATCGTTTATTTATTGGATAGTTAAGGACCTACTCTTGATCCCTATGATGATCAACTTCAACACATGTTCATTGGATAACCATGAGATTATATTGCAAGCATTACTCCAAATAGGCACAAGATTGGCTCCAGAGTGCCAATTTGTTTTTGCACCAGAGAGTGGAGGGCCTAAGCATACTCTATGAAATTCAGTGCTAATGTAAAACAAGTGATAAATTGCTCAATTTCTTTCAAGTATGCTTGACGAAGGGCATGAATGAGCTCAAGCAAGTTGATGGACAACTTCAATTTCTTATTTTTTTCTTTGAGCTACTAAATTTCTTCCTTTGCTACATTTAACATTTGCAACATTTAACATTTGCTCTAGGGCATTGCTTTTCTTAGTGAGGCCTTTAATAGTATATATGTATGTGTATATGTGTATATGTATATATGTATGTATAGATACATACATACATATATACATATATATGTATACATACATACATACAATATATACATATATACATACATATATGTATATGTATATACATACATACATACATATATAGATACCATCAACCTCGTCACTGCCGCCACGACCGTCCATTGGAGACATTTTACCTGTAGGTAAAGCATGTGTTAAAGAAGCCCGGCGGCATCATTGGGTCCCACCGTAGACCCACCAGTGGACGCCATTTATGAGTGGTATTTTCGTAGAATTTATCTGTTTTTCCACCTGAAAGTGAAATCGGTGGTCGACGATTATGAGACTTTGTTGTTTCCATTCACACAAGTGCCATCAATAAAAATGGAGATTGAAGAGCAGAGGACGCTTGATCAATATTTGGCATTTTTTAGAACGGGTTCTACTTTGGTGGGTAGGGAAGAAATCTTAAATGAGTTTGGGGCAGAATTTGGGGCGGCATGGGGAGCTCCGAGCCATGTGACCAAGGCTATTAAGTTTCCACTCTGCTTTAAGATTGGTAAGGTTTGAAACAAAGCAAATGATTCTTTCTATTAATAAACAGTGGATGATACACAGGTAACCTATGAGCTTTACTAGTGACGTTAATTTTATTTTAATGTGTTTTTAAGTGTCTTATTATATGTTAATCATATGGTTTAGTGATATCCCTTTGGGTACTGTATGACAGTGATAGTCACTTTGCTATCTAAACTATTTTTGAAATCATAATAAAGGGTGGTATAAGTTTCTTTTTAATTGACACATCATGATATTGGGTGTATATTTGGTGGATTCTTTGTAAGTCATTCAACTTTACTAATAAATCAAAGATCACATGACAAAGAATCTTACCAGTTATTTTTTAGATTTTAGTATATTATACTAACAATTGGACCCATATGTTCAATGGACAAGTTGATAATTTTTAGAAGAAACTGTAGAATTTGTTAGATGTATCTTGTGGAGTTTTAACATGTTTGGATTATTTTGTTGTTGTCGGCTATATGTTGTTTGCATTGACCTTTGTTTTATCTCTTTTTTGCTTACTTGACCATTGCTAACCAAGGTTCAATTCATTGTCAACCTCCATAAAGCACAAACATTAACATGTTTTGACATCATCGACTAACCCAAAAGTAACAATTACACTTAATTCACATATTTGATCGATAATCACAATCTGTGAGAAATTAACTAATGAAAAATGTTCCAAATGGCATTTTGGCATAGGTAGAGAGGATGCTACTAAAGGTTGTGGAATTTGGCTTTATATGTGCTAATTGTATTTTCTTGAAAATTTTTAAAGCCTTTTCAACAAATCAATTTTGTTCATATCCTGCAAACATAATAGTCACCTAGAACATATCTCTAAGGCATTTTGTCCAATAAGCCACATATCTTGTCTATGTTGCTACTATTCTTTCCTTGTGAGAAGGTCTTCTTCAAAATATATATTTGTAATATTTTTTCAAGAATACTTAGACTTTAAGGTTTCCAATTATGGAGTTTGAGAAATTTGGACTAATGTAGTCCTAGGTTATTTGATCTTGGGTATCGGAGGTGTTGCTTCTTAATTCGACTAGATGCTTATTCCCAGTTATCCCTACAAGGTAGCCATCAATAATCAACAGGATTTCTAGGCCAGCGGCCAACAGTACAAGAGATAGACTCTATAAATATCTCCTCCTCTTCTTTAGGCTCTGCAGAACCAAGGGGGGTATTCCCTATTCAACATCCATGAGATATGTCTTTGAACCTGGTGGGATGTTGACACAAAGCAGATAAATCCTCTATTATGCAGACCAAAACTATGAAATAAGTGCAAAGGGGCTAGCTTTGGGCCTATGTTCAGTTGTGAATCAGAGGACTGTGGTCTATAAACTACTTCTGATGTCCTAATGGTTTGTATTTGAAGTTTAAGTTTGATTTTTTGGTGTTTGGATGCAAAACTAGGACCTTGGTTGTGACCTCAATACAAGACTGGATTGGTGCCTATCTCAGGGTTCGGAGTCAATAGACATACACATGTGAATGGTCACCATAAACATATATCAATGACTAGATTTCAAGGGGATTGTTTGGTACCTGCCTTACAGATACTTCCCAAAACTGAGTATTCAATTATCTCTGCTTACAAATATCCTCACTGCAATATATTCTTCCCAACACTTAACCTAAAACATTTAATCTACTCCTTGAGCAGAAGTAAAAGATCAAGAATTCAATATAGCAAACCCATATCCTAGGATCTCAAACGCCCCTTAGCTGTTTAGATCTGGAAGAAGAACACATTCAATTTGGAGACAAATAACAGAATACATGCAATGAAGCATTACTCATATAAAACAACATGAAACCAGTGAATTTATGTATAAAGCATACAACATGAGATTCATAAACTCACAAATCACCCAAAATAGAGCCACCAATGGAGTTGTATCTTATCACAGCACCAGAATTTGTCCAGTTTTCAACAACAAAAATGAGTAACACAATTTGCTTATAAAGCATGAACCTATACTCAGCAAATTAATTACATGGTAATTCAAAATTTCTGCCAGATACACTGCACCAAAAATGGTGCCCAAAATATTAAAAGCATGGGTAGAACAGGAAGGAAAAATAGGTGAGCTCAGGAGACGCGCCGCCGCTCACAGATTTTCTTCATAAATCTGGTGGTTGACCTGTCAACTCCATCAACCATGCCTCTGCAAATAACCAATAATGGCTCACCTACCCGTGGCTTCCTGGAGTGCAGTGGCCTGTGAGCCTTAGGACTTGTCTCACCCAAAAATGGTTGCATATGCACAGGAAAATCCTTCGCTGAAAGTTTAAAACATAGCCATCGATCTTATTCTCCTATCGCTGAGATCAATGGCGTCAAAACACGCTAAAAAGGTGCCTACCAATGATATCATGCCACGTTAGCACCCTATGCATCCACCGCTGACTTTTCTATCATCCATTTTGCCCTTTTCGTCGTTGTATGTGCAATTGAAAGTGAGATCGTATAAGCATACAATCACTTACATACAAGGCGGACCCCAAGACACTATAGAAAAAATTTGATTCTACATTCAGATCCAGACCTTGTATGTGTATTCCCTTGCACATTGGCGCATACAACACACCATACATACAAGCCACAGACTTCAAATTATGATGAAGCATATCGTAATTGCCTTGAAGTCTGACTTGTACCTAAACCTTTGCATCCTCGTTTTGTATATGCGAACATACAATCGCAATATACATGCGGTGGGCCCCAACTTCGTGACCTGTCCTATATGTGTCTTCTTGTATATCACTGCCGATGCATCTAACCAACATACAATCCGCCTTGTATGTCCACAGGCCCCACTCTTTATATGTCAGCCCCATGCAAATTTCCTTTCATATGGCGGATGCACATTTGCCTTGTACATTCTGTTTTGTATATGAGATACAAACCCCTTTGTATGTGAGGCAGACCCCACCAAATGTTTCCTTGCCACCTTGTATAATGCCAAACATACAAAACCATTTATACATTGCACTATAGTGAATGCATGTCCGCTCCTTTGTATGTAGTCGTTGCATGTTCAAACATGCAACACAAATATGCATGCAAACCCGATATACATTCAGGGAATATTCCCAGAATCTGTGACAGATTCCCCAATGTATATGCACCTACTTTAAACCTGATATGCATTGCGAAATGCATATAACTAATTTTTTCATCATTTTTGAAAGTCGATTGAAGTTTCTTTGACCCGCCAATGCACATTTGACTTGCATGTATATACAAACAGCCTTGTATATACAAAGTGACATGCATACAACATAAATTTTGCACTCCTCAACTGCAAAGACCCAAAAACTTAGAAATTTTTTGGATTTTTTGGGAAGGTGCCTGCATATTTAAATACTTAAAACTTCGATGTTTATGCAAGCAGTAATAGGAGGAATGTTTTTTAGATTGTAATTCTTGGATAATTTGTAGAGTTTTACGGACTTATTGAGTTTAAGACATGCCCATAAATCTGTATTGCTCTTTAAAACATTTAATGAAAATAATATATATATATATATATATATTAAGATTAAGATAAATAAAGATATTATAATATGTTATATTTATATTAAATTAAAAGAGTGTGAACTAATTAATTGAAATATATTGAAAGGTTTTTAAATTGATTATTTTTGTTACAAACAAACTAAACTAAGTTAAAATTAAGATAATGTAATTAATTAATAATTTTTATTACATAAATCTTGTGTTAAAAAATAAAATTATTACTAAAATTTTAGTTGATCACATCTCTTGTAAATGAACTAATATTTAATAAAATTAAGTATAAATTTTATGTTGAGAGAGCAAGGTCACATGTTTGACTATGCAACCAATGAAACCCTTAAGCTCATATCACTTACCTATTAAATTAGAGTAATAGCCCAAATGATAGTAATTAGCAATGTCGAAGGTTGCATCTGTTGCCAACGAGGAAGAAAAGAAAGAGGTGACAAGATATAATTTCAAACATGATATAATTTTATTTCTTGTTTGTTTTCTAAACATTGGTTATTTTCTAAGGGTCATTATCCATGGCCACTTTATTGTGTTTTGAGATGCATCTATGTAATGGGATTCTATCATGTTGTGCTATTGTCATTTAGAAAAAACATCAAATTCATGGAAGTTACTCTTTTTTAAAACTTTTAATAGTTCTACATCAAGTAATTGCCATTTTTTTCTCTAATGTAGTCAGTTTGAAGTTAATATAATTCAAGTAATTATATTTTTTCCCTATCATTCTCTTTTCTAACATAGTATATTTTATTATTAAACCGTAACTCCTATAATATTGAATCTCAAGGTGGTTTACAAGAGAAATTGAATGGAAGGTAATCGAAATATTCTAAGAGAGTCAGTGGTCTCTATTGATGCCCACCTACCTTCACATTTCAATGCGCTCTTTCTTCTTCTTGCTCAGATATAAACAAAAAAATACCAATATCCTCATTTATTAACTATCTTTCCTCCCTAAGTGAGGCCTCTAACCACAAAAATGAACTCATATAAACTCACCTACATGATTTTGAAGATATTAAGAAACTTCTATGCTAGAGAAGTCACAAACCAAACCTCATTTATTTATGATGGGGGTTTGGAAATCACAACTTCTCTTGCAAAATAATTAATATTACAGTGTAGTTGTAACCCTAATTTTGAGGGGAAATCATCTTGGGAAGGCCTAGATGGTTGCTAGATGATTTTACAACTACTAGGAAACATTTATTTAGTAGGAGAGGAACAACAATCTACTATATGGATATCTTTATAATTTGCTAGGCATCATGTATATGCATTAACTTCTGGGAGCTCAATATTTAGCATGTATAGTTTGTTTCGACTGCTCAATTATATTGTCATGCTAATGTTTGTTGGGGAAGAAATTATCTTCTTCCTCATCATTCTCCTCACTGTCAATAGTATATGTCTTTGTGGTATTAGTTCCTTCTCTGGTTACCACCGCAACCTTGTTTTTATTTTTGTGTGTCTCCAGGTTTTTCTGTTTATTCTTTTGTTTATTGTCCTTGTATTCATCCTCAAAGGTTTCAATGTCAGAGTAGTTTGAGTCATACTTTTCTTCTTTTTGACACCTTATGGCAGCTTGTGGTGTCTCTTTAGGCACTTTTCTCATTAGTCTTGCCCCTTTAGGTGAGTTAAACCCATTCAACTCATCACTTTTAGATTGTGATGGCACATTCTTAAAGTATTGATGTGCTTTGTCACAGTGAAACAAGTCATGTTCTGAGTTATTGCATAATGCGCATTGTTTTTTCTTATCTAACCAACATTCATTGGCAAAATGACCCTGCTTACTGCATTTGTAGCATCTAGCATCATCTCTCCTTCTTCTACCTTTTTCGCGGCCCCTTCCACCTCTATAACTGTTATATTGACCTCTCTCATCATTGGTGTAGTTGTTAGATTAGGGTGCTTAGATAGGAGGTGTAGTCTATAATGTGTTTACATTCCTTTGATTTCCCCAACTAGGTACTTTGTACCCATGGTTTTGGTTGTATAGAAGCCTCTCAACTAGTACTTTGACATATGCCATTTTTTGATCTATTGTTTCATTGTTGCGGTGGGCATTGCACCAAGGTTCATGGTGGTCATCCTCACTGCATAGTCTAAAGCACTAGGATGGACAATCCATAGATTCATGGTCATCCCATTCACCACAAAGACCAAAGTAGACTATTTGACCCCTTTTAGGTGTTGTCTTAAGGTCTACCCTTAGTGTGGCAACCTTCTTTTCTCCTTTGATCATAGGAAATTCATTTCTGAGATGTCCTTCCCTTATGCAATAGTTGCACCAACTATTAGGTATGTGCCTCTGTGGGTTATTCTCCTTCCTTGCAAAGATTTCTTATTTTATTTTTAAGTGTTCTAGTTATAGTTTAGTGTTTCAAGATTTAACTGTGTGCGAGTGTTTTCCTCAACATTTTGGATCACACTCCATGATCCATTATTAGGAGAATAGAGAGCAAGAGAAGAGAAATAGAAAAGGTAATTTGCAGACCAAGTAACTAAATAGGAGGGAGTGGCGCAGGAAACAATAGACTACAGGGAGAAAAAATAATAAATGCATACTCCTATACATATATATAAACACACGTGCACATATACACCCATACACAAAAACACAAAATTATAAAAGTATAAGTGTAAGAACAATGAAACATATTAAATATAATATAAAATGAGATATAATTATATGTATCATAATAATAAATGTGATAAAAATGTAAAGAGGAAAGAAGCATCAAGGCAAAATAAATAGGGAAATAAAAACAAATGAAACAAAATTATATATATGGCCAAATTTACAAAAAAGAACATATACATACATACATACATATATACATACACATATACATATACATATTCACTCACACACACACACACACACACACACACACACACACACACACACACACACACACACACACACACACAAGAAACAATAAAGGCTAAGCCTACACTAGAACAAATAACAACACACATAGCACGAACCAAGAAGAACGAAAACAAAGCAATAAACACTTAAATATATAAATAAAGAGATATAAATATAAGTTTAATATTGATGTAAGTAATAATAAATACCAAGTAGATGAAAGCAACATGGTAAAATAAATACATACATACACTCAAATACATGTACATAGAACATATACATACACACAAATACATATACATAAATATATATACAAAAATACATATACAAAGAACATATACGTACATGCAAATACATACATATATGTGTGTGTGTGTAACACTATACAGGAAAATAAAGGCTATGCCTACACTAGAACAAACAACAACACACATAATGAACCAAGAAGAATGAAAACAAAGAAATAAACACTTAATATATAAATAAAGAGATATAAATATAAGTTTAAAATATTGATGTAAGTAATAATAAATACAACGTAGATGAAAGCAACATTGTAAAAAAACAACTATGAAGGTAAAAACATACATATAGGAAATTTATGTCTAAGTCTTACACCAGATTAATCCACAACAAACAAAGTCAACCAAGAAGAAAAGCAAATTAAGAACAAGAACAAGCAAACAAAGAACAATGAACAGAGTCGACCAAGAACAAGCATGACTGAAAGAAGGAGCCGCTAGGGGGAAGCTAAGACAACAAAAATAGGTAGGAGAGGAGGAAAGGGGAAGGATCACAAAAGGATAGAAAAAAGAAGAAGACCATGAAATGGGGGAAGGAAGGGGAAAGGAGCACAAAAGGTCAGAAAAAAGAAGACAAAGAAAGGGGGGAGAGGAAAGGGGGGAACATAATTGGAAAGAGGGGGCTGAGGAGAGAAGGGGGAGGGGAGAAAGGTGATAGGTAACAGGGGACATCGATGAAGAAGGGAAAAAGGACAAAGGAAAAAGTTTAAGATGGTGGGTGAGAGCAGTTTCTAATGCGGGTTAACAGGGGATTCCAACAAAAACTTAAACTCCATCCATTGTCACGATTGAGATTGGACAGGTGGTTGCTTATCTCTATGGCCTCTTTAAGTTTCCTCTTGAAGTAGTTGTTGCAAAGATAGTTGCTGTTGCACCAAAAGATCGACCTATTAATGCTCGATATAACCGTCAGAGTTAATGAATCCACAGGAGGCAGTTAAGCCTTGTCATGAACCCAAGCACTGCACTGCATAGCACAAGGAGACCAAGGGCACACACCTTACAATAACCCCCCCAGTGCAAGTGAGGGGTTTGAACCTGTGACCTAGGCTCTAATACCAATTATTGCAAAGATGGTTACCGTTGCACCAAAAGATCAACCTGTTAATGCCCGATACAACTGCTAGAGTTAATGAATCCATGGGAGGTGGTTAATCCTTGTCACAAACCCAAGCACTACATAGCACAAGGAGACCAAGGGCATACACCTTGCAACAATAGTTGTCTTCACTAACTAAGATTTAAGTGTCTTCTGAGAAAATGTGGTGTTTGGTGAAGGTTGAGTGCTCTGCAAGGGCAGATTTATGGACACATTCATGTCTAATGTTTGCACAATGATCTTTGATCTTGGTACTAAAGGAATTCCCCATCTCACCAATGTAGGGGGTGCCACAAGAACAAACAATCTTCTAGAATCCAGAGTTGAGTAGGAGGTCTCTAGGGTCTTTTGGTGAGGGAATCTGATTTCTTAGAGTGGAGATGGGTTTGAAGGTACATTGGAGGGCCTTTATAAGTAGAATCTTAGAAATTTTGTTAGAAAGGCCTCCAATATAGGGAAGGATGGAAACATGGAGGTTAGAAGGGTTGGCATCCTTAGGCTTGGAGCTAAGGCGAGACCTGGCTTGTTTGAATGCTCTCAAGATAGTTTTCTCTTATATCCATTTAGTTCAAAAACTTTGGTGAGGTGTGCAAGCTCTTGGTCTAAGTTATCCTTATCACAAATATGAAAAGTCTTAGTGGCTAAAGTTTTAAGGATATCAGTTTTTTAGTCCGGGTGGTGATGCGAGGAAGAGTGAAGGTAAAGGTCAGTGTGGGTAGCTTTACAAAACACATGACAACCTAAGGAGCTATCAAGTTTTTTGATGAGAAGAATGTCGAGGAAAGGGAGCTCATTATTAGTTTCAAGCTCTTTTGTAAAGGAGATGCACTTAGCTATGTGGTTGAGGTGTGAGTGAAATTCTTCAAGCTTTTTAGGGCCATGAGGCCAACAGATGTTGGTATCATCAACATATCATTTCCACCATTTTGGTTTGAGGGGAAAGAAGTTGAGGGTGATTTCTTCGAAGTGTTCCATGTAAAGGTTAGCAATAATCAGGAAGAGAGGGGATCCCATGGCAACTCCATCCAACTGTTCATAGACAACTCCTTGGAAGGTGAAAAAGGTGGATCTAAGGCATAGTTCTACCAAGGAGGCAATCTCATCATTGGTCTTACGTCTAATTATTTCAATGGAGTCAGGGATAGGGACCTTGGTGAAAAGTGAGACCACATCAAAGTTAACCAAGAGGTTGCTTTCTTATAATTTTTTGTCCTTGATGAATTCTACAAAATGGGCAGAATTCTTGATGAAGGAACTAGACTTACCCACAAGAGGAGAGATAAGCTTAGCTAGGTGGGCAGCGAGTTCGTAAATGGGTGAACCAATGGTGTCTATAATTGGATGCAGAGGGATGTTGGTCTTGTGAGTTTTTGGAACACCATAGATGCGGGGGGTGGACTCTTTGGACGATAAAAGACATTTTTTCTCGGCATCGTCAAAGGAAGAAAGGGAGAAGGTAGTTTTAACTTTTTTCAAAATTTTGAAGATGGGGTTATGAGTCATGACTTTGTAGCTACCGCTATTAGAAATAAGATCAAGCATCTTGGAGACATAGTCATCCTTGTTCATAATGACCGTGGCATTACCTTTGTCTACCTTGATAATGATGAGGTTACTATTGCTCATTAAACTCTAAAGGCACAAAGTTTGGTTTTGGGGATATTTCACTTAGGTGGCTTGGCATGTCTTAGAGCAACCACACAATCTTGTCAGATTTCCTCGGCAATATCCTCTGGAAGAGAACATACTACATTTTCAATCTCAATCAAGAAATTGACATTTATTATTTTTTCTCTCTCTAGTCTATTGGTTCGTGCGCCACTCCCTCCTATTTAGCTTACTTGGTCTGCAAATTACTTTTTTCTATTTCTCTTCTCTTGCTCTCTATTCTCCTGATGATGGATCATGGAGTGTGATCTGAAATGTTGAGGAAAAAACTCGCACATAGTTAAATCTTGAAACATTGAACTACAATCATTATGGACTGTGGAAATTTGATGTCTATTGTGTTCTAGTTCTAGCTTTATTTTCTCTAGCTCTATGTTTTCCTTGGATACTTTGTTCTCTGCCAAGTTTGAGCCTCAATGCAGTAAGCTAGAGTGACCACTTCATAGTAGGATGTAAATGTTTGTCCATCAAGGGATGTCCTAATTTTCAAAGCTACCCCTAATACAAACCATTCAATGTGTTGTTTCTTTGTTAGGAGTTCATCTAGCTTCCTTGAGACTTCTTTAACCTTTTATCAAAGTCTTTAATTGATTCCCCTTCTTTTTGCACTAAGTCTCTCATCTTGCTTACTCCTTTAGTTGGAATCTTAGGGGATTCAAAGTTATCTAAAAATTGTTTCCTTAGCTCATCCCATTCTTTATCATGTTGGAGATAGGTTTTCATGTACCAGTTCAAAGCATCATTTCTAAGTGTCCCTATAAAATCAAATAGTTTGGTTTGATCTTTGGTTATGTTCTTCCTTTTCCAAATCAATTCTAAAACAAATATATGTTAAGCACCTTTAGTTGTATCATTCCCAAACACTAGAAACATAATTGGTGAGTCCATTTTGATTTTGCTTGGTTTTCTTGTTTGTGGTAGGCTTTGTTTACTTTTTCTGTTGGTTTCTTAGTAGTTTTCTGCAGTAAGGGTTTATTCTTCCTTCCTTTGTCTCTTCTTAACTGGATATCAAAATATTATTTTGCCAACACTGTTGCACAATCTCTCATAATTTGTTCTTCTCTCTTTTGTTTGTTCACTTCTTTGTTTTGATCTTCTACAAAAATTCTTGTAGATTTATATGGCACATGGGGTGACTCCTAGTCATGGGGTTGTACTTCTTCAAAGTGTCATTTGATTTTAAGGGTTAACTTTTTATTTGTTAGCGGCATTCCATTAGTTAGTGGTGTCATTCCACTTCTCTGTCCTATTCAAATTGTATTGGTTGACATGAAATTATTTTTGTCAGGTACTGCTAGTGATTCTTCCTCCCTTATTTTCCTGACACTTCTATTCACCAATTGCTCTATGTACTTGGCATCAACATTTAACGACTGGATATTCTTTATGGGGTTCAATACTAGTTCCCATTTGTCATAAATCCTAATCTGAATATTAGATAAGTTGAGTTGAAGGCATCCTCTTGCAGTATCTTTCCTAATGCTCTTGAGTATATCTGTTCCTCCTCTTAAATGTTCATGTTCATTGCTAATTGTATAGTTTTGCTAATCTCCCTTAATTTATTATTATCTCCCTTGGCCATGGGTGTTTTTGATATGGTGTTTTATTAATCCTTATCATGGTCAACTTACTTTGAATGGTTACATCTTTTTAGGGATTTTTTATATCCCTTCCCCTTTCCATTTGTCATCCCTTAGATGCTTTCCCCCCTCTCACAAGAGTAGGACCTAAAAGACTATTCTGTAGATCATAAAAAAAATTGTCTCCTTTCTATTATCTCTCTTAACTGTTCTTTCTAATTCACACTTTCCTTCCTCTTATTTATCTTATAGATATTCTTCACTACTCTTACTAAGGTCTCGGCAATAGAACCAAATGTTGGCAAGATAAATTAGGTTATAGTCCAAAGATCTAAACCTAGGTTACTCTAATGTAGTCTATTTATACCCCATATTAGACAGTGATAGAATAATGGATAGTTGTGGTAAGAATTAGCATAATGCCGCAAGATTACATCATATATAATGCATCACATACATCCTAAAACATTCAAATATTATCCCATAATCCTAATATCTCCATTATATAATCAATGTATAGTACAAAAGAAAGAAGTTAAAGCTAGTCTCTTCTCCATGGGTGCCTTTAAAGCCCCCGAGCTAGATGGCTTCCCCCTAGCCTTCTTCTAGGAGTACTGGGATATTGTTGGTCATGATGTTACTAAGGCTGCTAAAGACTTCTTTAGAATCAAGAAGCTCTTGAAACAACTAAACAACACTTTTATTTCTTTGGTCCCTAAGAAGAATGACCCCATCTCTATGGGAGATTTTAGACCCATAAGCCTATGCAATACGGTTTATAAATCTTCTCTAAAATTTTGGTCTTCGGGCTTCAACCTATGTTGGACAATTTGATCAGTAGAAGTCAAAAAGGATTTGTCCCTGGCAGATAAATTCTTGATGCTTCCATTTCGACTCATAAAATTATTCATTCTATGGACAAAAGTAATCTCCCTGGTATGGTCTTCAAACTTGACATCTTTAAGGCATATGATAGGGTTGCTTGGTACTTCCTCTTCAAAGTCCTTGGGAAGGTTGGTTTCCAAGATAAAGAGCTCAATTTGATCAAGGCTTGTGTCACTACTATCAAGTACTCTGTTCTGTGAATGGTATCCTAAGAGGGTTCTTCAATGCGAGGAGAGGGCTAAGACAAGGTGACCCCCTATCCACATACCTCTTCATAATGATGGCTAAAGTGTTAAGCAGAAATATAATGAAATTGTTGAGGGCTAGAGATATCAAAGGCATTAAGTCAGCCACCTCAGTGAACCCTACTGCCATACAATAGTTTGTTGATGATACAATACTTTTGGGGGCTTATATATAATGGAGATATATAATGAAATTGTTGAGGACTAGAAATATCAAAGGCATTAGACCAGCCACCTCAATGGACCCTGTTGCCATAATCCTTTTTATTTGGGTAATTATGGGTTAGGTCTGGTACAGCTTTGCCATTTATTTCTCTACACACCATGTAGGTGTTTGGTGTTTGGTGGCGATATTGTTGAAATTGCATGAGAGATACCAAGGTATTGTGGTTGCATAAAAAAATTTTGGAGGATTAATGAGGATTATGGTGAAGCTTAATATGTTGGACCCATAACATTTAAAAAGGCAGTAATGGGGTTTCAGTTTTTCTGTGCTTAATGAAATTGCAACAAACATATTTTAGTTTTTGTACTAGAAAAACAAAGAATTAACATGCAAATACCTTTAAAAAAATTCCTCCACAACCTTGGATCAATTCCAGAAAGGCGTTTCTTTTGTTTTATATTCACGCTTCCCTTCAGCTCACCTCAAATCTTGCACTTTGATATGCTCACCTGATTTATTTGCTTTCAACTATTCTTAGAGTATCCAGCGGGGAACATTTCGACAACATGAGACTTTTTTGACATATTTTTTCCCCGGTGTGAGAAAAATTGATGAGTTTAGAAAAAAATTTGGCGTTAGACAACTTTTCGGTTAAGTGAAAGCCCACTGACATAGAGGATACTCCCCTCTTGACAAAAACAAACACTCACAAACATAAAGACAATTTCATAGGCAACACTTTGCCTCAACACAATATGAGACTACAATAGAAATGAACTACAACTTTATTCAATTCAGGAAACAAATATCATATGCAAATTACAAAATGCATAAACTTTGGGTTTCATTGGCCTCTCTTCACCCTCACATCAATTTGCCCACTCATAGACTATTATTGGACATTAACTTCTTCATATTCTTTCCTCTAGAAATGAACTATCTTTCCTTCCACTTCCTCTGGTCACACTCTCTCTTCTCTATATATAGCTTCTACTCTTTGGACTGTTCCCTTCCTTCTTGGCCGCACCTGTACACTTTCATACTCTACACAATGATATTTTTCTATTGTCTCCTCCTAAGGCCGACCATGTTTCCCCTACTTGCCTTCGTTTTTATAATAACTAAACACCATTCTTTTATTCTCAAATTGGAAGGTGAATAGACATGGTTCAAAGAAGTTTAAGTTCAAACAAAATCAAGTCATGCACCTCCCAGAAGACATCCACAGCCTGGGTCAAACAAACTGTCACCAAAGACAAATATTCCCATTTTGAATGCATTAACATGACTGTGTGGTAAAAGATCATTGCAAATAATCATTCATTCCCTCCACGTTGGCTTAATTTAAGTCTCTTTCATAGATTTCCTTATACACACAAATGAAATTTGCACATAGTTGTTTCTTAATCTTCCACACTACCCAAAACCACACACAGACTGGAGTATTGAAACAAGTTCAATGCCTTCTATAAAGAGGTGTTGGAAAATTATACATGAATCTTTAATATGTTGTTGTCTATCTTAGTGTGTATATTAAAATTGTTTGATTCTTTTTAAATTCCTATATCCTCTCTTCCTCCAGCACAACATATTCCTTCATGTATGAGGTGTTGGACGCATCACAAGGCATCTCAAATCAGTTTTTATTTAACTCAAAGCTTCAAAGTCGTGGCTCTTTTCCATGTTATTTCCTTTGCACAATACTTCATGCACTTGGCCAATGCTTATGTTGTAATGCTAACATTTTCTAAGGAAGATTGACACCACTTCTTGATAGAGAGCTTTCATGATGTTTTTCAAACATTCTTACCATTATTTTGAGATAGTCCCAATCATTAACTAGAATTCACTTCTAATTTAAATTCTCAAACATAATAAATTAATGATAATATTAATGCTTTACTTTCACAAATTACCAAAATGTGTAATGACCAATGAAGTTGCACCAACAACTAAAGGAGATCTGATGTACGATGATGACATGAAATACAATAGAAGCAAAAAATTAAGTTTTGCCACAACTTCCTGGAAGAAGCTTGAAGCTAAGCAAAAACTTGCCAAGACATGTAATTCAACATTCCTAAGATGTCCACCAAGTCATTTGATCTCAGATGCCATAGAACTCTAAAAATTGCAATTTTGCCAAACTGCTGGCACAAGTCGTGAAACTTAAAAATCTCAAAAACTGGAAGGAATTTGATTGCAAAATTTTTGTGTGTAATTCTGGAATACTCTCAAGATCTTTCCTGTCAGGGGGTTTGTCACCAAACCTCATAGATTGCTCTGAACAATTGTTTCACTAAAACTGCCCTATTATGCACCAAGAATGAAATTAAAAAACACTAAAATTTTGCATTCCTGATTGTACCAATCACATCCAATGTCAAGAAATGCCATTACAAATCCAAAAAAAACCAAACAAAAGGAAAATTAATCCTGCAACTATGTTTGGTTGATGTTGGATTGTCCATTCACCTGGGTGCCCCTGCATCACCCACTTATAAAAAACCTATCGGCTTGGCTAATAAAGACTTATAATCTCACTTTCTCCCAAATGAAGACTCATACTTATAATCTCACTTTCTGATTGAAACTCCTTTTGATAATTTTATCACAACTCCTTATTACGCTAAAGGCATTCCCTTTGGTAAACAGAGACCTGATTTGGGCAATCGATGGCTGAGGATGGTGTACAGGTGTGCAAGATAATTCAAATAATTGGACTCGTTCATCAATTTCCCATCATTGTTGTCATTGAAAAAGTGTTTGTCATTCTATTTTTTCCATTCGTTGCTTTCACGTTCAAAGTTTTGCTTGTCATTTTTCGTTTTCCTCTCACTTTCTGGTGGATTCATTTTTTTCCATGGCTAAAATGTCGTTGACTTCACATCACATTTTCTATCCACCAAACATGTTCATCATGATTTAGAAGATGTGAGAACATAAACCTTATGCTTACAATGTAACGCCCACCTTGAACACCTTAAAGAATACACACTTATGCTATATGAAACAGGGAAATTTTTTTTTCAAATGATTAAGTAACGTTACCACAACTACTTACGACATATTCTCTAAGGGTCCAAGGCTGCATCACTTAACAAATCAACTAACATAATTTAATATACATCAGTAACTGATCCAAATCCATGCTCAAATAAATAACTTATTCACATTCATTGCAAATCATCAAATAACGAAATCTGCATGATTAAATACATAACTGAAATGCTTTCATATAAGTACATCAAGACATCATTACATTGCCACTTTTAGTCTACATCAAAAGTTACATACATAAAGAATGTTCTGTTACACAAATCTGGTACAAGGTTATACACTTACATCATCATCATTGGAACAAGTACAACTGGAACAAATCCTTTTCTTCATAAGATCTTGACAAGAGTAACCAATGGATAAAATAGCTCTTCCACCCGACCATGTGGAACCCTAAGGTCCACCCCCGAGCTAGGAGTTAACATGAGGTCCCAAACACTGACAGTCAGGTAGACGAAAGACAAAAAAGAACAAAAGACGACCAAACGCCAATACAACACATGGCAATAACAATACAACACAACATAACTTAACTTTAACTTCCAGAGGCGACACAAAACAAATGAGGAGAGACCGAACAAGGGATGCTAGGTTGTAGTAGGGAGAGTGTCATCGCACGGTCCTAACATGGGTTATCCTGACAGCCTCTCACTAGGCGCCGGCCCCCATCTATGGTTATCCTGACAGCCTCTCACTAGGTGCCGGCCCCATAGGGTGACACATGCGGAATCGACCTTCCTTTCATGAGGACAAGGAAGTCAATCATGCCGACCAGGCCTTCTGTACCCATCCTTAGTCTAAACAAGCACTACAGGTCATGGGAGAGGAATCCAATAATCTTATTAATGTGAAGACTACCCTTAACCCCCTAGTTTATTTTAGGTTATCACTTAATTAATCTACTTCCAACGGGTTATCCTGACTGCCACTTTGGGCGCCGGCCCCATGTTGAAAGCCACTCTCCTTCCTAACACCTAGTAACCTTAACATCATACAAGACTTATAACAATACATGTATATGTACACTGCAAGGCATAAACCCTCTTGCATCAAAATAGAATCATAACATCAATTGTTATCCAACACTTTTAACATTGCAATACTTTATTCTTTTACAGATTACAGGTCTCTCCATACGACAAAATGGTACCATAAGATCACAAGTGGTTTGATATCTCCTCCTGAGATTATTACTTTACAAGACACAACATTCAACCTTGACAGTACCTCATTATACTTCATACTATGTTTGATACACATAAACGCTATAACATCGTAATTACAAAAACAACAATACACAAGTTGCAAATACTCAACAATGACAACTTAGCCTCTGGAATTCGAGTTTGAACAACCTCAATTCAACTCATTACAACACTCAATCAATTCAATTCAGATTCAGGAGATGAAATACTACAATTCATTCTCAGTTTAATGCAAACAACTCCCGTAATAAAAGAACGTTAAATTACAACAATTAAATTAACACCTTGCAACTAAATATCTAACTAATCTTTATTTTGCTTCAAAAGATAAATTAATTGGTTAACTAAATAATTACACTAATTGATAAAAGAACCACTTAATTCCTGTTTACCATTCGACACTTCCATCACAATACGATCTTTATAATCTTTCCTTCAAACTTGTCCAATTAACTTTATTCTATCAAGGATGAAATGAATAATAACGCTAGGAGAGATGTCTTACGACTGAACGGCAATCACACGAGGAAGATTCAATCACGAAATGTTTGTTATCCTTCATACGGTCTTTCAGACATTCTAGTGAGCTCAACCAAATGAATCCTTTTATGAAGATTTGGAGATGTCTCTGAAATTGATCTTATCCATGGTGATTTAATTCCTCAAGGAGAACGATCGTAAATGCCCCTTGTGCGAACAGCTTGGGATATTTTACTACTGAGATGTAAAATTGCTATTGACTGTTTTACCACTGACGTGAATGATATGCATCCGGTCTGACGACTTCCGGCTATGTTCACTAAACTTGCAAATTTACTGCGTTGACGGTATCCACGTAAATCGTTTGCTCATTTTCTAACGAATAGCAATGATCACAAAAGACGGTGAAAATCTGGAAAAGACAAACTGGAGTTGTTGCAAAGACTACTTACGACTTCTAACAGTGTCCTTCTTATTTCCAAAGCCAAAATGATCCTTTCTACAGTTGTGCAGATTTCCAACATAAAGGTAAGATTATCATTTCAAATACTAAAGAGGTGCCCTTTATTTTAATGGTCTGATAGAAGGTTACATAGTTTAATCTTACTTGCAACTTGATCACAGAATGCTAACCAATTATCCCTGTTCTTGCTGAGTTGATCTCCTTACTGCACTGGATACGGTACTGAATGTTTCAAGCCCCGTTCTACTGAACCCAAATCTGGAAGAACGCTATGTTACAGCAATGGTTTCTAGAGAGGATCTTATTGCAGTTTACACCATATAAGTATGAATTTCCTGGTGCAGTGATGGATCTTTGTTCACTAGATACATTGCTATCAGTATAAGGGTGAATGTTTCATAAACTGAATATATAGATAGAACCAATTATAATACACCAGTCGACTGTCTACGGGGGTTTACACACTGGTAGGCTATAGTTAACAAATAGCAATTGCACCACAACTCAGGTTTGTGAAAGATAAGCATTAGGATACTTTACTATACGCCCAACTCATAAATCAGATAACCTTCAGACAGTGGCTGCCAAACACCAACTGTCAGCCAAGACCGCGGCCTCCCAGAGCATAACGACTTCATTTGGTAGAGGGGAAAAGCCATGGACAAACACCCAATACTTTACCCTAGTATATTCCTTCATAATGGAGAGCGACTTAGGGTTTAATACTATCTAAGAGATTAACAATCCACCCTCTCGACCCTAGAAATGACATGCCAACAGTCTGCGGCCATCCTCACTCTGGCAGGTATGCGCCTAGCCCAAACGGCTAGTAAATACAAAGGACGAGTGCAGAATTGGTATCTAACAAGAAGAACCTTCAATAATCAGTAATGAAAGAATTTTGATCACTCCAGCTATGGAGTAGACTAGTCAACGAAAGTATAGTATAATACTGGGTAAATGGCAAAGATAGGGATTCAAAAATTTTCATTCAAAACCAATGATAGCAAGGCAACAGCTACCTAATACTATCGGTCCACAAAAGGAATAATACCAAACACACAAAAACAATATACATGGAATATCGTCTCACCACACTGGAGGAAAAGCGAAATGATAAGGCTTCAGAAATTTTCAACAAATCGAAGAACCATAAGACAAAAGCAGCGAACTACCAATCACGCCCTAGCTTGCAAACTTACAACGATTCATGTGATTATCAATCGGCCAGTAAATAAGATCAACAGAAACAATAAAAATTAACCGATTCTAAGACAAAATCATTAACCAGATCTATTTGAGCGAAAGAGCTTAATTTGCAGATGTGGGCAGGTTAAAAAGGCACGCAGGTCGCAACATTTACAAAGGTATACGAGCCTGTAAGGACAGAGGAATGCAGGGAAAGCCACTATGCGATCTCTCTACGACACTGACTAGCAATGCGATCTTAGTTCCGGCTAAGTTTGTTAAAAGCAGCGACGGTAGAAATAGAAATGAAAGATATTGCAAACAATTTGTGACATAAAACTAGTTTCAAGGGAATCTGGAACGGCCTTCTCAAGGCGCCAATGCCATCTGCCTACTGGGATAAAACCAAATCGAAGCACACTTCTCATCTTGCAAATTTACTGTATTTACCTAGGATGGGGCTTTCTAAGAATAATATACGAACACCTTATTCACAGCCTGTTACGGTCTCTTTTCCTGATGCAAGATTCCGCAATACCCGAGGGCATACCAAACAACACGGTGTCGTTTTACATCTACAAACCCTACCAATATTACGCCGGTTTGAGAGTGCATACAGAATGATTCGGCAAACAGTGGAAGGAAGGCAATTGACTTACGGAATCCTTGAGCAGAAACGAAGTATTTAAACCCTAAGAGAAGATGCTGTTTAAACACAGAGAGGACAGTCTACAGAACTATTTGGAATCAAATAAACTACAACAACATTCGCAGATTCGAAATGAAGTTCAGAGATAAGGCATTCGACGGAACCTGGCTACACAATCCACTCAACGAATCTGCTTCAATCGCTGCAGTTCCAAACTGCTTATTTCCTTTCACCTGTGTTTCTGTCCTTAATGCCTCTACCGCTCTTTTATAACACAGTCTCTCTCCTCTACCAAGGGCTTGGCACGCGATCCCGTGCATATCTCCTTTAAAAAAATATATATTTTATTTAATTTAATGATCCCCAAATTATTATTTATTTTATTTCATTATTATATTTCTTTATAGCCGACCCAATATATTGTTATTAATAGAGTAGTACTATTTCGACAATCTATAATTTTGTACTATACTTTAATTTATTTTATTAATCAAGTTGTGAATCACAATTTACAACATGATTACATCTATTTATTTATTTAAATATTTATTATAAATAATATTATATTGAACAATACAAATTTCTTACAACTTTATTTAACAACACTTCTCATAAAATAATAATTTATTTATAACAATAATCGACAACTAACGACATTATGCCTATTTAACAACATTTATACTCTTCCGTGTAATGATTCTAATTAAAGCACAACATTACCACACATACTTAGACACCTTCGAACCTAATTAGACTCCAAGGTACAGTGTTACCTGACAGCAAGACATGATCGAACGACAACCAATAACCACAAGGGTAAACTAACGACCAAGGAACACTGACTAGGGACCTCACGTTAACTCCAACCAACTAATCCATTGGCGAAGGCACGCTCAGACCTGGTAATCAGGTGGAGTCGATGCCTAGTACCTGCATCCTGTAGCAACGCATGGTTAACCATGACAAGATATACATATACATCACATGCAGTCCTATCGTGAATGGAAATCGCAGTGGGGTAGGGTACTCGAGAACGAGTAATACGACACTGTTCCATTCACGTTTATGAATAACAATCAACTATATTGAACAAGGTATCAGATTACTAGTCTACAACATAAAATGATTGACTAACTTGCAATCCCATATAGTGAATAACATCAAAGCATCTAAAACATCCAGTTCATTTATCAAATTGTAAAGCATAAAATGACATAATCCAACATCAACATTTGTTATCATAACAATTAGGTTCATACTGAAATAGCAAAATAACTAGAAAATCCATCATCAACGATCTAAAAATACTGTCATAATGTCCAGTACTACTAAGCAAACATCAGTCCAAAAGACGGCAAGTTGAGGGGCACTACATACAACTTATTTGAAGCCAGAAATACATCCCTCAAGCATCCCATTTTAAAAGTGATTTTTAAAAGGAGTTTCAAATCAATCGAATAAAAGTGTTTCTCTCCTCTCATTAAAATTACAAATGAACTTAAATTTTATGCTATCCTTTCAAGATATTAATAAACTTAAATTTTATTATTTTCTTAATATCTTAATTATTAAATAATGTTATATTACATTATATTGGATTTTTTAGGTTAATTTAAATAATAATATATAAATATATGTATATGTTATTATAAAATATACTTAAATTATATTTAATAATTTATATAAAAAAATAATATATAATAATAAATATAATTATAATATAAATTTTATGTATAAGATAAATATATTTAATATATGTTTGTAAAGAAAAAAGAATATATAAAAATTATTTAGGTTAATTAATTAAATTTCATGAAAAATTTTAATACATATTTGTAAACAAAAACGTTAGATCAATTTATTTAGGTTAATTAAATATGTGTACTTATTTAGTAAATATAAAATTATAGATTTAAATAAATAGATTAGAATTAAAATTTAAAATTATTCAGAAAATTAAATGTTATTATTGAATGTGGAATTCAAATAAAATATATGTTATAATTAAATGTGTGATAAAGTGTATGACATGAAGTCTTTAATGAAACTTTTCATAGATAGTTTATAGGTTTGGATTGTTGGTGTGCAATGTTATTGTAATCTTTTGGTGAAATTTTGACGGTTTGATCAATTCATATTTGACAATCTCGTGCTTGTATTGTACTAAGCCGCATGCAATATTGGCAACTTCCTAGCACTTGTACATGTAAGTTGTCTTATCTACATAGGACAAAAATTTGTAAATGGTTTCACTCTTATCTCATGTAGCCATAATTTTGAATCCATCATTAATGTTCTTTACTAGACACGTATTTAGATAGACTTCCACCTTATAGCCATGTTGAGTTATTTGAATTACTAAGAGAAGACTTTTTATAACTTACGTAGAAGGTTCACATCTATTATTTCTAATTTCTTACCATCATGTCCTTTCATTGGAATTGAACCCATTTCTTCAATTTTATGTGAACTATCATCACAAAAAAGTATGCTTGCACCTTGCACTTTTTCTAAAGAATCAAAGAAGCTCTTATTGTAGGTCATATGTTGGGTAGCCATTGAATCAATGTACCGTGTGTTATTTTAATTTACTTGAACAACTAAATAGGCTATCAATATATTTTTATTATGTTCATCTTCTTTTTAAGAAAAATTTGATTGTTTTCTTTGATAAAACGTTCTTTTCCCTCCTACATGTGATTTCATAGGACATTGATCACTTTTATGCCCTTCTTCGAGCCATAGTTGTAACATGTATTGACTTTTTCCCTTCTAGAGTTGTCCTTTTGATTCTACTATTTTTGAAATTGTGTCGTTGTTGATTATCCCTTAGTTGATTACCTTGCCTTTGATTATTTTTAAGTGGATTCCCTTGATGTTTTTGTCTTTGATTTTGGTATGATTTATTTTAATTGTAATTTTTATGTGTTCCTTCTTCATTATTGAAATATCACGCATATGGGCATTTGCCGTTTGTAGGGTTGGGGGATTCTCTCATGTGACTTATTAAATATTTTTTAAAAGACTATTATATTATAGACTATATATTTATATTTAATATTTTCTATTACTTTTTTTATTAAATATATAGAGAGAGGGGCATATAAAGAGAGGGAGAGATTATGATTAATTATTATATTATTCATTGTTATTTCTAGGGTAAATTTGTAAGCATGAAAAATTTACCCTTGTGTTTGCAATTAAAATTTTCTCACACTTAATCTAACTCAATTTTATGTATTGAATCTCTACCAAAACTTGTAATTTATGCACCTACATCATGTATAAAATGACATCACTCCTAGATTAGTATCAATTGTTGTTTAGGATTCATCACATATTATAAATTATCCTTTGAAATCACTCATTTCTAGCATTTTGTCTCTCATGATCACTCTTCCCTTATCATAGCACCACTTTGCATCAACCTTTTTTATTACATTGACCCATTGCTATTAGATATTATATATTTTATTTAAAATAAATTTAATTTAATTTTAAATAAATATTTAATACTAATATATGCTTTTATAATATAATTTTGTACAAATATAGAGATAAAGAGAGGAAAATTGGTAGAACGAGGAATAGAGAAAGAGAGATAGAGATAAGAGATAAATAGAGGGAGAGAGAGGTGAAGAGAGAAATAGAGATAGAGGAAGAGAGAAGGGGAGAGAGAAAGAGGATAAAGGGAGAGACATAGAGAGGGAGACAAAGAGATATAGAGAGAGAGGTATAGAGAGAGAGAGAGAGAGAGATTAAAAAAGAGAGATAAAAGTAAGAGATATAGAGGGAAAGACAGATAGAGAAAAGAGAATAACTTTTGATCAATCATTTCATGCTAACAATCCAAATATGACACATGTCCATGGGGAGCTATACTCAAGGAAGCATGTTAGTTGCATGGGGAAATAAAGAGATAGATAGGGAGATAAAGAGATATATAGAGTTAGAGAGATAAAGAGGAAAATAGATGGGAGTGATTTGGAAGACATGTGTTCAGCAAAAAGAAAGGTAGAGAGATATAGAAAAAGAGCCAAAGAGAAATAGAGAGATAGAGAGGTAGATGAAGAGATATAGAGAGAGGTATAAATATAGAGAGATAAAGAGGCATATACATATAGAGAGAGAGACTCGTCTAAATTATTATATATAATTGTAGCACCTAGGTTAGTGGATTCAAAGGTGGAAACACATTGAGAGTTATATTCTATTATGGGAAGGTTAACTTCTCATGAGGGGTGTCAAATCAGCCCATGGTTTTGTTGAAATGACAAGTAGTTTATAGGATGTCCAAATCTTATAAATATAACCCTTCCAGCATAGTATTTTGAAATCATTTTAATTGTATTGTAGAGATTTGTAAGCTTTTAGTTTAGGTCTAACTATCAACATGCTATTAAAGTGTTAACATATAATACATTTCTTATGTTGCTTTCTATTTTTTGTTGTGGGATAATTCATGTGGATTGAAATAAGATTTGAAAATCAAAAGTCGTGGCCAACACCTTGACAATTGAGATTGAGAAGTTCATAAAAATTTTAGTTTTGGAAATTGAAGGTTGAAGATCTTTTAATAGAGAGAGATCAATGGATCATAATAATTGTTGCACTCAATTTTCTACCATCGGTAATGGATCAAGATGAATTAGACAAGTTGGATAGAAGAGTTAGAGCTACTATTAGGTTGTGTCTTTCTAATTCAATCTTGACAAATATTTTAGTTCAAAATGTTACTAAGAGTTTATGAGATAAAATTGTTGCATTATATCAAACTAAATGTCTTGTGAATAAGTTATTTTTTAAAATAAATTTGTATTCTTTCAAGATGAATGAAGGAGACTTTATAACCAAACATTTAAATGCCTTTCATGTGTAGTAGTGATTCAACTGGCTTCCATAGATGTAAAAATGGAAGAAGAGGAAAAATGTATCACTTTGATAATTTGGTCATTATAGGATACCATCTTTCTATTTTGAAACATATTTATCTAAAGGGGATCAATATCATTTCTTTGTTCTATAGAACTAGGGATGCATAAATTGCTTTGCATCATTTGCATATACCACTCAATTATGTTGTATCTGCAAAAAAAATGTAAAGAAAACAAGCTTATGCTCAAAATTTGGGTGGAAAAACACATTAAAAGGGTAAATTGATTGAGGTGGAATATGTACAGAATTTGACAAGAGAAAGACTTGATGAAATGAGTAATTCAATTGGAGGTTTTGATCTGATAATAGGTGGAAGCCCCTATAATAATCTAATAGGCAACAATAGGAACACAAGGGATCCTCTACAGGGAAATCATTCCTCTATTTTATGAATTTCTACTGATTGTGAATTATAAAGGCATGCAATGCATTTAAGTGTACAACTTGATAGAATAATGAAACCTTCATTTTATACTAATCTAGACTTTGAAATATATTATAAACTCCTTATTTTTCATAGCCAAGTTCTCACCCAAATTGAGAGAGAGAGGGGGGGGAAGTAAAGATAGACAGAGAGATAAAGAGAAAAATATAGAAAGAGGAGACATAAATTTAGAGAGTGAGAAATTTACAGAAAAATAGGGAGATTGATAAAGAGAGGAATAGAAAAAGAGAGATAGATCAAGAAAGAGATAGAGATTTAAGAGATATGAAGGAAAAGAGAGATAGATCAAGAAAGAGATAGAGATTTAAGAGATATGAAGGAAAAGAGAGAGAGAGGGAGATACTAACTTTTGATCAACTGTTTAATCTTAATAATCCAAAGTTGGCACATTTCCATGGGGGGAGAGTCAGAGAGATAGAGAGAGATCTAGATCGAAAGGGATATATATACATATATAGAGAGAGAGAGAGATAATTATGCATAATACAATATATAATAATTATGTCAAGCTTGAGTATACAAGACTCATCCACTATTGGACAAAACTAGGTGATCAAAAGAAGATAAAAACATACTTGAAGTGACCGTATGTGAATTTCTTAATTCACAAATTCTTTCCTCAACTCTAAAGGAGTTCAAGCACAAAGTGTAGTGAATTGGAAACTGCATAAAAAGCTAGATTTGATAATCACACTTCTGAACCAAATCTAAGATTTCTCTATAGGACACATTTTCAAGGAGCTAACATGCTGGTGGACCTACTAGAAAATCATGGATGCAATAAACTCGAGGAGATCATGTTGTGTCAAATCATATTGATAGTTGGGTTGGCTTCCACCAAATTATGATTTTTGAATCAACCCAAGATAGAGATAGGGATAGAGATAGGGGATAAAGAGAGGTAGGGAGATAGAGAGATAAAGAGGCATATAGAGAGAGAGAGAGACAATGAAATGATTAATTCAATTGGAGGTTTTGATTTGATAAAAGCCCCTATAATAATTTCATACGCAACAATAGGAACATAAGTGATTGGATTCCTCTATTTTCTATGAAATTCCATGAATTGTGATTTATGTAAGGTATGCAATACATTCAAGTGTAACTTGATAGAATAATGAAGCCTTCATTTTCTCTTGATTTAGACTTCAATAGATTATAATTTTTTTATTTCTCATAGCCAAGTTCCCACCCAAATTGAAGAGGCTAATAGAAACAAGTATTGAAAATTATGGACATTATTATTTTGATTCTATGTAGAAAATTTATTTGATAGAAAAAAATTTTACTTGCATAACTGCTTTTAACCACTATTGTTCAAAAAACAACTTTACTTGCATGCATGTCAACATATTTAATTTACTCTATTTCTTTTCTAATGTAGGACGACAACACATTTCACTACATTCTTTTAATGTTCAAATTATGGATGGACAACAACCATTCACCAACAACAAAACTATATGCAGAAGTCGCTTTGCATCATTTGGGTGTAACACTCAATTATGTTGTATCTTCAAAAAATTGTAAAGAAAACAAGCTTATCCTCAAAATTTGGGTGGAAAAAAACACATCAAAAGGGTAAATTGATTGAGGTGAAAGATGTGCAAAATTTGACAAAAGAAAGACTTGATTAAATGGTTAATTCAATTGGAGCTTTGACCTGATAATAGGTGGAAGCCCCTATAATAATATGACAAGCAACAATAGGAATACAAGGGATTGGCTAGAGGGGAAGCATTTCCCTATTTTCTATGAATTTCTATGGATTGTGAATTATGTAACTTGGCATGCAATGCATTCAAGTGTAACTTGAAAAAATAATGAAATCTTCATTTTATACTAATCTAGACTTCAATTGCACCATATAATCAAAATATTGTCGATAACTTTCAATACTTGTTTTTGCTAACCTCTTCAATTTGGAGCAGCATGACTATGAAGAAACAAGAGATTGTACTAATCCACTATGGACAAGTTCAATTGATTTACCTTCCCCCCATTTAGACTTTTCAAACTTTTCTCTATGTAGTTTTTCAGCCATGCATTTTGTACACACATTTCTATTTACCCCTTATCTTTGAAAGCATAGCTACAATTTGATAATTAAAGTGACCAAATCTTTGCTGCCACAACTCACTTGTAGAGGTACCTATAGTTATGTAAGTTGTCTTATCTACATAGGACAAGAAATAGTAAATGGTATCACTCTCAACTCATGTAGCCATAATTTTGAATCCATCATTAATGTTCTTTATTAGACACTTATCTAAATAGAATTCCACCTTATATCCATGTTGAGTTATTTGACTTACTGAGAGAAGACACTTTTTCTAAAGAACCAAAGGAGCTCTTATTGTAGGTCATATGTTGGCTAGCCCATGAATCAATGTACCATGTGTTATTTGATTTTCCTTGAACAACTAAAGAGGCTATCAATATATTTTTTATTATGTTCACCTTCTTTATAAGCAAAATTTGATTGTTTTCTTTAATAAAATTTTCTTTTCCCTCCTACATGTGATTGTTTAGGACATTGATCACTTTTATGCCCTTCTTTGAGCCATAGTTGTAACATGTGATGAATTTTTCCATTCTAGAGTTGTCCTTTTGATTCTACCATTTTTCAAAATTGGTGCCTTTGATTATTATCCCTTAGTTGATTGCACTGTCTTTGCTTATTTTATGTGGATTCCCTTGATTTTTTTTGTCTTTGATTTTGGTAAGATTTATCTTAATTATAATTTTTATATGTGCCTCTAGCTATAAATTCTTATGAACTCTTTCTAGATTCACCTATGAACTTTTTAATCTTACCCTCTTTATTCAACAAATCCCCATATACTGCTATTTTTATATTGTCAATTTTTTCAGTTAGCTTCAATGTGCATATGAAATTATGATACTTGTTTGGAAGACTTTCAATCAAAAAATATGTACCTCTCTCTCTCTCTCTCTCTCTCTCTCTCTCTCTCTCTCTCTCTCTCTCTCTCTCTCTCTCTCTCTCTCTCTCTCTCTCTCCTCTCTCTCTCTCTCTCTCTCTCTCTCTCTCTCTCTCCTCTCTCTCTCTCTCTCTCTCTCTCTCTCTCTCTCTCTCTCTCTCTCTCTCTCTCTCTCTCTCTCTCTCTCTCTCTCCTCTCTCTCCTCTCTCTCTCTCTCTCTCTCTCTCTCTCTCTCTCTCTCTCTCTCTGTGACTCATAATAAAAATAAAATAAAAATAAAATATAGGTTGTTAAATAAACATAAAGTTGTTTAAGTTAAGGAACAAAAATTTTAATCTTTATCTCCAATTACAACTAAAAATTTACACCTATAGATATGAGACTCTTCTCTTATCCATTGCTATTGATGTTTATTAATGATGTCGTTTAAGATTTAGTAGGGAAATTTCCTCGGGCAACTTGCCATGTATATTTAAAAGTATTGGGCTCGTTGTTTCCAAAAAGACAAAAGAACTAAAAATCAACATTTTAAACTTGACTTACACATTATGGTGTGCTTTAATGAACAAATCAAAGTGGTACATTTTTCCTCTTCTTCGATTTTTACATCTATGGAAGCCAATTGACTCACTACTTGATGAAAATCATTTTAATGTTTTGTTACAAAGTCTCCTTCATGCATCTTTAAAGAATACCAATTTCTTTTCAAAAATAACTTTTTAGAAGACACTTAGTTTGATATAATGGAATAATTTTATCTCATAAACTCTTAACAATGTTTTGTACTAAAACATTCATCAAGATTGAATTAGAAAGACATAACCCAATAGTAGATCTATCTCTTCTATCCAACTTGTCCCATTCATCTTGATCCATTACTGATGGTAGAAAATTGAGTGCAACAATTATTATGACAACTCAAAGTTTTACCTGCTCAACTTCTCTATCTCAATTGTTAAGGTGTTGGCCATGACTTATGATTTTCAAATGTTATTTTAAATCATAGGAATTATCCCACAAAAAATTGAAATCAACATAAGAACTGTATCCCTTCTTTCATGGGATCAATTGAAATAAAGCTTTGATATGAAATGTTGGTTTTACAATGCTTATTCCTCGATTAAAATTAAAATTGTTGACATAAAACAATGTAATCTTAACTAAACATAGAAGAATAAGTGAAGGAGTTAAGAAGATAAGATGACATATATACTTGGGAAAACCCTTTTGAGTAAGAAACTCACCACCAAAACTAAACCTTAATATATTAGTGAAACACATCATTTTCTTAAGGACCTAATAGTTCACCTTTAATATCTATTTAGTGTACCATTGTACACTAAAGTGTAGCTATCTCTAGAAATAGCAACATCTCCAAGCTTCATTCATTAATACATGTCATGACCAATGCTTATTGAAGTGTCTCAAAAATGGATATTTGTAGCATCTCAGAAGTCCAACAAATGGAAATGACACTTAACATGTTCTATTATTTGAGTCTCCCCTCGTTTCACCACCATTCCAATAGTAGATGATCAATGTTTACAAGCATTCTATTGGAGCACTTGAATTGTTGATATACAAGCCATTCATAAACATTCACAACGATATTGGTTCATTGGAACAAGATGTTATAGCACATTGGGAAATAATTTCAAACAATTGCCATCTATGGAATTTGCATTGTACATCTCTAGATCTATTGACAAACATTGATGATCAAAACTTCTAGAGCCATTGTCATAATATAGAGGAAGAGTAAGAGAGAGAAGGGGAGACAAAGTGAGAGTGTGAGATAGAGAGAGGAGGGGGAGAGAAAGACCAAGAGAGAGAGAGAGAGAGAGAGTCACTGCCTCTTTTCTTTATATATCTCTCTCTATTTTGTAAAAGTGTCATTTCATACCGAGCTCCACTTTTTTACATTGTAAAAGTACCATAGCCTAATCTTTAATGTATGGTTTTTCATTACAATGCTTGACTATAGCCCCAAGTCTATCACACAATGTAACACTTTTTGCCACTATGTTTATACAATTAATCTTAGTTTTCTAATCCCATGATGGCCAATGATTTTGTA
Source organism: Cunninghamia lanceolata (assembly GCA_027924645.1). Classification (NCBI taxonomy): domain Eukaryota; kingdom Viridiplantae; phylum Streptophyta; class Pinopsida; order Cupressales; family Cupressaceae; genus Cunninghamia; species Cunninghamia lanceolata. Next base: position 745,537 of record BSBN01000484.1, read on the forward strand.
TTATTAGAAATGTCTCAACAACACATATCACTACATTCTTTCAATTCTACTAATGGATGGACAACAACCATTCACCATCAACACAATTGTATGCTCTCTTCTCAAGAAATGAGAACTGAGGGTGCAAAAGATTATTTTCATTGTTTGGGTGTACCCCTCAATTATGTTGTATCTGTAAAAAATTGTAAAGAAAACAAGCTTATCCTCAAAAGTTGGGTGGAAAAAACACATCAAAAGGGTAAATCAATTGAGGTGAAAGATGTGAAAATTTTGACAAAATAAATACTTGATGAAATGATTAATTCAATTGGAGGTTTTAATTTCATAATAGGTGGAAGCCCCTATAATAATCTAATATGCAACAATAGGGACACAAGGGATGGGCTAGAGGGAAAGAATTCCCCTATTTTCTATGAATTTATATGGATTGTGAATTATGTAAGGTATGCAATGCATTCTAAGTGTAACTTGAAAGAATAATGAAACTTTTATTTTATACTAATGTGGACTTCAATTGCTCCATATAGTCAGAATAATGTCCATAATTTCAATACTTGTTTTTGCTGACATATTCAATTTTGGGCAACATAACTATGAAAAAAAAGAAATTACTAATCTATTTTAGTGTAGACAAGTGCAAAATAAATATTTTTTACCAAAATACCATACAAGTCTACAATTGGCATGTTGATTGTGCAAAAAAAAAAATTCTACATAGAATCAAAATAATAATAGTGTCCATAATTTTCAATTATTTTTTGGTAGCCTCTTTAATTTGGGCAGGAACTCGGTTATGAAAATAAGGAGTTGAATGTGTATAGTATGCCAAAGGGTGTATGGGAAAACCATATCCTTATTTATGTATGATGTTAAACTAAAATTTGTAGATTCAAAGTACTTTTAAGTTTCAAGTAGAAAATATGGCTACATACATAACCTTTCTATGAATAATTATTTCCATATTTTACGTTTACCACCCATGACAATTGAAGAGACATTTCCTAAAACACAAAATCATTGGCCATCATGGAATTACAAAACTAAGTTTAAGTGCATAAACACAATGGCAAAAACTAAGGCGAGACTTTGGGCTATGATGAAACATTCTAATGGAAAATCCTACATTAAAGATCAAGCTATGGTATCCACTAGAGCCTCATGAAATAGTGCTTTTAAAAAGATAAAGAACAAGGCAACATCTCATTTCCAAGCTTTCTCTAACAATAGAAACATCTCATCTCCAAGCTTTCTCTAACAATAACAACATCTTGTCTCCAAGATTTCTCTAACAATAGCAACATCTCGTCTCCAAGCTTTCTCTAGAAATATCAACATCCCATCTCCAAGCTTCATTGATTCATAATGGCATGACCAATTCAATTGGAAACAATGCCACTTATTAAAGTGACTCAAAAATAGACATTTGCAACATCTTAGAAGTCCACCAAATGGAAAGAATGCTTACCGCCGGCTATTTTTTGAGTTTCCCCTCATTTCACCACCATCCCAACAACAAATGATCAATGTTTTCAAGCAGTCTATTGGAGTGAATTGCTACTATACCAATCATTCAAAAATATTGACAATGATATTGGTTCATTACAGAAAGATATTACAACCCATTGGATAAGAATTTCAAAAAACTAACATCCATGGAATTTGCACTGTACATCTCCAAATCCATTGACAAACACTGATGATGAAAGGACAAGAATCGATGTCAACAACATTCATCACTAAGGGCTATGATTCACAACAATATCAACAATGTGCAACCTTGCAAGCCTTAAAATATGCTAGAGCTTCACATTCCAAAGATATGCAAGAAGAGGACCAACTAACAACACTTTCACATGCAAATGGTTGACCAACACAAACAAACCAAAAAAAAGTCCATTATTTCTATAACTATTTATCAATTTAGCTATGAAGCTTTCTCCTTTTATTCACAAAAAAATTATTTACCAATACAAAACAACAACACATATCATTACATGTTTTCAAATTTCAAATGATGACAAAATAGACCCAAGATATTAATGCAATATTTTCTATACTCTCTTTTTGAGAATACTAATATTAGAAACAAATAAAAGTTTCCTCTTTACTACTCACTGTCTATACAGCACCACAAATGCACTGCCTTTCCCATCCCCATCCATGCATGCATCATCACAATAATAAATGAAAAATGCCCCCGTATAAAATGGCATGAGCATATAAATCGGTTGTGTCTGAGACTGCATGTGGGGTCAATGTAAATATTGACCATTGACACGATGAAGCTACGAAATCAAGGGAACAAATGAAGCAGGCAGTAATGGAGGATCGACGAAAGAGCTTGTGAGTGTTTGACCAATACAAAAATGAAAGGGAAAGCTTCTGCGTCAAACAAATGGAAGATCTTTTAAAAAAAATATGGGTGATTTGTCACAATTGATTTTAAAAAACTAGTGGCACTAGCTATACTAGGCTTTTATTTTTTATTTATTTAAAAAATAACTATGTTTTAGAAGGGATATTATAGTTATTGATACAAATAAAGAGTTAGGGTTAACATATTCTAATATTTATATTTAGTAAAAGTAATAATAATTATTTATGTGATATTTTATTGGTTTACTTATAATGAGAATGACAATTATTGTTTTATTCTAAACTATTTTATTTTACATAGAGTTTTAAATTTTTTATTTTCAAACACCAATGCTATCTATATGTTTTTCCTCATCTAGATTATGACACAAATTTTTCCTTTTTATACTTGTAGTTTAAAAAGTTAAAAAATATTTGGAAACATCTCCTTTTTTGAATCTTAGCCCTTCTACTATATTTTTGTTTTGTAAGTGTTGGAGGTCACAAGGGGGACCTCCTCCCCATTAACATTAGCCATTTAATCAACTTAATCAACTTAGAAGCCACATAAAAACCACATGTTACTTGGGGGATTTGAACTTGGATCTCCATCGTGAGAACCTTTGGCCTTTGCCATTCAAGCACAACCCCGTTCACATAATTAATTAATATTTATCTATATACATTATTTAAATATTTAAATTATATCTTTCACATTTATTCAATTTTAAAATTAACTAGTATAGATATCTTAAATACATCTATCTAAAAAAATTCCTAGAGATATCAATTTGGAGCTATTTTATTTACTTCATATTACAACCATGTTAGTTACTATATACATGATTTTGGTTAATTATTTAATTATTTAAGGTTTATATCTTGCCCATCAAATTTTCAATTAAATTAACAAATAAAAAATATATCAAATTAACAAATCAAATTTAAACTTTCTACTACATTTTTTTATATAAATTAATTAAGATTCAAACCTAGAACCTAAAACATGCATAAAATTTTGGTTGAAATTATTTCTAACATTACACAAAAAATTACAGGGCTTTTCTTTCATTTAATATATACAAAATAATATTTCCTTTCATGCTAGAGGCCAGACATAGGCTTTGTAGAAGGGTTTTACAAAATTTTAGAAAGAAGGATATATCCAAATTTATGATGGAGAAGTGAACAGTGTTGATGATGGCATATCTTTGTTTTACCTCCTTGTTTTGGAAATATCATGTTTATTATTAAATATTAATATTTTGTTTTATTATTAAATATCAATACTAAAGAGGTATTAATTTGTAGTTATTTTATTTACTTTTAAGTTATTTTATTTTACTTCATTTTACTTCAAATTGATATTTGTGCACATTTTTTCTTCACTTAACCCTATGTCCTTCAATTTCTCCACTATAATTAACAAATTAAAAAATCTCAAATTTAGAAATCAAAAAAGTGGTTGATGAGAACATATCTTTATTTTAAAGGCTAATGTATTTATATTATATTTATTAATATCATTATTTTTATATTTATATTATATTTATTATTAAATATTAATAATTTGGCATGTAAATGACCGTCAATTTTAAAGTAAAAGGTAAGCTTTTTTTAACACACTCACGTCATTACTCTCCACCCCTTACTGCCATTATAGAGTTCCTCTCAACATTAATAATTGAAATAGAATATAATGTAGAAGATATAATTTAAATACAATATTTATATATATTAAAGGAGGTTGTATAGAAGTCCACACATAAGCTCGTAGGGCTTAAATTTGATGGTTGACCCTACCTTCAAGAAATTTTTTGATGATGGTTACTCATTCAAAGGTGCCCTTAAAATACTATGACACATCCTAGTATAAGTAAAATTTAGGTCTTGCATAAGAGATATGAAAACCATTTGAATTACATATATGATATTAAACTAAACAAGTGAAATGAAAGATAACAACAAAAAACTAAGCCAAACCCACATAAGGTAAGCCAAACAAAAGCTACTAAAACAAACAAAGAGATAAATTGGTCAAGACCATGAGCACTCAAACACATCATTAGATCTTGTTGCTAGAGTTAGTAACTTTTTATTATTGGATCCACAAAGCATGATCAAGGTTAGATAAGCAACTTCAATTATTAGGATATCTAAGATGTTTATGATTGAATTTAGATGCATAGTGAAGGTCAGATAGGTAGAGCCAATTATTAGTATATCTAAGATGTCCACATATTGTTAATTAGATGGTTGATCAAAAAATGATTAGCATCAATAAATTTATATAGTTGAGAAGTTTGACTGTTAGTTTATGCCTTTGTATTGTTGTTTTATGCTACTTCTACATCCATTTAAATTGGACGTTGATGTCACTACTTTTATGATGTTTCCAATTCCTCTAAATTGGTCTTGATACTTGATATAATTTTATTTTAAGTCAAGTGGCCCTTGGGTTTATTGGTGAAGTTGAATGGTTCAGAAAGAGTCTACCAAGAATTAAGTCTTTCTAAGTGTAAAGGCACAACAATTTTGAAAGAAGAAATTAAATAGAATAAATACTCCTCAAGCCTTAACTTTGAAACGAAAGAAACAATAATTTATACACCCATTACCACAATGTACTAAATTTAAAATTATAAAATATTCATCTTAAAAAAAAATCTCCCAAATTATTATTTATAACATTTAAAATTATGTGCCCTAAACTACATCATGGCCTTGAAAGTTCATCTCTTGCTTCAAAAATCCAAAATGATTATATTTTAAGGCCAAGAATCCAATACATGATCATTATTGGCTAGTGTGTGCCAAAAACATGAGTTGTATATTTTGTTGGTTAAATTTAAAGCCATCACCCAAGGTCATTTAAAAATATAAGGTCATTGAATATAAAGAGTATCATGAATGTGTCATCTTAGAGTGGTGAGCATTGTGTAAGCAAAATATGGAAGAAAAAACAAGATATTCAATATATTTATTAAAAAAATACCTCAAAAGAACATTAACATGCATTAAAATGTTGTTTTTTGAATTTGTTGATTAATTTAGAGTTGATTAATTTATAATTTGATTTGTTTTATTTAATAGGCAATCTCTATATTCATATTTAGCATTACTTAGAAATGAGAAATATAAAGATCTAATTATGAAAAATATGTTAAAATAAAGCCTCGAAATTGTAGTTTCCTATTAAATATAAGATCTTGAAAATGATGTCGAACATCTAATTTTCTATAAGTGCAAGAGGATAATATGTCTAATTAAAATAAATAAAAACCACATTATTTTTTAGGTCCATTCTATATAAAGCTTATTTTCAACTCAAATGATAACTAAATAAAGCAAGTAATCTTCTAAAAATCACAAGCCACTATTTTTTAACAAAAATGCATCTCTAGAATAAATGTTTCATATTTTCATTTGAAAGACAAAATGTGCATTTAGTTGGTTCAACAAGAAAATATGCCAATATGTGACCAACAAGCAATTTGTAATTTAAGATATTCTAGGCAAGTACTTAAACATTTGCATCATATCTGGATTTTTCAATTTATGCACTCAAGTTGACCCAATATTGGCATGTGTATGAATAAGTGTGATAAATAAGAAAATTAGGTGAATGCATGAAATGATAAATGGATTAATTCTAAGGGATCGACCCTAACTTTACACATGATCATACCATTTTTCATGAACATATATTGAGCAAATTTTGTAAATATACAATATAAGTTGAAAGTATAGTAAACTGTAATGATTATCCATAATAGTGTTGAACATGATCCTCTATTGCAATGTCATCAAAACCTATAAATTACATAGTTTAGTTATTAAATTGATTTAAAATTAAACATAAAAATTGTTAGAAAATCATTTCATAATTTATTTACCATCTCTAGCTTGCATTGCATCTATTGTTGTTGGTGTTTCGTTAAGATCAATAGAAAGTGGTAACCTATGTTGCCCAGTGTTTTGTTGATCATCTAAAGTTGCAATGGCATGTGTATTTAATAAATCAACATAGATACAACATTAAGTCTAACAGGTACAATATATACTTAATCAAAATAATATTAAAATTCTAAATTACCTGGAATAGTTTTTTGAAATGTTTGACTAGGTATAACATTAAGCATTGATGGTTGATTTTCATGAATTGTATCTGCTATAAATTATATGATTAATTATAGAAAATTGGTTAGAAATAGGAATTGGGAAATATCTCATTTAATGAATGAATACATTTTATAGTTAGAAAATTACCATCAATAATTTGCATTTCATCGGTTGTCATGTGGTTTAGATCAATAGCGAAGGGCAATCGACATCTTCTATTATTGTCTCAAGATCATCCAAACCTACAATAGTATATTTTTAATATGTGATGTAAGAAAAATAAATATTTCTATGTAAAATACTAAAATAATTTTGAATAAATGTACTCACTATGTTGTTTTCTGATGATAACCCTTTCTACTTGTATTGCTTTGCCTGAATGATTGGAGACCTTTTTTTTCTTTTGCTTTCTACCACCTATGGAGGGGAATTGAAATTCTTCATGCTCCTTAACTCTTTCATTCAAGTTTTGATGGATGGCATTATCACTTTTTTGAATAAATGGGTGTTTGTGCATTTTGCTTGGACTAAACCATGGTGATATTCATCTCATAGGCATATCCTCTAAGCTAAGGATCAGTGTAATTTTGGAAGAAGTAAGAGATTCTTGGAGATCTTTTCTAAATCTCTCAACACATTGACTAAAGATATGTTTTTGATCTACTCTAGTTGGTAAATCTTGGAGTAGTGAATTCAAATAATTAATAGAATTTTGGAAGTTATCATTGGAAGCATTCAGATGATTTACAACCATCTGTAATAAAAATAATAAAGATTAAGTTCAAAAAATATAAATAAATGTTTTCATATTTCATTAATAAAATAGTGATATTGAAATTTACCAATTCTTTGGTCTTCGCCAATGATAACCCCAATCACATCTCGATCTTCTCGTGGAATACAATAATCTATGTTACAAATAAAACATTAATTAAATTTTAAGAATCATAAAAATCAATGAATATTTTATTATAAATATCATATCAACATTACCAGTGACATTATTCTCCTGACTAAAACTTTCTCTGACATCATCATCATCATTATCAACCAATGGAGTAACACCATCTATAATTCAATAAGATTATTTTAGTTAGTTTTGAGAAAAAATATAATAGTCATTAAAAATATAATATAATAATTAAATGTTAAATGACTCTTACCAGCAACTTGATCTTGCTCATTTGTTATGTTTCTCTTTAGGAGATATGAAATCTTCAACACATGTTTGCATGTGTTCCCCCTTTTTGACCACTAAAAATCACATACATGTAAATCTAGTCCAAATTTCCTAACAAGATACCATTTCATTGGAACAGATTGACTTCTTATCTTGTATGTGTTAGGGAGGAGATCATATGGATGACAATCTGTATCAGGTATTTTTTTGGACCTCTCTAATGCAGTAATGTAATATCTTTCTTTTTTTAGATTAGTTAAAAATCTAGATCACTACAAATATCTTTTATTTTTATAAAATGGTTCTACTCTATGAAGAAGTGTATGGATAAGCCAATCCATTCTCCTTGTACATTTCTTAGCACAATCACTTAGATAATGACTCTTGATGTGGAAGTGGTATGACTCTATAGAAGTAGTGGTTTCTTGATTTGTATGAGAGAAGTTTCGAAAGTTTTTTGCCCACATATCTATACAAAAAAACATAATAATACCTTAGTAAACTTAAAAAATAACTTAAATGATTTAAATGCATACAAACCAAAATGAATACTCTAACAAACTCACCAATACAACCCTCATTATGACACCAAGTTTTTTGGAAGTAATCAATAAATTTCTTCTCTTCTTTAAATTCCTCTATGAATTTTTTCATTAGTTGAGTAGTGATGTCTACATTGTCACTCATTGCATACATTATCTTGCCCAATCTATCAAACATGTTTGTACCAACATCCTTATTGTTGGCATACCTAGATTGTAAAAGATAATATTAATCTATGGGGTTTTAACACATAATTTTCCACATATTTTAATTAAATATTGACTTACATGTACACATTTTTCAGCCATGCTCTACATACATGCCAAATACATAAAAGTACTCTGCATTGAAATGATAATCTACAAGTTACATTATAAAACTTGATAAGTAAATTATGACAAAATGAAATGTTTTTTATTAGGTAAGTGACAAAAAAGGGTGTCGATCCCATGACAAAACAACCAACAGAGGCTCACCAAAAAACTAAAATAGTTTAGAACAAACCATCAAAGTTTTTGCAACATAACATAAGACTAAAGAAATTGGACACCACAGAAACAACAGACCGACAGTATAGTAGACCCAAGCCTCCAAAGGCTATGCAAACATCTTGTCCCAATCATCCACAAGAAATTGGAGCACATCCTCGTATTCCTTCATCTTTTTGTCCTTCTTCTCTTGCCCCTTAGGAACCACCTTTTAGAGAGCCACAAGAGTAGTGGCAGACTTGTGCATAACTCTAGCCGAGAATTTAGCCAAAGTGTTGAACTTCTACTCCAGATCAGTGAGCCTTGCCAAAAGTGTTTCAATTTCCTTGTCCTTTCTTTTCTTATCTCCTTTTTTCTTCTTACTAGTCCCTTTTTTCCTTTTCTCCAAGCTAACAGAATCTGAACCTTGCACATTGAAATTAGGGAAATTATTGGGACCCTCTTCATTAGCTTCCAGCATCTCAATTTTGTTATCTTTGTTAACTAAAACGTCACCCCCCAACTATTTAGTTTTCGCTATGACCATGTCCGTCTTGATGTTGCCCTCCGACCCCGAACCCTGTATCATCCTTGGAGTCTTCTTCTCTCTGTAGATCCGTAGAAACCTCTTTGTTCTTTTCCTTAGGCTATTATGTTGGAATTAGTCCAGACAACTAAGAGTGGGGGTGAATCAATTGTCCCACAAATTTAACCTTTTCTACTTTTAATCTTCTTTATCAACTTACAATCAGATTATTGATGTAAATATTAAAGCATGAATCAACTACACATGAGCATAAACAAATTGAACACACGTAACACCAAGATTTTTACGTGGAAGCCCAGTTAAAGGAAAACCACGTTGGGGGTTAACCCACAAGATTTGTACCCTATTAAAAGTACTTGAAAGAAATGAAAAGGCACTTGCCTTAGGGCTCACTACCCAGAGCTCACTGCCTACAAGATTTTATTTTTAATATAGAAATAATGAACTGAGAAATAGCATCTTCTTCATGCCTGGTTCAGTCCCATTGAAAGCTTACTTAAACTTCTACTCTGCCCCAAATACTTCTTTGTTATATCTTCATCCTTTGCTGCCCTTTTTCTTTTGCTCCTCTTTTCTTTGCTTTGCTTCTAAACCTTTCTTAGGATTTGAACATTTTTGCACAAGGATAATTTTCCACAATTCAACCACATGCCTTTATATGCCTTATCAACCTTGGAATACACATCAAGATTGGCATTACACACATCTAACTTAATGCGAATCACTATGCTATCGACCAAACATAACTGGGACTCAATTCTTCTTTAATCAACACGCCATGCTTCATAAAATTGCTCTTAGATTATCTGCAACACACTTGAATCATCCGGTCAGCCAAGATTAGGAAGAACAACAACAACCAGGAAGAAACCTTCAACAATGAGATAAATCTTCAATGCGAACCTTCAACACCGCAGTCACATGATCCAGAGATCTCCACAAGCACATTGAATTCAACAAGAACATCCACACTCCTCCAAATCATCAGAATCACTTACATCTTCATCCGAAACCTCAAGAACACTGTCTACCATAACTGTCATACTAGAAAGATTGCTTGTGGACCTCTAAACCATGAATCACTGGAGTTGATGATACACATCGACTTTCCAATGATGCCTATAGATCCACAGATTGTAATATTTCAATGTGAAGTGATTCAGACCAATTTATTGTCACTCTATCTCTTCTGATCATGGCAAAACCCAGTTCTACTCAAATAGCCATAGCTTCTTCAAATCTTCATGTGGACCTCTCAAGTCTTAACTGGAGCTACTTTAGACAACCCTCTATACTACCGTATGGTCCACATTTATTGATCTTTATTAATTTTCTCAATATCCTCAACATTTTGGTCTTCTAAACAGGCAACAAAATAGGATACAGTTGACACCAATGGCAACAAGAATATGTTGACATCAATGACAACACCGATTGGGCACATATTTGCAAAAATCTCCCCCTTTGTCATTGATGGCAACATATGATGTGAAAAACTGATTCAACCATCAAGACAAGAACTTCTCCCTCTTTCTCTTATCACTTCTGCAACCACTATCTTCACTGCTTCCCCTTTCATTAGCAACTAGTTTTTCACATGACTTCTCTCCCCCTTTGACATCAATGGCAAAGGGCACATATTTGTAGTCTTTTCTTCTTTTTGTTTCAGATCAATCTCAATATTTGCATGCTGACTACTCCCCCTGAGTAGTACCTCCTTAACATCAATCCAGATCACAAGATATGATTGTGAATTCCACCAAATTGATGCACTCTAGTGCATCTTAATTTTGATCAGGAGGGGTAATAACCCCTAGCTTCTCTCTAAGATACTCAAAATTATCCTTGGGAAGAGGCTTAGTGAAGATATACGCAATCTGATCCTTTGAAGAAACAAACTCCAATCTAACTTCATTCTCATTAACCTTCTCTCTCAAAAAGTGAAACTTGATTGATATGTGCTTTGTCTTTGAATGCAACACCAGATTCTTTGAGATGCTTATTGCACTTGAATTATCATAGAAGATTGTGACAGGCTCCTCAAATATAATTCTAATATCCTTCAACGTTTGCTTCATCCACAGAACTTGAGTACAATTGTTTGTTGCTACTATATACTCTGCCTTTGATGTAGATAGAGATATTGCCTCTTACTTTTTGTTCAACCAAGAAACCAATCTTCTTCCCAAGAAGTATGCACCACCACTAGTATTTTTTCTGTCATCCACATCTCCTACCCAATTGGCATATGTATATGCATGAAAAGTGAAGTCATTATCCTTTGGATACCATAAGCCATTATCAAGTGTCCCTTTGAGATATCTGAAAATTCTCTTGACTGCTACAACATGGGATTCTCTAGGATCAACTTGAAATCTAGCAACAAGTCCAACTACATTCATGATATCAGGTCTGGTCTGAGTCAGATAAAGCAGTCCTCCAATCATTGATCTATACCTTTTCTAATCTGCCTTAGGTGAATCATCATCTTTACTTAACTTGCATCCAGTTACCATAGGAGTACTTACTAGTTTTGACTCCTCCATTCCAAACTTTTTCAACAATTCTCTCACATACTTAGACTGAGATATGAAGATACCTTTATCTGACTGAGTGATTTGTAGACCTAGGAAGAAATTCATTTCACCAAACATGGACATCTCAAATTCACTTTGCATCTTATCAACAAATGTCTTGCACATAAGTACTCTCATTTCCACCAAAAATAATATCATCAACAAATACCTCAACAATAAGAATATTCTCATGATAAATCTTGAAGTAAAGATTACTGTTAGCAGTGCCTTTGCTATAACCTAGCTTTAGCAGATACTTATCTAATCTTGCATACCAAGCTCTTGGGGCTTGTTTGAGTCCATACAATGCTTTTCTCAAACTGCAGACCATATCTTTATGATCAAACAACTGAAATCCTTCCAGTTGCTCAATGTAGACTTCTTCTTCTAACTCTCCATGCATCTGATAGACCTTAAAATCTTTATAAGAAGCAAATGCAAGAAATAATCTATTGCCTCTATTCTTGCCACCGGAGCAAAAGTTTCTTCAAAATCAATTCCTTCCACTTGAGAATATCCTTTGCATACCAACCTTGCTTTGTTTCTTACAACTTCACCATCTTCATTTAGTCTATTCCAGAAGACCCATTTAGTTCCAATCACATTTTTGTCCTTAAGTCTAGAAACAAGATCCCAAGTGTGATTCTTTTCAATTTGCATTAATTCTTCTTCCATTGCTTTTACCCAGTTTTCATCATTGCAGGCTTTACTTACTGATTTTGGTTCAATCTTTGAGATCAAACAAATCTCTTCTTGATCTTCAGTAATTCTTCTCCTAGTTCAAACACATTTATTTCTATCTCCTATAATCTGATTTTTAGGATGATTCATCCTTACATACTTGGGAGTTTTGGGATTTGCTTGAACTTCTGTTTCTTGAGCTTGTTCCTCAATTTATGTGCTATCATCTTGAGTCACTAGATTTTTCATATCAATCTGGATCTGAATCTGGGTTTGAACTTGTCTTCCTTGACTTTGATTTTCATCTTGATCATCTGAATCATATCCACAATACCTAGAATGTCCTTCTTTACTCTCATCAACTCTAACATTTACACTTTCAACAATCTTTGTCAATCTTTTGTTAAAGCACCTGTATGCCTTGCTTTAAGTAGAGTAACCCAAAAATATTCCTTCATCACTTCTTGCTTCAAACTTGCCTAGATCATCATCTCTTTTGATATAACATTTACTACCAAAAACTCTGAAATATCTAATAGTAGGAGGATGACCAAACCATAGTTCATAAGGTGTCTTACCAGAATTTCCTTTGATCTGCATCTAATTAAGAGTGTAGTAGCAGTACTCACAGCTTCTCTCCAATAAACTTGAGGAACATTTGTTTCCATCATCATGGTCCTGGAAGCTTCTTGAATGGTCTGATTCTTTCTTTCCACAACTCCATTTTGCTAAGGAGTCCTAGGAGCAGATAACTATCTTTTTATTCCATGGTTTTCACAAAATGTATCAAACTCACTAGAGGTTATTTCTCCACCTCTGTCGGATCTCAGACACTTTATCTTCACACCAATCTAATTTTCCACCATAACTTTGAACAACTTGAATTTGTCAAGAGCTTCTGATTTTTCTTTTAAGAAAGTTACCCACATCATCCAGGAGTAATCACCAGTCAACAACATGAAACATTTGTCTCCTTGCACACTCTTGATTCTAGAAGGACCACATAGATCAGTATGCACAATTTCCAACCATCCACTTGAAAATTGTTCTTTACTTTTGAATGAAGTTTTGTACTATTTACCCAATTGACATTCTCTACACATTCTATCAGGTTTCACAAGTTTTGGAAGATCTCTCATAGTCTGAGTAGAACTTATCTTGACAATGTTATCAAAATTCACATGACACATTCTCCTATGCCACAACCAACTTTGATCTGTCTGAGCAACTAAACAACTTTTGCCAGAACTACTTAAATGAAAGATGTTACCTCTAGTTTGAGTACCAAATACAATTTCAGTTCTGAAGCTTTCCAAGATTTTGCATTTTCCATCCTTGAATCAGAGATCATAACCCTTGTCAACCAACTGTCCAACACTGAGAAGATTATGCTTTAGTGCTTCCACATACAAAACATCATTAGTGTTATTCTTACCATCAAAAGAGATGGATCCTCTACCACGGATTCTACCAGCTGAGTTGTCTCCAAATTTCAGAATTCCACCTTCATATTTTTCAAAGCTTACAAACTTACTTTTATCACCAGTCATATGATAAGAACATCCACTATCAATCACCCATTCATCCTTTTCAACAACCTGAGAAGCCAAGGCACTTTCCACATTTGCACAGCTAGTAGATTCAGTAGACACTGGATCTTCTTCTTTGATAGCAATGAACACCCAATCACCTTCAATGGAACCTCCATGATCAGATTCATCATTTGTGACTCCTTCTTCTCTTGCTTCTTGGACATAGTAGCATTTCTTCTAACCTTTATATTTGTTAGGGTTTGGCTTTGAAACCCTCTCCAGACATCTTGAGGCAAAATGACCAATCTTATTACAAGCAAAACATTTGAATGACAACTTTCCTTCATACTTACCAGATCCTCTTGGCATTCTTTTGGCAATAAGAGCTTCAAGATCTGCAGTTTCAATTTCATCATCTTCAAGATCATTTCTTGCCTTCACAAATCTATTTGATCTTCCTGAAGAACTTTCACCTAGATCATATCTTTGTTTTCCATACACACTGGCTTTAAATGCAGATTTAGACTTGGAAAGAGAATCACCAAACTCATTCATTTCAAATCCTGAAAGCTTGCCAACTAACTGATCACTTGTAACAGTTGTCACAGTCCTGATTTCTTCAATGGCAGCAATTTTATGCTTGTATGCTGCAAGTAAAGATCTAAGCACTTTAGCAACAATTTCTGATTCATCCAATACTCCACCAGCATTCCTGATACCGGTCACAAGTTCATTCACTTTCTGCATGTAGGAAGTAATGTTTTCATCTTCACTCATCATCAACCTTTCGTATTTACCCTTCAGGCTCTGTAGCTTGGCACATTTGACATATTTGTCACCTTCACACAGATTTTCCATTTTTTTCTAGATTTCATGGGCAGTTTTCAAATCCAGGACATTTGCCAATTCTATATTAGTCAGGGCACTCGATAATGCTTCTTTAGCTCGAATATTGCATTCAACTTCCCTAAGTTCGTCTAGAGTTGTAAGTCCATTCTTCAGAATTTTATACTCTTTCTCAGTTATCAACCAAAAGGCATCACCTATACATTCCAAATGACACTACATGCACACCTTCCAATGGGAGTAATTTGTTCCATCAAATCTTAGGCTTTCCTTCTTATAAGTCGACATCTTGGATCTCCTCAAGCGGTCTAGCTTCTTTCAGAGGATCTGGCACTAATACCAATTGTTGGAATTAGTCTAGACAACTGAGAGAGGGGGGTGAATTAGTTGTCCCACAAATTTAACATTTTTTACTTTTAATCTTCTTTATCAACTTACAATCAGATTATTGATGTAAACATTAAAGCATGAATCAACTACACATGAGCAGAAACAAATTGAACAAACATAACACCAAGATTTTTACGTGGAATCCTAGTTAAGGGAAAACCATGGTTGGGGTTAACCCACAAGATTTGTACTCTGTTAAAAGTACTTTAAAGAAATGAAAAGGCACTTGCCTTAGGGCTCACTGCGAAGAGCTCACTGCTCAGAGAGGCTCACTGCCTACAAGATTATATGTTTAATACAAAAATAATGAACTGAGAAATAGCATCTTCTTCATGCCTGGTTTATTGCCATTGAAAGCTTACCTAAACTTCTGCTCTGCCCCCAAATACTTCTTTGTTATCTCTTCATCCTTTGCTACCCTTGTTCTTTTGCTCCTCTTTTCTCTGCTCTGCTTCTGAACCTTTCTTAGGATTTGAACATTTTTGCACAAGGAAAATTTTCCACAATTCAAATACATGCCTTTATATGTCTTATCAACCTTGGAATACACATCAAGGTCAGCATTACACACATCTGACTTAATGTGAATCACTATACTATCCACCAAACATAACTGGGACTCAATTCTTCTTTAATCAACACACCATGCTTCATAAAATTGCTCTTAAATTATCCACAACATGCTTGAATCATCCGGTCAGCCAAGACTGGGAAGAACAACAATAACAAGGAAGAAACCTTCAACAATGAGCTCAATCTTCAATGCGTACCTTCAACACCGTAGTCACACAATCCAGAGATCTCCACAAGCACATTAAATTCAACAAGAACATCTACACTCCTCGAAATCATCAGGATCACTTACATCTTCATCCAAAACCTTAAGAACACTGTCTGCCATAACTGTCATACTAGAAAGATTGCTTGCGGACCTCTAAACCATGAACCACTGGAGTTGATGATACACACTAACTTCCCAATGATGCCTATAGATCCGCAAATCATAATATTTCAATGCGAAGCAATCCGGACCAATTTACTATCACTCTATCTCTTCTGATCATGGCAAAACCCGGTTCTACTCAGATAGTCATAGCTTCTTCAAATCTTCATGTGGACCTCTCAAGTATTAACTAGATCTACTTCAGACAACCCTCTATATTGTCGTACAGTCCGCATTCATTGATCTTTATTAATTTTCTCAATATCCTCAGCATTTTAGTCTTCTAAACAGGCAACAGAATAGGATACAGTTGACACTAATGGCAATAAGAATATGTTGACATCAATGACAACACCGATTAGGCACATATTTGCAACATGTTCCTCCTCATGTGGCTCCTCAACATCCTCTTCCACCATCAAGGTAGATTTCCCCTTGGGCACAAAGGCTGGTTTGGCGGCAAGCCTCAACGACCTCCTAGTCATTGGCATCCTAGTTTTGTTGTTAGTGGAAGTGTAGTCCTCATCCCCAGCACTATCTGAATCCCCACTTCCCTCTTCAGTACTAACATCCTCAACCAGAAGAGTAGCCTTAGAGGCCTTAATCCCACTGACAGTGTCGTAATCTTCTTCTAGGGTACCCCGCTTCTTCTTACTGGAGTTTACCAGGGAAGGGCTACCTTTGAGGATTTTTCTTTTAGCGGGGGTTGTCGCCAGAGAAATGGTGGTTAGATCTTCAGTGGTGGGTTCGAGGCTTATGGTCATAGAGGGTTTTTCTTGCCACTTTTTATGGAAGTGGCATAGGATTCAGGGGTGATTTTAGTTATAATGACTGGACATTCCTTTACTAAGGTAGGATTAGGTGACTGAGGCTCATCAATCCTAACAGGAGTGAGGGTTTAAGGGGGGCAGAGGGCGAGATGGAACTTGTACAGTCTCAAGATAAGGCTCTGATGGAGCAGAATCTCAGGCTTGCTAGAATCAAGGGCATGTTGTTCTTGAGTAGCAATGATGGAGGTTTCCAAAGATGAGAAGAGATAGAAAGGGAAGCTGAAATGCTTCCTATGCCTAGAATGATTTAGCAGTACGAAGTGGTAATGAAAAAACCTCCTGAGCCTTCCCTCTAAAGTAAAATACTTCATTATCATGTAACATACCTCATCCCAGGGTGAAGGTAAGAGTTTTCAGTCAAAACCTCCTTGCAGGCTATTCAGAACCTCTCCTTTTTTGAGAAACAACTTCATACTGTCAGGATCTAACACCTTGCTCTTCCTGGGGTGCTTCATGCCATATGTAGGCATCCCAGTAACCATCCCAATCACCTCCTCTGATATCTCAAACCCCACATTTCCTACCTTAACCTTTTTGCCATCATAAGATTGCAAAAACTAAACAAAAAGGTTTCATCATGGCCTTGCAGACACTCCAAGTACGAGGCAACTCCTCCCTCTTGGCCGATGTGCCAAAGATTCTCATTCTTTTTGAATTCCTAATAGGTCTTAGGCTCTGTGCGTGACCTATCTCCACCCATTTTACAAAACACAGTCGGGTTGACAAAGCAAGTAGCATAACAAGCAATCACTGTGCAGTAGAGAGCAATCGCAATGCAACTCTCAGATAACTCCCAAACCTCCAAGTCCCCATCTTTAGTGTTTAAACTGAAATCAATGATGTTAACAGCCTTGCCCATGCCAAAGGTGGCATACTTGCTAATTCTTAGCATGCGGGAACATTTAATCCCTTTCATATCATAATTAAGGAGCCGTAAAAAATCATCATTAAATCTCATGTTAAGTGTCTTCAAGATGTCAAGACAGAACATCACATGGCTAGGCATGTGAGAAAACCTCTCAAGACACCATCTCAGCATGTAATAAATGCAACTGCTTATGAAAAGACAAGTCCGAGTATTAGCAAGCTGGTACACAACCTTCATGGCCTCCAACAAACTGTACCTGGAGTCCAGCTGGCAAAAGGTACTAGATCTCCGCTGGCCCCCTGATCCTCCCTAAAGCTTAAGTTTTATCCTCATGAGGGACCAAGTGTTGGGCTTAACTCCTTTCCAATGAGGGTTTGTAGCTGATGCAGAAGATTATTTTCTAATCTCCAGTAACACCAAGTGTCCAGGCTCTGACCCAAGTTAGCCAGCGCGTTCGCCACTTTATTGCCTTCATGGTAAACATGACCGATAACCTTCTGATTGAAACTGAACAGTAAGCCAATGATATCTTCAATTAAACTCTTCATTTTCCAACCACTAGTAGACCTCCCAAGGGCCGCATCAATCATTAATTTAGAATCTCCTCCCACTTGCAGGTTATCAATTCTTAGGGAGTGGGCAATTTTAAGACCTTTTAGAAGTGCCATGGCTTCTGTAACATTGTTAGATTATAGCCCGATGCCCCCTGCATAAGCAGCAATGAAGGCTTCAAGACAATCTCTGAAGATCCCTCCCCCACTAGCGAGGCCAGTATTCTTTTTTTCCGCCTCGTCAAAGTTAAGTTTGATCTAGCCACTGGGGAGATGTTTCCAATGAGTGTTAAGTCTGACCATCCTTTTAGAGATGTCAACCTTGCTCATATCATCCTTCAGGTGCCAGTTCTTAGCAATCTGAATTTCCACTGGAGAAGGGGGATTCTCAGCAACTTGCAGAGTATAGGAAGAAGTGTTCTCAGCAATCGCTCTATAAAAGGAGAAGAAAACCTCATGAGCAGGACAAGCAATTTCCTTGAAAATGTGATTATTTCTTTCTTTCCACACACTCCACCCAAGGTGAGGGGGGATCTGTCTCCAAAGTTCCCTTATCCTGGGGTGAGTGAAGGGGGAGATCCGACTTTGGGCAAAATCCTCTAGGGTTTTCTTGTAAAACTGACTCCAAGTTAAGCTTCTGAAAAGTTTTCTCCCAAATTTGTTTTGAGAACTCATAGTGAAGGAGCAAGTGTTGTATGGTATCTTGTTCTTTATAGCACAACACACATCTATTAACCAGTTGGAAGCCCCTCTTATTGAGTTTATTAATGGATAGAACTTTATTGTGTGCCATTGCCCACTAGAAAAAGTTAACTTTGGGTAATAATTTGTTATTCTAGACTTTCTTCTAGAACTGATTCGGCTAGCCATTGTTAGTCAGCAGATGGTAAGCTGACTTGACAGTGAGCTTTCCTTTTTGGTCTAGACACCAAAACATCTCATCTTCCCTTTGAAAAATAGGTATTCTGTACCTTTCTAACTCATGTTGTAGAATCTGGCACTCAAGCTTCTCAGGTTGGTTGTTACAATAGTCTGATAAATTCTTCCACCTTCTTTGACTATTGGAATGGTTCGTTATATAGTTGCTCACGTTGTTACCAAAAAAGCTAACTGCTCTTTCTTTAATAGTATTGTTTCCTTTCAATAGGGGATCGTCCCTCAGCCAATTATCCTCCCAGAACCTAATTTTATCTCCTCTTCCTAGTTTCCATTTGATGCCTTGTGAGAGAGAGTTCCTATTTTTGGTCATTTTGTTCCAAATGATAGAGCCTTTGGGCAGGGCATCTCTATCAAGAATACCAGAATTGGGTTCATTCTGCAGGTATTTAAATTTCATAATTTGAACCCAGTCCTCCTCTTTTAGGAATGTCCAACCAATTTTGGTTAATAAGGCTTTGTTCATTCCCTGGATTTTTTTGATTCCCAGACCCCCATTTGCCTTGGGCTGACAGACTCTATCCCATCCCACTAGTGAGATCCTCTTCTTTTCCTCAACTCCCATCCATAGGAATGTTCTCTGGATCCTTTCTAATTTTTCTGCCATATATCTGAGAATTTTGAACAGAGAAAGGAAATAGGTGAGGATGCCTTGTAAGGAAGCCTTTAGGAGTTAATGCTTACCTTCTTGGCTTAGAAGTTTACCTTTCCAACCCTCCATTTTCTTATGGATACGCTCCAATACCGTATTCCAGAAAGTCAAGGTCACATCTTTGACCGTAAGAGGCAGACCCAAGTAGGTGGCTGGGAGAGCTGCCTGATTACATTGAAGAATATTTCTAACCTTCACTTGTAGGTCTATCTTAGTGTTAAAGAAAAACACATTACTCTTTTCATAATTGATGCATTAACCAGACACCTCCACATACATGTTGAGCAAATTCTTCCATCTTGTGGCCTCTGCCATTGAGGCCACCCCTGAACTTTCCTTTTTGGTCTAGACCCCAAAACATCTCATCTTCCCTTTGAAAAACTAGTATTCTATACCTTTCTAACTCATGTTGCAGAATCTGTGACTCAAGCTTCTTAGGTTGGTTGTTACAACAGTCCAATAAATTATTCCACCTTCTTTGACTATGGGAATGGCTAGTTATATAGTTTCTCACCTTGTTACCAAAAAAGCTAACCGCTCTTTCCTTAATAGTATTGTTTCCTTTCAATAGGGGATCGTACATTAACTAGCTATTAACAAGGGATCATCCATTAACTGTTCTTAAACCCCTACTAGCCTCAAAAAAACCCCGCGGCGTGCCATTAACCAACACTGAATACTTAACAGTGGTGACACACTCTGTTATCAGTTTGAGCATTCTATTATTGAAACCAAACTTCCTAAGAAATTTGAACAAGAAATCCCAAGAGACTCTGCCATAGGCTTTTGATATGTCCAACTTAAGGGCCATACTCAGATTATTGCTTTTATCCATTGAGTTAATTTCAAACTAGTTTAAACTATAAATTGTGAAATATATATTTTATAAACTAAATATTAATCAATTATAATGAGTTGATTGAAGTTTAAATATATAAACTAAGGCTAATAAAAACTTGATGGCTTCAATCTCTGCACTAGTATCATCTGTCATGAATGCATTGACATTCCAATCTTATAGACATTGTTTCCCTTATTTATTAACTTATGTTAGCCATTCATTTAGATCCTCAACTTTATTTCTTGACGATATGGCTCATGCAATAGGTACACCAGCCTCTTGTTCATCAAAAACAAGCAAGGTATATAATTGATACTGCACATGAATAAAACATTGATTAATTAATATTTTAAAATAACTAAATCAATGATAAAATAAAATCCATAAATTTATAGTAAACGTTGTTTTACTTACACCATATTTATTTGTTAAAAATGTTGAGTCCATTGCAATAATTGAGTTATGTGAATGCTTGACCATCATTTCTCGCATCCATGGTGTTTGGATGCCTATGATAAATGGAACATTTTCCATGAGGCAGGTGCAAAAAGATGGGGGGCCAAAGAGTGGCCAAATTCTTAAAACTTTTTAAAAAGCCATAATGTGAGCATGTTATAACATGCTCGCGTTATAACACGCTCGCGTAATGGCTTGGTGTTGCCAAGCCTTTGGCTCAGTAACACAAAACCATAACGCACTTGCACTATAACGCGAGTGTGTTATAACGCGAGCATAACTCACTTGCGTTATAACACAAGCACGTTATTGTTTTCTTTGCATTTTTTTCTTTTTTGCAAAATTTTGCCCTATGTTTAAGGGTTGAGGGTTTAATCGTTGAAGGATTAGGGTTTAAGGCATACTATCAAGGGTAGAGGGTTTAGGGTTGAAGGTTTAACAGATGAGGGTTGAGGATTTAGGGATGAGGGTTAAGGGATTAGGGTTTAAGGTATAGTGTCGAGGGTAGAGGGTTTAGGGTTTAAGGTTTAAGGGTTGAGGGGTGAGGCTTTAGGGATAGGGTTTAGGGTTTAGTTATAGTGTCGAGGGTTGAGGGTTTAGGGATAGGGTTTAGGATTTAAGTTTTAAGGGTTGAGGATTTAGGGATAGGGTTTAAGGTTTAAGGTTAAATGAGAGATCTAGATGGCTAAGGACGGATGGAGAGGTAGACAAGGAGTGACTAAGAAACTTAGAGAGGGGAGAGGTAGAGGTGAGGGGGAGATAGAGGTGAGGGGGAGATAGAATAAAATGAGAGAGTGAAGTTGACAACTTGAGGGAAAGATGGGTAAGGAGGAGGGAGATAGGTGGAGATGAAGGGAAATATCTAGAGAGCCCTGAGAGATATACAAGTGAGAGACCTACAACCTAGAGAGAGGGGTGAGAGAGATAGAGGAGAGATGGGAGTGAGGCAGATAGGGGAGGAGAGGGGTGGATAAGGGTTGAGGGTTTAAGGGTCAAGGGTTTAGGGTTTAAGGGTTGAGGGTTTAAGGGTTGAGGTATTAAGGGTCTAAGGGTTAAGGGATTAGGGTTTAAGGTATAGTGTCGAGGGTTGAAGCCTAATCCCTCAACCCTCGACACTATACCTTAAACCCCAAGGTTGAGGGATTAGGGTTTTAAGGTATTGTGTCGAGGGTTGAGGGATTAGGGTTCAACCCTCGACACTATACCTTAAACCTGAATCCCTCAACCCTTAGACCCTTAATACCTCAACCCTTAAACCCTCAACCCTTAAACCCTAAACCCTTGACCCTTAAACCCTAAAGCCCTAAACCCTTAACACTTATCAACCCCTCTCCTCCCCTATCTGCCTCACCCCCATCTCTCCCCTATCTCTCTCACCCCTCTCTCCCTAGGTTATAGGTCTCACTTGTATATCTCTCAGGGCTCTCTAGATATTTCCCTTCCTCTCCACCTCTCTCCCTCCTCCTTACCTATCTTTCCCTCAAGTTTTCAACTTCACTCTCTCATTTTATTCTCTCTCCCCTCACCTCTCTATCTTTCACCTCTATCTCCCACTCACCTCTTTACCTCTCCCCTCTCTAGGTCTCTCAGTCATTCCTTGTCTGCCTCTTCATCTCTCCTATTGGATCTAGGGCACACAACTGAGAGGGGGGGGTGAATCAGTTGTATAAAACTTGCTTCAACTTCAAACACTTGAATCTACTTTGTTAGTTAACAGCTTATCAATTAACCATTCATCAAAGCATAGAGCAAGAACACTAGAGCAGATAAACATCAACACATTAGACACCAAGATTTTGACATGGAAAACCTAGTTAAGGGAAAAACCACGGGGTGATTAACCCAAGGATTATTCTCTATTAGAAGAATAAGAAAAATGGATGGCATATGCCAGTCAGGGCTCACTACCTGAGCACACTGCTCACAAAGAGGCACACTGCCTACAAGAGACACACTGTCTACAAGATCATAAGTATTACAAACTTGAACTGGAGAATGACATCTTCACCATGTCTGGATCAGTTCCATTTAAGCTTGAGACACACCTACTCTACCTTTCACTCTTTTGCTATACCACACTCATCCGCTCCTCAACACACACTTTGAAATGAACTCACAAACCTTTATTTATATAAGGCATCGACTTGGGAACAATCATCCAAGTCGGTAATCAACCACAAGAACATTTGCAAGATAAATAACTTATCCGGTCGGCCAGTCTAAGCAAGAACATCTTCATCCGAAAGAACTCATCCAGTCAGCCAACAAGAACATCTCCATCCGGAAGAATATCTTCAATTCTGGGCTCTACCACCAATGCGGACCAACAACACAACCTCAACATGATCCAAGAACCTTCACAGGCTTGCCTGAATGACCAGGTACATCTACACTTCCTCTACTCACTGGAATCTCTTCTCCTCCTCATCCAGAACTTCAAGAACACAGTCTACCATCACTGTCATACTGCAAGAGGTGCTTCCAGACCTCCAAACCATGAACAAATAGAGATGACACATCACAAGGACATCCCAAACACTCTATCCAATCCACAAGATAGGAAAATGCACTTCCGGATCTCATCGGACTTTTTTGTAACACTTTGTCACTCCGGAGCATCCCTGGAACCGGTTCTACTTGATCGATCACAACTTCTTCCAATATTCATGCGGACCTCTGAAATCTTAACTGGATCATCTCAAGACTCATATCTATAAACCCTTTAATCCGCATCCTCTGAATCTCAACCTATTGAGTACTTTTGCCTTCTTCTCATCACTGTTCTTCACTGTTCCTAATTAAAACTAATTTTCTTAATATCCTCAGCACACAACTCATCCAATCCTTCTTTTCAATGCAATATGAGTATGTTGACATCAATGACAACACTGGTTAACCTCATACTTGCAACAATCTCCCCCTTTGTCATTGATGGCAACATATGATGTGAAAAACCATCAAGACAAGATCTTCTCCTTTCTGTCACAGCTCCCCCTATCAACAACAACTCTTCACATGTCTTCTCTTCCTTTACTGCTCCCCCTTTGATCATCAACCACTTATTTTTCACATGTCTTCTCTCCCCCTTTTACATCAATGGCAAAGGGCTCATACTTGCAGCTCTAACACATCAGAATCATACCAGCTGCTCCCCTTTAGTAGCAGCTCCCCATCATCAATTTGGATCACAAGATATGACTGTGATATTCACCAGACTGATGCATATTAGTGCATCCTAGTTCATCACCAGAGGGGCCATGACCCCTAACTTCTCCCGAAGATACTCAAAAGAGTCCTTGGGAAGAGGTTTAGTAAAAATATCTACAATCTGATCTTTTGAGGGTACATACTCCAATCTGACTTCATCCTTGTTCACTTGCTCTCTCAGAAAGTGAAACTTGATAGATATGTGCTTGGTCTTAGAATGCAACATTGGATTCTTAGAGATATTTATTGCACTTGAATTATCACAGAAAATTGTGATAGGCTCCTCATATTCTACTTTAATGTCTCTTAACATCGCTGCATCCATAAGATCTGAGTGCAACTACCTGCTGTTGCAATGTATTCTGCTTCAGTTGTAGACAGAGATATTGCCTCTTGTTTCTTGCTTAGCCAAGAAACCAATCTTTTTCCCAAAAAGAATGCTCCTCCACTTGTACTCTTCCGGTCATCCACATCTCCTACCTAATCTACATCTATGTATGCATGAAGAGAGAAATCCTGATCTCTAGGATACCATAGACCATACTCAACTGTTCCTTTCAAGTACCTAAAAATTCTTTTGATTGCCATGACATGAGATTCTCTGGGATCAGCCTAAAATCTTGCCACAAGACCAACAGCCTGCATTATATCTGGTCTAGTCTGAATGAGATATAATAGTCCTCCAATCATTGATCTGTACTTGGTCTGATCTGTCTTAGGAGAGTCATCATCTTTGCTCAACTTACATCTAGTTGCCATAGGAGTGTTCATTATTTTTGAATCTTCCATTCCGAATTTTCTCAACAATTCTTTTGCATATTTGGTCTGAGAGATAAAGATGCCTTTCTTTGTCTGAGTAATTTGTAGACCCAAGAAGAAATTTATTTCACCAAGCATTGACATTTCAAACTCACTTTTCATTTGATTTGCAAAGGTTTTACACATACTCTCTCTTCCTCCAAAGATGATATTATCAACGAATACTTCAACAATCAAGATGTTTTCATTATCTATTTAGAAATATAGGTTACTATCAGCAGTACCTTTGTTGAAACCAATCTGCACAAGATGCTTATCCAACCTTTCATACCATGCTCTTGGGGCTTGCTTCAATCCATACAGTGCTTTCTTCAATTTGCAGACCATATCATCATGATCAGACAATTGAAATTCATCCGGTTGTTCAATGTATACTTCTTCCAAATCACCATTTAGGAAGGCAAACTTGACATCCATCTGATATACCTTGAAGTCTTTGAAGGCAGCAAATGCAAGAAATAATCTGACTGCTTCAATTCTTTCCACCGGAGCAAAAGTTTTTTCAAAATCAATTCCTTCTATTTGAGAGTAGCCTTTGCAGACCAATCTAGCTTTGTTTCTGATTACTTCACCAACTTCATTTAGTTTGTTCCGGAAGACCCATTTGGTTCCAATCACATTCTTGTTTCTAGGTCTGGGAACAAGATCCCAAGTATGATTTTTCTCAATTTGTATCAACTCTTCCTCCATTGCTTTGGTCCAGTTTTCATCATTGCAAGCTTCATTAATTGTCTTAGGTTCAATCTTTGAAATCAGACAACATTCATTTAACTCTTGAGCAATTCTTCTCCTTGTTTGCACCCCTTTGTTTTTGTCACCTATGATCTGATCTTCAGAATGATTTACAGTTACATACCTTGGAATTTTGGGAGTTTCTTGCACTATTGTTTCTTGATCAGGCTCATTTAGACACACCTCTTCTTCCTGATTTACTGGATCAGTTTGAATCTAAATTTCAGAGGAGGATTGAGCTCTTTCCACCAGAGAATCATTCTGATCATCTTCATCACACTCATAGAATCTTGAGGGCTTCTCAATTCCTTCATCAACCTTCACATTTGTACTTTCTATCATCTTTCTCAATCTCTTATTGTAACACCGGTATGCTTTGCTTTGAGTGGAGTAACCCAAAAAAATTATTTCATCACTTCTAGCATCAAACTTTCCTAGATCTTCATCTCTTTTAATGTAACACTTGCTACCAAATACTCTAAAATATCTCACTGTGGGAGTTATACCAAACCAAAGTTCATAAGGAGTCTTACCGGTATTGCTTCTGATTTGAACTCAGTTAAGAGTATAGACTGCAGTGCTAACAGCTTCTCTCCAAAACATCTGAGGAACATTTGCTTCCATCATCATTGTCCTGGATACTTCCTGGATGGTCTGATTCTTTCTTTCAACTACTCCATTCTGCTGTGGAGTCCTAGGAGCAGACAATTGTCTCTTTATACCATGCTTCTCACAAAAGTCTATGAATTCACCAGATGTGAATTCACCACCTCTATCAGACCTCAGACATTTCAGTTTCAATCCGGTTTGATTCTCTACCATAGCTTTGAAGATTTTGAACTTTTCAAAGGCTTCTGATTTCTCTTTTAGAAAGGTAACCCACATCATTAGGAATGATCATCAATCAGTAACATGAAGTATCTATCACCTTGCATACTCTTGATTCTTGTCGGACCACATAGATCAGTATGAACTAATTCTAATAATCTGGTAGAGGACTGATCCTTGCTTTTGAAAGAGATTCTGCTCTGTTTACCTAGCTGACATTCTTTGCACAAACTATTAGTAGGTTTCACCAATTTTGGAAGATCTCTTACAGCCTGAGTATTGCTTATCTTGATGATGTTATCAAAATTTACATGACACATCCTTCTATGCCATAACCAACTCTGATCAACTTGAACAAACAAACAACTCTTATTTGAACCAACTAGATGGAAGATATTACCTTTTGTTTGAGTACCGGATGCAATCTCAGTTCCAGAGCTTTCAAAGATCCTGCACCTTCCATTTTTAAACTGAAGATCATAACCTTTGTCCATCAACTGACCAACACTGAGAAGATTGTGCTTCAATCCTTCAACATATAGTACATTACTGGCTTTGTTCTTTCCATCAAAAGAGATAGTTCCCCTACCTCTGATTCTACCAGCAGAATTATCACCAAATTTTACCATTCCTCCTTCATACCTTTCCAAATCTAAGAACTTGTTCTTGTCACCTGTCATATGGTGAGAACATCCACTGTCAATAACCCAATCATCCTTTTCTTCAACTTGTGCAGCTAAAGCTCTTTCCACAACCTTATGATTGATAGATTCAAAGGATATTGGATTTTCTTCCTTGATGGCAATAAACATGCATTCATTTCCAAATCTGTTTCCTATCTCTGATTCATCATCTATTACACCTTCATTATCATCTTCTTCATGAACATAATAACAGTTCTTTTAGAACCTTTGTCTGTTAGAATTTGACCTTACAGTTCTTTCCGGACATCTTGAGGCAAAATGACCAATCTTATTGCAATTGAAGCATCTAAAAGGTAACTTTCCTTCATACTTACCGGATCCTCTTGGCAGTCTCTTTGCAATGAGGGCTTCAAGATGAGCTGTTTCTGCTTCTTCCTCTTCCATGTCTTTTCTTGCTTGATCATACCATGACAGCTTCCTTGAAGAGTTTTCTCCCGAATCAAATCTTTGTTTGCCTTTCACATAGGCACTGGCTTTGAATGCAGATTCAGTCTTGGGGGGATCATCTCCAAACTCAGTCATTTCAAATGTAGCTAGTTTGCCAACCAATTGCTCTCTTGTGACAGTTTTATGGGCTCTGAATTCATCAATGGCAGCAACCTTGATTTTGTAGGCAGCAGGAAGGGATCTGAGAATTTTGCAAACAATTTCATTTTCATCCAAAACTCCACCAGCATTCCTAATTCCACACACCAGCTCATTTACTCTTGGCATAAAGGTAGTGATATTTTCATCATCTCTCATCTTCAATCTTTCAAATTTCCCTTTCAGACTTTGCAACCTTGCACTCTTAACAAACTCATCTCCTTCATGCAGAAGTTCTAGTTTAACCTAGATCTCATATGCAGTTGGTAGGTCAATAACATTTGAGAGCTCTGAATCATTCAATGTGCTTAGAAGAGCTTCTTTGGTCTACAAATTATTTTTAGCATCTGTGATTTCATTCAGAGTTGTCGGACCACCCTGTGGAGGTACATAAGCCTTTGTGATCATGGACAGGTATGCTTTTCCCATACACTCCAAGTGACATTTCATGCGACCTTTTCGGAGCAAGAAATTGGTTCCATCGAACTTCAGACTATCCTTCTTGTATGACGACATCTTGGATCTCCTCCAGAAGTTAAGCTCCTTTCAGAGGAACTTGGCTCTGATACCAATTGTTGGATCTAGGGCACACAACTGAGAGGGGGGGTGAATCAGTTGTATAAAACTTGCTTCAACTTCAAACACTTGAATCTACTTTGTTAGTTAATAGCATATCAATTAACCATTCATCAAAGCATAGAGCAAGAACACTGGAGTAGATAAACATCAACACATTAGACACCAAGATTTTGACGTAGAAAACCCGATTAAGGGAAGGGGTGATTAGCCCAAGGATTATTCTCTGTTAGAAGAATAAGAAAAATGGATGGCACATGCCAGTCAGGGCTCACTGCCTAAGCACACTGCTCACAAAGAGGCACACTGCCTACAAGAGACACACTGTCTACAAGATCATAAGTATTACAAACTTGAACTAGAGAATGACATCTTCACCATGTATGGATCAGTTCCATTTAAGCTCGAGACACACCTGCTCTGCCTTTCGCTCTTTCGCTATACCACATTCATCCGCTCCTCAACACACACTTTGAAATGAACTCACAAACCTTTATTTATACAAGGCATCGACTTGGGAACAATCATCCAAGTCGGCAATCAACCACAAGAACATTCGCAAGATAAATAACTTATCTGGTCGGCCAGTCTAAGCAAGAACATCTTCATCCGAAAGAACTCATCCAGTCAGCCAACAAGAACATCTCCATCTGGAAGAGTATCTTCAATTCCAGGCTCTACCACCAATGCAGACCAACAACACAACCTCAACATGATCCAAGAACCTTCACAGGCTTGCCTGAATGACCAGGTACATCCGCACTTCCTCTACTCACTGAAATCTCTTCTCCTCATCCGAAACTTCAAGAACACAGTCTACCGTCACTATCATACTACAAGAGGTGCTTCCGGACCTCCAAACCATGAACAAATAGAGATAACACATCACAAGGACATCCCAAACACTCCATCCAATCCGCAAGACAGGACAATGCACTTTCAGATCTCACCGGACCTTTTTGTAACACTTTGTCACTCCGGAGCATCTCTCGGAACCAGTTCTACTTGATCGATCACAACTTCTTCCAATCTTCATGCAGACCTCTGAAATCTTAACTGGATCATCTCAAGACTCATATCTATAAACCCTTTAATCTGCATCCTCTAAATCTCAACCTATTGAGTATTTTTGCCTCCTTCTCATCACTGTTCTTCACTGTTCCTGATTGAGACTAATTTTCTTAATATCCTCAACACACAGCTCATCCAATCCTTCTTGTCAATGCAATATGAGTATGTTGACATCAATGACAACACTGGTTAACCTCATACTTGCAACATGTCCTTAGTCATCTAGGTGTCTCACTTAACCTAAACACTAAACCCTATCCCTAAAGCCTCAATCCTCGACCTTTAAACCTTAAATCTTAAACCCTCTACCCTCGACACTATACCTTATACCTTAATCCCTTAACCCTCAGCCCTAAAGCCTCAACCCTCAACCCTTAAACCTTCAACCATAAACCTTGTCTCTAAACCCTCTACACTTGACACTATGCCTTAAACCCTAATCCCTCAACTCTTAAACCCTTAATCCCTCAAACCTTAAACCCTTAAACCCTATATACCCTTTATACTTAACCTTGGACACTCAACCTTTAACATTATCCCTCAACCTTCAAACCTCTACCCTATACCCTAAACCCTAATCCCTCAACCCTAATTTTGATTTTCTTCCATTGATTCAACATCATTGTTGTTTTCCCCATCAGAAACCAATTCATTTAGCAACTTGCTGCCCATTGGTTGACTTGAACTGCATATTTTGTTAGAAAAAGGGCATCTTTTATTTGTATCAATGTTGGTATTCATAAGCTGAAGAGCATTGATATTTTTCACACACCCTATTCTTTGAAATATCTTAACCTTAAAATATGACTTGGATATGTACTTGACCACAGCAAAATATCCAATCTCCAACCCATGATGTTTCACAAAATTTTCCTAACCCTACCTAAGTTCTACTTTATTTATTGTATACCCTCAACCCTTATCCCTCATCCCTAAACCCTAAATGCTATCCCTATTCCCAAACCCTCAACTCTCAACATTAAACCCTAATCTATCAACCCTAAACCCTAATTCCTCAACCCTAAACCCTATCCCTAAACCCTCAACCCTAAACCCTAAATCTATGTTTATTGCTATCCAGCCCGCACTTAGGGGAGTTATATTGTTATGAAATAGGCAAATAATCTCCCATTGTTTACTGGCTCACGTTTTGTCCTATAGATTGATCCATTAATATTTGTGCCTATCTCACCTTCGATAGCACCTTTACAATATCTCACCTCTAGTTCCATTAGCTCATGTTCTATATCTCACTTTATCTCTCCCCCTCACCTCTCTACCTCTCCCCTCTCTATGTCTCTCAGTCGCTCCTTGTGTACCTCAACCCTAAACCCTTGACCCTCAACCCTATCCCTAAACCCTCAACTCTTGAACCTCAACCCTCAACGTCAAAACCTAATCCCTCAACCCTTAACTCTGATCTCTCAACCCTCAACCCTATCCCTAAACCCTAAAGCCTCAAACCTCATCGTCAAATCCTAATCCCTCAACCCTTCACTCTTATCCCTCAACTCTCAACCCTATTCTGTCATCCCTCAACTTTAATCCCTCATCCCTAAACCCTAAACACTATCCCTATTCCTAGACCCTCAACGGGCTCGATACTATACCTTAAACCCTAATCCCTTATCCCTAAACCCTCCAACCATATCCCTAATCCTTATACCCTCGACACTCTACTTTAACCCTAATCCCTTGACCCTCAACCCTATCCCGAAACCCTTAACCCTCAAACCTCAATGTACTCAACCCTCAATGTCAAACCCTAATCCCTCAACCCTTAACTCTGATCCCTCGACCCTCAATCATATCCCTAAACCCTAAACCCTCAACCCTCAACCCTCAACGTCAAATCCTAATCCCTCAACCCTTCACTCTAATCCCTCAACCCTAAACCCTATCCATAAACCCTCAACACTATACCTTAAACCGTAATCCCTTAACCTTCAACCCTAAACCTTATCCCTAAACCCTAATCCCTCAACCCTCAACCCTAATCCATCATCCCTCAACTCTAATCCCTCATCCCTAAACCCTAAATGCTATCCCTATTCCTAGACCCTCAACGGGCTCGATACTATACCTTAAACCCTAATCCCTTATCCCTAAACCCTCCAACCCTATCCCTAATCCTTATACCCTCGACACTCTACTTTAACCCTAATCCCTTGACCCTTAACCCTTGAAACTTGAACCCTAAACCCTAAACCCACAACCCTCAACCCTCAACATTAAACCCTAATTCATCAACCCTAAACCCTAATCCCTCAAACCTAAACCCTATCCCTAAACCATCAACCCTCAACACTATACCTTAAACCCTAATCCCTATCCCTCAACCCTTAACCCTTAAAACTTAAACCCTATCCCTACACCCTCAACACTTGACACTATATCTTAAGCCTTAAACCCTCATCCCTAAAGCCTCAACCCTCAATCCTTAAACCTTCAACCCTAATCCCTCTACCCTAACCCTACCCTTGACATTAAATGCTAATCCATCAACCCTAAACCCTAATTCGTCAACCCTAAACCCTCAACCCTCAACACTATACCTTAAACCCTAATCCATCAACCTTAAAACCTAATCCATCAACCCTCAACCCTAAACACTATCAATAAACCCTCAACCCTTGACACTATACCTTAAACCCTAATCCCTCAACCCTCAACCCTAATCCCTCATCCCTAAACCCTAAACGCTATCCCTATTCCTAAACCCTCAACCCTCGACACTATACCTTAAACCCTAATCCCTTATCCCTAAACCCTAAACCCTATCCCTCAACCTTTAACCCTTAAAAATAAAACCCTAAAACCTATCCATAAACCCTCGACGCTCAACACTGTATTTTAAACCCCAATCCCTTAACCCTCAACCCTAAAGCCTCAACCCTCAATCGTTAAACCTTCAATCCTAAACCCTATCCCTAATCCCTCTACCCTCAACACTCTACTTTAACCCTAATCCCTTGACCATCAACCCTATCCCTAAACCCTCAACTCTCAATATTAAACCATAATCTGTCAACCCTAAACCCTATCCCTAATCCCTCTACCCTCAACACTCTACCTTAACCCTAATCCCTCGACCTTTAACCCTAAACGCTATCCCTAAAGCCTCAACCCTAAACCCTAATCCCTCAAGGTCCTAAACTCTAATCCCTTATCCCTAAACTCTAAATCCTACCCCTAAATGCTCAACCCTCAACCTTAAACCTTAATCACTCAATCATTATCCACCCCTCTCCTCCCCTATCTGGCTCACTCCCATCTCTACCCTCCTTTACCCTCGACACTATACATACATACATATAGGCATACATAGATACATACATACATATAGGCATACATACATACATACATATAGGCATACATACATACATGATTAATAGCCTTGAACATAAAAAAATTTAAGTTGAACATAACACGCTCGCATTATTTGAAACATGAAAAACAGCACAAACTTTTGTGAAAAAGGAAAAATGCAAAGAAAAAAATAACACGAGCGCGTTCGCGTTATGTTTTGCTTTGGAAATCTCAAGCCTTGGGCTTGGGATTTGCTTTGGATTTCCATCTCAAAGGCTTGGAGTGCCTTTTGAACAGTGATAGATGTGTTTTTCCATATTCTTTAAGATTTCACATAATTTCGTTCGTGCTAACCCTCAGATTTACACGTGTTTCAAAGTTGAACAAATCAAATACCTGGGTAATATTATGCTTTCTTTTAGCTATCTGACGATGTAATTTTTTTCACATTTGAACAATGTTAAGCCTTTCATCTTTAATTTCTTTTGTTTGTGTGTCCATTTTTAGGCAAAAACCACTGTTTGATCTTTTTTTCATTGTAAATTAACTGTTCATTGAAATTTAAAAAAAAATACATATTTAGAAATTAGACTCCATTCTACAAATATTAAAAAAAGAAAAAAAATGATTTTCAATTAGTTTTCAAGATTTATAGGAGTAGCACGACCGACATTTTATTTTTTTAGGATGTGTCCACTTTAAAAATTAGTAAAAAATCAAATATTTATCAAAAAATTATCAGAAAAATCGAACATAAACTACGTGCTTATAATCTCATTTTCATACTTATAATCTCACTTTCCCCAGTGAAGACTCCTTTTGACAATTTTATCAGAGTTCCTTATACATACCATGGAAAAGGTAAGGTTCTATCTTGTCCTTCAATTTAAGCCTAACCATGAATGACAAGAAGTTTCCGAATGTAAGAGAGGTGTATGGTACAGTGGCCAAGGATTACGCAGAGCTCAGGCCCCGCTATCCCCCTGAGCTTTTCTCCTTCCTTTCTTCCCTCACTCCACACCATCATCTCGCCTGGGATGTGAGCACAGGCACTGGCCAAGCCGCCATTGAGGCAACTTCTTCTTCTTTAACACACCTATTCTCTTTATCTGTCTTATCATAACCTATTCTCTAATGTGTATAAATGTTAAAGCAGGTATCAAAGTACTACCAGAAAGTGGTGGCCACAGACACAAGTGAACAGCAGCTCCAACACGCAGAGCAGCGCCCCAACATAACCTACGCCGTGACGGCGCCGTCAATAACCGACCAACAACTCCACTCCATCGTCGGCCCTGATTCTTCCGTCGACCTCGTCACCGTCGCCACGGCCGTCCACTGGTTTGACTTGGATAAATTCTACCCGCAGGTAAAGCGCGTGTTAAAGAAGCCCGGCGGCGTCATTGCCGTGTGGTCGTACTTGAGTCCCACCGTAGATCCACCAGTGGACGCCGTTTATGAGCAATTTTTTCGCAGAGTTTTTCCGTTTGCCCATCCGGCTGCGAAATTGGCGGTCGACAATTACGAGGCTTTGCCGTTTCCGTTCACACAAGTGCCGTCAATAAAAATGGAGATTGAAGAGCTGAGGACGCTTGATGAGTATTTGGGATATTTCAGAACGAGTTCTGCTTTGGCGGGCAGGGAAGAAATCTTAGACGAGGAGTTTGGCGCAGAATTTGAGGCGGCGTGGGGAGCTCCGCGCCATGTGACCAAGGCTGTGAAATTTCCGCTCTGCTTGAAGATTGGTAAGGTTTGAAACAAAGCAGAAGATTCTGTTAGTAGACGGTGGATGATCTACAGGTAACCTGTGAGCTTCACGGGTAACGTTAATTTTATTTTAATATGTTATTACGTGTCTTATTATGTGTTAATTATATGGTTTAGTGATATCCCTTTGGGTACTGTTGGCTTTAGTTATGACAGCGATAGTCGCATGGCTCTGTGAAGTTTTTTCTGAAATTATAGCAATAGTTGCTTTGCGTTCGTTTCCTGTCACAAATTAGTTTGTGCATTTAGTAGAGAAAAAGATTGCAAAATAGTAACCAGCACTTGCACCAGACAGAGGTGTAATGGTTAGGCTGATTGTAATTTATATAGAATGTCTTATAATTTTGCAAGTAGTATTATGGGAAGAGAGCAACATAGCATTTATAAGAGGTTTGTAGTTGAATTCTTAGGTACTATATTGAAAAATGATTGGACATCAAAAGTGTTTGTTAATCATTATTAAATAAAAAAATTATGATTTGTTAGGGGAGAGGACCCAGTAGTTGAGCACCCTAACTTCACATCTCTCAAAATCATACGTTGCAATTTTGAATCACTCCAAAAATTTTACAGTAGCTTACTTGGCAATGCCCCTGCTTATAACTAAGGTTTCAGGGTCACATCATCAAATATGATGCCACATCAACATGCTTTTTTGTCGAGGTGTCAAATAGTTCCCCAAAAAAAGGGTAGACCAATAGGTGTGCATTAAGTCATGTTTTGTTGGTGCATTGATGTTGCATCACATGATTGGTTGCTTTTTAGGTCTAAAGGGCACATTTTATTCAATTATTACTAATTATAGTCAACACTAACAACCTTAAAGTCACAACTACTAGTGCTAAACTTTTAAGAATACTAGGCCTTAAAATGTACAAATACTATCTTAGCGATTGGAACTATCTCAGGTATTGGGTCTTTTCCCCTATGCATTTAGAGGTCTTGACACGACATTAGCTAGTGAGTGTTGGCATGACTCATTGAAGCAATCTTGGACATCATGCCCATTGACAGTTGATTTTTGTTGTGTATCGAATTGGCGACATTGAATATCATCTAGATGGTTTTGCAACAAGTAATATAGAATTAGAGTAGAGAAAGAAGTGTAATGCATATGTTTGTGTGTGTTTTGATTTCATGTAATAAAGAAATATTTTGATACATGTTATGTTCAAATGTTTTTGTTATGCATAAAATAATATCTAAAATTATTAGCATTGATAGACATCAAATTTCCACAGTCCATAATGTTTGTAGTTCAGTATTTTAGGATTTGACTGTGTGCAAGTTTTTTTCTCAACGTTTCGGATCACACTCTGTGATCCATCATCAGGAGAATTAGCAAGAGAAGATACAAAGAATGAAAGAAAAAAACTTGCACACAGTCAAATCCTGAAATACTGAACTACAAAAAATTATTAGCATTGTCAAATTATATATTTTTTGTTGTTTATCGTAAACATAGTCTTGAAATAGAAAAAATATATTACAAAATATTTGTATTATATATCTGTTTGTAAAGTTGAGAATAATTTTTTAATTACCTTCATTTTTTATGATTTCAAGAACCATTAACATTTATAACTTGTAGTCAATCTTGACCTTTTGTAGATGAGTTTGGCATACAGCGCTTCTTTGTAATT
This sequence comes from Cunninghamia lanceolata, assembly GCA_027924645.1. NCBI lineage: Eukaryota > Viridiplantae > Streptophyta > Pinopsida > Cupressales > Cupressaceae > Cunninghamia > Cunninghamia lanceolata. The sequence continues at coordinate 782,094 of BSBN01000484.1, forward strand.
TATTTCATTCCTATGCATTGAAGTAAGATGTTATCTAAAAGTTGAAAATTTCTAGCTCATTTTAGTAGAAATATATAGTGTGAATAATGTGAAGTTATGTTATTTTGAATGTGAAGCTATTTTGTTCTAAATAATGTAAATCAACTAAAGGAAATATAATTCGGATGAGAATGACAAATCTCTTTGAATTGGGTTGTGATTGTCAAGTATCCACTTGCACACCAAAAGGGTTTGAATGATTTAGTTGAGAATAGATATTATGAATTGGTGAATGAGAAATTAAATTGAAAGGTTATGTGGAAGAGATTGGATTGACATTTGCATACCTTTTTTTTATAGTAAGAGTAATTGTAACTGAGCCTCCTCTTTTTTTTTTATATATATTTGTTTATGGATTGTTTTGCATTCTAGAGTATCACTCAAAGGAGAATGTTGGTTCAATATGGAGGCCATTTATTGATTTCACTCTTGATATAGCTATAAATGTTAATCCTTGTCTTGTTATTTTACCAATATTGATTGTTGCCTTCTACAATGTTAGGCCTTGGGATTTATGTACAGTAATTCCCCATGCCATTGATAGTGGTATTTGTGTACATTACCGAGTGATATAGAGATTATAGGTATAATTTTTGGGTCATTTTGGTTCCATGGTGGCCCAAATCAGTCTTAACAGGAGATTCCTCAAGAGTACTAACCACTCTATCACAACAGTGTACCGCCATGATCTGATTCTCCTCCTATATCATCTCTCCCATAGTGTTATCTTAGATTTTCACCTCCAAACTCTTAACCCCTTCCTTCCCTTCCTCCCAGACAAGGGTAGTGTGGATAGGTGATATTTCACTTTCTATAATGTCCCCATTTTCACGAGCATCAATTTTTAGAGGATTAGCCTATTTCCTGACCCTCGTAGGCTAATGCAGATGCTTAGAGGGCCCCTTTTGGCAGAGATCAGTGTGTTATTTCTCTCAGAGCTCAGTTTATGTTCAGGTTTGGCCTTCGTTGGATTCTGTTTGGCTAACTTACTATTTATAGTAAGTTACTATTTCAGGAAGTCAGGGCTTCTATTTATAGCAGGGCACCTAGGCAGGCCTCAGTTGTAGTGTTGATCTCATATGCAGATAGATGGGCGAAACATTAAAGGATTAATGATTAATATTCATTAAAGGGCACTTTAATGATAATTTAATAGTATAAAGTTAAATTATAAAGTAAAGTGTACTTTATAATCAATGGGGCCATGACCCTCAATTAAAAACAACTTAAAGTACATTTATATTTATTGAGTTGAGCACCCAAGTATAAGGAGATAATATGAAGTTTTTATTAAAAACCTAAAAGTGGATTTGAAAGTGGATTTAAATGCTATTAAGGAGATTGAGGTTATAAAAGAACTCAAAAAGCAAATGCTTTTTCATTCTTGATGTTATTTGACTTGTGCTTTTTGATATGAGAGTTGAGTGTAGAAATACACAAGGGTTTCAATCCATTTTTTGCAATGAAGAACGAAAACTCTTCATTGTTTATGCAATTTTGAGGTTTAGAGTGACCAGTCGAATTATTGCCATAGTGTGGGCTTCATTCAGGAGTCCATTTAGAGCTTATAGGTGAATAATCAACATAGGGCTTGATGCAGTTTGAAGGTATATCTATTGCAGACTTGAGTTATTATCATTGGCAACCATTATCAATCAAATTTCAAGCTTTTTATTGCTACTATAGTAACACGTGAACAGTAAACGCTATAGTGTTTGGGCAAATTTTGTGTAGTTTACTCAAGGGTTTGATAGTGCTTTTGGTGAGGTTTAGTTGTGCTTTTACCCTTATAACGAGCTGTACTTGTGTACTACTGGGTCGTACCTTTTGAGGGAGTTTGCACCAGGGGTTTGAAGTGGAGTTTGTGCTATGTTCTTTCACCCAATTGCGACGTGAGGATCTGCAGCTGCAAATCAAAATTATAGAGTGCATTTTGGAGGCAATTTAAAGGTGTTAGCTTCTAATTTTTTAGTACAGCAGGGCCGTACCAGCAGACCCAAGGGATGTGAGTACTCCAAACTTTGTATTTCAACTTCTACATGCATTTTGCTGACATTGTATGAGCAGCAGGCCACTTGTATATCACTGTCATGTATCTCTATGGTTGTAACAACTTATGAATATCAAAGGAGAATCATTCATTCAAGTTGTTGTTACAAGACTTTCAAACTTGTACCTTTTGGAGCAGCCAATGGGTATGTGTAATATGCTATGTTTTTGACATTTTTCCACATGGGTATTGCATATTAATGATATCTAATACATTTCAATCCAATATTATCATTTGGGTATTTTCATTTCTTGTTATTTTCAAATATATGTACATGCATGTGTGTTCCTGTTGAATGCAAAAAACCCAAAACGCATCAGGTTTCAACTAAACATTAGAACACAAAAGGGGTGGGACACTACAATGGTATCAGAGCATAGTTAAAATCATAAATCTTTTGGTGCTTTGAGTAAAATCTCGTTAGGGGATTTTACACTTTCATCCATCAGTTTCATATTCTGAGGGGTATTCTCAGAAAGGCCATCCTTTCCAAACCCCCCTCAACCTCTTGTATTGCCTCTCTTTATTTCCACCTCTTATGCTGCAATTTCAACTTTTGAGAAGGGCATTATTTTGCCCAATGCCCTACTTTCTTACATTTAAAACAAGCAAAAGGAATGGCTTCAAACTCCACTACTTGTTTCCAATCCCCCAACATAGATTGATGGTAATTGATGAAGGGAGATTAGTGGATTGTTCCACACAGACACACATCCTAGCATAAACCATTCTTCTTCTCATAATTGTCATCGGATCTATGGTAAGTGGTTGTCCAAAAGCACCTGCTATACCTCTGAAAACCTCCTTGTCCTAGAATTCAAGTGGTAGTCTAGGTAAATGAATCCAAACAGGGGTCATATTGAAGAGCTATTAGCAGCATCAAATCTAGTGTCTCATTTCTTTAAAGCCAAGGTTGACTTACTGATAGTCCAGGGTCCTCTCACCAGGATATTACTCATGTCTTCTAAGCAAACAAAGGAGAATGAGAAGAAACCAAGTTATGCAAGGATGCTATATAAGCCTGACCTTTCAATCTCCATCTTTTAGTTGCCCAAACCCTAACATCTTCAATATTAGGTCTTAGGCCTAAGAACTTTCCTATTAAGGTCATCTCCATTTTAGATATGCCCTTATTAACAATGTTGTCTAGAACGTTAATGGATAGGTCACCCAAATCTGGGTCAGAGACAGCCTTGAACAGAGATGACACACATTTTCCTTTGGATTTATCACTAAGGAGCGATACCCAAGACTTAGGCGCAGAGCCTTTTTCTAATGAGTTTCCCAAGACATTAGAAAACTCCTTTCTAAAATTCAAAACTCTCTTGACCATCTTCCAAAAAGATGTCAACCTTCTTAGATTTCTCTTCTGCAATCACCTCAGGATGGCCCACTAGTGATTGACCCCTAGGGTCAGGGGGTTTATCCAAGTGTCCTAGCACCAACCCAGACTTTACTGAAACTGTCACTTTAGATTCGTTAGAAACACCATCAGTATCCACACAACTATTCGCAAAACAACCGCCTGAAATTCTACTTCCATCTGCCTTCCATCCTCCACACGTAGACTACCTTCCATCCTCCATACCTAGGATGGTTAGGATAAAACATTGTTAGTAAATAGTTTGAAAGATTAATTTGAATTTTAATTCCATAAAGCTTCTATTTGGCACAAAGTCTTCCTAAAATATGTTAAGTGGAATTGTAAATTTCTTGTCCTCACAACTACCTAAAGATTATGTATTTTATAGTTTTACATTATATACATGTTGGATTGAATCACCTACAATAATTGTAATGACTCTTTCCACAAGATCTCCATAATGTATGGGGATAAAATGTAACTTAGCTAATGTTGATAATGCACTTTATTGAAATTATGAATGACATGACATAATTCCGAAACTAACCACTCCAAATAGGTGTCACCTCAATTCTTCTAAATACCTATTAGACTCAAATTTGTGTTAGGATGTACTTGTACTAATTTATATTTATAACACAAACTTCATAATGTTTATGTCATAAATATCCATGAAGATAGCTAACTTCCTTAGAACTTTACAAGTCATGTTATATGTTAACTACTTCATAATACAATTGTCCTTACAATGGTCTTTTTAACTAAGATAGCAAACAAATTAAAGTCTATTAAACATAGTTATAAATTAATGAATAAAATCTTAAAATCTTAAACCAAAAGACTAAAACAAAGTACGATATTTAACTTAAAAGTTTAAAAAGCAATAATAATAATCTAAATTTGTATAGCTTACAATATGTTAAAACTCATTTCATCACTTTGAATGAAATGAAATTTGATAAAATTAAAGTAAACATCAAGTACAATATTTTAAACTTTCTACTACATAACCATATTTGATCTTATAATATAATGTGTTTTAAAATGAACATAAATTTCTTTTTATCATGTGTCTTGTTGGGCACTTTGAATTCTTGTAGGTGCATATCCTTTTTATAATATAATATTGTTGGGCACCTTGAATTACCATTTGTGGGATTTATCTAGCCATCCCCAAAGTTTGATCCCCTATCCCCAAAACTTGATCCCCCATCCCCAAAACTTGATCCCCTATCCATCCCTAAAACTTGATCCTCTATTCCCTATCATTGTCATCCCTAAAACTTGGTGGAACATGGGAAGAATGACAAATCTTGAACTCTTTTTGCAAGGTGTGGTCAAGATTTGGTTGGATGAGGTGGCCAATATCAAATGTCTAAGAAGTTTGGCACTTATTGCACAATTTTGAAAGACAATCCACTGCAAGTGGATATTCTTCTAGCTTCCCCAAGCTATTAGTAGCCAATATCAAATGACTAAGAAGTTTGGCACTTATTGCACAATTTTGAAAGACAATCCACTGCAAGTGGATATTCTTGTAGCTTTCCCAAGCTATTTTACTTTTGGAATTGAATGTAGAATTTAATCTTTATAATGCAAATACTTTTTGCCTGTCTAAAATTAGTTTTCAAATAAGCACATTTATAATGACGAGAAAGCATTTGACAAACCAGCCAGCTTCTTTTTTCTTAATTTTCATTGACTTAAAAAAAAGAGCTAATTGATCTATTTACCCATCATTCAATTCAATCATATAGAAAACAAGTTTCTTGATTTACAATAGAACTTGCCAAAATTCAATAAACAGGCAACTCCCTCTGCAATTTTTCCTGTGGCTACCTCATATGCTCTATGGATTAATTAACACTTTCACTCCAAAGTATTATTGAACATGTAGTTTGAAGGACATAGAATATGAGCTCACATGCAATCCCAGATCATAGCCAATACAAAGTTGGTGCCAGCAACAAAAAGATACTCAATCTAACCAAAAACTTAAAGACATGCTATCAACAAAATTGGGTATGAACAGGCACCCACAGGAAATAAACGAATGAATGCATATTTTTTACTCATGACCTAGATGAGATAAACGAATGAATTAAATGTTTTTTGTTACCACTCAGATGGGAGGCATTGTTTCTATCAACAAATATATGATTTTAACGTAAATCTATTCACAGGGATGCAGCCTAAACACGTGGAGAATGTCTATTGACATTAACAATTTTAATGGGTAAAAATTTAATTTCCAACAACTGAAGGAAATTTGTCTCACGATGTGAAAAAGTTGCCAAGAAATTTTGAAAATTTAAAGTCATGGTCCTGCCTACCTATGGTCTCTATCTAGACCATTTTGTGATGTTCTTTCCAGTGTAGCAATGGATTAGAACCCACATTGAACGGTTCTACTGCTTTTTGGTCGACGACGAGCTAGGTAGTGCATCAGATATTCCAACTAGTATGGTCATTTAGAAGTTCAGCTACAATGCCCTAGGAATTCAAATGCCCACTCAATATTAGCCTATCAGTTAAATTTTTTTTTTGTCAAGTAGGACAATAGAGTTGTTGGAATATGTCTAATTGAAAGTTTAAATAGATCCAAATTAAAGGTATGGTAACATGATTTTTGGATTGACAATGCGCTTGATCATATTGTATTTGGTTTGTATTTGATAGTTGAAATTGTATTTGGATTGAAGGTTAGTGGTGCTATTGGATTGCATAAATAGTGCACTATTGTAGTAATTGTGAGTCATCAATTGTTTATGACTTAAATTATTGCTAGTCATTAATCAAAGTGTAAGTTGTACTACATGCCTTTGCCAAGTTGCTATAGTCCTAAACCATGCATCTACAAGATAGTTTCGTGTGTTAATGGATTGCTACAGAAAATGTGAAGGAACTATGTATTATGCTATAGGACTTGTGTGTTATACTATAGGGACTGTGTATTATTATTGTTACATGAACTATGTGTTTTAAAATGTAATGCCCGATGATAGGCTGCAACATGACCTACTATAGATAGTCACAATGAGTTATATGTTGGACTGATTAGATAACACAATTATTATTGTTGAAAGCAATATAATCACTTAGATTTGGGTGTGTCGTAATCTTATGCAAATCTCCAACAATTGTTTTCCCTTTTCCTAACCAATTATCTTTCTATTAATGGGGTTCTTTTTATCTTAGTGGCAATGTTGGGTTGATTTCCTTCATGCAACTATTATTGCTTCCTGCAATATAGTTGATGTGTAGAGGTTTTCAATAATTTGTAGTAGACTTTTACACCTAGTAGCTAACTACATGATTGTGCTATTATTAGATGGTACATTTCTTTCCCTATCATGACTTCTTACATTCCTTTCTTTGTGGTGATTGATTTATTGCTCATTTGGGATCCTTTCCTATTTGCTAGGACAACATGATATTTATTCAAAACTTTCCCTTGGTCATTGTTCAACCTTGATGGGACTATTTTAGCTCTAGTTCCCTGTTTTCTTCTAGTTGGTAGTCGATTTATGACATTTTCCTTCTTGTTGGGCCTGCAAGCTCAACAACCTAGCAAGGGTTTGAACCTTGGTGGATTTGTCAGCATGCCATGTTTTTAACCATCACACACACACACACCAATGGTAATTGAGACAACTTGCCATGGAGATTCCCTCTGCTATCCATGTCTTAGTTGTAAACATTTAATTTACTAATATATTGAAAGGGTAGGGGCCCTCTCCCCTCTAGCTTATCAATGTGTATGTGTTATAATATAAGAGTGTGTGTGTGTGTATACACACACGTATGTTATAACATACATGTATATGTGTATATACATACACAAATATATGTATATATAATAAAAACACATACAAAGATATATGTGTGTGTGTAAGTTAATCTTTCATTTATATATAAAATCTTTAAACTATTGGAGAGTTATTTGACACTCAATAAAATCATAAGAAATCAATTCTTACCAAATAATTCCATAAAAAATAAGATTGAATTCATAAAAACCACAAAAGATCAATTCTCACCAAATAACTCCATAAAAGATGAGGTAAGATACAAAATGTAAGTAAAATTGACAAAATGATACAACTAAGACCAAAAAAAAGATGGACTTCATCCAATAGCAAATCAAAGAGGATGTTTCTTATCTGGTAGAAAACCAAAACCAAAACCAAATCTAAAACTGAAAATTCAATTTCAATCGATTACATACTTATAATCTAACTTTGGCATACTTCTAATCTCACTTTTGCTGCCAATAAAGACTTATAATCTCACTTTTGGGACCAATGAAGACTTATAATCTCACTTTTGCAGCGAATGAAGACTTATAATCTCACTTTTGCAGCAAATGAAGACTCATACTTATAATCTCACTTTTGCCACCCACTGAATACTCATATTTAGAATCTCACTTTACGGGCCAATGAAGACTCCTTTATCACGGTTCCTTATATATACCATGGAAAAGCTAAAGCTCTATAACCTTCTAACTTCAATTGATTACATACTTACAATCTCACTTTGACACCCGATGAAGACTCATACTTATAATCACACTCTGCCCCCAAATGAAGACTCATAATCTCACCCTGCGCCCCAAATGAAGACTCATAATCTGAATCTATTGCTTAATGAAGACTCATACTTATAATCTCATTTTGACGTTTAATGAAGACTCATAATTGCACTTTGCCCCCTTATGAAGATTCATATTTATAATTTTATCACAGTTCCTTATGTATACCATGGAAAAAGGCTCTATCTTGGCCTTCAATTTTAGCCTAACCATGAATGACAACGAGTTTCCGAATGTAAGAGAGGTGTATGGCACAGTGGCCAAGGATTACGCAGAGCTGAGGCCGCACTATCCCCCTCAGCTTTTCTCTTTCCTTTCTTCCCTCACTGCCCGCCATGATCTCGCTTGGGATGTGGGCACAGGCACTGGCCAAGCCGCCATTGAGGCAACTTCTTTATCTTTCTCACACCTTTTCTCTTTGTCTTTGTCACATTATTCTCATTCTCTAATGATGATGTGTGTTAATGGTAAAGCAGGTATCAAAGTACTACCAGAAAGTGGTGGCCACAGACACAAGTGAGCAGCAGCTCCAACACGCAGAGCAGCGCCCCAACATAACCTACGCCGTGACGGCGCCGTCAATGACCGATCAACAACTCCACTCCATTGTCGGCCCCGATTCCTCCGTCGACCTTATCACCGTCGCCACGGCCGTCCACTGGTTTGATTTGGATAAATTTTACCCGCAGGTAAAGCGCGTGTTGAAGAAGCCCGGCGGCGTGATTGCCGTGTGGTCGTACTTGAGTCCCACCGTAGATCCAGCAGTGGACGCCGTTTATGAGCGTTTTTTTCGCAGAATTTATCCGCTTGTCCATCCGAATGCGAAATTGGTGGTCGACAATTATGAGACTTTGCCGTTTCCGTTCACACAAGTGCAGCCAATAAAAATGGAGATTGAAGAGCAGAGGACGTTTGATGAGTATTTGGGATTTTTCAGAACGAGATCTTCTTTGGTGGGCAGGGAAGAAATCTTAAACGAGGAGTTTGCCGCAGAATTTGAGGCTGCGTGGGGAGCTCCGCGCCATGTGACCAAGGCTGTAAAGTTTCCGCTCTGCTTTAAGATTGGTAAGGTCTAAAACAGAGCAAAGATTCTGTTAATAGACGGTGGATGATCCACAGGTAACCTGGGTAAAATATGTTTTTAAGTGTCTCATTATATGTTAATCATATGGTTTAGTGATATTCCTTTGGGTACTGTCAGGCTTTAAATATGACAGCGATAGGCCCATGGCTATGTAAATGCCGAAAATTAGTTTCTACATTTAGTAGAGATAAAGATTGTGAAATACTAATTATTTTTGTCAAAGTACGACAATAGAGTTGTTGGAATACGTCTAGTTGAAAGTTTAAATATCTTCAAATTAAAAGCATGACAACATGATTTTTGGATCAACAGTGTGCTTGACCACATTGTATTTGGTTTGTACCAGCCATTTGATAGTTGAAATTATATTTGGAGTGAAGGTTGGTGGCTATTGGATTGCATAAATAATGCACTATTGTAGTAATTGCTAGTCATTAATCATTTATGACTTAAATTATTGCTAGTCATTTTTTACACTAGGCAACCAAATGATATTAGATAATAGTGCATTGTATCAATAAGTGTGAATCATTAATCATAATCAACTTCAATTATTGCTAGTTATTTTAAAACAAAAGTGATGAAGTGAGATTAGATAGTAAATATAACATTGTCAAGTGTGTGAATCAATTTTTGTAGACATGTTATTACTTGTCGGTGAATTGGTACTTGATATTACATTTGAGGTGATGATAGCAATAATTGGGTTGTATTAATTGTGCATAATTATATTTAGTGTAACTCTTGTTTCCAAAAAAATCAATAAATTAAGTGGAATTATTAGATATGATAAAAATATTGTAGAGGACAATTTACATGTAGTCCAAGCTCTATCGGTTGCACTCCAAGATTTGTGGATTGAATCTACACCTTTCATGTTTGGAAATTTGTACAACTTTAGTGAACACCAAAGGCTTTATATGGTCTCAAACAAGCCCCTAGGGCATGGTATGTAAGGTTGGACAAGTACTTACACCAACAAGGCTTCAAGAAAGGTATTGCAGACAGTAATCTCTACATCAAAGCATAAGGTGAGCACATGTTGATAGTAGTCGTATATGTTGATGATATTATCTTTGGCAGCAATGATGGTATGTGCAAAGAGTTTGCAAAAGAAATGCAGAAAGAGTTTGAAATGTCTATGATAGGTGAACTTTCATTTTTTTTCTTGGACTTCAAATTGCTCAATCAGACAAGGGTATCTTTATTTCACAAGCTAAGTATGTCAAGCAGGTTGAAAAAAATTGGTATGGATGACTGCAAACCAGTAAATACACCTATGGTAACAGGTTGTCATCTTAGCAAGGATGATGAATCACCTCAAGCTGATCAGACTTTTTATAGTTCCATGATAGGAAGCTTATTATACTTGATTGCATCAAGACCAGATATTATGCAAGAAGTTTGTATGGTGGCTAGGTTTCAAGCTAATCTAAAAGAAACACATGTGAAGGTTGTTAAAAGAATTTTCAAATACTTGAAGAGCACTTTGGACTATGGATTGTGGTACGAGAAGGGAAATGACTTCTCTCTAATTGCATATACAGATGTGAATTGGGTCGGCAACAATAATGATAGGAGAAGCACAAGCGGTGGAGCCTTCTTTCTAGGTGATAGATTGGTTTCATGGTTAAGAAAGAAGCAAGACTCGGTCTCTCTATCAACAACAGAAGAAAAATACATAGCTACAGCATCTTGTTGTACCCAAGTGTTGTGGATGAAGTAGACATTGAAGGATATCAAAGTAATATATGATAAGTCCTTTCCTATTTTGTGTGATAACACAAGTGCCATCAACATATTAAAGAATCCAGTGATGCATTCTAGAACCAAGCATATATCCATTAAGTATCATTTATTGAGAGAAAAGGTTGCATATCAGGAGGTAAAGTTGGAATATGTAGCTACAAAGGATTAGATTGCAGATATTTTTACAAAACCCCTTCCCAAAGAGACATTTGAGTATTTAAGGCAGAAGTTGGGAGTGATATCACTCTCATCAAATCAGTAAAATCTTGTGATGAAGCATCTATCCAAGGGGAGGAGCTTAAGGCATATCCTTCATCCTTGTTTGGACAATGGCTACCTCTCAGGCAAAGCAGGTAGATAGAAGATAGTATAAATGATCAAGGTTGATATGACAAAAGGAAGAGATACAATGAGGAGAAGCATTACAGTCAAGGGGAGCTAGTCATGGAAGTATTAGATTACAATAAGGAAAGAGGTTGTTACATCCCTTTGCCATTGATGTCAAAGGGGGAGAAATTTCAAAAGTTTCAGAAGTTGTGTAACAGTTCAAGTAGAGATATAGAGTTTATTTCTTTTTAGTCGGGCCATCAATGACAAAGGGGGAGATTGTTGGAAATATTGTCATTGATGTCAAAGGGAAGTTGATGTCGCAAGAGAAGAATATGTCAAAGGGAAATGGATGTCAAGAAGTTGATCTAAAAGTTTCTAAGACATGATTTTTGCCTTTAGTCGGTGAATCGCTTGGTTTGTGAACTCACAAGTTCGCCAATGACTAATTTTCCTGACAACCAGTTAGCCAACGAAAAGATGACAAAGAAAAGTTTCTAAGGCATGAATGATTTCTAGCTTCAGTCGGCAATTCATTCAGTTCACGAACTCACAAGTTCACCGATGACAGGTTTCTCCGACAACAAGTTCACTGACAAGAAAGTTAAGCAATGAAGGAGTGAAGAAGAAAGTTTGAAGAGCAAAGTTTAAAGTATCAACAAAATCTTTAGTTTGTGAACTCAAAAGTTCGTTGAAATCCAATTCATCGATGGGAAAGTTCGTCGATGGGAAAGTTTGCCAATGGGAAAGGTTGTTGATGGGAAAGCTCGTCGGAAGGATGAAGACATGAAGGATAAGGTTGGTTTGTGGTTTATCTAGTTTGCCAATAGGCAATTTGCTCGATAAGACAATGGAAAAGTCTTTAGTTTGTGAACTTCTTGGTTCACTGATTTCAAGGTTCACCGACAGGTGATTTTACCAATAGAGAAGAAGGTTGATGGTTCATTTGGTTTGCCAACAAGTTTGCGAAGATGCAATTTTACGATAAAGCCATTGAAGTTTAAGTTCGTAGAAATGTAAGTTTACTAACAAGTTAGTAATGAGACAACTTCACCGATAGGCGATATGAAGAAGATTGTGTCAAAATGGCACTTTTGTCGATAAAGGATAGAATGCCCAAAGTTCACAGAAAATGGATTTTTCTAATAGAAGCTTTTAAGTGTTGTTTGTGGAAGTGAAATTTTGCTGATAAAGGCATTTGAGAAAAGGTTTGTGAAAAGTCATTTTCGCTAATAATGAATAAAGGACTCAGATTGTCAATGGCTCACACAGGCGATAGTAAGTAAAGGGCCAGAGCTTATAGAAACTTAGTGTGTTTAAACTGGGTCCATACCTATAATGCGGAAATTTAGGTTGGGCCAACCTAAGTACATGTTGGAAATTAAAATAAAAAAGGTGGTTGATTTAGTTTGTGTAATTTGGGCTCAGACACAAAGCGTGAAATTTCAGGTTGGACCGATCTAGCCTACATTGAAATTTAAAATACAAAGGTTGACTTTGGAGAATGTTTTAACTCGATGCATTAGCTGACATGAGGAGTATATTGTACAAATCGATATAAAAAACAAATATTTTTTGTTCATTTGAGTGTGTGGACATTGAGCATCAAAGCGAAATATGTCAATACAGGTGAGTGTGAAGTGAGTGCAAAGAAAATGAAAATAAGATAATTTAGGGTTCGCACGGTATGTATCCAGGTATGCATGAGTATATTGTTCTATTTTGAATTGCAGAATTGAGAAGTGTGATAGTGATTGCATTGTGACTCTGTCTGTGCACATAATGATTTATCATTTACAACAGAGGTGATGATTGTATTATTAGTGACAGTGTTATGTATATCATTTCATTTGTAATCAGTTCAGAGACTCTAGAGGTTGGTGCCTCTTGATCTTTGTGAGGTTGGTGCCTCTCTTTATCTGGGTTGGTGCTTAGTTGAGGGGATTGCAGTCTCCTTTGGGTTCGAGTGCCCATAAACTTTGTATTGGCTGGGGGATTGGTGTCTCCTGAGGGTTAGTGCCTTCAAATTATATTGTAATAATCATTTTTCTTTGTGAGGCTGAATTTGGACAGTAGATCGAAGCAGCTTGCTCACCGTGGTTTTTCCCTTCTTGGGTTTCCAAGTAAAATTTGGTGTTGTGCTCTCTTGTGTGGATGTGTGAATATGTTTATGGTTGTATAGTCCTTACATAATTTAGTTGATGCAGTAAAGGTTTTGATGTTACAGTGGGACTAAAGTTAAAAATTGGTATATATTGATTCACCCCCCCTCTCAATATATTTGTGTGTTCTAACAATTGTTTTAGAAACACTAACATCCAAATTTTCCCATATACCAGGAGGTGTGACAACTGAAGTCATCAACTAAACAAGCAATAATGGATTTAACTCAGAAACTCAAATACACATAAATAATAAATAATGAAGGTGTTGGTAGATGTGGTGCAACAGAGCACAAATAAATTTGTTGTTACGCAAGATGTAGAGGAGTGTGTGGATGAAGAAGTGGTGAATTTAGATGAAGAAGAAGAGTACAAGGAGATAGTTGTGGAAATATTTACTTCCATAATGTTGGTGTTATTGATTGGTGTGTAGGTGCAGAAGTGAGTGGAGAATGGAGAAAAATATTTTGGTGGAGGAGAACAAATATTGATGGTTTAAATCCCACAAGAGAAGAGCAATAGAGAAGTGTTGGGTGGAGGTGAACAAATAATGGTGGATTAATTTCTATGAGAGGAGGAAGAAAGATAAGAGGCTTTTAGACGAGGAGATTGGGTTATGGTGGACAAAGGTCCACAAGAGGAATAAGAATTAATGGCCATGTTTGGTGGAGGAGGATGGTAATTTTCCTATCTAAGTGCTAGAAGATGTGAAGGAAGAAACTTTCAGATGCACCTATGATAGTATTGGAGTATGCTACAAACAATTCCCTTTTTGAAATGGTGGTTTTACCAATCAACTCTACTTTGTAAGCCCATGCTCATAAATATTCTTACCCAACATGTATGATGCAAGACCACCCAAGTCCATGCAAGTTATATTATTAGTTTTCTTCTTTAATTTTGGTGTGTTTTCTTACTTGGTAGCTTGTATCACTTGCTTTCCCAAATGTCACATCTCAGACTTTCGGGATTGATTTAATTTGGTTAAATGCATTGAGAACTATTGGATTCTATTTGATGATATTTGATTTTAAATCAGTGGGATGATGATCATTAGTTCTTTATGTCGCTTCGACTATATTTTCACGGAACTAACCTATTGACTGTGAGAAATGAGTGGGATTGACTACAGGTTTGTTGAAGGCAAGGACATGCTTCAGCTAGAGGGGACCTAGCCATTTGTCAACTGTCGGATGCGTTCTGTCAAGTGCCCTATCACACACACCACATAGAATCATATTTCCAATTTTGAGGAATGATTGTCTAACATTATTCGTTTGATTCTATCGTTCTCTTGTGAATGTCTCTAGATGCTTGTTTTTGATGCTTGAACCGTTGAAATTTAATAAACTTGTTTTGTTTTTATACATATAAATAGTTATAAATTTTATTGTGAATTAAAAATTGCTTACAATTAAATACTTTTATATAAAATAAGTATTTGTGAAATTATTCAAATATAAATAAATATATTTCCATTTTATAAAAATAAAAATACTTATTTTAAAACAAAACCTATTCATAAATACATATGGGCATATTTATAGTTTCATTTATATAGTTTTGTTGTAATTATAGAAAAGGAAAATTACATGTGTTGTTTATTTATATTGGCATACTTATAATTGTGAATATACAGTTTGGGTTTTAATTAAAGAAAGGAGAACTGCATGCATGGGTTTCTGGGAGATAAAAGCAATCTAGAGTTTAAACACAAGAGAATTGCATGACCTTGGTTGCCCAATGGGAAAGGGCAAAAATAGGTTTTGAAAAAAAGATAAAAACAAAGCAAAGAAAAAAAAAAAAAGGAAACATGCTGGAAAACCATTCACAGGGTTGAGGAAAAGAAAATTAGAGACATTGAAGGGTGAGCATAGCAAGAATAAAGAGTAATAGGAAGCATCTCAGTGAAATCAAGTACTCTTCTGTATTGTTTTCTTTTCTTTCTCTTAAAATCATTTTGTTTTTGGTTATGATAGCCTCCTTAGTTTTTAGAACTTTCTATTTTTATTCTAAAGATCGACATTAGTATCTTTTCTTTTGGTCTGTTAAACCCACCAAATTTATTGTATTGAATTACTAATTGAATCAAGAATGCACTATTGAGAATGTGTGTCTCAAACTCACTATAAAACCCTAGCTATGTTGCCTTTGACCTAAGTGTTGAATTTGGTGTTTAACTTCTTCATCGGCCTAATAGCTCCATTTTGGTGAGATGTTGTTCATAGTCCCATCGATGGTCCGAAAGCTCATCGGCGGGAGGTGGTTATATCGTTGGGATAGAATCCCTAATCTCTTTGATGAGCCGATGGTGTGTGATGGTAGGGACCACTTGGTCACTTCGGTAGGACCTATTCATTTCGGTGGGAAATGATATGATGTCCCCCCAATATGGCAAAATGGTTGACTCTTGCCTACGGTAGTGCGAGTCATACCGCAGCCCCGTGATAGCCCATGAGGTGGCTTGTGGTGGGCTTGTGGTTGTGCGATATAGGTCTCTCCATCCCACGAAGGTCAGTCTAAGGTATCTGCGGTATAGCGGTTAAGCCTGGGAATGGTAGACAAAGACGGAATTGTGAAAAAGGTCAATGGCAATTGACTGACGAGTAAGGTGTAGACGCATGGCACTAGGTTACTCGTTGATTCCACATCATTGTTGTGAATCAGCATGACCTTTGGCAAATGGTTGTTCGGTTGCCAATGGAAGTTGTAATACTGGATGTCAAGTTGGTTTGTAACCGTTTGTCTATTGTGGAAGTTGAAACGATGGGCTTCCTGAAACTTTTGTGAAGTTTGTAATAAAATGCAGTAATGCATTGTAACTAGGACATGAGAGTGAATTCGAATCGTAATGCTGTCAGATTTTCTCCTGAGATGGAACATGATGTAAACCTCCGGTAAAGGCTATGAGCCTAATGTTATATTGTAACTTGTATGCTTGTTGCTGAATAATACAATGGCTCTATGTTTTGGAGTGTGGGGTTTTTTACCCGAAAGGGTTTTCCCCACGTAAGTCTTTGTGTTCTTGTCTTCTACTCTATCTTTCATGTTTAGTGATTCTTTTTATTGAATATGTTTAATGCATGTTGTTGAAACTAGTTTAAATTGCAATCACTTTCCTATAAGGGTTAATGTGGGAAATGAACTATGTCTGATTCTGCTTTATGACATAGTAGTATGTGTTTTGAAGCAATAAAAAAAAATGATTGTTACTGCAGACACTTACTGATCTCAGATGCTCATTCTGGGATGAACTATATTTTCCCTACAATTGGTATCAGAGCTTGGTTTTTGGTTCTAGGTATTCCTTCTGTGAGGATTTCTTAATCTGGTAAGCTTGAGGAAATCTAAAGGAATCGGCTGAAGATTGATCCTTTGTTAAGTGAAAGTTGTTTGCTCTTTTTGTGTTAGTTTCAGGAGACAACACGCAACTTGAAGGATGGTGAAGACAGAGAAAATGGAGTTGGTCACTTTGAAATGATGTTGATCTAGAGCTCTTGATAGGTAGTGGAATAATTATGATGCATGGGGTGGGATTTTTTGCTTTGTGGTTGTGTTGCAGCAAAGCTTTCATATTGGGTGTCTATGTGAGAGGCTCCCTAGTGATATGGAGAAGCTTGTGTTGTTTTTTAGCTATGGAGTAATATGTTTATGATGGGTGTTTATAACATTTTTTGTTACCCTAAGTGCATATAGGCTATGGAGTTGATTGTTGGATGATCTGGAAGCTTCTGTAATAGCCTGTCTCCCTTGGATGCATGTTCATGTTGGTGGTTGTGGAGTTGGCTTGGAATGGGCCTGGAGTTTCTAAACTACGTTTTCCTTTTAAGGATGCTTTGTACTTGCATGGTTCGGATTCACATTTCTTGGATCAGAGGGTTTTATAGATTTTCGTAAAGAGTCTATGGTTAATGCTCATCTATGATAATCCATTATTCTGGTTTAACTGTTATGGTGTTTTTTGTTTCAAACTTTTGAGTCTTCCAGATATGAAGTGGGTGTGGACGTGCATGGGTGTTTTTTAAGACACAATGGTTTTGCAAGTTTTACACAGTCAAAAGAAAACTTATGGTTTTGTGGAGCTGTATTTAAGCTATTTTATAAACCCTGGATTTTGGGGTGTTGCTAGATGAGATAGTTGCAGTTTTGCATACATGCTCCATGCATGGTGTGAGGAGGTTGGATGCTTTCTTTGCATGTGAGTGTTGGGACAGGATCAATCACTCAGTATTGCTGTGGTGATGCTCGGTGGATTCCTAGACTATGGTGCTTGGGTTGTGGACCTGATTGGCGAATCAGATCTGAGCATGATCTGGTGCTTGAGTCTTGTTGTCTGCATGGTAATTCCCTTTTGAATCTTAGTTTGCTGATTATTAGTGCAATGATGGGTTTGTATTATTTAGTGTATTGGATCTACAAGTTATGCAGTGTTGTAGGTGTGTACAACCTATTAATTGCAGTGGGATAACTTGGAAGTGGACTATCTATATCCACAAGATTGATTCAATGTTTATGCAGACTTGTTAGCTGGCCTTATCTATGGTCACTTGTGCATTGGTGTGGTTACTTTGGGATGAGAGAATGGATGGTGTAGAGTACCTGGTTAGTCAGTTAAGGGGACCTGTAGCATGTGTATCATGATGTCATGAATAGCTTGGATACACAATTTAGTGTAAGCTTTTGACAGTGATGGTGTATGTCCTTGGTTTTGGAGATCTTGGTGCCACTTGGTATTACTGTCGGATGGACATGTTCATGTGGGGACCTAGAGGATTTTCAGATTAGGAGATGTTTGGTCATGATGCTTGGAGAGCTCGGTTGTCATGATTCAATGGGAGCTTTAGCAATGATTGTGAATTCCTCACTTGGTGATGGATGATCTTCTTTAATGTTGGAGATGTTACTAGGAGGAGCTCTTAGATCCTATTGTTGCAGAAGGGTTCTTTCGCATTTGCGTGGACACTATTTGGAGATGGGTCATCTTCAAGGTATTGAAGATATGTAACATCTTGGAGTTATGGAGGACTCATGGAGTCTTTGATTGAGGTGTCAGTGGTGCTTGATAGGTGATGTTGGTTTAGAGTTTGTTTGTTTTATGTCATGGTATACTCTTGTTAATGCATTAGAGTTTTAGCATGATACATTGCTCTTAAGACCATGCTATGTTCACTTGGAGCATGGAATCTCCTAAGGGGGATGGTAAGATCATGATGTCATGACAAGTTCCTGATTCAGATGATTGGAGCTTTGATAGTGGTCTTGTGATTCTCTGTGTTTTGGGTGCATAGGTCGTGTTCTTGAAAACTTCATGATGGTGCAGTCATGCATTTGGAGTTTAGCATGAGATGATTGTTTGTAGGTGCTCATGGATACATGGAGAATGAGATGAGGCTGCATTTCTCTTAAGATGAGAGAAGTGTTGTTGAGATGGTTACTATTGAGGAGATTTCAACAGAAAGTTTGAAGAGCCTACACCTCGGTTGGACGCGAGTTCAACAGAGACCTATGAGGAGATTGCTTTTGGATAAGTCATAATGGCTTGCATATCTTGGAGAAGCATTCTCATTACCCACTCTTGATCTGCTCAGCAATTTATTATTTGAGAGGTATTTGCCCATTATATCTTTCATATGTGTTATGTTTTGTGCTTTGGTTCTCATGGGATTGACTTGATTTGTGGTGATTAATTATGGAGACTCATTTGAGGATGGTTTAGCATGACTCTATACGTTGTATCTTTCATAGATATGGATCTTGAGCTATGTAGTTGGTTCAGGAGGATTCATTTGAGGGATGTTTGGAATGGTTATCTCCTTGTACATTTGAGTTTAGGTTAGGAGATAGTTTATGGGCTGATTTCCTGAGATGGGAAATGGAGTAGTTTGATCTTCTTTGAGAAGCTTACATCCATGTGGTTACATGATACATATGTTGTGTTTGATCTCTTGAGATTGAACGATTTTGGGTGTTGTTATGATGTTCTCTTTGGGGTTTTATGGAGGAGATCATACTTGACACAATTGGCACTTAGAGGTGTAAGTAGGAGGATTTTCTACAGGTATATGATATGCAAAGTTTCTCTCTTTGTCTCAGTTATCTTCCTGGATGGTTGGTTTCACATTACATTGGTTTGAGGTTTGGTTGGAGCTATTGTGATCACTAGCTTGTGGTTATGTGTTTTCACTTATGTTCTTGGGTGATGACATAGAGGTTCCTTTATCTCTTTCCTTTGTTGGGTGTGGAAAACTTGGGAGAGCTATGGAGACTTGTAGTGAGATTTATTTTGCAAGTTATTGATTTACATGTTTTGCATATCATTGTGGATGGTTCCTTGGTACTACATGTTGTTGTTTACATTTTCTATATGATGCTATTGGTAGACTTGGTATGCCTTGATCTTTTTTAGATTTGCATTACCCATGCAATGGAAGCTCTTGGATGTGTATGTCATTCTTTGACAAGTTTGCACATGGAGTTTATGATTATATTTTATCGATGTATATATATTTATGGCATTAGTTTACTATGTTTTGTATACCTTGGAGGTATGGGTGATTAGATGGATTGCACTTGTTGTGTATGCTATTTTCAATTGAGTGGGTTAATCAGTAGGATGAGAGCAGTCAGTTTCCTGGTTGCTATTCTAGCTGATGTTCTATCTTATTTTCTGGAGGATGACTTCACGATTATGTTCAGGTTGAAGCTTTGAAGTTGATGCTTTTGTATAGTTTGTGAGCACAATGGAGTGGTGGAAGTATTCTGTAGCCTTTTCTATCGGTTGGATATGATGCTTGTGTTCTTTAGATTGGTGCATATATGCCTTGGCTCGTTCCTTTTCCTTTGGTGGATGGCTGGAACTATTGCCTGAGATGGTGGACATCTTGTTTGTTGTTGCAGCTGTCTTGGTTAGAGTATGGAAGCATTGTTAAGATTCTTGAGATTGCATGTATGGTTGTGATGATGTGATTCAGTGACTTCAAGCATTGGAAGGGGTTTAGTGAGTTCTTCATAAAGTGGGAGAATGTTGAGAATGTGTGTCTTAAACTCATTGTAAAACCCTAGCTCCGTTGCCTTTAACCTAAGTGTTGCATTTGGTGTTTAACTTCTTCATCAGCCTGACAGCTCCATTTTGGTGAGACACTGTTCACAGTCCCATCAATGGTCCGAAAGCTCATCGGCGGGAGGTGGTTATATCATCAGGACAAAATCCCTAATCTCTTCGATGAGATGATGGTGTGCGATGGTAGGGACCACTTGGTCACTTCGGTAGGACTTGTTCATTTCAGTGGGAGATGATATGTTGTCCCCCTGATATGGCGAAATGGTTGACTTTTGCCTGCGGTAGTGTGGGTCATACCGTAGCCCCATGATAGCCCATGAGGTGGCTTGCGGTGGGCTTTCAGTGGTGCGATATAGGATCCGCCATCCCATAAAGGTCAGTCTAAGGTATCCGCGGTATATAGATTAAGCATGGGAACGACAGACAAAGACAAAACCATGAAAAAGGTTAATGGCGATTGACTGAAGAGTAAGGTGTAGACACATGGCACTAGGTTACTCATTGATTCCATATCATTGTTGTGAATCAACGCGGCCTTTGGCGGATGGCTATACAGTTGCCGATGGAAGTTGTAATACTAGATGTCAAGTCAGTTTGTAACTATTTGTTTGGTGTGGAAGTTGAAACAACAAGCTTCCTAAAATGTTTGTGAAGTCTATAATAAAATACAGTAGTGGATTGTAACCGAGACATGAGAGTAAATTGGAATCGTAATGTTGTCAAATTTTCTCCTGAGATGGAATAGAATGTAAACCTCTGGTAAAGGCTATGAGTTTGATGTTGTATTGTAACTTGTACATTTTTTGCTGAATAATATAATGGCTCGGAGTGTGGGGTTTTTTACCCGAAAGGGTTTTCCCCACGTAAGTCTTTGTGTTCTTGTCTTCTGCTCTATCTTTCATGTTTACTGATTCTATGTATTCAATCTATTTAATGCATGTTGTTGAAACTAGTTTTAATGTGGGAAATGAACTATGTCTGATTCCGCTTTATGGCATAGTAGTATGTGTTTTGAAGTAATCAGAAAAAATGATTGTTATTGCAAACACTTACTGATCTCAGATGCTCATTTTGGGATGAACCGTATTTTCCCTACATGCACTGCTTTAAATAATTCCTCACACAAAGGTCAATCAAACAATTCTAAGTGTATCAACGGTAAACTGGCCTGATTTGAGAATTCTGTCGCCCATTCCATGTAAAACAAATAATATGCTTGAACTCTTGACCTCACACTTTGTTAAATCGACCTATCATCTCATCGACCCCTGAGAATATTCGTAGAGCTGCAAGTCTTTTTCATTGCCCTTTCAACGTTGGTGTGGTTCTAATGGCACAGGATCGACCTCTTTCAAAAGTGTAACTTTCTTTGTTATTTTACTTAGATCTATAACTTTCTTAACGACCTCTATGACTTTGTCAGCATCTGCAATTCTTAAAAAGTGGTCCTGACATCTTTGACTAGATATTTATGTCTCATAATGGCTTCTTTCAACGTCTGAAATGCCTCATAAAACATTTAATCAACCTCCATATCGTATAATTAAATCTACAAGTCTTTTATTTTCTATTGCAACATGGTTCTGGTTAGCCTTTTTTGCAGTGACCATATACTCCAATTTTGAGCGCCTTTCTTCTTCATCAATTGGCCTTTGTATTGCCTTGATTTAAATTGATTTGTATTGCAATGAACCAACCACTAGTAGGATTTAAATTGAAGTCTTACCTAAATCAGTTTTTGTTATTCTTTAGATCTTCTCTCTTTTTTCTAAATCGCCCTTTGCATTTTCTTGGCCCACATTTTGCCTTATTTTAGCCTGTTGTGCCTTGTGGGCTAGTCTCAAAGGTTTTGTATCAAACGACTCTGTAGTTCCTTTATAAATCGGCCTCCTACAATGTCTTAACGGCCTCTGTCAGTTATGTTTTGATCTGCATTATCTTTTATTGTCTCTACATTGTAGTTTTGGTCTACCTTAAGCATATAAACAACCTTATACCAGCTCAACAGCCCCTTATATCTTTTTGGTCCACCTATCTCATATAAACCGGTCTCATAGAATGTTTAGTGACCTCTGTAATAATATTTAGATCTGCAATCATTTTATCAACCTCTAGATCATTTATTTGGCTAACAATTCTCCAAATATCAACATCGGCATTATTATTAGTCTGTCATTTGTTTAAAATTATTAGATATTTAACATATATCTCCTCATGCAATTATATATATATATATATATATATATACATTAATAAAGAATTTTGCATGTTAACTTTAATGGATTTATCAACTCATACAAGAAGTGGATGTTTTATTTCTTCTATTTGAATACACTTGAGTTTACTATATTATTATAGTTAGAACCTTTTTTGTATATAGAATTATGTACACCTATCATCCGATAGCTTATACATGGAAATATGTAATTTATTTTACTTCATTAATGAAACACTTTGTATTTTGCCTTACAACAACAAAGAAACAAATCAAATTCACGAACCAAAACAGATGAAATTGTATAAATCGCACTATGATTCGTACTAAGAAAACTACCTACATGAAAACAAATAATTGTTGAAATCACTTGAAACGAATTACCTACTCTTGTATCCATGCATGTAATGAGTTTTTATCTCCTTTAATTTTGTAAATTTATGCTTGGAGTGAGAATGGCTTTTGTGTTTTTCTTTGTTTTTATGCTTTTGAGAAAGTTACCTTTCGGGACGGGTGCCGAATATGGGAAAATGGGGAAGTAGGTTTTCTTTTCAAAACTTACACACCATTAATCAGTTTACACTTTGGCCAAAGTTAAAAATTTGACATTGAAATAGACGTGTGTACCATTGAAACAGATAGTTTGTATGCCTAGTTTTATGCATTTATTTTTCCTGCCATATCCTGTTAATGTGATGTTGCATTCAAGTTAGGGATGCATGTAGGTTAATAGGCATGCACTAGATTCCACCTTGCCACTTGTTTACAGGTTGCTAGGCCCTTCGAGCAGGGTCGGGCATCCTTCAATTTGAAGGATACCGGGGAAGTGCAAGCTTCGTGGTTGGGCGGAAAAGTGCCTGAACCATGTTCTTGTCCTTCGACACAACAGATGGCCAGATGGTCAATGGCGGTCGAGGACTAATTGTATTTGATTTTATTGTATCATGATGACAATTGTATTTCTTCATTGAACTCAAAATGATTTGAAAGGCGAAAAACCATTATTATAACTTGTATATTTTGTTACCTTACGATGCTCTGTAATTGAACTTCAGAAAGTTGAAATGTAATATGAATGTACATCACATCATGAATGAATTCTTGTATTGTCAATAAATTGTAATCTATCTCTTTGACTTGATAGTGTAATTCAATGAATGTTAATTTTATCTCCTTTTACTTGATAATGCAGTTGCAGTTACTTTATTTACTACTACTTTAACCTATATTTCAGTTATGTTTGTGTTATGGAATTTCGGTACTTTACACTCAAGGAGTGCTACAAGAAGGATGTAGGTTATTTACATGTTTTAGATTTTATGTAGTTGTGTTACATGCCTTCTCCAAGTTTCTATATTCCTAAACCAAGCTTCTACAAGACTGTCATGTGTTAATGGACTGCTACAAAAAATGTGACAAAGACTATGTATTATGCTACATGACCTGTGTGTTATACTATAGGGATTGTGTATTATTGGTACATGAATTATGTGTTTTAAAATGTAATGCCTAGTGATAGGTTGCAACATGACCTACTATAGATAGTCACAATGAGTTATATGTTGGACTAATTAGATAACACAATTATTATTGAAAGAAATATAATCACTTATATTTGGATGTGTCATAATCTTATGCAAATTTCCAACAATTGTTTTCCCTATTCCTAATTAATTGTCTTTCTATTAATGAGGTGATTTTCATCTTAGTGGCACTATTGGGTTGATTTCCTTCATGCAACTGTTATTACTTCCTACAATATAGTTGATATGTAGAGGTTTTCAACAATTTGTGGTAGACTTTTACACCTAGTGGTTGACTATATGAATGTGCTATTATTAGATGGCCCATTTACTTCCCTATCATGACTTCTAACATTCCTTTGTTTGTAGTGATTGATTTACTACTCATTTGGGATGTTTTCCTATTTTCTAGGACAACATGACATTGATTCAAAACTTTCCATTGGTCATTGTTCAACCTTAATGGGACTATTTTAGCTCTAGCTACATGTTTTCTTCTAGCTAGTAGTTTATCTATGACATTTTCCTTCTTGTTGGGCCTATGAACTCAACAACCCATTGAGGGTTTGAACCTTAGTGGATTTGTCAACATGCCATGCTTTTAACCATCACACCACACCATTAATAACATGTATATATGTATTATAAACACACACACACACACACACATCTCAATGGTAACCGAGATGACTTGCCATGGAGATTACCTCTAGCAATCGTGTCTCAATTGTAAACATTTGATTTATTGAAAGGGTTGGGGCCCTCTCCCCTCTAGCTTATCATTGTGTGTGTGTGTGTTGCGTGTGTGCATGTGTGTGTACATGTCTCTGTGTGTGAGTGCGTGCATGTGTGTGCCTCTGTGTGTGTGCACCTGTGTGTGTGTGTGTGTGTGTGTGTGTGTGTGTGTGTGTGTGTGTAAAATTAATTTTAAAACTATTGGGGGTTATCTAGTTCTCAATAAAACTATTGTGTGTGCGCGTGTGTGGGCAGGTGTGTGTGTGTGTGTGAAATTAATTTTATAACTATTGTGGGTTATCTAGTTCTCAATAAAACCACAAAAGATCAATTCTTACCAAATAATTCTATAAAAGATGAAGTTGAATTTAAGATCTAATGGAAATTAGTGCATGCACACACATATACACATATTTTTAAAATTTTAATGAAATTGATAGATATATGGATTAAACGTTGAATTTAAGATCCAAGGCAAATTGACACTTACACACACAGATACACATATTTTTTCAAAATTTTAATGAAATTGGTGTGCGTGTGCGCACGCGTGTGTGTGCGTGAAATCTATTGGAGAGTTCTTTAACACTAAATAAAACCATAAAAAATCAAGTCTTACCAAATAATTCCATAAAAAAATAAGATTGAATTCAAAAAAACCATAAGAGATCACATCTTACCAAATAACTCCATAAAACACGAGGTTAAATTTAAAATGTAAATAAAATTGAGAAAATGATATAACTAAAACCAAAAAAAGAATAGACTTCATTCAATAGTAAAAAGGATGTTTCTTATCTTATAGAAAACCAAAACCAAGACTAAAACTAAAACTGAAAGTTCAATTTCAATTAATTACATACTTATAATCTCTCTTTGACACCCAATGAAGGCTCATACTTATAATCTCACTCTAATACTTATAATCTCATTTTGGTGCCCAATGAAAACTCATAATCTCACTTTGATACTTATAATCTCATTTTCATACTTATAATCCCCCCTCAAGACTCCTTTTGACAATTTTATCACAGTTCCTTATATATACCATGGAAAAGGTAAGGCTCTATCTTGGCCTTCATTTTTAGCCTAACCATGAATGACAACAAGTTTCCGAATGACAGCGAGGTGTATGGCACAATGGCCAAGGATTACACAGAGCTGAGGCCCCACTATCCCCCTGAGCTTTTCTCTTTCCTTTCTTCCCTCACTGCCCACCATGATCTCGCTTGGGATGTGGGCACAGGCACTGGCCAAGCCGCCATTGAGGCAACTTCTTTATCTTTCTCACACCTTTTCTCTTTATCTTTGTCACATTATTCTCATTCTCTAATGATGATGTGTGTTAATGGTAAAGCAGGTATCAAAGTACTACCAGAAAGTGGTGGCCACAGACACAAGTGAGCAGCAGCTCCAACACGCAGAGCAGCGCCCCAACATAACCTACGCCGTGACGGCGCCGTCAATGACCGACCAATAACTCCACTCCATCGTCGTCCCCGACTCCTCCGTCGACCTTTGTGAAGTTCTTTCTGAAATCATAAAAAAGAGACGTATTGCATTCTATCTTGCCCTTTGTGCATTTAGTAGAGATAAAGTTTGTGAAATAGTAATTATTTTTGTCAATCAGTACAATAGAGTTGACAATAGAGTTGTGGGAATATGTTTAGTTGAAAGTTTAAATAGCTCCAAATTAAATGTATGGCAACATGTTTTTTGGATGGACAATGTGATTGACCACATTGTATTTGTAGCAGGCATGAGTTTTCCACAGTCCATGACAATAGTAAATTAGAATGCTTCTGGATACAACTGTAGTGAAGCACTCTAATTTACTACATTGTATTTGGTTTGTACTAGCCATTTGATAGTGAAATTGTATTTGGAGTGAAGGTTAGTGGCTATTGGATTGCATAAATTGTGCATTATTGTCGTAATTGCGAGTCATTAATCGTTTTTGACTTAAATTGTTGTTAGTCATTTTTTACACTGAGGTAAGAAATGATATTAGATAATAGTGCATTGTATCAATAAGTTCGAGTCATTAATCATAAACAACTTCAATTATTGCTAGTTATTTTAAAACAAAAGTGATGAAGTGAGATTAGACAGTAAATATAACATCACCAAGTGCGTGAATCATTTTTTGTAGACATGTAATTACTTGTTGGTGAGTTGCTAGTTGAAATTACATTTGAGGTGATGATAGTAATAATTGGGTTGTATTAATTGTGCATAACTATATTTAGTGTAACTCTTTTTTCCAAAAAATCAATAAATTAAATAGACTTATTAGATATGATTTAAAAAATATTGTATAGAATAATGTACATGTAGTCCGAGCTCTATTGGATGCACTCCAAGCTTTGTGGATTGAATCTACACCTTTCATGTTTGAAAATTTGTACAACTTTAGTGAACACCAAATAAACATGACTTAGAGTAGTTCTTGTGTAATATAAACCATAGACAACTTAAAATGTCATGTAACAAAAGTAATAGTCAGTTAAATTTATTATTGTTTTGTTGGAGAAAAGAATGAGCCAAATTAGGTTCTTTGATTATGTGAACACTTGCCTTTCTACAATAATCCTTGTGAATATTATGCATGTCTAACAAATATCCTAATATTTAAAAAAGTCACAACACCAAAATTAAATTATCAAAAATACATAAAGTGCCTACTTATAAACTATTAAAAAACAAATAATGTCTATTAAAATTAGCATATAAAAATGAGGATTAAGATAAAATGCAAAATAAACTAGACCATCCTTGACAAATCTCAAGATTCGTAATCATTATTGGTTGAGTAATTCAAAGTCAGGGGAATCTTTCAATATAAAAATAAATATAATCAGTCTATAGAAAAGAAAATTGTGCACACAATCATGAGGTTGGGAGAGCTCCCGAATATGCTGAAATTGCCGATACTCCCGAATGTGTTTGGCCCTAGGGTTTCTGCGCGAACTGTTGTTTCAAATGGAAAAGCTTCTCTCAGTGCTTCCATGGCAAGGGTTTTGGCTGCGAAGGTCGCCAATGACTCGGGATCATGGAGCTATACAGATTTGTGGGGTTTTGGTTGCGAAGGTCGCCAATGACTCAGGATCAGTATCTGTGTTGACACATAGATACTGAGAGTGTCATCACCTTTATCTATGAAAGTTGGTGTGCATCACAATGTGACACGCTTACACAAACACAAGTGGAAGACTTAAAAAGTGGAGAAGTAAAAAAAAGAGTACACATAAGGATAGTGATGCAAGTCATGTGTTAAACTCTAAGCTAACAAGATAGGGGAGATATGATCTCACTCTAATCTTAACCCATAAACAATCATGCTTACCACCAAGTATAAGAAATTTATGTAACTAGAGTAAATGATTCATTAACCTTAATTAATGTCTCTACTAATAATATAAGTAAATTTAATAAGAAATTAGGATGGTTTATCTCTTTTCTATACATTAAAATAAAATAAATGAAATTAACATAATCACTTAATTATCACTATGTAAGTATAGGAGAGAAGGAACATAACATGATATAACCTATGTTAATTAATTTTCTCTTTTAATAATAAAGACATAAATAAGAAAATAATAGATAGATAGCTAGTTCAATATACATCCTAGACTATCATATTTTTAACTAATAAATAAAATACTCAAGAGACATAAATAGGTTAAAAGATTACTACACAGGCAAATTTCAACTCACAAGTTCTAAAGTACAAGGCAATATATCATAATGAAAATGACGTCTATTTTATTATTAGATACTTACAAATTTGAGTGTGGTTAACTAGAATAAATTTAATCTTTTTAAACATATAATTGAAAACATAATCAAACATAGGAATAAATTTCACTTTCTAAATTTGGGGAATCAACTTCATCAACACTTTAAATCAATGCTTGAGAAAAGATTATACCTATATAAATAGTGCAAAATATTATCTCATGAAATATCTATTGAGTTTATTCAAGTTAAAATGGATACAAGTCTAAGGTTATACGATATTGTAAAATTCTCTTGAATGTTGTCATCGATAATGCTACACACTTTTCCACATTTAAAGAGTTGTTGGAGTATTGTTTTGAATATGGTATTACATTGGTTGAGATTTAGAAGAATCTATGGAAGATCACAAAAGTAGATAAATCTTCTAGAGAAGAGAAGACCTATAGAGATAACCTTAAACTGTAAGCAATAAAAAGATGCATGGGCCTACATGGTAATCTTATGATGAGCTATGATCCTAAACACGTACATATAAGTGTGTATATAAGACCTCTTAGCATGTGTTCTTCTTGGTGACACATGGATTGGACTCTCTTTTCGCTTTCCTCCTTTGTTTTCCCCTTTGCTAATTAGTGCAATGTTGTCCTTTCTTCATTCGTCCTTTGACGATTCTTTGTTTTCTTTACTTTCTAGCATTGTCATAAGACCTATTAGTGTTGTTTCCTAGGGAACCTTCGTCTTGTTGACCTTTTTCATCATTTTCAAGCCTCTAGAGGCCTTGAACTGACATATTAATTCCATCCCCAATCCCAATTTCTGTGCACCTTTCTTTCTGACTTGGTCACCCCTATTATTTTTTGGTTGCCCCCTGGCGACCACCCCTTCTGGCATCTTTTTGGCAAAACAGAGTTACCAAGTGTCTTCTTCAGCCTCCCAGGTCCCCTCTCCACCCTCAGTTTTCACCTAAACTCTTGTTTGACCTTGGTCACCCCCCTTTTGACCCTAGTCGCCCCCTGAGCAACCACCCTGCGAATATGAGCGACCTTGTTGTGTTTTCTTCCATGGTTTTACTTTGAGTTTGAGCTTGAAAAAGTGTCATTTTTGCTCCAATTTGCATGAGATTTTGACCCTATTTGAGAGTCATCTATTCTTAACCTTTCAATCAACTTTGATCATGCAAATTTAGCTTAGTTGAACTATAATTAACTCCTCCCTCTCTCATACTAACTCCATTTTCTCTTCTGTGATAAGCTTTCAAGCTCACTTCATTGCCCAATCAGTCCAGTTCACTAAGCAATCAATTGAGTTAAATCTCTAATCAATCCCACCCTTCATTCCTCATTCCAACCTACAAATACCCCCCTCCTCCAAGCAATAGAGGAGGCAAATTCATTGTTGCAATCCCATTTTGCTTAGTTTTTTCTCTCCCTTAGCATTTTCATGCTCGCACAAGACTTATGAGCCTTTTGCTTTTTGCTATTTTTCCCAAGCTTTCCAAAAAGCTTCATAGAACGTTGTTATGCTAGCCATTTTGCAAGCTCGAATGCTTCCATTCAAGTTTTCATAGCTTCCATCTAAGCTTTTTCAAGCTCTTGTTTGAATTATTTATCATCCAATCCATGTCTCCAAGAGGAGTACCTCACTGCTGCAAAGGAAGGGAAGGTTGCTATAAGGATCTTTGAGGATACACTAGGCTCACGTGCCTTCAATTACAGGTTCCTTCATATTTTTTTGTACTAATTAGATAACAAAAATCTTGCTATTGGGAATAGTAATTTAATTATTACAATTTCCTTGATAAGCTAGTTAGTTTGCTTTAATTAGTTTATTTTCAAGTAATTGCATTGTTAGATTAGCTTTTCAATTTTGTATTTTTATTTATTATATTAATTTGAAAAGACCTTTGAAAACACAAAAACATAGATCAATTGCATTAGGTAAAATCATCGTTAATTGCATTCATATTTGATTTCCTAGATTAATTAATTTACTTTCATTCCAAAAACCAAAAAAAAACAAAAACATCACTTGCATGCATTTAGTTGCATTCATTCAAAAACATAAAAAATACCAAAAACAATAGAAAACTAGAAAAACTAAAACAAACAAGTGCAAAATCCCTCAATCCCATCATGAGGTCAATCAATTCTAGCAAAAAAAACCTTACGTCATCACTCTAAGTCAACGCAAATCAACTCATAGTAAACTCTAGCCAACTCTCTCTATTTAAGCATACAATGTGCCTTGGGCTTAGAGGTGAGTGGGTGAGGGTGATCCTAGAGCAGATTAAAGCAATCCATCACATGCCTCAACAAGTGCAATTGACAATTCAAGAACAAGAACATGGGTTTAGAATGTTTGAACAAAGACATCGTATCCAACAACTCCTTCAAGTAGGAGAGGAAAGATTCTGATGCATAAGACTCATAAACATTTACAACAGACAACTAAATAGACGTTGGAATCTTGAAAACCCAAACAGGATATTGGTGACTAGTGACCCTTTGGGTCATCATTATCTCCACAACTACGGTCATGGAACACAACTTAGCAAACAATCCGTAGGACTGGTCGACCATTCTCTACGAAGTCCATCTCTCAAGTGAGCAGGACCGCCCCCGTGTCTCGCCTCCTCTCGATTGGCTTCTACCACGAGAGAGAGAGAGAGAGAGAGAGAGAGAGAGAGAGAGAGAGAGAGAGAGAGAGTAATGGAGGTTCGCACGTGGCAAGGAGAAGGGTCCATGTGCTCCATCAAGGCTGACTTGACTGCCCCGAGCTACTGAGTCAAGTTTTGAAGTGTACATTAACCACCATCATCTCTTTGCTACAACATGAACTTGTCATTAGATTAGTTGATGATAAGACATCTACCACTATGGTTGCAACGATAGTTGTTTATTACTAAATTAATAATAAAATCTTTAAATTATCAACATAAATTATAAAATACTTATGAACATGTAATAGATATTTAATTTATGAAAATTCAAGGAATAGACAACACTTGCAAGAGTGTACATGAACTATATTGTTCCTACTCTTTCCATTCCTATGCAAGAGTGTTCATTTAAGGGTCCATATTGATTAAAACATTTGGTCATTTTTTAATTTATATGTGGAATAATTAAAATGACAATATATAGTATAAATATGTTACAAGACTTAATCCTATAACCATGAGTACTATATCAACAATAGGATGGGCTGCTCAACTACTGGCTCCTATTGTTGATATAGTACTCATGGTTATTGTTGATATAAAGGTTAGAGATAACAAGATTCATGGTTACCCATCTTTAGGTTGCTTCTACCATTATTGCACATGATACATATGGTTAAGACTAGTGATAGTATTCCTTCTATATATGTCATGATGTTCTTGCTCATATGGCCTATACATCACAATGTCCTACTTTTCATGGTAGGCCACCTTTATCTACTCTCGTACCTACTTTTCATGCATTTACTAGATCACATACTTGAAATGCACCTAAGGGGTATGATGTGATTGATCAAATTACAAATACATGCTAAGATATAGATTAAGAACCTAATGTTTTCATCTAAAATCTATATAGATGTATTGAAACAAGCTCTCAAACTAAGATAATAGTACCATTTGATGTAATTCCTTATGAGTTTAGCATTATCTTTAAAATAATTCACCAAGAAAGATTCAAAGGTTCTTTTACATTTCATGAGTTACCTCCTCCCCAATTTGTTCAAGAGCATGGACCATTATACATCATAGTTAAATATGGTGACATTCAAATGAAAAAAGCTCTATTTGACAACAAATTTAGATTAAATATTTGTAACAAATATTTTGGATATCCAAGTATGGTTGATTTTAGTAGCTTACCAAAATCTAAGGCCACGATATAAAGTATTTGATAATATGGTCCAAATTTCTCTATGTTATATCATTGTACCCATCACTTTAAGCCTTGTCACACTGGAACTACAATGTTCCATGTGATACCTTACACTTTGGTATAAGGTTTAATTAATGAAAGTACACTTCATGTTTTCACAAACACTTCTATTGAATCTAGGAGAAAGAGATGGATATTACCATATATTCCTATTGATTTCTTTTCATTTCATCAATAAAACACAATAGAAGGAGGAGAATAATATTATTATCATGCACACATGAGTGATTCCATTCTTTTCTTAAGTAAGATAGCATTAGAGAGATGTTAATTACATTCATTCTCCTTATCTAATCACATAA
Source organism: Cunninghamia lanceolata (assembly GCA_027924645.1). Lineage (NCBI taxonomy): Eukaryota > Viridiplantae > Streptophyta > Pinopsida > Cupressales > Cupressaceae > Cunninghamia > Cunninghamia lanceolata. The sequence goes on from BSBN01000484.1 coordinate 814,976, forward strand.
GCATACAAAAATGATTTCCTTTCTATTTAAATGATTTAATATCAAGAGAGATAGAGTAATTATGATACACACATTTATGGATCTTTAATCTACATAAGAAGCTATTCAATTATATAAAGAGGTAGGAAGAAAGCAATTTTCACTAGCATAGTGATAAAACAATTCCTTTCTCAAGGCCATTGTTAATCATAAACACACACACACACAATTACTATGCAAACATAAGTAACTTAATGCTTGACTCATAAATAAGATACCATAAGGTAAAAATGAACACTAGTCAACATTTCATTTTCTATTTATAAACATGCATAAGTTAATAACATCATCTTAAGTCATCCATGGACACATGCTATCATGGGTGGGTGTACTCTTAACACTGCATCAAAATTTAAAGTTCATTAGCAATAATAAGTGACATGACATGTCATGAAAGTTGATGGTAACTCTTATCAAATTTTCCATGTCATAGAAAAGTCTTAGATATATTGTAGTATCCTCTAATTGATTGACCACACCTTCTTCATTCAAAGAAGACACTCCTAGCTCTCATCCACAACTCATGCCAATCTTGAGGATGACTAGGATCCTTAGATATCATGACATCATGTAAGAAAGAATATGACAAAGTTGATACACATTCTACTATTACTCCTTTACACATGGAACTTACTACAAATGAACAACCACCTTTGGCTTTTATCAAGATACTTCTCACAATGAAGGTGTCTCTACTCATGGTTCCCAAACTAGTGTTGACTTGATTCCCAATTTATCATCTTCTAAACTAACTAGTAAATATGCTAAAGCATTTGTTATCTTATAGAAATTAGGATATGACGGAAAAGGCTTAGATTTAAAACAAGGAATAGTAGAACCCATTCAATCAACACAAAAGCAAGACACCAAGGGTATAGGTTATTTGCTTAAGTTAAAGATAAAAATTCTAAAGAATCACCAAAAATAATCTTTCAATCATCATGCATGGTCAACCATGGTAAAAATATAAAACTAATGCATCCCAAATTGATTTATAATGCATTGTTTTAAGATAAATTTACTAATAATGAGGCATTGATTGATTATTTAGAGCATTTTATGTTCGACTATTTGGTCATTTGTGTTGGATAAAAAGGTTAGAGATAACAAGATTCATGGTTACCAAAAGGTATTGAGATAATTAAGGTTGCATATAAGTTAAATATTTTAAATAAGAATATGATGTTGTTCTAATAACAAGTGAAATTTTTTTGTTCAACTACTCAAGATTTCATGATAAAGTTTTGGTTGAACCTTTAAAAATTCATTTTAAGGACACTTCTCACTAGACGTGATGATGTGGTGAGTTGTGTAATGAGTCACACCTCGAAACCTTAGTTGTAGATAGTTAAGAGTCCATACTACATTTCTAAAAAAAATAGAGGTCCTATGATATTCCATGTAATTGCTATATGGTTGCAAAGTTAGGTGTACTATAGACATTTTAAAATAGACATTTCTAATTTAGAAATTAGGGTTTTAAATAGATAGTTTAGGATTTAAAATTTATAGCTTAGGGTTTCACATCCATGCATTTTAGGGTTTTAATAAACATTTTAGGTTTTCAAAATAGATCATTTAGGGTTTAATTTTTAGAAATTAAAGCTCCCTAGTTTAATTTAGGGTTTAATTTTTAGAAAATTTAAGGTACCATATTACAATTTTTCAATTATACCATAAATGAAGTTAAAATACATTAAACTTAAAGCTTTGGTTTTCATAAGTACCTGGTAAAATGATAATTTTCTTGTCCTACTACCTGTCCATGTTAGCGACAACTCTCTGTAGACCTTTGTTTGAAGCCACATGTCATAATGGGGAGAGAAATGAGCTAGTTGAATGCCGAGCAAGCCATCCTTGAAGGGTCCTATTTGGGTTTGTTTGCAAGCTGCCTAGAATGTTGAAAAGGGTTGAAAGCGAAATGACAGACAAAAATGTCATTTCACTTGAATATAATGTCTTAAAAAATAATAAAATAATGCCTTTGTTCGAAGGCATTATTTTATTGTTTCCAAATTAATAAAAAGATACCTTCGAACGAAGTGCTTCGAAGAAATATCTTAAAATGAAGCTACTTTCATTTAAAGAAATGTCTTCAAACGAAGTAGTTTCCTAATTAGTCGACAGACTTTTATATGTGAGCATTATAGTGCTCAAAATTGTCTCACGCTGTAAAAAAATTCACGCTAGAAAATTTTCTAAAGTCATCGGTTGATCCTATCGGCATATTCCTTGAACCTCCTATGTGTGCAAGTGTTAGTTTTATGCCACATTTGACTAGCAAAATCTAATGTACCAAGTTTAAGACTCACTATTGTGTGTTTATCCTTGGATGTGTCATAATCTCATGCAAATCTCCAACAACTATTTTCCCTTATGCTAACTAATTGTCTTTCTATACATGTGGTGATTTTTGCCTTGGTGGTAGGGTCAATTTCCTTCATGTGACTATTATGGCTTCTTGCAATATAGTCACAGTTACTTATATATATCCGGGAAAAGGTAGAACTCTATCTTATCGATGAGCGACCAACAACTCCACTCCGTCGACCTCGTCACCGCCGCCACGGCCGTCGACTGGGTTGACTTGGATAAATTCTACCCGCAGGTAAAGCGCGTGTTAAAGAAGCCCGGCGGCGTGATTGCCGTGTGGTCGTACTTGAGTCCCACCGTAGATCCACCATTGGATGCCGTTTATGAGCGATATTTTCGCAGAGTTTATCCGTTTGTCCATCCGAATGCGAAATTGGTGGTCGACAATTATAAGACTTTGCCGTTTCCGTTCACACAAGTGCAGCCAATAAAAATGGAGATTGAAGAGCAAAGGACGTTTTATGAGTATTTGGGATTTTTCAGAACGAGATCTTCTTTGGTGGGCAGGGAAGAAATCTTAAACGAGGAGTTTGCCGCAGAATTTGAGGCTGCGTGGGGAGCTTCGCGCCATGTGACCAAGGCCGTAAAGTTTCCGCTCTGCTTTAAGATTGGTAAGGTCTGAAACAAAGCAAAGATTCTGTTAATAAACGGTGGATGATCCACAGGTAACCTGTGATGTTAATCATATGGTTTAGTGATATCCCTTTGTTTGCTGTCAGGCTTTAAATATGACAGCGATAGTCACATGGCTTGTAAAGTTTTTCCTCTAAGCATAACAAGAGATGCATTGCCTTGGTTCCTGCCACACATTAATTTGTGGATTTAGTAGAGATAATGGCACACATTAATTTTCAGATTTAGTAGAGATAAAGATTGTGAAATAGTAATTTTTTTTGTCAAGAGGATAATAGAGTTGTTGGAATATGTGTAGTTGAAAGTTTAAATAGCTCCAAATTAAAGGTATGACAATATGATTTTTGGATTGACAATGTGTTTGATCAATCCATTGGTCATTGTTCAACCTTGATGAGACTATTTTAACTCTAGCTACATGTTTTCTTCTAGCTAGTAGTCTATTTATGACATTTTCCTTCTTGTTGGACCTATGAGCTCAAGGGCCCAATGAGGGTTTGAACCTTAGTGGATTTGTCAACATGTCATGCTTTTAACCGTCACCACACCCTTAACATGTATATATGTATTATAAACACACACACACACACACACACACACGTCTCAATGGTGATCGAGACGGCTTGCCATGGAGATTCCCTCTGGTAATCGTGTCTCAATTGTAAACATTTGATTTATTGATATATTGAAAGGGTAGGGGCCCTCTCCCCTCTAGCTTATCAATATGTGTGTGTGTTAAAACATACATGAGTGTATATTTGTGTGTGTGCGTGATATAACATGTGTGTATATATATACACACACATGTTTGTATATATAATATATACACATATATGTATATATATCTTTCTCTTTGTGTGTGTGCGTGCGCGCGCGTGTGTGCGTGGGTGTGCGTTCCTCTGTGTGTGTATAAAATTAATTTTATAACTATCGGAGGTTATCTAGCTCTCAATAAAACTATTGTGTGTGTGTGTGTGTGTGTGTGTGTGTGTGTGTGTGTGTGTGAAATTAATTTTAAAACTATTGGGGGTTATCTAGATCTCAATAAACCACAAAAGATCAATTCTTACCAAATAATTCTATAAAAGATAAAGTTGAATTTAAGATCTAAGGGAAATTGGCACGTGCACACACACATACACATACACATACACATATATTTTCAAAATTTTAATGAAATCGATATGTGTGTGTGTGAAAACTATTTGAGAGTTATTTAACACTAAATAAAACCATAAAAAATCAAGTCTTACCAAAAAATTTCATAAAAAATAAGATTGAATTCAAAAAATCACTAGAGATCAGTTCTTACCAAATAACTCTATTAAAGACGAAGTAAATAAAATTGACAAAATGATATAACTAAGACCAAAAAAAGGATGGACTTCATTGAATAACAAAGAGGATGTTTCTTATCTTGTAGAAAACCAAAACCAAAACTAAAATTAAAACTGAAAGTTTAATTTCAATTGATTACATTATAATCTGACTTTGGGGTACTTATAATCTCACTTTGGAGGCCAATAAAGACTCATACTTAGAATCTCAAATTACGGGTCAATGAAGACTCCTTATCACAATTTTATCACAGTTCCTTATACCATGGAAAAGGTAAGGTTCTATCTTGTCCTTCAATTTAAGCCTAACCATGAATGACAATAAGTTTCCGAATGTAAGAGAGGTGTATGGTACAGTGGCCAAGGATTACGCAGAGCTCAGGCCCCGCTATCCGCCTGAGCTTTTCTCCTTCCTTTCTTCCCTCACTCCACACCATCATCTCGCCTGGGATGTGGGCACAGGCTCTGGCCAAGCCGCCATTGAGGCAACTTCTTTATCTTCAAAACATCTATTCTCTTTATCTTTGTCACACTTATTCTATTTCTCTGATTTGTGTTAATGGTAAAGCAGATATCAAAGTACTACCAGAAGGTGGTGGCCACAGACACAAGTGAGCAGCAGCTCCAACATGCAGAGCAGCACCCCAACATAACCTACGCCGTGACGGCGCCGTCAATGAGCGACCAACAACTCCACTCCATCGTCGGCCCCGATTCCTCCGTCGACCTCGTCACCGTCGCTACGGCCGTCCACTGGTTCGATTTGGATAAATTTTACCCGCAGGTAAAGCGTGTGTTGAAGAAGCCCGGCGGCGTGATTGCCGTGTGGTCGTACTTGAGTCCCACCGTAGATCCACCAGTGGACGCCGTTTATGAGCGTTTTTTTCGCAGAGTTTATCCGTTTTTTCCTCCGGCTGCGAAATTGGTGGTCGACAATTATGAGACTTTGCCGTTTCCGTTCACACAAGTGCAGCCAATAAAAATGGAGATTGAGGAGCAGAGGACGCTTGATCAGTATTTGGGAATTTTCAAAACGAGTTCTGGTTTGGTGGGCAGGGAAGAAATCTTAAACGAGGAGTTTGCCTCTGAATTTGAGGCGGCGTGGGGAGCTCCGCGCCATGTGACCAAGGCTGTAAAGTTTCCGCTCTGCTTTAAGATTGGTAAGGTTTGAAACAAAGCAAAGATTCTGTTAGTAGACGGTGGATGATCCACAGGTAACCTGTGAGCTTTACTGGTGATGTTTATTTTATTTTAATATGTTTTTAAGTGTCTTATTATATGTTAAGCATATGGTTTGGTGATATTCCTTTGGGTACTGTGAGGCTTTAAATATGACAGCGATAGTCACATGGCTGTGGAAAGTTTTTCCTGAAATCATAGCAACAGATGTATTGCGTTAGGTTCTTTCACAAATTAGTTTGTACATATAGTAGAGAAAAAGATTGTGAAATAGTAACTAGCACTTCCATCAAAAGAGGTATAATGGTTTTGTTAATTGTAATTTGTATAGAATGTTTTATGATTTTGCAAGTAGTAGTAGGGGAAGAGAGTAACATATCATTTATAAGAGGTTTGTAGTTATAAGAGGTTTGTAGTTGAATTCATAAATATTTTATTGCAGAAACGATAGACAAATCTATGTGATTGTCAAGTATCCACCTACACAACAAAAAGGTTTGAATGAGTTAGTTGAGAATAGATATTTTTTAAGACATATATTATGAATTGGCGATTGAGAAATTAAATCAAAAAGTTGAGTGGAAGAGATTGGATTGACATTTGCATACCTCATTTTTTATACGGAGAGTAATTGTAACTGAGCTTTTGATAACTGTGTATGGATTGTTTTGCATTCTAGAGTATGACTCGAAGAAGAATATTGGTTCAATACAGAGGCCATTTATTGATTTCACTCTCGATATAGCTATTTTATCAATATTGTTGTTGCCTTATGCAGTGTTAGGGCTTGGGATTTATGCATAGTAATTGCCCATGCCATGGATAGTGGTATTTGGCTACATTACTGTTGACTTTCTAAGTCATCATTTGAGGTTTTGCTAGTTATTCTAGCCTATTACATGTCCTAGAGCTCAACTTGTTATTTTGAACCTAAAACATTTTCTTTTTCACACTTTCAAGTCTATAAAAGTTCAAGGTAAGGTTTGTCATGTTAATGTATTAGGATGTTCTAGAGTACTATAAAAGTTCAAGGTAAGGTTTGTCATGTTAATGTATTAGGATGTTCTAGAGTATTCCAAAAGGCTTAAAATTCCCCAAAAGGCCTTAAAAGCACGTACACAAGAAGGGAGGGAGTTTTTAGTTGAAAAAGTGTAAGTTTTTTAGGTTGACAGGTTTCTTTTAAGTCATTTGGAAGAAAGTCTTAAGAATGACAGGTGTGAAGACCTTCATCAGTTGGAAGGCCATTGAAAGGCCACGAGGATTAAAGAGAAAGGTTTGTGAAACCTTAAGACCCTGCATAAACTTAGAGAAACTTCATGGAACCTAGTTCTTAAAGGGGCTCTCATGGTGAGTGATGTCAAACTGTTTTGCAAAGTCTATGAGTCTATTGAAATACCCAATTAAACACAAAGTCTATATAGTTTTATTAGGTCTGTCAAGTCAATTCAAGAGTCTATAAAGCCCTAGAAGTCATACCTAAAGAAGCAGAGACATAGTACATATACTATGATGTGGTTTGATGATGGAGGCCCATTGAAGAAGAGTGAAGAACTGGGCAATGAGGAAGGTGATGCTTACTTGGATGTTGCTGTTGATAGTTGCATGTTGTCAAGAGTTCACGGGATGAAGTGAAGTGGGAAGGGTGCTCATAGGCTACACCATCATATCAAGTTTCCTTCCAAAATAAATCCAATGACAAATATCATATACAGGGACTGTTCTTTAGAATGTTATGGCATGCAAAGAATTCATACAGTGGAAATGAACTTGTGTGCAACTAAGCTTCTTGGCATGTCTCATTTCATTGCAGAGTTTTCTTTCAAATTTGATTCAAGTCTGTACAAATGAAAGCATGGTTTCTGAAGTTGTGAGACACATCAGTGAAAACAGGGCACTCTCTATGAAGATCACATTCCATTTGAAATACCCAATTAAACACAAAGTCTGTACAGTTTATTAGTTCTGTCAAGTCATTTCAAGAGTCTATAAAGCCCTAGAATTCATACGTAAAGAAGCAGAGACATATTGAAGTAGGAAGGGTGTTCATAGGCTACACCATCATATCAAGTTTCCTTCCAACATAAATCCCATGAGAAATATCATATACAGGCAGTGTTCTTTATAATGTTATGGCATGCAAAGAATTTATACGGTGGAGATGAAGTTGTGTGCAGCTAAGCTTCTTGGCATATCTCATTTCATTGCAGAGTTTTTTTTCAAATTTGATTCAAATCTGTACAAATGACAGCATGGTTTCTGAAGTTGTGAGACACATCAATGAAAACGGGGCACTCTCTATGAAGATCACATTCCATTTGAATGAATATGCGATTCAGTTGAGGGTGTTCCAGTTTCCATTGTGTTATTGGAATCTTCAGATTCTCTATCTCATCTTGTCTAGTCATTCTCCTTTTATAGAAAGCCACACATGGGTTTTGTGAGCTAGCTTGCTATTGGAAAATGACCAGCCCATGTGGAGACTATGAACATTATCTAGTTTGGCACAATAATAAGACTGGCGTTGGCCAACAAAATGAAGAATGATAACAATATGAACAAGGCTTAAATTGAATATTGGCTAGGGCTCCAAATTGATTCATGGATTTAAAATAGGCAACATCAAGGGATTGGCTATGCATATAATTTAAATCTGATATTTTGTAAGGAAAACTAGATATTGTTATTTTGTTTGATAGCTCTGTCATATAATTTTTTATATAATTTAATCCTATCTTCATTGTAAAAATGCCAAATAAGTAATTTAAATGTGATTTATAAACAAAAGAATGGTAAATAAAAGAATACTACCTTTAAACTGTGTCTTCTGCAGTTACTTAGAACTTTGCTGAACTCTATGAAGATTATTGTTGTCAATCGTTGTCAAAGAAATACAGTGGTAAATTTAGAAGTATTTTTAACAAACGCTCATAGTTATAGTTTTTTTACTCTGGGACGGTGTGTGGTGGCAGGACATGGAAGTTAAAATTTAATAAATGTAGAGTTTTTACTAATGGTAGGTCATATAAATGAATGAATTAAATGTTTTTATGCCACACAGGTGGGAGGCGTTGTTTCAATCAACAAATATTTGATTTTAATGTTCATAGGGATGCAAACTTGAACATGTGGATAATGTCTATCGACATTAACAATTTTAACGAGTAAAAAATTGATTTCCAACAACTGAAGGAAATTTGTCTCACGCCGTGAAAAAGTTGGCCGGAAATTTTGGAATTTTAAAGTCATGGTCCTACCTGCCTGCGATCCCTATCTAGACCACTCTGTTGATGTTCTTCCCGGTACTCAATATAGCCTATGGGCTAATTATTTTTGAATAAAATGCGAAGATTACATCAGCTAAAGGCAGCAGAGAGCTGCCAGAATAATACAGCAGAAGCCCAAACAAATATAGGCTGCAAACACATAGCAGTTCAGTACAGCAATAAGCCAAATAAAACATAGCATATCCATATCAGAAGAAGTAAATACTATAACAGTCCTGTAGGATAGAAGTTGAGTCACAGAAACTGATCAAGCAGCAAAAGGACTGGTCCCCATTCTGTAACAAAAATCAAGTACTTCAGCAACCATCCTGTAGCATTGAAAGGAAGACCTTGGAACAGCAGACCTTGATCTATGTCAGAGGAATCAGCAGACTTCGGGGAAACTGGAGTTGTTGACGATGACAGTAGTGCACTTTCCATACCCAAACTGTCCAAAAAGCTGCTGACGATAACAGCAACTATGTTACTAAAAACGAGAAACGAAAACGACAATGTGACGAGAAATGGAGTATTTAGAGATTGCGTATAAGATTTTATATACATATACATTTTTAAAAATATAATTATAAAAATTAAAAATATATATTTATATTTAAAATATGTTTCTAAATTAATTTAAAAAAAAACCCAAAAATTATAAAAATAATTATATATTCCAACTTGAATTACTATTTCTATTAAAATAAGAATAAGAATAAATAAAAATACATTTTAAGAAAACAAAACAAATTCATATTAAAAAACACTGAGTAAATAAACAGAAACCCAAAAATCAAGTAACTTAGCAAAATTTTGTGAAAGTAAAGGAATAAAATAGAAACTCAAAAAACACAAGCGAAGGCGGAGGCTCAATTTATATTTAAAATTTTAAGAAGTTTTTAAAAATAAAATATGCAAAATGCAAAAATTAGAAGCAACGGCTAGAAACGCAATAGCAACCTTAGAAACGGTCGTTCGCAACGGAAACGTCGTTTCGCCATTTCGCAACAGAAACGGAACCCTACCGTTGCGTTTTTGGTAACATAGAACAGCAGTGCGCTGCTCAAGGAAGAAAAAGATGCTATAAGAGTGAATAACAACAAAAATCCAATCATATTGCATATCACCTGTCCATAAAGCTACTGACGATGAGGTCTATTGGACTTCTTTGGCATTTGGTTTTTCTGCAAGTGCGTCATTTGGAGTTTAATAAGCTGGAGTTGAGCACCTAAAGACACATCTTTCTTTGCAATCTTCTGTAACTACGCAAATAAAGATTCAATTCGAAGAAGCACGTCATAGTAAAGCCTTATAGTTCCTACTTCCTAAGGATATATGGAATTAGAAAAAATAGCATTACACCTGCTCTTCCAAATATGCATGAGAATAATCTGTCTAATAGAATTAGCAATTACATTGTGCAGTCTCACACCTAGCAGAGCTTCCTTCCATAGCAAATGATGTTCAAAAATCGATGGTAAGTCATTAAAAATGGCCTGCCATTGACTCTTGGCAAAATAACAATCCCAAAAAATATGTTTCATACTTTCCTGGTAATGACAAAATGGACATTTAGAAACCTAAATTTGAAAGAAAAATAAACTTTTTACCAACAAGTAGTTTACAATGCAAAATTTTCCAAGTCAAAACCTAAGCATCCGCATACAATTTAGATTTCCATATTTGTGCACTCAATTTAGCCCAAAATTTCTCATTGAATCTACATTTCCATTTAAGATTTAGTCAGGGATTAAGGTATAAACAAGAAAGCAGTTCCCTGTATATTCTTTTCAGAGGAAAAATAGTGAAATGGTAAGTTGAAAACCATCGTCAATCTTTAAGAAAATTGCAAATAGCAGGGGTGCACATTTTCATAGAAAGTTCTGCAAGAACCAGTGATTGGATGAAGATAAGAAATTGTTTGCACTTATTTTTTAAACCAAAACAAATTTTGACATCATGCCAAGGCACCTAGTCTAACACATTGAAGTCCCAAATATCACTAAAATATTGAATTCCTTTCTTAAACAAAAAATGTGCTTGCTTGGGAAAGCTAATGGCTACAAGTTGATCATGACATTGAATATGTTTATTCCACCATGTAGAAGACGAAGCAAAACTGAACGCATGTTAAAGAGAAGAATCCCTCCACTTGAGCATATGACATACACGTTGCCAGGCCTTCCACACAATTTGAAGTTGGGCTGCAACTCTGATTTTAAAAAAGGGAGCAAGGAGGATCTTATCACACCAATTGGTAGACTGCCATTTGTCTTTAGCAGAAGCATAATAAATTCAATGACGAACTAGAATTTTCCAAGGTTCCTCACCTTGGATCGCTCTGATAATCCATTTGACAGACAAACAAATTCCTTGCATTTTTGGATCAATAAGACCAAGGCCTCCTTTGTATTTGGGTTGAATACAATGTGTCCAAGAAGTAGCCTTGAATCCAGAACTACCATCCCATTTGGACCACAAAAATTGACGAATAATTTTATTCAGATCTTCATAGCCTTTGTTAGAAGGCATCCAACAAGACAAATAATAAACATGAGTAGCAATAAAGATTCTATTAGCAACTTGGATTTTACCAGCCAAAGATAAAAACTTATTGCCCCAATTAAAAAGTTTGTTCTTGAGTCTATCCATGAACCACTTCCACATATCTGAAAGGGAAACTCCTTGCTCATAAACTGATTTTTTGCTGATTCAACCTGGACCCATTCCTCAGAGGACAATAGAGTTGTTGGAATATGCCTAGTTGAAAGTTTAAATAGATCCAAATTTTAAGTATGGAAACATGATTTTTGGATCAACAATGTGCTTGACCACATTGTATTTGGTTTGTACTTGATAGTTGAAATTATATTTGGAGTGAAGGTTAGTGGCTAGGGGAAAAGACCCAATAGGTGAGAGTTCCAATGGTTGAGATAGTATATGTGCATTTAAGGCCCAATATTTATTGAAGTTTAGTACTAGTAGTTGTGACTTTAAGGTTGTTAGTGTTACTATAAGTACTAATAATTGAATGAAATGTGCCCTTTAGATTTAAAAAGCAACCAATCATGTGATGCCACATCAGTCCACCAACAAAACATGACTTAATGCACACCTATTGGTCCACCCTTTTTTGGGGGGAACTATTTGACACGTCAACAAAAAGCATGCTAATGTGACATCATATTTGATGATGTGGCCCTAAAAACTTAGTTATAAGCAGGGGTGTTGCCAAGTAAGCTATTGTAAATGAAAGAAAGCTACGTGTGTGGAAATTGCTTCCTACACTAATCTAATGAGGGGAGAGCTATGTAAATTCACTTTAATCCTAACTATTACAGTAATGTTAAACCATTAACATGAGATTTGCAACAATACACATAGAACTAGAAAGAAGACAGAAGAAGAGAGATAAGATATACGGTGGGAAAAACCCTTATCGGGTGAAAAACCCCACACTCAGAAACCTGCACAATGTATTAACAAATTTGAAAGTTGTTTACAATACACTTGCAATGCAAGCTTCAATGGTCTTCGACACTCGTGTCTGGAGTCAATCTGGCAGCATAACAGTACCTGTAAACCTGTGATACAACTCCCTCTCCAAACACCTGTTTATATAGAATATACAAGGCAATATTGGACCTATCTTGGGATGGGCGTCCAACTTGGCCTCATGGCCCAAAACCCACGCCTAAGGACACTTGGTCAACATTGTAGAATGTGCCTGACACTTGTCCACATCTCCCATCCCAAAGAGGTTGCCTATTTCCAAAATGGGCTATGACAGATGCTCTTACGACACTTACGACCGTCATAGAATCTGTCATAGCGGTTACAACTTACAGCTGTAAGAGAATCTGTCATACACAGGTTATAAATAGCATATTCTCTTACAACATGTCATAGTCCACCTTGGGGCGCCCAAATATGCCTTATTCAAATATGCTTTACGACACATGTCTTCACCTGTCTTACATGCTTCTATTTCTGACTCTTACATGTCATAAATCTGTCATAGGAATCTGTCATAACCGTTTCGGTCAAGCATTCCCTTACACAACATGGAAGATGCCGACACATGGCAAAATGCCTACCACAAAGTGGGACACCTATCTCCTCATGTGAGGACAAAATTACAAGTTGTCATATTCCATGTAGGATTGACACATCACTGTGCCACATCCCACAATATGACAATATGAAATTTACAAACATTTACAGCATAGGCAATTAAATAATAAATACAAACATTAATAATGTAAGGAATTACCAAGGTTGAGACACCTTAATTCCCAACAGTAAATTTTTTGGAGTGATTCAAAATTACCACGTATGATTTTGAGAGGCGTGAAGTTAGGGTGCACCACTACTGGGTCCTCTCCCCTATTGGATTGCATAAATAGTGCACTATTGTAGTAAGTGTGGGTAATTAATTAATTATGACTTAAATTATTGCTAGTCATTAATCAAAGTCTTAGTTGTGCTACATGTCTTCGCCAAGTTGCTATAGTCCTAAACCAAGCTTCTACAAGACAGTTTCATGTGTTAATGGATTGCTATAGAAAATGTGACAGAAACTATGTATTATGCTAAGGACTTGTGTGTTATACTATAGGGACTGTGTATTATTGTTACATGTGTTTAATGGACTACTATAGAAAATGTGATAGGAACTATGTATTATGCTATAGGACTTGTGTGTTATACTATAGGGACTATGTATTATTGTTACATGAACTATGTGTTTTAAAATGTAATGCACAATGATAGGCTTCAACATGACCTACTATAGATAGTCACAATGAGTTATATGTTGGACTGATTAGATAACACAATTATTATTTTTAAAAGCAATATAATCACTTATATTTGGGTGTGTCGTAATCTTATGCAAATCTCCAACAATTGTTTTCCCTTTTCCTAACCAATTGTCTTTCTATTAATGGGGCTCTTTTTTACCTTAGTAGCAATGTTGGGTTGATTTCCTTCATGCAACTATTATTACTTCCTGCAATATAGTTGATGTGTTCTTCTTGTTGGGCCTGCAAGCTCAACAACCTAGCAAGGGTTTGAACCTTGGTGGACCATCACACCGCACCCTTAATAACATATATATATATATATATATATATATATATATATATATATGGTAACCGGGCTTGCCATGGAGATTCCCTCCGGTATCCGTGTTTCAATTGTAAACATTTAATTTATTGATATATTGAAAGGGTAGGGGCCCTCTCCCCTCTAGGTTATCAATTTGTGTGTGTTATAACATAAGTGGTATACACACACGTATGCTATAACATACATGTATATGTGTATATACATACACATATATATGTATATATAATATATACACACATACAAAGATATATGTGTGTGTAAATTGACCTTTCATTTATATATAAAATCTTTAAACTATTGGAGAGTTATTTGACACTCGATAAAACCATAAGAAATAATTCCATAAGAAATAAGATTGAATTCATAAAAACCACAAAAGATCAATTCTTACCAAATAACTCCATAAAAGATGAGGTTAAATTCAAAATGTAAGTAAAATTGACAAAGTGATACAACTAAGACCAAAAAAAGGATGGACTTCATCCAATAGCAAAGAGGATGTTTCTTATCTTGTAGAAAACCAAAACCAAAACTGAAAGTTCAATTTCAATTGATTACATACTTACAATCTCACTTTGGCACCCAATGAAGACTCGTACTTATAATCACACTCTGCCCCTAAATAAAGATTCATAATCTCACTCTGCCCCGAAATGAAGACTCATAATCTCACTCTGCCCCCCAAATGAAAACTCATACTTATAATCTAACTCTATTGCCTAATGAAGACTCATACTTATAATCTGACTCTATTGCCTAATGAAGACTCATACTTATAATCTCATTTTGACGCTCAATGAAAACTCATACTTATAATCTCATTTTGACACTCAATGAAGACTCATAATCTACATCAAAAAAAGACTCATAATCTCACTTTGCCCCCTTATGAAGATTCATATTTATAATCTCACTTTGCTGACCAATGAAGACTCGTAATAACAATTTTATCACAATTCATTATATATACCTCATACTTATAATCTCACTTTACCCCATATGAAGGCTCATACTTATAATCTCACTTTGCCGCTCAATGAAGACTCCTTATCACAATTTTATCACAGTTCCTTATATATACCATGGAAAAGATAAGGCTCTATCTTGGCCTTCAGTTTTAACCTAACCATGAATGACAACAAGTTTCCGAATGTAAGAGAGGTGTATGGCACAGTGGCCAAGGATTACGCATTGCTCAGGCCCCGCTATCCATCTCAGCTTTTCTCCTTCCTTTCTTCCCTCACTCCTCACCATCATCTCGCCTGGGATGTGGGCACAGGCACTGGCCAAGCCGCCATTGAGGCAACTTCTTTCTCTTTAACACATCTATTCTCTTTATTTGTCTTATCACAGCTTCCTATTCTCTAATGTGTGTTAATGGTGAAGCAGGTATCAAAGTACTACCAGAAAGTGGTGGCCACAGACACAAGTGAGAAGCAGATACAACACGCAGAGCAGCGCCCCAACATAACCTACGCCGTGACGGCGCCGTCAATGACCGACCAACAACTCCACTCCATCGTCGGCCCCGATTCCTCCGTCGACCTCGTCACCGTCGCCACAGCCGTCCACTGGTTCGACTTGGATAAATTTTACCCGCTGGTAAAGCGCGTGTTGAAGAAGCCCGGCGGTGTCATTGCCGTGTGGTCGTACTTGGGCCCCACCGTAGACCCACGAGTGGACGCCGTCTATGAGCGATATTTTCGCAGAGTTTATCCGTTTGTCCATCCGAATGCGAAATTGGTGGTCGACAATTATGAGACTTTGCCGTTTCCGTTCACACAAGTGCAGCCAATAAAAATGGAGATTGAAGAACAGAGGACGTTTGATGAGTATTTGGGATTTTTCAGAACGAGATCTTCTTTGGTGGGCAGGGAAGAAATCTTAAATGAGGAGTTTGCCGCAGAATTTGAGGCTGCGTGGGGAGCTCCGCGCCATGTGACCAAGGCTGTAAAGTTTCCGCTCTGCTTTAAGATTGGTAAGGTCTAAAACAAAGCAAAGATTCTGTTAATAGACGGTGGATGATCCACAGGTAACCTGTGATATTAATCATATGGTTTACTGATATCCATTTGGGTACTGTCAGGCTTTAAATATGACAGCGATAGTCACATGGCCTGTAAAGATTTTCCTGCAAGCATAACAAGAGATGCATTGCCTTCGTTCCTGCCACACATTAATTTGTGGATTTAGTAGAGATGAAGATTGTGAAATAGTAATTTTTTTTTGTCAAGGAGGATAATAGAGTTGTTGGAATATGTCTAGTTGAAAGTTTAAATAGCTCCAAATTAAAGGTATGACAATATGATTTTTGGATTGATAATGTGTTTGATCACATTGTATTTGGTTTGTATTAGTGATTTGATAGTTCAAATTGTATTTGGAGTGAAGGTTAGTGGCTATTGGATTGCATAAATAGTGCACTATTGTAGTAATTGCAAATCATTAATTGTTTATGAATTAAATTATTGCTAGTCATTTTTTATACTAGGCAATGAAATGATATTAGATAATAGTGCATTGCATCTATAAGTGCGATTTGTTAATCATAAACAATTTCAATTATTGCTAGTTATTTTAAAACAAAAGTGATGAAGTGAGATTAGTTAATAACTAGCACTTGCGCCCATAGGAGGTTCAAGGAATACGCCAATAGGAACAATCAGAAAGTTTAGAAAATTTTACGATGTGATATTTTTTACGGCATGAGACAATTCCGAGCACTATAATGCTCACATATAAAAGCTTATCGGCTAAATATAATATTGTCAAGTGTGAATCATTTTTTGTAGACATGTAATTACTTATTGGTATGTTGGTAGTTGAAATTACATTTGAGGTGATGATAGCAATAATTGGCTTGTATTAATTGTGCATAACTATATTTAGTGTAACTCTTTTTTCCAAAAAATCAATAAATTAAGTAGAATTATTAGATATTGTAAGGGTAAAATGGTGATCAATCAAATGAATTAAACAAGACCCAAACATCAACAGAATAGAGAAACAAGAAGGATTCAATAAACGAAGCAATGAACAAACACAATGCAAACCTCTCCCGTTTCGAAACTTCTGTTGTTCGCCTATCACAAATCGTCCTTTTGCAGATGAGATGAGCCCTTAGAGAGTGCAATCTTTTAGCAGTTTATAGGAAGTCGACGGTGAATGGCTGTGGTGATACGCAATGAAGATGAGCTCCAATGCAAGTATGTGATCTCAAGCTTGTAGATGACAAAAGGGTGCCAAAGGCGCGCTGGTGATATTTCTGCAGAGTAACAATGTCAAAAGCCTGGATGATTAGAATGGAGGGATGAAGCTTCATTTATAGACTTGGAAGAATGGGAATCAACGGTTGAGAGAAGATATGAAGATCGACGACTGAGGATGGTTGAAGAATGTGCAACTAGTGGAAATGTGACAAGTGTCCCAACTCCATCATGAAAGGGGGGATGTGACAAAACTGATTGGAGAGTTAACTCCATTGACTGGTCTGTTAACAGACTTGATTGATTAGTTAGAAGAATAAATTGTGGAACTGACTGAATTGATTGAGGATTTGACTCAATTGACAGGTTAGTTAACACTTTTGATTGATTAGTTAACTAACCTCTGATTTGAGAAGAAATAGGCCATGTGGGTGAGGGAAAATAAGGTAATTAAATATTAAATATATTTAATTACATGTGCAACCCGATGAGGTGGACAAGGTGAGGTGGAAAAGGTGAGGTGTAAAGGTGATGTGGATTTTTAGAATTTAGAACTTAAGATAGAGGAATTTGGATTAATTAAATAATTTATGATTATTTAATCATGTAGGACATTTAAAAGAATTTTAATTAAATAAATTAAATTTATTTAATTATGGATCAGTGAATCGATTAAATAAATTTAAAATATTTATTTAATTAATAGAAGAAGGGAATACATATTTAGAATATTTATTTAGGATGAATCGTGTCATTTTTAGGCGTATACATTTTGCCTCTCTTTGATGCAATGCAGTTTACAGCGTTGCTTCAAATAATTCGATAGTCCGAATGATGATACATGCCCCAGTTTGCCCCTGGTACAAGTTCAATGACGATAGGATGCCCCCTCGGGAGATTGGACGGGAAAAGGGTGAAAGAAACGGAGACGGACAATCTCACGAAGACGAAGGGGTTAGGATAGGTTAGAGGAAAAGGGACGCGGTCAGGGAGGCGGGAAGAAAACGGGAAGAAAAACGGGCACGAGAAGTAGTCACAGTCAGCACCTAGCCAGAATTAGGGTTTAGAGGCTATAAATAGGAGTTGGGTCCACAAGAATAGTCATTTGTACACTTGTTTACTCTAGATTGGAGTGAGAGAGCCTAGAGCAAACTTGGAGCAGCATGGCAGCCAGAGCAGCAGACATTCCACGCGAAGAGCACCGATTCGAGCGAGTCCGTCGATTCGGGCGGCCAGCAGAGACAGGACCCCCGGTATGTGCTTCGAAAAATTTCTCCTAGGGTTGATTTAGGATGTCATAAATGCACTTAGAAAATAGGTCAAATGCATGCGCCGAAACGCAGAACGGCGCATATGTCTCGCGAAGCGGCGCTTTTGTCGTTGTGCGACGCATATGCCGGTTTCTGCGGCGCATACATGAAAGCTGCGCATCTGTGCACTGTAGCTGCGCTTATGTAATTTGACGGTGCATGTGTATTTAAGCCGCGCATATGTGGAAAGTAGTGGCGCATTTGTGAATGCTGCACATATGTCGATTGTAGTGGCGCTTTCATAATGTGGTGGTGCAGATGCCGAATGTTGCGGCGCATCTGCTGGATCTATGCACATGTGCACTGTGGCGGCGCATTTGTGTGAGGCGGCGCATGTGCTGATTTTAGCGGTGCATATACCAAAAAATGGTGCTTTTACCACCTGTAGTAGCGCATTTGCTGTGGATAGCAAAGGACTTAGCCAAATTGACTCGATTAGCGTCCTGTTTGACGCGGTAATCGATGAGCTATCTCCGAGATTGCAGAAATCTAGTCAAGAGATGTAGTGTGCTGTTTTAATCAATTTGAAATGCTAAGTTTAGTTGATATAGGTCAGTAGGTATGTTGAGTACGGTATATGTCGCTTGAGACTGACGTTTTGCCTTGCTTGCTTGCGGGAGGAGATTCGGGACACACTGCAGTCGAGGGAGACGTTTCCCATGCCCCTATTGCAGAGATATATGCTGACAGAGACTGACAGAGTGGCGCTTGGTGCCATGGGTTTGGATTATGTATGCTTCATGCCCGAGGTGCGGGCGAACCATGGACTGCTGACAGCTACCGTGGAGAGATTCCATAGTGAGGACAGGACCTTCCACTTTCCGACGGGAGAGATGACGGTGACCTTGGAGGACGTCTACCGGATACTGCACTTGCCTGTGGTAGGCGAGTTAGTAGAGTATGATGCACAGTGGGACGTGGGACTCGCCGAGTGCCAGTGGGTGTTTGATGATCCTGAGCTAGCTGGACAGGTTATCCCGTGGCAGGATATATACGACTACTATGATTACTTCCCTGGGATTGTAGCTGGACTGATCGGGGGTGTTGTATGCCTGGACAAGAGATCGCATGGGTTCCCCATTGGATGGGGTAGGATCATGGAGCGGATGCTGACTGAGGGCACTCGATATGCATGGGGAGTCTGCGTATTGGCCCACTTATACCACAACATGCATCAGGTGGTGTACCACCGCAGCACGAGTCTATCGGCTGGAGTGTTGCTGTTACAGTTCTGGCTGTGGGAGCACATAGCGATGACTAGGCCGATATGTGTCTTCGTGAGGCAGCGAGGAGAGCCATACAGTTATGGCTATGCAGGAGTGATTTCCCAGCACAGGCTGGGGAAGCTGGAGTATTGGAGACACACCTTGGATGGGGTAGATGTGGTCATCTAGCGACCATTCTGGACTGCGAGCCCTGGGACGATGAGGGAGATGAGCTGCCATACTGCTTTCAGACCAGGTGGCTAATAGGCCAGACACGGCACATCTTGGAGAGACAGATGGTGGGCAGGGCGCTGAGACAGTTGGGCGGAGACAGGGTATGCCACAGGGACAGGCACTGTTCGCACGGACCCATGCAGAGAGGGTCTGATGGGGGCCGATGGCTTCGTATGAGGAGGCTCTGGCATAGTTCCAGCAGAAGCCATATGTGGCATGGGACATGAGGAGAGAGATAGCAGATGCGGGGGTGACACAGGAGTACGAGGATTGGGTCACTGCACATCCTTTCCCGAGATATTCAGGACCCGGCATGCTGGTGCCTCGTATTGACGAGGCAGACTCAGAGGAGGGAGAGGCTGGCCGAGGGTGGAGGGGAGTTAGAGGAGGACGAGGACGATGAGGTGGTAGGGCCGGAGAGAGGCCGAGACAGCGGAGGAGGATAGTTCAGGCTGAGCAGGCAGTGCCAGGGCAGGTAGAGGCACAACAGCAGATACCTCAGTAGGCACAGATGCCACCACCCTAGCAGGTACCACAGCAACAGGTGCCCCAGCCACAGGGGCCAGGACAGGCAGAGGCAGCACAGGGGCCAGTACAGGGAGAGGCTCATGAGAGGACTATAGCCGGCCTGAGGGGACAGGTGCAAGCGCTGTAGGCACAGCTGAGGAGGGTAGAGAGGAGGCGAGATACAGACGCAGCGGTGATCACTGGGTTGACTCGCGAGAGAGACATGGCAGACGCACGGGTACGCATTATCCGTGTAGAGCGGGACACTGCTGTGGCCGCTATGGGGACAGATGCAGCGAGTTTATTTTTGGTTGGGCAGGTGCAGTAGGCACAGGCACAGGCACAGGTTGGCCAGTTGCAGACGCAGTTGGCACAGGCACAAACAGATCTAGCCAGAGCACAGTCCCAGGCTCAGTATTACCGAGGGTTATACCATGGTGCCGTGGCATCGAGCCAGAGGGCAGGGAGCTTCAGGAGTCAGTCTAGGGCGACTCATAGAGTAGGTCCATCACAGTCAGGGGCCTCCGTGATGGGTCCCCAGCAGTCAGGAGCTGGCAATGGTGGCCCACAGCAGCAGGGATAGACACAGACTAGATTTTGTACATTTTGGGACATGTATCACCATCTATTTGGATGCATATTGTATATCACACTTTTATTCCAGAGATAGATGACGATTTTGTACATTTGGACCTCTTTTATATGATAGTATATATGATGATGCAGCTTTGTGTATTTATTGCATGTGCTATGCGATGAAGATTTACTTCTATTGTATGATGTGATGTATGTGTATAGTTAGATGGTCTATCTGATGTTATATGAGATGCTTTATGATATGCTGCTATATGATGTCTATGTGATTTAATGTTTTCAAATGAATGCAAAATGTAATATGATTTCTATGTTAGAGGCAACTTTGTTATGGGAGGTGTATATGTTCTAATGTAAATGTATGCATATGTGGTATGATTTCTATGTGATGATGCAACTGTGTTATGGGACGTCTATATGATCTAATGCCAATGTATGCGTATGTGATTTGAGTTTGATGTGATTATCTGTGCTTTAAGATGTGATGTGATGCAAATGTATTGGTGACCTAATGCATTGGATGGTGTATTCTACGAACCTAAGCATGTGCATGACTAGTCCTACGAATGATTGATATGCTCTTATATGCTTTGTTTTTGTGAAGTCCAAATGTACTTGATCGACACAAGAATGACATGATAGACAGATAGAAGAATGGTTGTGATAAGATGACTTAGAAACTTTACTTGATATCGTTACTCTGCATAGAGTGGATAATGAGGATTGCATGGATGTGTATGTGGATATAGGATGGATGCTTTGCTTTTAGAGTGCTTTATTTCATCATTGGGCAGTTTGTTTTTGGTACATTTTCTGAAATGTTGCAAGTGAATACAAGCATCGAGGTATAATTGAACCGAGATGACCTGAGTACCACTTACATGGATTGTGATTTAGCAAGTTAATACAAGCATCTAGTCAAAATTGAATCTAGATGACCTGAGTACGTCCTTGCGTTTCAACAAACAAGGATTGCCCCCGTTCGTGTTATACCTTTGATGTCCTCGATAATCTTTTGCCGATCATGTCCTTAGACAAGGCTTCACATTACTAAAGTTTAATCCACAAATAGCAAACAAAGAAAATAATCATGCCCCCATCATAGCATCTCTAGCTTTTGGCATCCTTGAGTAGCGTAGAAAGACATGATAACAAAAATCTAGACTCTATAACTTAACCATGGTTCCAATCCACAAAACATTCTTGCATTTAGATGTGTTTTTCTTGCCATAATTTAGATAAAATCAGTTAGAAGACCTTGGGTATTTGGTTTGCATGGGATAGGTTAAGATGCTCATTGTCAAGATTTCTGCTTGAGGCGCGGGTTCTGCTTGCATTTGTTTGCTTGGTGAGAAGATTGCACAATCCTTATTGGGGGGACGGACCCTAAGGGACTGACCTAGTGCCTCGAGGGCTCATTGCTAAATGGCCTTGCCTACGTGACGACGCAGAGGCAACGTAGTTCGGGGTAAACCCTAATGGACCATGGATGGACTAAAAGAAAGACAACAAGAATGAAGACAAGAAAGAGGACGAATGGGACCATGGAAGAAATGGAAGCCTCGGGGGCGCATTAGAATAAAGGCCTTGCCTACGTGACAGCGCAGAGGCAACGTAGTTCACGGACTTGGACCATGGGCACTGACAAGAGACCCTATGCTAGGCTCATATTGAGGAGACGGTATGGGACAAAACCTAGGTTGACAAGGCCACAAGGAAAGTATCAAGCCATGATAGGTAACTGTCAAGTGTGTATTTGTGGGATAGATAGGGGTTGAATGGAAAATGAGCGAAGGAAGAATGGACTCAAGGTGATTGGATTCGCAAAGATGGAGAAGGCGGTTTATCACAAGTAACGCCTGTTTACCAGGTTTTCATCACTTGCTTTTATTTGCATGAGGAGCTAGAGAGTAACATGATGCCTGTTTGCCAGGTTTTCATCACGATACCTATCCAAGGCGCCTGTTTGCCAGGTTTTCACCAAAGGACGATTTTTTTGTATGCTTTCTATTTTTTTCTAATTTTTTTGTATTTTCTCTTTTCAATTTTTTTTTTATTTTTTGATTTTTGATTTTATTGTGCCCCCTTGCATTAGGGTTCTCCTAGGTATAGAACCGGCGAAGATGCATGCTGTTGATTGGATCATCAAATAACTCACCCTCTGAAGTGGCCAACTGATATGCCCCCGATCCGTAAGCAGCTACAATCACATAGGGCCCAAGCCAGTTAGGCTCGAACTTACCTTTCTTTTCTCTGTCCTGCTGATTGCGAGGGTTCTCCTTTAGAACGAGGTCGCCAACCTTGAAGCATCTTGGTCTAACCTTGTGGTTGTAGCTTCTTGACATCATCTGTTGATAGGCTTTGAGATGGTCAAAAGCCTTCTGGCGCCTTTCCTCTAGTAGCTCTAGTTCTTGTAGCCTGGAGACTCTGTATTCTTCATCTGATATAAGACCTTTCAACGACACCCTGAGGGATGGGAGTTCGACCTCAATGGGAAGGATGGCTTCGGAACCATAGACAAGGGCGTAGGGTGTAGCACCTGTGGGAGTGCGTATACTAGTTCTGTAGGCCCACAGAGTGGGATTGAGTTGGACGTGCCAATCGCGACCAGCTTCATTGATAGTTTTCTTTAGGATTTTTAGAATGGTTTTATTCGATGCCTCAGCTTGGCCGTTACCTTGGGGGTAGTATGGAGTGGAGAAACGATGTTAGATTTTGAAACGCTCACAAAGTTCCTGGACATCCTAATTTTTGAATGGTCTCCCATTATCCGTTATGATGGATGAAGGGATGCCGTATCGGCAGATAATGTAATTCAGAATGAACGAGGAAATTTGTTTTCCTGTGACGGTGGTTAGGGGAACGGCTTCAATCCACTTTGTGAAGTACTCAGTGGCGGTTATGATGAATTTATGGCCGTTGGAAGAAGGTGGATGAATCTTTCCCACAAGGTCAAGTCCCCACTAGGAAAAGGGCCAGGGCGTCGTTAAAGGTCTCAACTCCTAAGCATGTGCATGAATCAGGTTCCCGTGTATTTGGCACTGTTTGCACTTTTTGACGAACTAATATGAATCCATTTCCATATTGGGCCAGTAATAACCCAAACGCATGAGTTTCTTAGCTAAGGAAGGACCGTTGGAGTGTGTTCTGCAGATCCCTTCGTGTATGTCTCGCAAGGCCGTTATGGATTCTTCTTGTTTTAGACAACGGAGTAAAGTACCATCCAGACCACGTCGGTAAAGGGTATTAGCTATGATGGTGTAATGGGAGGCTTGTCGGATGAAAGTTCATTTTTGGTTGGAAGAGAGGTCCGGTGGAAGAATATTGTCCTTGAGGTAAGTGTAGGTCTTACCGTACCAAGGTGAATCAGATCCTACTAGGAGGCAAATGGAATGGGTTTCGAGGAGATCATAAGCTGGTTGCCGAATGGTTTCTACTAAGAACTCATACCGTGACTCATATTTAGGTATTTCAAGAAGAGAGGCTATGGTAGCCATTGCATCTGCTGCTTTGTTCTCGATCCTGGGTATTTGTTCAAAGGAGATGGTCCCAAAGTGTTCTTTGAGGTCGTCGACCATCCGTTTGTATGGGATGAGCTTCTCATCTTTGGTTTGATATTCATCGTTGACCTGATTTATGATAAGCTGAGAATCTCCGTAGACACATAGTGCTTGGATTTTCCACTCAGTGGCCATCTTGAGACCAATTACCAAGGCTTCATATTCCGCTATATTGTTAGTGCATGGAAATAACAACCTGTAGGACTTTGGAATTGTGTCGCCTTGGGCAGTGATAAACAGGATACCTGCCCTCGATCCATGGTTGGTGTAAGACCCGTCGAAGTAGAGTTTCCAAGGAGATGTTGACAGAGTGAATAAAGACTCATCAGGAAACTCAAACTACATTGGTGAAGTGTCCTGTAATGGTGCCTCGGCTAGTTGGTCAGCTATGATTTGCCCTTTGATGGCTTTTCTGTCCACATATTCTATATCATATTCACTAAGAAGCATAACCCACTTTGCTAATCGACCTGTGAGAGCTGCTTTGCTGAGAAGATACTTTAGTGGGTCGATTTTGGCAATGAGTTTGACAGGATGTGCCAACATGTAGTGTCAAAGTTTTTGTGAAGCAAAAACCACCGCAAGGCATGATCATTCTACCTGTGAGTATTGTAACTCGTAGCCCACTAAGGTTCGACTGATGTAGTATACAGCTCTTTCCTTGTTCTCATAGTCTTGCTGCGCTAGGAGAGCCCCAAGAGCAGTAGGTGTAGCAGATATGTAGAGAATCAAAGGTTTTCCTTGGATCGGAGGCATGCGTATAGGAGGGTTCATAAGGTACTCCTTTAGCTTGTTGAATGCCTCTTCGCACCGCTCATCCCATTTAAATGGAATATTCTTATGTAGGAGGTCGCTGAAAGGTTGGCACTTGTCTGCCAACTATGAGATGAACCTGTGGATGGCCTGCAGCTTGCCCTGTAAGGATCTCAACTGTGTTAGAGTCTTGGGCGGTGGCATGTCCATTATTGCTTTGACCTTGGCCGGGTTGACCTCGATTCCTTTTGCTGACACGATGAAGCCTAGTAGCTTGCCCGATGTTACCCCAAACACACACTTCTTCGGGTTCAGTTTGACTTGGAATTGATCCAACCGTTGAAAGACTTTTTCTAATATGTCCAGGTGTGAGTCCCTTGTGAGAGATTTTGTTAAGATGTCGTCAACATAGTCCTCCATCGTCACATGCATCATGTCATGGAATATAGTTGTCATGGCCCACTGATATGTAGCACCTGCATTTTTTACCCCAAAAGGCATGACATTCCAGCAAAAGGTACCCCATGGGCAAGTGAAAGCTGTTTTGTGTTGATCCTCTGGTGCTATTTTGATTTGGTTATACCCTGAGAATCCATCCATGAGTGACAGCATTGTATGTCCTGTTGTGAGGTCGACTATGATATCGATGTTAGGCAATGGAAAGTCATCCTTGCGGCATGCTTTGTTTAAGTCTCTAAAATCGTTGCATAGTCGAACCCTACCATCTGGTTTAGACACTGGCACAATATTAGATATCCATTCAGGGTAATCTATGGCTCTGGTGAACCCCACATCCAGCAATTTCTTAAGTTCTTCCTTGACCAAAAGGGCTATATGAGGATGCATCTTTCTCAGCTTCTGCTTTACGGGCTTCACCCCTGGATCCAATGGCAAATGATGCAGAATTAGGTTCGGGTCTAAACCTGGCATGTCAGCATATGACCAAGCAAAGCTGCCTCTCTTCTTCTTAAAGAATGGTACAAACCTAGTTTTCTCAGGTGGTGTGAGAGATTTTGCAAAGTGGATAATCTTGGGCTGCTCTTCGGTTCCAATATTTACTGGTTCTGTTGGCTCCACCACAATTTGTGACCTTTCTTGGTACATATCACTAGGGAGGGTGTCAAGCATTCCATCGTCAGGTGCCACAGTTGGGTTTTCACCTTCGGATACGTCCTTTCTTTTTACTGTTTTATGATCTGACACTGCCGCACGGCGGTTTTCACCGTCAGATCCATTTTTGATCTTGATATTTTTGCTACTAGAAGGCTTAGCACCCTCCCCGAAGTAAGCCACGGTATTGAGTTCGATAGCAAAACCTGCTTTATGATCTCCTTTTGGTAAGTGATCCCTAAGTTCCATATAGTCAATGTAGGCATCATCGTTCTGGAACATATCTAATTGGGGGGTTCCTTGCAGATCCCAGTCAATAAGCGCAGGGTGTAAGAGGGGAAGGGAGTCGAATGAGAGATCTGATTCATTAATGGTGTGAATGGAAATGTTGTGGGCACTGGCGGGGGTAGTGTTCTAGGTGGTACTTTCCTCCAAGTTGTTTATCGCAATGGAATCTAAACTTTCCTCGAAAGCCATAATCTTAGGGAGGGGCAAATCAGACTCCAGTGGTCTGTTCCGTTGCGTTTGTTCCTCATGGTAGGGGTTAAGAGTTTGGATGGTGTCAATCTCTTTGTCATCGTAGGAGTGCTCTGTTAGCTCGTCCCACTCATACTCATTTGAATCATCTAAATCTGCGTCACTATCCAATTGGAGTGTTTGAATTGTCTCCACTAGGCAGGCATTTTCTTTGGCTTTACCTTTGCCTTTGTACCCTAGGCCAGTTGTGTTTCTAGCCGAAGAGGATGAAGAAGGTTGGATAGGTTCAACGATTCCTTCTTTTCTGAGGCCTATGGGGCCTTGTCCTTCGTACCCCATCCTATGCAAAATGGTTTCACCCCATCCATAGAGTTCTGTAGGGAGTCTAGGCGGCTCTTTGGGGTGTGTTTTCTTCTTCAGCATAAAGCCATTGCAGGAGATCTCGCTCCTCTATCTCATCAGATAAGGTCCCCCATTTTACAAAGGGATTTGCGGGAGTTATAGGGGGAGCAAATGGCTTTGGAAAATGCCTAGGTTGATGCTTGGGTTTGCTAAAGGAGCGAGGAGACAAAGGCATGGTGGCAAGGTTGAGGCTGTGCTCAATGGAGCACTCTCCCACGCCATTTTCTTTTATGGTAAGTTTCAGCAGTTTGGGCCTCGAGGAGGAAGCTTCGGCGGTATGGTCTTGTTGTGGAGTAGGGGAAATGTAGGCTCTATTGTTGGGAATGACACATTCAGATTTTGCTTGGAAAGAATTACAGTGTTGGTAGGGGTCGGGGTCGCCTTGTATGGTGACCTGCTTGCCATCGTGTGGGAACTTAATGCATTGATGATAGGTGGAGGGGACAGCCTTCATGGCGTGGATCCATGGTCTCCCTAGTAGAATATTATAAGCAAGCTCCCGATCAAGGACTTGGCACACCACATCTTTAATTACCGGTCCCACTTGAATGGGTAGGACAACTGTTCCTTTTGTGGTTCTTTCCTCCTCGTCATAGGCTTTGATGGTAATTTTTCGTCTTGGATCAACTGCCTGTTCGGAGAACCCCAGTGCAAGGACTAGCTTCAAAGTACAAATATTTAAACTGGCACCCCCATCAATGAGAACCCTCTTGATGCGGTGCTTGTGCATGAATGCGACAATGTGTAGAGGGGTGTTGTGGGGTTGAGATATGGAAAGGTCATCTTGCTCCGTAAACGAGATGGAAGTGGAGGATGTCAGATTGCCCACCATGGTTTGAAACTTTCTTGGGCTAGGTTAGTGGGGACAGTAGTTTCCACTAAGGCTTTCTCAAGAATCTCCTTATGAGAAGGAGATAGACGCAAGAGCTCCAGTATAGAAATGTGAGCCGGAGTTTTTTGTAACTGGTCGATGACATTGTATGGGCGGGAGTTGGACGGAGATGGTGATGACCTTGGAGGGGTGGTATTGATCGTGACTTTACCACTACGGGTAATTATACTACAACCAGTTCTGTTAGGTCCTGGTTGTTGGTCAGGGGAGATGACATTGACTTGCGGAGTATGCTCAGAAATGCAGTTAATGGTTTACTCAAATGGGACGCTTGCATAGTTAGCATTACTCGACCCGCTATTCTGATTTGGCCGGTTGTGACTGTTGTCATTATTGGGATTGCTATTGGAGTTGTTGCCATTGTGACCATTGTTGCGATTGTTGTTATATGGCCGGTTGTGGTTCAGAAGAGGATCCCGGTAGGCCACATGAGATTCATTGGAGGTATGCTGTTGTGTCCCTCCCTAATTCTGATCCAGTATATCCTATATGACATTCTTGAGGCGGATGCAATTGTTAGTCGTGTGCCCCCTTCCTCGATGATACTCACAATAATCTGTGTCCTTCCAATAGGGAGGTTTGACGATAGGCTCATAGTCACTTGTTGGCAGTAGAGAAATGTCATTGTTAGCCAACAACTTCCTGAGGGCAGACTCTTGAGATTCCCCCAACGGCGTGAATTTTCTCCTTGGATTTGAATTGAACCAAGGTCTAGGTTCCCGAGGGGGTGGCTTGTTGAGTGCACCGGTATTTGCTTCTCCCTTAAGAGTGGATATGGGTTGTTGCTTAGGGGCTGCCACCTTGGCGTCCACTACTCCATCGTTGACCACATTCTTGTTCTTGGTCCAAAACTTTGATTTATCTGTTGTGTAATTGGAAGGAGGTGTGTCCTTGTAGAGCTTGAGAGTTCCTTTAGTGATCATAGCTTTTTCAATGAAGAGGCCCATTTCAATGACTTTGGCGAACGAGGTAGGGCATTGTATCTGAATCTGATAGCTAAGATCAGTGTTTAGATTGTGGACAAACATTTCCAATAGCTGCTTCTCAGGCATATCGTAAGAACACTTACTAGCTAGCTGTCTCCATCGTTGTAGGAAGGCGGCGAATGACTCACCACTCTTCTGCTTGGTGTTGCATAGATCTAGCATAGATACCTCGTGTTCTATGTTGTAAGAGAAGTGCGTTATAAATTTATTGACAAGTTCATCAAAAGTTTTGATTCCTGGTGGGAGACGCGAGAACCACTCCATAGCTTGACCACCCAAAGATCACGGGAATAGTCTCATTAAGTAGGTCTCGTTGTGAGCTACTTCTAAACATGCTGCAGTGAATTCCCTAATATGATCTCTAGGGTCCCCCTTCCCTTTATATTTGTCAAATTTCAGAACTCCGAACTGAAAGGGGAATGGTTTCATGATCAAATTTCTGTCAAAGGGGTACGGTGCTATATCTTCCAAAGAGTAGTTCTTAGAACTTGTACCCGTCTTAAGGTTGGATATCTTGAGCTTTAGACTTTCAATTTGTTGTCTCACGTCCGCCATAGGAGCAGTTGGATCTACGGGTTGCTTTCCTCTCTCATTTGTATGGGGAACCGTGTCATTTGTGCCTCTCTCATGCACATGTGGGACTGTGTCATTTGTGCCCCTCTCATGATCATTGTCTGCATTTTCCATGATGGAGCTAATGTCAAAGTCTGCGGGGAGTTTGATTTCAAGACTAGCAAGATGATGGAAATACTTATGGGGGTCTTCAAGGATCATCTTCTCTACGACGCGTTGGAATTTTCTATCTTGCATGTGCGCCACTAATTCTTCATGAGAAATCTCTTCTTCACCATCATGTGGTGGGAGAAGGTGATCGGATGAGTCGGCCATTTCTATTTGCTTGATGTGTTGGGATCGAGTAAGAACCATGCAAGGTGACGCGGGATGGAGGGGGTGAGGACTAGAAATTCTGGCAAGGTGCCGACTGAGGCTGTTATGAATGGGATACCTAGGATAAAACTTGGACAAAGGGTTCTCTCACTCAATGACTTCAAGTAAGACGGTTGACACAAGACTCTAGCCACTAGCAAGGGTAGTCGATACTAGTCTTACTGTGTAGGGCTTAGTCGTTCAACAAGACTACTAGCAAAGGTACTGTGACCTACTAGGCTTACGTGAATTCACTAATGAAACGAAGAAGGACTTATGCTGAATCGATATGGGATAGGCTGACTTTGGGACAAGAGTGATGTGGACCGAAAGTGAGTGAGACAATGGACGAAAGAGAAAGAGTTGGGTGAAACGGATGGAGATTGACTGCAAGGTTGACTCTGATCTTGGAAAGTGAAACTAGGCTGAAATAGGTGCTCTGATCAGGTGAAAATATCTCCTCAAAAATAGGGCAAGTGCTCACTGTCGCATATGCACAGAAACAGATGCGCAGCAGAAATGGACAAATGCACCAGTCTGGTGAATTATATATGCGCAGCAACAGTGCATATATGCGCAGCAAAAAAGGCACATGCACAGCAAGTCGCTATAAAAGCGCAGCAAGTCTCTGTAAATGCGCAGCAGAAATGTGTAAATGCGCAGCTCTGAATTTTTTTTGCAAAATTTTTAGTTTTTCTTCTGTTTTTGGTATTTTTTGGCTAGAAAAGGTCTTCCTGATCTGATATTATGAATTTAATAGCAAGAAAACACAGCAAGCACAAAGAATATTTTATAGTTTTTCATTATTTTTGTAATTTTTGTGACTCTATTTTGGACAAAAGCAAGCACAAAATCCTAGGCGAGAAATGGATTATAAGGGATTTGGGCCACTAAAACAAGAGGTATTTAATTCGGGCAACCGTTCAAGTGGTTACACGTGCGGCGGCGCTACTCTCCGTTATGGAGTCTCCCAGCCTCATAGGGTTGCGCCTAAGAGGGTTTTGGGGGAGGTTGGCCGTCGGTGTAACATAACAGCACTTGTTGCAGGAAGTTTTCACCTCAAGCACAATTTATTTTAAGTGGCTTGGTAGGGCTTGGCGTTAGCCTGTTACCACTCAGGGTCATTCCCACTTGGACAAGCGTGCATCCAAGGGCAGGCCCCTCCTAAAGGTTAAACAGATAGAATGACAAGTCTGGCACTCTGATCACCCAGAAGAGGGGAGAGCATAAGCCAATTGTCATTCGCAAGCACAGAATACACTGATTAATCCACCCTAGTTAAAAGTGAAAAACTAAATGGGCTAATCTACTCAAACAGAACTTTGAAGTGATTTCAGCGATATAGCAGTGGTTCAGTTTTAAATCCCAGAAAGTAGTGGTGAGTCCAATTTTTAAACCGTGTAGCACAAGATTGTTAACTTTGAAATTCAGGTCTCACGATATAGCAATGGTTCATTTTAACTTCAGAAAGTAGTAGTGAGTTCAATTTTTAAACTGCGTAGCACGAGATTGTTAACTTTGAAATTCAGGTCTCACGATATAGCAATGGTTCATTTTAACTTCAAGATCATTGATGAGTTCAATTTTAATCTTTAGATAGCAATAACTTGGAAGGTGTTTGCAATGCAAGCAAGAAATAAATCTAGTTACTTCCTCCCTAATTAGAACTAGATGAAGATTTGAATGAACATTAATTTTTACTTTCCCTTTGAAAATGAAATGTGAACTAATTAGATGCAACTACATGGAACTAAACTTGCACCTACCCTGCAAAACCGCTCCAGCAAACACCTGTGAAAAGGTTAACGTTAGCAACTTCCCCTAAAAAAGTACTAAAACCTCAGCCTGTTACAAATGCGCAGTTTCAGTGATCAGATGCGCAGAAATGATCAACAGAAGTGCAGCATTAATAAATGTGCCGCAATATTGAACATATGCGCAGTTAAAAGGAATAAATGTGCAGTATTAATGTATGTGCTGTAACAGTCTTCAAAAGCGCAGCACAAATGCACAGATGCACAGAAAGAATAAAAGCACCGTAACAGTGAACAAAAGAGCAGCGAAAATACACAGATGCGTAGAAACAACAAAAGCGCCGTAACAGTCTTTATATGCGTCATGGAAATGAACAGATGCGCCGAAGTAATCTGTGCGTGACTTTGCGTAACCTGTACGGAACCTGCCTTCAAAAAAGCTCAAAAATGGTAAAATAAAGGGGCAAAGGCCCCACGGTGGGCGCCAAAAATGTAAGGGTAAAATGGTGATCAATCAAATGAATTAAACAAGACCCAAACATCAAGAGAATAGAGAAACAAGAAGGATTCAATAAATGAAGCAATGAACAAACACAGTGCAAACCTCTCCCGTTTCGAAACTTCTGTTGTTCGCCTATCACAAATCGTCCTTTTGCAGATGAGATGAGCCCTCAGAGAGTGCAATCTTTTAGCAGTTTATAGGAAGTCGACGGTGAATGGCTGTGGTGATACGTAATGAAGATGAGCTCCAATGCAAGTATGTGATCTCAAGCTTGTAGATGACAAAAGGGTGCCAAAGGCGCGCTGGTGATATTTCTACAGAGTAACGATGTCAAAAGCCTGGATGATTAGAATGGAGGGATGAAGCTTCATTTATAGACTTGGAAGAATGGGAATCAACGGTTGAGAGAAGATATGAAGATCGACGGCTGAAGATGGTTGAGGAATGTGCAACCAGTGGAAATGTGACAAGTGTCCCAGCTCCATCATGAAAGGGGGGATGTGACAAAACTGATTGGAGAGTTAACTCCATTGACTGGTCTGTTAACAGACTTGATTGACCAGTTAGAAGAATAAATTGTGGAACTGACTGAATTGATTGAGGATTTGACTCAATGGACAGGTTAGTTAACATTTTTGATTGATTAGTTAACTAACCTCTGATTTGAGAAGAAATAGGCCATGTGGGTGAGGGAAAATAAGGTAATTAAATATTAAATATATTTAATTACATGTGCAACCCGATGAAGTGGACAAGGTGAAGTGGAAAAGGTGAGGTGTAAAGGTGATGTGGATTTTTAGAATTTAGAATTTAGGATAGAGGAATTTGGATTAATTAAATAATTTATGATTATTTAATCATGTAGGACATTTAGAAGAATTTTAATTAAATAAATTAAATTTATTTAATTATGGAACAGTGAATCGATTAAATAAATTTAGAATATTTATTTAATTAATAGAAGAAGGGAATAAATATTTAGAATATTTATTTAGGATGAATCATGTCATTTTTAGGCGTATACAGATATGATTAAAAAAATATTGTATAGAATAATGTACATGTAGTCCGAGCTCTATTGGATGCACTCCAAGCTTTGTGAATTGAGTTTACACCTTTCATGTTTGGAAATTTGTTAAACTTTAGTGACCACCAAATAAACATGACTTAGAGTATTTCTTGTGTAATATAAACCATAGACAACTTAAATGTTATGTAACAAAAGTAATAGTCACTTAAATTTATTATTGTTTTGTTGGAGAAAAGAATGAGTCAAATTAGGTTCCTTGATTATGTGAACACTTGCCTTTCTACAATAATCCTTGTGAATATTATGCATGTCTAACAATATCCTAATATTCAAAAAAGTCACTTAATACCAATATTAAATTATCAAAAATACATAAAATTCGTACTTATAAACTATTAATTAAATTAGTAGGGAGATTTATGTAGAACTTTAAATAACTTTAGGAGTTTCTTAGATGTCTTACAACAGTTTAAGTTCATGACCTTTCGAAGATAGGAATCTTGTAAAGGTTGGAACTTGCACATAAAATATCAAACTTTTTGTGTGGCATGATTTTTTGTAATTATTCAATGGTTGTGCACATTGTTTCTCTACATGTAGCACCCCATACTAAGTTTACTATACAATGGCTTATAATGCTTAGATAACCATATGCCTGGAAAAATGTCTCTCATATATAATATTTCGGTGTTTTACTTATTAGCTTCAATATCATGTCTTTATTCTTCAATTCCAATATTCAAATGAGTTCGAGCTTTTTTGGACTAATTTTTTTGCACTATTATACAAAGTGCATGGTGTCACTAAAGGATGCTCACCTACAATAATTGTCTTGGTTTGCTACTTGCTCGCAACACTACAGAGGCAAGAAACAAGCCTTTGTGAGTAAATATCAAGAAATTTAGTAGAACAATATTTAAATATTTAAGATGGATTCATAACTTTTCTAGATCATTCATCATAGAAAAACATTTTTTTAATTAATTAGATGAAGTACCAAATTTGTATTCTGGCTAGTGGGGCATTTGTCTGGATAGGGGATGCCACTGCAGTTGCAACAAAATGTCTCAAATTGATGTAATAAGCACAAAATCCACCACTTGACTCGCAATTTATGCAATTTTTGTTTTTGCTTCATTTAATTTATAATTTCTCATGAATTAAATTAGGTATAGGAATAAGCTCTAAATTGTAATTGTATCTATATACACCTAAAAATGGCTAAGTCGAATTAAATAAATATTTTAATATTTATTTTAATTCTCATTCTCCTATCAATTAAATAAATATCCTAATTTATTTAAAATGATTCATATTATCCTAAAATTAAATGAAATCAATTTATTTAATTAAATTCCCCAATTCTTCTATAGTCTCATATAATTAAATAATTATAAATTATTTAATTAATACCAAATTCCTCTATCCCAAAAGTCTCAAATCCTTCCATCCCACAAAACAACCCCCCACAAAACAAAATCCAAAACACAGAATCACGGTCTACAAATTTTCCTCCTCGCAGAAAGTTCACACCTCTAGGGGAAACATTAGAATCCGCCCTATAGAAGCTAATATCAAACAATCTCATAATGCTTCCAACGACGCGAGAATATGAACCAAAAGTTAAACCTCCTTGGTGGAAAGACACAGATTTATGTGAATACCATGGTAGCAAAGGCCACAAGACCAACGATTGCCAGAAACTAAAGCACACCATTCAAGACTTGTTGGATAAAAAATGGATATCACTTGATGGGCATGCCTCTAATGATGATCATATAGCATTCAAGAATCTAGTCCCCAACTATGAGAAGGGAGGTTCTTCAAATCAAAACAAAAATGGGGCTAACGACACCAACTATACAAACGTGTCATATGACTGTTGTTAACCACATTGCCAAAAGTGATATCATAAATTATAAACTACTTATGAACATGTAATAGATATCTAAATTATGAAAATTCAATGAATAGACAACACTTGCAAGAGTGTACATGAATTATATTGTTCCTACTCTTTCCATTCGTATGCAAGAGTGTTCATTTAAGGGTCCATATTGATTAAAACATTTGGTCATTTTTTTATTTATATGTGGAATAATTAAAATGACAATATATAGTATAAATATGTTGCAAGACTAAATCCTATAACCATGAGTACTATATCAACAATAGGATGGGTCACTCAACTACTGGCTCCTATTGTTGATATAACTTACTCATGGTTATTGTTGATATAAAGGTTAGAGATAACAAGATTCATGGTTACCCATCATTAGGTTGCTTCTACTATTATTGCACATGATACATATGGTTAAGACATGATAGTATTCCTTCTACATATGCCATGATGTTCTTGTTCATATGGCCTATGCATCACAATGTCCTACTTTTCATGGTAGGCCGCCTTTATCTACTCCCATACCTACTTTTCATGCATTTACTAGATCACATACTTGAAATGCACCTAAGGGGTATGATGTGATTGATCAACTTACAAATGCATGCTAAGATATATAGATTAAGAAACTAATGTTTTCATCTAAAATCTATAGAGATGTATTGAAACAAGCTTTCAAACTAAGATAATAGTACCATTTGATGTAATTCCTTATGAGTTTAGCATTATCTTTAAGCTAATTCACCAAGAAATATTTAAAATTTCTTTTACATTTCATGAGCTACCTCCTCCCCAATTTGTTCAAGAGCATGGACCATTATACATCATAGTTAAATATGGTGACATTCATATTAAAAAAAGCTCTATTTGACAACAAATTTGGTTTAAATATTTGTAACAAATTTTTTGGATATCCAAATATGGTCGATTTTAGTAGATAGAGTAATTATGATACACACATTTGTGGAACTTTAATCTACATAAGGAGCTATTCAATTATAAAGAGGTAGGAAGAGAGTAGTTTTCACTAACATGGTGATAAAACAATTTCTTTCTCAAGGCCACTGTTAATCATAAACACACACACACATGATTACTATGCAAACATAAGTAACTTAATGCTTGACTCATAAACAAGATACCATAAGGTAAAAATAAACACTAGTCAACATTTCATTTTCTATTTATAAATGTGCATAAGTATATAACATCCTCTTAAGTCATCCATTGATACATGCTATCATGGGTGTTGTACTCTCAACACTCCATCAAAATTTAAAGTTCATTAGCAATAATATGTGACATGACATGTCATGAAAGTTGATGGTAACTCTTATCAATTTTTCCATGTCATAGAAAAGTCTTAGATACATTGTAGTATCCTCTAATTGATTGACCACACCTTCTTCATTCAATGAAGACACTCCTAGCTCTCATTCACAACTCATGCTAATCTTGAGGATGACTAGGATCCTTAGATATCATGACATCATGTAAGGAAGAATATGACAAAGTTGATAAACATTGCACTATTACTCTTTTACACATGGAACTTGCTACAAATGAACAACCACCTTTGGCTTTAATCAAGATACTTCTCACAATGAAGGTGCCTCTACTCATGGTTCCCAAACTAGTGTTGACTCGATTCCAATTTATCATCTTCTACACTAACTAGTAAATATGCTAAAGCATTTGCTATGTTTAAAAATTAGGATATGATGGAAAATGCTTATATTTAAAATAAGGAATATTAGAACCCATTCAATCAACACAAAAGCAAGACACCAAGGGTATAGGTTATTTGCCTAAGTTAAAGTAAAAATTCTAAAGAATCACCAAAAATAATCTTTCAATCATCATGCATGGTCAACCATGGTAAAAATATAAAACTTATGCATTCCAAATTGATTTATAATGTATTATTTTAAAATAATTTTACTAATAATGAGGCATTGATTGATTATTTAGAGTATTTTGTGTTCAACTATTTGGTCATTTGTGTTGGATAAAAAGGTTAGAGATAACAAGATTCATGGTTACCAAAAGGTATTGAGATCATTAAGGTTGCATATAAGTTAAATATTTTAAATAAGAATATGATGTTCTAATAACAAGTGATAGTTTCTTGTTCAACTACTAGGGATTTCATGATAAAGTTTTGGTTGAACCTTTAAAAATTCATTTTAAGGACACTTCTCACTAGATGTGATGATGTGGCGAGTTGTGTGATGAGTCACACCTCCAAACCTTAGTTGTAGATATATAAGAGTCCATACTACATTTCTAAAAAATATAGAAGTCTTATGATATTCCATGTAATTGCTACATGGTTGCAAAGTTAGTTGTACTATAGACATTTTAAAATAAACATTTCTAATTTAGAAATTAGGGTTTAAATTTTATAATTTAGGGTTTCAAATAGATAGTTTAGGGTTTAAAATTTATAGCTTAGGGTTTCACATCCATGCATTTTTGGGTTATAATAAACATTTTAGGTTTTCAAAATAGACATTTAGGGTTTAATTTTTAAAAATTAAAGTTGTTTAGTTTAATTTAGGGTTTAATTTTTAGAAAATTTAGGGTACCATATTACAATTTTTCAATTATACCATAAATGAAGCTAAAATACATTGAACTTAAAGCTTTGGTTTTCATAAGTACTGGGTAAAAATTGGCAAAATGATGATTTTCTTGCCCTACTACCTGTCCATGTTAGTGACAACTCCTTGTAGAACTTTGTGCGAAGCCACATGGCACAATGGGGAGAGAAATGAACTAGTTGAATGTCGAGCAAGCCATCCTTGAAGGGTCTTATTTGGGTTTGTTTGCAACCTGCCTAGAATGTTTAAAAGGGTTGAAAGTGAAATAACAGATGAAAATGTCATTTCGCTTGAATATAATGTTTTAAAAAATAATAAAATAATGCCAATTTAATAATGCCTTCATTCAAAGACATTATTTTATTGTTTCCAAATCAATAAAAAGATACCTTCAAATGAAGGTTATCTTCGAACGAAGTGCCCTTCATTCAAAACGAATGTTCTCTTAACCTTTGAACAAAGGTGCCTTCATTCGAAGAAATATCTTCAAACGAAGCTACTTTCATTCAAATAAATATCTTCAAACGAAAGTGTTTCCTAATTAGCCGATAGGCTTTTATATGTGAGCATTATAGTGCTCGGAAAATTGTCTCACATTGTAAAAAAAAATTCACATTGGAAAATTTTCTAAACTCATCAGTTGTTCATATCGACATATTCCTTGAATCTCCTATGGATGCAAATGCTAGTTTTATACCACATTTGACTAGCAAAATCTAATATCCCAAATTTAAGACTCACTATTGTATGTTTATCCTTGGATGTGTCATAATCTCATGCAAATCTCCAACAACTACTTTCCCTTTTGCTAACCAATTGTCTTTCTATAAATGTAATGACTTTTGCCTTGGTGGTAGAGTCAATTTCCTTCATGTGACTATTATTGCTTCTTGCAATAGAGTCACATTTCCTTTTATATATCCTGGAAAAGGTAATCCTCTATCTTGGCCTTCAATTTTAGCACTAACCATGAATGACAAGAAGTTTCCGAATGAATGACAACAATTTTAGCGTGTGTTGAAGAAGCCCGGCGGCGTGATTGCCGTGTGGTCGTACTTGAGTCCCACCGTAGATCCACCAGTGGACACCGTTTATGAGCGATTTTTTCGCAGAGTTTATCCGTTTTTAACTTCGGCTGTGAAATTGGTGGTCGACAATTATGAAACTTTGCCGTTTCCGTTCACACAAGTGCAGCCAATAAAAATGGAGATTGAGGAGCAGAGGACGCTTGATCAGTATTTGGGAATTTTCAAAACGAGTTCTGGTTTGGTGGGCAGGGAAGAAATCTTAAACGAGGAGTTTGCCTCTGAATTTGAGGCGGCGTGGGGAGCTCCGCGCCGTGTGACCAAGGCTGTAAAGTTTCCGCTCTGCTTTAAGATTGGTAAGGTTTGAAACAAAGCAAAGATTCTGTTAGTAGACGGTGGATGATCCACGGGTAACCTGTGAGCTTTACTGGTGATGTTTATTTTTTTATTTCAATATGTTTTTAAGTGTCTTATTATATGTTAATCATATGGTTTAGTGATATCCCTTTGGGTACTGTGAGGCTTTAAATATGACAGCGATAATCACATGGCTGTGGAAAGTTTTTCCTGAAATCATAGCAACAGATGTATTGCGTTAGGTTCTTTCACAAATTAGTTTGTACATTTAGTAGAGAAAAAGATTGTGAAATAGTAACTAGCACTTCCATCAAAAGAGGTATAACGGTCTTGTTAATTGTAATTTGTAAAGAATGTTTTATAATTTTGCAAGTAGTAGTAGGGGAAGAGAGCAACATAGCATATATATAAGAGGTTTGTGGTTGAATTCATAAATATTTTATTGAAGAAACGATGGACAAATCTATGTGATTGTCAAGTATCCACCTGCACAACAAAAAGGTTTGAATGAGTTAGTTGAGAATAGATATCTTTTAAGACATATATTATGAATTGGTGATTGAGAAATTAAATTAAAAAGTTGCGTGGAAGAGATTGGATTGACATTTGCATACCTCATTTTTTATAGCGAGAGTAATTGTAACTGAGCTTTTGATAATTGTGTATGGATTGTTTTGCATTCTAGAGTATGGCTCGAAGAAGAATGTTGGTTCAATACAGAGGCCATTTATTGATTTCACTCTCGATATAGCTATTTTACCAATATTGTTGTTGCCTTATGCAGTGTTAGGGCTTGGGATTTATGCATAGTAATTGCCCATGCCATGGATAGTGGTAATTGGCTATATTACTGTTGACTTTCTAAGTCATCATTTGAAGTTTTACTAGTTATTCTAGCCTATTAGATGTCCTAGACCTCAACTTGTTATTTTGAACCTAAAACATTTTCCTTTTCACACTTTCAAGTCTATAAAAGTTCAAGGTAAGGTTTGTCGTTTTAATGTATTAGGATTTCTAGCGTATTCCAAAAGGCTTAAAATTCGCCAAAAGGCCTTAAAAGCACGCACACAAGAAGGGAGGGAGTTTTTAGTTGAAAAGGTGTAAGTTTTTTAGGTCAACAGGTTTGTTTTAAGTCATTTGGAAGAAAGTCTTAAGAATGACAAGGGTGAAGACCTTCATCAGTTGGAAGGCCATTGAAAGGCCACGAGGATTAAAGAGAAAGGTTTCTGAAACCCTAAGAACCTGCATAAACTTAGAGAAACTTCGTGGAACCTAGTTCTTAAAGGGGCTCTCATGGTGAATGATGTCAAACTGTTTTGCAAAGTCTATGAGTCTATTGAAATACCCAATTAAACACAAAGTCTATATAGTTTTATTAGGTTTGTCAAGTCATTTCAAAAGTCTATAAAGCCCTAGAAGTCATACCTAAAGAAGCAAAGACATATACTATGATGTGGTTTGATGATGGAGGCCCATTGAAGAAGAGTGAAGAACTGGGCAATGAGGAAGGTGATGCTTACTTGGATGTTGTTGTTGATACTTGCATGTTGTCAAGAGTTCACGGGATGAAGTGAAGTGGGAAGGGTGTTCATAGGCTACACCATCATATCAAGTTTCCTTCCAAAATAAATCCCATGACAAATATCATATACAGGGACTGTTCTTTAGAATGTTATGGCATGCAAAGAATTCATACAGTGGAAATGAACTTGTGTGCAACTAAGCTTCTTGGCATGTCTCATTTCATTGCAGAGTTTTTTTTCAAATTTGATTCAAGTCTGTACAAATGAAAGCATGGTTTCTGAAGTTGTGAGACACATCAATGAAAACAGGGCACTCTCTATGAAGATCACATTCCATTTGAAAGACCCACTTAAACACACAGTCTGTACAGTTTTATTAGGTCCGTCAAGTCATTTCAAGAGTCTATAAAGCCCTATAATTCATACCTAAAGAAGCAGAGACATATTGAAGTGGGAAGGGTGTTCATAGGCTACACCATCACATCAAGTTTCCTTCCAAAATAAATCCCATTAGAAATATCATATACAGGCACTGTTCTTTATAATGTTATGACATGCAAAGAATTTATACAATGGAGATGAACTTGTGTGCAGCTAAGCTTCTTG
Organism: Cunninghamia lanceolata; assembly: GCA_027924645.1. Classification (NCBI taxonomy): domain Eukaryota; kingdom Viridiplantae; phylum Streptophyta; class Pinopsida; order Cupressales; family Cupressaceae; genus Cunninghamia; species Cunninghamia lanceolata. The sequence goes on from BSBN01000484.1 coordinate 856,393, forward strand.
GCATGTCTCATTTCATTGCAGAGTTTTTTTTCAAATTTGATTCAAGTCTGTACAAATGAAAGCATGGTTTCTGAAGTTGTGAGACACATCAATGAAAACGGGGCACTCTCTATGAAGATCACATTCCATTTGAATGAATATGCGATTCAGTTGAGGGTGTTCCAGTTTCCATTGTGTTATTGGAATCTTCGGATTCTCTATCTCATCTTGTCTAATTCTGCTTTTATAGAAAGTCACACATGGGTTTTGTGAGCTAGCTTGCTATTGGAAAATGGCCAGCCCATGTGGAGACTATGAACATTATCTAGTTTGGCACAATAATAAGACTGGCGTTGGCCAACAAAATGAAGAATGATAACAAAATGAACAAGGCTTAAATTGAATATTGGCTAGGGCTCCAAATTGATTCATGGATTTAAAATAGGCAACATCAAGGGATTGGCTATGCGTATAATTTAAATCTGATATTTTGTAAGGAAAATTAGATATTGTTATTTTGTTTGATAGCTCGGTCATATAATTTTTTATATACATTTAATCCTATCCTTATTGTAAAAATGCCAAATAAGTAATTTAAATGTGATTTATAAACAAAAGAATGGTAAATAAAAGAACGCTACCTGTTGATGATGTTTTCTTGACAACAACAGCATTAGAATAAAACACCAAGTGCTCTATCCTCTCTTGAACAAAGCATCTCGAATGCTAAACTACATGATCAAACAAGAACGCTCCAAGGTTCCTTGTACGTGATTTGCAATGGATAGCCTCGGTGGTATGATGTGATAATGTTGTTTACACAAAGGGACTTACGTTGAACTTATTCATCACTCCATTCAACTATGTACTCTTTCCTTGTGAAATGGAACTTTTTAAATCAGCTATGAAAAGAAAATGAAAAAGGAGAAGGGGTTAAGAAGGCTATTCTAAGGACAATGACGTGATGAACGATGCTATGGTAGACAAATTCCCTTAGAAACCAAATTTCACTTCGCCATGACAAGCAACAACTACATGAAATAGGTGCAATCACCAAAGGATAAACCAAGGATTTTCATATTGTTGACACACTCCAAAGTACCCACAGTTGGCGCAACTCGAAGGAGCATCAACAATCGAACTATTTGCAAGATGTGGTCTAGGCTAACTTTACATGATGACTTACCATTGACAAGCCATCAAAAGTATGAACCAACGGGAATTTATCAAATATCATTGCATATATCCATTACATCAATGAACTCTATCTACTTTATTATCTAAGCTATTTGGAACCACATCTCAACCATCTTGGAGAATAAGAAACCATGCGAACACTCCTTGATCGTACAAGATCACCATACGAACAACAACAATGAGCTTGTATTGATTTAAGAAGTGTGTTGTTTACAACAATCTCATATATCTCTTCAATGATTTCGAAGAGTTCTTTCTACTCTACTCCTATTGCCACAGTATATACTCCTCCACTATCTTCCTCTAATGATTCTCCTCTACAAATGAGAGTAGTGAGCCTTTTATAGACTCCACAAATTACATGAATGGCCAAGATGGATTTGACAATCAATGGCCGAGATCGAGACAACAAGGCAGTTTGTTACAAAATTTGCTATTTTTAGAACATGAGAGAGGCAATGAAGACACATTTTCCAATGTGATAAGCATCTTTGGAGCATCTTCATGGTGGGCCCTCTTTGTCCTCTTGTTTGATGTAGATACATTGAATGTGGATAGGCAACATGGCGGAATGTGATTAGCTTGATGACATGCATATGCCACCTCAGCATCTTCAAGCAAGTTGGTTTGGTTCACCTCATGTTCACTTTACTTAGAATATTTTCTTCTTGTTGTCTTGATGTAACTCAAGGATTGCTTTGATGATCATGCTCATCTCTCATCTTGTGATGTCCTTGTGCTTGTGTAGGATTATGCCTCTTGGAGTGTTGAGGTGGAAGACGTCTTGTGCGTGACTTCTTGTAGTAGACTTGCATATGATGGATGCACATGAAATAGACAGCTCTGGATGATGACCTACTTCAAGATATGCATGGTGAAGTGACAACCTTCCACTAATCCTCGCCTCGTATGGATGATGCTCTTGATGATGAACTACACTTATAACCTTGATCATCTTAGACTAGCTCCCCTCTGCATGGCGTTGATGTCTTCCTCATCCAGACATATTAAGTCTTGATGTAGGAGCTCTTTCGTGTGGTGATGATGACAAGTTCAAGCAACGTTCCTCCACCTTCCAAACTTCTCATGCATGAGCTCTCGCCATTCACCTCCTTGGATCCTCCATCACCTACAAGAAGAAACACATCAAATTAAGACTCAATATTTAGGATTTTCAACAACAAATTACATTCATCTTATGCATGTGGGATTAAAACAATGACATTCCAAAGCATCCATCACTTGTCAAAATCATATTTGGAAAGCTACACTTTGAATTCACTTGACAATTCACCTCTCTTCTTGGCCGACCTACCTGAGCGGGTTTGAAAGGCATGTCTGGACTGTGGAACGTGAAATTCCATGCTTGAGTGTCTAGGTCGACCTTCTTTGGCAGGTTTAGATGTGATAGGCGAAGAGTGTCTTGTGGATGACATGACGTTGTCCAGGCAAAGTGCTCAAGGCCGCCTAGGAAGGGCAGGATTGAAGGTGGTGTGAGGATTTTTCATGACTTAGGCATTTTGGCTTTATTTTGATAATCTAAGACATCTTCACTTGCTTCCTTGATGACTTAATCTCCTTTGAATGCCAAGTAAAACTCTAGAAGCAAGGGTGGATTTAGAGAGAGTGTATGGAGAATGTGATGTGGAGGAGATGATGTTATCCAAGCAAAATGCTCAAGGTCGCCTAGCATGGGCGGGTTTAATGATGGTGCATAGATTCCTTCACTCAAACTTTACTTATTGCTCATTCCTCTTCTTATGAAGACCTTTCTCTCCAACCTCCAGACTTAGCCAAAATTTTGAGATGTTAATGAAGTTGTAGGACACATCTTGAATGTCAGGTGATCTTATCGATATGCCCTGATGACACCCACCTAGGAAGGACAACTTTGGAGGTGTTGCTTGGATTTTGCAATGTAAACCCTTGTACTTCTTGACCTTGACATCTTCTCTTCTTCATTTGCCAGACTTAGTGATTTTTCATCATTCTCATCAAGTAAACTTGTCAGTTATACCACCTTCATCCCTGGGCAATTCTAGAAGCAGTGTGTGGAGTGCTTCATGTGACAGGAGATAGAATAGATAAGGACCTCTTGAGGCCACCCAGGTAGGGCGGCTTTAGAGGTGACCCTTGGATTATGACTTGAAACTCATTTAACTCTTTCAAACCTTCAAGCTTCCATTGGAATTTCATCACCTTCTAATGCATAGTACCTGAAACACTTTATAAACTTGATCATTTTCTCCTTGGGCGGGTTGAAAGGTAGTGTCTGGAGAGATCCATGTGATGGTGAAGACATTATCCATGACCTCATGCCAAGGCCGCCCAGTCTGGGCGGGTTGGGAAGTAACACTTGGAATGTTGCTTAGAATCTTCTGAACTTCCCTCAAACTCATAAACTTTTCTTGCAATTCATCATGTCTCAGTGTTCTATGCATCAAACCCTTAAAACTTAACCATTTTCTCCTAGGGCGGGTTGGAGGGTGTTGTCTGGACAAAGTTTCCTAAAAGTGATGACACTGTCTAGAAGGACTCTGTGAGGCCGCCCATGCTGGGCAGGGTTGGGAGTGTTGTGTGGAATTTCACTCAAACTTGTTCTTTTTCGCCTCAAAATGAACTCCTACTCCTCCTAACTTGCAACTTTTCGTAAGGGTTTTCCTGGGTGGGTTTGAGGTCTTTGTCTGGAGAGACTCATGTGAACGATGTGAAATCCATGCCTAGGGGAAATTTCCGCCCAAGGTGGGTGGGTTTAGAAGGTGTGCTTGGAATGCAAGTCTTGTCGCCATATTGGAAATGTCCTGAATGCAAGTATATTGAAAATATGTTTTAAGTATAAGTCAAATATTGATCTGACTTATACTTTAAATATTTATTAATATACTTCTAGGATGTTTGAGATTTGTCTCGAATCCATAGGATTTAACATGCAAATTCTAGATTTTGGAGGATCCACCAGATTTCAAACTTAGCTAATTTTTAGGATTTCAGGACATCAGGCTTAGTGATCTTTTATCATTCTTTCCAATTAATTCATCCTTGTTGGGAGTAGTTTAAGTAATGCGTGGTGTCATCTTCATCATTCTCATCAAGTAACCTTGGAGCGTTCTTGTTTGATCAAGTAGTCTAGCATTTGAGACGCTTTGTTTAAGAGAGGATAGAGCACTTGGTGTTTTATTCTAATGTTGTTGTTGTCAAGAAAACATCATCAACAGAATTGGCACTAGAAGGAGGGCAAAACAGGAAAGAACACATTGCTCCAGTCATCATTCATTTTATGCATGCCCTTCTTGTCCTAACGCTCAATAGAATTGGCGCTAGAAGGAGGGCAAGAACAATGAATTGCTCCATTTATTCCAAGTATACAAAAGATATTCTGGTGTTTTATCATTGATTGCTCAATAGAATTGGCGCTAGAATATGGCAGAATAGGAAAGAACACATTGCTAGATAGTCGTCATTCATTTTATGCATGCCCTTCTCGTCCTAACGCTCAACAGAATTGACACTAGAAGGAGGGCGAGAACAACGAATTGCTCCATTTGTTCCAAGTATACAAAACATATTCTGGTGTTTTGCTCAACAGAATTGGCGCTAGAAGGAGCGCTTGATCAAAGATATTGCTCCATTCAAAGACATTGCTCCATTCGTTGCACACCCTTCTCCTCCTAACGCTTAACATAATTTACAGAAGGAGAGCATGAACAAGGAATTACATTGCTTCAAGCACGTGGACAAACTCTAAATTGTGAAAGTGGAACCAAGTGAGCTTTCAAGGAAGAATTCAAGATTTCAAGATCTCTCTTATGTCGAAAATCCAAAAAAAATAGAAAATCAAAAGTACAAAAAAAGTAAAAATCAAAAAATTCAAAAATAGACATGGATTTCTCAGGATCTTCAAGGCAATTCAAGATGGATCATCCTCAAGATGATGTTCTTCAGCTTTGGTGGACTTTGAACACACAACTTCATCCTAAGTGCTTGGACGACTTTGCATCAAGGAAGGGATGTAGAATTCACGACACCAACTGACACGAGGAGTTATATTGCCTAACATTTTTGTCAAGAATGGAATTAGCATTATAGGGGAAAAATTCCCTTTCACAGGTACATGAGCCAATTGTTCTTGCAAAGGTGGTTCCCAACGCCTTGTTTTTTGAAAGAGAGTTCTTCATAAGCTTTAAGGAAATGATCAGGAAGAGACTAAGTATTGAGAAAGACTTGCCTGCCGAAGACATGTTGATTCTAGGTGGTTGGTGCAAGATTCATAACAACACTCATTTAGAACTCACATGTTCATCTTGTCAAGAGCCTGTTCATCAAGTGAAGGAAGAATCAAGGTTGGAAGAAGAATCTGAGGTACAATTGAGATTAGACGACTTGTGGAGCAAATGTCTTCAAGAAATTAAATCACCACCCAAAGGAGAAGATACTTCCATGTTATTCAAAAGTGAAGATAGCACAAAGAAGATTGATGATCAAGCGGAGAGCATATTTGCATACCTTCTTCCAAGTAAGAAAGAGCCTGCTGAAGAGGAAGTTGAAAAGGTAATAGAAGAAGTTCAAATGAAGGCAATAGATGAACAAGATGTTGATTCCTCCATCAAGGAAGAAAGTGACTCGAGTTCATTGCAAGAAGAAGAATTCCTTGATAAATACTCATTCATGCTACATAAGGAGATCCTTGAAAATGAGTTGCAAGAAGTACAAAAAGAGTTACTTTAAGAAAATCAATTGGATGCATTACAAGCAACACTTCAAGCCATCATTGAGGAACCATCAAATGAACAGCAATTTGGAGGGCGTTAAACGCTTCCATTCAAGAGTTCCAGCCGAAGTTGTCTCAAGATGAACAAGCTAATGAAATGGAGGTCAAGGACACGAAGCAATTTGTGTTGGTGCTAAGTCCTTTATTGAAGATCTACGATGAACTTATAGGTGAAATGTTCCATGCTTTCTAAATTTAGTTGTTTTCATTTTCACATCTTGATATGCCCACTATTGCCCACTATTGATCATAATGTTGATTTGCATGTTGCGGATGCAAGTGGGATGATCCACCAACAACTTTGACCTTCGGACATGCTAGCAGAGGATGAGCATAAATATCCATCCAAAGGCGAAGAACACCAGGTTGTATCTTTCCCTGCTATTGATTGGAAAGATTTTGAATTTGATGATTATGAATTTCCAAGTTATGAATTTGAAGAGTATGAATTTGATTATGGAAATTTAGGAAAAGCAACTTGTATATGGATAAATCATGGTCCTAATGAACTGCCACAGTTAATTATTTTGTGCAAAATATTTTCTGAATTTGAGGATTGTGAGGTGAAAGAGCACTTTTCTCAATTTAAAGATAAGTTTGCCAAATTAAGGACAATCACTTGCACATTGTTACTTCTATTCATTCTGAGAACTCATGTCAGGTTGTGTATATACTTAGGTCTTTTGAGTCGTGTCTGCTCTTTGTACATACCTTGCTTAGAGTAGGATTTTCTTTTCCACATGCTTTAGAATAGTTTCGCCATGTTTAGTTGGTTTATGTTTGTTGGCTTTAGTAGTTAGTTGCTTTTTGGGGTTCCCAAGTTGTGAAAAGGTGATGAAGCTTCAAGAAACATAATCTAGTAGATGTTTAAGTTCATTTCTTTGATAAACATTCATGAAAATCTTTAGAATCTAAGGATGATTTTCTCTAACTCTTTCACAAGGTTAGGATCCGTACTTGACTCGGAAAGGAATTATGAATTGTGTCTTGACACTAATATCTTGCAATTACACATATATTTCTATTGAATTATTGATATCTCCTAGTCTTCTTTTGATAAACTTGAGTCATGAATTGGAAGTTTATTGTGGACTCCATGGTTAGTATTAAATAGTGTGACTGCTTGTTCACGGGAAGAAGAATCCATTGTTTAGCATGACTTGAAGTATTTAAAGACCTCATAATTTTACACATCTTAATGGTCCCAAGGTTTCTAAGTGAGTCTTGGTGAGCTTGAATTAAGTAAAATCTTAAGGTGGTTCATGGTTTCACTCCATTCCATTGTATCCATTTCTCCATACCTTCATCTACTCATTCCATTCACTCTGCCATGCCACTTCATGTACGCAATAAAAGCCTCCATCCATTTCACTTGTTCCATCAAATAATGAACTCAAGTCTAATATCTGAATCCTCCATATAGTCTTGTTTTCACCTCAAACTCCTAGTAATGAATCATCAGGATAAAGGTTTGAGTCCTCTATGGACAAAATGCATTTGGAGTCTATCCATGTCAATATCCATTCATATGACTTTAGCCACTGCACAGAAAGCAAGGTCAAGATGTTAGTATTCCCATCCATTCCGCCTAAATACATTGTTTTCTATTATGTACCCATTTCATGTAAATCCATTCCATCTTCACTATCATGCAAAGTCTAACAGCATATGACCACACTCCTTTCACTATTCATCCCCTTTATCCATCTCCATCCATCATACCCTTTATCCATTTACCATTTCTTAATCATGATCAATGAATGTAAGTGTCGTCTAAATGAGAAGCATGCAATCCCTCTGCCCATCCCATAGTTTCAAGAAATAAATATTTGGATGCTTTTACCTATGAAATAAAGAAATTCCTGAAAATCCTACAGATCTTTATGCCTTAGAGCACAAATACTAGAAATCCAAGCAAAGCATATTCAAAGGCTATTTCATTCCATTTTTCCAAATGAAAAGGCAAAAGTCTGGGTACTTAAGTCTAAGAAGCTGAATCCAAAGAGGCTTCCGCATCCGAAGAATCCATTTCCATTCACCTCATCCCATTCCATTTCCATTTCATTCCATCTATCACTTCATACCACGAAATGAAATCAAAAGAAAATTCTAAGTCTGCATGGGTTATGAAGTCACTATGAAGTTATTGCTTCATACATCCACTAATCATCACTCCTGTTCCTTCATACACCTCCCTTCCACTTGCAAGCTTCAAAGTTTAGTTCGGTACGTCCAATCATTGATTATGATTCCCTTCTGTTTTATTCATTCCACTACATACCCTCCATTCCAATCCATCTCCCGCTAGCCTGCATATCCCACCACTCGCCTAGTCTATGTTTTGGATGCCTTTCCATCTACTTGTTTGCACAATCCACATCATAGTCCACTCTTGCCATTCACCTTTCCATCCAGTTGTTATCGTATATGTTGTTCCTTACCAACATCAGTAAGTATAATAATTCAACATGTTTTTTTTGTATGGACTATCTTTTCCACAAAACTAGACACTTGAGTCCCTCCTATCCATTACCTTGGTGAAAACCTGGCAAACAGGTGCCATGTGTCATTGTCATCCTATTTATATATTAAAAAAAAGAAAAAAAAGAAAAAAAAAATAGTAAAGAGAAATCCTTTCATCCATAGGTGAAAACCACCTCTGGTGGCGCCTTGGATAAGCACCATGATGAAAACCTAGCAAACAGGCGTCATGCGTAGAGACACACTGTCTCATTCCACAGCTCTTTCTACCATGGGTCTTTCTGTGCCCGCAATCTGGAGTCTACATATTAGGAGAAGAAGGTGCTAGTCCTAGCTTTCCTCTAGCCTCCACTTGATTAGCTTCCATTGAGATTCCATTGGTCCCAAAAAGTGAATCATTTTCACTTTCAATTAAGTCTGCTTCCTCATCCATAGCATTCCACAACTCCATCTTGTTTTCTATCTGTTCATCCTGAAAGTCTTCCAAGGTCTCTAACATCTTATTTTTAATCAGATTGTCCATGAACTCGCAGGCTTCCTCCATCATCTGCTCTTCCAATAGGGTTTCATCTTTTGTTCCACAAGCCACAGAGGTAGATGCCTCCATTGGAGCATGAGAAGGTTGTTCTGCCCTTAAAATGGGAGGAAATATCTCTGATGCTTCAGCCCCTTCCTTCATGTTTCCTTTTTCTTCATTGAAATAAGCTCCTCTCCCCTCTATTAAAGATTCATTTATGTGTTTCTCTTGATCATGCCCTACTGCAGCAGTCTCAACAAGCGGAAAAGGCCTACCATTATGATCCACTCCACAGTCTTCCACCTCTTGAGAACTCTTCATTGCCTGAGTTTCCCTTGCCTCCAACCCCACCCCATTTCTGCACATCTTTGTACCTTGTTGGTCTATCTCCAACTCCATAGCCTTTCTTGCCTCTTGGTAAACCTCTTCTGAGGGATTCTCTATAGTGTTTCCATTTTCTTCTGCTGAGGTTGGTAGGGCTTTACTATTGGGAGACATCCATGAAGATCCTGCTTTAAAAGTCCTCAGCAAAAGTTTTCCTATCCTATGGCCATCCACTTGAACAATTTTCTGAACTTTGTTACAATCTCTAAATCTCTGTATAAACCTAGGGTTATATCCATTTCCACACAAATATTTGTTGTTGACCCAGATTTCCCATTAAGAAGGGCCTCCTCGACACCTACAAATCCTCCTAGTTCATCCCCAATCTTGATTAGGGCTTTTACATCCCAGAACTCTGTGGGGAGGTCTCTCAAACTTGCCCACACAAGAGTTTTAGAAAATTGATTTTTCATGGGATTAAAGGCCAATGACCAATTTAACCGGTGGAAGCTTGATCCATTAAAGGAACTCAGATCTCCATATAATATTTCCATTTTCAATTCTCTAGAAATACACTCTAGAAGAAAGAAAGAGTTGGCTAAGGGGGGAATGCTTACCCGTTTGGCAAAGAATTGAAGCCACCACTCCATTATTTTAGCACTCGAAACTCCTTCCCCACACCATTTCACAAAAAGGGCTCGCTCCTTGTATCACTCTACGCCATCAGCTATATATTCCTCCGGCATGACAAACAACTTACTGCCTAGGCTTTTCCTGGGACCCCATGTCTTCTTCTGTTTGAAACCCCCTTTGTCTTCATACCTCTGACCCCTATTCCAAAACCCCTTTTGCCTACCGGAACCTTGGAAGCTCTCCCTATTATTTTGGTCTGTGATTCGCCTGTGTCCAACTTTCCTAGTACCCAGTTTGATCGCATTTGCTCCAGTTAAAAATGCTCCTCTCTGATTCGCCTCTACTATCCCATTACAAGTAAGACCTTTTTTAGAGATTTCCTTTCTTCTTGGTCCTCCTGGATCTTCCTGAAGAACCCAGAATCAATTCTCGATCTGTCTGTGACTCTGCAAGTTACCGTTGCTCCTCTAGCCATTGCTCCTCGTCATTTTTTTTAGTTGTTATGGCGAAAAAATATGGAACATATATTCTTACAAACTAAATATTATATAGTGGTATAAATATTAAAAGGAGCATTTATGTATGTTTGCCATCGTAAGAATGTGAAAAGCTTATGTTATAATAGGAAAAATACACCCAAATAGAAATGTAACCTGATCATCTAAACATGTTGAATTATATTCATATTGAAAAAGAGAATAGAATAGTGGCAAAAATCAGTTAACATTATTCCCCGTATAAGTTCTCAATAGGCAACCCATCAAGGACACAACTGTTTGAGGTCCACTTAGATATTTAATCATATAAATTTTATAATTAGATAAAACCTGAAATAGTTCAAAGACATGATATTTCCATAGTATTAACTTTTTAGAATACAATGATCTATTATAAGGATCTAAGGATAAATATGATATGAATGAATGGGTTTGGACTAGACTTAATTAGTAATGTATCGATCAAAGTTGGCAAATCTCTAAACTACTATAATTTGTTGTTAGACAACATTTCCATAGTGATTAATTTGATGTAAAAAACTTCTATACAATTATTTATTAGAAGCACTCTCAAATTAATAAAAGGTAATATTAATGATGAATTTGAATGGCTCATAAAATAATCACCAAAGGCTTGTAACATTTTAAATGAATGAAGTTGTAATCATGCCCTAGGAAAATGAATACCCTTCAATCTATAACGCTCAATAAAAGAGGTTGATTATTCACACTTATGATTTTTCTTCCCTGTACTAAAAGATTATTAAATTGATACAAAATATTTATCCTCTCAACATAACAAGACTAAAGGGTTAACAAGCAAAAACATTAATGTTAAGTGACTTGATTTTATTTTTTAATTAACATAGTAAAATGTGTTGTTAACTAGTGACAGTGTGTTGACAGGAGGTTTTGGGTCTTGGTGGTGCAATGACTACAATAATAATACACATCTATCTTGCCATACTATTGCCTACAACTCCACTTGAGATTGACCTTGGATCTCTTCATTTAGTACCAACTCTGCCATTATCCGCTCCATGCAGCCACAATATTTGTGTAGTAGATTATCATCCCCCACATCAATGAAATTTTTATTGGATGTCCATGTGAAAATCAGATAGTTAAGACTCGACCCCTTAACTTCTTCATAGATGACTTAAACAATTGGGCAAACACCAAACTTTAATTTTTAAAATCTAATCATTTTTATTGTTATTATTTAATTTTATGATTTCCTAGTGCATGTGCATGTTAATCTTATAACTTTGTAAATAACATTTGAAAGGAAGGCAAATATACATGCTAAAGCAATACTCAAAAACTCTTTTTTTTCCCTAAATTTTGCAGTCCAAGAATTATATGTATTTTTTATTTAAAATTTTAATTTTTTGTGTTATAGCATTTTACCACATTGAAGGTGGACTATCATTTTGAAAATTATAGTGTTGTAATGATCTATATGGATAAGGTAATGATCTTTCGATACATTATTTAGTGGATTAAATATCTTTTCAAAAATTTAAAAAAATTCAAACAAATTTTACAATTTCTTCTCAAAACTATTGGCATGCCGATTGAACCTCTAGATCCAATTGCTAGTTATAGTTTTTTTACGATAGAACGGTGTGTGGTGGCGGGACATGGAAGTTGTAGATGAGATAAATGAATTGAATTAAATGTTTTTATGCCACACAACTGGGAGGCATTGTTTCAATCAACAAATATTTGATTTTAATGATCACAGGGATGCAGACTTGAACATGTGGATAATGTCTATCGACATTAACAATTTTAATGGGTAAAACATTAATTTCCAACAACTGAAGGAAATTTGTCTGACGCCGTGAAAAAGTTACCAGGAAATTTTGGATTTTTAAAGTCATGGTCCTACCTGCCTGCGATCTCTATCTTGACCATTCTGTTTATGTTCTTCCCGGTGTAACAGTGAATTAGAACCTGCATTGAACGGCTCTGTTGCTTTTTGGTCGACGGTTTGATAGGTAGTGCATCAAATATTCCAACTAGTATGGTCATTTTGAAGTTTAGGTACAATGCCCTAATTTCCCAACATGATAAACATTGAATTCCGAGCAAATGCCCACTCAATATAGCCTATCCGCTAATTATTTTTGTCAAGCCCGACAATAGTTGTTGGAATATGCCTAGTTGAAAGTTTAAATAGATCCAAATTAAAGGTATGGCAACATGACGGCAATGTGCTTGATCACATTGTATTTGGTTTGTACTTGATAGTTGAACTTATATTTGGAGTGGAGGTTAGTGGCTATTGGATTGCATAAATAGTGCACTACTATAGTAACTGTGAGTCATTAATTGTTTATGACTTAAATTATTGTTAGTCATTAATCAAAGTGTTAGTTGTACTACATGCCTTCCCCAAGTTGCTATAGTCCTAAACCAAGCTTCTACAAGACAATTTCATGTGTTAATGGATTGCTATAGAAAATGCAACAAGAACTATGTATTATGCTATAGGACTTGTGTGTTATACTATAGGGATTGTGTATTATTGTTACATGAACTATGTGTTTTAAAATGTAATGCCTGGGAATAGGCTACAACATGACCTGCTATAGATAGTCACAATAAGTTATATGTTGGACTTATTAGATGACACAATTATTATTGTTGAAAGCAATATAATCACTTATATTTGGATGTGTCATAATCTTATGTAGATCTCCAACAATTGTTTTCCCTTTTTCTAACCAATTGCCCTTCTATTAATGGGGTGCTTTTTATTTTAGTGGCAATGTTGGGTTTATTTCCTTCATGCAACTATTATTGCTTCTTGCAATATAGCTGATGTGTAGAGGTTGTCAATAATTTATGTTAGACTTTTACACTCGGTAGTTGACGACAACGGCTATCCAGCCCTGTAATTGCAATGGGGATGGATACCTGCCCCCCATCATGCCATCCGCATCCATTAATGCCTTCTTCGCTCAAGACGTGAGAATCTTGTCTTACCGTCATTTGTCAATTTCTAAAACTATTCACACGTATTTAATCATTAGAATTATTGACTTGTATTGAATGAGCAGCGTTGGAACAACTTCTCCCTTGAAGACGTGACGACCACAATTAAAAATGAAAAAGTATATTTCAAAGAGTGTTCAAAATTATACAAGTTAGTATTATAGTTCATTTTTAATAGAAACATTTACAATTTAATAATAAATGATTAAGATTAATTTTATGTTTAATTTTTAATTTAATGAAGTGTTTGAATAATGTTATTTGTTTTAAATGTTTTAATTAGAGATTATATCTTTTAAGAAAGTTTATTTGTTTGTATTGATAAATATAGGGTTAAAATTTTAAAATATATTATAATATTTACACACATACAGAGATGTGTGTGTATGAATTAATCTTTCATTTGTATATAATCTTTCATTTATATATAAAATCTTAAAACTATTGGAGAGATATGTAACACTCCATAAAACCATAAGAGCAATTCTTACCAAATAATTCTATAAAAAATAAGATTGAATTCATAAAAACCACAAGTGATCAATTCTTACCAAATAACTCTATAAAAGATGAGGTTAAATTCAAAATGTAAGTAAAATTGACAAAATGATACAACTAAGACCAAAAAAAGGATGGACTTCATCTGATAGCAAAGAGGATGTTTCTTATCTTGTAGAAAACCCAAACCAATACTAAAAGTTCAATTTCAATTGATTACATACTTATAATCTCACTTTGGCACCCAATGAAGACTCATACTTATAATCACACTCTGCCCGAAATGATGACTCATAAGCAAAGAGGATGTTTCTTATCTTGTAGAAAACTCAAACCAATACTAAAATTAAAACTAAAAGTTCAATTTCAATTGATTACATACTTATAATCTCACTTTAACACCCAATAAAGATTCATACTTATAATCACACTCTGCGTGAAATGATGACTCATAATTAACTCTGCCCTGATATGAAGACTCGTAATCTCACTCTGCCTGTAAATGAGGAACTACTTCTCTATTGCCTAATAAAGACTCATAATCTCATTTTCACACTCAATGAAGACTCATAATCTCACTTTGCCCCTTGATAAAGATTCATATTTATAATCTCACTTTGCTGACCAATGAAGACTCCTTATGACAATTTCCGCGCCATGTGACCAAGGCTGTAAAGTTTCCGCTCTGCTTTAAGATTGGTAAGGTCTGAAACAGAGCAAAGATTCTGTTAATAGACGGTGGATGATCCACAGGTAACCTGGAGGCTTCACGGGTAGCGTTAATTTTATTTTAATATGTTTATAAATGTCTTTGCTATTATATGTTAATTATATGGTTTATGGTTTAGTGATATCCCTTTGAGTACTGTCAGGCTTTAAATATGACAGCGATTGTCACATGACCGTGTAAAGTTCTTTCTGAAATAGTTTGTGCATTTAGTAGAGATAAGGATTGTGAAATAGTAAGGACAATACAATAGAGTTGTGGGAATATGTTCAGTTGAAAGTTTAAATAGCTCTAAATTAAAGGTATGGCAATATGATTTTGGATTGACAATGTGTTTGATCACATTGTATTTGGTTTGTATCAGTGATTTGATAGTTGAAATTTTATTTGGATTGAAGCTTAGTGGCTATTGGATTGCATAAATCGTGCACTATTAGAGTCATTAATTATTTATGACAAGTAGTCATTTTTTGCATTAAGGCAATGAAATGATATCTAATCAATAAGTGTGAGTCATTAATCATAGACAACTTCAATTGTTGCTAGTTATTTTAAAAGAAAAGTGATGAAGTGAGACTAGATAATTAGTTGATAGGCTTTTATATATGAGCATTATAGTGCTCAGAATTTTCTCATGCCGTAAAAAAAATCAATAAATTAAGTAAAATTATTAGATATGATTAAAAAATATTGTATAGAATAATGTACATGTAGTCCGAGCTCTATTGGATGCACTCCAAGCTTTGTGGATTGAATCTACACCTTTCATGTTTGGAAATTTGTACAACTTTAGTGAACACCAAATAAACATGACTTAGAGTAGTTCTTGTGTAATATAAACCATAGACAACTTAAAATGTCATGTAACAAAAGTAATAGTCAGTTAAATTTATTATTGTTTTGTTGGAGAAAAGAATGAATCAAATTAGATTCCTTGATTATGTGAACACTTGCCTTTTTACAATGATCCTTGTGAATATTATGCATGTTGAACAAGATCCTAATATTCAAAAAGGTCACTTAACACTAAAATTAAATTATTAAAAATACATAAAATTGGTACTTATAAGCTATTAATTAGAACAAATAATTTCTATTAAAATTAGCATATAAAAATGAGGATTAATTCACAGTTAGGAGCATCTTTCAATATAAAAAAATATATAATCAACACATAGCAAAGAAAATTGTGCACACAAATTTTTAGATTTTAATATGTAGGGGAGGTTTCTGTAGAAGTTTAAATAACTTTAGGAGTCTTTTTGAAGTCAATAAATAAAAAAGAAAAGAACATTGTTCACAGAATTTTTTAGATTTTAATCGGCGGGGAGGTTTTTGTAGAACTTTAAATAACTTTAGGATTTTCTTGGAGGTCTTGGAGCAATTTAAGTTCATGACACTGAGATAGGAAGCTTGCAAAGGTTTGAACTTGCACATAAAATCAAACTTTTTGTGTGGCATGAATTTTTGTAATTATTTAATGAGTGTGCACATTGTTTCTCTCCATGTAGCACTCCATATTAAGTTTACTATATAATGGTTTATAGCAGATGGATAACCTTAGCCCTAGAAAAAAGTCTCATGTATACATAATCTTTGGGTGATTTACTTACTAGCTTCAACATCATGTCTTTCTCCAATTCCAAAATTCGAATGAGGTGGAGTTTTTCTCGATTGTTTTTTGCACTATTATACAAAGTGCAAGGTCTCACTAAAGGATGCTCACCTACATGCTACTTGCTTGCAACGCTACAGAGACAAGCAATAAGCCTTTGTGAGTAAATATCAAGAAATTTGGTAGAACAGTATTTAAATATCTAAGATAGATTCATAACTTTTTCTAGATCATTCAACCAATTTTGTATTAATTAGAAATAGAACCAAGTTTGTATTCTTACCAGTGGGTCATTTTTCTGGCTAGGGGATGCCACCGCAGTTGTAACAAAAATATCTCAAATTGATGTAATAAGCACAAAATCCACCACTTGACTCACAATTTATGCAATTTTCACTTCTGCTCCATTTAATTTGTAATTTCTCATGAATTAAATTGGGTACATGAATTTCTAAGCTCTAAATTGAAAGTATAACTTGTGATTTACACACACTAACCAAACTTGACCCTAGCTCTGAACTACAGAACCAACTTTGGTTACATGGTGATGGAGAGGCATATTCTTGAAATATATATGTCTATCGTAGATGGAAAGGATGCCTTTGACCATGTCCTTTCACAACCTACTTGAAGGGGTTGTTGACATCTTTTGTTGTCAATCCCTCACAAACATAATCATGATGATTATCCTAATGATGATTTATGAGAAAGATTGGGTTCAATGTATAAGATAGAGGGTAGGATTTGAGAGAGATCAAGGTTGGAGACAAATGTTTAGTAGGCAAATTGGTGTAAAATGCTATCGATACTTCTAGTATATAACATAAATAAGTTCAAGACTATGACTCATAAGTAGGAGACGCTTGGCACATTAGTCAATAAAACACCCATAGTATTGATTTAAACCGCTCATTGCTTTAGATTTTTCTCAAGAAATCTATGATGCTGATCAATTTCTCATAGAAGAAGATTCCATTTAAGGTGGACAAGAGCCATCAAACAAATGTGGCCTAAAGGATGTATGTCAGAGATTAATGCATTTTTCTAAGATTCTATATTGTGTTTAGTTATATAAATTACACTTTGTTGCAAATAAAGATGGTCATACTAGTAGAGCAGTGTGTGGAAGAAGACCCCATCTTGTGCCTAGACATGAAGCAAGTTATACTGACTCTCTCTAAGATCTTTCAATATTTAATGGAATGGGGTTCTTCATTGGCAGGTAATAGTCAAGTTGTAGTCATTAATTTTCCACAGTCCATGATGTTGTAGATGATGCCTATGTTTGTTTTTCCTCAACGTTTTGGATCACACTCCGTGATCCATCATCAGGAGAAAAGAGAGCAAGAGAACAAAAAAAAAAGAACACAGTCAAATCCAGAAGCATCATCTACAATAGTCAAGTTTTCAGTGTGCTTAAACATGCCAGATGATTCAACACTTCTCTAGCATTCATATTAGATTACTTTCAGTTATTCACTATAAGCCTATGTGTCTATATTATGTATAAGAAGGGGTTCAAAGATCATCAGGTGTAGTATTCTAAAAATTTGACTACCCTTCCTCACATACTCTTTACAAGGATGAATGAAGCTATGATATATATAGTAGAGGGATCTTGTGACCTCATCAAACCTAATTTGATAGCCAATTAAGCATTGATAGTCAGATCTATAGCATGAAAACCTTCTTTATAAGAAAATAAGCTTAAATGTAAGAGTAAAGAAGAGAAAGACATACGAATCATGATTTTGTTGAATGTTAATGGACAGTTCGATAGTTAGATCTGCATCGTGAACATTCTAACAAGAAAAGAAGTGTAAATAGACTAGCATAAGTCCAGCTCCTTTGACAAGTACTAGCAATCGGATCACAGAAAGAAGGAATAGCGTGATCTATAAATGGTTAACAAGAATCTTTGTTGTCAATTATGAGCTTATTTAATTGTAGTCTTACATCTCCTATAAACATAGCATTTTAATAGAATTTTATGCTTTGACAATTCATTTCAAAGCATTTCTCCATTAAAAGAACAAACCCCATCAAATGAATGTGGAATGAAAAATCTCAAAATCATTTAGAAGGTGGACAAGACCCATCAGGCCGATGTGGCCTAAAGGACATTAAAAATCATCAAATATCATCTTAGTTGCAAAACGTTATAAATATCATGATAAAATTATGAAAAGGTACTTAGAAAGCCTCCAATGCTAAAGGTTTTCCCTTATATCCACTTGACATAATCAACACTAAGTTTCATGATCTTGTTGAGCCATCCTAGCTAAATGGGCAAATATTGTGCAATAGCAAGTACACGAATATTTTATAGAGGAAGCATGGTGAGCAAAGAGCTACTCAATGAGCATAAGACTACCTTGTTTACTGTGAAAATGTACAGAGACTACATACACTGCAAGATAAACAACCTTGACAAGTAAAAGCACATCTTATCCATGATAACATTAAATCCATCATTTCAAATGCAAAAATTGATAGTCCATACCTTATTTTTGCAGCATAATAGATCAAAACAAAGCATCAGATAAAAATACTTTTGGATTAAACTGTGTGTGTTTCGTTTCTATTAGAATGAGGGTACAAGAACACGATGCTGATATGAGACTGGATCACATAACTAAATCTGCCCTGGTGGAGCATTCTCACCTAACCAAACATCATATTTGCCTTGAAGACACCCAAGTTCGAATCAAGGAGGATAATTTTTTTAAGAGAAAACTCCTTGAAGCCATCTTTATTAGAAATCACCCTTCCAATCTTAATCGTGATGATGGTTGGCATTTAAGTCTAGCTTGGCAACCCTTGTTTAACTTCTTCCACCCCCAACCTCATCCTATTTGACTCATCTCGCCCTTATCCTCTTGCTTATGTTCGTCTGAGTGGTTTTTGTGTTTTTGGATCTATATTTTGCTTCAGGACTTGTGTTTTGACTAGTGGGTTTTCTTTCTTCTGTTCTCTTGTTCCTTTTCTTTCCTTATTTAGACCTATAATTGTACTTTTGGTGTTGAGGTCGTGTGTTTGTATGGTCCTTGCTTCTACCTTCTTGGGATTATTGAATTTTTCATTCTTCATGTCCTTTCTTCTCACCCTTTGTTTACCACATTTTGGTTGTTTGTTACTTGTCTTGCTTAATTTCACTTCATATTTTTACTATCTTGTATACTATTTAGCCACCTTGGCTCTCTTGTTTTTTCTTTTTATTCTTTTATACACTAGTTGCCTCTCTTGGTTTTTCCTTGCCTACCTAACTTTCTTTTGTCTTTTTTCTCTCTCCTATATATATATATATATATATATATATATATATATATATATATATATATATATATATATATATATATATATATATATATATATCCTTTCATATCATCGTTTACACCTTAGTATAGCTTACACCTTTTAGTAAGATATATATTTTTTACTTATTTTCATATTATTATTAATTAGATTATATCTTTTATTTATTTTTATTTTTTTGGAATTGTATAATCTTAATTCACGGCATTATTACCCTCATTTTTTATTTTACCCACTTTGTTCTCTTGTTTATACTCATTATTTTGTCTTTTATACATTATGGGCCTCTCTCTTATTTTATCTTTGCTTTCTTAATATCCTTTTATCTTTCAATTTTTTTCATGTTTTACACTTTATATATAATATCATATCTAATATAGCTAATATCATTTTCATTTTTAATTTTATTTCTTTTTAACTTTAATCCTCCCTTTCTTTTTACCTACATACCCTATGTTTTTTTTTTTAAGTCACACTTATCTATCATATAATGTGTTATAACATCTTTTCTCACTTTTTTTTAATATTATTTTATAACTAACACTTCCTATTAATACCATGTCACTTGATCTTTTTATTTCTTTATATTAATATTGTATGGTTTATTTAACTTATCTATTGTATAACTCTTATTATATTATTTCGGTATCTCTCTCCTATTTTTGTCTTATGCTCCTTTTTCATAGATCCTAATTACTATTATTTTCTCAACTTCTTCACTAACCCTACTCTACCCCTCCTCATCATTTTTAAAGGCAAGTCTACAATCCAATATTCATAATATCCTCTTCCTGATGATGGATCACTGAGTGTGATCCGAAACATTGAAGTAAAGAAACACACACAGTTTAATCCAAAAGCATTTCTATCTCATACTCTATGGACTGTGGAAAACTCATGCCTACCAAAACAAAGCAATACTAGAAACAAAACTTTGCGCAAATAGAAGAAATTCTATAATAGCCAAGTGTCAAATAGAATTGAGGGATAGGAATGGTTCACATCACATGGCAGGGTAGTTAATATAGATTTAAATATAGTTATAAATACAACTAAGACTTTGGGTGCTCAAAATAAATACAAGAAGATTTTATCGTCACTGTTTCAACTACAAACTCTATTCATGTGTCTTCGTTTTATTTTTTCACAAAATATTCAAATAAAATATTGGTTATAATAGTGTTTAATGTCATTCAAGCAATTAATAAAGTTGAAATTTGAGCCTTGAATTAATACTTGAGTAAGACCTACATTATAAATATATAGGTGAAATTTTGTTGCAAGAATTTAATGCATTGAAAATGAAATAAAATTTAAATGATAGTTGTATTTATGCATTGACTGTTCACAACATGAACCAATAGGAAAATAGATAAATGGCATTTTTTAAATTATTGGATATGAAAATTAATTATAGACTATGACATTGCTGGTCATATTTTTTAATTTTATATTATGATTGGTTTAAATAGGTTAAGCAATTGCATAGATAATGGATGCATAGGAACTAATAAAGGTTGGTACAAGTTTCTTTTTAATTGACATGGTATTGTGTGTATATTTGGCAGACTCTTTGTAAGTCATTCAACTTTCCTAATAAGTCAAATATCACATGACAAAGAGTGGTAGGAGTTTCTTTTTAATTTTAACATATTATAATATTCGGTGCATTATCTAGTAAACTCTTTATAATCCATTCAACTTCAATAATAAACTAAAAATAGCATGAGAATAAAACCCATCCAATAATATAGCAATAAAGGCTTATCATGGATGACAGGGATGAGGACTAGGGAATTCAACAAGTATTGCTTCATGTCCTCAAATGTCTTTTGTCAATCTTTCTTCCATTCAAATTTGATATATTTCTTTAGTATCTTTGTGAATGATAATTCCTTACTTGCTAATTGGGCAATAAATATTCTAAGTTTATTCCCTTAATATTTATTCCCTTCTTATTTCTTCTATCAATTAAATAAATATTCTAAGTTTATTTGATTGGTTCATTATGCCATAATTAAATAAAATTAATTTATTTAATCAAATTCCCTAAATTCTTCTAATGTCTCACATAATTAAATAATCCTACATTATTTAATTAATCCTAAATCCCTCTATCCTAAGTCCTAATTCCATAAATCCACCTCACCTTTCCACCTCACCTCTTCCACCTCACCATGTTGCACATGTAATTTAATATTTTAAATATTTAATTAGCTAATATTCCCTCACCCACATGTCCTATTTATCCTCTAGTCAAAATTAGTTAACTCATTAATCAAGTCTGTTAACTAATTAATCATTCGAGTTCACTGATCAATCAATTCAGTTAACTCCCCAATTAATTCACTTAACTGATTGGTCTATTATATTAACTCTTCAATCAATTTAGTTAACTCCCCTGTTACATGATGGAGGTGGGACACTTGTCCTCTTTCTATTCGTTGCACATTCCTCAACCATTCTCAACCATTGATCTTCATATATCTTCTCAATCATTGATCTTCATTTTCCCAAGTCTATAAATGGAACCTCATTCTTCCATTCTATTCATCCAGGTTATTTGTATTGTTATTCTGCAGAAATTCACCAGCGCGCCTTTGGCACCCCCAATACAATCTACTTGAGATCACCATTTGCTTTGAAGCTCTTCTTCATAGCAATATTTATCAACACAGTCGTTTACTACCGACATCCTACAACACAGCAAAAGGAGTGCACTCACTAAGGGCCCAACTTCATTACAAACAAGGACGGTTTTAATAGGCAAACAATAGAAGCTTTGATTCAAGGAAGGTTTACACTGTATTATTCATTACTTCATTTCATTCAATCTTTCTTAGTTTCATTATTCTATTGATGTTTGGGTTTATTATTGTTAAATTGATTAATCCACATTTTACCCTAACATTTTTAGCGCCCATCGTGGGGCCTTTGCCCCTTTATCTCATCAAAATTTGAGCTTTTTTTAAGACAGGTTCCGTACAGGCATCACACAGGCTAATCCGGCGTATTTGAACAATTCCACGGCGCTTCTGTCCTCTGTTCCCGCACTTATAATCTTATGGTGCTTTTAAACATTGTTCCGGCGCATATGCCCATTTCCGCTGTGCATATGTTATTTCTGCGCATCTGTTGTTTATTACGGCACTTTTAAACTCTATCCGCGTGCTTATGTTATTTTTGCGCATCTATTCTGTCTTACGGTGCTTTTAAACCCTGTTCATGCGCATATATTCTTCCTGTGCATATGCTCTTTGTTTCTGCGCTTTTGATTACTGTTACGACGCATTTGCTTTTAATGCGCTTTTGTTGACTATTTCAATGCATTTAGTCACTGAAGTGGCGCTTCTGTGGTAGGCAATGATTTTAGGGTTTTTCTAAGAGGATTTGCTAATGCTGAACATCTTTGTAGGTATTCTCTGGAGCTGTTTTGCAGGATAGGTTTGGGTTTAGTTTCATGTAGTTGCGTTTTGATAGCTCACACTTCACTTTCTAAAGGGATAGTAAAACAGATACTCATGCAAACTCCCACGTAGTTTCTAATTAGGAAAGAAGTAACTGGATCATTGCTATCTAGCATTGCAACATTGCTATCTTTTCAAAGTTATTGCTATCTGGTATAAAACTAAACTCATCACTGATATCAAGGTTAAAACTGAACCACTGCTATCTCGATTGACCAACATTTCAAAGTTAACAACTCATGCTATCGTGGTATAAAACTAAACTCATCACTGATATTTGGGTTAAAACTGAACCACTGCTATCTCGATTGACCAACATTTCAAAGTTAACAATTCATGCTACGTGGATTAAAACTGAACTCACCATTGCTTTCTAGGTTAAAAACTGAACCATTGCTATCTCACTAAATCATTTCAAAGTTCTGTGTTTGCCCAAGTAGATTAGCCCATTTAGTTTTTCTACTTTTAACTAGGTTGGATTAATCAGTGTCTTCCGTGCTTATCAAATAACAATAGGCCTATGCTCTCCCCTTTACTGGGTGACCAAAATGCCAGACTTGTTATTCCATCTGTTTAACCTTTAAGAGGGGCCTGCCCTTGGATGCATGCCTATCCAAGTGGGAACAACCCTGAGTGGAAATAGGCTAGACGCCAAGCCCTACCAATCCACTTAAAATAAATTGCTTGAGGTGAAAACCTCCTACAACAAGTGCTGTTATGTTATGTACCGACGGCCAACCTCCCCCAAAACCCTCTAAGGCGCAACCCTTTGAGGCTAAGAGACTCCATAACGGAGAGTAGTGCCACCGCATGTGTAACCATTTGAACGGTTGCCCACATTAAACACCTCTTGTTCTAGTGGCCAAAAACCCTTGTAATCCATTTCTAGCCTAAGATTTTTGTACTTGCTTTTGTTCCTTTTAGTCCAAAATAGAGTCAGAAAAATCACAAAAAAAAATGAAAAACTATAAAATATTCTGTGCTTGCTGTGTTTTCTTGCTGTTAATTCATAAAATCAGATCAAGAAGACCTTTTTCTAGCCAAAAATGCCAAAAACAATAGAAAATCCCAAAAATTTGCAAAAACACTGAAGAAAACCAGAGCGGCGCATCCATCCTCTGTTCCTGCGCATCTATGCCGACCTGCTACGCATCTGTTTAGACTTGCTACGCATTTATTGACTGTTGCTGCGCATTCATATTTTACTAGTACAACGCATATACACTG
Organism: Cunninghamia lanceolata; assembly: GCA_027924645.1. NCBI lineage: Eukaryota > Viridiplantae > Streptophyta > Pinopsida > Cupressales > Cupressaceae > Cunninghamia > Cunninghamia lanceolata. The sequence continues at coordinate 880,641 of BSBN01000484.1, forward strand.
ACTTCCTGTACACCTGTGGATTTCTGCGACGCATCTGTTTCAGCGCATCCATGACAGTGAGTCCTTGCACTATTTTTGAGAGAAAAATTTTACCTATTTGGAGTACCCATTTCAGCCTAGCTTCATAATTAGAGATCAGGTTCTACCTTGCAGTCAATCTTCGTCCAATTCATCCAAGTATCTCTCTTCCGTCAATCATCCCATTCACCTTATGTCAAAACCTTTCTTGTCCCAAAGTCAGATTATTCCATACCAGTTCGACATAGGTCCCCTTTTCGTATCCTTTGTGAATTTACGTAAGCCTAGTAGGTCACAGAACTTTACTAGTAGCCTTGTTGCACGACTAGTCCCTACACAGTAAGACAGGTATCGACTACCCTTACTGGTGGTTACTGTCTTATGTCAACCATCTTACTTGAAGTCATTGAGTGAGAAAGTCCTTTGTCCAAATCTTGTCCTAGGTTTCCTATTCACAACAGTCTCACTCGGCACCTTGCCAAAACTTCTAATCCTAGTCCACTTCATCTCGCATCACCTTGCATGGTCCTTACCAGATCTCAGTACAAGAAGCAACTTGAAATGGCCGGCTCATCCAACTGCATCGTCACACCTCACGATAGTGATGAGGAAATCTCTTATGAAGATTATCAAGGAAGCATCCAAAATCAGAAATTCCAACACCTAATAGAGAAAGTGCTCCATGAAGACCCTCATAAGTATTTATATCATCTTGCTAGTCTTGGAATTAAACTCCCTGCGGATTTTGATATAAGCTCAATCATGGAAAACATGGAAAATGATCACGAAAAGGAAAAGAATGCCATAGACCCAAACCCAAATGATAAAGGAAAGCGAACCATGGACCAAAATGCTCCTATGGAAGAAATGAGAAAACAACTTGAGAGCCTAACACAACAAATATCGGATCTCAAGATGGGTACACACGCAAAAAACTACTCCTTGCAAGATATTGCACTGTACCCCTTTGCTAAAAGCTTGATCATGAAACCATTTCCATATCGGTTCGAAGTCCCTAAGTTTGACAAATACAAAGGGAAAGGGGACCCTAGAGATCATATTAGGGAATTCAACGTGGCATGCTTGGAAGTAGCTCATGATGAGACCTACTTAATGAGACTATTCCCAAGATCTTTAGGTAGTCAAGCTATGGAGTGGTTCTCACGGCTTCCACCGGGAATCAAAAATTTTGATGAACTAGTCAACAAATTTATCACGAACTTCTCTTACAACATCGAACACGAGGTATCTATGCTAGATCTATGCAACACCAAACAAAAGAGTGGTGAGTCATTCGCCACCTTCTTACAACGATGGAGACAACTAGCAAGTAAGTGTTCTTACGATATACCTAAGAAGCAGCTATTGGAGATGTTTGTCCATAACCTCAATACTGACCTTAGCTATCAAATACAGATACAATGCCCTACGTCATTCTCAAAAGTCATTGAAATGGGATTGTTCATCGAAAAAGCTATGGTCGCCAAGGGGGCAATCAAGTTAGACAAGGACACCCCAACCTCCAATTACACAACGGACAAATCAAAGTTTTGGACCAAGAATAAGAATGTTGTCAACGAGGGGGTAGTGGATGCCAAGGCGGCAACTCCCAAGCAACAACCCATATTCACTCTAAAAGGATAAACAAACAATGTTGCGCCCAACAAACCATTCTCTCGAGAGCCAAGACCTTGGTTCAGTTCAAATCTAAGGCGAAAGTTCACACCGTTGGGTGAGTCTCAAGAGTCCGCGTTAAGGAAGTTGTTGGCTAACAATGAAATCTCTCTACCACCAACAAGTGACTATGAGCCTATAGTCAAACCTCCCTATTGGAAAGACATGGACTATTGTGAATATCATAGGGGAAGAGGGCATACAACCAACAATTGTATCCGCCTCAAAAATGTTATCCAAGATGTGCTCGATCAAAATCAAGGAGGAACACAACAACTTACCTTCAATGAGACACATGTGGCCTACAGGGGTCCACTTCTAAATCACAACAGGCCGTACAACAACAATAACAACAATGACAATCACCATAACGGCAATAACAACAAATGGCAATCACCATAATGACAACAACAATAACAATCGCAACATGCCAAATCAAAATAGTGGGAATGGTAATGCCAACTATGCAAGTGTGCCATTTGACTATACCATAAATTGCATTTCTGAGCATGTCCCGCAAATCAATGTCATCACGCCCAACCAACAATCAGGACCTAACAAAATTGGTTGTAGTATCATTACCCGCAGTGGTAAAGTCACGCTCAATACTGCCCCTCCAAGGTTGTCACCTTCTCCATCCAACTTCCGCCAGTATAATGTCATAGACCAATTACAGAAAACTCCGGCCCACATTTCTATCTTGGAGTTGTTGCGTCTATCCCCGTCCCATAAGGAGATCCTTGACAAAGCCTTAGTGGAAACCACTGTCCCCACTAGTTTGGCCCAAGAGAAGTTTCAGACCATGGTAGGTAATCTAACCTCCTCCAACACCATACCATTTACTGAGCCAGATGACCTCTCTGTGTCTCAACCCCATAACACCCCTCTACATATCGTCGCCTTCATCCACAAGCACCGTATCAAGAGGGTTCTCATTGATGGGGGTGCCGGTTTAAATATTTGCACATTAAAGCTAGTCCTTGCATTGGGGTTCTCCGAACAGGCAGTTGATCCAAGGAGGAAAATTACCATCAAAGCATATGACGAGGAAGAAAGAACCACAAAGGGAACAATAGTCCTACCCTTTCAAGTAGGACCAGTAATAAAAGATGTTGTGTATCAAGTCCTGGATAGGGAGCTCGCTTATAATATTCTTCTAGGGAGACTATGGATTCACGCCATGAAGGCTATTCCCTCTACTTATCACCAATGCATAAGTTCTCGCACAATGGCAAGCAAGTCACCATTCAAGGCGACCCCGACCCCTATCAGCATTGCAACTCTTTCCTTGCAAAACCTGAATGCATCATACCAAATAACAGAGTGTATATATCCCGTATCTTGTAGTATGATCATATCGCTGAAGCCTCCTCATCAAGGCCCAAAGAACAGAAAATTACCATAAAAGAAAGTGGAGTAGGGGAATACTCTATTGAGCACAGCCTCAATCTTGCTAAGATGCTTGTATCTCCTAGATCTTTTGGCTGACCCAAACATTTTCCAAAGCCATCTACTCCTCCTATAGCTCCCGCAACTCCCTTTGTAAAATGGGGGACCTTATCCAATGAAACAGAGGAGAGAGATATCCTACAATGGCTTTATACTGAAGAAGAGAACACAATGCAAGATCCGCCTAGACTCCCAACAGAACTCTATGGGCAAGGCGAGACTATCCTACATAGAATGGGATACGAAGGACAAGGCCCCATTGGCCTCAGAAAAGAAGGAATCATTGAACCTATTCAACCTTCTTCATCCTCATCGGCTAGAAACACAAGTGGCCTAGGATACAAAGGCAAGGGCAAGGCTAAAGAAAATGCTTGTCTTGTAGAAATGATCCAAACACTCCAGGAGGACAGTGACATGGATTCTAATGAATATGAGTGGGATGAGCTAACAGAACATTCCTATGACGACAAAGAAGTCGATACCATCCAAACTTTTAGCCCCTACCGTGAGGGACAAATGCTACCGAACAGACCAATAGAGTTTGATTTGCCCATCTCTGAGATTATGGATTTCGAGGAAGGTTCAAGTTCCATTGCAATAAATAACTTGGAGGAAAGTACCATCCCGAGCACCATCCCTACCCATACCCCTAGCATATCCATTCAAACTATCAACGAATTAGGTCCATCCTCCGACTCCCTTCCCCTTGTGCATCTTGAGCTTATTGACTGGGATCTGTGAGGAACTCCCCAACTAGATATGTTCCAAAATGATGATGCTTACATTGACTATATAGAACTTAGGGACCACCTACCCAAAGGAGATCATAAAGCTGGTTTCGCTATTAAACTGAATACCATGGCTTACTTTGGGGAGGGTGCCAAGCCTTCCAGTCGCAAAAATATCAAAGTCAAAACTGGATTTGATAGTGAAAACCGCCTTGCGGCAGTGTCAGACCCCAAAACAGTAAAAAGAAAGGACGCATCCGAAGGTGAAAACCCAACTATGGCACCTGACGATGGAAGGCTTGACACTCTCCCTAATGATATATACCAGGAAAGGTCACAGATTGTTGTAGAACCGACAGAACCTGTTAATATTGGAACAGAGGAACAACCCAAGGTTATCCACTTTGCTAAATCTCTTACCCCACCAGAGAAAACCAGGTTTGTATCGTTCTTTAAGAAAAAGAGAGGCAGCTTCGCTTGGTCATATGCAGACATGTCGAGTCTAGACCCAAACTTAATTCTACATCATCTTCCATTGGATCCAGGAGTAAAACTAGTAAAGCAGAAGCTTAGAAAGATGCATCCTCACATAGCACTTTTGGTCAAAGAAGAACTCGAGAAATTGCTGGATGTAGGATTCATCAGAGCTATAGATTACCCGGAATGGATATCCAACATTGTGCCAGTGTCCAAACCAGATGGCTGAGTCAGACTATGCAATGATTTTCGAGACCTAAACAAAACATGCCGCAAGGATGATTTCCCATTACCAAATATCAATATCATAGTCGACCTAACTACAGGGCATACCATGTTATCTCTCATGGATGGATTCTCGGGGTATAATCAAATCAAAATAGCACCAGAGGACCAACACAAGACAACCTTTACTTGTCCATGGGGCACTTTCTGCTAGAATTTCATGCCATTTGGGCTAAAAAATGCAGGAGCCACATATCAACGGGCTATGACAACTATATTCCATGATATGATGCATGTAACAATGGAGGACTGTGTCGCCGATATCTTAGCAAAGTCGCTCACAAGGGACTCACACATGGATATATTAGAAAAAGTCTTTCAAAGATTAGACCAATTCCAAGTCAAGCTGAACCCAAAGAAATGTGTGTTCGGAGTCACTTCAAGTAAGCTGCTAGGCTTCATTGTGTCGGCAAATGGAATAGAGGTGGACCTCGCCAAGGTCAAAGCTTTAATGGACATGCCACCACCCAAGACTCTAACTCAATTGAGATCGCTACAGGGCAAGCTACAAGCAATCCGCAGATTCATATCACAGCTAGCAGACAAGTGCCAACCATGTAGTCATCTCCTGCACAAGAACATTCCATTTAGATGGGATGAGCGGTGTGAAGAAGCATTCAACAAACTAAAAGAATACATTATGAATCCACCCATTCTCATGCCTCCTATCCAAGGAAAACTACTAATTCTCTACATATCTGCTACACCTACTGCTCTTGGGGCTCTTTTAGCACAACAAGATTATGAGAACAAAGAAAGAGCCGTCTACTACATCAGTCGAACCTTAGTAGGCTATGAATTGCAATACTCACAGATAGAAAGATCATGCCTTGCGGTAGTTTTTGCTTCACAAAAACTCTAACATTATATGCTTGCACATCCAGTTAAACTCATTGCAAAAATAGATCCACTGAAGTACCTACTAAGCAAAGCAGCTCTCATGGGTCGCCTAGCTAAATGGGTAATGCTCTTAAGCGAATACGACATTGAGTATGTAGACAGAAAAGCTATCAAGGGACAAATCATTGCTGATCAACTAGCGGATGCACCATTACAGGACACCACACCGATGCAATTTGAGTTTCTAGATGAATCCCTATTCAACATATCAACATATTCCTGGAAACTCTACTTTGATGGGTTCTACACAAATCATGGATCGGGGGCAGGAATCTTGTTCGTGACTCCCCATGGTGACACAATTCCAAAGTCTTACCATTTGTTATTTCCATGCACCAACAACATAGATGAAGCCTTAGTGATTGGTCTCAAGATGGCAACTGAGTGGAAAATCCAAGAGCTACATGTCTATGGTGATTCCCAACTAATAGTCAATCAGGTCAATGATGAATACCAAACCAAAGATGAAAATCTTATCCCATACAAACAGATGGTCGAAGATTTCAAAGAACACTTTGGGACCATTTCCTTCAAGCAAATACCCAGGATTGAGAATTAAGCAGCCGATGTAATGGCAACCATCGCCTCTCTTCTAGAAATACCTAAAAATGAGTCATGATATGAGTTCTTAGTGGAAACTATCCGGCAACCAGCTTATGATCTTCCGGAGACCCATTCCATATGCCTTCTAGTTGGATCTGATTCACCTTGGTACAGTAAGATTTACACTTACCTCAAGGACAACGTCCTCTCGCTTGACCTATCTTATAACCAACGATGAACTTTTATACGCCAAACCTCTTGCTATACCATCATTGTCGATACCCTATATCGATGTGGTCTAGATGGTACTTTACTCCATTGTTTAGAACGAGAAGAATCCATAACCACTTCGCAAGACGTACACGAAGGGATTTGCAGAACACACTCTAGCAGTCCTTCCTTAGCCAAGAAACTCATGCGCTTGGGTTATTACTAGCCGAACATAGAAATGAATTCATATCAGTTTGTCAAGAAGTGCAAGCAGTGCCAAATACATGGGAACCTGATACATGCACCAGCTCAAGAGTTGAGACCTTTCACGACACCTTGGCCCTTTTTCCAATGGGGACTTGACCTTGTGGGAAAGATTCATCCACCCTCATCCAACGGCCACAAATTCATCATAACTGCCACTGAGTATTTCACAAAGTGGATTGAAGCCGTTCCCCTCACCACCGTCACAAGTAAGCAAATTTCCTCATTCATCCTGAATTACATTATCTTCAGATATGGCATTCCTTCATCCATTATCACAGATAACGGAAGACCATTCAAAAACCAAGATGTCCAAGAACTCTGTGAATGTTTCAAAATCCAACACCGTTTCTCCACCCCATACTACCCCCAAGGTAACGGTCAAGCTGAAGCATCCAACAAGACCATATTGAAACTTCTCAAGAAGACAGTCAACGATGCTGGCCGTGATTGGCATATCCAACTCAATCCCGCTCTGTGGGCCTACAGAACCAGTATACGCACTCCCATAGGTGCTACACCCTACGCCCTTGTCTATGGCTCAAAAGCTATCCTCCCCATTGAAGTCGAATTACCATCTCTCAGGGTGTCGTTAAAAGGCCTCATATCAGATGAAGAATACAGAGTCTCCAAGTTACAAGAACTAGAGTCGCTGGAAGAGAAGTGACAGAAAGCCCTTGATCATCTCAAAGCATATCAACAAATGATGTCAAGAAGCTATAACCACAGAGTTCACCCAAGAATCTTCAAAGTTGGAGATCTCGTTCTTAAGGAGAATCCTCGCAACCAACAAGATAGAGAAAAGAAAGGCAAGTTCGAACCCAACTGGCTTGGGCCTTATGTAATTGTAGCAGCATATGGATCGGGGGCATATCAGTTGGCAACGTTAGAGGGTGAGCTATTCGATGACCAAATCAATAGCATGCATCTTCTCCGGTTCTATACCTAGGAGAACCCCAATGTAAGGGAGGCATAAAATACAAAAAAATCAAAAAATCAAAAAAATACAAAACAAAATCAAAAAAATCAGAAAAGTACAAAAAAATCATCCTTTGGTGAAAACCTGGCAATTAGGCGCCTTGGATAGGTATCATGATGAAAACTTGACAAACAGGCGTCATGTATACTTTCTAGCTTTTGTGCAAATAAAAGCAAGTGATGAAAACCTGGTAAACAAGCGTTACTTGTGATAAACCGCTTCCTCCATCTTTGGGAAACCAATCACCTTGTGTCCATTCTTCCTCATGTCCCATTCGATCCATATCCGTCCCATAATAAACTCCTGACAGTTACCTATCATGGCTTGATACTCTCTCTTTGTTGGCCTTGTCAACCAAGGTTTTGTCCCATACCGTATCCATCATGTAAGCCTAGCATAGTGTCTCTTGTCAGTTTTCCATGGTCCAAATCCATGAACTACGTTGCCTCTACGTCGTCACGTAGGCAAGCCCATATTTCTATGCGCCCCCGAGGCTCCCACGGTCCCATCCGTCCCATTCCTTGTCATCTTTCTTGTCATCTTTCTTCTAGTCCATCCATGGTCCATTAGGGTTTACCTTGAACTACGTTGCCTCTACGTCATCACGTAGGCAAGGCCATTTAGCAATGAGCCCCTGAGGCACTAGGACAGTCCCTTAGGTTCCGTCTCCCCAATAAGGATTGTAGAATCTTCTCACCAAACAAGCAAGTGCAAGCATAACCCGCACTTCAAGCAGAAATTTCAACACAAGGTATTTTAACCTATCCAAGCAAAGCAAATACCCAAGGCCCTCTAAATGATTTTACTCCAATTATGGCAAGAAACAAACATGTATCTAAATGCAAAAATGATTTGTGGATTGGAAACATAGTTAAAGTATAGAGTCTTGATTTTTGCTATCATGCCTTCCTATGCTACTCGAGGATGCCAAAAGCTAGAGATGCTATGATGGGGGCATGATTATTTTCTTTGTTTGTTGCTTGTGGATTAATCTTTAGTAATGTGAAGCCTTGTCTAAGGACATGGTTAGCAAAAGATCATCGAGGACACCAAAGGTCTAACATGAACGGGGGTAATCTTTGTTTCTTGATACGCAAGCAATACTCAGGCCATCTCGGTTCAATTATACCTCGATGCTTGTATTAACTTGCTAAATCAAAATCCATGTAAGCAGTACTTAGGTCATCTCGGTTCAATTATACCTAGATGCTTGTATTAACTTACAACATTTCAGAAAAAAGTACCAAAAAAAAATGCCCAATGATGAAATAAAGCACTTCAAAATACTTGCACTGTCAAGATGTCAAAAGCAAAGCATCCATTATATATCCATTTATACATCCATATCCCATGCAATAAAAGATCCACAAAATGTAGAGTATCAATGTTTACAAAAGTTTGTGAGTCCTTCTATCGAGTCTTTCTTCTATCAATCAGATTTCTATCTATCATCATATCTTTCATCCTTGTCCAGTCAGTCTGAGCAATGATCTAAATGCAGGTCCATCCTTAATCCATACCAATCAAGTCAAGTCAATCTTGCACAAATGATCCAATCACAATCAGTGATCTTGATCCTTGTCTGGTCGTAAACCAACTCGATCATTTAATCAATCAATTGTCTTATACAGGATGTAACATTGTCGAAATCAGACCAATACATGCGTCTTACATGACATGTTTCATTTCCTGAAACCAAACACTATCCTTCGTGTTTCTCTAGGGATCTATCATTCCCTGCCATGACAACATGCCTATTGTGTTGGTCTAGGGATATATCATTCCCCGCCATGACAACACTGTCATATATCGTTATCAATTAATCAGTTGGTTTACCGCTTGATAGGGGCAATACCTTGTTTGTTCTTGTATCATTTGTGCATACTTGCTTACTTGCTTGTGTGTGGTATCATTCTATCTTGCATTGCGTATCATTCGGCTCTTTCTCCAACCAATTTCTTCACCCCAACCTAATTATTCCCTTCGTCTTCGTGAGATTGTCCGTCTCACGTCCATTCTGCCTCCTTCCTGTCCAATCTCCTGAGGGGGCATCCTGTCGTCAAACCTGTACCAGGGGCAAACTGGGGCATGTATCATTGTCAGACTATTTATTCTCTGAAGCAACACCATAAACTGCATTTCATCAAAGAGGGGCAAAATGTATACGCCTAAAAATGACACGATTCATTCTAAATAAATATTCTTAATATTTATTCCCTTCTTATTTCTTCTATCAATTAAATAAATATTCTAAGTTTATTTGATTGGTTCATTATGCCATAATTAAATAAAATCAATTTATTTAATCAAATTCCCTAAATTCTTCTAATGTCTCACATAATTAAATAATCCTACATTATTTAATTAATCCTAAATCCCTCTATCCTAAGTCCTAATTCCATAAATCCACCTCACCAATCCACCTCACCTCTTCCACCTCACCATGTTGCACATGTAATTTAATATTTTAAATATTTAATTAGCTAATATTCCCTCACCCACATGTCCTATTTATCCTCTAGTCAAAATTAGTTAACTCATCAATTAAGTCTGTTAACTAATTAATCATTCGAGTTCACTGATCAATCAATTTAGTCAACTCCCCAATAAATTCACTTAACTGATTGGTCTATTCTGTTAACTATTCAATCAATTCAGTCAACTACCCAATCAATTCACTTAACTGATTGGTCTATTCTGTTAACTCTTCAATCAATTCAGTTAACTCCCCTGTTACATGATGGAGGTGGGACACTTGTCCTCTTTCTATTCGTTGCACATTCCTCAACCATTCTCAACCATTGATCTTCATATATCTTCTCAACCATTGATCTTCATTTTCCCAAGTCTATAAATGGAACCTCATTCTTCCATTCTATTCATCTAGGTTATTTGTATTGTTACTCTGCGGAAATTCACCAGTGCACCTTTGGCACCCCCAATACAATCTACTTGAGATCACTATTTGCTTTGAAGCTCTTCTTCATAGCAATATTTATCAACACAGCCGTTTACTACCGACATCCTACAACATAGCAAAAGGAGTGCACTCACTGAGGGCCCAACTTCATTACAAACAAGGACAATTTTAATAGGCAAACAATAGAAGCTTTGATTCAAGGAAGGTTTGCACTGTATTATTCATTACTTCATTTCATTCAATCTTTCTTAGTTTCATTATTCTATTGATGTTTGGGTTTATTATTGTTAAATTGATTAATCCACATTTTACCCTAACAGAAGGGTCTAATAGTTTGGATCTTCCCTTGAAGACTACAAAGTTACAAGTTATTTGAAGGAGGCATGTTAACGATAGTATCACTCTTCTTAGCATCTACCTCACTGCCTCTCTAAGATATAATGAATCCTAATAAGTGACCACTATTAACTCCAAATAGGCACTTTTTAGGATTTAACCTTACTATGTATTGTCTAAACTCAAATCTTGTAAGTGATCTATTTGTCATTTTGATTTTGTTAAGATATCATCCACATGATCCTCTATTACTTATTCATAAGATTTGGAAGACTAGTGCCATAGCCCTTTGATATGTAGCTACAACATTTTTCAACCTACAAGCCATGACATCACAACAAAATGTTCCCCAAGGTGTAATAAAGGTAGTCTTATGTTGATCTTGGGAAATAATCATGATTTTATTGTAATATGAAAAATCCATCCATAAATGATAACAACTCATGTTCAACAATGGAGTCTACAACCATAGCAATATAAGGAAGAGGAAAGTCATCCTTAAGAGATGCTTTGTTAAGATCTTAAACTCAATACAAATTCAAATACAATCATCAAGTTTTGTAATAGGTACCATAATAGATATTTAAGATGAGTAATCGACCAATCTAATAAATCTAGCCTTAAGCAGCTTTTCTAATTCTTCTTTAACCATTAAAGTAACCTTAGGATGTATGGTGAAAGGAAAACATTAGGGATTGAAAAAGGGGCATAAATGTAAGGCCAAAAATTATTCACATAAACAAATATCCATTTTAGCATGAATAGACATTCATTTTGGTTTGGATGTAAAGCCCCGAGCTTATGCTCAAGACATTAATGGTAATAAACTAGACAAACAAATTTTTCATGATACAAAAGTGGCATTAAGTAAGCCACACAATACTCCTACATGTGAACAAGTTGTCATAACAGCTTGTGATGACACACTTGGCATGCACACTAATGCATGATGCAAGGTGACGCGAGTGAAAGACTTAAAAACACCATGAGACAATACACCATAGCTAGCACAAAAAAAGAGACAACAAGGAGAGTTAGGATTTTCAAGGTCACTAAAAAACCCTTACAACATCCCTACAGGATCACCCCTTGGATATCTTCGAGATATGACAAGAAGAATTCCTTCTTTAGTTTTGGTGTGTTTTCTTGCTTGGTAGCTTGTTTCAACTTACTTTCTCAAGGAGTGCTACATGAAGGATAAAGGTTATTTAATTGTTTTAGATCATATGTAGTTTTGCTATAGGATTTCTTCAATTTGCTACAGTCCTAAACCAAGCTTCTATAGGATAATTTCATGTGTTAATGGATTGCTACAAAAACTAAGATAGGGATTGTGTATTCTACTACAAGTCCTTGAACCTCCTATGGTGCAAGTGCTAGTTTTATGCCACATTTGACTAGCAAAATCTGAAAATTTTCTAAACTTGTCGATTGGTCCTATCGGCGTATTCGTTGAACCTCCTATGAATGCAAGTGCTAGTTTTATACCACATTTGACTAGCAAAATCTAATATCCCAAGTTTAGGACTCACTATTGTGTGTTTATCCTTGGATGTGTCATAATCTCATGCAAATCTCCAACAACTATTGTCTTTCTACAAATGTGGTGATTTTTGCCTTGGTGGTAGGGTCAATTTCCTTCATGCAACTATTATTGCTTCTTGCAATATAGTCATAGTTCCGTATATATACCCTGGAAAAGGTAAATCTCTATCTTGGTCTTCAACTTTAGCCTAACCATGAATGACAACAAGTTTCCAAATGTAAGAGAGGTGTATGGCACAGTGGCCAAGGATTATGCAGAGCTCAGGCCCCGCTATCCGCCTGAGCTTTTCTCCTTCCTTTCTTCCCTCACTCCCCACCATCATCTCACCTGGGATGTGGGCACAGGCACTGGCCAAGCTGCCATTGAGGCAACTTCTCTATCTTTCTCACACCTTTTCTCTTTATCTTTCTTATCATAGCCTATTCCCTAATTGGTGTTAATGGTGAAACAGGTATCAAAGTACTACCAGAAAGTGGTGGCCACAGACACAAGTGAGAAGCAGCTACAACATGCAAAGCAGCGCCCCAACATAACCTACGCCGTGACGGCGCTGTCAATGAGCGACCAACAACTCCACTCCATCGTCGGCCCCGATTCCTCCGTCGACCTCATCACCATCGCCACGGCCATCCACTGGTTTGACTTGGATAAATTCTACCCTCAGGTAAAGCACGTGTTAAAGAAGCCCGGCGGCGTGATTTCCGTGTGGTCGTACTTGAGTCCCACCGTAGATCCACCAGTGGACGCCGTTTATGAGCGATTTTTTCTCAGAGTTTTTCCGTTTGCCAATCCGGCTGCGAAATTGGTGGTCGACAATTACGAGACTTTGTCGTTTCCGTTCACACAAGTGCCGTCAATAAAAATGGAGATTGAAGAGCAGAGGACGCTTGATTAGTATTTGGGATATTTCAGAACGAGTTCTGCTTTGGTGGGAAGGGAAGAAATCTTAGACGAGGAGTTTGGCACAGAATTTGAGGCGGCGTGGGGAGCTCAGCGCCATGTGACCAAGGCTATAAAGTTTCCGCTCTGCTTTAAGATCGGTAAGGTTTGAAACAAAGCAAAGATTCTGTTAATAGACGGTGGATGATCAACAGGTAACCTGTGAGCTTTACTGGTGATGTTTATTTTATTTTAATATGTTTTTAAGTGTCTTATCTGGTTTAGTGATATCCCTTTGGGTACCGTGAGGCTTTAAATATGACAGCAATAGTCACATGGCTCTGGAAAGTTTTTCCTGAGATGTATTGGGTTAGGTTCTTTCACAAATTAGTTTGTACAGTTAGTAGAGAAAAAGATTGTGAAATAGTAGCTAGCACTTGCATCAAAAGAGGTATAATGATTTTGTTAATTGTAATTTGTATAGAATGTTTTATAATTTGGCAAGTAGTAATAAGGGGAGAGAGCAACATAATATTTATAAGAGGTAACATAATATTTATAAGAGGTTTGTAGTTGAATTCATAAATATTTTATTGAAGAAATGATAGACAAATCTATGTGATTGTCAAGTATCTACCTGCACAACAAATGGGTTTGAATGAGTTAGTTGAGAATAGATATTTTTGAAGACGTATATTATGAATTGGTGATTGAGAAATTAAATTAAAAGGTTGCGTGGAAGAGATTGGATTGACATTTGCATACCTCATTTTTTTATAGCGAGAGTAATTGTCACCGAGCTTTTGATAATTGTGTATGGATTGTTTTGCATTCTAGAGTATGACTCAAAGGAGAATGTTGGTTCAATACAGAGGCCATTTATTGATTTCACTCTCAATATAACTATTTTACCAATATTGATTGTTGCCTTCTCCAGTCTTAGGTCTTGGGATTTATGCATAGTAATTGCCCATGCCATGGATAGTGGTATTTGCCTACATTATTGTTGACTGTCGAAGTCATCATTTGAGGTTTTGCTAGTTATTCTAGCGTACTAGGCGTCCTAGATCTCAACTTGTTATTTTGAACCTAAAACATTCCTATTAAGTCTTGTTATTTTTCTTTTCACACTTTCAATTCTATAAGGAAGCACTCCCATGGAGCTGCTAGAGGATCTATTCTTGTGGAGCAAAGGGTCCCATGGAACTCAAAAAAATCTGCTAATGCTTAAATCATAATTTTTTCCTTCAAAATAGGAGCAGCTAATGTTTAGGAGGTTATTTTTGAGTAGGTGTAGATGGGGTGGGGCTTAAACTTTCCCCCACCAGCTTAGGGAGTTAACTACCAGTTTTCTCATTCCTGCCACTTAATTTAGGGGAAATTTTGGAGGGAATTTTTCCAATTTCTCTTTTTATTTCCCTGAAGGTAGAGTAGCTTCCTAAAAAATCTCTGCTAAATTATTTAGCATAAACTACTATTAAAAAAATTCATGAGACCACCAGCGTCCATAAAATTTGGAGCTTAAACTTTTAAGCATACATGCAACTACAAAATTCATGGGACCACCCGTTGTAAAATGCTCCTAAAAATCTCAGTAGCGCCGCTAAGATAATTTAGGAAGCCCCCTCCCATGGGACCGCTCCTAAAAGTTCAAGGTAAGGTTTGTCATGTTAATGCATTAGGATGTTCTAGAGTATTCCAAAAGGCTTAAAATTCCCCAAAAGGCCTTAAAAGCACGTACACAAGAAGGGAGGGAGTTTTTAGTTGAAAAGGTGTAAGTTTTTTAGGTCGACAGGTTTCTTTTAAGTCATTTGGAAGAAAGTCTTAAGAATGACAGGTGTGAAGACCTTCATCAGTTGGAAGGCCATTGAAAGGCCATGAGGATTAAAGAGAAAGGTTTGTGAAACCCTAAGACCCTGCATAAACTTAGAGAAACTTCGCCTAGTTCTTGTTGTGACCTTTTACAACATCAACCCCAATTGCAAATTGAGTCCCCCCTTTTTTTGACTTAGCCCGGATTCTTGCTCTGATCCTGGAATTTCTGGCATGATTTCAGACTTTAGATGATGTTAATGATCTTAGTTGGCTCACCGGTGCTTGAAGAAGTGAACACGGAAGAGCCCTCCTACATGGGTTTGGAACCCTAACTATCTGTCCTGGACAATCCTCAGGAAGGAATTTATCTTTCCATCTTAAGAAATGAACTCTCTCCACTCCCGGCATGGAACTCAGTTCTAATCTTGTTCCAGACTCCAGTCTAGGAGTCCAGTCCGAAAGCCCAATCCAAAATCCTATCCGGAAGTGCCTATCCTAGAGTCTTGTTTCAAAGAATTCCTACCCGGAATCCCGTCCATGGTCTATCCAGATTCCTCCCCCGACAAGGTCCTGAATCCAACAAAGCTTGTCACTCCTTGGCATGTTCATCTTTCCATCATGGAACTTAGTTCCCAGGCCGACGGCCCCACTCCTGTAGGACTAGTCCAAAGGATATCCTTCTGATCCCGATCCAGGACTCATTCAATCTCAGATCATAACTCGGAGGATTTTCAAATCAATAGAGTTTTTTTAGGGACTTAGAACAATTTTGAGAAAAAACATGTATCCAAGCACCCCTCCAGAAGACTGGAACTATGCACAGGAATACTCCCGGTCCCATATTCCAGTACCAACTGGAATATGCGCCCAGGAAAGAAATTTCTTCCTGGTCGCATAATCCAGAAGGTATTGGATTATGCGCCTAGGGATGATTTTTTGTCCTGGTCACATAATCTAGTACCTACTGAATTATGCGCCCCAGGATCATAATTGTCCTGTTCCACATTCCTGTCTGATCTTAACTTTGCAACTCATCAGGAAATCATTCTCGGACTAGTCTGTAAGTGCCTGAATAAAAAATTCACCGTCTGTTAGGAAAAATTTGCCATGAAGATTGGAATTCCCTGAGGGGACAATAGAAACTCCTTGTCCCAGATCCCTTATCGACAATCAAACCTCTGTGAAACAACTAAAACTTCACTCGAACGACAAATTGAAACAGGGGGACAAATCCTTAGTCAAAATCAAGCTCAAAAGGTCCAAGTCGCATTATCCAGTTGTAGGTGGAATCTTCGCCCAGGAGAGTTTTTTTTTACCAGGTTGCAAAATCCACTTCCCCTTGGAAAATGTACACCTGGAGGTTTTTTGTCTAGGTCGCACATTCCTAACCCAGGTGGAAAATGCGCTCCTGGACAACAGGATTCCAGTTCCCTCTGAACATTACAAAATTCTTGTCCACAATGAAAGCAGTAGCATTCATGAGATCCCTCAGGAGAAGATTTCCAAAACTCAGCAAAATTTTGAAAAAAAGAACTTGAAAGTAAGTTTGAGAGAGAAGAAATCCAGCCTCTTGGAAGGAATTTGTCCCTGGTCGCACAATCCACGACCAGGTGGATTAGGTGCTCCAGGAGGATTTTTGTCCTGAGCGTAGAATCCACCTCCCCCTGGAATTTGCGCTCCTGGACAACATGATTCCAGTACATTCTTGACCCAGCCTGGGAGTATGACCTGGCCTGAAGGATTCCAGTTCCTGCCAGAATGGGCAACCCAAGAAGATTCTCGTTCAAACATGAGATCACAAACTTCCTTCTGGAGGTTCTTCATAGGGGCAATATTCCAAGACTTAGCCAAATTTCAACAAATGAGTTTCAGAATCACTCCAAGGGAAGAAATTCGTGACTTAGGAAAAAGTTTATCCATGGTCGCATAATCCAGTTGCTTTTGGAATCCTTGACCACATGGATTCCCCGACCATGGAAGTCCACGCCACCGCCTTGGAGGATAAGGACAAAAATCTAGGTTGGCCAGGTAATAAAGTAAAGTGGCTAAGCTTTTTAGGCCAACCTAGGTCGGCCAAGTGGCACAGGCAACTCAAATGCCTATATAAGTAGGCGCCCACTTCATTCCAATAGCATTTCAAACACAATTCCAAAGTAGCAAGAGCAGAATTTCACCTTCTAGGAGCAGAATTGTCATTCCTTATCATTCCAAGGGCAGATTTCATCACTTGAGGGGTGAATTCATCCAAGGAGGTTGCAGATTTCACCATTTCCAAAACTGAAATTCTTCATTAGAGTAGATTTCTGTAGGTTTCAAGCAGATTTCTGAAGTTTGCAAAGGTAGAAATTCATCTTCCTAGGGCAGACTTCATCCTCCAAAACAAGAATCCTTCATTCCAAGACATTCTTCATAAGGACTAAAAATTTCTAAATATTCCTAAGGCAAATTTCTTGGCAAAATCCATTAAAACTCAGAAATTCCTGCACAAAAATCAGAAATAAGTTAGAAAATCAGAAAATTCATCATTGAATCTACTTAGAAATCAAAAGTCCATTGTCCAAGGAAAGGTATGTAAAGGATAATTCTTCTCATTTTGGATACTCTTGTTCTTTCCTTCCTATATATTTGGCATTGATAAAATTTTAGTCCCACATGCATAAATTCATTGTACTAACTTCTCATGTGTGGGAATAAGAACCCTCATCCCGCCTCCATCCTTACCTCTTTAAAAACTTATACTTTTCTATTTCTCTCCTTGATTCCACGAGTGAATGGCAAGTGCCAAGGCAAGCTCTTCAAGACAAACTCAAATGAAGGATGCCTTCAGAGGAACACTTTCGGAGTCCAGAATCATCTAAAAATGGGCAAACATGGGAGACACCAACATCCATCCCTCAAGCATGGAGGAAATTAGGAAGCAAATGTACAGAGTAGATGGACGTCCTCCATCCCAGCTTGTGGCTAAGATCGTCTGAAACGAAGTTGCCTCTGTCGCATGTTTCCCGCCTACCATTCCTTCTCCCGAGTTGATCGTGGAATGTTTCATGCACTATGATCTTGAACAAAGGATGGTTGTCGACCGCAACAACGCAGTGGTAGCCTACTTCTCCAAGGAAAAGATTGCATAAGCATTCAACATTCCGATCTATAGTCCCATCGAGTACACAAGCAAGGAGCAGGCAACTGACATGTTCCAGGTCGATCTGGCAACCTGTTTTGGGATCATCAACAACTCTTGGATGTAGAAGAAAAGGCCTCACCATTCCAAGTTGCCAAGGACTCTCCTCAAATACAACTTCAAGCAAGAGTATGAAGACCTTGTCGTCATGCTGAACAGGATCATGGGAAGTCCTCAGTCCTCTACCTTCGAGCCATGGATGTTCTACTACATCAAAGAGGTTACCATCGGGACGAAGATGATTGACTAGGCTGGACTTCTCAGTGATAGTATTGATGCACAATTCTGAAATCTAGAGGAATCAAAGGCCTTTTACATGAGTTCCTATGTGATCTATATGCTGGCAAGGAATAACAAATATCGAGGACTGTCATGGACGGGATGTGTCGGGAATCAAGAAGGGCAAGTCAGAGTCTGATTGTTACACCCAGCTTCATCTCCAGAACATAAACCACTTCAAGAGGTTCAATGACGCGTTTGCTATGCATATCATAAGGACCCTTCAAGGAGGCACTCACCAAAGGTTATCACTTGAATCCAAGCAGTTAATCAGGACTTATGGCTCTGGGTCATCCAATTCCCGAAATTCACATACATCCGAATGCAAGGATTCTCTGCCTACCCCTTATAGATTGCCAAGGTATCCGTCGGACAAGATGGTCATGTTGGAATTAACAAGGCAACTCTCAGCATATGATAGTCCAGAAGAAGAAGAAGAAGGCCGGGGTAGCCTACCCAGTCCAGACGGAAGATGCAGTCGAGGCATGCCCATCTCTTCAAGCCGACAGAAAGATCTGAAGAGGAGCTGCAATTCTATAACCATGGGGACTCATTCCTTGCGGGAGAACTTTAACTTGTTCAATACCACCCCGAGTAGCATGTGGAAGGAGGCATAGACATAAGATACATCTGGAGGACCATTGGGCAAATGTTGAGGATGACTTCGAAGTGCGGAGGGAGGACATGTTCCCGCTTTCAGTTGACATGATCAGAGCCACCAGGATCTTTTTAGTCCTGGATCAAGTTAAGGAGGATGGAAGGCAAGTCTAGCTGTTCTTCGAACAGAGAAAGATAAGCCTCTTCCACCCTTGGGTTTGGTCCGATCCTGAGGTCACCCACTTAGACGATCTAATGGCACTCGTGCTAACGATAACACAGAAATGGATAAACTAGCAGACGGAGAAATTGCACAAGAGGCATCCGCTCGACTTATGACCTGATGGGGGACTTGGATTCCCAGTCTTCCGAAGAAGACATGACCGAGGGAACTTCCACGAAGGAACAAGGTACAGGGAGATAGGAAGTAAGGAACAAGACTGCGGAGGATCCACCAGCGAAGAGAGTGAAGGCTCGGAAGGAGCCTATCAGAAGATCTGACAGGAGAGCAGAATGCAAGTAGGCCTCACTCCGCCAGCACTTCTTCCGTCTAGGAGGTTGACCTTTTTTCTGACAACAATATGTAAACAATTAAGGATAAAGCACCCGTGGAGGAGGAAATGATCCAAATGAGCAAGCTGATTAGGAAGATAATGAGTCCATGGATTCCGCCTGGGAATGGACTCCCAACCTAGTGGTGGGAAATCAACCTAACCTCTCATCATGGAATCTAGGGGAGGTCTGACTTGAGGACATGCTTCATCACCCAGATTTGGAATTCCTCGATGGAGGAGTTCAATTCCGGCGAAGTACCGATATCCACACCACAAAGTTGATCAAGATCTCCAGGAACACAAGGGGAAGTCAATCCATCCGCAAAACCCAAATGGTTACAAGATAGGTTGAAGAAGAAGACAGTCAAGAAGAATGATCCTTCCACTGAACTTGGTGATTTTCTGGCCAGGATAGGGAAATCCACAGATCCAAAGAAGGCAAAGAAGTTCTCCCAAGATCACAAGGGATGAATCAGGATCCCGCTGAGTAGAGGTAGCAATTCCCAGGGTAAGCGAGGCGAAGGAATACAATCGGTCCCGAGGATTTTGACATAGTGAAGGTCAATCTTGGACCAACTACGAAGGATCAAGAAATGGAGGAGCTAGAGGATTATGTTGCTGCCATTCGAGAGAGGTTGAGGGAGGAAGAAGAAAAGAAGAACCAATTGAAGCAAGAGAATGAGAATTGCCGGCAGCACATCCAGCAACTCATGGGCCCATTGCGGTCAGCCCAAGGAGCAACGACCCAACTCTAAGCATAACTAAGGATTCATTAGTTGAGGTTGAAGTTTTGAGGGCAGCTGACCATATCGCAAGAGGTTGGATGGAGAAGGTCTCAGATAGAGCCCATAAGTTCATAGAAGACCTCATCCAGGTGAACGGGAGAGTTCCAACACTCATGGATAGAATTCAAGCAATTCTAGATGGATGTCAACAATTCATGGTCATGTCGTCTGGGAGGAAACTATCCCTAGACTAAAGGCACTGATGAACACTCCGAAGTCAGACTTGGTGAGAACAAAGTAATACATGTAAATTTAGTATATGATTTCCTCAGCTGGTATTCCGCCTTGGTCATGGAAGAGAGGATAACCTTGAGAAGATTGAAGGCGACACTACCCAGGCCCACGCATGTCAAAGGAGATCCAAGACAAAATCCTTGTGTCCTTGGAGGCCTGGTTTGATCTGGAGTAGCACCAGATGGAGTCATTGACTTAGAGGAGTTGAAAGGCAAGATGCCGAGCATATACTTCAAAGCTGATTATCCTACCCAGGAGTCCCATCTTGAGGATTCGTCCTCATTTCTGATCTTCATTAATAATATCCAAGAGCTAAGGGCGGATTGGGAGAATATCCTTGTTGCCCTGTGCCACCACTACATCAGTCATGGAGTTCAGGATGGAAAACATGCCAATATTCCTATGGAGGAGTTGGAAATCGTCCTGACCAGGTTCTGGAGGTAGAGACTAAGGAGCAGGAGGAAGTTCCAGACAGGCAGGACAAATCCTATCCAGAAGTCCTAGTCAGCTAGGACACCTAGGACAGATGGCGGTCATCCATTCACATTCTGACGTCCAAGATAGGTGGCAGTCACCTACTTGAGGAATCTGACGACCCCACCTACTTTTCCTAGGGTTTCTGACTTGGGCACACGTTTCAAGGAAATCTAATTTCCTTTGTGACCTAATGTATTTTTGATTGCCTATATAAAGGCTGGGGGATGCCTCATTTAGCTCTCTTTTGTTATCATTTTTGATGCTCCTAGAGCACCCTAGTACCTAGTTTCCATTTCTACACTATTTTTTTGAGTTGAAACTCCAAGGATCAACTAGATTGTTGTAATACAGACTTCTGCAGCAAGAATATAAGCATTGAATATTGGTGTTCATATGATTCTTTAGACATTTGACATGGTCTTATTGATTCCTTGAAGCAAATCTGAAAGTTATTCAAGTTATTTCCTTTATTTCAAGCTTTTTGTTAGTTGATATGACGGAAAATGTTATTGTTGAATGATTGAATGCTAATTTGTTCACACCATTTGTGATCTGTGGCTTACAAATCACTTTGTATGGTTAGTCTGAACTAATTCCAAGCTCAACTTTGATTGTTCCTGAATGATCAGTCTCATGTTCCATGTCAGGACAGTGTGAAAATCCTTGCCGCCACCCCAGAAGATCGCACCATCTCTGCCTAGTTGTTGTCGCATGACGAAGCAGAAACATGGTTCTAGCATCAATCCTCAGCAGTAGTCCTTCCTGTCATCTAGATCCCTAAACCCTCATCTACTTTCCATCTCTTTTTCATTTTCTTCGAATTTTCCTTAGGAATAGATCACAAAAGAGCCTATAGCAAAATCGTTCTTTGCCTGCATAGGTTAGTCTGGTTGAACTTAGATCTTTTCCTGCCGAAAGTTGAAAACCCAGTCTAGGAAAAGAAGAATCCAAGTCCAGGACTCCAAAGTCCACCGAAATCCATGACTTTCTTCCTTGAGTAGTGAACACTAAGTCTGATACGTAAGTCCCCCTTGTGATTACTGGCAAATCACATCATTCCACTGAGTCTATCCATGTGCACATCAAGACCTAACACAAAAGGAACCTTGGAGCAGTCTCATTCGATCACGAAGTTAAGCGTCTGAGAAGCTTTGTTCAAGAGAGGATAGGATACTCAGTATTTTATTCTATTGTTGTGGTGTCACAAAAACACTCATCAACATATCTGGCGCTAGAGGGAGGGTGGCCGATTGCTTCAGATAGAGTGTTTCATTTCCAAGGAAGGTGAAAGAAGGAGCACACTGGATCGAATCATCTCTTTCTCACCGGAGAGGCATCAGAGAATCCTAAGATCCACTCTAGGAGCCTCCCAGAGTCACGTGGAATTAGACTTCCTCTCCAGGATCAGGGGAGGAAAGAAGGCAGCATCATTCAGTCAGGGATCTCCCAGTGGAGGAGACCTCTCGAATCTATTCCAGACCCCGCCGCCTGGAAATCCTGTTCTAAGAGTTGTCCAGCCAAGCAATCTGCAAGGACCGACTCAAGTAGTTCCACTCCAACCAGCAAACACCCCAATGGCTTGGCCTCCGGTGAATGTTTCCCCTCTCACGACCTTCGCCAACTACAATGATATGCCGAAGAATCCCGAACACTTTTGCTCCAAATTTCACATCAATGATGTAAATTAGACAGCGGAAGAGCATAGCAAGATTTTTGAGGATGTGCTGCAAAACAAACAAGTTGTACGTGAGGATGTGGCTTGTAGACTATTTCCGTACTCTTTGGAAGGAGACACATTTTATTGGTATATCAACCTACCTGCTAATTCAATCGCTAGTTGGGGGAACTTGAAGGACGCCTTCCTAGCCAAGTTCAGATTTCCCATCAGTCCAACAGAGTTGTATAAGTAGTCTCTCGAAGTACGGAGACAAGAGCACGAATCCATCAGCACCTTCAACAATAGGTTCCACAAGGCCTATTCTAGATTGCAGGCCCCGTATACCATAAATGATGATGTGGCCATAGCAATATACTATGTGGCGTTGGATCAACTCACTTCTATGTTTGTGCAGAGGAAGACCAATCCTCCGACCACACTAATAGAAGCATATACTGAGGCTGTCAAAGTGAATGTGGAGTTACGAATGAATACCCAAGGTCCACTTAATCCTATAGGATGTGCTGCTATGCCAAATCAAATCCAAGGGATAAATTAGGGGTTGGCACATCACACCCCAGTGATGAATCCCATTCCCTCTCCCAGCAACCAGTTGGTGCTTCATCTCGAAGTACCTATCTCCCAGGCATCGCCTTCATAGCCAGTATACCTTTAGGGCATGTCTTCCACAAGAACTCAGGAGGAGAAAGACGAGATGAAAGAATTGGTTGACCAAATGAGAAAGTTGTCTACGGAAGTCACCCACCTGAGGAACCAGAACAATCACTTGCAAAATATGCAGAGGAATTCCCGATGAAGTCCAAAATATCAAGGGAATCACCAAGGAAATAATCCGAGATTCTGGGTGAACCATCAAGGATACTCGAGGTAGAACAGGACGTGGAATACAACTCCGAACAATGGAAATGTCTCTTCTCCTTTGGATAATCCTCCTGGTCCCACGGACAGGCCAGCGGACAAAGTCTTCCTAGCAGAAGCAGCACTGTCTAGTTGGTGTAGATTGCACAACACCAATCAACATTCGGAGTTGCAATACACTGAGTTCAAGATTGTTGCAGACATTTTTCACAAGGAAATGCAGAGCTCACAGGCTCAGGACTTCCCTCCACCCACCATGGGATATGAAATTGTCCCTTGAATGAGATATGATCAAGCCCTTATCCTAGAGGATTTCACATTCCCTCCTAGGCCAGAGTATGGCCAAATGGGGTACAATGGAAGATTTCCTCCTGCATCAACAAACGGCCCTATCGAGGACCCATACTACTACCCTCCATACAGTAATGACTTCCAAGCTGAGGAGGTGGATGAAGTGCAGGCATTCCAACAATCAGCTGGGAATGCAGGTCCAAGGGTCTACCAAAGGAATTATCGTTCTCAAGAGCCATTGACCACCTCAACCCCTCCAAATAGTTATCGGACTCCACTGGATCCAAACGCCAATAATAATCCAAGCTACCCAAGAGATTCACCGGAGTACCGACAGAGGGACGTGTCTCAAAGAATCGATTCATCCAGAGGTGCTGCTCCCAAAGACACTACTTCCAGGGATAGCCATCCCAAAGATAAACTAAAGAAATTGAGCCAGTGTGTGACGGAGGAATTCAAGAAGATAAGAGTGAGCCTACCCATGATCGAGTTAATGAGAGTACTTGAAATCAGGGAGACCTTTTTGGAAAGTTTGAACGGCACCCATGACAAATATCATAAATAGGGACTGTTCTTTATAATGTTATGGCATGCAAAGAATTCATATAGTGGAAATGAACTTGCGTGCAACTAAGCTTCTTGGCATGTCTCATTTCATTGCATTTTTTTTCAAATTTGATTCAAGTCTGTACAAATGAAAGCATGGTTTCTGAAGTTGTGAGACACAACAATGAAAACAAGACACTCTCTATGAAGATCACGTTCCATTTGAAATACCCAATTAAACACAAAGTCCATACAGTTTTATTAGGTCTGTCAAGTCATTTCAATAGTCTATAAAGCCCTAGAATTCATACCTAAAGAAGCAGAGACATATTGAAGTGGGAAGGGTGTTCATAGGCTACACCATCATATCAAGTTTCCTTCCAAAATAAATCCCATGAGAAATATCATATACAGGCACTGTTCTTTATAATGTTATGGCATGCAAATAATTTATACAGTGGAGATGAACTTGTGTGCAGCTAAGCTTCTTGGCATGTCTCATTTCATTGCAGAGTTTTTTGTCAAATTGGATTCAAGTCTGTACAGATGAAAGCAAGGTTTCTGAAGTTGTGAGACACATCAATGAAAACGGGGCACTCTCTATGAAGATCACATTCCATTTAAATGAATATGCGATTCAGTCAAGGGTGTTCCAGTTTCCATTGTGTTATTGGAATCTTCAGATTCTCTATCTCATCTTGTCTAGTCATTCTCCTTTTATAGAAAGCCACACATGGGTTTTGTGAGCTAGCTTGCTATTGGAAAATGACCAGTCCATGTGGAGATTATGAACATTATCTAGTTTGGCACAATAATAAGACTGGCGTTGGCCAACAAAATGAAGAATGATAACAATATGAACAAGGCTTAAATTGAATATTGGCTAGGGCTCCAAATTGATTCATGGATTTAAAATAGGCAATATCAAGGGATTGGCTATGCATATAATTTAAATCTGATATTTTTTAAGGAAAATTAGATATTGTTATTTTGTTTGATAGCTCTGTCATATAATTTTTTATATAATTTAAAGTCATGGTCCTACCTGCCTGCGATCTCTATCTAGACCATTCTGTTGATGTTCTTCCCGGTGTAACTGTGGATTAGAACCTGCATTGAACGGCTCTGTTGCTTTTTGGTCGACGGTGAGCTAGGTAGCGCATCAGATATTCCAACTAGTTGGTCATTTAGAAGTTCAAGTACAATGCCCTAATTTCCCAACATGATAAACATTGAATTCCGAGCAAATGCCCACTCAATATAGCCTATCGGCTAATTATTTTTGTCAAGTAGGACAATAGAGTTGTTGGAATATGTTTAGATGAAAGTTTAAATAGATCCAAATTAAAGGTATGGCAACATGATTTTTGGATTGACAATGACCACATTGTATTTGGTTTGTACTTGATAGTTGAAATTATATTTGGAGTGAAGGTTAGTGGTTATTGGATTGCATAAATAGCGCACTATTGTAGTAATTGTGAGTCATTAATTGTTTATGACTTAAATTATTACTAGTCATTAATCGAAGTGTTAGTTGTGTTACATGCCTTCGCCAAGTTGCTATAGTCCTAAACCAAGCTTCTACAAGACAGTTTAATGTGTTAATGGATTGCTATAGAAAATGTGACAGGAACTATGTATTATGCTAAGGACTTGTGTGTTATACTATAGGGACTGTGTATTATTGTTACATGTGTTAATGGGTTGCTATAGAAAATGTGATAGGAACTATGTATTATGCTCTAGGACTTGTGTGTTATACTATAGGGACTATGTATTATTGTTACATGAACTATGTGTTTTAAAATGTAAGGCCCAATGATAGGCTACAACATGACCTGCTATAGATAGTCACAATGAGTTATATGTTGGACTGATTAGATAACACAATTATTATTTTTGAAAGCAATATAATCACTTATATTTGGGCGTGTCGTAATCTTATGCAAATCTCCAACAATTGTTTTCCCTTTTCCTAACCAATTGTCTTTCTATTAATGGGGTTCTTTTTTATCTTAGTGGCAATGTTGGGTTGATTTCCTTCATGCAACTATTATTGCTTCCTCCAATATATAGTTGATGTGTTCAAAACTTTCCCTTGGTCATTGTTCAACCTTGATGGGACTATTTTAGCTCTAGTTGCATGTTTCTTCTAGAAGGTAGTCAATTTATGACATTCTTCTTCTTGTTGGGCCTACAAGCTCAACAACCTAACAAGGGTTTGAACCTTGGTGGACCATCACACCACACCCTTATATATATATATATATATATGGTAATCAAGATGGCTTGCCATGGAGATTCGCTCTGGTATTCGTGTTTCAATTGTAAACATTTAATTTATTGATATATTGAAAGGGTAGGGGCCCTCTCCCCTCTAGGCTATCAATTTGTGTGTGTTATAAGTGTGTGTGTTATACCATACATGTATATGTGCATATACATACACATGTATATGTATATATAATATATACACACATACAAAGATATGTGTGTGTAAACTAACCTTTCATTTATATATAAAATCTTTAAACTATTGGAGAGTTATTTGACACTCGATAAAACCATAAGAAATAATTCCATAAAAAATAAGATTGAATTCATAAAAACTAGGAGAGATCAATTCTTACCAAATAACTCCATAAAAGATGAGGTTAAATTCAAAATGTAAGTAAAATTGACAAAATGATACAACTAAGACCAAAAAAAGGATGGACTTCATCCAATAGCAAAGAGGATGTTTCTTATCTTGTAGAAAACCAAAACCAAAACTAAAAGTTCAATTTCTATTGATTACATACTTACAATCTCACTTTGGCACCCAATGAAGACTCGTACTTATAATCACACTCTGCCCCTAAATAAAGATTCATAATCTCACTCTGCCCCGAAATGAAGACTCATAATCTCACTCTGCTCCCCAAATGAAAACTCATACTTATAATCTAACTCTATTGCCTAATGAAGACTCATACTTATAATTTGACTCTATTGCCTAATGAAGACTCATACTTATAATCTCATTTTGACGCTCAATGAAAACTCATACTTATAATCTCATTTTGACACTCAATGAAGACTCATAATCTACATCAAAAAAAGACTCATAATCTCACTTTGCCCCCTTATGAAGATTCATATTTATAATCTCACTTTGCTGACCAATGAAGACTCGTAATAACAATTTTATCACAATTCATTATATATACCTCATACTTATAATCTCACTTTACCCCATATGAAGGCTCATACTTATAATCTCACTTTGCCGCTCAATGAAGACTCCTTATCACAATTTTATCACAGTTCCTTATATATACCATGGAAAAGATAAGGCTCTATCCTGGCCTTCAGTTTTAACCTAACCATGGATGACAACAAGTTTCCGAATGTAAGAGAGGTGTATGGCACAGTGGCCAAGGATTACGCATTGCTCAGGCCCCGCTATACATCTCAGCTTTTCTCCTTCCTTTCTTCCCTCACTCCTCACCATCATCTCGCCTGGGATGTGGGCACAGGCACTGGCCAAGCCGCCATTGAGGCAACTTCTTCTTTAACACATCTATTCTCTTTATTTGTCTTATCACAGCTTCCTATTCTCTAATGTGTGTAAATTGTAAAGCAGGTATCAAAGTACTACCAGAAAGTGGTGGCCACAGACACAAGTGAGAAGCAGATACAACACGCAGAGCAGCGCCCCAACATAACCTACGCCGTGACGGCGCCGTCAATGACCGACCAACAACTCCACTCCATCGTCGGCCCCGATTCCTCCGTCGACCTCGTCACCGTCGCCACAGCCGTCCACTGGTTCGACTTGGATAAATTTTACCCGCTGGTAAAGCGCGTGTTGAAGAAGCCCGGCGGTGTCATTGCCGTGTGGTCGTACTTGGGCCCCACAGTAGACCCACCAGTGGACGCCGTCTATGAGCGATATTTTCGCAGAGTTTATCCGTTTGTCCATCCGAATGCGAAATTGGTGGTCGACAATTATGAGACTTTGCCGTTTCCGTTCACACAAGTGCAGCCAATAAAAATGGAGATTGAAGAACAGAGGACGTTTGATGAGTATTTGGGATTTTTCAGAACGAGATCTTCTTTGGTGGGCAGGGAAGAAATCTTAAATGAGGAGTTTGCCGCAGAATTTGAGGCTGCGTGGGGAGCTCCGCGCCATGTGACCAAGGCTGTAAAGTTTCCGCTCTGCTTTAAGATTGGTAAGGTCTGAAACAAAGCAAAGATTCTGTTAATAGACGGTGGATGATCCACAGGTAACCTGTTATGTTAATCATATGGTTTACTGATATCCCTTTGGGTACTGTCAGGCTTTAAATATGACAGCGATAGTCACATGGCTTGTAAAGTTTTTCCTCTAAGCATAACAAGAGATGCATTGCCTTTGTTCCTGCCACACATTAATTTGTGGATTTAGTAGAGATAAAGATTGTGAAATAGTAATTTTTTTTTGGTCAAGGAGGATAATAGAGTTGTTGGAATATGTCTAGTTGAAAGTTTAAATAGCTCCAAATTAAAGGTATGACAATATCATTTTTGGATTGATAATGTGTTTGATCACATTGTATTTGGTTTGTATTAGTGATTTGATAGTTCAAATTGTATTTGGAGTGAAGGTTAGTGGCTATTGGATTGGATAAATAGTGCACTATTGTAGTAATTGCGAGTCATTAATTGTTTATGAATTAAATTATTGCTAGTTGTTTTTTATACTAGGCAACGAAATGATATTAGATAATAGTGCATTGCATCAATAAGTGCGAGTCGTTAATCATAAACAATTTCAATTATTGCTAGTTATTTTAAAACAAAAGTGATGAAGTGAGATTAGTTAATAACTAGCACTTGCACCCATAGGAGGTTCAAGGAATATGCCAATAGGAACAATCAGAAAGTTTAGAAAATTTTATGATGTGATATTTTTTACGGCATGAGACAATTCTGAGCACTATAATGCTCACATATAAAAGCTTATCGGCTAAATATAATATTGTCAAGTGTGTGAATCATTTTTTGTAGACATGTAATTACTTATTGGTATGTTGGTAGTTGAAATTACATTTGAGGTGATGATAGCAATAATTGGCTTGTATTAATTGTGCATAACTATATTTAGTGTAACTCTTTTTTCCAAAAAATCAATAAATTAAGTAGAATTATTAGATATGATTAAAAAAATATTGTATAGAATAATGTACATGTAGTCCGAGCTCTATTGGATGCACTCCAAGCTTTGTGAATTGAGTTTACACCTTTCATGTTTGGAAATTTGTTAAACTTTAGTGACCACCAAATAAACATGGCTTAGAGTATTTCTTGTGTAATATAAACCATAGACACAACTTAAATGTTATGTAACAAAAGTAATAGTCACTTAAATTTATTATTGTTTTGTTGGAGAAAAGAATGAGTCAAATTAGGTTCCTTGATTATGTGAACACTTGCCTTTCTACAATAATCCTTGTGAATATTATGCATGTCTAACAATATCCTAATATTCAAAAAAGTCACTTAATACCAAAATTAAATTATCAAAAATACATAAAATCCGTACTTATAAACTATTAGTTAAATCAGTAGGGAGATTTATGTAGAACTTTAAATAACTTTAGGAGTTTCTTAGATGTCTTACAACAATTTAAGTTCATGACATTTCGAAGATAGGAATCTTGTAAAGGTTGGAACTTGCACATAAAATATCAAACTTTTTGTGTGGCATGAATTTTTGTAATTATTCAATGATTGTGCACATTGTTTCTCTACATGTAGCACCCCATACTAAGTTTACTATACAATGGCTTATAATGCTTAGATAACCATATGCCTGGAAAAATGTCTCTCGTATATAATATTTCGGTGTTTTACTTATTAGCTTCAATATCATGTCTTTATTCTTCAATTCCAATATTCAAATGAGTTCAAGCTTTTTTGGACTAATTTTTTTGCACTATTATACAAAGTGCATGGTGTCACTAAAGGATGCTCACCTACAATAATTGTCTTGGCTTGCTACTTGCTCGCAACACTACAGAGGCAAGAAACAAGCCTTTGTGAGTAAATATCAAGAAATTTAGTAGAACAATATTTAAATATTTAAGATGGATTCATAACTTTTCTAGATCATTCATCATATAAAAGCATTTTTTAAATTAATTAGATGAAGTACCAAATTTGTATTCTGGCTAGTGGGGCATTTGTCTGGATAGGGGATGCCAGTACAAGTGCAACAAAATGTCTCAAATTGATGTAATAAGCACAAAATCCACCACTTGACTCGCAATTTATGCAATTTTTGTTTTTGCTTCATTTAATTTATAATTTCTCATGAATTAAATTAGGTATAGGAATAAGCTCTAAATTGTAATTGTATCTATATACACCTAAAAATGGCTAAGTCGAATTAAATAAATATTTTAATATTTATTTTAATTCTCATTCTCCTATCAATTAAATAAATATCCTAATTTATTTAAATTGATTCATATTATCCTAAAATTAAATGAAATCAATTTATTTAATTAAATTCCCCAATTCTTCTACAGTCTCATATAATTAAATAATTATAAATTATTTAATTAATACCAAATTCCTCTATCCCAAAAGTCTCAAATCCTTCCATCCCACAAAACAACCCCCCACAAAACAAAATCCAAAACACAGAATCACGGTCTACAAATTTTTCTCCTCGTAGAAAGTTCACACCTCTAGGGGAAACATTAGAATCCGCCCTATAGAAGCTAATATCAAACAATCTCATAATGCTTCCAACAAAGCGAGAATATGAACCAAAAGTTAAACCTCCTTGGTGGAAAGACACAGATTTATGTGAATACCATGGTAGCAAAGGCCACAAGACCAACAATTGCCAGAAACTAAAGCACACCATTCAAGACTTGTTGGATAAAAAATGGATATCACTTGATGGGCATGCCTCTAATGATGATCATATAGCATTCAAGAATCTAGTCCCCAACTATGAGAAGGGAGGTTCTTCAAATCAAAACAAAAATGGGGCTAACGACACCAACTATACAAACATGTCATATGACTGTTGTTAACCACATTGCCAAAAGTGATATCATAAATTATAAACTACTTATGACCATGTAATAGATATCTAAATTATGAAAATTCAATGAATAGACAACACTTGCAAGAGTGTACATGAACTATATT
Source organism: Cunninghamia lanceolata (assembly GCA_027924645.1). Lineage (NCBI taxonomy): Eukaryota > Viridiplantae > Streptophyta > Pinopsida > Cupressales > Cupressaceae > Cunninghamia > Cunninghamia lanceolata. The sequence goes on from BSBN01000484.1 coordinate 912,332, forward strand.
GTTCCTACTCTTTCCATTCGTATGCAAGAGTGTTCATTTAAGGGTCCATATTGATTAAAACATTTGGTATTTTTTTATTTATATGTGGAATAATTAAAATGACAATATATAGTATAAATATATTGCAAGACTAAATCCTATAACCATGAGTACTATATCAACAATAGGATGGGTCACTCAACTACTGGCTCCTATTGTTGATATAAGTTACTCATGGTTATTGTTGATATAAAAGTTAGAGATAACAAGATTCATGGTTACCCATCATTAGGTTGCTTCTACTATTATTGCACATGATACATATGGTTAAGACATGATAGTATTCCTTCTACATATGCCATGATGTTCTTGTTCATATGGCCTATGCATCACAATGTCCTACTTTTCATGGTAGGCCGCCTTTATCTACTCCCATACCTACTTTTCATGCATTTACTAGATCACATACTTGAAATGCACCTAAGGGGTATGATGTGATTGATCAACTTACAAATGCATGCTAAGATATATAGATTAAGAAACTAATGTTTTCATCTAAAATCTATAGAGATGTATTGAAACAAGCTCTCAAACTAAGATAATAGTACCATTTGATGTAATTCCTTATGAGTTTAGCATTATCTTTAAGCTAATTCACCAAGAAATATTTAAAATTTCTTTTACATTTCATGAGTTACCTCCTCCCCAATTTGTTCAAGAGCATGGACCATTATACATCATAGTTAAATATGGTGACATTCATATTAAAAAAAGCTCTATTTGACAACAAATTTGGTTTAAATATTTGTAACAAATTTTTTGGATATCCAAATATGGTCGATTTTAGTAGATAGAGTAATTATGATACACACATTTGTGGAACTTTAATCTACATAAGGAGCTATTCAATTATAAAGAGGTAGGAAGAGAGCAGTTTTCACTAACATGGTGATAAAACAATTTCTTTCTCAAGGCCACTATTAATCATAAACACACACACACACATGATTACTATGCAAACATAAGTAACTTAGTGCTTGACTCATAAACAAGATACCATAAGCTAAAAATAAACACTAGTCAACATTTCATTTTCTATTTATAAATGTGCATAAGTATATAACATCCTCTTAAGTCATCCATTGATACATGCTATCATGGGTGTTGTACTCTCAACACTCCATCAAAATTTAAAGTTCATTAGCTATAATAAGTGACATGACATGTCATGAAAGTTGATGGTAACTCTTATCAATTTTTCCATGTCATAGAAAAGTCTTAGATATATCGTAGTATCCTCTAATTGATTGACCACACCTTCTTCATTCAATGAAGACACTCCTAGCTCTCATTCACAACTCATGCTAATCTTGAGGATGACTAGGATCCTTAGATATCATGACATCATGTAAGGAAGAATATGACAAAGTTGATAAACATTGCACTATTACTTTTTTACACATGGAACTTGCTACAAATGAACAACCACCTTTGGCTTTAATCAAGATACTTCTCACAATGAAGGTGCCTCTACTCATGGTTCCCAAACTAGTGTTGACTTGATTCTAATTTATCATCTTCTACACTAACTAGTAAATATGCTAAAGCATTTGCTATGTTTAAAAATTAGGATATGATGGAAAATGCTTATATCTAAAACAAGGAATATTAGAACCCATTCAATCAACACAAAAGCAAGACACCAAGGGTATAGGTTATTTGCCTAAGTTAAAGTAAAAATTCTAAAGAATCACCAAAAATAATCTTTCAATCATCATGCATGGTCAACCATGGTAAAAATATAAAACTTATGCATTCCAAATTGATTTATAATGTATTATTTTAAAATAATTTTACTAATAATGAGGCATTGATTGATTATTTAGAGTATTTTGTGTTCAACTATTTGGTCATTTGTGTTGGATAAAAAGGTTAGAGATAACAAGATTCATGGTTACCAAAAGGTATTGAGATCATTAAGGTTGCATATAAGTTAAATATTTTAAATAAGAATATGATGTTCTAATAACAAGTGATAGTTTCTTGTTCAACTACTAGGGATTTCATGATAAAGTTTTGGTTGAACCTTTAAAAATTCATTTTAAGGACACTTCTCACTAGATGTGATGATGTGGCGAGTTGTGTGATGAGTCACACCTCCAAACCTTAGTTGTAGATATATAAGAGTCCATACTACATTTCTAAAAAATATAGAAGTCTTATGATATTCCATGTAATTGCTACATGGTTGCAAAGTTAGTTGTACTATAGACATTTTAAAATAAACATTTCTAATTTAGAAATTAGGGTTTAAATTTTATAATTTAGGGTTTCAAATAGATAGTTTAGGGTTTAAAATTTATAGCACAGGGTTTCACATCCATGCATTTTAGGGTTATAATAAACATTTTAGGTTTTCAAAATAGACATTTAGGTTTAATTTTTAAAACTTAAGGTTGTCTAGTTTAATTTAGGGTTTAATTTTTAGAAAATTTAGGGTACCATATTACAATTTTTCAATTATACCATAAATGAAGCTAAAATACATTGAACTTAAAGCTTTGGTCTCATAAGTACCTGGTAAAAATTGGCAAAATGATGATTTTTTTGCCCTACTACCTGTCCATGTTAGTGACAACTCCTTGTAGAACTTTGTTCAAAGCCACATGGCACAATGGGGAGAGAAATGAACTAGTTGAATGTTGAGCAAGCCATCCTTGAAGGGTCTTATTTGGGTTTGTTTGCAACCTGCCTAGAATGTTTAAAAGGGTTGAAAGTGAAATAACAGATGAAAATGTCATTTCGCTTGAATATAATGTTTTAAAAAATAATAAAATAATGCCTTGATTTGAAGGCATTATTTTATTGTTTCCAAATCAATATGAAGGTTATCTTCGAACGAAGTGCCCTTCATTCAAAAACGAATTTTCTCTTAACCTTCGAATGAAGGTGCCTTCATTCGAAGAAATATCTTCAAACAAAGCTACTTTCATTCAAAGAAATATCTTCAAACGAAGGTGTTTCCTAATTAACCGATAAGCTTCTATATGTGAGCATTATAGTGCTCGGAAAATTGTCTCACACTGTAAAAAAAACATCACGCTGGAAAATTTTCTAAACTCATCAATTGTTCAGTTGTTCATATCGACGTATTCCTTGAACCTCCTATAGATGCAAGTGCTAGTTTTATACCACATTTGACTAACAAAATCTAATATCCCAAGTTTAATACTCACTATTGTGTATTTATCCTTAGATGTGTCATAATCTCATGCAAATCTCCAACAACTACTTTCCCTTTTGCTAACCAATTGTCTTTCTATAAATGTAATGACTTTTGCCTTGGTGGTAGGTTCAATTTCCTTCATGTGACTATTATTGCTTCTTGCAATAGAGTCACATTTCCTTTTATATATGCTGGAAAAGGTAAACCTCTATCTCGGCCTCAATTTTAGCACTAGCCATGAATGACAAGTTTCCGAATGTGAGAGAGGTGTATGGCACAGTGGCCAAGGATTACGCAGAGCTCAGGCAGTCCCACCGTAGATCCAGCAGTGGACGCCGTTTATGAGCGATTTTTTCGCAGAGTTGATCCGTTTTTTCCTCTGGCTGCGAAATTGGTGGTCGACAATTATGAGACTTTGCCGTTTCCGTTCACACAAGTGCAGCCAATAAAAATGGAGATTGAGGAGCAGAGGACGCTTGATGAGTATTTGGGAATTTTCAAAACGAGTTCTGATTTGGTGGGCAGGGAAGAAATCTTAAACTAGGAGTTTGCCTCTGAATTTGAGGCGGCGTGGGGAGCTCCGCGCCATGTGACCAAGGCTGTAAAGTTTCCGCTCTGCTTTAAGATTGGTAAGGTTTGAAACAAAGCAAAGATTCTGTTAGTAAACGGTGGATGATCCACGGGCAACCTGTGAGCTTTACTGGTGATGTTTATTTTATTTTAATATGTTTTTAAGTGTCTTATTATATGTTAATCATATGGTTTAGTGATATCCCTTTGGGTACTGTGAGGCTTTAAATATGACAGCGATAGTCACATGGCTGTGGAAAGTTTTTCCTGAAATCATAGCAACAGATGTATTGCGTTAGGTTCTTTCACAAATTAGTTTGTACATTTAGTAGAGAAAAAGGTCGTGAAATAGTAACTAGCACTTCCATCAAAAGAGGTATAATGGTTTTGTTAATTGTAATTTGTATAGAATGTTTTATAATTTTGCAAGTAGTAGTAGGGGAAGAGAGCAACATAGCATATATATGAGGTTTGTAGTTGAATTCATAAATATTTTATTGAAGAAACGATGGACAAATCTATGTGATTGTCAAGTATCCACCTGCACAACAAAAAGGTTTGAATGAGTTAGTTGAGAATAGATATTTTTTAAGACATATATTATGAATTGGTGATTGAGAAATTAAATTAAAAAGTTGCGTGGAAGAGATTGGATTGACATTTGCATACCTCATTTTTTATAGCGAGAGTAATTGTAACTGAACTTTTGATAATTGTGTATGGATTGTTTTGCATTCTAGAGTATGGCTCGAAGAAGAATGTTGGTTCAATACAGAGGCCATTTATTGATTTCACTATCGATATAGCTATTTTACCAATATTGTTGTTGCCTTATGCAGTATTAGGGCTTGGGATTTATGCATAGTAATTGCCCATGCCATGGATAGTGGTAATTGGCTATATTACTGTTGACTTTCTAAGTCATCATTTGAAGTTTTACTAGTTATTCTAGCCTATTAGATGTCCTAGACCTCAACTTGTTATTTTGAACCTAAAACATTTTCCTTTTCACACTTTCAAGTCTATAAAAGTTCAAGGTAAGGTTTGTCGTTTTAATGTATTAGGATTTCTAGCGTATTCCAAAAGGCTTAAAATTCCCCAAAAGGCCTTAACAGCACGTACACAAGAAGGGAGGGAGTTTTTAGTTGAAAAGGTGTAAGTTTTTTAGGTCAACAGGTTACTTTTAAGTCATTTGGAAGAAAGTCTTAAGAATGACAGGGGTGAAGACCTTCATCAGTTGGAAGGCCATTGAAAGGCCACGAGGATTAAAGAGAAAGGTTTCTGAAACCCTAAGAACCTGCATAAACTTAGAGAAACTTCGTGGAACCTAGTTCTTAAAGGGGCTCTCATGGTGAATGATGTCAAACTGTTTTGCAAAGTCTATGAGTCTATTGAAATACCCAATTAAACACAAAGTCTATATAGTTTTATTAGGTTTGTCAAGTCATTTCAAGAGTCTATAAAGCCCTAGAAGTCATACCTAAAGCAGCAGAGACATATACTATGATTTGGTTTGATGATGGAGGCCCATTGAAGAAGAGTGAAGAACTGGGCAATGAGGAAGGTGATGCTTACTTGGATGTTGTTGTTGATACTTGCATGTTGTCAAGAGTTCACGGGATGAAGTGAAGTGGGAAGGGTGTTCATAGGCTACACCATCATATCAAGTTTCCTTCCAAAATAAATCCCATAACAAATATCATATACAGGGACTGTTCTTTAGAATGTTATGGCATGCAAAGAATTCATTGCAGAGTTTTTTTTCAAATTTGATTCAAGTCTGTACAAATGAAAGCATGGTTTCTGAAGTTGTGAGACACATCAATGAAAACAGGGCACTCTCTATGAAGATCACATTCCATTTGAAAGACCCACTTAAACACACAGTCTGTACAGTTTTATTAGGTCTGTCAAGTCATTTCAAGAGTCTATAAAGCCCTATAATTCATACCTAAAGAGGCAGAGACATATTGAAGTGGGAAGGGTGTTCATAGGCTACACCATCACATCAAGTTTCCTTCCAAAATAAATCCCATTAGAAATATCATATACAGGCACTATTCTTTATAATGTTATGACATGCAAAGAATTTATACAATGGAGATGAACTTGTGTGCAGCTAAGCTTCTTGGCATGTCTCATTTCATTGCAGAGTTTTTTTTCAAATTTGATTCAAGTCTGTACAAATGAAAGCATGGTTTCTAAAGTTATGAGACACATCAATGAAAACGGGGCACTCTCTATGAAGATCACATTCCATTTGAATGAATATGCGATTCAATTGAGGGTGTTCCAGTTTCCATTGTGTTATTGGAATCTTCAGATTCTCTATCTCATCTTGTCTAATTCTGCTTTTATAGAAAGTCACACATGGGTTTTGTGAGCTAGCTTGCTATTGGAAAATGGCCAGCCCATGTGGAGACTATGAACATCATCTAGTTTGGCACAATAATAAGACTGGCGTTGGCCAACAAAATGAAGAATGATAACAAAATGAACAAGGCTTAAATTGAATATTGGCTAGGGCTCCAAATTGATTCATGGATTTAAAATAGGCAACATCAAGGGATTGGCTATGCGTATAATTTAAATCTGATATTTTGTAAGGAAAATTAGATATTGTTATTTTGTTTGATAGCTCGGTCATATAATTTTTTATATACATTTAATCCTATCCTTATTGTAAAAATGCCAAATAAGTAATTTAAATGTGATTTATAAACAAAAGAATGGTAAATAAAAGAACGCTACCTGTTGATGATGTTTTCTTGACAACAACAGCATTAGAATAAAACACCAAGTGCTCTATCCTCTCTTGAACAAAGCATCTCGAATGCTAAACTACGTGATCAAACAAGAACGCTCCAAAGTTCCTTGTACGTGATTTGCAATGGATAGCCTCGGTGGTATGATGTGATAATGCTGTTTACACAAAGGGGGCTTACGTTGAACTTATTCATCACTCCATTCAACTATGTACTCTTTCCTTGTGAAATGGAACTTTTTAAATCAGTTATGAAAAGAAAATGAAAAAGGAGAAGGGTTAAGAAGGCTATTCTAAGGACAATGACATGATGAACGATGCTATGGTAGACAAATTCCCTTAGAAACCAAATTTCACTTCGCCATGTCAAGCAACAACTACATGAAATAGGTGCAATCTCCAAAGGATAAACCAAGGATTTTCATATTGTTGACACACTCCAAAGTACCCAAAGCTGGCGCAACTCGAAGGAGCATCAACAATTGAACTATTTGCAAGATGTGGTCTAGGCTAACTTTACATGATGACTTACCATCGACAAGCCATCAAAAGTATGAACCAACGGGAATTTATCAAATATCATTGCATATATCCATTACATCAATGCACTCTATCTACTTTATTATCTAAGCTATTTGGAACCACATCTCAACCATCTTGGAGAATAAGAAATCATGCGAACACTCCTTGATCGTACAAGATCACCATATGAACAACAACAATGAGCTTGTATTGATTTAAGAAGTGTGTTGTTTACAACAATCTCATATATCTCTTCAATGATTTCGAAGAGTTCTTTCTACTCTACTCCTATTGCCACAGTATATACTCCTCCTCTATCTTCCTCTAATGATTCTCCTCTACAAATGAGAGTAGTGAGCCTTTTATAGACTCCACAAATTATATGAATGGCCAAGACGGATTTGACAATCAATGGCCGAGATCAAGACAACAAGGCAGTTTGTTACAAAATTTGCTATTTTTAGAACATGAGAGAGGCAATGAAGACACATTTTCCAATGTGATAAGCATCTTTGGAGCATCTTCATGGTGGGCCCTCTTTGTCCTCTTGTTTGATGTAGATACATTGAATGTGGATAGGCGACATGGCGGAATGTGATTAGCTTGATGACATGCATATGCCACCTCAACATCTTCAAGCAAGTTGGTTTGGTTTACCTCATGTTCACTTTACTTAGAATATTTTCTTCTTGTTGTCTTGATGTAACTCAAGGATTGCTTTGATGATCATGCTCATCTCTCATCTTGTGATGTCCTTGTGCTTGTGTAGGATTATGCCTCTTGGAGTGTTGAGGTGGAAGATGTCTTGTGCGTGACTTCTTGTAGTAGACTTGCATATGATGGATGCACATGAAATAGACAGCTTTGGATGATGACCTCCTTCAAGATATGCATGGTGAAGTGACAACCTTCCACTAATCCTCACCTCGTATGGATGATGCTCTTGATGATGAACTACACTTGTAACCTCGATCATCTTAGACTAGCTTCCCTCTGCATGGCGTTGATGTCTTCCTCATCCAGACATATTAAGTCTTGATGTAGGAGCTCCTTCGTGTGGTGATGATGACAAGTTCGAGCAACGTTCCTCCACCTTCCAAACTTCTCATGCATGAGCTCTCGCCATTCACCTCCTTGGATCCTCCATCACCTACAAGAAGAAACACATCAAATTAAGACTCAATATTTAGGATTTTCAACAACAAATTACATTCATCTTATGCATGTGGGATTAAAATAATGACATTCCAAAGCATCCATCACTTGTCAAAATCATATTTGGAAAGCTACACTTTGAATTCACTTGACAATTCACCTCTCTTCTTGGCCGACCTACCTGAGCGGGTTTGAAAGGCATGTCTGGACTGTGGAACGTGAAATTCCATGCTTGAGTGTCTAGGTTGACCTTCTTTGGCGGGTTTAGAGGTGATAGGCGGAGAGTGTCTTGTGGATGACATGACATTGTCCAGGCAAAGTGCTCAAGGCCGCCTAGGAAGGGTAGGATTGAAGGTGGTGTGAGGATTTTTCATGACTTAGGCATTTTGGCTTTATTTTGATAATCTAAGACATCTTCACTTGCTTCCTTGATGACTTAATCTCCTTTGAATGCCAAGTAAAACTCTAGAAGCAAGGGTGGATTTAGAGAGAGTGTATGGAGAATGTGATGTGGAGGAGATGATGTTATCCACGCAAAATGCTCAAGGTCACCTAGCATGGGCGGGTTTAATGATGGTGCATAGATTCCTTCACTCAAACTTTACTTGTTGCTCATTCCTCTTCTTATGAAGACCTTTCTCTCCAACCTCCAGACTTAGCCAAAATTTTGAGATGTTAATGAAGTTGTAGGACACATCTTGAATGTCAGGTGATCTTATCCATATGCCCTGATGACACCCACCTAGGAAGGACGACTTTGGAGCTGTTGCTTGGATTTTGCAATGTAAACCCTTGTACTTCTTGACCTTGACATCTTCTCTTCTTCATTTGCTAGACTTAGTGATTTTTCATCATTCTCATCAAGTAAACTTGTCAATTATACCACCTTCATCCCTGGGCAGTTCTGGAAGCAGTGTGTGGAGTGCTTCATGTGACAGGAGATAGAATCCATAAGGACCTCTTGAGGCCGCCCAGGTAGGGCGGCTTTAGAGGTGACCCTTGGATTATGACTTGAAACTCATTTAACTCTTTCAAACCTTCAAGCTTCTATTGGAATTTCATCACCTTCTAATGCATAGTACTTGAAACACTTTATAAACTTGATCATTTTCTCCTTGGGCGGGTTGAAAGGTAGTGTCTGGAGAGATCCATGTGATGGTGAAGACATTATCCATGACCTCGTGCCAAGGCCGCCCAGTCTGGGCGGGTTGGGAAGTAACACTTGGAATGTTGCTTAGAATCTTCTTAAGTTCCCTCAAACTCATAAACTTTTCTTGCAATTCATCATGTCTCAGTGTTTTATGCATCAAACCCTTAAAACTTAACCATTTTCTCCTAGGGCGGGTTGGAGGGTGTTGTCTGGACAAAGTGTCCTGAAAGTGATGACACTATCTAGAAGGACTCTGTGAGGCCGCCCATGCTGGGCGGGGTTGGGAGTGTTGTGTGGAATTTCACTCAAACTTGTTCTTTTTTGCCTCAAAATGAACTCCTACTCCTCCTAACTTGCAACTTTTCGTAAGGGTTTTCCTGGGTGGGTTTGAGGTCTTTGTCTGGAGAGACTCATGTGAATGATGTGGAATCCATGCCCAGGGGAAATTTCCATCCAAGGTGGGCGGGTTTAGAAGGTGTGCTTGGAATGCGAGTCTTGTCGCCATATTGGAAATGTCCTGAATGCAAGTATATTGAAAATATGTTTTAAGTATAAGTCAAATATTGATCTGACTTATACTTTAAATATTTATCAATATACTTCTAGGATGTTTGAGATTTGTCTTGAATCCATAGGATTTAACATGCAAATTCTAGATTTTGGAGGATCCACCAGATTTCAGACTTAGCTAATTTTTAGGATTTCAGGACATCAGGCTTAGTGATCTTTTATCATTCTTTCCAATTAATTCATCCTTGTTGGGAGTAATTTAAGTAATGCGTGGTGTCATCTTCATCATTCTCATCAAGTAACCTTGGAGTGTTCTTGTTTGATCATGTAGTTTAGCATTCGAGACGCTTTGTTTAAGAGAGGATAGAGCACTTGGTGTTTTATTCTAATGTTGTTGTTGTCAAGAAAACATCATCAACAAAATTGGCACTAGAAGGAGGGCAAAACAGGAAAGAACACATTGCTCCAGTCATCATTCATTTTATGCATGCCCTTCTCGTCCTAACGCTCAACAGAATTGGCGCTAGAAGGAGGGCAAGAACAATGAATTGCTCCATTTATTCCAAGTATACAAAAGATATTCTGGTGTTTTATCATTCATTGCTCAATAGAATTGGCGCTAGAAGGAGGGTAGAATAGGAAAGAACACATTGCTAGATAGTCATCATTCATTTTATGCATGCCCTTCTCGTCCTAACGCTCAACAGAATTGACACTAGAAGGAGGGCGAGAACAATGAATTGCTCCATTTGTTCCAATTATACAAAACATATTCTGGTGTTTTATCATTCATTGCTCAACAGAATTGGTGCTAGAAGGAGCGCTTGATCAAAGATATTGCTCCATCCAAAGACATTGCTCCATTCATTGCACACCCTTCTCCTCCTAACGCTTAAAATAATTTACAGAAGGAGGGCATGAACAAGGAATTACATTGCTTCAAGCACGTGGACAAACTCTAAATTGTGAAAGTGGAACCAAGTGAGCTTTCGAGGAAGAATTCAAGATTTCAAGATCTCTCTTATGTCGAAAATCCAAAAAAAGTAGAAAATCAAAAGTACAAAAAAAGTAAAAATCAGAAAATTCAAAAATAGACATGGATTTCTTAGGATCTTCAAGGCAATTCAAGATGGATCATCCTCAAGATGATGTTCTTCAGCTTTGGTGGACTTTGAACGCACAACTTCATCCTAAGTGCTTGGACGACTTTGCATCAAGGAAGGGATGTAGAATTCACGACACCAACTGACACGAGGAGTTATATTGCCTAACATTTTTGTCAAGAATGGAATTAGCATTACAGGGGGAAAATTCCCTTTCACAGGTACATGAGCCAGTTGTTCTTGCAAAGGTGGTTCCCAACGCCTTATTTTTTGAAAGAGAGTTCTTCATAAGCTTTAAGGAAATGATTAGGAAGAGACTAAGTATTGAGAAAGACTTGCCTGCCGAAGACATGTTGATTCCAGGTGGTTGGTGCAGGATTCATAACAACACTCATTTAGAACTCGCATGTTCGTCTTGTCAAGAGCCTGTTCATCAAGTGAAGGAAGAATCAAGGTTGGAAGAAGAATCCGAGGTACAATTGAGATTAGACGACTTGTGGAGCAAATGTCTTCAAGAAATTAATTCACCACCCAAAGGAGAAGATACTTCCATGTTATTCAAAAGTGAAGATAGCACAAAGAAAATTGATGATCAAGCGGAGAGCATATTTGCATACCTTCTTCCAAGTAAGAAAGAGCCTGCTGAAGAGGAAGTTGAAAAGGTAATAGAAGAAGTTCAAATGAAGGCAATAGATGAACAAGATGTTGATTCCTCCATCAAGGAAGAAAGTGACTCAAGTTCGTTGCAAGAAAAAGAATTCCTTGATAAACACTCATTCATGCTACATAAGGAGATCCTTGAAAATGAGTTGCAAGAAGTACAAAAAGAGTTACTTTAAGAAAATCAATTGGATGCATTACAAGCAACACTTCAAGCCATCATTGAGGAACCATCAAATGAACAGCAATTTGGAGGGACGTTAGACGCTTCCATCCAAGAGTTCCAGCCGAAGTTGTCTCAAGATGAACAAGCTGATGAAATGGAGGTCAAGGACATGAAGCAATTTGTGTTGGTGCTAAGTCCTTTATTGAAGATCTACGATGAACTTATAGGTGAAATGTTCCATGCTTTCTAAATTTAGTTGTTTTCATCTTCACATCTTGATATGCCCACTATTGCCCACTATTGATCATAATGTTGATTTGCATGTTGCGGATGCAAGTGGGATGATCCACCACCAACTTTGACCTTCAAACATGCTGGCAGGGGACGAGCATAAATATCCATCCAAAGGCGAAGAACACCAAGTTGTATCTTTCCCTGCTATTGATTGGAAAGATTTTGAATTTGATGATTATGAATTTCCAAGTTATGAATTTGAAGAGTATGAATTTGATTGTGGAAATTTAGGAAAAGCAACTTGTATATGGATAAATCATGGTCCTAATGAACTGCCACAGTTAATTATTTTGTGCAAAATATTTTCTGAATTTGAGGATTGTGAGGTGAAAGAGCACTTTTCTCAATTTAAAGATAAGTTTGCCAAATTAAGGACAATCACTTGCACATTGTTACTTCTATTCATTCTGAGAAATCATGTCAGGTCGTGTATATACTTAGGTCTTTTGAGTCGTGTCTACTCTTTGTGCATACCTTGCTTAGAGTAGGATTTTCTTTTCCACATGCTTTAGAATAGTTTCGCCATGTTTAGTTGGTTTATGTTTGTTGGCTTTAGTAGTTAGTTGCTTTTTGGGGTTCCCAAGTTGTGAAAAGGTGATGAAGCTACAAGAAACATAATCTGGTAGATGTTTAAGTTCATTTCTTTGATAAACATTCATGAAAATCTTTAGAATCTAAGGATGATTTTCTCTAACTCTTTCACAAGGTTAGGATCCGTACTTGACTCGGAAAGGAATTATGAATTGTGTCTTGACACTGATATCTTGCGATTACACATATATTTCTATTGAATTATTGATATCTCCTAGTCTTCTTTTGAGAAACTTGAGTCATGAATTGGAAGTTTATTGTGGACTCCATGGTTAGTATTAAACAGTGTGACTGCTTGTTCACGGGAAGAAGAATCCATTGTTTAGCATGACTTGAAGTATTTAAAGACCTCATAATTTTACACATCTTAATGGTCCCAAGGTTTCTAAGTGAGTCTTGGTGAGCTTGAATTAAGTAAAATCTTAAGGTGGTTCATGGTTTCACTCCATTCCATTGTATCCATTTCTCCATACCTCCATCTACTCGTTCCATTCTCTCTGCCATGCCACTTCATGTACACAATAAAAGCCTCCATCCATTTCACTTGTTCCATCAAATAATGAACTCAAGTCTAATCTCTGAATCCTCCATATAGTCCTGTTTTCACCTCAAACTCCTAGTAATGAGTCATCAGGGTAAAGGTTTGAGTCCTCTATGGACAAAATGCATTTGGAGTCTATCCATGTCAATATCCATTCATATGACTTTAGCCACTGCACAGAAAGCAAGGTCAAGATGTTGGTATTCCCATCCATTCCGCCTAAATACATTGTTTTCTATTATATACCCATTTCATGTAAATCCACTCCATCTTCACTATCATGCAAAGTCTAAAAGCATATGACCACGCTCCTTTCACTATTCATCCCCTTTATCCATCTCCATCCATCATAGCCTTTATCCATTTACCATTTCTTAATCATGATCAATGAATGTAAGTGTCGTCTAAATGAGAAGCATGCAATCCCTCTGCCCATCCCATAGTTTCAAGAAATAAATATTTGGATGCTTTTACCTATGAAATAAAGAAATTCCTAAAAATCCTACAGATCTTTATGCCTTAGAGCACAAATACTAGAAATCCAAGCAAAGCATATTCAAAGGCTATTTCATTCCATATTTCCAAATGAAAAGGCAAAAGTCTGGGTACTTAAGTCTAAGAAGCCGAATCCAAAGAGGCTTTCGCATCTGAAGAATCCATTTCCATTCACCTCATCCCATTCCATTTCCATTTCATTCCATCTATCACTTCATACCACGAAATGAAATCAAAAGAAAATTCTAAGTCTGCATGGGTTATGAAGTCACTATGAAGTTATTGCTTCATACATCCACTAATCATCACTCCCGTTCCTTCATACACCTCCCTTCCACTTGCAAGGTTCAAAGTTTAGTTCGGTACGTGCAATCGTTGATTATGATTCCCTTCCATTTTATTCATTCCACTACATACCCTCCATTCCAATCCATCTCCTGCTAGCCTGCATATCCCACCACTCGCCTGGTCTATGTTTTGGATGCCTTTCCATCTACTTGTTTGCACAATCCACATCATAGTCCACTCTTGCCATTCACCTTTCTATCCAGTTGTTATCGTATATGTTGTTCCTTACCAACATCAGTAAGTATAATAATTCAACATGTTTTTTTTGTATGGACTATCTTTTCCACAAAACTAGACACTTGAGTCCCTCCTATCCATTACCTTGGTGAAAACCTGGCAAACAGGTGCCATGTGTCATTGTCATCCTATTTATATATTAAAAAAAACAAAAAAAAGAGAAAAAGAAAAAATGAAAAAAAAATAGTAAAGAGAAATCCTTTCGTCCATAGGTGAAAACCACCTCTGGTGGCACCTTGGATAAGTACCATGATGAAAACCTAGCAAACAGGCGTCATGCGTAGAGACACACTATCTCATTCCACAGCTCTTTCTACCATGGGTCTTTCTGTGCCCGCAATCTAGAGTCTACATATTAGGAGAAGAAGGTGCTAGTCCTAGCTTTCCTCTAGCCTCCACTTGATTAGCTTCCATTGAGATTCCATTGGTCCCAAAAAGTGAATCATTTTCACTTTCAATTAAGTCTGCTTCCTCATCCCTAGCATTCCATAGCTCCATCTTGTTTTCTATCTGTTCATCCTGAAAGTCTTCCAAGGTCTCTGACATCTTATTTTTAATCAGATTGTCCATGAACTCGCAGGCTTCCTCCATCATCTGCTCTTCCAATAGGGTTTCATCTTTTGTTCCACAAGCCACAGAGGTAGATGCCTCCATTGGAGCATGAGAAGGTTGTTCTGCCCTTAAAATGGGAGGAAATATCTCTGATGCTTCAGCCCCTTCCTTCATGTTTCCTTTTTCTTCATTGAAATAAGCTCCTCTCCCCTCTGTTAAAGATTCATTTATGTGTTTCTCTTGATCATGCCCTACTGCAGCAGTCTCAACAAGCGGAAAAGGCCTACCATTATGATCCACTCCACAGTCTTCCACCTCTTGAGAACTCTCCATTGCCTGAGTTTCCCTCGCCTCCAACCCCACCCCATTTCTACACATCTTGGTACCTTGTTGGTCTATCTCCAACTCCATAGCCTTTCTTGCCTCTTGGTAAACCTCTTTTGAGGGATTCTCTATAGTGTTTCCGTTTTCTTCTGCTGAGGTTGGTAGGGCTTTACTATTGGGAGACATCCATGAATATCCTGCTTTAAAAGTCCTTCTCAGCAAAAATTTTCCTATCCTATGGCCATCCACTTGAACAATTTTCTGAGACCATTTTCTGAACTTTGTTACAATCTCTAAATCTCTGTATAAACCTAGGGTTATATCCATTTCCACACAAATATTTGTTGTTGACCCAGATTTCCCATTAAGAAGGGTCTCCTCGACACCTACAAATCCTCCTAGTTCATCCCCAATCTTGATTAGGGCTTTTACATCCCAGAACTCTGTGGGGAGGTCTCTCAAACTTGCCCACACAAGAGTTTTAGAAAATTGGTTTTTCATGGGATTAAAGGCCGGTGACCAATTTAACCGGTGGAAGCTTGATCCATTAAAGAAAGTCAGATCTCCATATAATATTTCCATTTTCAATTCTCTAGAAATACACTCTAGAAGAAAGAAAGAGTTGGCTAAGGGGCGAATGCTTACCCGTTCGGCAAAGAATTGAAGCCACCACTCCATTATTTTAGCACTCGAAACTCCTTCCCCACACCATTTCACAAAAAGGGCTCGCTCCTTGTATCACTCTACGCCATCAGCTATATATTCCTCCGGCATGACAAACAACTTACTGCCTAGGCTTTTCCTAGGACCCCATGTCTTCTTCTGTTTGAAACCCCCTTTGTCTTCATACCTCTGACCCCTATTCCAAAACCCCTTTTGCCTACCAGAACCTTGGAAGCTCTCCCTGTTATTTTGGTCTGTGATTCACCTGTGTCCAACTTTCCTAGTACCCAGTTTGATCGCATTTGCTCCAGTTAAAAATACTCCTC
Source organism: Cunninghamia lanceolata (assembly GCA_027924645.1). Lineage (NCBI taxonomy): Eukaryota > Viridiplantae > Streptophyta > Pinopsida > Cupressales > Cupressaceae > Cunninghamia > Cunninghamia lanceolata. Next base: position 928,508 of record BSBN01000484.1, read on the forward strand.
TCTGATTCGCCTCTACTATCCCATTACAAGTAAGACCTTTTTTAGAGATTTCCTTTCTTCTTGGTCCTCCTAGATCTTCCTGAAGAACCCAGAATCAATTCTCAATCTGTCTATGACTCTACAAGTTACCATTGCTCCTCTAGCCATTGCTCCTCGTCATTTTTTTAGTTGTTATGGCAAAAAAATATGGAACATATATTCTTACAAACTAAATATTATAGTGGTATAAATATTAAAAGGAGCATTTATGTATGTTAGCCATCGTAAGAATGTGAAAAGCTTATGTTATAATAGGAAAAATACACCCAAATAGAAATGTAACCTGATCATCTAAACATGTTGAATTATATTCATATTGAAAAAGAGAATAGAATAGTGGCAAAAATCAGTTAACATTATTCCCCATATAAGTTCTCAATAGGCAACCCATCAAGGACACAACTATTTGAGGTCCACTTAGATATTTAATCATATAAATTTTATAATTAGATAAAACCTAAAATAGTTCAAAGACATGATATTTCCATAGTATTAACTTTTTAGAATACAATGATCTATTATAAGGATCTAAGGATAAATATGATATGAATGAATGGGTTTGGACTAGACTTAATTAGTAATGTATCGATCAAAGTTGGCAAATCTCTAAACTACTATAATTTGTTGTTAGACAACATTTCCATAGTGATTAATTTGATGTAAAAAACTTCTATACAATTATTTATCAGAAGCACTCTCAAATTAATAAAAGGTAATATTAATGATGAATTTGAATGGCTCATAAAATAATCACCAAAGGCTTGTAACATTTTAAATGAATGAAGTTGTAATCATGCCCTAGGAAAATGAATACCCTTCAATCTATAACGCTCAATAAAAGAGGTTGATTATTCACACTTATGATTTTTCTTCCCTGTACTAAAAGATTATTAAATTGATATAGAATATTTATCCTCTCAACATAACAAGACTAAAGGGTTAACAAGCAAAACCATTAATGTTAAGTGACTTGATTTTATTTTTTAATTAACATAGTAAAATGTGTTGTTAACTAGTGACAGTGTGTTGACAGGAGGTTTTGGGTCTTGGTGATGCAATGACTACAATAATAATACACATCTATCTTGCCATACTATTGCCTACAACTCCACTTGAGATTGACCTTGGATCTCTTCATTTAGTACCAACTCTGCCATTATCCGCTCCATGCAGCCACAATATTTGTGTAGTAGATTATCATCCCCCACATCAATGAAATTTTTATTGGATGTCCATGGAAAAATCAGATAGTTAAGACTTGACCCCTTAACTTCTTCATAGATGACTTAAACAATTGGGCAAACACCAAACTTTAATTTTTAAAATCTAATCATTTTTATTGTTATTATTTAATTTTATGATTTCCTAGTGCATGTGCATGTTAATCTTATAACTTTGTAAATAACATTTGAAAGGAAGGCAAATATACATACCAAAGCAATACTCAAAAATTCTTTTTTTTTCCTAAATTTTGCAGTCCAAGAATTATATGTATTTCTATTTAAAATTTTAATTTTTTGAGTTATAGCATTCTACCACATTGAAGGTGGACTATCATTTTGAAAATTATAGTGTTGTAATGATCTATATGGATAAGGTAATGGTCTTTCGATACATTATTTAGTGGATTAAATATCTTTTCAAAAATTTTAAAAAATTCAAACAAATTCTACAATTTCTTCTCAAAACTATTGGCATGCCTATTGAACCTCTGGCTCCAATTACTAGTTATAGTTTTTTTCCCATAAAACGGTGTGTGGTGGCAGGACATGGAAGTTGTAGATGAAATAAATGAATTGAATTAAATGTTTTTATGCCACACAACTGGGAGGCATTGTTTCAATCAACAAATATTTGATTTTAATGATCACAGGGATGCAGACTTGAACAAGTGGATAATGTCTATCGACATTAACAATTTTAATGGGTAAAACATTAATTTCCAACAACTGAAGGAAATTTGTCTGACGCCGTGAAAAAGTTACCAGGAAATTTTGGATTTTTAAAGTCATTGTCCTACCTGCCTGCGATCTCTATCTTGACCATTCTGTTGATGTTCTTCCCGGTGTAACAGTGAATTAGAACCTGCATTGAACGGCTCTGTTGCTTTTAGGTCGACGGTTTGCTAGGTAGTGCATCAGATATTCCAACTAGTATGGTCATTTTGAAGTTTAGGTACAATGCCCTAATTTCCCAACATGATAAACATTGAATTCCGAGCAAATGCCCACTCAATATAGCCTATCCGCTAATTATTTTTGTCAAGCCCGACAATAGTTGTTGGAATATGCCTAGTTGAAAGTTTAAATAGATCCAAATTAAAGGTATGGCAACATGATGGCAATGTGCTTGACCACATTGTATTTGGTTTGTATTTGATAGTTGAACTTATATTTGGAGTGGAGGTTAGTGGCTATTGGATTGCATAAATAGTGCATTGCTATAGTAACTGTGAGTCATTAATTGTTTATGACTTAAATTATTGCTAGTCATTAATCAAAGTGTTAGTTGTGCTACATGCCTTCCCCGAGTTGCTATAGTCCTAAACCAAGCTTCTACAAGACAATTTCATGTGTTAATGGATTGCTATAGAAAATGCAACAGGAACTATGTATTATGCTATAGGACTTGTGTGTTATACTATAGGGATTGTGTATTATTGTTACATGAACTATGTGTTTTAAATGTAATGCCTAGGAATAGGCTACAACATGACCTGCTATAGATAGTCACAATAAGTTATATGTTGGACTTATTAGATAACACAATTAGTATTGTTGAAAGCAATATAATCACTTATATTTGGATGTGTCATAATCTTATGTAGATCTCCAACAATTGTTTTCCCTTTTTCTAACCAATTGCCCTTCTATTAATGGGGTGCTTTTTATCTTAGTGGCAATGTTGGGTTTACTTCCTTCATGCAACTATTATTGCTTCTTGCAATATAGCTGATGTGTAGAGGTTTTCAATAATTTATGTTAGACTTTTACACCCGGTAGTTGACGACAGTGGCTATCCAGCCCTGTAATTGCAGCGGGGATGGATGCTTGCCCCCCATCATGCCATCCCCATCCATTAATGCCTTCTTCGCTCAAGACGTGAGAATCTTGTCTTACCGTCATTTGTCAACTTCTAAAACTATTCACACGTATTTAATCATTAGAATTATTGACTTGTATTGAATGAGCAGCGTTGGAACAACTTCTCCCTTGAAGACGTGACGACCACAATTAAAAATGAAAAAGTATATTTCAAAGAGTGTTCAAAATTATATAAGTTAGTAAAATAGTTCATTTTTAATAAAAACATTTACAATTTAATAATAAATGATTAAGATTAATTTTATGTTTAGTTTTTAATTTAATGAAGTGTTTGAATAATGTTATTTGTTTTAAATGTTTTAATTAGAGATTATATCTTTTAAGAAAGTTTATTTGTTTGTATTGATAAATATAGGGTTAAAATTTTAAAATATATTATAATATTTACACACATACAGAGATGTGTGTGTGTATGAATTAATCTTTCATTTGTATATAATCTTTCATTTATATATAAAATCTTAAAACTATTGGAGAGATATGTAACACTCCATAAAACCATAAGAGCAATTCTTACCAAATAATTCCATAAAAAATAAGATTGAATTCATAAAAACCACAAGTGATCAATTCTTACCAAATAACTCTATAAAAGATGAGGTTAAATTCAAAATGTAAGTAAAATTGACAAAATGATACAACTAAGACCAAAAAAAGGATGGACTTCATCTGATAGCAAAGAGGATGTTTCTTATCTTGTAGAAAACCCAAACCAATACTAAAAGTTCAATTTCAATTGATTACATACTTATAATCTCACTTTGGCACCCAATGAAGACTCATACTTATAATCACACTCTGCCCGAAATGATGACTCATAAGCAAAGAGGATGTTTCTTATCTTGTAGAAAACTCAAACCAATACTAAAATTAAAACTAAAAGTTCAATTTCAATTGATTACATACTTATAATCTCACTTTAACACCCAATAAAGATTCATACTTATAATCACACTCTGCGGAAATGATGACTCATAATTAACTCTGCCCTGATATGAAGACTCGTAATCTCACTCTGCCTGTAAATGAGGAACTACTTCTCTATTGCCTAATGAAGACTCATAATCTCATTTTCACGCTCAATGAAGACTCATAATCTCACTTTACCCCTTGATAAAGATTCATATTTATAATCTCACTTTGCTGACCAATGAAGACTCCTTATGACAATTTCCGCGCCATGTGACCAAGGCTGTAAAGTTTCCGCTCTGCTTTAAGATTGGTAAGGTCTGAAACAGAGCAAAGATTCTGTTAATAGACGGTGGATGATCCACAGGTAACCTGGAGGCTTCACGGGTAGCGTTAATTTTATTTTAATATGTTTATAAATGTCTTTGCTATTATATGTTAATTATATGGTTTATGGTTTAGTGATATCCCTTTGAGTACTGTCAGGCTTTAAATATGACAGCGATTGTCACATGACCGTGTAAAGTTCTTTCTGAAATAGTTTGTGCATTTAGTAGAGATAAGGATTGTGAAATAGTAAGGACAATACAAAAGAGTTGTGGGAATATGTTCAGTTGAAAGTTTAAATAGCTCTAAATTAAAGGTATGGCAATATGATTTTGGATTGACAATGTGTTTGATCACATTGTATTTGGTTTGTATCAGTGATTTGATAGTTGAAATTTTATTTGGATTGAAGCTTAGTGGCTATTGGATTGCATAAATCGTGCACTATTAGAGTCATTAATCATTTATGACAAGTAGTCATTTTTTGCACTAAGGCAATGAAATGATATCTAATCAATAAGTGTGAGTCATTAATCATAGACAACTTCAATTGCTGCTAGTTATTTTAAAAGAAAAGTGATGAAGTGAGACTAGATAATTAGTTGATAGGCTTTTATATATGAGCATTATAGTGCTCAGAATTTTCTCATGCTGTAAAAAAAATCAATAAATTAAGTAAAATTATTAGATATGATTAAAAAATATTGTATAGAATAATGTACATGTAGTCCGAGCTCTATTGGATGCACTCCACGCTTTGTGGATTGAATCTACACCTTTCATGTTTGGAAATTTGTACAACTTTAGTGAACACCAAATAAACATGACTTAGAGTAGTTCTTGTGTAATATAAACCATAGACAACTTAAAATGTCATGTAACAAAAGTAATAGTCAGTTAAATTTATTATTGTTTTGTTGGAGAAAAGAATGAATCAAATTAGATTCCTTGATTATGTGAACACTTGCCTTTTTACAATGATCCTTGTGAATATTATGCATGTCGAACAAGATCCTAATATTCAAAAAGGTCACTTAACACTAAAATTAAATTATTAAAAATACATAAAATTGGTACTTATAAGCTATTAATTAGAACAAATAATTTCTATTAAAATTAGCATATAAAAATGAGGATTAATTCAAAGTCGGGAGTATCTTTCAATATAAAAATATATATAATCAACACATAGCAAAGAAAATTGTGCACACAAATTTTTAGATTTTAATATGTAGGGGAGGTTTCTGTAGAAGTTTAAATAACTTTAGGAGTCTTTTTGAAGTCAATAAATAAAAAAGAAAAGAACATTGTTCACAGAATTTTTTAGATTTTAATCGGTGGGGAGGTTTTTGTAGAACTTTAAATAACTTTAGGATTTTCTTAGAGGTTTTGGAGCAATTTAAGTTCATGACACTGAGATAGGAAGCTTGCAAAGGTTTGAACTTGCACATAAAATCAAACTTTTTGTGTGGCATGAATTTTTGTAATTATTTAATGAGTGTGCACATTGTTTCTCTCCATGTAGCACTCCATATTAAGTTTACTATATAATGGTTTATAGCACATGGATAACCTTAGCCCTAGAAAAAAGTCTCATGTATACATAATCTTTGGGTGATTTACTTACTAGCTTCAACATCATGTCTTTCTCCAATTCCAAAATTCGAATGAGGTGGAGTTTTTCTTGATTGTTTTTTGCACTATTATACAAAGTGCAAGGTCTCACTAAAGGATGCTCACCTACATGCTACTTGCTTGCAACGCTACAGAGACAAGCAATAAGCCTTTGTGAGTAAATATCAAGAAATTTGGTAGAACAGTATTTAAATATCTAAGATAGATTCATAACTTTTTCTAGATCATTCAACCAATTTTGTATTAATTAGAAATAGAACCAAGTTTGTATTCTTACCAGTGGGTCATTTGTCTGGCTAGGGGATGCCACCGCAGTTGTAACAAAAATATCTCAAATTGATGTAATAAGCACAAAATCCACCACTTGACTCACAATTTATGCAATTTTCACTTTTGCGCCATTTAATTTGTAATTTCTCATGAATTAAATTGGGTACATGAATTTCTAAGCTCTAAATTGAAAGTATAACTTGTGATTTACACACACTAACCAAACTTGACCCTAGCTCTGAACTACAGAACCAACTTTGGTTACATGGTGATGGAGAGGCATATTCTTGAAATATATATGTCTATCGTAGATGGAAAGGATGCCTTTGAGCATGTCCTTTCAAAACCTACTTGAAGGGGTTGTTGACATCTTTTGTTGTCAATCCCTCACAAACATAATCATGATGATTATCCTAATGATGATTTATGAGAAAGATTGGGTTCAATGTATAAGATAGAGGGTAGGATTTGAGAGAGATCAAGGTTGGAAACAAATGTTTAGTAGGCAAACTGGTGTAAAATGCTATCGATACTTCTAGTATATAACATAAATAAGTTCAAGACTATGACTCATAAGTAGGAGACGCTTGGCACATTAGTCAATAAAACACCCATATTATTGATTTAAACCGCTCATCGCTTTAGATTTTTCTCAAGAAATCTATGATGCTGATCAATTTCTCATAGAAGAAGATTCCATTTAAGGTGGACAAGAGCCATCAAACAAATGTGGCCTAAAGGATGTATGTCAGAGATTAATGCATTTTTCTAAGATTCTATATTGTGTTTAGTTATATAAATTACACTTTGTTGCAAATAAAGATGGTCATACTAGTAGAGCAGTGTGTGGAAGAAGACCCCATCTTGTGCCTAGACATGAAGCAAGTTATACTGTGGTGCAGGAGCACCCGCACATGATCAGGATATAGGTCCGCATGATGACATACATGATCAGGATGTTGGATAGTTATCATCATGCTGACGGGATAATCTATTTTTAGTATGTTTGACTTATCATGTAATAAGGTCCACTGTGACCGATGCTATGTAATAGTTCAGCATAGGAGTATGTGTAGGCAGTTAGAGATCGGGATAAGAGAGTCTGAGCTGTCCTCTCTCCCAGCCGCTTGGAAGTGATGTTAGTAGTACTCGAAGGATTTGTTATATATACCTTCGATCTGTAGGGTTTAGAGATATAGTTTTGATATAGTTTTGATATTGATGTACTGGTGTTGAATTGAGATTCAGGAGAGCAGTTCAGACATTGTCAAGCTGTATTCAGGACATTGAATTTCAATTGAATAAGATCTTGTCTTTTGCATTATCTGTTTGCATCTGTGTTGATTTCCTTTCCGTTTTGCAAGCTAATGACCACTTTCAACCCTTCCACGGGTTGATCCTGCAAATCGGTGGAATGGTCCTGTATCATAGCTTAGGTTGTATTTGTGTTTTCTGTTTATGCATTGCATTGTTCAGGAGATCTGTTAGAAGCATGCTGTAAATCAGCCTAGCATCCTCATGTGCTAGGTCTAGAAGATAAACTGTTAGATTTTGGTTTGGAGGTGATCCGGCGGGTCGTCACATGATCTTTGTGAAATTATGCGGTTGTGAGTGTTTTCATGCAGTGGAAGGATACACAGGAGTCTGCATGTGCGTTTCCAGTCGGAACGAGCTGCAACATCATCCGCGAATCCATCGCCATCAGGATCGGGTCATGAAGTTGTTGAAACTTGCATGTTGCAGGTGCATCATGATGTTTTGAGTTGGATATATACTCAGTGTATATATCGCAGTCAGGATCGTCTCTCGGGGAAGGTCATCATCCGCATATCGCTAACGGATGCGGGCGTGAAAGTTGAGTTTTTGGCTAAGTGTTGAAGAGTTCATCAGGATGATGTGTGACGTCATCGTCATCAGGATATGACGTCATCGTCATCAGGATATTAGGAAATCCCTCTATGCGGGTTTATCCTGTTGTCGCTAAGTGGAAAGGTATCGGCGTAGGCAGGAAGTTGTATTAGCATCATCAGGAGGTTTCGAAGAACCGGATGAACAATATCATGATGCTGTTGCTTGTATCGTCGGGCAGTGAAGCATCGAAGGCAAGTTGTTGAAGTGGAATGTCATCAGGATATTTGGACAACCGGATATTTGGATATCCTGCTGACGAAGGTAATATTGAATATCATGATGATGCCGCTTGTGTTTGGCACCCGATGAACAGTGCAACCGGAGGAGGTTCGCGCCCGTTGATTATCATGATGATGATGATAGGCGACAGTCGAAGGAGGTAAATAGTAATCGACAGGAGGATATTTGCGATCATCAGAAATATGATGATGCTGTTGAAATATGATGATGCTGTTGGTATTGTTAGGAAATATGATGATGAGGTTCAGCCGATAGAGAAGTTTATCATGCTGTTTGTTTTGTTGGCAGCTCCTTCCTGTTAGGTTGCCTCCGTTGCGTTCCACTCTGCATCATAGTGGTATCAGAGCAAAGGTTAGGATCTTTTGGAAAAGATAAGCAGGATGTCAGACGAAGAAGGAACATCTGAGTTTCCAACAAAGATGACCAACGCTGAGTTGGCAGTTCTGGTGAAGAAGCAGATTGCAGAAAGCAGGGCCGTGAAGGCTCAGAATCAGGAGTTGAAAGATGAGTTAGCAAAGTTGAGGAGCAGAGTAGGTTCTGGTAGAGAAGATGATAGGGAAGAAGAGGATATCCCTAATTGGAGCGAGGAGGTCGTTCCTGCAGACCAGAGACCACTGTTGAACGCCCTCAAGGCCATGGAGAGGAGAACCATGGATGTGAAGCTGGACTTGCCAGTGTTTACAGGTAAGATGGACCCTGATTCAGTAATGGAATGGATAGACTGTCTGAACAATTTCTTTGTGACAGAGGAGATACCAGAACAACAGAGAGTGAAGATAGCACAGTCAAAGATGAAAGAAGCTGCCTTGACATGGTGGAACTTTGTTCAGGATGATAGAGTGCAGGAGGGAAAACGTAGAGTTGCCACATGGAAGAAGATGATGGAATTGGTAAAGGAGGCTTATATCCCTTTGGATTACAGTATCCAGTTACACAAGAGGAAGCAGAACCTGAAGCAGAAGGAGCTAGATGTCAGCTCATATACAGAAGAGTTCATGAAACTCTGTATGAAGACCAAGGTGAAAGAAAGTGAAGAAGAAAAGGTAGCCAGATACCTTAATGGACTGAGGTTTAATATTCAGGAAGATCTGAGTCTGCATAACCCAGATACAGTGCAGAAAAGTTTTCAGTTGGCACTGAAGGTGGAAGAAAAGCTGAAGAGAAAGCAAGATCAGAACAACAGAGGAAGAGGAAGACAACAAAGAGGTGGAAGAAGTCTTTTCAGAGGCAGAGGACAAGGACAGGGATATCAAGGAGAGTCTAGTCAAGACAATAGCAAGGGCAACAATAGCTAGAGTCAGAGAGAGAATTTCAGTCAGCAAGGAAACTTCAGAGGTAGAAGACCTTACAGAGGAAGATCCCAGGGCAGAGGATCCATCAAGTGTTGCAACTGTAACAAAGAAGGCCATATAGCCAGCAGATGTCCAGATAAGGCCACAAGCTCAGCAGGTGAAAGGAGGACAAATCTGGTCAATGAACCTGATAATCAAAGTAGGACAAGTTCTAATGATTTTCAGAGTGTGAATGGTCCTGAGAATTATGGATATCCAGAAAGTGGAGAGTCCCTGATGATGAGAAGAACAGTAACTACCATGAAGGTACCTGATAAAGAAGCCCCTCTGAGGAAGTCCCTTTTCAGAACCACTTGCAAAGCAGGAGGTAAGGCTTGTAAAGTTTTGATTGATTCTGGTTCTACTGAGAACTTTGTGTCTGAAGAAATGGTGGTGAAGCTGAAGCTTAGGAGATTGCCTCATCCATCTCCATATAAGGTCTCATGGCTTACTCAAGGTCAGCAGACAACTGTAGAAGAGCAGGCTTGGGTAGAATTCCAGATTGGTGGATATAAAGATAAGTTGTTGTTTGATATCACCAAGATGGATGCTTGCAACCTTTTGTTTGGTAGACCATGGCAATATGATCTGAAGGCACAGCATGATGGTGTCAAAAACACCTATAAAATCACTAAAGATGGTAAAGATGTAATACTACTCCCATTGAAGGAGAAAGAGGAGAAGTCTAAAGGCAAAGAAGTGAAGGTCATGCTGATGGAAGGCAAACAGTTTATGAAAGAAGTGGCAGCAGAAGGTGCAGTTGCATATGCCCTAATCCCCTGTATGAGTGTGAATAAGAAACAACAGCAAGAAACCAAGCAGGAGAAGAAGCCAAGGTTGATAGACCCAGCTGTCCAAGAGTTATTGGATAAGTACAAAGGTGTTATCTCAGAGGGAATGCCAAGATCCCTACCACCTATCAGAGATATCAGTCATTGCATAGACTTGATTCCAGGGTCTACACTTCCAAATAAAGCAGCTTATAAGCTTACCCCAGAACAGAATGCAGAAGTAGCCAGGCAGATTGAAGAATTGATGAATTCAGGTCTGATTGGGAAGAGACTGAGTCCATGTGCAGTACCAGCTGTGTTAGCACCTAAGAAGGAAGGCACTTGGAGACTTTGTACAGATTCCAGAGCCATCAACAAGATCACAATCAGGTATAGGTTTCCAATCCCCAGAATTGAGGATTTACTTGATTGTTTGGGAAATGCCAAGTATTTTACTAAAATAGACTTGAAGAGTGGATACCATCAGATAAGGATTAGACCAGGTGATGAGTGGAAGACAGCATTCAAAACAAATGAAGGTTTGTATGAATGGAAGGTTATGCCATTTGGTTTGTCTAATGCCCCTAGTACTTTCATGAGGCTGATGAATGAGGTTCTGAAGGAATTCATTGGTAAGTTTGTCATAGTCTATTTAGATGACATTCTGATTTTCAGTAACACCAGAGAAGAACATCTCAGGCATATAGAGCTGGTTCTCAAGAGGCTACATGAAGAGAAGCTGATGATAAACTTGGACAAGTGTTTGTTCATGAAACAGGAGATCACCTATTTAGGTTTTGTCATCTCACAAGGCAAGCTGCAGATGGATAAGGAGAAGGTGAGTGCCATTTTGAATTGGCCACCTCCACAGACCATGAATGAAGTCAGAAGTTTCCATGGGTTAGCAACTTTCTACAGAAAGTTCATCAGAGGGTTCAGTCATATTTGTGCACCCATGCTAGATACCATCAAGGGAGGACAAAAGTGCAGGTTTGTTTGGACTCAAGGAGCAGATGATTCCTTTGAGGCATTGAAGAGGAAGGTGGCACAGCAGCCAGTCCTTGCACTTCCAGATTTCAATAAGATCTTTCAGGTAGAGTGTGATGCCAGTCACATGGCCATTGGAGCAGTACTCAGTCAAGAGGGTAGACCAATTGCATTTTTCAGTGAAAAGCTCAATGATGCTAAGAAAAGGTATTCATCATATGATCTGGAAATGTATGCTCTAGTTCAGTCCCTAAAGAAATGGAGGCATTACCTGATGCCAAAGGAGTTCATAGTCTTCACAGATAATCAAGCTTTGAGTTTCATCAACAGTCAGGAGAAGCTGAACCACAGACATATGAAGTGGGTAGAAACACTACAGGCTCTAAGATCTTTCAATCTTTAATGGAATGGGGTTCTTCATTGGCAGGTAATAGTCAAGTTGTAGTCATTAATTTTCCACAGTCCATGATGTTGTAGATGATGCCTATGTTTGTTTTTCCTCAACGTTTTGGATCACACTCCATGATCCATCATTAGGAGAAAAGAGAGCAAGAGAACAAAAAAAAAACAACACAGTCAAATCCAGAAGCATCATCTACAATAGTCAAGTTTTCAGTGTGCTTAAACATGCCAGATGATTCAACACTTCTCTAGCATTCATATTAGATTACTTTCAGTTATTCACTATAAGCCTATGTGTCTATATTATGTATAAGAAGGGGTTCAAAGATCATCAGGTGTAGTATTCTAAAAATTTGACTACCCTTCCTCACATACTCTTTACAAGGATGAATGAAGCTATGATATATATAGTAGAGGGATCTTGTGACCTCATCAAACCCAATTCGATAGCCAATTAAGCATTGATAGTCAGATCTATAGCATGAAAACCTTCTTTATAAGAAAATAAGCTTAAATGTAAGAGTAAAGAAGAGAAAGACATACGAATCATGATTTTGTTGAATGTTAATGGACAGTTCAATAGTTAGATCTGCATCGTGAACATTCTAACAAGAAAAGAAGTGTAAATAGACGAGCATAAGTCCAGCTCCTTTGACAAGTACTAGCAATCGGATCACAGAAAGAAAGAATAGTGTGATCTATAAATGGTTAACAAGAATCTTTGTTGTCAATTATGAGCTTATTTAATTGTAGTCTTACATCTCCTATAAACATAGCATTATAATAGAATTTTATGCTTTGACAATTCATTTCAAAGCATTTCTCCATTAAAAGAACAAACCCCATCAGACGAATCTGGAATGAAAAACCTCAAAATCATTTAGAAGGTGGACAAGACCCATTAGACCGATGTGGCCTAAAGGACATTAAAAATCATCAAATATCATCTTAGTTGCAAAACATTATAAATATCATGATAAAATTATGAAAAGGTACTTAGAAAGCCTCCAATGCTGAAGGTTTTCCCTTATATCCACTTGACATAATCAACACTAAGTTTCATGATCTTGTTGAGCCATCCTAGCTAAATGGGCAAATATTGTGCAATAGCAAGTACACGAATATTTTATAGAGGAAGCATGGTGAGCAAAGAGCTACTCAATGAGCATAAGACTACCTTGTTTACTGTGAAAATGTACATAGACTACATACACTGCAAGATAAACAACCTTGACAAGTAAAAGCACATCTTATCCATGATAACATTAAATCCATCATTTCAAATGCAAAAAATTGATAGTCCATACCTTATTTTTGCAGCATAATAGATCAAAACAAAGCATCAGATAGAAATACTTTTGGATTAAACTGTGTGTGTTTCGTTTCTATCAGAACAAGGGTACAAGAACACGATGCTGATATGAGATTGGATCACATAACTAAATCTGCCCTGGTGGAGCATTCTCACCTAACCAAACATCATATTTGCCTTGAAGACACCCAAGTTCAAATCAAGGAGGATAATTTTTTTAAGAGAAAACTCCTTGAAGCCATCTTTATTAGAAATCACCCTTCCAATCTTAATCGTGATGATGGTTGGCATTTAAATCTAGCTTGGCAACCCTTGTTTAACTCCCTCCACCCCCAACCTCATCCTATTTGACTTGTCTCGCCCTTATCCTCTTGCTTATGTTCGTCTGAGTGGTTTTTGTGTTTTTGGATCTATATTTTGCTTCAGGACTTGTGTTTTGACCAGTGGGTTTTCTTTCTTCTGTTCTCTTGTTCCTTTTCTTTCCTTATTTAGACCTATAATTGCACTTTTGGTGTTGAGGTCGTGTGTTTGTATGGTCCTTGCTTCTACCTTCTTGGGATTATTGAATTTTTCATTCTTCATGTCCTTCCTTCTCACCCTTTGTTTACCACATTTTGGTTGTTTGTTACTTGTCTTGCTTAATTTCACTTCATATTTTTACTATCTTGTATACTATTTAGCCACCTTGGCTCTCTTGTTTTTTTCTTTTTATTCTTTTATACACTAGTTGCCTCTCTTGGTTTTTCCTTGCCTACCTAACTTTCTTTTGTCTTTTTTCTCTCTCCTATTATATATATATATATATATATATATATATATATATATATATATATATATATATATATATATATATTTTCCTTTCGTATCATCGTTTACACCTTAGTATAGCTTACACCTTTTAGTAAGATCTATATTTTTTACTTATTTTCATATTATTATTAATTAGATTATATCTTTTATTTTTTATTTTTATTTTTAGAATTGTATAATCTTAATTCACGGCATTATTACCCTCATTTTTTATTTTACCCACTTTGTTCTCTTGTTTATACTCATTATTTTGTCTTTTATACATTATGGGCCTCTCTCTTATTTTATCTTTGCTTTCTTAATAGCCTTTTATCTTTCAATTTTTTTCATGTTTTACACTTTATATATAATATCATATCTAATATAGCTAATATCATTTTCATTTTTAATTTTATTTCTTTTTAACTTTAATCCTCCCTTTCTTTTTACCTACATACCCTATGTTTTTTTTTTAAAGTCACACTTATCTATCATATAATGTGTTATAACATCTTTTCTTTATATTATTTTATAACTAACACTTCCTATTAATACCATGTAACCATGTCACTTGATCTTTTTATTTCTTTATATTAATATTGTATGGTTTATTTAACTTATCTATTGTATAACTCTTATTATATTATTTCGGTATCTCTCTCCTATTTTTGTCTTATGCTCCTTTTTCATAGATCCTAATTACTATTATTTTCTCAACTTCTTCACTAACCCTACTCTACCCCTCCTCATCATTTTTAAAGGCAAGTCTACAATCCAATATTCATAATATCCTCTTCCTGATGATGGATCACTGAGTGTGATCCGAAACGTTGAAGTAAAGAAACACACACAGTTTAATCCAAAAGCATTTCTATCTCATACTCTATGGATTGTGGAAAACTCATGCCTACCAAAACAAAGCAATACTAGAAACAAAACTTTGCGCAAATAGAAGAAATTCTATAATAGCCAAGTGTCAAATAGAATTGAGGGATAGGAATGGTTCACATCACATGGCAGAGTAGTTAATATAGATTTAAATATAGTTATAAATACAACTAAGACTTTGGGTGCTCAAAATAAATACAAGAAGATTTTATTGTCACTGTTTCAACTACAAACTCTATTCATGTGTCTTCGTTTTATTTTTTCACAAAATATTCAAATAAAATATTGGTTATAATAGTGTTTAATGTCATTCAAGCAATTAATAAAGTTGAAATTTGAGCCTTGAATTAATACTTGAGTAAGACCTACATTATAAATATATAGGTGAAATTTTGTTGCAAGAATTTAATGCATTGAAAATGAAATAAAATTTAAATGATAGTTGTATTTATGCATTGACTGTTCACAACATGAACCAATAGGAAAATAGATAAATGGCATTTTTTAAATTATTGGATATGAAAATTAATTATAGACTATGACATTGTTGGTCATATTTTTTAATTTTATATGATGATTGGTTTAAATAGGTTAAGCAATTGCATAGATAATGGATGCATAGGAACTAATAAAGGTTGGTACAAGTTTCTTTTTACTTGACATGGTATTGTGTGTATATTTGGCAGACTCTTTGTAAGTCATTCAACTTTCCTAATAAGTCAAATATCACATGACAAAGAGTGGTAGGAGTTTCTTTTTAATTTTAACATATTATAATATTCGGTGCATTATCTAGTAAACTCTTTATAATCCATTCAACTTCAATAATAAACTAAAAATAACATGAGAATAAAACCCATCCAATAATATAGCAATAAAGGCTTATCATGGATGACAGGGATGAGGACTAGGGAATTCAACAAGTATTGCTTCATGTCCTCAAATGTCTTTTGTCAATCTTTCTTCCATTCAAATTTGATATATTTCTTTAGTATATTTGTGAATGATAATTCCTTACTTGCTAATTGGGCAATAAATATTCTAAGTTTATTCCCTTAATATTTATTCCCTTCTTATTTCTTCTATCAATTAAATAAATATTCTAAGTTTATTTGATTGGTTCATTATGCCATAATTAAATAAAATCAATTTATTTAATCAAATTCTCTAAATTCTTCTAATGTCTCACATAATTAAATAATCCTACATTATTTAATTAATCCTAAATCCCTCTATCCTAAGTCCTAATTCCATAAATCCACCTCACCTTTCCACCTCACCTCTTCCACCTCACCATGTTGCACATGTAATTTAATATTTTAAATATTTAATTAGCTAATATTCCCTCACCCACATGTCCTATTTATCCTCTAGTCAAAATTAGTTAACTCATTAATCAAGTATGTTAACTAATTAATCATTCGAGTTCACTGATCAATCAATTCAGTTAACTCCCCAATTAATTCACTTAACCGATTGGTCTATTCTATTAACTCTTCAATCAATTCAGTTAACTCCCCTGTTACATGATGGAGGTGGGACACTTGTCCTCTTTCTATTCGTTGCACATTCCTCAACCATTCTCAACCATTGATCTTCATATATCTTCTCAACTGTTGATCTTCATTTTCCCAAGTCTATAAATGGAACCTCATTCTTCCATTCTATTCATCCAGGTTATTTGTATTGTTATTCTGCAGAAATTCACCAGCGCGCCTTTGGCACCCCCAATACAATCTACTTGAGATCACCATTTGCTTTGAAGCTCTTCTTCATAGCAATATTTATCAACACAGTCGTTTACTACCGACATCCTACAACACAGCAAAAGGAGTGCACTCACTAAGGGCCCAACTTCATTACAAACAAGGACGGTTTTAATAGGCAAACAATAGAAGATTTGATTCAAGGAAGGTTTACACTGTATTATTCATTACTTCATTTCATTCAATCTTTCTTAGTTTCATTATTCTATTGATGTTTGGGTTTATTATTGTTAAATTGATTAATCCACATTTTACCCTAACATTTTTGGCGCCCATCGTGGGGCCTTTGCCCCTTTATCTCATCAAAATTTGAGCTTTTTTTTAAGACAAGTTCCGTACAGGCATCACACAGGCTAATCCGACGTATTTGAACAATTCCACAGCGCTTCTGTCCTCTGTTCCGGCACTTATAATCTTACGGTGCTTTTAAACACTGTTTCGGCGCATATGCCCATTTCCGCTGTGCATATGTTATTTCTGTGCATCTGTTCTTTATTACGGCGCTTTTAAACTCTGTTCCTGTGCTTATGTTATTTTTGCGCATCTATTCTGTCTTATAGCACTTTTAAACCCTGTTCATGCGCATATATTCTTCCTACGCATATGCTCTTTGTTTCTGCGCTTTTGATTACTGTTACAACGCATTTGCTTTTAATGCGCTTTTGTTGACTATTTCTGCGCATTTAGTCACTGAAGTGGCGCTTCTGTGGCAGGCAATGATTTTAGGGTTTTTCTAAGAGGATTTGCTAACGCTGAACATCTTTGCAGGTATTCTCTAGAGCTGTTTTGCAGGATAGGTTCGGGTTTAGTTTCATGTAGTTGCATTTTGATAGCTCACACTTCACTTTCTAAAGGGATAGTAAAATAGATACTCATGCAAACTCCCACGTAGTTTCTAATTAGGAAAGAAGTAACTGGATCATTGCTATCTGGCATTGCAACATTGCTATCTTTTCAAAGTTATTGCTATCTGGTATAAAACTGAACTCATCACTGATATCAAGGTTAAAACTGAACCACTGCTATCTCGATTGACCAACATTTCAAAGTTAACAACTCATGCTATCGTGGTATAAAACTGAACTCATCACTGATATTTGGGTTAAAATTGAACCACTACTATCTCGATTGACCAAAATTTCAAAGTTAACAATTCGTGCTACGTGGATTAAAACTGAACTCACCATTGCTTTCTAGGTTAAAAACTGAACCATTGCTATCTCACTAAATCACTTCAAAGTTCTGTGTTTGTCCAAGTAGATTAGCCCATTTAGTTTTTCTACTTTTAACTAGGTTGGATTAATCAGTGTCTTCCGTGCTTATCGAATAACAACAAGCCTATGCTCTCCCCTTTACTGGGTGACCAAAATGCCAGACTTGTTTTTCCATTTGTTTAACCTTTAAGAGGGGCTTGCCCTTGGATGCACGCCTATCCAAGTGGGAACAACCCTGAGTGGAAATAGGCTAGACGCCAAGCCCTACCAATCCACTTAAAATAAATTGCTTAAGGTGAAAACCTCCTACAACAAGTGCTGCTATGTTACACCGACGGCCAACCTCCCCCAAAACCCTCTAAGGCGCAACCCTTTGAGGCTGAGAGACTCCATAACGGAGAGTAGTGCCGCCGCATGTGTAATCACTTGAACAGTTGCCCGCATTAAACACCTCTTGTTCTAGTGGCCAAAAAACCTTGTAATCCATTTCTAGCCTAAGATTTTTGTACTTGCTTTTGTTCCTTTTAGTCCAAAATAGAGTCAAAAAAATCGCAAAAAAAAATAAAAAACTATAAAATATTCTGTGCTTGCTGTGTTTTCTTGTTGTTAATTCATAAAATCAGATCAAGAAGACCTTTTTCTAGCCAAAAATGCCAAAAACAACAGAAAATCCCAAAAATTTGCAAAAACATTGAAGAAAACCAGAGCGGCGCATCCATCCTCTGTTCCTGCGCATCTGTGCCGACCTGCTACGCATCTGTTTAGACTTGCTATGCATTTATTGACTGTTGCTGCACATTCATATTTTACTAGTACAACGCATATACACTGACTTCCTGTACACCTATGGATTTCTGCGGCGCATCTGTTTCAGCGCATCCACGACAGTGAGTACTTGCACTATTTTTGGGAGAAAAATTTTACCTGTTTGGAGTACCCATTTCAGCCTAGCTTCACAATTAGAGATCAGGTCTACCTTGCAGTCAATCTTCGTCCAATTCATCCAAGTATCTCTCTTCTGTCAATCATCCCATTCACCTTATGTCAAAACCTTTCTTGTCCCAAAGTCAGATTATTCCATACCAGTTCGACATAGGTCCCCTTTTTGTATCCTTTGTGAATTCACATAAGCCTAGTAGGTCACAGAACTTTACTAGTAGCCTTGTTGCACGACTAGTCCCTACACAGTAAGACAGGTATCGACTACCCTTACTGGTGGCTACTGTCTTATGTCAACCATCTTACTTGAAGTCATTGAGCGAGAAAGTCCTTTGTCCAAATCTTGTCCTAGGTATCCTATTCACAACACTCTCACTCGGCACCTTGCCAAAACTTCTAATCCTAGTCCACTTCATCTCGCATCACCTTGCATGGTCCTTACCAGATCTCAGTACAAGAAGCAACTTGAAATGGCCGGCTCATCCAACCGCATCGTCACACCTCACGATAGTGATGAGGAAATCTCTTATGAAGATTATCAAGGAAGCATCCAAAATCAGAAATTCCAACGCCTAATAGAGAAAGTGCTCCATGAAGACCCTCATAAGTATTTCTATCATCTTGCTAGTCTTGGAATTAAACTCCACGTGGATTTTGATATAAGCTCAATCATGGAAAACATGGAAAATGATCACGAAAAGGAAAAGAATGCCATAGACCCAAACCCAAATGATAAAGGAAAGCGAACCATGGACCAAAATGCTCCTATGGAAGAAATGAGAAAACAACTTGAGAGCCTAACACAACAAATATCGGATCTCAAGATGGGTACACACGCAAAAAACTACTCCTTGCAAGATATTGCACCGTACCCCTTTGCTAAAAGCTTGATCATGAAACCATTTCCATATCGGTTCGAAGTCCCTAAGTTTGACAAATACAAAGGGAAAGGGGACCCTAGAGATCATATTAGGGAATTCAACATGGCATGCTTGGAAGTAGCTCACGATGAGACCTACTTAATGAGACTATTCCCAAGATCTTTAAGTAGTCAAGCTATGGAGTGGTTCTCACGGCTTCCACCGGGAATCAAAACTTTTGATGAACTAGTCAACAAATTTATCACGAACTTCTCTTACAACATCGAACACGAGGTATCTATGCTAGATCTATGCAACACCAAACAAAAGAGTGGTGAGTCATTCGCCACCTTCTTAAAACGATGGAGACAACTAGCAAGTAAGTGTTCTTACGATATACCTAAGAAGTAGCTATTGGAGATGTTTGTCCATAACCTCAATACTGACCTTAGCTATCAAATACAGATACAATGCCCTACGTCATTCTCAAAAGTCATTGAAATGGGATTGTTCATCAAAAAAGCTATGGTCGCCAAGGGGGCAATCAAGTTAGACAAGGACACCCCAACCTCCAATTACACAGCGGACAAATCAAAGTTTTGGACCAAGAATAAGAATGTTGTCAACGATGGGGTAGTGGATGCCAAGGCGGCAGCTCCCAAGCAACAACCCATATTCACTCTAAAAGGATAAACAAACAATGTTGTGCCCAACAAACCATTCTCTCGAGAGCCAAGACCTTGGTTCAGTTCAAATCCAAGGCGAAAGTTCACACCGTTGGGTGAGTCTCAAGAGTCCACGTTAAGGAAGTTGTTGGCTAACAATGAAATCTCTCTACCACCAACAAGTGACTATAAGCCTATAGTCAAACCTCCCTATTGGGAAGACACAGACTATTGTGAATATCATAGGGGAAGAGGGCATACAACCAACAATTGTATTCGCCTCAAAAATGTTATCCAAGATGTGCTCGATCAAAATCAAGGAGGAACACAACAACTTACCTTCAATGAGACACATGTGGCCTACAGGGATCCACTTCTAAATCACAACAGGCCGTACAACAACAATAACAACAATGACAATCACCATAACGGCAATAACAACAATGGCAATCACCATAATGAGAACAACATCAACAATCGCAACATGCCAAATCAAAATAGTGGGAATGGTAATGCCAACTATGCAAGTGTGCCATTTGACTATACCATAAATTGCATTTCTGAGCATGTCCCGCAAATCAATGTCATCACGCCCAACCAACAATTAGGACCTAATAGAATTGGTTGTAGTATCATTACCCACAGTGGTAAAGTCACGCTCAATACTGCCCTTCCAAGGTTGTCACCTTCTCCATCCAACTTCCGCCAGTATAATGTCATAGACCAATTACAGAAAACTCCGGCCCACATTTCTATCTTGGAGTTGTTGCGTCTATCCCCGTCCCATAAGGAGATCCTCGACAAAGCCTTAGTGGAAACCACTGTCCCCACTAATTTGGCCCAAGAGAAGTTTCAGACCATGGTAGGTAATTTGACCTCCTCCAACACCATATCATTTACTGAGCAAGATGACCTCTTTGTGTCTCAACCCCATAAGACCCCTCTACATATCGTCGCCTTCATCCACAAGCACCGTATCAAGAGGGTTCTCATTGATGGGGGTGCCGGTTTAAATATTTGCACATTAAAGATAGTCCTTGCATTGGGGTTCTCCGAACAAGCAGTTGATCCAAGGAGGAAAATTACCATCAAAGCATATGACGAGGAAGAAAGAACCACAAAGGGAACAGTAGTCCTACCCTTTCAAGTAGGACCAGTAATAAAAGATGTTGTGTATCAAGTCCTGGATAGGGAGCTCGCTTATAATATTCTTCTAGGGAGACCATGGATTCACGCCATGAAGGCTATTCCCTCTACTTATCACCAATGCATAAAGTTCTCGCACAATGGCAAGCAAGTCACCATTCAAGGCGACCCCGACCCCTATCAGCATTGCAACTCTTTCCTTGCAAAACCTGAATGCATCATACCAAATAACAGAGTGTATATATCCCCTATCCTGCAGTATGATCATACCGCTGAAGCCTCCTCATCAAGGCCCAAAGAACAGAAAATTACCATAAAAGAAAGTGGAGTAGGGGAATACTCTATTGAGCACAGCCTCAACCTTGCTAAGATGCCTGTATCTCCTAGATCTTTTGGCCGACCCAAACATTTTCCAAAGCCATCTGCTCCTTCTATAGCTCTCACAACTCCCTTTGTAAAATGGGGGACCTTATCCGATGAAATAGAGGAGAGAGATATCCTACAATGGCTTTATACTGAAGAAGAGAACACAATGTAAGATCCGCCTAGACTCCCAACAGAACTCTATGGGCGGGGCGAGACTATCCTACATAGAATGGGATACGAAGGACAAGGCCCCATTGGCCTCAGAAAAGAAGGAATCATTGAACCTATTCAACCTTCTTCATCCTCATCGGCTAGAAACACAAGTGGCCTAGGATACAAAGGCAAGGGCAAGGCTAAAGAAAATGCTTGTCTTGTAGAAATGATCCAAACACTCCAGGAGGACAGCGACACGGATTCTAATGAATATGAGTGGGATGAGCTAACAGAACATTCCTATGACGACAAAGAAGTCGATACCATCCAAACTTTTAGCCCCTACCGTGAGGGACAAACGCTACCGAACAGACCAATAGAGTTTGATTTGCCCATCTCTGAGATTATGGATTTCGAGGAAGGTTCAAGTTCCATTGCAATAAACAACTTGGAGGAAAGTACCATCCCGAGCACCATCCCTACCCATACCCTAGCATATCCATTCAAACTATCAATGAATCAGGTCCATCCTCCGACCCCCTTCCCCTTGTGCATCCTGAGCTTATTGACCGGGATCTGCGAGGAACTCCCCAACTAGATATGTTCCAAAATGATGATGCTTACATTGACTATATGGAACTTAGGGACCACCTACCCAAAGGAGATCATAAAGTTGGTTTCGCTATTAAACTGAATACCATGGCTTACTTTGGGGAGGGTGCCAAGCCTTCCAGTCGCAAAAATATCAAAGTCAAAACTGGATTTGATAGTGAAAATCGCCTTGCGGCAGTGTCAGACCCCAAAACAGTAAAAAGAAAGGACGCATCCGAAGGTGAAAACCCAACTGTGGCACCTGACGATGGAAGGCTTGACACTCTCCCTAATGATATGTACCAGGAAAGGTCACAGATTATTGTAGAACCGACATAACCTATTAATATTGGAACAGAGGAACAACCCAAGGTTATCCACTTTGCTAAATCTTTTACCCCACCAGAGAAAACCAGGTTTGTACCATTCTTTAAGAAAAAGAGAGGCAGCTTCGCTTGGTCATATGCAGACATGTCGGGTCTAGACCCAAACTTAATTCTACATCATCTTCCATTGGATCCAAGAGTAAAACTAGTAAAGCAGAAGCTTAGAAAGATGCATCCTCACATAGCACTTTTGGTCAAAGAAGAACTCAAGAAATTACTGGCTGTAGGATTCATCAGAGCTATAGATTACCCGGAATGGATATCCAACATTGTGCGAGTGTCCAAACCAGATGGCCGAGTCAGACTATGCAATGATTTTCGAGACCTAAACAAAGCATGCCGCAAGGATGATTTCCCATTACCAAATATCAATATCATAGTCGACCT
This sequence comes from Cunninghamia lanceolata, assembly GCA_027924645.1. Classification (NCBI taxonomy): domain Eukaryota; kingdom Viridiplantae; phylum Streptophyta; class Pinopsida; order Cupressales; family Cupressaceae; genus Cunninghamia; species Cunninghamia lanceolata. The sequence continues at coordinate 951,895 of BSBN01000484.1, forward strand.
AACTACAGGGCATACCATGTTATCTCTCATGGATGGATTCTCAGGGTATAATCAAATCAAAATAGCACCAGAGGACCAACACAAGACAACCTTTACTTGTCCATGGGGCACTTTCTGCTGGAATTTCATGCCATTTGGGCTAAAAAACGCAGGAGCCACATATCAACGGGCTATGACAACTATATTCCATGATATGATGCATGTAACAATGGAGGACTATGTCGCCAATATCTTAGCAAAGTCGCTCACAAGGGACTCACACATGGATATATTAGAAAAAGTCTTTCAAAGATTAGACCAATTCCAAGTCAAGCTGAACCCAAAGAAATGTGTGTTCGAAGTCACTTCAAGTAAGCTGCTAGGCTTCATTGTGTCGGCAAACAGAATAGAGGTGGACCCCGCCAAGGTCAAAGCTATAATGGACATGCCACCACACAAGACTCTAACTCAATTGAGATCGCTACAAGGCAAGCTACAAGCAATCCGCAGATTCATATCACAGCTGGCAGACAAGTGCCAACCATTTAGTCATCTCCTGCACAAGAACATTCCATTTAGATGGGATGAACGGTGTGAAGAAGCATTCAACAAACTAAAAGAATACCTTATGAATCCACCCATTCTCATGCCTCCTATCCAAGGAAAACCGCTAATTCTCTACATATCTGCTACACCTACTACTCTTGGGGCTCTTCTAGCACAACAAGATTATGAGAACAAAGAAAGAGCCATCTACTACATCAGTCGAACCTTAGTAGGCTATGAATTGCAATACTCACAGATAGAAAGATCATGCCTTGTGGTAGTTTTTGCTTCACAAAAACTCTGACATTATATGCTTGCACATCCAGTTAAACTCATTGCAAAAATAGATCCACTGAAGTACCTACTAAGCAAAGCAGCTCTCATGGGTCATCTAGCTAAATGGGTAATGCTCTTAAGTGAATACGACATTGAGTATGTAGACAGAAAAGCTATCAAGGGACAGATCATTGCTGATCAACTAGCGGATGCACCATTATAGGACACCACACCGATGCAATTTGAGTTTCCAGATGAATCCCTATTCAACATATCAACATATTCCTGGAAACTCTACTTTGATGGGTCCTACACAAATCATGGATCGGGGGCAGGAATCTTGTTCGTGACTCCCCATGGCGACACAATTCCAAAGTCTTACCGTTTGTTATTTCCATGCACCAACAACATAGCAGAATATGAAGCCTTAGTGATTGGTCTCAAGATGGCAACTGAGTGGAAAATCCAAGAGCTACATGTCTACGGTGATTCCCAACTAATAGTCAATCAGGTCAACGATGAATACCAAACCAAAGATGAAAAGCTTATCCCATACAAACAGATGGTCGAAGATTTCAAAGAACACTTTGGGACCATTTCCTTCGAGCAAATACCCAGGATTGAGAATAAAATAGCCGATGCAATGGCAACCATCGCCTCTCTTCTAGAAATACCTGAAAATGAGTTACGGTATGAGTTCTTAGTGGAAACTATCCGGCAACTAGCTTATGATCTTCCAGAGACCCATTCCATATGCCTTCTAGTTGGATCTGATTCACCTTGGTACGGTAAGATTTACACTTACCTCAAGGACAACGTCCTCCCGCTTGACCTATCTTCTAACCAACGACGAACTTTTATACGCCAAACCTCTCGCTATACCATCATTGCGATACCCTATACCGATGTGGTCTAGATGGTACTTTACTCCGTTGTTTAGAACGAGAAGAATCCATAACCGCTTCGCAAGACGTACACGAAGGGATTTACAGAACACACTCTAGCAATCCTTCCTTAGCCAAGAAACTCATGCGCTTGGGTTATTACTGGCTGAACATAGAAATGGATTCATATCAGTTTGTCAAGAAGTGCAAGCAGTGCCAAATACATGGGAACTTGATACATGCACCAGCTCAAGAGTTGAGACCTTTAACGACACCTTGGCCCTTTTGCCAATGGGGACTTGACCTTGTGGGAAAGATCCATCCACCCTCATCCAATGGCCACAAATTCATCATAACTATCACTGAGTATTTCACAAAGTGGATTGAAGCCATTCCCCTCACCACCGTCACAAGTAAGCAAATTTCCTCATTCATCCTGAATTACATTATCTGCAGATATGACATTCCTTCATCCATTATCACGGATAACGGAAGACCATTCAAAAACCAGGATGTCTAAGAACTCTGTGAATGTTTCAAAATCCAACACTGTTTCTCCACCCCATACTACCCCCAAGGTAACGGTCAAGCTGAAGCATCCAACAAGACCATATTGAAACTTCTCAAGAAGACAGTCAACGATGCTGGCCGTGATTGGCATATCCAACTCAATCCCGCTCTGTGGGCCTACAGAACCAGTATACGCACTCCCATAGGTGCTACACCCTATGCCCTTGTCTATGGCTCAGAAGCTATCCTCCCCATTGAAGTTGAATTACCATCTCTCAGGGTGTCATTAAAAGGCCTCATATCAGATGAAGAATACAGAGTCTCCAAGTTACAAGAACTAGAGTTGCTGGAAGAGAGGCGACAGAAAGCCCTTGATCATCTCAAAGCATATCAACAAATGATGTCAAGAAGCTATAACCATAGAGTTCGCCCAATAATCTTCAAAGTTGGAGATCTCATTCTTAAGGAGAATCCTCGCAACCAACAAGACAGAGAAAAGAAAGGCAAGTTCGAACCCAACTGGCTTGGGCCTTATGTAATTATAGCAGCATATGGATCGCGGGCATATCAGTTGGCAACGTCAGAGGGTGAGCTATTCGATGACCAAATCAATAGCATGCATCTTCTCCGGTTCTATACCTAGGAGAACCCCAATGTAAGGGAGGCATAAAATACAAAAAAATTAAAAAATAAAAAAATACAAAAAAAAATTAAAAAAATCAGAAAAGTACAAAAAAATCATCCTTTGGTGAAAACCTGGCAATTAGGCGCCTTGGATAGGTATCATGATGAAAACTTGACAAACAGGTGTCATGTATACTTTCTAGCTTTCGTGCAAATAAAAGCAAGTGGTGAAAACCTGATAAACAGGCGTTACTTGTGATAAATCGCTTCCTCCATCTTTGGGAAACCAATCACCTTGTGTCCATTCTTCCTCGTGTCCCATTCGATCCATATCTGTCCCATAATAAACTCCTGACAGTTACCTATCATGGCTTGATACTCTCTCTTTGTTGGCCTTGTCAACCAAGGTTTTGTCCCATACCGTATCCATCATGTAAGCCTAGCATAGTGTCTCTCGTCAGTTTTCCATGGTCCAAATCCATGAACTACGTTGCCTCTGCGTCGTCACGTAGGCAAGGCCATATTTCTATGCGCCCCCGAGGCTCCCACCGTCCCATCCGTCCCATTCCTTGTCATCTTTCTTGTCATCTTTCTTCTAGTCCATCCATGGTCCATTAGGGTTTACCCTGAACTACGTTGCCTCTGCATCGTCACGTAGGCAAGGCCATTTAGTAATGAGCCCCTGAGGCACTAGGACAGTCCCTTAGGTTCCGTCTCCCCAATAAGGATTGTAGAATCTTCTCACCAAACAAGCAAGTGCAAGCATAACCCGCACTTCAAGCAGAAATTTCAACACAAGGTATTTTAACCTATCCAAGCAAAGCAAATACCCAAGGCCCTCTAAATGATTTTACTCCAATTATGGCAAGAAACAAACACATCTAAATGCAAAAATGATTTGTGGATTGGAAACACGGTTAAAATACAGAGTCTTGATTTTTGCTATCATGCCTTCCTATGCTACTCGAGGATGCCAAAAGCTAGAGATGCTATGATGGGGGCATGATTCTTTTCTTTGTTTGTTGCTTGTGGATTAATCTTTAGTAATGTGAAGCCTTGTCTAAGGACATGGTCAGCAAAAGATCATCGAGGACACCAAAGGTCTAACATGAACGGGGGCAATCTTTGTTTGTTGATACGCAAGCAATACTGAGGCCATCTCGGTTCAATTATACCTCGATGCTTGTATTAACTTGCTAAATCAAAATCCATGTAAGTAGTACTCAGGTCATCTCGGTTCAATTATACCTAGATGCTTGTATTAACTTACAACATTTCAGAAAAAAGTACCAAAAAAAATGCCCAATGATGAAATAAAGCACTTCAAAATACTTGCATTGTCAAGATGTCAAAAGCAAAGCATCCATTATATATCCATTTATACATCCATATCCCATGCAATAAAAGATCCACAAAATGCAGAGTATCAATGTTTACAAAAGTTTGTGAGTCCTTTTATCGAGTCTTTCTTCTATCAATCAGATTTCTATCTATCATCATATCTTTCATCCTTGTCCAGTCAGTCTGAGCAATGATCCAAATGCAGGGCCATCCTTAATCCATACCAATCAAGTCAAGTCAATCTTGCACAAATGATCCAATCACAATTAGTGATCTTGATCCTTGTCTGGTCGTAAACCAACTCGATCATTTAATCAATCAATTGTCTTATACAGGATGTAACATTGTCGAAATCAGACCAATACATGCGTCTTACACGACATGTTTCATTTCCTGAAACTAGACACTATCCTTCGTGTTTCTCTAGGGATCTATCATTCCCCGCCATGACAACATGCCTATTGTGTTGGTCTAGGGATATATCGTTCCCCGCCATGACAACACTGTCATATATCATTATCAATTAATCGGTTGGTTTATCGCTTGACAGGGGCAATACCTTGTTTGTTCTTGTATCATTTGTACATACTTGCTTACTTGCTTGTGTGTGGTATCATTCTATCTTGCATTGCGTATCATTCGGCTCTTTCTCCAACCAATTTCTTCACCCCAACCTAATTATTCCCTTCGTCTTCGTGAGATTGTCCATCTCACGTCCATTCTGCCTCCTTCCCGTCCAATCTCCCGAGGGGGCATCCTATCGTCAAACCTGTACCAGGGGCAAACTGGGGCATGTATCATTGTCAGACTATTTATTCTCTGAAGCAACACCGTAAACTGCATTGCATCAAAGAGGGGCAAAATGTATACGCCTAAAAATGACACGATTCATTCTAAATAAATATTCTTAATATTTATTCCCTTCTTATTTCTTCTATCAATTAAATAAATATTCTAAGTTTATTTGATTGGTTCATTATGCCATAATTAAATAAAATCAATTTATTTAATCAAATTCCCTAAATTCTTCTAATGTCTCACATAATTAAATAATCCTACATTATTTAATTAATCATAAATCCCTCTATCCTAAGTCCTAATTCCATAAATCCACCTCACCAATCCACCTCACTTTTCCACCTCACCATGTTGCACATGTAATTTAATATTTTAAATATTTAATTAGCTAATATTCCCTCACCCACATGTCTTATTTATCCTCTAGTCAAAATTAGTTAACTCATCAATCAAGTCTGTTAACTAATTAATCATTCGAGTTCACTGATCAATCAATTTAGTCAACTCCCCAATCAATTCACTTAACTGATTGGTCTATTCTGTTAACTATTCAATCAATTCAGTCAACTACCCAATCAATTCACTTAACTGATTGGTCTATTCTGTTAACTCTTCAATCAATTCAATTAACTCCCCTGTTACATGATGGGGGTGGGACACTTGTCCTCTTTCTATTCGTTGCACATTCCTCAACCATTCTCAACCATTGATCTTCATATATCTTCTCAACCGTTGATCTTCATTTTCCCAAGTCTATAAATGGAACCTCATTCTTCCATTTTATTCATCTAGGTTATTTGTATTGTTACTCTGCGGAAATTCACCAGCGCGCCTTTGGTACCCCCAATACAATCTACTTGAGATCACCATTTGCTTTGAAGCTCTTCTTCATAGCAATATTTATCAACACAGCCGTTTACTACCGACATCCTACAACATAGCAAAAGGAGTGCACTCACTGAGGGCCCAACTTCATTACAAACAAGGATGATTTTAATAGGCAAACAATAGAAGCTTTGATTCAAGGAAGGTTTGCACTGTATTATTCATTACTTCATTTCATTCAATCTTTCTTAGTTTCATTATTCTATTGATGTTTGGGTTTATTATTGTTAAATTGATTAATCCACATTTTACCCTAACAGAAGGGTCTAATAGTTTGGATCTTCCCTTGAAGACTACAAAGTTACAAGTTATTTGAAGGAGGCATGTTAACGATAGTATCACTCTTCTTAGCATCTACCTCACTGCCTCTCTAAGATATAATGAATCCTAATAAGTGACCACTATTAACTCCAAATAGGCACTTTTTAGGATTTAACCTTACTATGTATTGTCTAAACTCAAATCTTGTAAGTGATCTATTTGTCATTTTGATTTTGTTAAGATATCATCCACATGATCCTCTATTACTTATTCATAAGATTTGGAAGACTAGTGCCATAGCCCTTTGATATGTAGCTAAAACATTTTTCAACCTACAAGCCATGACATCACAACAAAATGTTCCCCAAGGTGTAATAAAGGTAGTCTTATGTTGATCTTGGGAAATAATCATGATTTTATTGTAATATGAAAAATCCATCCATAAATGATAACAACTCATGTTCAACAATGGAGTCTACAACCATAGCAATATAAGGAAGAGGAAAGTCATCCTTAAGAGATGCTTTGTTAAGATCTTAAACTCAATCCAAATTCAAATACAATCATCAAGTTTTGTAATAGGTACCATAATAGATATTTAAGATGAGTAATCGACCAATCTAATAAATCTAGCCTTAAGCATCTTTTCTAATTCTTCTTTAACCATTAAAGTAACCTTAGAATGTATGGTGAAAGGAAAACATTAGGGATTGAAAAAGGGGCATAAATGTAAGGCCAAAAATTATTCACATAAACAAATATCCATTTTAGCATGAATATACATTCATTTTGGTTTGGAAGCCCCGAGCTTATGCTCAAGACATTAATGGTAATAAACTAGACAAACAAATTTTTCATGATACAAAAGTGGCATTAAGTAAGCCACACAATACTCCTACATGTGAACAAGTTGTCATAACAGCTTGTGATGACACACTTGGCATGCACACTAATGCATGATGCAAGGTGACGCAAGTGAAAGACTTAAAAACACCATGAGACAATACACCATAGCTAGCACAAAAAAAGAGACAACAAGGAGAGTTAGGATTTTCAAGGTCACTGAAAAACCCTTACAACATCCCTACAGGATCACCCCTTGGATATCTTAGAGATACGACAAGAAGAATTCCTTCTTTAGTTTTGGTGTGTTTTCTTGCTTGGTAGCTTGTTTCAACTTACTTTCTCAAGGAGTGCTACATGAAGGATAAAGGTTATTTAATTGTTTTAGATCATATGTAGTTTTGCTATAGGATTTCTTCAATTTGCTACAGTCCTAAACCAAGCTTCTATAGGATAATTTCATGTGTTAATGGACTGCTACAAAAACTAAGATAGGGATTGTGTATTCTACTACAAGTCCTTGAACCTCCTATGGTGCAAGTGCTAGTTTTATGCCACATTTGACTAGCAAAATCTAAAAATTTTCTAAACTTGTCGATTGGTCCTATCAGTGTATTCGTTGAACCTCCTATGAATGCAAGTGCTAGTTTTATACCACATTTGACTAGCAAAATCTAATATCCCAAGTTTAGGACTCACTATTGTGTGTTTATCCTTGGATGTGTCATAATCTCATGCAAATCTCCAACAACTATTGTCTTTCTACAAATGTGGTGATTTTTGCCTTGGTGGTAGGGTCAATTTCCTTCATGCGACTATTATTGCTTCTTGCAATATAGTCATAGTTCCGTATATATACCCTGGAAAAGGTAAATCTCTATCTTGGTCTTCAACTTTAGCCTAACCATGAATGACAACAAGTTTCCAAATGTAAGAGAGGTGTATGGCACAGTGGCCAAGGATTATGCAGAGCTCAGGCCCCGCTATCCGCCTGAGCTTTTCTCCTTCCTTTCTTCCCTCACTCCCCACCATCATCTCGCCTGGGATGTGGGCACAGGCACTGGCCAAGCCGCCATTGAGGCAACTTCTCTATCTTTCTCACACCTTTTCTCTTTATCTTTCTTATCATAGCCTATTCCCTAATTGGTGTTAATGGTGAAACAGGTATCAAAGTACTACCAGAAAGTGGTGGCCACAGACACAAGTGAGAAGCAGCTACAACACGCAAAGCAGCGCCCCAACATAACCTACGCCGTGACGGCGCCGTCAATGAGCGACCAACAACTCCACTCCATCGTCGGCCCCGATTCCTCCGTCGACCTCGTCACCGTCGCCACGGCCGTCCACTGGTTTGACTTGGATAAATTCTACCCGCAGGTAAAGCGCGTGTTAAAGAAGCCCGGCGGCGTCATTGCCGTGTGGTCGTACTTGAGACCCACCGTAGATCCAGCAGTGGACGCCGTTTATGAGCAATTTTTTCGCAGAGTTTTTCCGTTTGCCAATCCGGCTGCGAAATTGGCGGTCGACAATTACGAGACTTTGCCGTTTCCGTTCACACAAGTGCCGTCAATAAAAATGGAGATTGAAGAGCAGAGGACGCTTGATCAGTATTTGGGATATTTCAGAACGAGTTCTGCTTTGGTGGGAAGGGAAGAAATCTTAGACGAGGAGTTTGGCGCAGAATTTGAGGCGGCGTGGGGAGCTCAGCGCCATGTGACCAAGGCTGTAAAGTTTCCGCTCTGCTTTAAGATCGGTAAGGTATGAAACAAAGCAAAGATTCTGTTAATAGACGGTGGATGATCAACAGGTAACCTGTGAGCTTTACTGGTGATGTTTATTTTATTTTAATATGTTTTTAAGTGTCTCATCTGGTTTAGTGATATCCCTTTGGGTACTGTGAGGCTTTAAATATGACAGCAATAGTCACAGGGCTGTGGAAAGTTTTTCCTGAGATGTATTGGGTTAGGTTCTTTCACAAATTAGTTTGTACAGTTAGTAGAGAAAAAGATTGTGAAATAGTAACTAGCACTTGCATCAAAAGAGGTATAATGATTTTGTTAATTGTAATTTGTATAGAATGTTTTATAATTTGGCAAGTAGTAATAAGGGGAGAGAGCAACATAATATTTATAAGAGGTAACATAATATTTATAAGAGGTTTGTAGTTGAATTCATAAATATTTTATTGAAGAAATGATAGACAAATCTATGTGATTGTCAAGTATCTACCTGCACAACAAATGGGTTTGAATGAGTTAGTTGAGAATAGATATTTTTGAAGACGTATATTATGATTTGGTGATTGAGAAATTAAATTAAAAGGTTGCGTGGAAGAGATTGGATTGACATTTGCATACCTCATTTTTTTATAGCGAGAGTAATTGTAACCGAGCTTTTGATAATTGTGTATGGATTGTTTTGCATTCTAGAGTATGACTCAAAGGAGAATGTTGGTTCAATACAGAGGCCATTTATTGATTTCACTCTCAATATAACTATTTTACCAATATTGATTGTTGCCTTCTCCAGTCTTAGGTCTTGGGATTTATGCATAGTAATTGCCCATGCCATGGATAGTGGTATTTGCCTACATTACTGTTGACTTTCTAAGTCATCATTTGAGGTTTTGCTAGTTATTCTAGCCTACTAGGCTTCCTAGATCTCAACTTGTTATTTTGAACCTAAAACATTCCTATTAAGTCTTGTTATTTTTCTTTTCACACTTTCAAGTCTATAAGGAAGCACTCCCATGGAGCTGCTAGAGGATCTATTCTTGTGGAGCAAAGGGTCCCATGGAACTCAAAAAAATCTGCTAATGCTTAAATCATAATTTTTTCCTTCAAAATAGGAGCAGCTAATGTTTAGGAGGTTATTTTTGAGTAGGTGCAGATGGGGTGGGGCTTAAACTTTCCCCCACCAACTTAGGGAGTTAACTACCAGTTTTCTCATTCCCGCCACTTAATTTAAGGGAAATTTTGGAGGGAATTTTTCCAGTTTCTGTTTTTATTTCCCTGAAGGCAGAGCAGCTTCCTAAAAAATCTCTGCTAAATTATTTAGCATAAACTACTATTAAAAAAACTTCATGAGACCACCAGCGTCCATAAAATTTGGAGCTTAAACTTTTAAGCATACATGCAACTACAAAATTCATGGGACCACCCATTGTAAAATGCTCCTAAAAATCTCAGTAGCGCCGCTGAGATAATTTAGGAACCCCCCTCCCATGGGACCGCTCCTAAAAGTTCAAGGTAAGGTTTGTCATGTTAATGCATTAGGATGTTCTAGAGTATTCCAAAAGGCTTAAAATTCCCCAAAAGGCCTTAAAAGCACGTACACAAGAAGGGAGGGAGTTTTTAGTTGAAAAGGTGTAAGTTTTTTAGGTCGACAGGTTTCTTTTAAGTCATTTGGAAGAAAGTCTTAAGAATGACAGGTGTGAAGACCTTCATCAGTTGGAAGGCCATTGAAAGGCCATGAGGATTAAAGAGAAAGGTTTGTGAAACCCTAAGACCCTGCATAAACTTAGAGAAACTTCGCCTAGTTCTTGTTGTGACCTTTTACAACATCAACCCCAATTGCAAATTGGGTCCCCCCTTTTTTTGACTTAGCCCAGATTCTTGCTCTGATCTTGGAATTTCTGGCATGATTTCAGACCTTAGATGATGTTAATGATCTTAGTTGGCTCACCGGTGCTTGAAGAAGTGAACACGGAAGAGCCCTCCTGCATGGGTATGGAACCCTAACTGTCTGTCTTGGACAATCCTCAGGAAGGAATTTATCTTTCCATCTTAAGAAACGAACTCTCTCCACTCCCGGCATGGAACTCAGTTCTAATCTTGTTCTAGACTCCAGTCTAGGAGTCCAGTCCGGAAGCCCAATCCAAAATCCTGTCCGGAAGTGCCTATCCTGGAGTCTTGTTTCAAAGGATTCCTACCTGGAATCCCGTCCATGGTCTATCCAGATTCCTCCCCTGACAAGGTCCTGAATCCAACAAAGCTTGTCACTCCTTGGCATGTTCATCTTTCCATCATGGAACTTAGTTCCCAGGCCGACGGCCCCACTCCTGTAGGACTAGTCCAAAGGATATCCTTCTGATCCCGATCCAGGACTCATTCAATCTCAGATCATAACTCGGAGGATTTTCAAATCAATAGAGTTTTTTTAGGGACTTAGAACAATTTCAAGAAAAAACATGTATCCAAGCACCCCTTCGGAAGACTGGAACTATGCACAGGAATACTCTCGGTCCCATATTCCAGTACCAACTGAAATATGCGCCCAGGGAAGAAATTTCTTCCTGGTCGCATAATCCAGAAGGTATTGGATTATGCGCCTAGGGATGATTTTTTGTCTTGGTCGCATAATCCAGTACCTACTGAATTATGCGCCCCAGGATCATAATTGTCTTGTTCCACATTCCTGTCTGATCTTAACTTTGCAACTCATCAGGAAATCATTCTCGGACTAGTCTGTAAGTGCCTGAATAAAAAATTCACCGTCTGTTAGGAAAAATTCGCCATGAAGATTGGAATTCCCTGAGGGGACAATAGAAACTCCTTGTCCCAGATCCCTTATCGACGATCGAACCTCTGTGAAACAACTAAAACTTCACTCGAACGACAAATTGAAACAGGAGGACAAATCCTTAGTCAAAATCAAGCTCAAAAGGTCCAAGTCGCATTATCCAGTTGTAGGTGGAATCTTCGACCAAGAGAGTTTTTTTTTACCGGGTTGCAAAATCCACTTCCCCTTGGAAAATGCACACCTGGAGGTTTTTTGTCTAGGTCGTACATTCCTAACCCAGGTGGAAAATGCGCTCCTGGACAACAGGATTCCAGTTCCCTTTGAAAATTGCAAAATTCTTGTCCACAATGAAAGCAGTAGCATTCATGAGATCCCTCAGGAGAAGATTTCCAAAACTTGGCAAAATTTTGACAAAAGAACTTGAAAGTAAGTTTGAGAGAGAAGAAATCCAGCCTCTTGGAAGGAATTTGTCCCTAGTCGCACAATCCACGACCAGGTGGATTATGCGCTCCAGGAGGATTTTTGTCCTGAGCGCAGAATCCACCTCCCCCTGGAATTTGCGCTCCTGGACAACATGATTCCAGTACATTCTTGACCCAGCCTGGGAGTATGACCTGGCCTTAAGGATTCCAGTTCCTGCCGGAATGGGCAACCCAAGAAGATTCCTGTTCAAACATGAGATCACAAACTTCCTTCTGGAGGTTCTTCATAGGGGCAATATTCCAAGACTTAGCCAAATTTCAACAAATGAGTTTCAGAATCACTCCAAGGGAAGAAATTCGTGACTTAGGAAAAAGTTTATCCATGGTCGCATAATCCAGTTGCTTCTGGAATCCTCGACCACATGGATTCCCCGACCATGGAAGTCCACGCCACCGCCTTGGAGGATAAGGACAAAAATCTAGGTTGGCCAGGTAATAAAGTAAAGCGGCTAAGCTTTTTAGGCCAACCTAGGTCGGCCAAGTGGCACAGGCAACTCAAATGCCTATATAAGTAGGCGCCCACTTCATTCCAATAGCATTTCAAACACAATTCCAAAGTAGCAAGAGCAGAATTTCACCTTCTAGGAGCAGAATTGTCATTCCTTATCATTCCAAGGGCAGATTTCATCACTTGAGGGGCGAATTCATCCAAGGAGGTTGCAGATTTCACCATTTCCAAAGCTGAAATTCTTCATTAGAGCAGATTTCTGTAGGTTTCAAGCAGATTTCTGAAGTTTGCAAAGGTAGACATTCATCTTCCTAGGGCAGACTTCATCCTCCAAAACAAGAATCCTTCATTCCAAGACAAATTCTTCACAAGGACTGAAAATTTCTGAATATTCCTAAGGCAAATTTCTTGGCAAAATCCATTAAAACTCAGAAATTCCTGCACAAAAATCAGAAATAAGTTAGAAAATCAGAAAATTCATCATTGAATCTACTTAGAAATCAAAAGTCCATTGGCCAAGGAAAGGTATGTAAAGGATAATTCTTCTCATTTTGGATACTCTTGTTCTTTCCTTCCTATATATTTGGCATTGATAAAATTTTAGTCTCACATGCATAAATTCGTTGTACTAACTTCTCATGTGTGGGAATAAGAACCCTCATCCCGCCTCCATCCTTACCTCTTTAAAAACTTATACTCTGCTATTTCTCTCCTTGATTCCACGGGTGAATGGCAAGTACCAAGGCAAGCTCTTCAAGACAAACTCAAATGAAGGATGCCTTCAGAGGAACACTTCCGGAGTCCAGAATCATCTCAAAATGGGCAAACGTGGGAGACACCAACATCCATCCCTCAAGCATGGAGGAAATTAGGAAGCAAATGTACAAAGTAGATGGACGTCCTCCATCCCAGCTTGTGGCTAAGATCGTCCGAAACGGAGTTGCCTCTGTCGCATGTTTCCCGCCTATCATTCCTTGTCCCGAGTTGATCGTGGAATGTTTCATGCACTATGATCTTGAACAAAGGATGGTTGTCGACCGCAACAACGCAGTGGTAGCCTACTTCTCCAAGGAAAAGATTGCATAAGCATTCAACATTCCGATCTATAGTCCCATCGAGTACACAAGCAAGGAGCAGGCAACTGACATGTTCCAGGTCAATTTGGCAACCTGTTTTGGGATCATCAACAACTCTTGGATGCAGAAGAAAAGGCCTCACCATTCCAAGTTGCCAAGGACTCTCCTCAAATCCGACTTCAAGCAAGAGTATGAAGACCTTGTCGTCATGCTGAACAGGATCATGGGAAGTCCTCAGTCCTCTACCTTCGAGCCATGGATGTTCTACTACATCAAAGAGGTTACCACCGGGACGAAGATGATTGACTGGGCTGGACTTCTCAGTGATAGTATTGATGCACAATTCCGAAATCTAGAGGAATCAAAGGCTTTTTACATGAGTTCCTATGTGATCTATATGCTGGCAAGGAATAACAAATATCGAGGACTGTCATGGAAGGGATGTGTCGGGAATCAAGAAGGGCAAGTCAGAGTCTGATTGTTACACCCAGCTTCATCTCCATAACATAAACCACTTCAAGAGGTTCAATGACGCGTTTGCTATGCATATCATAAGGACCCTTCAAGGAGGCACTCACCAAAGGTTATCACCTGAATCCAAGCAGTTAATCAGGACTTATGGCTCTGGTTCATCCAATTCCCAAAATTCACATACATTCGAATGCAAGGATTCTCTGCCTACCCATATAGATTGCCAAGGTATCCGTCAGACAAGATGGTCATGTTGGAATTAACAAGGCAACTCTCGGCATATGATAGTCCAGAAGAAGAAGAAGAAGGCCGGGGTAGCCTACCCAGTCCAGACGGAAGATGCAGTTGAGGCATGCCCATCTCTTCAAGCCGCAGAAAGATCCGAAGAGGAGCTGCAATTCTATAACCTGGTGACTCATTCCTTGCGGGAGAGCTTTAACCCGTTCAATACCACCCGAGTAGCATGTGGAAGGAGGCATAGACATAAGATACATCTGGAGGACCATTGGGCAAATGTTGAGGATGACTTCGAAGTGCGGAGGAGGACATGTTCCCGGCTTTCAGTTGACATGATCAGAGCCACCAGGATCTTTTCAGTCCCGGATCAAGTTAAGGAGGATGGAAGGCAAGTCCAACTGTTCTTCGAACAGGCGAAAGATAAGCCTCTTCCACCCTTGGTTTGGTCCGATCTTGAGGTCACCCACTTAGACGATCTAATGGCACCCGTGCTAACGATAACACAGAAATGGATAAACTAGCAAATGGAGAAATTGCACAAGAGGCATTCGCTCGACTTATGACCTGATGGGGGACTTGGATTCCCAGTCTTCCGAAGAAGACATGACCGAGGGAACTTCCGCGAAGGAACAAGGTACAGGGAGACAGGAAGTAAGGAACAAGACTGCGGAGGATCCACCAGCAAAGAGAGTGAAGGCTCGGAAGGAGCCTATCAGAAGACCTGACAAGGAGGAGCAGAATGCAAGTAGGCCTCACTCCGCCAGTACTTCTTCCGTCCGGGAGGTTGACCTTTTTTCCGACGACAATATGTAAACAATTAAGGATAAAGCACCCGTAGAGGAGGAAATGATCCCAAATGAGCAAGCTGATTAGGAAGATAATGAGTCCATGGATTCCGCCTGGGAATGGACTCCCAACCTGGTGATGGGAAATCAATCTAACCTCTCATCATGGAATCCAGGGGAGGTCTGACTTGAGGACATGCTTCATCACCCAGATTTGGAATTCCTCGATGAGGAGTTCAATTCCGGTGAAGTACCGATATCCACACCACAAGTTGATCAAGATCTGCAGGAACCACAAGGGGAAGTCAATCCATCCGCAAAACCCAAATGGTTACAAGATAGGTTGAAGAAAAAGACAGTCAAGAAGAATGATCCTTCCACCGAACTTGGTGATTTTCTGGCCAGGATAGGGAAATCCACAGATCCAAAGAAGGCAAAGAAGTTCTCCAGGATCACAAGGGATGAATCAGGATCCCGCTGAGTAGAGGTAGCAATTCCCAGGGTAAGTGAGGCGAAGGAAGACATCAGTCCCGAGGATTTTGACATAGTGAAGGTCAATCTTGGACCAACTACGAAGGATCAAGAAATGGAGGAGCTAGAGGATTCTGTTGCCGCCATTCGAGAGAGGTTGAGGGACGAAGAAGAAAAGAAGAACCAGTTGAAGCAAGAGAATGAGGAATTGCGGCAGCACATGCAGCAACTCATGGGCCCATTGCGGTCAGCCCAAGGAGCAACGACCCAACCTCTAAGCATAACTAAGGATTCATTAGCTGAGGTTGAAGTTTTGAGGGCAGCCAGCCATATAGCAAGAGGTTGGATGGAGAAGGTCTCGGATAGAGCCCATAAGTTCATAGAAGACCTCATCCAGGTGAACGGGAGAGTTCCAACACTCATGGATAGAATTCAAGCAATTCTAGATGGATGTCAACAATTCATGGTCATGTCGTCCGGGAGGAAACTATCCCTAGACTGAAGGCACTGATGAACACTCCGAAGTCGGACTTGGTGAGGAACAAAGTAATACATGCAAATTCAGTATATGATTTCCTCAGCTGGTATTCCGCCTTGGTCATGAAGAGAGATAACCTTGAGAAGATTGAAGGCGACACTACCCAGGCCCACGCCATGTTGAAGGAGATCCAAGACAAAATCCTTGTGTCCTTGGAGGCCTGGTTTGATCTAGAGGTAGCACCAGATGGAGTCATTGACTTAGAGGAGTTGAAAGGCAAGATGCAGAGCATATACTTCAAAGCTGATTATCCTACCCAGGAGTCCCATCTTGAGGATTTGTCCTCATTTCTGATCTTCATTAATAATATCCAAGAGCTAAGGGTGGATTGGGAGAATATCCTTGTTGCCTATGCCACCACTACATCAGTCATGGAGTTCAGGATGGAAAACATGCCCAATATTCCTATGGAGGAGTTGGAAATCGTCCTAACCAGGTTCCTGGAGGTAGAGACTAAGGAGCAGGAGGAAGTTCCAGACAGGCAGGACAATCCTATCCAGAAGTCCTAGTCAGCTGGGACACCCAGGACAGATGGCGGTCATCCATTCACATTCTGACGTCCAGGACAGGTGGTAGTCACCTACTTGAGGAATCTGACGACCCCACCTACCTTTCCTAGGGTTTCTGACTTGGGCACACGTTTCAAGGAAATCTGATTTCCTTTGTGACCTAATGTATTTTTGATTGCCTGTATAAAGGCTGGGGGACGCCTCATTTAGCTCTCTTTTGTTATCATTTTTGATGCTCCTAGAGCACCCTAGTACCTAGTTTCCATTTCTGCACTATTTTTTTGAGTTGAAACTCCAAGGATCAACTAGATTGTTGTAATACAGACTTCTGTAGCAAGAATATAAGCATTGAATATTGGTGTTCATATGATTCTTTAGACATTTGACATGGTCTTATTGATTCCTTGAAGCAAATCTGAAAGTTATTCAAGTTATTTCCTTTATTTCAAGCTTTTTGTTAGTTGATATGACGGAAAATGTTATTGTTGAATGATTGAATGCTGATTTGTTCATACCATTTGTGATCTGTGGCTTACAAATCACTTTGTATGGTTAGTCTGAACTAATTCCAAGCTCAACTTCGATTGTTCCTGAATGATCAGTCTCATGTTCCATGTCAGGACAGTGTGAAAATCCTTGCCGCTACCCCAGAAGATCGCACCATCTCTGCCTAGTTGTTGTCGCATGACGAAGCAGAAACATGGTTCTAGCATCAATCCTCAGCAGTAGTCCTTCCCGTCATCTAGATCCCTAAACCCTCATCTACTTTCCCTCTCTTTTTCATTTTCTTTGAATTTTCCTTAGGAATAGATCACAGAAGAGCCTATAGCAAAATCGTTCTTTGCCTGCATAGGTTAGTCTGGTTGAACTTAGATCTTTTCCCGCCGGAAGTTGAAAACCCAGTCTAGGAAAAGAAGAATCCAAGTCTAGGACTCCAAAGTCCACCGAAATCCATGACTTTCTTCCTTGAGCAGTGAACACTAAGTCTGATACGTAAGTCCCCCTTGTGATTACTAGCAAATCACATCATTCCACTGAGTCTATCCATGTGCACATCAAGACCTAACACAAAAGGAACCTTGGAGCAGTCTCATTCGATCACGAAGTTAAGCGTCTGAGAAGCTTTGTTCAAGAGAGGATAGGATACTCAGTATTTTATTCTATTGTTGTGGTGTCACAAAAACACTCATCAACATATCTGGCGCTAGAGGGAGGGCGGCCGATTGCTTCAGATAGAGTGTTTCATTTCCAAGGAAGGTGAAAGAAGGAGCGCACTGGATCGAATCATCTCTTTCTCACCGGAGAGGCATCAGAGAATCCTAAGATCCACTCTAGGAGCCTCCCAGAGTCACGTGGAATTAGACTTCCTCTCCAGGATCAGGGGAGGAAAGAAGGCAGCATCATCCAGTCAGGGATCTCCTAGTGGAGGAGGCCTCTCGAATCTGTTCCAGACCCCGCCGCCTGGAAATCCTATTCCAAGAGTTGTCCAGCCAAGCAATCTGCAAGGACCGACTCAAGCAGTTCCGCTCCAACCAGCAAACACCCCAATGGCTTGGCCTCCGGTGAATGTTTCCCCTCTCACGACCTTCGCCAACTACAATGATATGCCGAAGAATCCCGAACACTTTTGCTCCAAATTTCACATCAATGATGTAAATCAGACAGCGGAGGAGCATAGCAAGATTTTCGAGGATGTGCTGCAAAACAGACAAGTTGTACGTGAGGATGTGGCTTGCAGACTATTTCCGTACTCTTTGGAAGGAGACACATTTTATTAGTATATCAACCTACCTGCTAATTCAATCGCTAGTTGGGGGAACTTGAAGGACGCCTTCCTAGCCAAGTTCAGATTTCCCATCAGTCCAACGGAGTTGTACAAGCAGTTTCTCGAAGTACGGAGACAAGAGCACGAATCCATCAGCACCTTCAACAATAGGTTCCACAAGGCCTATTCTAGATTACAGGCCCCGTATACCATAAATGATGATGCGGCCATAGCAATATACTATGTGGCGTTGGATCAACTCACTTCTATGTTTGTGCAGAGGAAGACCAATCCTCCGACCACACTAATAGAAGCATATACTGAGGCTATCAAAGTGAATGTGGAGTTACGAATGAATACCCAAGGTCCACTTAATCCTATAGGATGTGCTGCTATGCCAAATCAGATCCAAGGGATAAATCAGGGGTTGGCACATCACACCCTAGTGATGAATCCCATTCCCTCTCCCAGCAACCAGTTGGTGCTTCATCTCGAAGTACCTATCTCCCAGGCATCGCCTTCATAGCCAGTATACCTTTAGGGCATGTCTTCCACAAGAACTTAGGAGGAGAAAGACGAGATGAAAGAATTGGTTGACCAAATGAGAAAGTTGTCTATGGAAGTCACCCACCTGAGGAACCAGAACAATCACTTGCAAAATATGCAGAGGAATTCCTGATGAAGTCCAAAATATCAAGGGAATCACCAAGGAAATAATCCGAGATTCCGGGCGAACCATCAAGGATACCCGAGGTAGAACAGGACGTGGAATACAACTCCGAACAATGGAAACGTCTCTTCTCCTTTGGATAATCCTCTTGGTCCCGCGGACAGGCCAGCGGACAAAGTCTTCCTAGCAGAAGCAGCACTGTCTAGTTGGTGTAGATTGCACAACACCAATCAACATTCGGAGTTGCAATACACTGAGTTCAAGATTGTTGCAGACATTTTTCACAAGGAAATGCAGAGCTCACAGGCTCAGGACTTCCCTCCACCCACCATGGGATATGAAATTGTCCCTTGAACGAGATATGATCAAGCCCTTATCCTAGAGGATTTCACATTCCCTCCTAGGCCAGAGTATGGCCAAATGGGGTACAATGGAAGATTTCCTCCTACATCAACAAACGGCCCTATCGAGGACCCATACTACTACCCTCCATACAGTAATGACTTCCAAGCTGAGGAAGTGGATGAAGTGCAGGCATTCCAGCAATCAGCCGGGAATGCAAGTCCAAGGGTCTACCAAAGGAATTATCGTTCTCAAGAGCCATTGACCACCTCAACCCCTCCAAATAGTTATCGGACTCCACCGGATCCAAATGCCAATAATAATCCAAGCTACCCAAGAGATTCACTGGAGTACCCACAGAGGGACGTGTCTCAAAGAATCGATTCATCCAGAGGTGCTGCTCCCAAAGACACTGCTTCCAGGGATAGCCATCCCAAAGATAAACTAAAGAAATTGAGCCAGTGTGTGACGGAGGAATTCAAGAAGATAAGAGTGAGCCTACCCATGATCGAGTTAATGAGAGTACCTGAAATCAGGGAGACCTTTTTGGAAAGTTTGAACGGCACCCATGACAAATATCATAAACAGGGGCTGTTCTTTATAATGTTATGGCATGCAAAGAATTCATACAGTGGAAATGAACTTGCGTGCAACTAAGCTTCTTGGCATGTCTCATTTCATTGCAGAGTTTTTTTTCAAATTTGATTCAAGTCTGTACAAATGAAAGCATGGTTTCTGAAGTTGTGAGACACATCAATGAAAACAGGGCACTCTCTATGAAGATCACGTTCCATTTGAAATACCCAATTAAACACAAAGTCCGTACAGTTTTATTAGGTCTGTCAAGTCATTTCAATAGTCTATAAAGCCCTAGAATTCATACCTAAAGAAGCAGAGACATATTGAAGTGGGAAGGGTGTTCATAGGCTACACCATCATATCAAGTTTCCTTCCAAAATAAATCCCATGAGAAATATCATATACAGGCACTGTTCTTTATAATGTTATGGCGTGCAAATAATTTATACAGTGGAGATGAACTTGTGTGCAGCTAAGCTTCTTGGAATGTCTCATTTCATTGCAGAGTTTTTTGTCAAATTGGATTCAAGTCTGTACAGATGAAAGCAAGGTTTCTGAAGTTGTGAGACACATCAATGAAAACGGGGCACTCTCTATGAAGATCACATTCCATTTGAATGAATATGCGATTCAGTCGAGGGTGTTCCAGTTTCCATTGTGTTATTGGAATCTTCAGATTCTCTATCTCATCTTGTCTAGTCATTCTCCTTTTATAGAAAGCCACACATGGGTTTTGTGAGCTAGCTTGCTATTGGAAAATGACCAGTCCATGTGGAGACTATGAACATTATCTAGTTTGGCACAATAATAAGACTGGCGTTGGCCAACAAAATGAAGAATGATAACAATATGAACAAGGCTTAAATTGAATTTTGGCTAGGGCTCCAAATTGATTCATGGATTTAAAATAGGCAATATCAAGGGATTGGCTATGCATATAATTTAAATCTGATATTTTTTAAGGAAAATTAGATATTGTTATTTTGTTTGATAGCTCTGTCATATAATTTTTTATATAATTTAAAGTCATGGTCCTACCTGCCTGCGATCTCTATCTAGACCATTCTGTTGATGTTCTTCCCGGTGTAATTGTGGATTAGAACCTGCATTGAACGGCTCTGTTGCTTTTTGGTCGACGGTGAGCTAGGTAGCGCATCAGATATTCCAACTAGTTGGTCATTTAGAAGTTCAGGTACAATGCCCTAATTTCCCAACATGATAAACATTGAATTCCGAGCAAATGCCCACTCAATATAGCCTATCGGCTAATTATTTTTGTCAAGTAGGACAATAGAGTTGTTGGAATATGTTTAGATGAAAGTTTAAATAGATCCAAATTAAAGGTATGGCAACATGATTTTTGGATTGACAATGTGCTTGACCACATTGTATTTGGTTTGTACTTGATAGTTGAAATTATATTTGGAGTGAAGGTTACTGGTTATTGGATTGCATAAATAGTGCACTATTGTAGTAATTGTGAGTCATTAATTGTTTATGACTTAAATTATTACTAGTCATTAATCAAAGTGTTAGTTGTGTTACATGCCTTCGCCAAGTTGCTATAGTCCTAAACCAAGCTTCTACAAGACAGTTTCATGTGTTAATGGATTGCTATAGAAAATGTGACAGGAACTATGTATTATGCTAAGGACTTGTGTGTTATACTATAGGGACTGTGTATTATTGTTACATGTGTTAATGGGTTGCTATAGAAAGTGATAGGAACTATGTATTATGCTCTAGGACTTGTGTGTTATACTATAGGGACTATGTATTATTGTTACATGAACTATGTGTTTTAAAATGTAAGGCCCAATGATAGGCTACAACATGACCTGCTATAGATAGTCACAATGAGTTATATGTTGGACTGATTAGATAACACAATTATTATTTTTGAAAGCAATATAATCACTTATATTTGGGCGTGTCGTAATCTTATGCAAATCTCCAACAATTGTTTTCCGTTTTCCTAACCAATTGTCTTTCTATTAATGGGGTTCTTTTTTATCTTAGTGGCAATGTTGGGTTGATTTCCTTCATGCAACTATTATTGCTTCCTCCAATATATAGTTGATGTGTTCAAAACTTTCCCTTGGTCATTGTTCAACCTTGATGGGACTATTTTAGCTCTAGTTGCACGTTTCTTCTAGAAGGTAGTCAATTTATGACATTCTTCTTCTTGTTGGGCCTACAAGCTCAACAACCTAACAAGGGTTTGAACCTTGGTGGACCATCACACCACACCCTTATATATATATATATATATATATATATATATATATATATATATATATATATATATATATATATATATATATATATATATGGTAATCAAGATGGCTTGCCATGGAGATTCGCTCTGGTATTTGTGTTTCAATTGTAAACATTTAATTTATTGATATATTGAAAGGGTAGGGGCCCTCTCCCCTCTAGGCTATCAATTTGTGTGTGTTATAAGTGTGTGTGTTATACCATACATGTATATGTGCATATACATACACATGTATATGTATATATAATATATACACACATACAAAGATATGTGTGTGTAAATTTACCTTTCATTTATATATAAAATCTTTAAACTATTGGAGAGTTATTTGACACTCGATAAAACCATAAGAAATAATTCCATAAAAAATAAGATTGAATTCATAAAAACCACAAAAGATCAATTCTTACCAAATAACTCCATAAAAGATGAGGTTAAATTCAAAATGTAGGTAAAATTGACAAAATGATACAACTAAGACCAAAAAAAGGATGGACTTCATCCAATAGCAAAGAGGATGTTTCTTATCTTGTAGAAAACCAAAACCAAAACTAAAAGTTCAATTTCAATTGATTACATACTTACAATCTCACTTTGGCACCCAATGAAGACTCGTACTTATAATCACACTCTGCCCCTAAATAAAGATTCATAATCTGCCCCGAAATGAAGACTCATAATCTCACTCTGTCCCCCAAATGAAAACTCATACTTATAATCTAACTCTATTGCCTAATGAAGACTCATACTTATAATCTCATTTTGACGCTCAATGAAGACTCATAATCTACATTAAAAAAAGACTCATAATCTCACTTTGCCCCCTTATGATTTATAATCTCACTTTGCTTACCAATTAAGACTCGTAATGACAATTTTATCACAATTCATTATAGATACCTCGTACTTATAATCTCACTTTACCCCATATGAAGGCTCATACTTATAATCTCACTTTGCCGCTCAACGAAGACTCCGTCGCCATGGCCGTCCACTGGTTCGACTTAGATAAATTTTACCCGCAGGTAAAGCGCGTGTTGAAGAAGACCGGCGGCGTCATTGCCGTGTGGTCGTACTTGGGCCCCACCGTAGACCCACCAGTGGACGCCGTTTATGAGCGATATTTTCGCAGAGTTTATCCGTTTGTCCATCCGAATGCGAAATTGGTGGTCGACAATTATGAGACTTTGCCGTTTCCGTTCACACAAGTGCAGCCAATAAAAATGGAGATTGAAGAGCAGAGGACGTTTGATGAGTATTTGGGATTTTTCAGAACGAGATCTTCTTTGGTGGGCAGGGAAGAAATTTTAAATGAGGAGTTTGCCGCAGAATTTGAGGCTGCGTGGGGAGCTCTGCGCCTTGTGACCAAGGCTGTAAAGTTTCCGCTCTGCTTTAAGATTGGTAAGGTCTGAAATAAAGCAAAGATTCTGTTAATAGACGGTGGATGATCCACAGGTAACCTGTGATGTTAATCAGATGGTTTAGTGATATCCCTTTAGGTACTGTCAGGCTTTAAATATGACAGCGACAGTCCATGGCTTGTAAAGTTTTTCCTGTAATCATAACAAGAGACGCATTGCCTTGGTTCCTGCCACAAATTAATTTGTGCATTTAGTAGAGATAAACATTGCGAAATGGTAATTATTTTTTTGTTAAGGAGGATAATAGAGTTGTTGGAATATGTCAAGTTTAAATATCTCCAAATTAAAGGTATGGCAACATGATTTTTGGATTCACAATGTGCTTGACCACATTGTATTTGGTTTGTACCAGTGATTTGATAGTTGAAATTGTATTTGGAGTGAAGGTTAATGACTATTGGATTGCATAAATAGTGCATTATTGTAGTAATTGTGAGTCATTAATTGTTTATGACTTCAATTATTGCTAGTCATTTTTTACACTCAGGGAACGAAAGGATATTAGATAATAGTGCATTGTATCAATAAGTGTGAGTCATTAATCATAGACAACTTCAATAATTACTAGTTATTTAAAAACAAAAGTGATGAAGTGAGATTAGATAGTAAATATAGCATCGCCAAGTGTGTGAATCAATTTTTGTAGACATATAATTACTTGTCGGTGAGTTGGTACTTGAAATTACATTTGAGGTGATGATAGTAATAATTGGGTTGTATTAATTGTGCATAACTATATTTAGTGTAACTCTTGTTTCCAAAAAATCAATAAATTAAATGGAATTATTAGATATGATAAAAATATTGTATAGGACAACTTACATGCAATCCAAGTTCTATTGGATGCACTCCAAGATTTGTGGATTGAATCTACACCTTTCATGTTTGGAAATTTGTACAACTTTAAATAAACATGACTTACAGTAGTTCTTGTGTAATATAAACCATAGACACAACTTAAAATGTCATGTAACAAAAGTAATAGTCATTTAAATTTATTATTGTTTTGTTGGAGAAAAGAATGAGTCAAATTAGGTTCCTTGATTATGTGAAAACTTGTCTTTCTACAATAATCCTTTGGAATATTATGCATGTCTAACAATATCCCAATATAAAAAAAGTTGCATAAAACCAAAATTAAGTTGTTGAAAATACATAACATTGGTACTTATAATCTATAAATTAAAAAAGCTATTAATTAAAACAACTAATTTCTATTAACATTATCATATAAAATGAGGATTAAGATAAAATGCAAACTGCCTTTGATAAAACTCAAGATTCATAATCATTATTGGTTGAGAAATTCAAAGTCAGGGAATATAAAAATAAATATAATCAACCCATAGAAAAGAAAATTGTGCCCACAAATTTTAGATTTTAATCTGTAGGGGAGCTTTTTGCAAAAGTTTAAATAACTTTAGGAGTCCTTTTGAAGTCAATAAATGAAAAAGAAAAGAACATTGTGTGCACAAATTTTCATATTTTAATTAGTAGGGAGATTTTTGTAGAATTTTAAATAACTTTAGGAGTTTCTTAGAGGTCTTAGAGCAGTTTAAGTTCATGACATTTCTGAGATAGGAATCTTGTAAAGGTTGGAACTTGCACATAAAATATCAAACTTTTTGTGTGGCATGAATTTTGGTAATTATTTAATGATTGTGCACACTGTTTCTCTCCATATAGCACCCCATATTAAGTTTACTATATAGTGGCTTATGGTGCTTGGATAACCTTATGCCTAGAAAAAAGTCTCTTGTCTATAATCTTTGGGTGTTTTACTTATTAGCTTCAACATCATGTCTTTCTCCTTCAATTCCAATATTCAAATGAGGTGGAGTTTTTTTGGACTATTTTAATTGCACTATTATACAAAGTGCATGGTGTCACTAAAGGATGCTCACCTACAATAATTGTCTTGGTTTGCTACATGCATGCAACACTACAGAGGCAAGCAACAAGCCTTTGTGAGTAAATATCAAGAAATTTAGTAGAACAATATTTAAATGTCTAAGATAGATTCATAACTTTTCTAGATCATTCATCATATAAAAGCATTTTTTTAATTAATTAGAAGTACCAAGTTTGTATTCTTGCTAGTGGGGCATTTGTCTGGATAGGGGATGCCACTACAGTTGCAACAAAATGTCTCAATTTGATGTAATGAGCACAAATTCCACCACTTGACTCGCAATTTATGCAATTTTTGCTTCTGCTCCATTTAATTTATAATTTCTCATGAATTATTAAATTAGGTATAGGAATTTCTAAGCTCTAAATTGAAACTGTATCTTATGATTTACACACACTAACCAAACTTGGCCCTAGCTCTAAACTATAGAACCAACTTTTGTTATATGGTGATGGATAGGCATATTCTTGAAATATCTAGTTATCATAGACAACAAGGATGCCTTTGAGCATGTCCTTTCGCAACCTACTTGAAGGGGTTGTTGACATCTTTTGTTATCAATCCCTCACAAATAGAATCCTAATGATTACCCTGATGATGATTGATGAGAAAGATTGGGTTGAATGTATAAGTGAGAGGGGAAGATTTGAGAGAGATCAAGGTTGCAGACAAATGTTTAGTAGGCAAACTAGTGTAAAATGTTATCGATACTTCTAGTATATAATAGGAATAAGTTCAAGACTATGTCTCATAAGTAGATGTTTGGCACATTAGTCGATAAAACACCCACAATATTGATTTAAATTGCTCATTGCTTTATATTTTTGTCAAGAAATCTATGACACTGATCAATTTCTCATAGAAGAGGATTCCATTGAAAGTGGGCAAGAGCCATCAAACTGATGTGGCCTAAAGGACATGTTGGAGATCAATGCATGTTTCTAAGATTCTATATTGTGTTTAATTATATAACTTACACTTTGTTACAAATGAAGATGACCATATTGGCAAAACAGTGTGTGGAAGAAGACCCCATCTTGTGCCTAGACATGAAGTAATCTATATTGACTCTCTCCTAGATCTTTCTAGCTTCAATGGAATGGGGTTCTTCATTGGCAGGTAATAGTCAAGTCTTCAATGTGCTTAAACATGGTAGATGATTCAACACTTCTCCATCACCATTCATATTAGATGACTTTTAGTTATTCACTGCAAGCCTCAATGTTTATATTATGTATAAGAAGGGGTTCAAAGATCATTAGGTGTTGTATTCTAGAAATTTGAATACCCTTCCTCACATACTCTTTAAAAGGATGAATGATGCTATGATATACATAGCAGAAGGATCTTGTGCCCTCAGCAAACCTAGTCTGATAGCCAATTGAGCACTAATAGTCAGATCTATAGCATGACTACCTTCTTTATAAGAAAAAAAGCTTAAACCTAAGAGCAAAGAAGAGAAAGACATATGAATCATGATTTTGTTGAACCTTGATGGACAGATGGATGGTTAGATCTATAGCTTGAACATTCTGACAAGAAAAGAAGTGTAAATAGACAAGCAAAATTCGAGCTCCTTTGACAAGTACTAGAAATTGGATCAAAGAAAGAAAGATTAGTGCAATCTATTTATGCTTTGACAACTTATTTCAAAGCAGTTCCCCATTAAAAGAACAAATCCCATCAAACAAATGTGGAATGAAGAACCTCAAAAAACCATTTAGAAGGTGGACAAGACCCATCAGACTGATGTGGCTTAAAGGACATTAAAAATCATCAAATATCATCTCAATTGAAAAATATTGTAATTATCATGATAAAATTATGAAAAGTTACTTATAAAGTCTCCAAGGCTGAAGTTTTTCCCTTCTATCCACTTGGCATAATCAACATCAAGTTTCATGAGCTTGTCAAACCATCCTAGCTAAATGCACAAATATTGAGCAATAGAAAGTATAAGAACATTTTACAAAGGAGCATGGTGAGCAAAGAGCTACTCAATGAACATAGTCCTACCTTGTTTACTACCAAAAAGTATGTATAGACACTGCAAGATAAACAACCTTGACAAGCAGATGCACATTTTATCCACATTAACATTAAATTCTTCATTTCAAATGCAGACATTTGATAGTCCATACTTATTTTTGTAGCAGAACAGATCAAAACAAAGTAATTGCCAAAAAACAAAACTTTGCACATACAAAAGAAATTCTATAACAGCCTTGCCAAATAATATTGAGGGATAAGAATGGTTCACATCATATGAAATAGTAGTTAATATAGTTATACATATAACTTTGGGTGCTCAAAATAAATACAAAAAGATCTTGTTGTCAATATTTCAACTGCAAACTCTATTCATTTGTCTTCACTTTATTTTTTCACAAAATATTCAATCAAAATATTGGTTATAATAGTATTTAATGTCATTCAAGCAATTAATAAAGTTGAAATTTGAGCCTTGAATTAATATTTGAATAAGACCTACATTATAAATATATAGGTGAAATTTTATCACAAGAATTTAATGCATTAAAATGCAATAGAATTTAAATAATAATTTTATTTATGCATTGACTATTTACAACATGAACCAATAGGAAAATAGATAAATGACATTTTAAAAATTATTGGATAAGAAAATTGATTATAGACTATAACATTGTTGGTCATATTTTTTAATTCTATATGATGATTGGTTAAATAGGTTAAAAAATTGCATCCAATTGATGCATAAGTATTCCTACTCTTATGTGGAAAATGGAATTGATAAAATTGTGTGTTAATTAGATTCAATCAAACCCTTCTTTCACACATACATTCAAGGACATAGATCAAGCTAAATCACAACTATGATAGAGGACTTAGCTACAAGTCTGATGTCACTATGAGATGCTTGGAAAGATAGAATAGATTGATATTTTGTCAAAACCCTAATCTGATTAGGCCTAAAACCCTAATTATGCAAAATCGTAAACAAAGGGATGAATCCCGACAAATGCTCACATAGGAAGGCACTAAATACCGACTGGAAACATACCAGGATTTCAATTTTGAAAAGTGGAAACTTCGGGGATGAAAAATGGAATTGATAAAATTGTGTGTTAATTAGATTCAATCAAACCCTTCTTTCACATACATTCAAAGACATAGATCGAGCTAAGTCACATCTGTAATAGAGGACTTAGCTACATGTCTGATGTCACTATGAGATGCTTGGAAAGATAGAATAGATTGATGTTTTGTCAAAACCCTAATCCGATTAGGTCTAAAACCCTAATTATGCAAAATCATAAACAAATGGATGAATTCTAACAAATACTTGCACAAGAAGGCACTAAATACTGACTGGAAACATACCAGGATTTCAATTTTGGAAAGCAGAAACTTCAAGGACAAAAGAGGGATCGCCCTTGTCCAATGTGGCACTTTTTCTAGAGGTTGGGAGCCAAATATGCCGTAGAATGTACCTTCTCAGGGATTTCTAATAGTGATGAATTGAGGGACAAAAGAGGGATCACCCTTGTCCAGTTAGGGATATTTTCCACTACGTTCTTTGGATCTAGAATCTTTATGCTCTGCAATGATCTCCTGCAACTCCTCTCTGCAAGATCTAACACTTGTCACCTGCAATCACAAGAGAGGAGTTGGGGGTTGTGGTGTTTAGGAGCTTACCTTGGTCAAGCCCTGAAATGGCATTCAAGCCTTCCAACACTGTTGTTAGATAGAGAGTGCATGTCCTTGGTGGACAGAGGCAAAAGCAAATGATATGATAAATGATTGAAACACAAAGTAGATATCACCTCGAAGGTGAAGCTCTCACGGGGAGATGAAGATCTTTCATGCCATGAGGAGATGGATTGATGGAGATAAATCTACAACAAACAAGTACAAACACAACACAATACTGCTCTATAACACAATGAAAGCCTTGAGTATCTTTAGCATAAGATCACAAGTTCACATTATCCATCTAATTGCAAAATGAAGTCCTAAACATGATTATATATGCATTCCCGCTAAGATTTCATAATTCAAACTTAAGATGTCAACAAGGAAACCTTTTTAACAGTCACAAATTGACATTCAAATTTGAGACCCTGACAAAATAGGGCAGGATAAGGATGCATGCACCCAAGTCCAAGGGCCGGTCCATATTATGCTTAAGGTTCACCCCTAGGTCCCATTTGACATGGGTTTTGGGGGATTTTGCTTCGGGATTCATTTTAAACATGCATGATTAAATCTAAGGGACCCAGGTGCTAAACTTAGGAGGTAAAAATCCTAGGGGGACATTTTATGACATAACATTTAGCCCCCACTTTAATGTTTGTATGATCTTACGACCCATACATGCATTAAAGTATGGTCGAAAACACATCAAACACGCCAAGCACTTAAAGCTAAGGGATGCACCGAGATTGAGGAACGATTTCTAGCCCCCAATCTTAGGTAAGCACTGGAAAACACATCACAAACACACAAAACACAATGAAGACAATAGGAAGCACGCAAGACATAGATAAGACAGTATTGAAGACATGCAAAACATGATAAAGACATGAGAGCAGTTACGCAAAACAGGATGAATACATTGATATAACATTTTCATATATATATGCATGGAAATAAAATTGCAACACAAAACCCCAAAATGTAGGAGGAGCTCATCGCTACACCCTTGAAACTACACCAGGGGGAAAACATGCCATACAAAACCTGAGTGTGGGAGGAGCTCATCGCTACACCCTTGAAACCACATATGGGGGAAAACACACCAAACAAAACCTGAGTGTGGGAGGAGCTCATCGCTACACCCTTGAAACCACACATAGGGGAAAACACGTCAAATAAAGCCCGAGTGTGGGAGGAGCTCATCGCTACAACCTTAAAACTACACATGGGGGAAAACACACAGAAGGCACATGGAAAACACGAGCACCGTATAGCATGCCATAGACATACTATACATCTTAAACACGACAAACAAGGGTGATGGAAGGAGCTTATTGTTAAGTCCCACCATCTCAAACACGTTGCACACACCTGACGGTTGGGTTTATGCCACAATTGCCAAAAACACGCTTAAGGGAGGATAGTCTCGAGATCCAACCTCGCCTCTGCGGAGGAATTTTGTAATAAAAAGATGTGCACTAGCTCAAGAGACACACCATCCTGCCTTTCGTAAAAGGGCTTTTGAATAAAAGGATACGCACTAGCTCAAGAGATACGTTATCCGGCCTTTGCAGAGGGCTTCTTGATAAAAGGATATGCTATCCTGCCTCACAGAGAGGGCTTTTTGCTTGCAATATAAATAAAGATGTGTACTCATGCCAGAGATACAACATCCTGCCTCACAGAGAGGGCTTACAAACACGCTTCGTTAGTACCAAAATCATCAGACATATATCATTATATATGCCCCCACCTTAAGGTGGTTGATGTTGTGTATTGATATCAAGCACATTAAGGTAGAGAGAAAAACATGCAAGGGAACAAGAGCTCTCGCAAAGCCCATGCACCAAGGTGATATGTACTCACGATAGCTGAATGTTCCCACAAACACATTGATAAGATATGATTAAGATAACAAGATGGTTAGAAAATCTTACTCTATGATAATAACCATATCACATGATAAAAATTATGCATGAAAACAGTCACATCAAGGACCAAGGCTATACTACGAGTTCAGAACCGAGTGTAGCAATAAGGTGAGATACCAATCAAAGTGTACAAGAGCAGATTGAGTGGATTGTAAATGTTAGTCACAAGAAATGACATAAGATGATACACAACACAGAGTGATTCTATTAGTCAAGCATCATATATATATATATGTATGTATTAGCCCTATCGTCATGTATGAACTATGTCCATTTTTGCTTTGCTTGCTGAAGGGACACATGGTGCGTATCAGTATTTGTTTGTTTTCGTCATCCGCTGACTAGGTAGAATCACTAGAAGAAGGTAAACAATAAAATGAGAGAGGAGAACAAGTGCCTTAGGAACACCACGTAGGAGGGTGCCCCCGGGTCATCAACCACAACGCTATGGCCCTAAGGCATGACACACAACAATAAAATAGAGGAGAGTCAAGATAGAAGAATGATGATACAAATAAAAGAATGTTCACAACAGAGGCGGTCTACCAGTATCCTTAACCTTACAAGAGTATCAAGGGTCATCCAAGGAGACCTAAACAACACAACACATTATGAGGGAAACACAACACATATACATAGATATATATTTTTGCATTCTATCTAAGAGGAGTTTGAACTTGTGAGCATCTTAGAAAGGTGCTCCATCAAGTTTTGTACAAAGTGTGAGTGATTCATACATGACTGATTCTCATTTCCATTATGGCCATACAGTGCTTGTTTCTCAAATCCTTGTTTATTTGAAATCTTTTGTTGCTTGTGAGGAGGGGAACCGTTGCTATTTCCCACTGATGATAACCGCCTTGTTCTTTTCTGATCTTTGCTTTCTTATTTCGATGAATAAACCTTTCGCTGTGGAATGGAACATTTTCCACCGTGGTAACCTTTTCTTGTATCATAATATCTTGTCGCTGTTGTTTAATTTGCATATCCGGTGTGTATTGGTTATCTCCCGATCCTTGAAGGGATAATGATGAAGGAACCTCAGCATAGATACATTTTCCCTATGGACGAGGTGAATCTTCAATTTTCTCCTTATCCACTTTTATCATACCAGCTATTTCGTCGTAGTCGAGATAGTCTTCTTGCTCTATTGTAATTTTCTCTACCATATTGTTGTCGCTATGCTTAGGAAATGGATTAGTAAAGATCTGTAAATTCTGTTTCAAAGGGACAACAGACTTATTTCCATTGTCATTCACACTAGTTACCTGTATTACATTCAAGTCAACGAGGTCTTGAATTTCATGTTTAAGACGCATACATCGTTCAGTGTCATGTCCTTGTTGTCGATGATAATGACAAAAAGCATTAGCATCAAAGTGATGTCCTTGCATTCTATTGCTATCTAATGGTTTGATTGGAGGGAGCTTGAAGAGATTATTGCTCACTACTTGATTCATAATAGAATGTAGTGAATCAGATATTAGAGTAAATTGTCTTTGTTGTTGTCAAAACTAAAATGGTGCCCTCTTTAGATTATTAATAGCAAACACTTGTGATTTAAAATTGTTTGAATTATGCCCATTTACTTTAATAAAGTTCTTGTTATTTCTCTTAAATTGTTTTGTGAAAGTCCAACCATGGATTGACCAACTTGAGCCGATGAGTTTTGATTTTCATAGTAACTATACAAAAGTTGGTAATCATGAAGGGTTGTGCATAAATGTTGAAAAGAGCTATATTTCATCAAGAGGATCTTATCACGGATGTTAGGTTGTATATTTGTAATAAACACCTTTTGAACATTCTCATCATTCATCTGGTATTGAATGTGCATATAGAGCTTGATATCGACTGATAAACTTGTTGAAATGCACAAGACAACTGAGAGGGGGGTGAATCAGTTATAACCAAAACTTAACTTCTTTCAAACATCAACACATCAACCACTTAATCACTATTATTATGATTTAACCATGAAAGTATGAAATCAAAAACTTAAACATATTCACACATTCAACACATGAGATACCAGATTTTTTATGTGGAAAACCCAATAAGGGAAAAACCACGGTGAGGATTAACTCACAATATAAATGATATATCAAAATTTATAACAAGGCTCATTGCCAAAGGCTCACTACCTTAGGGCTCACTGCCCAGAATGCTAATTGCAAGAGAAGGGGCTCACTGCCAGAAGTTGGTGAATTGAGACAGTAGCATCTAAACCATGCCAAGGTTTAGTTCCATTGAAGCACAATAAAACTCCTATGTTCTGCTCTACTTTTACACTTCACACTTAACTTTGCATCTTCACATCATAATCACTTAATTATGAATTCATTACATGTATTTATACAATTCATCAACCTTGGAATGCACATCAAGGTCGACATTACAATCACCAACCGTTGGAATAATCTCCAAGGTCGGCATACATACATACATTAGAATAGGTCTGGACCTACACAGATTTGTGAAGGAAAAGAATGAATATGGACCACACCATGCCTTAGCTGGGATTCAAGTGCAATCTTCCACGCAACAACACGCTATCACAAACTCCAAAGCATAATCGCAAGTAGTGAAAATAACCAAGTTGGCCAAAACTGGTGTTAACACTAAGACCTTTAGGAACATGCTTCATGCACGATCTGAATTACACTTTGCGGACCAATCAAAAAGTAGGAACGTGATCTAGAGACATCCACAAGCATGTTACAATCACCAAGAACTTCCGTACAACCCCCAAACATTCTATCCAGAAGATTCTTCAAACCGGATCACTTAAACATTACTGTCAACCACTGTCATAAATGAAAGATCGCTTGCGAAGCACCAAATCACAAACCATTTCAACTGAAGGCACATAACATCATCCTAGACTTAATCCTTGAACCATAAAACTTAAATGCAAAGAAATGCGGAGCAAAATACATTGTCCATGTCCCCACTTAATACCCAGAAAAACACTTTTTACTCTGGTGAACAGAACTCACTCAAATCTTCACACTCGAAGCTCAAACTTGAAACATAGCAACTATAGACATCCCTTAACATAACTTCCAAATTGCAGACAAAGATATTCAATCTACAGGATATGCGGAGCAAAGCACTATAATGTTCTAGGAGATAGAACAATTCTGCAATTATACTGACTTCTCAAAGGGTAAATGCACAAAGATGAGTCCACTTAAGGTGGAAGTTTCGGACTTAGAAAAAAACTCAAAATCGAGTAAACCAAAACAGGATCCCGTTATGCTTTGGGATCTTGAGCCAAAAGCGGGATCTCGTTTTCAAGAAACGGGATCCCGTTTTATAAAATTTGAATTTCTAACTCAATTTTTGCTATAGGTTTTGGGTTGGAAAAAAGGCTTGGGAATCTGACCCTTGGCTTTGGACCTAGTTTGACCTACAAGTTGAAGGTCCTGTCAATGTCACAACAAAATAGTGACTTTGAGCATATGTCTGAAGGCTTTTTTTGCAGAATTTTTTGACGAAATTAAAACCCATTATAGATGAGATAGTGTAGATTCTAAATATGTAGTTTTTTTTTACAATTGGATTATTTTTCTATTTTTCAATTAATTTCTGATGAAGCAGGTCCATAAACTTGAATTATCAAGGTTTTTTAATATTTTAATAACTTTTTATCAAAATAATTATTTGTAAAAAAAATTGTACGAAAATGTACATCAGATAATTCTTTTCAATTTAAAAAAAATTTAAAAAATGATAAGTTTAGGTCATCTTATGCGTGATGTACACGACGATTTTTTAAAACACCAAAAATGGCCAATAAAAAATTAACAAAAAAATATATTCAATAAAAAATTACAAAAAATATGGAAAACATGTTTCATTGAGTTACAAATCTTTTCCTAAAAGGATTTAGAAAAATATGATTATTTAGGTCAAAATATGGATGATGTACATGTGCATGGTATAGTAAAAAAAAGTGACTTTTAAACAGTGGTTTTTAGAAACGCCTATTAAAAATCAATTTGTATCATTTGGGTATTAAAAAAATTACATATTTGGAAACTAGACTCCGAGTACTACATTTCATATTTACTGACTTTTTTCAAGATTCCACCTTTAAATGCTTCAAATTTTTAGGTCAAATGTGACAAATTCTAAAAATCAGGGAAAACACTTCCACTTTTTTGCCAAAAAGTGGACTCAACTTCTTGCACACACCCCAAACACTTACTCAAATTCATTCAAATAACTTCCTTAGATGCTGACCTTAGGTGTTGACATCAATGACAACACTTACTACTCATACTTGCAACAAAAATCAGCTTCTCTTTCAGACTTTGCTTGCAATGAACTAAATCAATCAATGAGACTTGAGGTCCAATGTTTATTTGGAAATGCTGTAAGAATTGATCAACGAGTTGTGAGAAAGAATGTATTGAATTCGGAGGCAAAGAGCAAAACCATTCCAAAGTAGTATCTTTGAGAGATCGCGAGAAGAGTTTCGCTAACAAGTCCTCTTCAAAGAAGAAATCACTACACAGTTGTGAATGCTGCCACATGAGTATTAGGATCACTTTTTCCACCATATTTTTCAAAGCGAGGAGTCTCAAACTTATCAGGGATAGAATTTCTTAGGATTGCAAAAGATAAAGGACTACGAGCATGATATGTTGGTATATTAGGTTGATAAGAAATTTTCAAGCTTGTCATATTTTGGTGTAAGGAAGTCATGCTTTGGAAGAGTTGATTTAAGAGGGCATCATTAAGAGATGCGGTTTGAGAATTAGACGCTGTGGTCATGAAATTTTGAGGTGATTGATTGTGAGTGGTAACAAAAGGTGGTTGAGAGTAGTTGTGAGTGGAATGGAGAGGTGGTTGAGACTGATTATTCATGTAAGAAGTCACCCTAGGTGCTAGGTTTTGATAATTGAATCCCACAACCTTGTAATTATGTGAATTAATGTCATTAGATACTCCAACACTAGTGGTAGAATTACTACAAGCATGTGCATTAGTAGTAAGGATTGATGATGTAAAAGTACACATTCCAGTAGTCGATATAGGTGCCGATACTTCGGTAATGACATATTAATAGTATTTGCACATTCAATCATTGTCATAATGTTGTTATGCACTATATGGGCTAGTCCACGTAGTGTATTAACACCATCTTGTCCTTGTTTTAACAACTCTCTTAGATTATGAACAACAGGTACAGCCTCTTCAACTATCCTTTATTTTCCACAAATGTTTGAAAATCAGCTAGTTCCTTATCAAGTTTGTTTATTTGATCATCAGGCACATGTGTTATCACATCAATAGGATCTTCAAAATCATGAAATGTTTGTTCTTCCATTGTATTTGTAGGAGATATAATATCTTGCAAGGTTTGTGTTTCTCCTTTTGTAAAGAAGGTGTTCAATGGATTTTTCGATGTAGGAACACCATTGCTATCAGGAGCACTAGAACCCATTAATCTAAGACTTCTCCTTAGGGGGATATTTCTATTAGGGAAGTAGGTTATAAGACTCATGCACATGCATACAACACTCAATGCACAAACTAATAGAATGAACCCAAGGAGCAAGATATAATTGTTGAAATACACAATGTGTAAATGCAAAATTTGAAATGTAGATGCAAAAAGACACTATGATGAAACACTACTGTCCAAAATCAGATTTGAATGAGTGTTAAAATGAGTGGTAAAATCTGAAACAAGATTTAGCTACAAACCCTAGCTTTTAGAATTACAAGGTTATATGAAAAATGCAAAATTTTAAGCAAACCCTAGCAAATAAAGTGTGTAAATGCAAGGTAAATTATTATGAAATGATGTACTTCTGTAATTTATGTTAGATCTGATGTAAATATCAGATATTTATATGATTTAGATGAAATTCAATGAGAATAGTGCAAACTGTGCCTAAATGCAAGCCTAGGATGCTTGATTTTTTCAAATTTTTAATTTTTTTGCAAGATTTTTGAATGTAGAATGATGAAAGTGAAATGTATGAATGCAAATCTGATTTACAACAGTTAGCAAGATGCAATGTTCAGCAAAACATAGGTTCTCCAAAATGTTGTGGAAAAATGGAATTGATAAAATTGTGTGTTAATTAGATTCAATCAAACCATTCCTTCACACATACATTCAAGGACATAGATCGAGCTAAGTCACAACTATGATAGAGGACTCAACTATAGGTCTAATGTCACTATGAGATGCTTGGAGAGATAGAATAGATTGATGTTTTGTCAAAACCCTAATCTAATTAGGCCTAAAACCCTAATTATGTAAAATCGTAAACAAACGGATGAATCCCGACAAATGCTTGCATGGGAAGGCACTAAATATCAAATGGAAATATACCGGGATTTCAATTTTGGAAAGTGTAAACTTTAGGGACAAAAGAGGGATCTCCCTTGTCTAATGTGACACTTTTTCTAGAGGGTCAGGAGCCAAATATGTTGTAGACTGTACATGCTCAAGGATTTCTGGCAGTCATGAATTGAGGGACAAAAGAGGGATCACCCTTGTCTAGTTAGGGATATTTTCTGCTGCTTTCTTCAGATCTAGAATCCTTATGCTCTGTAATGATCTCCTACAACTCCTCTTTGCAAGATTTGACACCTATCACCTGCAATCACAAGAGAGGGGTTGGGGGTTGTCGTGTTTAGGAGCTTGCCTCGATCATGCCTTGAAATGGCATTCAAGCCTTCCAACACCGTTGTTAGATAGAGAGTGCATGTTCTTGGTGGACAGAGGCAAAAGCAAATGATATGATAAATGATTGAAACACAAAGTAGATATCACCTCGAAGGTGAAGCTCTCACGAGGAGATGGAGATCTTTCATGCCATGAGGAGATGGATTGATGGAGATAAATCTGCAACAAAAAAGTACAATCACAATACAATACTGCTCTACAACACAATGAAAGCCTTGAGTATCATTAACATAAGATCACAAGTTTGCATTATCCATCTAGTTGTAAAATGAAGTCCTAAACATGATTATGTATTCATTCTCGCTAAGATATCATAATTCAAACTTAAGATGCCAACAAGGAAACCTTTTTAACGGTCACAAACCACATAAAAATTTGGGACCCCAAAATTTAAATAGGGCAGGACAAGGGCGTGGGCGCCCAAGTCTAGGGGCCTATTTTGGGTCCATATTATGCTTAAGGTTCACCCTAGGTCCCATTTGACATAGGTTTCGGGGGATTTTTTCTTTGGGATTCATTTTAAACATGCATGATTAAATCTAAGGGACCCTGGTGCTAAACTTAGGAGGTAAAAATCCTAGGGGGACACTTTATGACATAATGCCTACCTATGGCAAGAACTAATAAAGGGTGGTACAAGTTTCTTTTTAATTGACACATCGTGGTATTGGGCGTATATTTGGTGGATTTAAGTCATTCAACTTTACTAATGAATCAAAGATCACATGACAAAGAATGGTAGGAGTTTCTTTTTAATTTTAAATTATTATAATATTGGGTGCATGATCTAGTAAACTTTTTGTAAGCCATTCAACTTAAATAGTAAACCAAAAACAACATGATAATAAAACCCATCAAATAATATAACAATAAAGGCTTGTCATGGATGATAGGCATGAGGATTAGGGAATTCAACACGTCTTGTTTCATATCCTCGTATGTCTTTTGTCAATCTTCCTTCCATTCAAATTTTATATTTTTCTTCAATAGTTTTGTGAATGATAATACCTTATCGACTAATTGAGCAATAAAGGGTCTAATAGTTTAGATCTTCCCTTGAAGACTACAATGTTACAAGTTATTTGAAGGAGGCATGTTAACAATAGCATCACTCTTCTTAGCATCTACCTCACTACCTCTCTAAGATACAATGAGTCCTAATAAATGACCACTGTTAACTCTGAATATGCACTTTTTAGGATTTAACCTTACTATGTATTGTCATAAACATTCAAATATTGCCATCAAATTTTGTAAGTGATCTATCTTTCTAATTTTGCTAATATATTATCCACATTATCCTCTAATACTTATTCAAATGATTTGGAAGATTAGTGTCATAGCCCTTCGATATGTAGCTCCAACATTTTCAACCTAGAAGCCATGACATCACAGTAAAATGTTCTCCAAGGTGTAGTAAAAGTAGTCATATGGTGATCTTGTGGATTAATTGTGATTTTATTTCTCTATGAAAAATCCATCCATAAATGGTAACAACTCATGTCAAACAATGGAGTCTACAATCATATCAATATAAGGAAGAGGAAAGTCATACTTAAAAGATGCTTTGTTAAGATCTCTAAAGTCAATCCAAATGCAAATACAATCATCACATTTTGAAATAGGTACCATAATAGATATTTAAGATGAGTAAATGAATAATCTAATAAATCTAGCCTTAAGCATCTTTTCTAATTCTTCTTTATCCATTGAAGTAACCTTAGGATGTATGGTGAAAGAAAAACATTGGGGGTCAAAAAAAGGAAAAAATGCAAGGACAAAAAATATTCACAAACAAATATCCATTTTAGGGTGAATAGATATTCATTTTAGTTTGGATATAATGCCCCAAGCTTACACTCAAGACATTAATGACAAAAAACTAGGTGAACAAATTTTTTCATAATACAAAAGTGGCATTAAGCAAGCCACACAATACTCCTACATGTCCAAGGTGTCATAACAACTTGTGATGACACACTTGGAACACACACTAATGCATGATGTAAGATGACACAAGAGAAATAATTAAAAACACCATGGGGCAATACACCATAGCTGGTATGGAAAATGAGACAAGGAGGAGAGTCAAGATTTTGAAGGTCAATGAAAAACCCTTACAATATCCCTACAGGACCACCCCTTAGATATCTTGATGATTCGACAAGGATAATATGGACTAGAAGGTCAAATTAATTTCTTGAGAAGTGCTACATCAAGGATATATATTATTTAAATGTTTTAGATCATATGTAGTTGTGCTATAGGATTTCTTCAAGTTGCTATAGTCCTAAACCAAGCTTCTACAGGAAAATTTCATGTGTTAATGGACTACTACAAAAAATGAGATAGGGACTGTGTATTCAGCTACAAGACCCGCTACTGTATTTGACTACAAATTCTGATGAATTTTTGGTGACATATCGACAAAATATTGCCGACTTACCTACGCAACACTGATTTAAATTTCGTCGCTGAATTTTTGTCGCTTTAACGACCAATTTTTTTATGTCAAAACCTCAGCCCCGCACCGACGGTCAGTGCCACAAAAAATGTTGGCAGTGTCTGTCGCAAAATAGACGTAACTTCGTCCATCTATCGACGCAAAAAATCACAAAATGTTGCAGAACGCCTATTTGAAATCATCAAGAAAACACCAAACGTTCGTCCATTTTCTGACGAGGTGGAGCAAACCACGACCCAGCATCGTCGGTCAGCACCACGGAAAATGTTGGCAGTGTCTGTCGCAAAATTGATGTAACTTCACCCAGCTATCGACGCAAAAAATCACAAAACATTGCAGAACGTCCATTTGAAATTGTTGAAAAAGCACCAAACGTTCGTCCATTTTCTGATGAGGTGGAGCAAACCGTCGTTGTCATTACGACAAAAACTGTGTCGCGTGTACAACAACTTCGTCGCAAATTTTTGTGGTTCGTCAGGCTATGTTTGTCGAAATTGCGACGAAACCTTGCAGTTTTTTTTTTAAAAAATATTCAATCAAACATCTTTTACTTTCACCGATGGTGCCTTATTTTATCCACTATGTTGGCGTAACTTGAGATATGTTCTCTCGACTAAATGTTATCGGTGTAAGATGTGTCGTTAGGCAGTCCATTTTCTGTTGTTCCGATATCAATGTGTTCCTTTGATGAAATATATCGGTGTATCTCATGCTGAAATCCTGAGTGATTCTATGTTTTACTTTATTGAATAACCCATCGGTAGAACAAAAAGAATGTGTCCCCGATACGAGCCTTTTATCTTCATCGGAGTAGTATATGAGCCTTTTATTTTCTGCGCTACATGAGTTATGCCGATATGCATTTCCTGTGGTGCTACATTCTCTATTTGTTCCTTTTTAGTCAAAATATACAACCTAATTTCTTCTGCCGATTGGTATGAATGCAAGGTGATATTGTACAATGTGCTTCCTCGTTCATGTAGGCCATTCCTGCAATGTTTTTATTGGTGAAGCTTGCTAGTTGTTGTGCCATAGATACGACTTGGCCGATATGTTATATCTCTTCAATTTGAAATGTGTGAACAATGGGTCTTAGATACATATAGTAAGTAAATAGCTTATAAGAATAATGGTAGAAGACCCAACAATGAAGACTTGGTCAAAAACTTCCATAGAAATTGCTAGATACATCTCACATGACTTGCAATAATGCAAGTTCCAAAGCATATGGGCATAGTGTTCCACACATGGAAACTAGGGACCCAAATTTGTGTCTTAAGGTTGTGGAATCCCTATAAAAACCCTCATTAACCAATCAAAAAGTAAACAATTGTCTACTAATTTGAAAGGATTAATCACAAAATTAGTTTTAATAGTTGAGATAGGTGTGAATGAAAAAATGGAAGACTTATGGTAAAATTTCAAATATGTGAAGATCTCCTTGGGAAAAAATCTAATAGTCACCTTCTTCTCTCATAGTGGAATAAAGTAAAATATGTTCTTTAAATTTTACAGGCAAAAGTTAGTGTAAAGACAACATACAAGTATGTTGATGCCATCATTGAACTGCACATCAAGCTCATGAATCAAAACAAGTATTGTTCCCACAATGTATGAAGCCCACCTGATTACAATTGAGTTCAAATAGAAATTAAATCCACAACTAATGATTTCCAAACAGTACATTCTATTTTTGGTCAGTTGTGTGTGTGAGAGAGCGAGAAAGTGTGTGTGTGTGTGTGTGTGTGAGAGAGAGAGAGAGAGAGAGAGAGAGAGAGAGAGAGAGAGAGAGAGAGAGAGAGAGAGAGAGAGAGAGAAGGTCACTTTTGTGATGGATCTCTAGCAAAATATGTGCGTGCTTTCTCATATGATACCTGGACGAATAAAAATAACAGTTAAACACAAACCAAAAACCAAACCAACAACATATAATACATAACTGTATTAATTCTATCCAATAAAATTATTTTATCATCAGTGCATAAAGCACATGACAGGTGATTACTAGGAGCAATCCATCCACTCACTTATTCCATTGGTCACTAAACAAGAGAATCATCTATAATTTGCTACCCAGATTGAAAGGTGCCCCTCATATGGATCAAATGGCATGTAAGCAACTAGAGATGATTATTGGGAGCAACTGCAGAATCAATAACCTACCAAACAATGGCATGACATCATCACTAACTACTCATCACATAGTGAATTGTGGATGATTTTAGCATTAACCACATAATTACAATATCTTTATGTTTAATGATTTAATATCAGCTGTGTTATAGGGCTCTCTCCTAGACCCCTCATACCTAGACCTAGTTCGAACCACGTACCAGTCTCAAGCCAATTCTTGTGCTGAAATGGCTGGGCTCTTCTCTTTTGTTTCTGTGCTACATGAGTACATCCCAAGTTTGTCTAATCCAAACTCGTATATCCTCAGACACGGGATCCATCCGTGGATAGCTTCCCCTGCAAAAGCTGTCATCCAGGATAACATATGAGATGTGTTAAAAAGTAAAATAAGTACAAAGGGTAACATATTGAAGCAAAGAGAACTAATGAAAATCGCATAAGCTTAAAAGTGCAGCATAATGAAATATTGAAAGTGCATTGCCTTATTGAGCTTCTCTTTGTTTCAAGAATAGTTTAATATTCTCTACTTAACAGGGCCAACCACGTGATGGTGGAAGCTCATTTGGCCCCTCCCCCCCCCTCACATCACTCTCAATTCCCTATACCCGATCATATAACATTAATCATTCATTCATCCATTAATAACATATAACATTGATTCATTAACATATAACATTCATTCTTTCAGTTTTTACATATTATCAAAAATATGGTTATCAAAAATATTAGTTTTTAACATTCATTAACATATTATCAAAAATATGGTTGTCATAATATGATTACAATCACTTTTTTTGTTTAATTTTTGCAGCTAAAAAAAAGAAGTGGAGTATTGTTTTCTAAATCATCTGTCCCCCCTTCAATTGTTCTACCCTCTGCTTGTAATCTTAATGTGTGCCTAGTTGTGTACTCACGACGTGGAGGCCACTGCAAGGGGGGGTCTGCTACAATAACAAAGAAATGTTAAATTGATATGTTTTATTATTATTGTTACAAGTATTTCATTAATTAAAATAACATTAAAGTGGTGCTCTTTACCTAATGGGGCCACATCATGTTCCTGATCTTGTCTTATAGCCTCATGCTCAACATGCTAAACACCCTCTAAATCCTATGGATTTGAAACACGAAAGGTTACATTAATTAATACACCAATTGTAATTAAATATGTTTAAAAGAACATTACAGTGGTCCTCTTTACCTGATGGGGCCACATCATGTTCCTGATCTTGTCTAGCTTGATCATGCTCAACATGTTGATCACGCTCTACATGCTCTAAAGTTGAAACACGAAAGGTTACATTAATTAATACACCAATTGCAATTAAAGATGTTTAATTGTATTAATCCATATTGCGTTTTGTATAGCACATGAATACATCCAGTACCGGGATGCACACCATGACCTTCATCTGCAGGTTGTGCTCCACCCTCACCAAGTTGCATTCCAATGTCATGTGCAGTATTATCATTGCTTGCCTGTTTAAAACAAATAGGCACATAATTACTTTATGGTGGAAATTAATATTGAATAGATTGCACAAGTATTTAATTTTAAATAAACTTTATTGAGTTTATTTACCTACGTGTCGAATGTAGTGGAAGCTTGTGTTTGCCCAATCAAGAGTCTTAGGCGTTCAGCCACGGCTCCATAGCCTTGCTAGAAGGTAATCTTCAGGTCCTCTTCTGTGGGCACTCTGTTGAATTCAGAGCCCTACATTTTTGCATAAGATCATGAATTTTGCTTCTATGGTGTGATAAATTCAAATTGTTTGCA
Organism: Cunninghamia lanceolata; assembly: GCA_027924645.1. Classification (NCBI taxonomy): domain Eukaryota; kingdom Viridiplantae; phylum Streptophyta; class Pinopsida; order Cupressales; family Cupressaceae; genus Cunninghamia; species Cunninghamia lanceolata. The sequence goes on from BSBN01000484.1 coordinate 996,042, forward strand.
ATTTATTATTTGGATGCAATATTTCATTTATTGAAAATTACAATTCGTGTGGCTAATTTCATATAACCACCAGAGCCAAGTTTGTGTTGCCCGTGTTTTTCTAGTCTTCCCTTTGTTGCCTTCGATGTGCCGGGCAGCGTATGAAAAGTTTGAAATACGTTAGATTATGTAAAAAGAAAGAGTAATTAGTATATAATTACATCATTGATAGTATCACATATCTTCCTTGGCCTGGTGGTGTCTTTCCTTTTTTCTTTTCAGCCTTCTCCTTTCCATCTGACACCAGGTCCTTTCACTCCCTCTCCAAAATCATGGGTGGACACTCGTACTTTTTGTTCTTCTCTAAATGTGACCTATATTGGTCCCTCACATACTTTAGATAGGTACCAGCTTTCTTAAGGACCTTGGTTCGGTTGAATTTGTTATTACCGAACAACACAACTAAACGGTTAATGAGCTCATCTTTTAAATCTTGATTTTGGGCATTCCATTGTGTACGTATGGTGAGCCCGAAGATCTCCAATGTAATATCATTTAGATGTTTATAAAAAACATCATTTCCTATAAAATGATCATGGGATCATTAGTCTAAAAAGAGTGATCAATAAGTAAATTTCAATTGGATTATATATAATAATAATTAAAACATTTTAAAGTACCTGGGACCTTCTCTATCTTTATGGGAATGAAATCCTCAGTTACTACAAATGTGACTGGAAATGTTCTCGTACTAGTAATACGGGAAGATCCAGGAAATGCTGCTAAAACATCACCAGTACTACTGGCATCTGCATCCCCAGGTACATGTCCTGACTCATGTTCTGGCATGTGTTCACTGCCATAGGGTGCACTACCCGATGTCTGCATGCTATGTGTTGCTGACATTTCAGTCAACAATATAGGCACGGATGATGGGGTCGGATGATGTGATGTATGGGTAGGAAGATCATGATCGACACTTGTACCAACCCCTACTCCCTGGGTTGTAGTACCGTGATCATGGCCAGTAGCATCATGAGGACACAAAAAATCTTGTAAAAACAACACATATTTTAGTTCATGACATAAAAGAGTACAAAATATAAAACTATGAATGAACTTATGTTATAATTAAAGATCCCATGACAGCTTACTTGCAAGTTCCATGCTCTCTCAGTCAATATTTTAACCCCTTCTCTTATCTCATCTATTTGAGGCACTATGAATAACAACTGAAGGATTTCCTCATTGCATTTTTTTGGGTCTTCCTTATCATGTCTAGAGGGTTTCTGGAATATGCGATGTCATCATCGCATAATAGTGATTGCACCTCCCTATGGATGCTCTCCTCTACTGCTGGTGCCTTTCCTTGATCATCCGACTGCAACAAGAATATTAAAAACATTATCGAAATTAACCCAATAAACTTATGAAAAAAACATAATAATAAAACCTTTTGCTCATGTCTAATTTGTACAATTACAATGAGGTAAACCTGTTGGGTAGAAGTGCCTGAAGATGCATCATGATCTGTGCTCTGGGCCAGAGCCTTACCTCTACGATCAATGTCCCGCTATGACAAAAATTAAATATAAAAAAACACTACCGAAATGAAACCAATAGACTTACGAAAAAAAACATAATAATAAAATGGTATATTGGAGTCATTAATTAGAGGTTGGGTAAAATGGTATATAGTACATACCACCCCCATAGTAACTGTGTTTATATCTATGTGATTCAAATTGTAATCGATTAGCAACTCTTCCCCTGTAGTTATTGATTTTATCGCACATACGAATACACGATTTCCCTCGTGCGCCTTGAATATGCAATTGCTTATTTGTTGACCCAGGTCGTGTACTGTTTATAAACCCTGCAATATTCCCTGATGCTTTTGGTCTTTCGTCAATGTACATAGCCACTCCTTTATTTTGATCCTTATCTTTTAATTGTATATAATTTGTTGACAGTGCATACCTACGCATACTTCGTGTATATCGAACCAGCTGCATCCAATCTTTGTAACTGTAACAAGGTTTGACATACTCCATCAATTCAGTAACTTTGTCGTAACAGACCTTTATGATGTCCATGCAAAACAGGCCCAAACCATGTAATGACGATGGTGCTATGCGATATATCCTCTTGTTGACACAAAAATTAGTGTTTGTTAGAGGAAGTTCCTTGGGTACCCATTGTTTCCGTAGATGTTTGTACCTCAAGGGCACCTCGATGTTGCCTATGCTGTCATCATCATAAGAACATGACCCCCCTTCAGCAAGAAAAAATTTCGTGTGTTTACGGAATTTTCTTCTAATCTTTTGACCTCTAGTTGATCTTCTTCTTTTAGACCTACTACATGTCTCGCTTTCCTCTTCTCTTCCTAAATTTCCCTCGCCTAAGGAAGATAGATCTGACAAATACCTATTTGGTGGTACCTACACTCATAAGGATGTTGGATGAAGTTCTTTCATGGTGATGTGATCCCAAGGTATGGGGTTGGAGGATTAAAAACCAAGGTTGTCACTACTAATCAAATGCATGTGGAGGTAACAATAGTTTGTAGGCATGGGAATGGTTTGTAGGGTCACCAACCTTGTGTTTTGAAGCCATTTCTAGACATTGTACGGAATTGAAGGCATGGTAGAATGGTTGGACATGATAATAATCTCAATCACCTTCTTGTTACATCAAAGTTCACGCATTTTAGTTAAGATTTGTGTGAGTTATTGTGGATTTCCTTCAGACTGCAAAAAACCCTTAGTTAGGGTAAGCAGAGACAAAAATAATTATGTTTCTCCTTTATTAATTGGTGGAATCTTCTGGTTTCTTGTGAGATTATCCTACTATGAATGTTCTTTCATGTTTCAGTGGATTTAGGACAAAATCATAAAGATAAGATGCGAGGCAATGAAGTTTCTTGACTGAAAAATTGTGTGTATAGTTTGTGAACAGAGTAATTATGAAGGTTAAGCCCTTAGGGTTTTGTGAAAATACTTTGTAAATAGACTTTGATGCTTTGAAGAGCATATACCAGTCAAACTAAACATATCCCAAGCACTGGACAAGTGTACTTTGGTCAGGAGTTAGTAAAGCAACAAACCCTTACGCAAATCAGGCCTAATTAGGCCTAAATCTATCTGAGACAACAATATTTGAAGCTTGTGTTGTAAAAGTTTTGATACCCGTTTTGAATATGTTTTAGATCTACAAGGAGGGCATTGAAAAGTGTGGATAGACCTGTGTAATAGTGCTTAGATTGTGAATGAAGCCCTGACAAATAGGTTGGCGGACCTACAAGCATTGCAAACAGGGTATGAAGGAACCAGTGACAGTAAGAACTTTAAGGGCTTTTGATGATTAAGTGTTGTAGACACCCAAAATTGACTCATTATCATTAGTATCAAACATTGCATTATCCATCATCTGCATTTGTCTAACACACTTGAATAATATCCCTAACATATCTATTTCTTCTATTAATTAAATAAATTTATATTTATTTAATTAATTCATTAGCTATTTCTTCTATTTTCTCTAAGCTATAATTAAACAATCTTTAATTATTTAATTATCTTCATTCTTCTATTTTTAATTAAATAAATTTTATTTATTTAATTAATTTCTCTTATCATTTATCTCATGGGACGACATGTGTGCCTCTCTCATTTAAAAAAAAGATAAATGGTACTACATCTTTTATTTAATATCTTTCACATGTAAGTACTTTTTATGTACATGGTCACACATAAGCCTTATCTTCCCTCCACTTGTCATCTTCACATTCACCTATGTCTATCATTTAATCTTAGCCATTCACATAGCCATCGAATCTCCACCGTTGATTGATTTTGGTTGAGTTCTATATAAACACCCTCTCATTCCATACCACATCTATCCAGCATTCATATAGCGTCTACATTATCATCCTGAGCATATTGAGCACTTGAGTACTCATAGCATCCATTGAGCTTATCATGATTATTATTCATCCATCATAGCAGCTTTTATCTTCGTAATTATTCATTGTTGAAGAAGCAATCCACATCATAAACAAAGAATCACACAATCTAAGTGATATTGTGCTTGAATTGCATGTTTTTGATTTCATTTTAATTAGATTCTTTGATGATGGTAGGGTTAGGTTTTCATGGCTATGCTTGATCTTATTAACTTGATTTTTTACCTATCACAAGTGTGACTTCTTGGTTGTTTTGGTTAAGAGATTACCAAGGTATAATTTGATCTCATTTGATATAAGATTTGGTGTAGCATGAAGTTAAAAAGTCTATTGCTTTGACTGATCTGTTTAATAATAGCCTTGTTTTGGAGACTAAAATGAAAGTACATTATATGATTTTGTTAAATTGTCAAGAATAAAGGATGGGAGATGGTTTCCATTTGTTTGAAGTGAAATGGAATGGAAATTGTGTGGTCTATATTAGCCTAAATACTGTTTTGGGTCAGATTACTTTATGTTGAGTTGAAATTGTGAAGTTTAGGACAGTCATAAAGAAAGTAAATGGTAAAATGAAAGGGCAGACTAGGTAATTGTTTGTTTTGATCAAGATGAAGTTGACTAAGGTGTTTAGAGGTCTGGTAATGGTTTGAAACTCTAAAGCAAAAGTTGAGTGTTTGTGAAGGGAAATATAGTTGAATAAGTGTGTCAAAAGAAGGAAAGTTCAAGATTGTTTGTGACTTGTCAAATGAGATTGTGTGAGTTTGTTTCCTTCCTCTAACTCTACATCATGAACTTCTATACGTTCTCTTATGGACAGGCACTAGGCATTTTTCATTGCACTCACGGACCATGTATTGTTTTCAGTCCCTTTGATCATTTGTGGACCTCAATATGTAAATTTATTTCATCAAAGTTTAGAAATTTCAACCCTAGTGAACTTCGTGTGCTGTTATGTGACGGGAATTCCTTTCAATCTTATAGTAGAAAAAATATGCTAAGACAAATACAAAAAATGTAGTTCACAAGCCAAAAATGGCTACCCAACTGATTGAACATCTCAAAATTTGACTGTTCAAACTAACCAGACACCAGTACTAGGTAGTACTTGGGTTTGTCAATGGGACATTGGCTCGAATTGACCAAAATATAGCATGCAACACCTCAATGGGAATAAACAGCTCGTCTAAATCATTGTACTTGCAACAAGATTTCTAAATGTGGGGGAAAAATCACCTACATTCATTGTCCCTTGGTCAATTTTCCCTTTCCTGCCAAATGGTTCCTAGTCTTCCTCCTCGACTCAATGGCCTTGTAGCACTCGTCCAGTGAAGTCTCACAACTCTCCACTCAAGGGCTGGATGCATTAGTTCTCGATACAACTCTCCAGTTAGGGTCTCGGTGCAGTATGCTATGTCATGCTCCTGTGCGCATGGGGCCAAAATTCAAAATATATAGTTTATATATATGCTATGTCAACATATAGTTTATATACAAAATATATATGTTATGTCAACATATAGTTTATTTTATTTTCTACAAAATATAATTTTTGTATGGTGGCTTGCTGAGCTTATATAGTTGGTTTTCTCTTTCTTTATAATTTTTTATGATTTATTTCCTATGACATGATTGAATATTATCTATAGTCCTAGTGATTTTTAAAAAGGCTTATGATATGTGATGTTTAATCATGATGGATGTCTAAGAATCAGTGATTGAAATACTACTTGACTAAAGATTGAGCTATCTGATATTTTGTCATTTAAACATCATGGAAGAAATGCTTGCAATCAATGTCTTATTAATGTAGCCTATAAGGTTTCTTTTCCTAGTTTTTTTTGGTCCTATTCTTGTTATGACTTATTTTTTTCCATTGGTCTATTACAGTAATGGGGAGCATATATAGTGAATCAATTCTTTCGGTCTCTTTGATTCTGATCCTTGTGCATAACGAGTTTTCTTCTATCCTAGGAAGGACGAGATGCCTTTATATAGCATGACCTCATGTTTGAGTCTCGAAACCCTCCCATATCGTCAATGCATGCGTCTAGGCTAACCATGTCAAGTTTCACTCCATACAAGCACAAATTGAAAAAAAATCAACGTTGGCCCCATTCACGTCACTATGCGAGGTCAACATGAGGAAACACTAATTTTTTGGGAATGAAATAACCAAAGATATGATCAAATAATATCTAATCATAAATAGTCATAGAGTAATTAGGATTTGATTATATGGAAATTTCTAGGAGAGCTACAATAGTTGTAACATCTTGAATTAACAACATTAAAAAGTACATCATGAATTAATTATGTAATGGCATAAAAATTAAAAACATCATGAATTAATTATGTAACCATATAAGTCAAATATAATTCTATCAAGAAATCAATATCAAATAGATAATATAATCGCATAACTCATACATTTTAATGTCATTGATCTTCTTCTTCATCCAACTCTTTCTATGTATCACCCAGTCCAGATTCGACATTGTAAGGATTGGTCATATCATCATCATCCACATGAATATCATCTTCATGAACATTAACTCCTACATCATCATGATCTAGTTCCTCTTCTTTGACATCTTCGTCAGGCACATCATCAACTAACTATTGATCCTGATCATCATCTACATCATCTTCTTCTTCCACCACATTATACTTTACTGGCCTTCCTCTTGGATCATGTCTAACAACAAATGACCAACCCGGTTTACCTGGAACCTCTAAGTAAAATACCTGCTCACATTGGCGTGGAAGAACATGGGGCTCATTTCTAGCTCGCTCGATCGACCTTGTAGTAACCATGGTAAATCCATTATCATGTTCAATAACAGTTCTCTCGGGATCATTTTCATTCAATCATAGCTTGTACCATTGGATGATGAACAGAACTAATTTGAAGGACTTAAAGTCACACTCAAGTATAAAAAACTTCTCTCAGCGGCTAAGTCAATGTTAGGAGAAGATTAAATTGTTTTATAAGTTTAATTAAGATCAGTAGTTTAATTATTTTCCAAAAGACAATCTGAAGAGACACCTTTGTTGGGTCTTCTTCTTATATATATGAAATTTAAATTGTAATATTTGATCATTAGCACTTTTTAAGATTTTAATACTTTTCAGCAGTGAAAGATTTATTTTCTGGAGTAATACAATACTAGTACTTTTCTATTTGTGTGTGGAAGATTCTTTCATTCGGACTAGTTCTCTGTTGTTTCTTTTCAAGCAATTGAAGACAATGTAAAATGTATTCTAATTAATCTCCATGACCATCTTATAATTACCTCTCACTTTCCTCAATCTACCTTTCCCCATCAGGTACTCCCCTTCGAATTTGTTAATAGAGTTGGGATCCCAAATGCAATCTACATGGATCTTTGTTGTGAACTTAGGAAGATATTCACTAATGTACACCATGGTCTGGTATACCATATATCCTGTTGACTTTTTCCCAGACTGGATGCTTATTCCCAGATTTCCCTACAAGGTAGCCATCAGTGATCAACAGGATCTCTGGGCCAGGGGGTCAACAGTATAGGAGATAGACTCTATATTTTATCTCCTCTTCTTCTTCAGGCTCTGCAAGACTTAGGGGGGTATTCCCTACTCAACATCCATGAGGATATGCATGCAAGGCTGGGATGTTGACAGAAAGTAGATGAGTCCTCCTGTAAGTAGACCAAAACTGAAAGATAAGGGCAAAGGGGCTAGCTTTGGGCCTATTTGCAGTTGTAGACAGAGGACTGAGGTTCCTAAAACTATCTCTAATGTCCTAATGGTTGTTTTAGATTTTGATTTGAAGTTTAAGTGTGGATGCAAAGCTGGACATGGTTATAACACAAGAACAAAGCATGATTGGTGCCTATCCAGGGCCTGGAGTCAGTAGACATACACTTGTGAATAATCAGCATGAACAGCTAAAACTGGATTTTCAAGGGGATATATGTGATACCTGCCTTACAGGTATCTCCCAATATAGAGTGTTAGGTTATCTCTACTTATGGTATCCCTACTGCAGTATACCCTTCCCAATGTTCAACCTGAAAACAGTTTAATCTACCCCTTGAGCAGAAGTTAAGAGATCAGACATTCAACATAGGAATTCTATGCTCTAGAATCTAAACATTACCAAACATCCAGATTCAGAAGAAGAATACATGCAATACTGGAGACAGAATTAACACAACACATGCTTAACAACATTTCTCATATAAGTTTAATCATGAAATCAGTGGGTTCATGCCAAAAACAAACAACAAGAGATACATAAACTCACAGGTAAGCTGTACAGAGCAACCAGATCAGCTTGTTATGCATTACAGAGCCAAAATCATCAACTTTCAACAACCTTTCAAATGAGCAAGACCATCTGCTTATAACAGCCAGGTAGGTGCTCAGCAATTAATTACATGGTTGACCAAAATTTTGCCAGATACACAGTATCAGGAAAATGGCGCTCAAACACAACCAGATTGGCGCCCAAACTTGAATGCAGCAGGTAGGAGAGGAGACAGGAAGATTTCTCGAGCCCTGCGCCCCTGTCCGCTGATGTACACCCTCAGTCGGGTACAGGATCCATCCACGCCATCGCCCATACCTCTGCAACAATCGCCATTAATGGCGCACCAACCCGCGGCCTTGGGAAGATCATCAAACAGACTATCGCAAGCATTTCCCGCCGAGATTCATCATCATGATGTTTGAAAATGCAGGATATCAATATCCCACATGCACCCCGCGATGACCTCAATAACACTTTATATACTAGGTCATGTGCATATATCATGTCGGTGCTTTTGCTCCTGACGACATTAGTATAGACCTCATCATCATCATCCTCCAGCAGCATGATATCCTGTTGTTCGAAATAACACCCTGACGTCATCATAATATTTGAAATATACCCTTCATGATAATCGGCACAACCTGATCCATCGGAGGAACATCCTCCTGCTGAGCTTATAACAAAAGTCTGGCCGATGAACATCCTGATGACGTCATCATCATATCCTGCTGACGTCATCATCATATCTGCCTACTGCGCACCTCCTCATATCAGGATGACGTCATCATCATGTTTGCAAATATCAGGAGGTCTCTTCAAGATGATCAGTTGTTAGAAATATGACCCCCGCGGACCTTGATGACGTCATCATCATATTAACATCATCATGATATTCGGAAGACAACCGGATATTTGGAAATATCCTCCTGACGTTCAAACATCAGGTTGCACTGTAGCTCCTCTATAAGATCGGGGCGATAGCTGAATATGATGATGCTGCTTGAAAAGATCACCCCCAGTAGATAATGCGCGAAGCCGGCAGGCGGATATCTCCTTGATATCAGCATCATCATGATGCTCAAACAAACATATATCCGGGTGATATGAAAATATCACCCCTTCCTTCGGAATATCATGATGCAGATAGGCAGAGAAACAAATATCACCCTGATATAAGGATGACGTCAGCATCATCAGGATGACAAAACAACGAACAAGAAGTGATGCAGCATCATCAGGATGATATTGACTAAGATCATCCTGACGTTCCAAAATATGATGACCCTAGTGAATATCGGGTCGCACTTAGAATTCTTCAACATCATCATCAGGATGATCATAACCAAGATCACCCGATGATAAAATATCACCCCGGCGAAATATCATGAAGGCAGAAAATATGATGACCTCCGCCAGCAGCAGGATGATAACTGGAAATATCATGATGATGACGACCCTTAAGAAAAAACAAGTTAGGTCGAACACTTAGAGAATAACCCCTTCAGGACATCGGGGCAACATCGTCATCATGCTTGAACAAGGTGGTATTCGGAAGATCACCGGATACTTGAAAAGATCACCCCCGCAAGCAACTGAGGGCGCACTGTAGCTCACCAGTATCATCAGGATAATAAGCAAACATCACCCGACAGTTGAAATATGATGATGACGATGAGAAAAACAAGCCGACGAAGAACATGCTGATGAAGATCATCATCGAAGACAAGATGATGATGACGACCTCCTCCTCAGAAAAATATGATGCTGCAGCTGAAAAACGCTGAGGAGGTCCAACACTTAGAAAAATTGGGCAAGAAGATGAAGGCTTCAGATGAAGAAACCTCCTGATCATGACAAATCAACCCCAGGTCAAAATAAGTGCTAACATATCCATCCACCATAGAACCCTCAGGATGTGCTCTTTGTCTAACCAAAGCCTTCAAAAATTTCAAGTGCCTCTCAACCATCCACATTGACCTTGTGTGTATAGGTCCACACAATTCAATCTCCTCAACTTGGTGTATGAGGTAGTGTTCTTGTGCATTGAAAAATGTCGAAGGTAGACACTTTTGCATTTCACACATTAGATGAGGAATTTTTCTCCTCCACTAATTTATATCTTCTTTATGGATTTCTTTAGATGATAGCCATCTACAAGTGATTCAAGGCACAAATATATTAGGGTAAGTGCAAGAAGATGGGGGGCCAAAAAGTGGCCAAAATAATTTCAAAAAAATTTAAGTCATAACGCGAGCGCATTATAACGCGCTCGTGTTATGACCTAGTATAAATTTAAAAAAAACAATTGAATTTCATTTCACTCTCATTCTCTCCTTTGCCCGTGGCTTTCAAACCCTCAAAAATGCGCCCGCGTTCTGCAAAACACCAATCAACACAAAAAACTTATCAATTCATTGTCAAAATGCCGCCGCGACATCGAGCACGCCAAAGGGGTGAGTTATCTTTATTTTTTTGTTTGAATTTCTTTCTAAATAGGTAGGTTTTTGTTGATTTTTGATGTATATTTCGTTAATTGTCAAGAAATGTTAATGCACCTCCTCCTCCTCCTCAAAATCCACAAAATCCTGAGGAGGAAATACCTGCAGAACAACAACCTCCTCCATTCATTCCTCGACATGCCCCTGGAACACAAGATAATATAATGGAGCAAATTGAAAACAACAAAAGACAAATTGAAGATATAATTGCAAGGTTGAAAGATCCTTCCACTTCAACCTTGCATAGGTCCACGCTTGCCGAATCTCTTGAGTCTATGTTATCAAATGTAAATTCAATTAGCAAGCAAATAACTAGTTGGACCAATAAAAAGAGAGAGTTTAGAGATTACTATGCAGACAAGTTGTCATACCAAGATGTCAAAAAATTACAAATTACAAAATTAGACTTGTGTTCAATTTTCACAAACCCACAAACAAATCAACCTCCACCCATTACATGCAAGAGATTCCCTATCCATTGGTGTAACAACTAAGCGATAAGGGACAATTTCGGGCAGAGGTGGTGGATGGTTTTTGACCATCCTCCATGCAATAATAATGAGGTCCCGCAATACTTTTTGAGGAAACTCTACTGCGAGTTTGTCCTCAATAAAGTGCCAAACTATTTTGATATGCGGGACTTCCAGGGTAGAGGTGGGGGCTCAGCACATGATAGACTAGGGGCACATCTTGACCCACAGTGGGTAGTGAGACAAGTAATTAATAGACCAGCCCACGAGCATGTTTCTATCCCTTCCATTGTGAAAGAGAGTGTTGAGGTCAATACACTGAGGTCGATTAGTGCCTTGACCTAGAGCATCATAGAGCATGCCGATCCTGCAACACAGAGTTGGTTGGGAGATAGTGCGAGGAGTAGGGTCCCACTGCATACTTGCCAGGCTTGCGGGTCAGCCTGTGGTTATGACCCCATGGACAGTCAGGACGCAAGTGCACAGGCTACATCTGCAGCTGAGTAGATGGTGATGACAGATACCCTCCTGAATGAGACTTTCGGCCTTGATACTCAGGTAAATATTAGCAAGTTTATTGAATTTAATTTATTAAATTTCATTTTTGAAATACAAGATTAACTAATTTAAATTAATGATTTTAATAAAATTTTAGGGTCATAGCGTTGATGCAGTTTTCAGTGGTTCTCCACCTACATTTTTCACTAGATCATCTACTGTCGAGGTATGTAACTAGTAAACAATTATAAATATTACATGTGAATAGCATCGTTATATGAATGGTATTCTAATTTTTGATTTTGGATGTCGAATAGGTTAATACTATAGATTTCATGGCAACACCTGCCAGCGGTGGTGGACTTCAAAGCTTTATGGAGGTAATAAAATAAATAGTTTAATGAATGAATTGTACTTACTTAATTTTTATATGTGATTTGTGTGTTTTATTGTGTGTACTTCCATGTTTAGATGAATGTGTGTGTATGTTAGGAGTCATGATTTGCATCACTATTATAGTTTTCGTAATTGAATAATGTTGTTTTATTTCCAGATGATGCAGGCTGCGGAGACACCTCCCCATGTTCATAGGGCAATGGAGCAGGGTGTGGCCTCTACGATTCATAGCTCCATGGCATTGACAGGGGTATGAGGCAGATTAGTAAATTTCAATTTACATTCATTGTTATAGTTGTCTATTTTTGAAAAATCAAAAGATTATTGATTTGAAGTTTAATTTCTATCTGGATGGTTTCTATAGGACATGACATCACCAGGGCCTATTCCTACTACTGAGGCAAGCAAGGAGACAGATTATATGTTAGCGGTAAGTGATTATTTTGTTAAATGTTTCATTTTTTTATAACATGTAATTTTTATATATTAATGTCTATATTTTTTTTGTAACAGGTAAAGGTGCAGGAAGAACTAAATAGGAGGAGTAGCCCTCGGGTTCGTAGTAGACCACCCACATGCATGTCTCCATCCCCTAGAAGATCAAAGGCTGCTCGTGATTTATTCTCTTCACCAGCCAGAGGGGAATGACTTTTTATTGTGTTCCTTTGTTGTATGCCTATATGGCATTTGTGGACATATATTTTGTATTGTACATAGTTGACATTGTATGCCTATATGGCATTCTTGTAAGCCTATATGGCTATTTTGTATATATGTTATACTTATATTGCCAGATATTGATGTATGCCTATATGGATATTTGGTTAATACAATTTTTTTTTATTGATGGCGTCCATACTTGCATTATAAATCCACTTTTGAATGGATATTTGTAGATGGCTATTTCAAATATTTAAAGTCCAATTGTATTACATAGGATGTTTGCATTTTCTTTGATAGGCTTGATAGGCCATGGATTACATGATGGTGTTTGATGGAAAAGTATGGTACTAGAAGACTCTAGTTCATTCTTAATAGGCTTGTGATTGATAATATCTTTGCATAATTGCACTTGATCTTGGATCATGGGCATGTTGTTAGGATTTTGATTGCATTGTGATGTTTGATGGATAGGCATGGTGTAAGATACCCAACTAGTTCTACGAAAATTTTTCCTTCCTTAAATAATTTTACTTGCTATCAATTCATCAACTATTTCAACAACACAAAGATATACATCAAAGATAACTACTTGAATGAATCAACCTTAGATTTGGGTACTTGTCTAGTTATTTGACTCAATCAACTTGCAATGTCTTATTACATGGATAATGCTTTCAATAGCATGAAGTTACAACTTATTCAATGGAGATACAAAAGAAAGGCCTTGAAGCCTTGATGTTTACAATGGCGTCTACACTTGATCAACTCAATCAAACTCAATGATGTCAACTGAATGTCAACACCTCACAATATCACAAGGGAGCATCACCTTGCTTGTTGCATGGATGAACATCATAGTTGCAAGACTCTTAGGGTTAGGGGCCAACTGAAGGTAGTAGAGACCAGACTAGGCGCCATCCTAAGCTGGGCGCTTCCTTGAGGTGGTAGAGACATGGATGAACGTCTGGTGGGGTTTGATGACTCTATATTGACACTCAAATTCACTTAGGCGCAATATTAGTGTTCTTCTAACTAGGTGCCAGATAGGAGTATTCTCAGGGGTTTTGGCGCCTAGGTTACAACTTGTCAATTTCTCAAAGAATCTTTGAAACACTTGACTTCCAAGGATTATCATCTTACCCTCTGATGGAGCGCCTTGTTCCAAAATTGGTCCTGGGGACTTGCATCTCTCTTAGGTGCATGTTTGGAGTAATGTCAACTGGTATCAGCGCCTATTATCTCCACACTTGACATCAAACTTTTGAAGCTCTTTTACCCTAGCACCTTTATCTTCTATCAAGCGCCTAACATTCTGGAGGTGAATTCCATCTTAATCCAAGTCTTCAAGGTACTTCCAAGTTTAGGCGCCAAAACAGGGTTATGGAGGAGCAGAACCACGCCTTAGGAGGATGACTGAACCCTAGGCACCAATTTGAGGTTGCAAGAGCATAGGTATGCGCCAAGCAGAGTTTGATGCTCAAAACATTAACATTATTCAGTGAAATCTTTTTTTGACTCTAGGCGCCATTTGGAGGCTAGAAAGAGGGAAGTTGACACCAACTGCATTAGGCACATTTCTGAGGTGATGGAGACCAATAAGTGCGCCTTGTCCTCTGGCTCTATTCCTTGTTAACTTTACAACTTAGATTATCTGAACAACATTGAGAATGCTTCCCTTCTTCCTGATACAAGTTGAAAGATCCACTGGGTGCCATTTTAGGTGTCTAGAGAGATCATCAACCAAGGGTGCTAATAGAGCCTTTGGCAAATGGAAAGAGCACCTTACTTAGATTTGATTTCTGGATGCCAGAATTGAGGAATTTTGCGCCTTGGCTAGGAGTTTCTCATTTCAATCTTGATTATTCATCTAAGTGACTTTCCTTAGCTCCCAAGCCTTCAATCTATCCATTACCCCCTGCTAAGCGCTCAAAATAGAGTGTTAACACCTTATGAAGGTTAGGCGCATTCTGAGGGTGGGGTAGGCAAGTGAGGGTGCCAAACGAGGCCTTGAGACTTCTCTCCTCATCAAAGGCTTTCAATCCTAGGCGCCAGATCCAAGGAGTTCCAACCAACACATGCGCCTAGTGCTGTGAGTTCACCCAAAGGACATCTTTAACTTGAAAACTTTCAATCTTCATCCATCTATGCTAGGCGCTCAATTGGAGGATCCCTAGAAACATGTATAGGCACCTTGAGGTTCTTAGGTGCTTAATTTGGATGATTCTTGTGCTAGGCGCTTAGTAAGGAAAACTGGAGTGAAATGGGCGCCTAGGCTCCCAAGCTTCCATACTTAGTCAAATTTTAGGGTTCTGACCTTGTTCTTGCAAAACAAACAAATAGAGTTAGTCTGAAACCAATTCATTCCCTCATCATTTGGAATTAGCCTCCGGGAATAAGGAATAGGCTAATCCATTATACACTTGATGATCAAGCTAGGAACGGGGACATGACACATGGTACTAGGCTAATGATTTTGGGTTTTGCATGAGCCTCAGACAAGGTAATAGGCATAGGGTTTTTATCTTGCATAATGATTTTTTCAAACCAAGGGTCCATGATGGAAATGATTAAGGATGATAGAATGTTTGGATTTTGGACTTTGAGATGTTTATGGTTGTAAATGTTTATTGTTTGGACTCAAATTTTGTTAAATGGTTGTTTGAAAGAGGACACATCAAACACAACAATAAGATTGGTTTAAGTATGGATGCAAATGATGTTTACTAGTTTACTAATGTGATGATGTTTACTAATGTGATGATGATTTTGCATGTTTTCAATGGTTGGGATCTACAAGTTATGCATTTTTTTGGGATGCACACCTCGTTGATTGTAGTGGGATGACTTGAATGCATATTGCCTATATCCACGGGATGACTTTGTTATTTTTCTTTGTCTATGCTCATTTGCGCATTGGTATGTTGCATTGGGATGAGAGGATGGATGTTGCTTTGATAGTGATGTGTATTCATCACCTAGTGATGGATGATCTTATATAGTGGTTGGGTGTAATGGTTATCTTCATGTGGTTGTAGATGTTGATCCTTGGTTTAGAGGTGTTTGGCAGTGTGTCTTGGTGGACTCTTGATTCTAGATTAGAGTATTAGCATGATACAAGTTCTCTTGAGACTAGGATGTCTGTATTAGTGCATGTGATCTTCTAGGAGGAGATGTTAGATCATGATGTCATGTTTGGATACCTAATTTTGTAGTTGGAGTTTTGACAGTGGTCTTGTTGGTTCTCTTGGTATTGAGTACATTGGTCATGTGCTTGGGAGCTTCATGATAATGTGGTGTTGCATTTGGAGCTTAACATGGATTGATTGGTTGTAGGTTCTCATACATACTTCGAGACTTGGGTGAGGCTAGAGTTCTCTTGGGATTAGAGACACTTGTTGAGATGGTTACCCTTTAGAGGTTTTAGCAAGAAGACCAAGGAGACTTTCACTTGGATATGGGCGTGAGTTAATTATGGACCTAGAGAAGATTCTTATTGGAGAGAGTCATTGTGGCTTGGTGTATCTTCGACGAGCATTCTCATTCCCCACTCTTGGTCTACTCGGTAGACTATCATCTAAGAGGTATTTCCCATCCTTTAGATGAATTTTTTTAATGCTTTATCTTCTCATGGTTATGGATCTTGAGCTATGGTTATTGGTTCTAGAGGGTTCATTCGAGGGGTGTCTCTAAACATACTTTTTCTCAGGCGCTAAACTGGAGTTGTCTAGATGCACAAGTGTGCCTCCCTCAATGAAGTTCCTTTTGTTAACTTAGTTCATCCTAGTGACTCAAGGGGTTGTTATATTCTTTAGGCACAATCTTTCATAGACTAAAACATTCACTCCATGTTAAGGTGCTCAAAGGAGGCTCTGGAGATGGAAAATGGTGCCTTAACTCACTTATGTAAATTTTGGACTTTTAGGCAATTGCAAGATGTCTTGGAGGGCTCAATTCTTCAAGGCGCCCATTTTGTTCACCACTTGTAGCATCACTTGTTCAAGGTGCATGTGTGATTTGGTCAAAAACAGGTGCCTAGAGTGAATAGGCTTTCATCCTGACTTAATACACTGCCTCCTTCTGACAATTTTTGGGGCAGCAGAAAACCTTTCACCACGGGCAAATGCCTTAGAGCTATAAAACATTGAGAGAGGTTATTGTAGAGGCACTCTACGTGATCGCGTTACCTTAGACGGAATGTTTCTAAGTGACACAGTTTTTGAGTAACATCTCGTCAAAGATTGCTGCCTTTTTGCACTTTGGACTCTTCAGGGATATCGTCGGTACAATGTAGCTCTGACTGTTTCGACATGTTTGGGTGAAAAACAGGACCATGCCTAGCGTAAATGTACCCATTCGGATGCGTTGGAATAGTCATTTTGGTCGCATCAGGAGCATGATGAAAGTTACACCCCTTTGCAACTTTACACTGCCTCCTTCTGACGATTTTTGGGGCAGCAGAAAACCTTTCACCACGGGCAAATGCCTCAGAGCTATAAAAAATTGAGAGAGGTTATTGTAGAGGCTCTCTATGTGAGCGCGTTGCCTTAGACAGAATGTTTCTAAGTGATACAGTTTTTGAGTAACATCTCGTCAAAGATTGCTACCTTTTTGCACTTTGGACTCTGCAGGGATATCATCGGTACAATGTAGCTCCGACTATTTCGACATATTTGGGTGAAAAACAGGACCATGCCTAGCGTAAATGTACCCATTCAGATGCGTTGGAATAGTCAGTTTTGTCACATCAGGAGCAGGAGGAAAGTTACACCCCTTTGTAACTTTACACTGCCTCCTTCTGACGATTTTTAGGGCAGCAGAAAGCCTTTCACCACGGGCAAATGCCTCAGAGCTATAAAAAATTGAGAAAGGTTATTGTAGAGACACTCTACATGATCGTGTTGCCTCAGACAGAATGTTTCTAAGTGACATAGTTTTCGAGTAACATCTCGTCAAAGATTGCTGCCTTTTTGCACTTTGGACTCTTTAGGGATATCGTCGGTACAATGTAGCTCCGACTGTTTCGACATGCTTGGGTGAAAAATAGGACTATGACTAGCGTAAATGTACCCATTCAGATGTGTTGGAACAGTCAGTTTGGTCGCATCAGGAGCAGGACGAAAGTTACACCCCTTTGCAACTTTACACTGCCTCCTTCTGATGATTTTTGGGGCAGCAGAAAACCTTTCACCACGGGCAAATGCCTCAGAGCTATAAAAAAATGAGAGAGGCTATTGTAGAGGCACTCTACGTGATCGCGTTGCCTCAGACAGAATGTTTCTAAGTGACATGGTTTTCAAGTAACATCTCATCAAAGATTGCTACCTTTTTGCACTTTGGACTCTTCAGGGATATCGTGGGTACAATGTAGCTCGGACTGTTTCGACATGTTTGGGTGAAAAATAGGACCATGCCTAGCGTAAATGTACCCATTCAGACGCGTTGGAATAGTGAGTTTGGTCGCATCAGGAGCAGGATGAAAGTTACACCCCTTTGCAACTTTACACTGCCTCCTTCTGATGATTTTTGGGGCAGCAGAAAACCTTTCACCACGGGCAAATGCCTCAGAGCTATAAAAAATAAAGAGAGGTTATTGTAGAGGCACTCTACGTGATCGCGTTGCCTCAGACAGAATGTTTCTAAGTGACATGGTTTTTGAGTAACATCTCGTCAAAGATTGCAGCCTTTTTGCACTTTGGACTCTTCAGGGATATCGTGGGTACAATGTAGCTCGGACTGTTTCGACATGTTTGGGTGAAAAATAGGACCATGCCTAGCGTAAATGTACCCATTCGGATGCGTTGGAATAGTCAGTTTGGTCGCATCAGGAGCAAGACAAAAGTTACACCCCTTTGCAACTTTACACTGCCTCCTTCTGACAATTTTTGGGGCAGCAGAAAACTTTTCACCACGGGCAAATGCCTCAGAGATGTGAAAAATTGAGAGAGGTTATTGTAGAGGCACTTTACGTGATCACGTTGCCTTAGACAGAATGTTTCTAAGTGACATGGTTTTTGAGTAACATCTCGTCAAAGATTGCTGCCTTTTTGCACTTTGGACTCTTTAGGGATATCGTCGGTACAATGTAGCTCAGACTGTTTCGACATGTTTGGGTGAAAAACAGGACCATGCCTAGCGTAAATGTACCCATCTGGACACGTTGGAATAGTCAGTTTGGTCACATCACGAGCAGGACACTAAAAATGCAAAAGTTGCTTTGTGCAACTTGACAACATTGACACTTTTTTGCAACATGACTCAAAGACTCAAACTGACCCCAAATGACTCAAAGTGACTTAAAATCACCTTGATTTGGTGCCCAATGTACATTATAGAGGTCCTTATCATTCAAACATCTTAGATGAGCACATACGAAAGGAAAAAGCTCTAAGTTTCAACATCATGAGCGCCTGATATCAAGAGACTTTAATAGCTCAAACCTTAGCATGGAGTCCTAAGGCACATTTCATGTCTCCTTTCATCCAGTTTGGTGCCCTTATATAGATTTTTCAACTTGATTTGGCACCCTATATGTGAAGGAAGATCTAAAGGCATGAAAGTGGATGTCATATTGTAAGAGTTTGGATCATTAAAATTGAAAGAAATAAGTCTATTAAGCTTGGGCGCCCTTGGTCTTCTTTTCATTCATTATGAGCGCCTTGGGAGAATGGTATATAGGTCATCATCATGATTGGACGCCCTAGATCTAGAGTGTTGGAGAGATCATCAAATGGTGTCTAGTCGGGTGAGTTATGAGTTTGGTCGCATCAGGAGCAGGACACCAAAAATGCATAACATGATGATGTAAAAATGTGTACATATGTGTAAAAATGCAGGAGGAAATAAAAAAAGATAAACCTTACAAATTAATGTGCATACTTACAACTCAATGTAACATAACTTTACAAAATCAATGTGAATACTTACAAATTAATCCAATGAACCATCCGGGTCTGCTCTACTCTTTATTGTGTCAAGTATTGCTTCATGGTCAGACTCATGCACCTTCCACAATATTTTGTTCAAAGGTCTACCCCGATACTTTATCAAATGAACATTGGATGCCACGACAAGGTTCGAGTAATGAAGAATCTTCTGATGCATGTCAAAGTCCTGAAATAGCCAAATATTAACACTCTTATGTGGGTACCTTCTAAGCCATGTTCCAGTAATAACCACTGATCCTGTAGGGTATTCGATGTTTTCTCCATCTGTAACAGGGGCCTCCAATTTCTTTTTGGCCTCAACACAACGACATAAGTAATAATCTGTTCCCTCTTCATTATCTTCATCTGCAATAACTGCATATACGTGCCCTACATTGATATGTGTAGCAAATTAGATGAAATTAGTCAACATTACAAAAACACTACAAAGTAAGATGACATTACCTGGTTGAACTAGATAAAATTAGATGCATATACGTGCCCTATATTACCTGGTTGAACTAAATCTGATATGTGGTCAAAGTCAACTGATGATTCCATCTGTGTTAGTTCCAGTGCCGTCGGGGGTCGATACGTGTCAAGTGGGCTAAGATAACTTAACTGCCATTCGTCAACCCACTCTTTTGACTCGCACTCATCCCAGACTTGAATTGTATAGGAAGAACAAAAGCATGACATCTTTCGTGTATGGATACTTTATGAACCTGTAATTGAGCTTCTGAAAGAGTGCATCTCATTTGATCCTGTTAGTGTACAATAATCCTCATAGGGTGCAATGTTAGTATCATCTATCAACCAAAAAAATCTACGAACTAAAGACTTACTTTCATTACTTGGACCCATGGAAGCATTACACCACTCGACAATCGATTTTGCATCTGTCAACTTTGCATTGTCTTTATACTTTAACTCTTCTCGTGCTATGGCTCTTTTGATACATGCTCCTACACCATCATGCTCCCCCTTTCCATGCCCGGCCTCACAAAAGTTCCACATATGTTGAATACCTGTAAAATTATGCCTCCTACTCAGCCAATAGAAATTCTGCAAATTCTTGAATTGTGACGCACAATTATCCGACCATATGATATGCTGACTGAACGATATGCCCCTTCTAGCCAAATCATTGTAGAACACCTGAAAGCAACCTTGCATGAACTCTGTAGAATGCATGCGATCATCACTAATATATAAATTATACTCCCTTATGATCTTTCTGTCATCCTCTATACTATCATTCGCATGAATGAATGCGATGTGCACAAATATAGAAACCTGTGTGGAGTTGTAATATTGTGATTGCACCTCACGCTGTGGCTATAGACTGTAGTTCTCTGCAAAGTCGACGACTGAAACAATGCTACCAACTAGAAATGTGTCCTTGCATAACTTGAATTGCAAGTCCAACCATCGAGCTCTATGGGCATGTCTTGCATACTCATACACTATGCTGTCACGAAATATAGGCATAAACTGATACACTGGAATCTTTTCAATAACTAATTCACACCTCTTTGCTTCTTTACCATCTTTTGTATTGTATGCCACTATTTTATACTTGCCAAACTCTACTAGTTCATTTCCAATCACATGTGTTATTTCCATATGTTCACATATTGGCAAATGTTGCAAGCCACCGCAACGATGACATGTGCCATCCAAGCATAATTTCTTGTAGAATATTTGACCTTCCTCTCTTTCACATAAAATTCTTGATATGAAGTCTCTTGAAGATGTTGGTGGGGCACATATGGCACAACCCTACAAATCATTGTTAGTATGCATATCTAAACATATAGACCTATAAGCATCAAAATGGTTAGAAAATTCAATATATAATCTACAACAACAAGTAGTGCGTGTGTGATTTATCTTAACATAGAAAGGTTTTAGCAATTCAAAATATCTTTGACAAATTTTAATTTGAGCATACTTCTCTAGAAATTTACCATAAAACTGTGTTTGAGTCTCATCCAAAAAATGCTTTGGATGTGGCTCGCGGTTCTGACTACCGATTCTCCTTCTTACCACATCCCTTTGATTCGGGGATACCCTTGTATAATTCTTCCAAAAGTCTTCAATTAGTGATCTCAATGCTTCAACAATTGGTTTATCTTTTTGTGGTAGTCTCCCTGAGAACGCCCATAATTCATTGGCATTAGTGTCCTTAATTCTTTGGCATCTTCCAACGGCTCTTGATAAAGTTTTCCTATTAATTCTCAATTCTTGACTTGTCTTTCTAATGAGACAAGCTTTCCTCGTTTGACTACTTACTATAGTCGATGTAATCACACGCTGTGTTGCATTACTATCTTTTGTGCGTGAGGTGTTATCCACACTCTCGTACGCACTCATTAGATTCTTGACAATAGATTTTTCACTTGACCCCTCTGATGTTCTCAACCCAAGAATCTTCATGATAGACCTATACTTTATACTTCGCATCATTTCAACGAATAGTTGACATCTTGCAGCCTCATTTAACTTTTCAAAGAACAATCTCCAAATCTTATTAGAATATCTTCTACAAGTGCGTTTTGGAATCTTACCTTCCATTGGCTGCAAAATATTCTCATCAATATCAATCAAAGACTTTGGCTTTCTATGCAAAATTCTAGGTGGTGTCAAGTTAGGTAAATTCGTCTCAACATTAGGAATTTCATCAATATTTAAATGAGATGGGTTAGATGGCATACCTTTGATCGAAGATGGAATAGATGACATACCTTGAGGTTGAGGTGGGAACGATAGTGTACCTCCTTCATCACATGTGAGTGATGATGTACTCTCAACTTGAGATGTGGTAGATGGTGTCCCTACATGTTGACTTGCGGTAAAGGACGTGTCTCCAACTATGGTATTCAAATCTCTCATACCATGAAGTTTTTGCATTCGTTCTCTTTGTGCCGCCAATACCATATTTCTTTGTGATGGTTGTGGTTCCTCTTCAATTGGTATGTCTTCATTTATCATGTCCAATTTCCTCTTCTCACGAAGTTCCCTCATAGCCATTGCTTTCTTTGCATTCTTAGCTTCTATCTCTTCCTGTGTTGGTTTAATTCTTGATCGTTTCCTCGACATGACAGAGAATTTGTCTGTAGCATGATAAAGAGACCAATATTAGTTCCTAAGAAATGAATACAAGATAATAGTGGGATTGTATTTTTTTTATGTTGTAAGGATTTATTCTTGTATAGTTTGACATCATGGTATGAACTAAGGTTTGTTTATTACACATAATTATTAAAGAGCCCAAGTGTAGAAAATATACATGGCATCATGTGAGATTGTAGGTTGCTTTCTTGATTGGGAATGTGTCTATTTTAAACATATGATAAAGCATGATAAAGTAATTCAATCCGAAATAAGGAAAATGTAAAGAACATGCATGTAAAGACTTGACATACCTAAAAAATGAAGATTTGAATGGAGAGAGTACCCAATTATGTAGTGTTTTTATCTTCTTGCATCAAACTCCTCAACAATTTGAGTTTTTTGCTTCCTTTTCAATGTTAAATTCCTAAAATTGAATCACAATTAACATTGCAACACTACAAAAATTGAAACTTGAATAGATATATATCAAACTTGGTGTGAAAACTATGTTATTTCCTCCTTCTCAAGTTGGCAAAGAAGAAAAGGTGGTGGAAAGATCATGTAAAGGTGGTACAGTGTGTCAAAATGTGCATGTGAACTTCCCAATAGCATGAAAGCACTTCTTTTTTGTCGGAGCACACACAGAATCAGTAAGAAAACAGAGCATGTGGGCCTGGATCACGGGGGTAACCACTTTTTTACCATTTCAATAGAAATACAAAACATGAGCGCGTTATAATGCGCTCACGTTTTGTCCTGCTATAGATTCATCACATTCTTTGCATTGATCACATCTTTTTCCTGCAAGGTCTTGCTAGATGCTCCGCCATATGATAGGCATAACAATGAAGGGGCAAGCCCTCATAATCAAGTTCTTCATAGAAAATGCCCTCAACCCTCAATGTCAAACCCTAATCCCTAAACCCTCAACTCTGATCCCTCGACCCTCAACCCTCAATGTCAAATCCTAATCCCTCAACCCTCAACCCTATCCCTAAACCCTCAACCCTTAACGTCAAATCCTAATCCCTCAACCCTCAACCCTATCCCTAAACCCTCAACCCTCAACGTCAAATCCTAATCCCTCAACCCTCAACCCTATCCCTAAACCCTCAACCCTCAATGTCAAATCCTAATCCGTCAACCCTAATCCATCATCCCTCAACTCTAATCCTTCATCCCTAAACCCTAAATGCTATCCCTAATCCTACACACTCAACAGACTCGATACTATACCTTAAACTCTAATCCCTTATCCCTAAACCCTCCAACCCTATCCCTAATCCTTACAACCCTCAACCCTAATCCCTCAACCCTTAATTCTGATCCATCAACCCTCAACACTATACCTTAAACCCTAATCCCTTCAACCTCAACCCTATCCCTAAACCCTTGACCCTTGAACCTCAACCCTCAACCCTCGACGTTAAACCCTAATCCCTCAACCCTTAACTCTGATCCCTCATCTCTCAACCCTAACCCTAAACCCTAAACCCTCAACCCTCAACATCAAATCCTAATCCCTCAACCCTTCACTCTAATCCCTCAACCCTAAACCCTATCCCTAAACCCTCAACACTATACCTTAAACCCTAATCCCTCAGCCCTCAACCCTAAACCTTATCCCTAAACCCTAATCCCTCAACCCTCAATCTGAATCCATCATCCCTCAACTATAATCCCTCATCCCTAAACCCTAAATGCTATCCCTATTCCTACAGCCTCAATAGAATCGATACTATACCTTAAACCCTAATCCCTTATCCCTAAACCCTCCAACCCTATCCCTAATCCTTATACCCTCCACACTCTACTTTAACCCTAATTCCTCGACCCTCGACCCTATCCCTAAACCCTTGACCCTCAAACCTCAACCCTCAACCCTCAACGTCAAACCCTAATCCCTCAACCCTTAACTTTGATCCCTCGACCCTCAACACTATACCTTAAACCCTAATCCCTATCCCTCAACCCTTAACCCTTAAAACTTAAACCCTATCCCTACACCCTCAACACTTGACACTATATCTTAAGCCTTAAACCCTCATCCCTAAAGCCTCAACCCTCAATCCTTAAACCTTCAACCCTAAACCCTATCCCTAATCCCTCTACCCTCGACACTCTAACCCTAACCTCAACATTAAATGCTAATCTGTCAACCCTAAACCCTAATCCTAAACCCTCAACCCTCAACCCTCAACACTATACCTTAAACCCTAATCCCTCAACCCTCAACCCTAAACCTTATCCCTAAACCCTAATCCCTCAACCCTCAACCCTAATCCATCATCCCTCAACTCTAATCCCTCATCCCTAAACCCTAAATGCTATCCCTATTCCTAAACCCTCAACAGACTCGATACTATACCTTAAACTCTAATCCCTTATCCCTAAACCCTCCAACCCTATCCCTAATCCTTATACCCTCCACACTCTACTTTAACCCTAATTCCTCGACCCTCAACCCTATCCCTAAACCCTCGAACCTCAACCCTCAACCCTCAACATCAAACCCTAATCCCTCGACCTTCAACCCTAACCCTAAACCCTAAACCCTCAATGTCAAATTCTAATCCCTCAACCCTTCACTCTAATCCCTCAACCCTAAACCCTATCCCTAAACCCTCAACACTATACCTTAAACCCTAATCCCTCAACCCTAACCCTAAACCTTGTCCCTAAACCCTAATCCCTCAACCCTCAACCCTAATCCATCATCTGTCATCCCTCAACTCTAATCCCTCATTCCTAAACCCTAAACGCTATCCCTATTCCTAGACCCTCAACATGCTCGATACTATACCTTAAACCCTAATCCCTCTACCCTTGACACTCTTATTTAACCCTAATCCCTTGACCATTAACCCTATCCCTCAACCTCAACCCTCAACCCTCAACCCTCAACTCTCAACATTAAACCCTAATTCATCAACCCTAAACCCTAATCCCTCAAACCTAAACCCTATCCCTAAACCATCAACCCTCAACACTATACCTTAAACCCTAATCCCTCAACCCTCAACCCTAAACCTTATCCCTAAACCCTAATCCCTCAACTCTCAACCCTAATCCCTCATCCCTCAACTCTAATCCCTCATCCCTAAACCCTAAATGCTATCCCTATTCCTAAACCCTCAACAAACTTGATACTATACCTTAAACTCTAATCCCTTATCCCTAAACCCTCCAACCCTATCCCTAATCCTTACACTCTCCACACTCTACTTTAACCTTAATCCCTTCAACCTCAACCCTATCCCTAAACCCTTGACCCTCGAACCTCAACCCTCAACCCTCGACGTCAAACCCTATTCCCTCAACTCTTAACTCTGATCCCTCATCTCTCAACCCTAACCCTAAACCCTAAACCCTAAACCCTCAACCCTCAACATCAAATCCTAATCCCTCAACCCTAAACCCTATCCCTAAACCCTCAACACTATACCTTAAACCCTAATCCCTCAGCCCTCAACCCTAAACCTTTTCCCTAAACCCTAATCCCTCAACCCTCAACCCTAATTCGTCATCCCTCAACTCTAATCCCTCATCCCTAAACCCTAAATGCTATCCCTATTCCTACACCCTCAATAGAATCGATACTATACCTTAAACCCTAATCCCTTATCCCTAAACCCTCCAACCCTATCCCTAATCCTTATACCCTCCACACTCTACTTTAACCCTAATTCCTCGACCCTCGACCCTATCCCTAAACCCTTGACCCTCGAACCTCAACCCTCAACCCTCAACGTCAAACCCTAATCCCTCAACCCTTAACTCTGATCCCTCGACCCTCAACACTATACCTTAAACCCTAATCCCTATCCCTCAACCCTTAACCCTTAAAACTTAAACCCTATCCCTACACCCTCAACACTTGACACTATATCTTAAGCCTTAAACCCTCATCCCTAAAGCCTCAACCCTCAATCCTTAAACCTTCAACCCTAAACCCTATCCCTAATCCCTCTACCCTCGACACTCTAACCCTAACCTCGACATTAAATGCTAATCTGTCAACCCTAAACCCTAATCCTAAACCCTCAACCCTCAACACTATACCTTAAACCCTAATCCCTCAACCCTTAACCCTAAACCTTATCCCTAAACCCTAATCCCTCATCCCTCAACCCTAATCCATCATCCCTCAACTATAATCCCTCATCCCTAAACCCTAAATGCTATCCCTATTCCTAAACCCTCAACAGACTCGATACTATACCTTAAACCCTAATCCCTAATCCGTAAACCCTCCAACCTTATCCCTAATCCTTACACCCTCCACACTCTACTTTAACCCTAATCCCTCGACCCTAAACCATATCCCTAAACCCTTGACCCTTGAACCTCAACCCTCAACCCTCAATGTCAAACCCTAATCCCTCAACCCTTAACTCTGATCCCTCGACCCTCAACCCTATCCCTAAACCCTAAACCCTCAACCGTAATCTGTCATCCCTCATCCCTAAACCTTAAACGCTATCCCTATTCCTAGACCCTCAACGGGCTCGATACTATACCTTAAATGCTAATCCCTTATCCATAAACCCTCCAACTCTATCCCTTATCCCTTAACCCTCATGATTAATAGCCTTGAACGTAAAAAAATTTGAGGGGAACATAACGCGAGCGCGTTATAACGCGCTCGCGTTATGTCAAACATGACAAAAATAGACTTGCGGGAAAGAAAAATGCAAGGCAAAACATAACGCGAGCGTGTTATAACGCGCTTTGGGAATCCCAAGCCTTGGGCTTGGGATTTACTTTGGATTTCCAACCCAAAGGCTTGGAGTGCCTTATGAACAGTCACAGACGTGTTTTTCTATATTCTTCAAAATTTCACATAATTTCGTTCGTGCTAACCCTCAGATTTGCACGTGTTTCAAGGTCAAACAAATCGAACACATGGGTAATGTTAGGCTTTCTCTTAGCTATTTGACGATGTGATTTTTTTCACATTTTAACAATGTTAAGCCTTTCATCTTTAATTTCTTTTGTTTGTGTGTCCATTTTTAGGCAAAAACCACTGTTTCGTCTTTTTTTCATTGTAAAATAACTATTCATTCAAATTTCAAAAAAATTACATATTTAGAAACTAGACTCCATTCTACAAATATTAGAAAAATAAAAAAATGATTTTCAATTAGTTTTCAAAATTTATAGGGATAGCACGGCCAAAATTTTGTTTTTTAGGATGTGTCCACTTAAAAAATTAGTGAAAAATCAAATATTCATCAAAAAATTATCAGAAAAATCAGGCATAAACTACATGCTATTAGCTAATTTCTCACTAAAGCGATTTTAAAAATACCAAAAAAAAATTTGACCTTTTGAGGGAGCCACAAAACATGCTATGTTATGTTTTTTTGACAGAAACAACACCAATTTTTGTGGCTCCCTCTTTTGAACCCCTTAATCTATGCCATTTTCAAAACAAAATAGTAGTTTAGAAAGTAGACTCGGAGCACTACGAACATTGTTTTGGTTGCATCTCCAAATTTTGAGTGTAACTATGCTCAATTTCTCATCCAAGGCCAGTATTTCCTGATTTTAGAAAAAAAGTGGCCACTTAAGACCCCTTTTTGGCCCCCCATCTTCCTGCACTTACCCATTAACGAGATTTAACAAAAATATACAATATATTACATAACAAGTAAAACAAATGGTAAATATAAGATCTATACAATGAATTGAACAAATATCGCTACTTACCTCATGTATTTTCCAAGATCATAGATAACTTGTTTGACATTGTTGTCGAAGTTGTCTGGGAGAGTTAGAGGTAGAATGTATTGCAATAATTATAAAATGATCTTTTCATTATTTTTCCAAAACTAGTAAACATAATACACTAAAAAGTACATGTAGTATACAAATATATATAAAATATACCAGAATAATTACCTTAATGAAGGTATGACAATCATGCATTTTCATTCCTAACCCAAATTCACCTTTCTTTGTTATGATATTGCTTATGTTCATAGAAAACCCTGTGGGAAATCAAATTTTTCGTATGACTTCTTTTATAGCATTGCTTTGCTGCTCCATTAATAACTAAGGAAGGGTGCTTATATTAATTTGGTCTCCATCGCTATTTAATTGAATGACATTTTTCATTGCATGATTGGCCTCCTGAATGTCACTACAAATTTTGACAATTTTTTCTATCCAATATTTTCCATAACATTTCTCTTATATTCTTTCCGATATGCATTGTATCAAACAAATGCACAATTTGAAGCTGCTCATAGTAGGGCAACCTACGAAATTGTCTGGGATAACTTTTAGTCCATGTGGAAGCCAGCCATTAATGCCTTGATGACCTTCATGAAGCATATAAGTTAAACAAATTAACAACGACAATCATTGTGAATTACAATATGAGTAAACAAAACACAATATAAAAATATAAATTCCAAACATATCATATATGATAGATAAACAATTTGATCCGATGTATAACCTTGACGATTAATTCTATTATATTCCAACTTCCATAGGCGAGGTGTCATTCTTCGTGGTTTTGATGTAGTCTCTTCTTTCCCATTGAAAAGATGTTTTTCAGTAGTTCGATAATTATGATTTCTGTGGAGGAAGTCCCTATACTCATCAAACACCTGCTTTCCTAAACTTGTTGAACAACGGGATTTCATCTTTGGACCACAAACTGGACATGCAATATTTCCCTTTGTTTGAAGACCTGCAAGATCATATATAATTGGATTAAATATGTCAATTTTTATAATTATATATAATGAATAGATTATTTAAAAAACATGCATGATATCTACTTCATAAAATTAAATATCGTTAAAGTGCAGTCGAATGTTATAACATACCACAAAAATGTGTTATCCCTGGGGCATCATGAATTGTCCATACAAGCACTACATGGAATTGAAATTGTCTTTGTCCTATTGGTCTAGAGACGTCATACATAGTGATGCCATTCGATAACTTTAGTAACTCATCAATAAGAGGCTCGATATATACATTCATATCTTTAACTTGGTACTTACCTAGTTGAATGAACATAAACATTACATAATTATTATAACCATTTTACTGCAATATATATAAATTAATGTACATGACTATTAAATGAAAAAAATATGTCATTATGCAACAAATAAGACAAATGAGATGCTACTACGTTAAAGAAAATTGATGTAAACAAATACCTGGAACAATCATTGCCAACATTATGTGCTCCCTCTTTATTGACATCCATGGAGGAATGTTATTATTGATAACAAAAACAAGCCACACCGAGTAAATAGATCTCAGCTCTCCAAATGGATTGACACCGTCCACTGCCAATGAAAGCCTGAGATTATGAGGTTCTTCTTTAAAGTGTGGCCATTTTTCCTCCATGTCCCTAAATGCAGAACCATTCGTAGGCATTTGAAGAATGTCATCTCCACTTCTATTCTGTGTATGGTAATTCATAAATTGCACTAAGCTTTCACACCTAAATAATCGTTGCATACGTGGAATAATGGGAATATAATGAAGAACCTTACGAGGCACCTTTTTTGTTAGTTGATTTGTTCGATATCTACTGATATGACATTCCGAGCATTCTGTTGCAAATTCATGTTGTTTATGATATATAATATGATCATTGGGACATGCATCTATTACTTGATACTCCATTCCAATATCTTTCATAATGGAAGATAAATCTTAGTATGAGCGAGGTAAAATATTTGATGGTGGTAACAAAAATTCACCTATCAATCTACAACAAAAAAATAATTTGTTAATATAAGGAATATTAATGGTACATATTTCATCCTTTATTTACTAGTGATGAACTAACAACAAAAATAGATGAAAAAAGATGACATATATGACATACCTTAACATCCGTGAGATTGCTATGTTGGATAAACCATTCATAACCTTCAAGTTCACTAGCAACAATATAGCAGAGAGAAGAGTTGTTTGGGAGCCTTCATAAAGGGGATCGTATGCCTTCTCAAGTACAAGTAAATCATGAACATCATCAAAGTCATCTTGATCATCATGATCAACTACGCCACTAAATGTGTCATGGATCAATGTATTTGTACCATCATCTTCAACTGTGTTTTCTGGCACATGATCATCTTCTTCCATAGGATCATTAACTTCATCTTCGATATTCACAGCTCCATGTTCCTCCGCTTGCAAAACCACATTCTCTGGGCCGTGATAATCCATATCATATGCCCTATGGCGACCCACCTTTATAATAATGATCGACACAAATAAACCATGATCATGATCAAGTGATTTTTTATATATATATAAAATGTTAAAATGATATAAACATTTACAAATTCAATCAATATAAAGACATTTAATGAACTTACCAATGGACGATAATCATGCCCCCCTTCAACGTGACCATGTTGCCTATAATGTTTCCCAGCTGTTGTGATTAAAAGTCTTCTCGTCTTTAAGCCCTTGCAATTATTGCAAGGACAATAACATTTCCCATCACCCTTTCTTTTCAATCTAGCCCACAATCTAGCAAGTGTCTCGTCATTTTGTTCTACACTAATATTATCTGACATGATTTTTCTTTACCAAGCTTGAATATTTAGATCTTCAAAAAATATAAAACTCACACTCCAATAATTAAAAATATTAAAAACTATCACAAGTATAGCAAATTCGCAAGTATAGCAAATTCGCAAGTATAGCAAATTCACAAGTATAGAAAAACACTATCACAAGTATAGATAAATTGTTGAACTCACTTTTATTTATTAAAAAATATTCGTCAGAACCCCGACGAACGCTAACCATATACCTGTCACCCACAAATTAAGGAGGCTAACCATATGTTGGCCCACAAATTGATGGAAGGGGATGGTTGACTTTAAGTGTATGTTGAAATAGCGACAAAAATTACAAAGCGTCGCAAGTGTGACGAACGTCTGGCATAAATTTAAAAAAAATTGAAAATTTCACATTAAATACATAGGTACCCGACGATACATCTAATTATACATCTTTCATCAGAACATTTCATCGTATTTTGCAGTCAAATGAGTTAGTGACCTATGTGTTATGCTATACAGACTATGTATTATTGCTATAGTAGTTGTGTGTTTTAAAATGTAATGCCTTGATGATAGACTATGGTAGGACCTACTACAGATAGTCACAATGAGTTATATGTTGGGTTGATTCTAAGATAACATAATTATCATTGTTGAAAGCAATATAATCACTTATATTTGGACGTGTCATAATCTCATGCAAATCTCCAACAACTATTTTCCCTTTTTATAACCAATGGTCTTTCTATAAATGTGGTGATTTTTGTTTTGGTGGTAGTGTTGGGTCAATTTTCTTCATGTGACTATTATTGCTTCTTGTAGTATAGACAATGTACAGAGGTTTTCAACAATTTGTGACAGACTTTTACACTTGGCAATTGATTGTTTGATTGTGATCATATTATTAGATGGTTTATTTCTTTCCCTACCATGACTTCTTACATTCCTTTCTTTGTGGTGACTTATTTACTACTTATGTGGGATGTTTTCTTATTTGTTGGGACAACATGAAATTAATTTAAAACTTTCCCTTGGTTGTTATTCAACCTTGATGGGACTATTTTAACTTTGCTATGTGTTTTCTTCTAGATAATAGTTGATCTATGACATTTTCCTTCTTGTTGGCACATAGATTTCTTCCTCTCAATGCCTGTTCTATTTTGTGAATGGTTGTTCTTTTGGTTGTTACACCTTTCCATTATTACACAAGCTATTTGACTATATTTTTGATAGTGTGGCATTATCCTAAGTTGATTTATTCATCCTTGAGAAAGTGGGTACAATTCTAGGTGGCATGACAATTTCTTTTCTTAGTTGGTGACAAGAGCTGGAAACCTTTCTTGGTCAAGCTATAGTTTCATGCAAGATATTTTATAATGGCCTAGGAGAGTGAATAGAGGTTGGTGGAGGTAGAGTTAGAAAAAATAAAAAGGCTCTAATCAATTGGGGTTTGAGAGAGTAGAGAGAGTGGGTTCAATAGAGAAGACTCCATAATTGTGAAGAGAGGATTGAGGGAGAGATCTATGAAGGTTGTGATGAGAATCATCATAGGAGAGAAAAGCCTTGTTCTAGGAAATTGCTATAGGTTGATATAGCTTATTATAAATCTATAAGCAAGTTGTACAATGATATAGAAAGTTAATAAAATTAATTTAGTTTGGCATGTTTTTGCCTTCTGTTC
Organism: Cunninghamia lanceolata; assembly: GCA_027924645.1. Classification (NCBI taxonomy): domain Eukaryota; kingdom Viridiplantae; phylum Streptophyta; class Pinopsida; order Cupressales; family Cupressaceae; genus Cunninghamia; species Cunninghamia lanceolata. The sequence continues at coordinate 1,029,080 of BSBN01000484.1, forward strand.
GCATATGGATATGATGTATGTGTGTGGGTTACTAGATTAGGTAGGCTTTCATTAGACCCCTAATTTAGAGTACACCAAGTGGTATCAAAGAAAGTTCGGTCACTGGGTATGTTGAGAAGATTGCATCAAGTTTCATGAGATAGTATGAGTAAGGATTTCTTATTAGGAGGTATCTCAGAAGGCCTTCTTGGATTTGTTGCAAGTGTGGAATTCATGTAACTACAAAGATCTTTAGTGGATTTTTTGTATATGTGAGAGGAGAGATATAATTATAGAGACCTTTGACAAAGAGGCACAAGTGCACCAAAGAAGGCTTTGTTGTTGGAATGTTTGTTCAATATTCTATTAGGTTTTTTGTAGGAAAAGACTACGACTGAAAAAGAGTTGTGTGTATGTATGTAAGAGAGCTAATGTGGGACAAGTTGTGTGAGTATTTGGGTTATGGTTTGTATGTGTGTGTGTGTGTGAAAATGTCTCTAGGAAAGAGGATAATAGTGGCCTTCAAAAGTGCCACAAGAATTTCTTTAACATTTGGAAAGGAAAGAAAAGGCTTATGAGGAGAAAAGATGGATGAGAATTCAAATTTTTTGTAGAAATGTATGGAATGTTAGGATTTTTGAAGGAGAGAAGAGTTGAGATTAGAGAAAAAGAAAAGAAAATGGGAGATGTTGAATCCCATAATTTTTTGATGTTGTTTTGTTTGCAAGTAGAGATAAGGATGAAGTAGAGTGTCATGTAAGTGGAGCTAAAGAAGAGAAGAATGGGATTGTAGTAGAAGCATGCCTTTCAAAAGGTGTGCAGGTGGTGGAGACTAAAGTTATAGTAGGAGAAAGATGTATTGTAGTAGAGGAGGATAACATGGTTGTAGTGGTGCTTGGTCCTTTAGAAGACATGGAGGTGTTGGTAGATGTGGTGCAACAGAGAACAAATAAATTTATTGACATGAAAAATGTAGAGGAGTGTGTGGATGAAGAAGTGATGAATATAGATGAAGAAGAAGAGTACAAGGAGATGGTGGTGGAAATTTTTAGTTCCATAATGTTGGTGGTATTGATTGTTATGTAGGTGCAGAAGTGAGTGGAGAATGGTGAAAAATATTTTGGTGGAGGAGAACAAATATTGGTGGTTTAAATTCCACAAGAGAAGAGGAGTGGAGAAGTGTTGGGTGGAGGTGGATGAATAATGGTAGATTAATTTCCATGAGAGGAGGAAGAAAGATAAAAGGCTTTTAAAGGAGGAGATTGGGTTATGGTGGATAGAGGTCCACAAGAGGAATAAAAATTAATGGCCATGTTTGGTGGAGGAGGATGGTAATTTTCCTAAGTGTTAGAAGATGTGAATGAAAAAACTTTTTGATTCACCTATGATAGTATTGAAGTATGCTACAAATAGTTCACTTTTTGAAAGGGTGGTTTCACCACTCAACTCTACTTTGTGAGCTCATGCTCATAAATCTTCTTACCCAGTGTGTATGATGCAAGACCACCCAAGTCCATGCACAATCCTATGTCACCAAAAATAGTAGCAAGTTATATTTTTAGTTTTCTTTTTTAATGTTGGTGCATTTTCTTACTTGGTAGCTTGTATCACTTGTTGAATGCACAAGACAACTGAGAAGGGGGGGTGAATTAGTTGTATCAAAAACTTTAAGCCTTCACAAACATAATTACATCCACATCAATTCACATAAACCCTAATTTTGTTATGATGATCAAACATGAAAAAATAGATAACAAAAACTTAATCTCATCAACACCATGCAAAGAGAACACCAAATTTTTACATGGAAAAACCACGGTGAGGATTAGCTCACAATATATAGTAGTATCAATACCAAATTACAAAGAGGCTCACTGCCCAAGAACTCACTATCCAAAGAAATGCTCACTACAAAAAGGGCTCACTGCCATGAGGGCTCACCGCCAATAGGGCTCACTGCCATGAGGGCTCACTGCCAATAGGGCTTACTACCAGAATGGCTCACTACCATGAATTGATATAATAGCATCTACCACATGCCTAAGTTTAGTTCCATTGAAGCACTATATATATCTCCTTCGCAACCTCACAACACAAACATCCTCATTTTCACATCTTTGCCTTCACCACTCAAACACATGAATCCTTTTCACTTATTTATATGAATCATCAACCTTGGAACATACATCAAGGTCAGTAACACATTCTACAACCTTTGGAACAGTCTCCAAGGTTGGAAAACATACATAATTCACATTAGGTCTGGACCTAAACATTCTTGCGAAGAAAAGGAATGAAATTAGAACATTTCATAGCTTAGTTCAGACCTAAATACATCTTCACACATTTCAACATGCTTCCACAATCCACGAAGCCCATCCACAAAGAGTGTTAGCACCCAAGTTGGCCAAACTTGTGTAAACACCAAGAATACTTAGGCACATGCTTCCAAGAACTCAATTATAGCTTGTGGACCAAGAACAAGCCTTCAACATGATCTGGAGACATCCATGAACAATATGAAGTCACCTGGGAGACAACGAATCCTTCTACAACAAGTTTCACTTGAAGACAACAAATCTCACTTGAAGATAGATCATAGACTACTCACAATCAACATTGTTAAGCTCTGCTACTCAATAACTTGCTTTCTGGAGCACCAAATCACAAATCCTTTGGAATGAAGATATCTAAGGACATTATAAACATATGTCCAGAACCACACCACCTAAAATCACTCTGCAGAGAAATGCAGAGCAAAATACTTTCTCCCAGACACCTCTGCACAATTCAAAAACTCTATCAATTACAGTCTTCAAATTGGTAAACATAACTTCTACTGCATAGTGATCCAGACCACCAAATTATGAATTTAGCATCTTCAAACACTTCTCTAAACATATCCAAATTTCACACTACAGTCTTCAACATGCAGTTGCAGAAGAAATGCAGAGCAAAAACTCAGACAGTATCCTATAATCCAGAATACTTCTTCACAACATTGTCTTCAGTATTTATCAAATTTTCTCAAAAGCACTTGGAAACCAAACATCAGGATCATATTCTTATCATCTTCAACACATCAACAAGGCATTTAAATCACCTTAACACAATAACTCAATCAATCAACAACTACAACAATAGAAGATACAGTTGACACCAATGACAACACAAACATGTTGACATCAATGACAACACCAATTAGCACATACTTGCAACAATCTCCCCCTTTGTCATTGATGGCAACATATGATGTGAAATTCCATCATGACGCAATTCTACACTGATCTCACTCTCCCTCTTTCTTTTATACATCTTACTCTCCCATTGTTTTTCACATGAACTCTCTCCCCCTTTGACATCAATGGCAAAGGGTGACACACCTACTTCAAGCCTTCTCCCCTTGAATATGATACAACACATACTTGCACTATCCTTAGCTGCTCTGAATACCTCCCCCTGACTGCAAAACTCTTCAATGCCACTACCTACTCCGAAGAGGTAGCCTCCAACTCAGTTCCTTGAGGAAACATCTGTAGCAGAGGTTGGCATAGGCTCATCCTTGACTTCATTGACATCCTTGTTGATCCATATCTTGTTCATCTCCTTCTTGGTTTCTTCTAGATCATCCTTTTCTACTGGTTTCTTCTTTTCTACTAGGTTAAATCCTTCTTCATGTTCTTGCTTCTGTAGAACTTTGCAATATATCTAGGCCTATTGTAATCATAGGACACAACATTCCTTTGACCATTGTTCCTTCCATTCATTTTAGACATGCATTAGTTAGCCTTGTGTCCAAATCTATTGCATGTAAAGCAACTGCCATTGAAAGATTGAGCATTCCTTCCATCACTATAGTCCTTCCTTATCTGACTTCTACATTCACTGGCTCTATGACCAACTCTCTTACAAGTAAAGCACTGATCAGAGAAAGATGGAACATTTTGATTCATTTTTCTGCTACATTGAGTAGCCTTATGACCAAACTTATTGCATGAATGACAATAACCATTGAAAGATGGGTACCTTTGAGCATTTGGTTGCCTAACTAGTGATCTTCTAGGTCCATTCCTTTGATTTTGCTTGCCTTTTTCCTTCCAATCCTCAGCTTTCACTGCTTGACTTGATTTGGGACTTTCACCTTTCTCAAATCCCAATCTTTCTTTGTCATCAGGGCTTTTAGCAATCATCTCATCAAGTTTTACAGAACTTATCTTGAACTTTTCTTCATAGATCTTTGCCTTCTCCAAGTTTGATTTCAAGTTCATAATTTATTATTCAAGCTTTGTATAGTCTTCAATTTTATCTTTTAGACATTCCCCAATTCTTGCTTTTTCTTCAACTTTAAGTTTTAAATCAATCATGGATTCATTTGCTAGCCTCAATTTTTCACTATCCTCTTTATGTCTTTGTTTAAGCTTCTTGACTTGCTCTCTTAAATGTTTTATGCATTCATTTGCTTCTTTGATATTCTCCTTTAAGTCCATGTTTTCTTCTTCAGATCTTCCTAGGTCTTCAAGAGCAATTTTGAGTTCTTCAATGTCAGCAGACATGCATTCTTCTTTTGAAGTTTTAATATCATTACAAGCCTCGGTCATTGTTTTACGTTCAACTTTAGAAATCAAACACAGATTTATTTGTTCTTCAGCAGCTCTACATCCTGTCAATGCACCTTTGCTTTTACCACTAATGATCTGGTCTTCAATGTGATGCCTTTGCATGTACTTGAGTGTTTTAGAAATTCTTTCCGGAGATTCTTGTTCTTCAACCTGCATTTCTTTTTCTTCAATTTCTTCTTCTTCTTTATTCTGTACTTCCCTTTTTGTAGCATTTTCTTTTTCTCTACAATAGAACCCATATGATTCTGACACATATTCATTAGCTTCTAAATACTTTTGTATGCCTTCATCAACTTTGACACTAGTACTTTATGCAATCTTCCCTAGCCTTTTGTTATAACATTGGTAAGCTTTGCTCTTAGTTGAATACCCAAGAAAAATACCTTCATCATACTTTGCATCATCCTTTCTTATTTCTTCCTTTCTTCTTATTATGTCAGAAATTGTCCACCTACATGGAATGGTACAATTTCCCCATGGTTTAGCTCCTCCTCTTTTGTGACCTTTCAACCTAGTTTTTACAGACCTTCCCAAACCCTACTAACTTAGCCCTAACTAGAAGAATCTCTTGTTTTGGAATAACTGAAGACTGAACTTGAGAAACAAAGTTGGATTTGGGGCCCCCTAACCTCCCTAAAGTAGTCCTGTTTGGAAAATTAGGGCTTGGACTTGGGCGCTAGCACCCTTATCCTCCCTGATTTCCCAGGGTCCTAAGTTTTAGAGGGATGTCGGCTCTTGCCGTGCATTCTGGGATTCCACTTTCAAATTTTCATTTTTCATGCAATGTCAACGTCTTATTTCAAAATTTGAAATTCTTAAGGTTGGATATAAAGAGACATTTGAAAATCATTTTATCACACACAATTTTTATGCAAGCTTGATGCTAAAACTCTGCTAAAATTGCCATTGAAGATCAATGATTGGTTGAAGCTCTTGAAGTCCTTTTTGATTTGTCTATCTTGGAGACAATGGATGGAGATTAGGAATTAAGATCTTGGGACTATCTTGCTCTTCCTAGGTTTTTTCACACCTTTTGCATGATCGGGAAAAGGGTTAAAGCCTCTGACATTGAGCTTGGAGATCCTCCGCAGACATTGTTGATTCACCTTCTTGTTCACGAAAGTCTTCATTGATTTCATCTCCTTGAGGTGAAGTTGTATTTGTGAGTTTATGCAAGTTATTGATCTTCCCTTGATTAAGACATCTAGGGTTTGCACACACATCTGCAAATCTTTATCTTTGGCTATTGTTGAGGTGGAAACATTGAAACGGGGCTTGAATGAGGCAGGCTCCTATATAGCCACAAACATTTTTCCCCTCCTTTTATAGATACAAGTTGTATCTGTCAAGATTCGGCAGAAAGGAGTTGCAGGAAGATTCATCTTGCGGACATAGTCGTGACAAAATTTAGATTTTGGGATTTCGAGACTTTTAGGACAACAATGATGGTGCCCTAGTCCAAATGGGAAAAATCTTTGGGATCTGGGAGCCTCTGAAAGTTGTTGTTCCCCTGATGCAAAAGATCCTGACATCTAGAAAATTGCGGGACAATGTTGATGGCGCCTAGTCCAACTGGTCCTCAATTTTTGGGTACACTATCTCTAATCTATTTACTTTGTATTTCTGTATTTGTTTCATTGATATCTATGTTGAAAACTAAGTTATTACAGTCTGATATGCAAATTAGGGTTATAAGGTTAGAGAGAGAAAACTAGCTTGTAAGCCTTGATTTCAAACTGTCATATAGTCATAATAAACAGGAAAAGGGAACATTGGTGAACATTAGTTTATCCCTAAACTTACCCTTTGCTTCCCTAATGTCTTAGTTGGTGAAAGTGTAGGGCTCACATCTCCTATCTCATCTCCTTCCATTTTCCCTATGCTAAACATTTTGGTGAACCTGTGTTCTAAAGAATTTGTATCCTTTAACAACTTAGATCTGATTTAGTTTACTATCCTAAAACATATTTAGATTACAAGCTCTCTCTCATGAAAGTACATGTTTAAAATTTTGCATAATCCTTCTTTATTTTCATTGAAAGAAGATTGAAAATCAAAACTTTGTGTGTGCATAGTGTTATTATCTTTCTTTTTCACAAAGTTTACTTTATAGCTTTTTATAGCATTCAAATCTTGAGTTAATTTGAGCATGTTAAAATGTTGGATTACTTTATGCAAGACTTCACGCATACGATGAGCCGTTTAGTTGCAATGACTTCAATATGTTAGATGAAGCCCTTGATGACTTCATCTCAATTGAACAGTCCACTACGACTCTAAAACCATCACTTTTTCAAAGATTTGTAAATGCAATCTATGTTCATAAAGCTAGAAAAGAGCCTGTGAAACCAATAATAGTGGTCACTACAAGTCTAGATGTAGTTCAACCTCCTTGTAAACCAATGTTCACTATTAGAGGTCCGTCACCTTCTTCTCATTCTCCTGATCACATTTACAACTATGCCAAACAAATATCATGATCATCTACCCAACAACCTAGTCACACCATAGTTTCTCATACATACAACACTCAGAATAACAAATAAGCAAACAACAATCGAATATTCTAATATTTTTACCAGCCTCTCAACCGATGCTTCCTCAAGCACCACGTCTAACACATAAAGTTGGTCAAGATTATGATCTTTTTGAGTAGCTCTAGGCTACTCTTGCTAAGATATCTCTTTGGGAACTTATTCAAACCTCACCTACATACCACAGAATGATCCAAGAAGCCTTACAAAAGGTGATTGTGCCACTTGCTATCAATTCCAATGATGTAGAATCTCTCTTAGACTATATGCATGCAACAAAAATGGATATTTTGTTTCAACAGCATGAGTTGCCATCTCTTTAAGTTTAGAATCAGTATGATCCTTTAATTATATTCATTACAATAAACAAGAAATTGATTAAACGAGTTATGATTGATAATGGGTCAGCTCTTAATGTTTGTAGTCTCATTTTATTACACAAGATTAGAGTTGATACATCTTTGATTAAACCGGATAAGATAAGTAACCATGGCTTTGATAACGTCGGACGATAATCTGTAGGCACAATAACTTTCCCTATACAAGTTGGGCCTGTAACATTACCTACCTTAATTCATGTCATGCCTTATTCCTTATCTTATAACATGATTTTGGGTAGACCATGGATTCATGCACTGGGGGTATTCCCTTCTACTCTGCATAGTTTGATTAAATTTATTCACAGAGATAAGATGCACACGATTCATGTTGATCCTGAACCTGATCTCTGTCTGCAAGTTGAGTCACAAACAAATTGTTCAACACAAGATTTTAAGTAATTTGAAAGTTGACTCGTCAAACTCTCTTGCCACAAATAAGGTTGTTACAGACTCTAAAGAATCAAATGCATTTATTGGTGATGATTGGGGTTCATTAGATTTTATAGCTCCCTCCATGAGTGAATATAAACTTAATGATCCCGCTCTTGAAATATCAAAGGTTGCTTCGATACTCTCTCAGAAATCGAATGCGAAACCCAAAGTCTCGTTGGTTACAAATTCAGATAATACTTTCAATTATACTACAGATTATGAGGCTGATGAAGCCCCACCTTCTTCCAAAGAAATGGCTTCTCTTTATGGTCAAGGATTTTAGATCTTTTATAAGAATTGCAACTATATGGGTAAAGGTTGCAGTATTAATCAACAAGGAATCAGACTCCCTATAAAATCTTCTTCACACCATTATTCAAGCAGCATTGGATATAATCCTTTCAAAAAATTTAAACCCCATCGACATCCTAATCTTAACGTGAATACCATATCAACATTAGATTTGATCTTTCCTAAGATTATTGACACCACTTGTCCACTAGGAGAGATCCCTTTAGATTTCTTCTCCACAGATGAAGCAATAATGGAATTCATGGGTACTTATGATAATATTCCCTGTTACCACCATAAACGTGGATTACCTTACTATTTGAATAATGATGCATATTTTGGAAAATATGCTAGCATGATAAGTAACGCTTCGACATCTACAGATCAAACTGGGGGATTACAAAAATCACTTGATCTCCTAGACCACAGTACTCTATTAAACTATTAAAATTATTGATGTTTTTTATGGAGAAAGATAATGCTGAAAAAGTTATTCCTATTGGTGATTGTTTAAATTCAGCAGAAAAAGAAGAAATGACCAAGTTATTACAAGAATATTCTGAATTAGTTGCTTGGAATTATTCAGATATGCTTGGCATTGATCCTCAGATTGTGACACATAACATCGTCTTTAAACCAGATGCTAAGTTGTTTAAACAAAAGATTCGTAAGATAAATCCTAAGATTGCACTAATTGTAAAAGTTGAGATAGAAAAATTGTTACAAGCCGGGTTTATCTTCCCTATCGACTATTCTCCATGGATTTCGAAAGTCATCATTGTTGCCAAACCAAATGGCCACCTTCGAATGTGTACCGACTTTAGGGATTTGAATCTTGCATCTTTGAAAGACAATTTTCCACTTCCAAACATTGATATGATTGTTGACTCAATAGCTGACCATGAATTACTTTCATTCTCGGATGGATTCTTAGGATATAATCAAATTTTCATAAACCCTCAAGATCAATATAAAACAACTTTTATAACACCTTGGGGAATGTTTTGTTGGGTGGTCATGCCATTTGGACTTAAAAACGTAGGAGCTACTTATCAACGAGCCATGACCCTTAGATTTCATGACTATATACATAAAACTTTAGAGGATTATGTTGACGACATCTTAGTGAAGTCTGTTCATCACCAATATCACGTCACAACCCTTCGATAGATCTTTGAACGTATAAGAAAGTACAATATGTGATTAAATCCCTATAAGTGTGAATTTGGTGTAGACAACAGAAAACTGTTGGGGTTTATCATCTCACACCGTGGTATTGAAGTGGACATGAAAAAGATTGATGCGATTGTCAATATGCCAGTACCTAAGAACATATCTCAACTCCGTAGTTTGCAAGGAATGATACAGGCCATCTGTCGATTTGTGTCCCAACTTGCGGATAGGACTTATCCTTTTACTCAACTACTGAAGAAGGATTTGAAATTTTAGTGGAATTCAGATTGTCAGAGGGATTTCGAGGACTTAAAAAGTTATCTGGCTAAACCTTCTGTTTTACAGCCTATTGTGTCTGGAAAACCTTTCATTCTTTACACCTCAGCATCTAATCATGCTCCGGAAACTTTATTAGCCCAACATAATGCTGATGGCAAAGAATGTGTTGTATATTATGTCAATCAAACTTTGCTTGATTATGAAGTACGATACACTATTATTGAGAAGCATTGTTTAGCTTTAGTGTTTGCAACACAGAAGCTTAGACACTATCTATTAAATGCTGAAATACACGTCATGGTAAAATTTGACCCTTTGAAGCATATCTTCACTAAAATTGATTTGTTGGGTCGTCTTGCTAAATGGGTTATGTTGTTAACTGAATTCGATCTTAAGTTTGTCTCTTAGAAGGCGATTAAGGGACAAGTGGTAGCGGACCACTTAGCTGAGGCTACCTCTCCTTTTACTATACAAAATGAGGATACATTTCCTAATGACCAAATATTGACTGTTAATAAAGAAGATGAATCAGAATTGTACTTTGACAGATCACGATGTTGAACTGGCTCCGATGTAGGTGTCATACTGATGCCTCCTTTAGGTAAGTCAATTCCTATGTCTTATTGCCTCAACTTTTCATGCACAAATAACATCGCCGAGTACGAGGCCCTCATCGTAGGACTCTGTGCTACTTTAGAATTGAACGTCAAACATCTCACCATGTATAGTGACTCACAACTTATAGTATGACAAATAAATGGATCCTATCAAGCTAAACAAGATGAATTATCTCAATATTGGGATCTGGCTCTTTCTTTGTTGAAAATGTTAACATCTTTTAAAATCAATACCATTCCCAAGAAAGATAATCGACATGTGGATGCAATGGCAAGCGCAACTTCCTTTATATCCCCTGATGATTCTTCTGGTGACTTTGTATTTCATATTCAAAATCTCAAAATACCAGCTATGGAGGATTACATCCTTACTCCTTTAGAACTCTATGGAAATATAAATCAAGACAAATGGTTCTCCCATATATTCAATTACTTGTGTGATAGAACTATCCCTAATTCAACATCTAAGAACGCTCGCATTCGCCCATGCAAGCTTGTGGTGCATTACATAACATTATCAAATGTCTTGTATAGACAAAGCTATAATGGTATTTTACTCCTATGCTTAAGTAATTCAGAGATTCTGATAGCTTTAGAAAAAGCTCACTCTGGTACCTATGGAGGGCATTTTAGAGGCAAGTCACTTGTACAAAAATTAATATACATGGGATACTATTGGCAGACCATGGAACAAGATTCCTTTGCTTACGTTAAGAAATGCCTGCAGTGTCAGCAACGCCAACACTTAATCTGAGCACCTGCCTAAGAACTTCGTGCCCAAGTGTCACCTTGGCCATTTTCTGTTTGGGGCTTGGACTTGATTGGTAAAATATCTCCACCTTATTTGTAAGGACACACTTTTATAATCACTACTATAGATTATTTCACGAAGTGGGTTGAGGCTATTCCTTTGCGATCGACAACCGCAAAAGTAATTTATAAATTTTTACAAGATAACATTATATCTCGATTCGGCATACCTTCATCCTTTGTTTTTGACAATGGCACACCATTCAAGAATAAGGGAGTGAAGGCATTTTTGGACAAATACAACATTCAACGTCACTTCTCTACGCCTTACTACCCTCAGTCAAATGGTCAAGCTGAGGCTTCAAATAAGGTTATAGGGCAAATCTTACAAAAAACTGTTAACAAACACCAAAAAGACTGGCATACTCAATTGACCTATGCATTATGGGCATATAGAAGAAGCATTCGTACAGCCACAAGGACTACCCCGTATAATCCTGTCTATGGTGCCGATGCAATAATGCCCTTGGAACTTGAGATTCCTTCCTTAAGAGTTTCTCTGCGGGATGTTCTTGATGATGACATGGAACGAGAAACGTGATTGCAACAACTAGAAATGTTGGATGAACAACATATCAATGCTCTCAAGCATCTTAAAGCACACCCGAAAAGCATACAACAATTGTCTAATGAACGTGTTATACACCATTCATTTGACATTGGAGACTTAGTGCTTTATGAGAATCAACACAATGTGAATGCACCTCCGAGAGAAAAAGGGAAGTTTAGTCCTAATTGGCTTAAACCGTATGTTGTTACTGAAGCCTTTGGATCGGGTGCATATAAGATAGCTGATGAACAAGGTATGCTGCTTAAAGAACCCATTAATGTAGCGCACCTTAAAAAAAATTTATGCTTAAGGTCGTGTGGTAAATGTTACTTTAAAAGTTAAATTACTAGCCAATTTAGCTTCAATTTCAACAAAATATTTTCTATCTTGATTCATTTAACATATTACCTTCTTCGGTTAATTATGGTCGTATCTTGTTTAAACATTGTAAGATCACCTTTGTATTAACTGTCTTAACAATAGAATATTAATCAGGTATCAACCACATTGAATCATTATACTACATATTCTACAAAGAAATGTTAGTATCATATAAACACTTAACAATTTGCGTTTCACAAAAATCACATTTGATAACCACAAATAGTAAGAAGAAAACATCATATATATATGCTCAGTTTTGATATACATCTGAGGTGACCATCTCGTATAGCAAAATGGGATGTCATAGCACAAAATACATCCATCACATAGTTGAACCCTTATCGCCTATACCTGCAGAACCTCGTGGTGTATGAGTGATAGAAGGCTGACCGTGTGTGGCTACAGATCATGAATGACTTCTAGAGCCACTTCATGCTCGTAACCCCTTAATCTCTCCCCTCAGTCCTAACACCTCGTCACGTGTATCCTAGTACATCTGCTGATACCAATCTCTCTCTGAGGTGACCCTCTCTAGCTATACTCGAATCCTATCCCTGTTAGCTCTTGTCTGATGTAATGCTACCAACAAAGTCTCACTATTAACATGACCTCTCTCATGCACAGTAGCTAATGCAATTTGCTCATGAAGTGCCTATAGCTCTGCCTCTGCACGCTCAGCTCTCTGAGTGGAATGATGTATGATACCTTCTACTAATAGTCTATATCTCACGAAAGGCATAAAGATCTCTACATGTTGCCCAGCAGATGGCTACAACGAATACCCCACCCGCACACACTGCTCGGCCACATCAGATGGTACTACCTCCACTATGACATGACTCACAAAGTCGTTCCATGCATATGTCCCAACTGCAAATAGAAATAAAGTAGATATCAACACCTCATACAAATATAAATATAAATCAAATACTCATATAAGTTATTGCATATAAATACACAAAAAGTGTCCTACCAAGATCTCCATCTTGCCAAGATGGATCTCAGATAGTTGATGGTATGATGAGCTCTATAGCCACCGCTGCAAGTGGGCACATACACTTACTAGATTCTCCCTCCTTGCGTCGACTTGATCTCCTCACACTCGTAGGTGGGGGAACTCGAGCACCCGACTGAGACTTAGTATCCTCCTCATTGATGTCTTATTCCTGCTGGTCTCACCGTGTCCTCACTCTAAAGGTGTACCACAATGCAACCTCTCCCTCATCATCATCCTCATCCTCCTCATCACCATCTACATCATAGTGACCTGCTAAGTCACTAGAATCCTCCTCCATCTCTGCATCGATCCCCTGCTTAGGCCAAGGCTGAGGATCACGAGTATGGTGAGCAGGTGGATAAATGGGAGCTGGTCACATCATCTACCACCAAATATCATACGCTCGGGTCACTCTAACATCATCTGCATCAGACACTGGCTCTGTATCCTGTGGACCATCATCATCACTCACTAGCACGTCTACTATAGTAGGTCATTGGGTGTTGTTCACCCTAATTACACTGCACACAGAACGTGGATAGCTCAGACGCGTTCTGGGTACATCCTGTCAATGTCTAAATTGGTATGCTACCTAATCATAGTAGAAGCATGAGACGATGTGATCGAGGTGACCGGCTAACAACCGATCCCTCTGCATCCTCACTAACTGTCTCTTCTCACAAGACCACGCTATACAATAGCAATAAGGTCTCCAAACAATATCATTAGGCTGTAATCTATCAAACATAATCCTCTAGTAAAGCAAATCTCCATACCTCTAGCATCTAATCAGGGGATAGGCATGAGCTTGTGGATAAGATAAATTTGGTTCTATACGAAAACCTACAGGCTGTGTGCAGCTAATATTCTCAAAGGCCCACACCTGCAATAGTGTGAAACACATCAAAACTTATGCCTCATAATGCACATACCAATCCAAATCATAATACACGTGTGCAAGCATACTGTGCCCCCACGCATACACTGTACTGTGCTACTCCATTGCCCTGATTGTGTGTACAAGGCCACTGTAATGGTCATCTGAAAGACATCCTCTAGTGTAATGGTCATCTCTCTTGTCGATAGACAGAAAGTAGATGTATCTACATCCCATCTCTCCATAAGTACCATCAACATGCTCGCATGAAACCTGATTGTGGGCGTGTCAAAGACCCATCAAAGCCCTACTTCCTGTAAGTGGCTTCGTTCTGCAACTGTCATGGTACCGATGTGATCTCGTAGAAGTGACATAAGGAGACCGCTTGTGTGCTCCCTCATCATAGGGACAACCTGCATGACACGAATAGCAATAGATGGTATCAGTTCCTGAGCATCATAAGGTAACACCATGCTAAGACTGAAGAATAGTGCCCAGTCCCTAGGGCCCTTGTCCTTTTTGGACTTGGACACCCTAGGATGACCTGGGTGCCCAAGTCAGACTCGGGTGCCCCAGTTGGACTAGGGTGCCCAAGCAGAACTTGGGCGCCCTAGGTGGACTTGGGCACCCCTGGTTGGGACCCTTGTCCAGTCTCCCCTGGAAGGCATGGAAAAGGATATAAATTTAACTAATGATGAACACAAAATAAATTAAGCAAGGATTAGGGACCTACCTCGGCCTTAAGGTGCCTCTTTACTACCTGAGCTCGGAGCATCACTAGCCTTGTCAGATGGTATGGACATCAGGTCGACATCGTCGATCTCCACTTCCTTCTCCTCTACTCCTCTACAAGATGACAAATAAAAAATGAGTAGTGAAAAGTGATGACTCCCTTTACATATAGCGAAGTAAACGAGAAATCCTATCACTACCTAGGTGCAAAAATAGACTAGTTTCATTCTTCATCCTTTATCTGGAGCTAGCGAACTTAGATTTTCTCACCATTTGTTGCGTTGGAATCTTGGTCCCACTCCCCATTTTACCCAATGTGTTGTGCTTGAGAATTATTTCTTCAAATGACCCTCATAACACATTTCTCATCAAGTTTCCCTCAAAATTGACACATATAGATATCTCCTTGTTTCTCCTTTTCGAACTAAGCAAGAAGAAACAAGGGGGATATATCTCCCTCAATTTCCTCCCTCATCATGTCTCATCACTCAACCCCCTTAGCATTTATGAACTGACTTGTTGGTGGTGGTTGCAGGTTAATTTGATTTTGATTTTTTAACAAAGTGTTCCTTTACAAGTTGTGGGTCCTAACTTTGTGGTCTTGCAGGATTACAGACTTGGGGGCTTCTTCCTCGTGTGCGACAACATTTATGCATCCTCTACAGTATCCTTTTGGGTATCCTTTTCATGATTGATGTATTTACTTTCCTTTAGTTGCATATGCACGTAGTGTCATATGGTCACTAAAGTGGGGGCTAAATGTTATGTTGGAAATTGTCCACCTGCATGGAATGGTACAATTTCCCCATGGTTTAGCTCCTCCTCTTTTTTACCTTTCAACCTAGTTTTTACAGGCCTTCCCAAACCTTGACTGACTTAGCCCTAACTGGAAGAATCTCATGTTTTGGAATAACTAAAGACTAAACTAGAGAAACCAAGTTGGATTTGGGGTCCCCTAACCTCCCTAAAGCAGTCTTGTTCAGGAAATTAGGGCTTGGTCTTGGGTGCCAGCACCCTTGTCCTCCTTGATTTCTTAGAGTCCTGAGTTTTGGAGGGATGTCAGCTCTTGCCGTGCATTCCAGGATTCCACTTTCAAAATTTCATTTTTTGCCTTCTTGTTCATGTAAGTCTTCATTGATTTTATCTCCTTGAGGTGAAGTTGTATTTGTGAGTTTATGCAAGTTATTGATCTTCCCTTGATTGAGACATCTAGGGTTTGTTATTTTCTGCATACACTTTGCTAGGGTTTTCACACACATCTGTAAATCTTTATCTTTGGCTATTGTTGAGGTGGAAACACCAAAATGGGGCTTGACTGAGGCAAGCTCCTATATAGCCACATACATTTTTGCCCTCCTTTTATAGATACAAGTTGTATTTGTCGAGATCTGGTGGAAAGGAGTTGCAGGAAGATTCATCTTGCAGACACAGTCGTGACAAAATTCAGATTTTAGGATTTTGAGACTTTCGAGACAACAGTGATGGCAACCTAGTCCAACTGGAAAAAATCTTTGGGATCTGGGAGCCTCTGAACGTTGATGTTCCCCTGATGCAGAAGATCCCGATATCTGGAAAATTGTGGGACAATGTTGATGGCACCCTAGTCCAACTGGTCCTCAATTTCTGGGTACATTGTCTCTAATTTGTTTACTCTGCATTTCTGTATTTGTTTCATCAATATCTATGTCAGAAATTAAGTTATGATATACAAAGTAGGGTTATAAGGTTAGAGAGAGAAAACTAGCTTGTAAGCCTTGATTTCAAACTGCCATATAGTCATAATAAATAGGAAAAGGGAACATTAGTTTATCCCTAAACTTACCCTTTGCTTCCCTAATGTCTTAGTTGGTGAAAGTGTGGGGCTCACATCTCCTATCTCATCTCCTTCCATTTTCACTACACTAAACACTTCTAATAAAACATTTGCTTCCAAATTTTTTGAAATATTTAGCAGTGGGATTCCTTCCATACCATAGCTCATAGGGAGTCCTTGCATCATTTGCTTTCACCTATACTCTATTTTGTATGTAGACAGTAGTATGAATTGCTTCTCTCCAAAATACTTCTGGTAGATTTGTTTCATTTATCATTGTCCTTGTAGCTTCTTGAACAATCTTGTTTTTCATTTCACTCACTCCATTCTGCTATGGAGTTCTAGGAGCAGATAACAACATGTTTATACCATGATTCTCATAGAACACATTAAACTCATTAGAAGTAAACTCTCCTCCTCTGTCAGACTTCAAACATTTGATCTTCATATCCATTTCATTTTCAACCATTGCTTTAAATGCCTTGAAATTGTCTAGGACTTCTAATTTTTCTCTAAGAAAAGTAACCCAAGTCATTCTAGAATAATCATCAATGAATAACATAAAGTACCCGTCATCATAGAAACTCCTTGCTCTTGTAGGACCACAAATATTTGTATGAACCAACTCCAACAATCCGGTAGAAGATTTTTCTTCATCTTGTAAACTTCCTCTTGCTTGCATTCCACCTTGACACTCCTTGCAGATGATACTATTAGGTTTACTAATCTCTGGTAGATCTTTCATAGCTTGAGAAGAACTTATCCTTACCAGATTATCAAGATTGATGTGACACAATCTCCTATGCCAGAGCCAACTCTCACTAATCTGAGTCATAGAGCAATAAATGCCACTTTCTCTAAGATGGTAAAGGTTTCCTTCTATCCTCTTTCCAGCAGCTATCACAATTATGGACTTCTCTCTGATTTGAAAATCATCATCCTAAAATATAAGACTGTATCCTTTGCTACACAACTATCCAACACTCAAGAGATTTTTCCTTAAAATTTTAACATAAAGAACATCATCAGTATGATGTTTTCCATCGAGACTTATTGAACCTCTTTCACATATCTTAGCAATGCAATTATCTCCAAATATATTTGATTCTCCATAACATTTATCAAAATTAATAAACTTGCTTCTATCTCTAGTCATATGATTTGAGCAACTACTGTTAATAACCTAATGATTCTTTTCTTGAGAAGTATCCTCACTATCAGGACTTACCTCCAGATCTTTCTTGCATACATCCTTCAGGGTCAACACCACAAATGTCATCCTTTGAATTAGTGAACAAGTAGCCATTATTGTCAACTTTTTCCATGTTTCTTGTCCCATGTCCATTGTTTGGAGGCGAGACTCTATTTGGACAATTTCTTCAATTACCTTGTCCAATTCTGCACGGGTGTCCCTTCACAGCATTTTGCAGAAGAAGGAGACTTCTGAATCTTCATCAGAAGATTGAACTTCTTTGGTCATCAAATTGACCTGAGCTTGCTCTGGTGCTGATGCATATTCTTCAGACTCTGATTCTGTTTCTGGATCAGTACTGGATAATATGATATCCTCTGAGTCTGATGGGTAGTCATTGATGAATTCAAATCCATCATCTGCTACACCTGCTTCTCAGGTAGCACATACTTTACCTTTTCCCTTTTTCTTATTTTTGTCCGGACATTTATTTGCAAAATGATCTCCTTTGCAAATATAGCAGGTAGGTTTCCACTTCTTGGAACCCTTTTGCTTCTTATCTCTTTTTTTAAAATATCCTTTCTTACGAGGATATTTATTGTATTTTTTCTTTTCTTCTTGTAAGGCTTTTCTGACTTATCACAGTTATAACAAGAAGATTTGCCTTTCTCTGGAAACTGATTAGAAGGCATTATCTGGTAGCATATAGAAGAGGATAGTAAAGGTTGTACCTTTTTTATCTCCTTCTTTGTTTTTCCTTCTTCACAGATCTCTTCATTTATCTGTGTAAGAAATTGAACTAACTGAGGAAAGGTTAGTTCCTTCATTTCTATATTTTCTATCACCAGATTCTCTAAAACTTTCTTGTGATAGAATTCTCCTATCATAGTGCCAAAACTTTTCAGAAAAGTTGTGAACATAAAATCACGATTTTGTTCACAGCCAGATTGATAAAAGTTCTAATATTGAACCTCACAATATTTCTGGAAATATTTGAGATCTTTACATTTACCTTTGATGAACTTGTTGTAGGCCAACTTTTCTCTTGTGTCTATTCTTCCAACGAGCAGACGTGTCAACTGAGCACAGACTTGATCTATACCTCTACTTATTAGGCTTTCTCTGAAAGTGTCATCTAGTCTATCCCAGACACTTCTTGCAACACTTGTCATGGCATTGAGAGACTGCTTGATCACCTATGATTCATCAATAGTGGTATTAGTGGATAAATAATTAGTTATCCAGGCTCGCATGGCATCTATTCCTCTTGTATTTGCTACATCCAAGGTCGGAAAACAAACACAATTCACATTAGGTCTGGACTTAAACATTCTTGTGAAGCAAAGGAATGAAGGTAGAACATTTTATAGCTTAGTTCAGACCTAAATAAATCTTCACATGCTTCAACGCACTTCCACAATCCAAGAAGCACATCCACAAAGAGTGTTAGCACCCAAGTCGGCCAAACTTGTGCAAACACCAAGAATACTTAGGCACACGCTTCCAAGAACTCAATTATATCTTGCAGACCAAGCACAAGCCTTCAACATGAGCTGGAGAAATCCATGAACAACATGAAGTCACCTAGGAGCCAAGAAATCTAGCTACAATAAGTTTCAATTGAAGACAACAAATCTCACTTGAAGACAGATCACAAACTGCTCACAATCGACACTGCTAAGCTCTTCTACTCAATAACTTGCTTTTCGAAGTACCAAATCACAAATCCTTTGGAATGAAGATAGCTAAGGACCTTATAAACATATGTCTAGAACCGTACCACATGAAATCACTATGTGGAGAAATATGGAGAAAAATACTTTCTCCCAAACACCTCTGCACAATATAAAAACTCTATCAATTATAGTCTTCAAACTGGTGAACATAAATTCTATTGCATAGCAATTTGGACCACCAAATTATGGATTTAACATCTTCAAATACTTCTCTAAAACATATCCAAATTTCACACTCCGGTCTTCAATACATAAGAAATGCGGAGAAAAAACTCAGACAGTATCCTGTAAGCCAGAATACTTCACAACACTGTCTTCTGTATTTATCAATTTTTCTCAAAAGCACTTAGAAACCAAACATCAGGATCATATTCTTATCATCTTCAACACATCTACAAGGAATTTAAATCACCTTAACATAATAACTCAATCAATCAACAACTGCAACAATAAAAGATACAGTTGACACCAATGACAACACAAACATGTTGACATCAATGACAACATCGATTAGCACATACTTGCAACATCACTTGATTTCTCAAGGAGTGCCACAAGAAGGATGGAGATTATTTAAATGTTTTAGATCATATATAGTTGTGTTACATGCCTTCTCCAAGTTTCTATAGTCTTAAACCAAGCTTCTACAAGGCAATTTCATGTGTTAATGGACTGCTATAGAAAATGTGATAGAGACTATGTATTATGCTATAGGCCCTATGTGTTATACTTATTGCCACATGAACTATGTGTTTTAAAATGTAGTGTTTGGTGATAGGATGCAACATGACCTACTATAGATAGATAGTCACAGTGACTTATATGTTGGACTAATTAGATAACACAATTATTATTGTTGAAAGCAATAGAATCACTTATATTTGGATGTTGTAATCTTATGCAGATCTCCAATGTTAATTATTTCCCTTTTCCTAGCCAATTGTCTTTCTATTAATTGGGTGTGTTTTTTTTTTATCTTAGTGGCAATGTTGTGTTGATTTCCTTCATACAATTACTATTATTGCATCCTACAATATAGTTGATGTGTAGAGGTTTTCAACAATTTGTGGTAGACTTTTACATCCAGTAGCTGACTATATGATTGTCCTACTATTAGATGGCTCATTTATTTCCCTATCATGACTTCTTACATTCCTTTCTTTGTGGTGATTGATTTATTGCTCATTTGGGATGTTTTCCTATTTGCTATGAGATCATGACATTGATTCAAAACATTTCCTTGGTCATTGTTCAACCTTGATGGGACTATTTTATTTCTAGTTAGATGTTTTCTTCTAATTGGTAGTCAGTGTATGACATTTTCCATCTTGTTGGGCTTGCAAGCTCAATGGCCTAGAAAGGGTTTGAACCTTAGTGGATTTGTCAACATGCCATATTTTAAACCATCACACCATGCCCTTAACAACATGTAAATATGTATTATGAACACACACACACACACACATCAATGGTAACTGAGACGACTTTCCATGAAGATTCCCTCTGATAACCATGTCTCAATTGTAAATATTTGATTTACCGATATATTGAAAGGATAGGGGCGCTCTCCCCTCTACTTTATCAATGTGTGTTTTATAACATACATGTTTGTATATATACACACACACATATGTTATAACATACATGTATATGTGTGTGTAAATACACACACACACACACACACACACACACACACACACACACACATATATATATATATAGATAGATAGACACACACACGTGTGTGTGTGTGTAAAATTAATCTTAAAACTATTGGGGGCTATCTAGTTCTCAATAAAACCACAAAATATCAATTCTTACCAAATAATTCTATAAAAAGATGAAGTTGAATTTAAGATCTAATGGAAATTGGCATGCACACAAACACATACATATACATTTTCAAAACTTTGATGACATCAATAGATATATATGAATTCAACATTGAATTTAAGATCTAAGGGAAATTGGCACGTGCACGCGCACAGACACACACACACACATACACATATATTTTCAAAATTTTAATGAAATTGGTAGATATATATGAATTCAACACACACACACACCCACAGCCACACACATAATCTTTCATTTTTATATAAAATCTTAAAACTATTGGAGAGTTATTTAACACTCAATAAAACCATATGAAATCAATTCTTAACAAATAATTCCATAAAAAATAATATTGAATTTAGAAAACCACAAGAGATTAATTCTTAACAAATAACTCTATAAAAAGATGAGGTTAAATTCAAAATATAAGTACAATTGAGAAAATGATACAACTACGATAAAAAGGATGGACATCATCCAATAGCAAAGATGTTTCTTATCTTGTAGAAAACCAAAACCAAAACTTAAATTAAAATTGAAAGTGTTAGATTCAGGACAGACAACTGAGAGGGGGGGTGAATCAGTTGTCTAAAAAGTTCTTCCAATTAATCACTTAAATCCTTCTTGTAATTCAGTAGCATAATAATAAATCAATCATGGAAACATAATGCAACAATTCAAGAGCAGAAACACATTAACACATATGACACCAAGATTTTAATGTGGAAAACCTGATTAAGGGAAAAACCACGGGGTGACTAACTCAAGATTGTATTCTCTGTTAAAAGAATATGAAGAACAAAATGGCACATGCCAATTAGGGCTCACTACCCAAGCACACTGCTCACAAGAGGCCCGCTGCCTATAGGAGACACACTGTCTACAGAATAATAAATATTACATACTTCAACTGAATATCATCTTCACCATGCTTGAGTTAGTTCCATTTAAGCTCAATACTTGTGTTCTACCTTTCGCTCTGCTCCTCTCTACCACACTCTCATCTCCACCAAGATGCTTTTGAAATGACTTCACAACTTGTTATTTATACAAGACATTTGACTTTGGGATAATCATCCAAGTCAGCATACATTACAGAACAAATACATAAATAGAACATGACTAATTACAAAAAGACTTCACACAAATCAACACACTGTCGGGTACATAGATCTGAGACTTCAATCTTCTTTGAGGAACATGCCATGCTTCACAGATCATCTTCAAGATCATCCACAAGATGTGTAACTCATCTGGTCAGCCAGACTTAGGAAGAACATCATCATCCGGAAGTAATTCTTCAATTACGATCTCAATCTTCAATGCGGACCACCAACATGAATTAGACACAATCCAAAGACCTCCACAAGCTTGCCTAAATCACCAAGAACATCCATACTACTTCTGCTTACTGAAATATTTCTCTCCTTCATCCGGAACCTCAAGAACATAGTCTGTCATCACTGTCATATTAGAATAGATGCTTGCGGACCTCCAGACCATGAACCAATTGAGTTGTTAGTTCAAATTGACTTCCTAAACACTCCACCAAATCTGTAGAACAAGATTTTCATTTCCGGATCTCACCAGACCTATTTGTGTCACTCTGTCACCTCTGAACATCTGCCAAAACCAGTTTTACTCAAGTGGCCATAACTTCTTTAAATCTTCATGTGGATCTCTCAAATCTTTACTGGATCTTCTTAAGACACATATCAACAAACCCTTTGATGCGCATCCTCTGATCTTCATCTTAGCTAGGATCTTTATCTCACTGTCTTCATTGTTCTTCTCTATTCCTAATAGGATTTATTTTCTCAATATCCTCAGCATACAACTCATCCAATCCTCATCATTAATGCAACATGAGTATGTTGACATCAATGAAAACACTAGTTAGGCCCATACTTGCAACAATCTCCCCCTTTGTCATTGATGGCAGCATATGATGTGAAAAACTGTTTTAACCATCAAGACAAGAACTTTTCCTCACTGTCTAACATAACTCCCCCTATCAACAACAACCATTCACATGTCTTCTTTTCCTTTACTGCTCCCCCTTTGATAACCAACTACTTTTTGTTTTTCACATGTCTTCTCTCCCCCTTTGACATCAATGGCAAAGGGCACATACTTGCATCATTCAAAACCATACCAACTACTCCACCTGAGTAGCAGCTTTCCATCATCAATCCGAACCACAAGATATGACTGTGAGATCCACTAGACTAATGCACATTAGTGCACCTTAATTTAGAATTAGAGGGGTAATAACCCCTAACTTCTCCCTGAGACACTCCAAAGAGTCCTTAGGTAGATGTTTAGTAAAAATATCTACAATCTGATCCTTGGAAGGCACAAACTCCAATCTGAATTCATTCTTGTTCACTTGCTCTCTCAAAAAGTGAAACTTGATGGATATATGTTTTGTCTTTGAACGCAACACCAGATTTTTTGATATATTTATTGCACTTGAATTATCACAGAAGATTGTGATAGGTTCCTCATACTCCACTCTGATGTCTCTTCGCATTTTCTTCATCCACAATACTTGAGTACAACTACCTGCTACTACAATATATTCTACTTCTATAGTGGACAGAGCTATTGCCTCTTGTTTCTTGCTCAACCAAGAAACCAATCTTTTCCCCAAAAAGAATGCTCCACCACTAGTACTCTTCCAGTCATCCACATCTCCTACCCAATCCGCATCTGTATATGCATGAAGAGAGAAATCATGATCTCTAGGATACCATAAACCATACTCAACTGTCCCTTTTAGATATTTAAGAATCCTCTTGGTTGCCATGACATGAGATTCTCTGGGATTAGCTTGGAATCTATCAACACGACCAACAACATTCATAATGTCAGGTCTAGTTTGAGTGAGATACAATAATCCTCCAATCATTGACCTGTACTTTTTCTGATCAGCCTTAGGAGAGTCATCATTTTTGCTTAATTTACATCTGGTTGCCATGGGAGTACTCATTGGTTTTGAGTCTTCCATCCCAAATTTCTTCAATAATTCTTTCACATATTCATTTCTTTCTTTGAATGATTTGCAGACCCAAGAAGAAATTCATTTCCCCAAACATGGACATCTCAAATTCTTTCATTTGATTTGCAAAGGTTTTGCACATACTATCTCTTCCTCCAAAAATGATATCATCAACAATGATGTAGAGTGGCACAAGGGAAGCAACAACACA
This sequence comes from Cunninghamia lanceolata, assembly GCA_027924645.1. NCBI lineage: Eukaryota > Viridiplantae > Streptophyta > Pinopsida > Cupressales > Cupressaceae > Cunninghamia > Cunninghamia lanceolata. Next base: position 1,053,526 of record BSBN01000484.1, read on the forward strand.
ATGTTTACTATTCTCCTTTGCCCACTCACCCACTCACCTAGCCTTCAACCAACCAACCAACCAAAGGCACATTCAAGGGTATATGAAGGGTTTGATATCCTAGTGATGACTCAACCTTCAAGGCTTCTCCCACACCTTAAGACAGATCAATCAACACTTTCCATGCAGTTGGTTTGATCCCCAACTTCCCAAAACTCTCCTACCTCTACTTTGACTAGTAAAGCTACTAGCCCTCCAAACCTAGTTTTATCAACACAACTTGACAAAATCCCAAATGACCAGGCAAGTAAATGATGGTTTTAGATACCCTTTAAGGGACCCTATCAAACTTCCAAGTCTCCTATTCCAACTCTACTCCAGCAACTCAGAACACTCACTAGGTCTCTAGGCCTAATTGATCAGTTTAGGGCTAGGTTACAAAGTAAGTGATCAATTTTGGGTGCATAGATCAGAGATAGGAATTTGGAACACTCCTACCATGCCCAAACAACACAAAACCACCATCTATTCACTCACCCTATCAGGATTTTGTCTTCTACAACAGCAAATTGCATAAAATAGGCCAAATACATGGTAATACTTGACCTAGGGCATCACCTTAAAATTTGAAAACAACCTTTCCCCACCAAATGCTTTTGAAATCATATAGAGTACATCCCTAGCCTACATTTCACTAGTTTTCATGAATTTTCACTAGTGGGAATGCATTCTAGGGCCGGATTTATATGACAAACCCTAGAAAACAGGGTTTCTAGACTAGTTTTGAAAGAAAATTCAATAACTTTTGACTCCAACCACTTCAAGACCTCAAACTAGTTGCATTTGAACCCTGACTCAGTCTAGTTTTAGGAAAAGTACATTTACTCGCTTGGTCAATCCGTACAAGCTATACACACCAAGAAAAATAGGGAAAAAGTGACTATTTTTATTGTTTGAATGCCCAAAACTCCGTACCAGACCTGCTTTGCTGTACAGGAGTGAAATCATAATCATATCAATTGATCCAAGTCAGTGTGCAACTTCTCCAAATAGTTTCAACCATCCAAAATGGAGTTGCAACCGGTCAATGTGTCATTGACACTATTGACAACATTGGACACTATGGTATTTTTGCATTTACACAAGGATGGTGATTTGTTTTGCTTGTCCAATAGAATCAACCCACCATCATAATCCCTAAAACATGTTAAAACACAAAACTAACAAATAAACTCAAGAAATCATCCTTAGACCTACTAGGCACAACTAGGGTCCAAATGGACTAAGAGTGTCTTGAGGTTTATATGATTACCCCAAGCCTCTTGACCATACAAAAGGACCTTAGAATAATGGCTAAAAAGCCTTATTACCAAACATACATTGAACAAAACCAAAACTTATGAAAAATGCATCCAAATGCTTGAGGTGTCAAACTGCTCCTAAGTGCCCTGCACCATACACCCATTGTCAAATAGAACTCAAGTCTCTTGAGTTAGGAATGTTATCAAATGTGAAACCTGCCTTCTCAATGTCTACTTTGCTCATCCAAGTGGCATCCTCCTGAGGTTTATTGAGCCACTTCACCAAGTACTCATAGTATGTGTGCCTCCTAGTCTGTTTTGCAATCCTCTTATCCAAAATGCACTCAATATGATCAGGAGATGAAGGAATCAGTTCTTGGAGTGTCTGATCAGTTTGGTTTTCTTCATCAACAGTCTGAGGATCAGATCCTTTATAGGGATAAAGGTCTGAAACATTAAAAATTGGAGACGAAGCAATGCCATCTGGAAGTCTGATTTTATATGCATTTTCTCCACATTTCTTGAGCATTTCACAAGGCCCAATCTTCTTCATGAGTAGCTTGGTATGTTTACCTGTAGGGAGTCTCTCCTTCTTTAGATGGACCATGACCAAATCCCCTTCTTTAAACTGCAGATCCCTTCTCTTTCTGTCAGCAAACTGTTTATATTTTTGAGAAGTGGACTGCAATTTTTGTTGTACTTTTTCATGGACATCTTTCATCACTTGAAAGAAGTCTTCAGGCAAGGCATTGTTGTTTTCCAGTCCTCTAACCTCCCTAAGTTCCAAAATACCCCTTGGGTGAGTGCCATAAACAATTTGGAAAGGAGACAGGTCGGTGCTTCTATTGACAGTGTCATTGTATGAGAACTCTGCTTGTGCCAAAACTGAATCCCAACTAGCACCCTGCTCCTTTGTTAGGCATCTTAGGAGGTTGCCAAGTGACCTATTAATCACCTCAGTTTGACCATCAGACTAGGGATGATAGGATGATGATAATGACAAGTTTGCACCTAGTCTTTTCCAAAGTGTCCTCCAGAAGTGTCCTATGAACTTGGGGTCTCTGTCAGAGATTATGGACAAAGGTAAACCATGTAATCTGACTATTTCCTTGAAGAAAAGACCTGCTATGTGTGAGGCATCATGTGTGGTTTTACATGGGATGAAATGAGCCATTTTTGAGAACCTATCAACAACCACAAAAATGCTATCATGTCCATTCTTGGTCCTAGGCAAACCAAGTACAAAATCCATACTTATGGAATCCCAAGGCTTTGAAGGAATAGGTAGTGGAGTGTATAGACCTGCATTTGATGTATGCCCCTTGGCTCTTTGGTAGATTTGACAAGTTTCAACAAACTTCCTTACATCGGTTGGCAACTTTGGCCAAAAATAGTATCTCCTAACCAATTCTAGGGTCTTATCAATGCCAAAGTGGCCTGACATACTGCCAGAGTGCTTTTCCTTGATAATATTCTCTCTAACAAACCCTCTTGGGATACACAACATGCTACCCTTGAAAAGATATCTATCTTGTATCAAAAAATCAGAAAAATCGGTGTTATACCTTCCTGTCATGGCCTTCAAGATAGGTACGGTTCTTTGAAGTCTTCATCTGCTGCATACTAATCTTTGATGGCATGAATACCTGTACTTTCTAACTGAATAGTTTGCACAACAAGATTTCTCCTACTTAAGGCATCGGCTACCTTATTGGCCACTCCTTTCTTGTGTTTTATTGAGAAGGTGCATGCTTGGATGTACTCCATCCACTTGACATGTCTATGGTTTAACTTCTGCTACCTATTCAAGAAGCTCAATGCATGGTTATTAGTAAAAACTATAAATTCCTTAGGCAATAAATATTGTCTCCACTTCCTCAATGATTGGACCATTGCATATAATTCTAGATCATAGGTAGAGTAGTTCTATTTTGCCTCATTTAACTTCTCACTAAAGAAGGCTATAGGCCTCCCATCTTGACTTAGGACTCCCCCAACAACCCTCTTACTTGCATCACACTCTACCACAAAGACCTTGTCAAAATCAGGAAGAATAAGGACCGGTTGTTCTGATATTTTTTTCTTTAACAGTTCAAAGGCTTGATTGGCCTCATTTTTCCACACAAATACACATTTCTTGCCCCCTTTTATGGTGTCAACAAGTGGAGCACAAATACCACTAAACCCTCTAATGAACTTTCTATAAAAGCTACACAAACCATGGAAACTCCTTACCTTAGAGGCTGTTGTAGGTGTGGGCCAATTAAGAATGGCTTCCACCTTGCTTGGATCCATTTTTAGGCTGCCCTTAGAGATGACAAACCCCAAGAATATCAACTCTTCTTGTAGGAAGACACATTTGTCAAGGTTGATTCTCAACTTCTCCTCTTGAAGCCTCCTGAGCACTTGATGGATATGCCTTATGTGGTCTTCTTTGCTGTCACTAAAAACCAATATATCATCCAAATACACAACAATAAATTTGTTAAGGAAAGGTTTTAGCACCTCATTCATCAATCTCATGAAGGTGCTTGGTGCATTTGATAAGCCAAAAGGCATGACAAGCCATTCAAATAGTCCTTCATTGGTTTTGAAGGCAGTTTTCCACTCATCCCCCTCCCTTATCCTGATTTAGTGATAACCACTTTTTAGATCTATCTTGGTAAAATACTTAGCCCTACTCAAGCAATCTATTAGGTCTTCTATTCTAGGCATTGGAAATCTATACCTGATAGTAATCTTGTTGATGGCCCTGGAATCAGTGCATAGTCTCCATGTACCTTCCTTCTTGGGTGCAAGTACTGCACATGGACTAATACTCCTCCTTATAAGTCCTCTATCCAACAAGTCTTGGAATTGTCTTGCCACTTCTACATTTTGCTCTGGAGTCAGCTTGTAGGCTGCTTGGTTTGGTAGGGTGGATCCAGGGATGAGATCAATGCAATGACTAATCTCCCTCTTTGGTGGAAGGGCATCCTTACTCTCATCGGCTATCACATCATGGAACCTTTCTAATAGTTCTTCCACTTCCTTGGGTCCAATCCTCCTAAGAGGTTGGTGCACTTTGACCTTCTTGGGATTTACATCCTTGGGCTTGATGACTACTGCAAAACATGGCACTTTCTCTTCCTTGAGGTTAGCCAAAAATTCTTTTTCACCTACCAACATAACTGAACTAGAAATGATCTTCTCTTTGCAATCATCAATCAAAGGAGCCATTGTGAACTTTTCACCATTTTTGGACAAATGAATCACATTTTGCTTACCATCATGTTGGGCACTTGTGTCATGTGCCAAGGCCTTCCAAGAAGAAGGTGGCATGCATCCATATCCACTATCTCACAAAGAATCCTATCATGATATTCACCTATCTTGAATTCAACCCAACATTGCTCTTTCACCACAATTTGTTGTTCCTTGGTTAGCCAAAAGACTCTATAGGGGTTAGGATGGGGTATCCTTTCCAATCCTAACTTAGTCACCATTTCATTAGAAGCCAAATTTTCAAAAGAACCTGAATCAACTATTACCTTGCAAACTTTTCCTTTCACCTTGCAAGTGGTTCTGAACAAGTTGTTCCTTTGGGGCTGCTCCTTGGTGGCTGGCATGATGAGGGACCTGTTAAACATGATGCATTCTCCACTCTCTAGTGCTGTAGACTTGGAAGAGGTTGTTTGATAACTTGTGGTGCTTTGACAGTCCTCTTCTTGAAGGAGTTGTACCCTTCTATCTTTCTGATTTGCAGCAGTGTTTCCCATCTTCTCCGGGCACCTAAAGGACTGATCTCCTATCTGATTGCAAGAGAAACACCTTCCAGTGAACACATTGGGACCCCTACCCCCACTTCTTCCTCTGCCATTACCTCTCCCTCTAAATTGACCCTTATCAGCACTGTTTCTGTCAGCCTGTCCTTGGCTGCCTTCTTGTGATCTGCCTTCTTGGTACCTAGGAAAGTTGTCTCTGTTTTTGAAATCTGCCCCTGCCTCTAAAATTTAGATACTACTTGAATCACCTTTTCTCCTTTGTTTGTCCTCAATCCTCAATGCCATTTGAAAACACTTGTGGACTGTCTCCAGGTTAAAGAGGGTTAATTCATCTTGAATGGAGAACTTAAGGCCATTGAGATACCTTGCAAGCTTCTATTTTTCATTCTCAGGCATCTTGGCTTTCAATGTCACCTTGTGAAACTCCTCTATGTAGGTGCTCACGTCCATGTCCTTTTGTCTCAAGTTGTGCAACTTCTTGTGCAAGTTCACTTCATAATCCTCAGGGACAAATTGCTTCTTGATTTCAAGTACCATCTTCCTCCATGTAGAGATAGGGTTCCTATCATCCTCTATCCTCTCATTTTGAATGAAGTTCCACCAACTTAAGGCTGGCCCTTTCATTCTTGATTTGGCAATCCTCACTTTCTGATTTTCTGCCACTTCTTCACATTCAAAATGGTTCTCCATTGCCTCTATCCAATCAAGGCACTCCTCTGGATTCATCTTACTAGGAAACATAGGTAAGTCCACCTTAGTGTCCTTCCTACTCAACTTTCCAAGTGCATCTAGGAATTGTCTTTCTGACATGCCTCCTTGTGGCTCTTCCATAGGCACTCCTTCTTCTTTATCTTGATCCTCTTCATCTGAATCCAAGATGACCTCTGGCTTCTTCTTCTTATCCTTGTCCTTCTTCAACTTCTCTATCTCAGCCTCCATCCTTTTGTTCTTGGCTGCTTGCTCTCTTACTATCTTTACCAATTCGGCATTTGTCACCTTTGAAGGGATTTCCTCCTCTTCTTCTCTATATCCCATCTCTTTGATGGCTCTAATACCACCTGATGCAGAGTGGCACAAGGGAAGCAACAACACAATGTTTACTATTCTCCTTTGCCCACTCACCCACTCACCTAGCCTTCAACCAACCAACCAAAGGCACATTCAAGGGTATATGAAGGGTTTGATATCCTGGTGACGACTCAACCTTCAAGGCTTCTCCCACACCTTAAGACAGATCAATCAACACTTTCCATGCAGTTGGTTTGATCCCTAACTTCCCAAAACTCTCCTACCTCTACTTTGACTAGTAAAGCTACTAGCCCTCCAAACCTAGTTTTCTCAACATAACTTGACAAAATCCCAAATGACTAGGCAGGTAAATGATGGTTTTAGATACCCTTTAAGGGAACCTATCAAACTTCCAAGTCTCCTGTTCCAACTCTACTCTAGCAACTTAGAACACTCACTAGGTCTCTAGGCCTAATTGATCAGTTTAGGACTAGGTTACAAAGTAAGTGATCAATTTTGGGTGCATAGATCAGGGACAGGAATTTGGAACACTCCTACCATGCCCAAACAACACAAAACCACCATCTATTCACTCACCCTATCAGGATTTTGTCTTCTACAACAGCAAATTGCATAAAATAGGCCAAATACATGGTAATACTTGACCTAGGGCATCACCTTAAAATTTCAAAACAACCTTTCCCTACCAAATGCTTTTGGAATCTTATAGAGTACATCCCTAGCCTGCATTTCACCAGTTTTCATGAATTTTCACTGGTGGGAATGCATTCTAGGGTCGGATTTATATGACAAACCCTAGAAAATAGGGTTTCTAGACCAGTTTTGAAAGAAAATTCAATAACTTTTGACTCCGACCACTTCAAGACCTCAAACTAGTTGCATTTGAACCCTGACTTAGTCTAGTTTTAGGAAAAGTACATTTTCTCGCGTAGCCAATCCATACAAGCTGTACACAGCAAGAGAAATAGGGAAAAAGTGACTATTTTTATTGTTTGAATGCCCAAAACTCTGTACCAGACCTCCTCTGCCATACAGGAGTGAAATAACAATCATATCAACCAATCCAAGTTGGTGTGCAACTTCTCCAAATAGTTTCAACCATCCAAAATGGAGTTGCAACCGGTCAATGTGTCATTGACACTATTGACAACATTGGACACTAAGGTATTTTTGCATTTACACAAGGATGGCGATTTGTTTTGCTTGTCCAATGGAATAAACCCACCATCATACTCCCTAAAACATGTTAAAACACAAAACTAACAAATAAACTCAAGAAATCATCCTTAGACCTACTAGGCACAACTAGGGTCCAGATGGACTAAGAGTGTCTTGAGGTTTATATGATTACCCCAAGCCTCTTGACCATATATAAGGACCTTACAATAATGGCTAAACAGCCTTATTACCAAACATACATTGAACAAAACCAAAACTTATGAAAAATGCATCCAAATGCTTAAGGTGTCAAACTGCTCCTAGGTGCCCTACACCAAACAAGCACTTCAACAATTAAGATATTTTCATGATCAATTTTGAATTATAAATTACTATCAGCAGTACCTTTATTGAAACCAATCTTCAAAAGATGCTTATCCAGTCTTTCATACCAGGCTTTTGGGGCTTGTTTGAGTCCATACATTGCTTTCTTCAACTTGCAGACCATATCACCATGATCAGACAATTGAAATCCATCTGGTTGCTCAATGTATACTTCTTCCAAGTCACCATTCAGGAAGGTAGACTTGACATCCATCTGATATACTTTTAAATCCTTGAAGGCAGCAAAAGCAAGAAATAATCTGACTGCTTCAATTCTTGCCACCAGAGCAACAGTTTCTTCAAAATCAACTCCTTCTACTTGACAGTAACCCTTACAGACCAATCTGGCTTTGTTTCTGACTACTTCACCATCTTAATTCAGTTTATTCCAGAAGACCCATTTGGTTCCAATCACATTCTTGTTTCTAGGTCTGGGAACAAGATCCCAAGTGTGATTTTTCTCAATTTGCATTAGCTCTTTGATGGAGAGCTACCAACGGAAATATGCGAAAGGGTTGTCAATCACTTGCTAACATACATTTACCTTTGTATGTTTACCCATCAGCGAGATCAAATTCATCGGTCGACCAAACCCCTCTCGCACCAAGTCCTATTTCACATCGACGTGTCTCCGACACTTCTATCGGCAATACTTCCTCTATCGGATCCTCTGATATATTTCACTCCGATGGTTCCTGTCACCCCGATGCATTCAAACCTATACATACACCCTTTGACTTACCATGTCGGTTCCTCATACCACTCCTACTGGTCGATATTTTTATCAAAGAAACCTATATGTTTCAACATACAAGTGCTATATGCAATCAGGACATACAAACGACAACCTCCTACTGCCGGTTTCCTTGACCTTTGCTGCCGGTAGCTTTCTGCATCTTAACCCGATGTATCTGCGGAATGTATATTTCAATATACATTCAAAAACATACAATTCGAAACATGCATCCACTGAATATACTTTTGGAATATGCCTTCAAGGAAAGTTAATCGCTAACTTCTTTATATATGAACCCAATGTATGTTTCGACATACAACCACAATATGCAAACCTAAAGATGCATTCCTCCCGCATGTAGACGAATCAACCTTTTGACCGACGTTGACCACCCTGCATGTATCCAAAGCTTTCTCTCTCCTTTGTATGCTGATGGACTTGTACATTTACAATGTACATTTGCTACATGCAATCACGATAGACAACTGCTATATAGAAAGGAACGTGCGATAATGATATACACAGGAAATATACCTTCATACAATTGCAATATACACAGGAATTGTATATCTGATATGTTTTAGCCTTGTATATTCATAACATGCATTTTCAACATGTTTCCACACCTGATATTCTTTGCGATATATACACAAAAGGTATATCCCACATACAAAAGTGATATACACACAATTTGTATATCTATTGAAACCACGCAGATTTTCACAGTTTTGACCTGCTTTATGCTTAGTGATTGCACAAAACTATCTCTTCCGTAAACATACAGACTTTTGCACTTTGGTAACATAGCATATGAAGATGCTAGGGCTTATCTAAGCATGTTGTAACCGATCCTACGAACATGGAATGAACAAACAAAAAATGCAAAACAAGAACATAAACTAATATATACAACCATTCCACCAATTACGAAGTAATCCAACCGGTGGAATGGGCTAAGAACCCATTTCGACTCTAAAGTAGAAAATTGATTACATAGTGAATTCAAAAACTAGAAAGATAACACAAATAGGATCTTCTTATTACTTTCAGAAATTCATACAGATATCTGATTTCATAGTTGCATAACTTAATTTCACAACTACTGCTCTATCTAACATCTGCTCTTCATATATCTAATCAATAAGATCTAGGCTATTTATCCACTTACTATGAGTAGTACTGACTTGGTTCCCAGCGGCTGGGAAATATCAACCAACTAACAAACTCTTAACAAACTAACAACCTTGTCATGATAGATCAACAAGTGTCCTAGGGACTTGCACAGAAACCTAGATGCAAACTACTATAACATGTACTGGTCAAACAAACCTTATTACATTAAATAAAAATATGCCTAAGACATATCGAGACTTTAATCTTCTCCCTTAGGTGTATAATTGACTTGTTGAAGGGGTGCCCCTGCACCACTCTTCCTCCATTGCTTTAGTCCAGCTTTCATCATTGCATGCTTCATTCACTGTCTTTGGTTCAATCTTTGAAATCAAACAATACTCTTCTGAGTCTTGAGCAATCTTTCTTCTTGTTTGAACACCTTTTCTTTTATCACCTATGATATGATCTTCAGAGTGATTCAATCTTACATACCTGGGAATTTTGGGAATTTCTTGCACTTTTGTTTCTTGAATAGGTTCATTCAAACTTATCTCTTCTTCCTGATTCACCAGATCAGTCTAGATTTGAATTTTAGAAGCGGCTTGGACTTCTTGCACCAAAACATCATTATGATCATCTTCATCATATTCATAAAACCTTGAGGGTTTTTCAATACCTTCATCAACCTTCACATTTGTACTTTCTATAATCTTTCTCAATCTCTTGTTATAACATCGATATGCTTTGCTTTTAGTAGAATAACCCAAGAATATTCCTTCGTCACTTCTATCATCAAATTTGCTAAGATCTTCATCTCTTTTAATGTAATATTTGCTACCAAAGACTCTGAAATAGTTCATAGTGGGAGTGATGCCAAACCAGAGTTCATAAGGGGTCTTACCAGTATTGCTTCTAATTTGTACTCGATTCAGAGTATAGACAGCAGTGCTTACAGCTTCTCTCTAGTAGATCTGAGGAACATTTGCTTCCATCATCATGGTTCTAGATGCTTCCTGGATGGTCCGGTTCTTTCTCTCCACTACTCCATTCTGTTGTGGAGTCCTTGGAGCAGACAACTGTCTTTTTATCCCATGTTTCTCACAGAAATCTATGAACTTATTGGATGTGAATTCTCCACCTCTATCAGACCTAAGACATTTTATGTTTAATCCGGTTTCATTCTCTACCATAGCTTTGAATATTTTAAATTTCTCAAGAGCCTCAGATTTCTCTTTCAGAAAAGTCACCCACATCATTCGGGAGTGATCATCAATTAATAACATGAAGTATCTATCACCTTGCAAACTTTTGATTCTTGCCAGACCACATAGATCAGTATGAACTAAGTCCAATAATCTGGTAGAAGACTATTCCTTACTTTTGAATGAGACTATGCTTTGCTTATCCAACTGACATTCTTTGCACAAACTATTAGTAGGTTTCACCAGTCTTGGAAGATCTCTTACAGCCTGAGTGTTGCTTATCTTGATGATATTATCAAAATTCACATCACACATTCTCCTATGCCACAACCAACTCTGATCAATTTGAACAAACAAACAACTTTTACCAGTACCAACCAAATGGAAGATATTACCTTTTGTTTGAGTACTGTATGCAATCTCTGTTCTGAAACTTTCAAAGATCTTACATTTTCCATTTTTGAATCGTAGATCATAGGCTTTTTCCACCAACTGTCCAACACTGAGAAGATTGTGCTTCAGACCTTCAACATACAGTACATTATTGGTTTTGTTCTTTCCATCAAAAGAAATAGTTCCTCTACCTTTGATCTTGCCAGCAGAATTATCACCAAATTTTACAATTCCTCCTTCATATCTTTCCAAATCTATGAACTTATTTTTATCACCTGTCATATGGTGGGAGCATCCACTGTCAATGACCCAGTCATCCTTTTTTTTCAACGTGGGTAGCCAGAGCTCTTTCAACCATTTTATGATTGGCAGATTCAGAGGGCATTGGATCTTCTTCCTTGATGGCAATAAACACCCAGTCACTTCTAGATTTGTTTCCTATCTTTGATTCATCATCTGTTACTCCTTCATCATCATCTTCATGAACATAGTAACATTTCTTTTGGAATCTTGATTTGTTTGGATTTGCTCTTGAAAATCTTTTCGAACACCTTGAGGCAAAATGACCAATCTAATTGCATTTAAAACATTTAAAGGGCAATTTTCCTTCATACTTACCGAATCCTCTTGGCAATCTTTTTGCAATAAGGGCTTCAAGTTGAGCAGCTTCTGCTTCATCTTCTTCCAGATCTTTTCTTTCTTTTTCATACCATGAAAGTTTCTTTGAAGAGTTCTCTCCTGGATCAACCTTTTTTTTTCCTTTTACAGAGGCACTAGCTTTGAAAGCAGATTCAGTCTTTGGGGGTGCATCTGCAAACTCAGCCAATTCAAATGTAGCTAATTTACCAACTAGTTGATCTCTTGTGATATTTGAAAAAGATCTAAATTCTTCAATAGCAGCAACCTTGTATTTGTAAGAAGCAGGTAGGGATCTGAGAACTTTGGCAACAATCTCATCTTCATCCAAGACTCCACCAGCACATCTAATGCCACAAGCAAGCTCATTTACTCTTGGCATAAATGTAGTGATATTTTCATCTTCACTCATCTTCAGGTTTTCAAATTTTCCTTTCAGACTCTATAGCTTGGCACATTTAACATACTTGTCTCCTTCATGCAGAAGTTCCCATTTTTCCCAAATCTCATATGCAGTTTTTAGATCTACAACATTTGTCAGCTCTGAATCAGATAAGGCAATTAGTAGAGCTTCTTTAGCCTGAAGATTATTTTCAGCATCTTTAATTTCATCTACAGTTCTTGGACCATTTTATGGAGGAACATATTTCTTTGTAGCCATGATCCAATATTGCATTCCCATACATTGCAAGTGACATTCCATGCGACTTTTCCAAAGAGTGAAATTGGTTCCATCAAACCTCAGACTATCCTTCTTGTAGGACGACATCCTAGATCTCCTCAAGTGGTTAAGCTCCTTTTAGAGGAACTTAGCTCTGATACCAATTGTTAGATTCAGGACAGACAACTGAGAGGGGGGGTGAATCAGTTGTCTAAAACTTTCTTCCAATTAATCACTTAAATCCTTCTTGTAATTCAGCAGCATAATAATAAATCAATCATGGAAACATAATGCAACAATTCAAGAGCAGAAACACATTAACACATATGACACCAAGATTTTAACATGGAAAACCCAGTTAAGGGAAAAACCACGGGGTGACTAACCCAAGATTGTATTCTCTATTAAAAGAATATGAAGAACAAAATGACACATGCCAATTAGGGCTCACTGCTTGAGCACATTGCTCACAAGAGGCCCATTGCCTACAGGAGACACACTGTCTACAGAATAATAAATATTACATACTTGAACTGAAGAATAGCATCTTCACCATGCTTGAGTTAGTTCCATTTAAGCTCAATACTTTTGTTCTGCCTTTCGCTTTGCTCCTCTCTACCACACTCTCATCTCCGCCAAGATGCTTTTGAAATGACTTCACAACTTCTTATTTATACAAGACATTTGACTTTGGGATAATCATCCAAGTTGACATACATTACAAAGCAAATACATAAATACAACATGACTAATTACAAAAAGACTTCACATGGATCAACACATTGTCGGTTACACAGATTTGAGACTTCAATCTTCTTTGAGGAACACACCATGCTTCACAGATCATCTTCAAGATCATTCGCAAGATGTGTAACTCATCCGGTCGGCCAGACTTAGGAAGAACATCATCATCCAGAAGTAATTCTTCAATTACGAGGTCAATCTTCAATGTGGACCGCCAACATGAACTCGACACAATCCAAAGACCTCCACAAGCTTGTCTAAATCACCAAGAACATCCATACTACTTCTGCTTACTGAAATCTTTCTCTCCTTCATCTGAAACCTCAAGAACACAGTCTGTCATCACTGCCATATTAGAATAGATGCTTGCAGACTTCTAGACCACGAACCAATTGAGTTTTTAGTTCAAATTGACTTCCTAAACACTCCAACAAATTCGTAGAACAAGATATTTCATTTCTGAATCTCACTGGACCTATTTGTGTCACTCTGTCACCTCTAAACATCTGCCAGAACCAGTTTTACTCAAGTGGCCATAACTTCTTCAAATCTTCATGCGGACCTCTCAAATCTTTACTGGATCAGCTTAAGACACATCAACAAACCCTTTGATGAGCATCCTCTGATCTTCAACTTAGCTGGGATCTTTACCTCACTGTCTTCATTATTCTTCTTTGTTGCTGATAGGACTAATTTTCTCAATATCCTTAGCATACAACTCATCCAATCCTCATCATTAATGCAACAGGAGTATGTTGATATCAATGACAACATCGGTTAGGCCCATACTTGCAACATAAAGTTTAATTTCAATTGATTACATACTTATAATCTCACTTTGGCGCCTAATGAAGACTCATACTTATAATCTCACTCTAGTGCCTAATGAATACTCATACTTATAATCTCATTTTGATGCCCAATGAAGACTCATACTTATAATCTCACTCTGCCCCCAATAAAGAGTCATACTTGTAACTGTTAGAATCTGAAAAGATGAATAACCGATAAAACTAGTGCAAACGAATAGATATTAAACTGTGAAAGAAAATGATACAATACCAAAATAACAACATAGAGTTAGTCTCCATGAGAGTAATGCAAATACTCCAGAAACATTATGACGATGCAAAAGCAAAAGATGCAAAATACAAGCTAGGTAGCATGTTTATATAGAAAAGGGAGAGGGTGGAGGTGGCAATACCAACCACTAGGAAGCAGCCATCTATCAGTCTAAAAATAGAAAAGTATCTTCCCAAGATAGCTAATGGGTGCTCCCTTGTAGGATGGTGACACCTCATAACCCACTCACTTAATTAAACATGTTTTATGAACCTAAGAAAGATTAATAAAAGGTGCACGAAAAACCTAGGAATATAGGAAAATAAATATCCCAACTAGGAAATAAAAACCTACACTAACACCCCCCCTTAAGTGCAGCTTAGGTGGGTAAAAAGATGGGTCCCGTCAAATCAAGCCTGATGAGGTACCCATGTATATAAAAATCCCCCTCAAAGAGAAGAAGCCCCTCCAGAAAAGAGAGAATAGCCCACCCAAATATAGAGAGAAGAGACCCCCAGAGTAGAGAGAGTTAGGACTTCGAGTGAGAGAGGATGAAATCCCCCTAGAAGATGAAGCCTCTCGCACCCCCAACAAAGATTAAAAATGAAGGAACTTGCTCTCAGTGAAGGGTTTGGTGAAGTTATCAACAACCTACTTGGAAGTCAAACAATAGCAAAGGTCGATGATGTGGTCATGGATGAGGTCCCGGATGTAGTGCATGTGGACCTCAATGTATTGGTCTGCTGATGATGGACCAAATTCTGTGAGATATGAATGGCACCCTAGTTGTCACAAAATATGATGGACGGTTGTCTGATCTGGACACCAAACTCAATGAGAAGATTCTGAAGCCAAATGGCCTCAATGGCGGCATTCACATCCCGTTGATACTTGGCCTCAGTAGAAGATAGAGCAATAGTAGATTACTTCTTGCTCCACCAACAAATAGGACCTGAACCAAGTGAGAAGCTATAAAATGAAGCAGACTTGTGATCTTGAGAATCGCCTACCCAATCTGAATCTATGTAGCCCACCAAGTCAAGATGAATGCCCGTTGCATAGTGAATCCCAAAATTGTGAGTACCCTGAATGTAGTGAAGTATTTTCTTGGCTGCTTTCCAGTGCAGCTCATGGGGCTCCTACATGAATCGAGAAACCATGCCTACAGCATATGAAATGTTGGGTCTCATATGAGTCAGATAAATGAGACTCCCAACAAGCTATCGATACAAAGTGCCATCAACAAATGGTGAAGAACATTGAGCCTCAAGTTTGACTCCAAAAAGAAAGGGAGTTGGAGTAGGCTTATAGTCAGTCATATGAAACCGCACGAGAGCAAATCTAGAGCATACTTGGTGATGGGTCTAGTTATTAGCCAGTTTTCTTATGGTTTTATGCAAGTTCAAAGACATTCTCAGACATTATCTTACACATATTTCTACATTATGCTATCTCTTATGTTCATTTAATGCAAACCTAAACCTGATTATTAAGTATATGGAAATATGGTTATAATATGATGGATATTGCATGATTATGTGTGGGAATGTATGGATTATAAAGGATATTTGTGCTTGATTATGGTTGTTAGTATTGTGTGCATGTTTTATGAACTAACTCTTGCAATTGAAGAAGATGGACTATAGCCCGCAACAACTGTAAGACATAGCCCGCAGCCAAAGAGTTCCCAGATAGTAGAGCGGGGGAGGTTCCAAAATAAACTAAGCGTAGCAACTACAACATGGAGGCACTTGATGAAGATAATTACTCATCGTGATGACAATTAATAAAGATGATTGAAAGAAAAGAATTATATTGCAGATAGGAGTCTAACGTGACTAATTCAACTAGTCCACATTCCAGTTTTGTTGCAGCAGGAGTCTCAATTTCATTTGGACTCTTCTTTCTTTCTTTTTCAGTTATTAGTTATTTGGCATTTATCACACTCATGTATGTAGAGAGTAGTGATTTATTATTTCAGTTAAGAGACCTTGTTCCAATAAACTCCCCCGTGCCTATATGTATGGCTCGGTGGTTGAGGTAGTTTAAGTTTTCAAGTTTTGAAGTAGATTGTTGAATCATAGATATAGTTACTAGATCTTTTCCAAGTTAGTCACACAGATAATGTTTATTTTTTTGATGATGAATGCATGAATAAAATCTGCCAGTAGAATCTTATGTGATAATGTAAGGATTGTGCAATGAATGAATTGGAATTAGTATGATTGTGTCAATCTAAGAAACTAGATTTGAGGTAGATCAGTGGAGACAGTCACTTGAGCAAGGGCCAGTCAAGGTATTTGTCCCTCACTTCATTTCATGTATGTTTACTTTTGTTATAATAGTCAATTCATAAATGTGCATTAAATTCTTCAAGATATTCTAGTTTGCTTCACCTTGTTGTACTCCGGAGTGTATGGTGTATGTTTAGATTATTAGTATTAAGTTAACCTTTAAGCATTCTTTCCTTGACAGAAAATAGTTACAATGTTTTATTGTATGCACTTGTAGCAGTAGTACCAGCATTACTTTCCTTACTGTTCTACAGTTTTGAGATATCCTAGCAAGTGTAACACCGTATTAGGATGAGTTAGGTAGTTTGAATCTTTGAAAGCACATACAGTGCCAGTGCCATCACAAACTTACTAGCCCTGGTCGATAATTCAATGAAAGTCTTTCCAAAGGTCCAAGTGGATTGTTCAGTTAGGTTTTTCCTCTGAATTGTGTGATTGCCACCAAGTTTACTAGACATAGTAAAGACACTACATTTTTGGCATCATTATCGAGGATGGTGCTACTTTTAGAGATCAATTCCTATTATTTCCAAGCTTTCCTAGTTTAAACATTTTAATTTTAGAGAATAGGATACTTAGGTTTCATCTCGTCAATACCAGAACATTTCACTAACATTGTGTAGGAGTCGTTGCTATACAAGTTCATACCTATTGTATGCGGAGGTAGAGAGACACTTTGGGAAGGTTTTTCCCATCAACCCAACAAGCTAGAGCATATATTGGTGACTACAATGATTAGAGTGAGGGTATTACTAAAGAAGAATTTTCCCTCTCATCAACATCTAATATAGAGAGGACCTTCCAAACAATGGCTGATGCAGTGGATGATCCACCAGAACATGTGACTTTTGAATTTCCAATTACCAACCAAGAGAGGGTTGCTTCTTTGAAGAATATACCTCCTTCAAAATTGTTAGTCTTCTATGGTTTGGTGACTAAGGATCCAGATACATTCTTTCTTGAGTTTGATGTCCTATGTAGAAGCTATGACTACACAATTGATCCTCATAGGCTCAATCTATTTCTTGCTACTTTGAAGGATGCTGCTTTGAGATGGTTTATGGGACTGGGCAAAGATGCTATTCTAGTTTGGGACACAATGAAAACAAAATTCTTGGAGAAATACCAAGATTATTGTAGAGGAATTGATAGAAGAAGAGATGACATTTTTAGGATGACTCAAAAAGAGGATGAACCATTAGAAGATTATGTAGAAAGTTTCCAATTCTGCTTAAAGAAAAACTCACAGAATCGAGACTCTCGGATGAATCCCTAAATCTTGTATTTTTGAGAGGAGTCAATGATGACTACATGGATGCCGTTAATCTTATTGGGGCAAGAGATGTGTCTCAATTACCCTTTGATGATATCTGCAAAGTTTGCAGAAACTACTCAAGGTCCTTTACCAAGAAGATAAAGGGAGAAAGAACATCTACCATTGGCAAGACATCTAATTCAGTTTCAAGGGTGGAGTTGAGCAACCTACTAACCAACATGAAACAAGATATTATAAGTCACCTAGCTACTCAGTTGGACACTCTACATTTGAAGAAGCAGGAAGAGGCTGAAGCAATACTCACTGAATACTGCCCCAACTGTAGACAAAGGAAACCCAATTGCAAGTGTAAAAGGGTGGTCAGTATTACATAAGACAAAATAGAGGAACCACATTTTCAACCATTTGAAAGTGAAGATGGGAAGTTGTTATATGTTGCACAAAGAAAGCCATGGCAACCAAGACAAGGCATGCCACAAGACCCTCTAAGTTTTAATGCATTATTTCCAATTGGTAATCATAGTTTCTATGGTTGGAACTCCTAGCCTTGGCCAAATACCCAAAACCAATGGCAAAAGCCTCAAAAATGGAAAAACCCTTAGCAAAACTGGAACCAGTAGCAACTAAATGTATGGCCACAACAAAATTTCCAAGGTACCAATTACAATCCTTAATGGCCAGTACAACAAAGTCAATGGCAGCCACAATGCCAAAAAGGACAGCAGTGGCAAAACTAAAATATGAATTACTCATAACCTTTGCTGCCTTCTCAGCCACAATAGCAGGATATTATGCCCAATCCATCAAACCCAACATCTCAGCCACTAAGAGCACCACAACTGCCTACCCAGTCTCTACCTAACCCCAATAACAAGTCTGTCCAACAGACATACACTAACGAGGCTATTCAATACCCAACTTATGGAGTAGAGGTGAGTGGTGTCCACCTCAGGTTAGGGAAAAAATTAGTTGGGCCCTCATCCCCTCAAATCACTGAGATGGTGGATGAAGAGCCCATAGTTGAAGCTTTAGACAATTCACCTCTAGAGCCTGAGTCAAATTCGGTCAATCTAACTATCTCAATTTTAGAGCATCCTTTCCTTGAGCATTTAGCCATCGCAAAACATCATACCCAAGATAAGACAAATCTATTGGGTCAACTTAAGAATGTTAGTATCAAAATTCCCCTCATTCAAGATATCAAGGATATCCCAATTTATACCAAAATAGTAAGGACCTTTGCCTTAAAAGGCCAGGGAGCAAAAGGAAGGATCCTCAGATAGTCCATGTCTTAGGGAACCTTGCTGATATTATTCTAGGGAATATACCCTAGTAGTCCAGTAGTGGATGTTAAGATAAATAGGAACCTCATCAAAAATACCTTGTTGACTTAGGCGCAGCCATTAATGTCATGGATAGGGAAACAATGTAGTTACTTCAGCTACCTAACCTCAATCCTACACCAATTGTTTTACAGTTGGCAGATAGGTCCATAGTAAAACCTAAAGGGATCATTGAAGACATAGTCATAGCATTAGAATCATGGGAGTATCCTATAGATTTTATAGTCTTGCAGCCAAAGGTTAACCTTGCAAGATATCCACTTATCTTAGGCAAACCAGGGTTAGCAACAACTAATGCATTCATAGGTTGTAGGTCTAGGAACATGATAATATCAAATGGATCTATAACAAAGAAATTGGTCTTCTATCCTCTAGCCCAACCTCATGAAAATCTAGAGCAAGTTATATAGCCTACCCTAGAAGAAGAAGACAACTATTCCCTGCAAACTCTCGTGACCATTGAACATAGCCCCCTATTGGAAAACCAAGATGAGGATGACTTAATTGACCACACTATATAGAATAACTACGGTAGGGATCCGCAACAACAAGATTGTCTGGCATGCTTGCAAGATCCACTGTAGAACATTATCCCTACAAATTCCTCAGAAGAAATATCCCAACTTTTCCACTCTTTACTGCCACAAGAGTGTGTTCCCAACATCAGTGGATATGATCTTTCATCTGTGCAATTAGCTTCCAAAACATTGGAAATCATGCCATGTAAAATGTTGAATGTTAACAATGCCCTAACTGAAGAACAACAGAATTCCCTAAACACTGTGTTGTAGGCACATGCATCAGCCTTTGCATGGGATTACAATGACATGAAGGGAATTGATCTAGACTTGTGCATGCATAGGATCTACATAAATGATGGTTTCGAGCCAATTAGACAGCCTCAAAGGAGAATGAACCCTGCCTTGCGAGAAATAGTTAAAACTGAGCTACAAAAATTACTTGATGCAGGCTTCATCTACCCTATTTTTGATAGCCAATGGGTGTCACCTTTAGTCATTGTCCCTAAGAAAGGAGGCAAATGGAGAGTATGTGTGGACTATATGGAGCTAAACACAACCAATAGAAAGGATCATTTTCCACTGCCTTTCATTGACCAAGTACTTGATTCCCTAGTAGGTAAAAAGTACTTCTCCTTCTTAGATGGATTTAGTGGCTATAACTAGATAATGATAGCTCCAAAGAACTAGGATAAGACTACATTTACATGCCCTTGGGGTATTTATGCTTATTTTCTTCTTCCCTTTGGTTTATGTAATTCCCTAGCCACTTTCTAGAGGGCAGTGCTAAGTATTTTCTCAGATTATGCTCATGATTCCATGGAGATCTATATGGACGACTTCACCACCTATGAAGAAACATATGAAATAGCACTCAATAATCTGGAGAAATTTCTAAAAAGATGTCAAGAACACAATCTATCATTGAGTCATGAGAAATGTTTTATGATGATGACTCAAGGGATTGTTCTAGGACATTTTATATCAAGTGAAGGAATTCAAGTGGATCCCCATAAAATTTAGATCATTTCTACACTTCGTATGCCACAGAAACAAAAAGATGTCAGGAGATTTCTAGGTAATGTAGGCTATTATAGGAGATTCATTTAGGACTTCAACAAAATTGCAACACCTTTGTTTACTATGCTCACAAAAGACATAAAACTTGACTGGACCACATAATGTCAACACTCTTTTTGAGACACTTAAGAGAGCTTTGACTCAAGCAATTGTCTTGAGAGGACCAAACTGGACATTACCTTTCCACATACACACTAATGCTTTTGATTTTTCTATAGGAGCTGTATTGGGACAAAAGGAAGGTAATAAGGAGTATGTTATCTATTATATCAGCAAGAACTTACAAGGAGCATAACTTAACTACACTGTCATAGAGAAAGAGATGTTAGAAGTTGTCTATGCCATTAACAAGTTTAGGCATTACATAACTGGTTATCCAATCTTTATCCACACAGATCTGTTTAGTATGAAAAAGAGGGGTTTGTTAATTTCAAGGGTTTATGTTAGATCCTCCTTTCACACCAACATTCAAGGACATTCAACCAAGTAGAAAACTCTACTACAGATCTCATGTCACTTGGAACAGAGGGGAAAATTAGAATTGTGTGAATTTGTTGTTCAATTGAATCTAATTATGCTCAAAACCCTAATTTTGTAAAATCGTAAACAAACAGACAAATCACAAAAAATGATCACACTCAAAGATATCAATTGACAATCAAATACATACCAGATTTTGAAGTTTGGTGTATGAAAAAGTTAGGGACTAATGAGGGGGTGAATTAGTCCAATGTACCTATTTCTGTCAGGATCTCTGAAGAATATCTGCAACATAATTCTGCTATCATAGAGATTTCACCACATCAAAATCCAGAGGACTAATGAGCAAGCGCCCTAGTCCAAGCCCTAATTTTCTTCTTTTCTCTACACTTCGGACAATCTGTAATACCTCCCTGCAAATCCACTTCTTTCGCTTCCAAAACCTATAACCTGCAATCACAGAAAAGTGGGTTGGGGGTTGTGGTGTTTAGAGGCTTGCCTCTGTCAAGTCCTGGAGAGACATTCAAGTCTTCTGAACACCGTTGTCAGATAAAGAGTGTGTATCCTTGTGGGATAGAGGCAAAAATTAATTGATAAATGATTGAAAACACAAATGAATGTCACCCGATGGTGTAGCCCACATGAACATGAAGATCCTTCACATCATGAGAAGATGAAGCCAAATCTACATAATAAACACAATAACAAAACAATACTGCTCTGCAATAATGAATACTTTGAAACCTCTCAAATCATAAGTATGCCAAAAGCTCATAATCATCTTCTAGTTTACAAATGAATGCTTAAACATGCTTATATATGCAACTAAACAACTTCCCACCAATAAATTCATAATTCAAACTTGAAGTGTCAGCATAGGACCTAATAATGGTCACATAACTGACACATTAAAATAGGTCTTGACCCAAAATGGGGCAAGACTAGGGCGCGGGTGCCCAAGTCCTCCCCCCTATTCCAAGAAGGAATCATCATAAGTACATCCCCTAGGTACCATTTACCATAAAACTCAGGGGTTTCTTCATCAGAAGTCATCATGAACATGCAAGATGATCTAAATGCATTCTAAAGGACCCAGGAGCTAAACATGGGAGATAAAATGCCCTAGGGAGACATTTTCTGATGTACCATTTAGCCCCCACTTTAATGTATGCATAAACATGACGCCCATACATTCATTAAAGTACGGTCAACAAACACAGCAAACACACCAAGCACATGGAGCTAATGCATATTCAAAGATTGAGAACTATTTCTAGCCCCTAGTCTCAGGTAGACATTAGAGAAGACACACCACAGACACACCAAACACAATGAAGACAGTAACAGGCATGCAAAATATGGAGAAGATAGTAATAATCATGCAAGACATGGAGAAGACAGCATTGAAGACACACAAAACACTGTGAATACAATGATTATTTCTTTTTTTTTTTCCTTTTCATTTTTCCCATATGAATGCAAATGCAAGTACAAGGAAAGTAAACACACAAGCCATAATGTAGGAGGGACTCATCACCACAAGTCTTTAGACTGCATATGGGGTAACATAAACACAATACAAATCTTAGAATGTAGGAGGGACTCATCGCCACCAGTCTTTAGATTATACTTGAGAATAGACATGCCATACAAATCCCAAAGCATGGGAGGGACTCATCACCACCAGTATTTAGACTATGCTTGGGAACAAACATGCCATACAAAACCCAAGTGTAGGAGGGACTCATTGCCACCAGTCTTTAGACTACAATAGAGGGAAAACACATGGAAAACACAGAGAAAACATGGCAAACAAGGCAATGGAATAAACCTATTGCTAGGTTTGCTACCATCTCAAGCACATTACAGGCACACATCAATGATTGGGCTTCGCCACAACAATCACTGAAGACACGCTTAAGGGTTAGGATAGTCTCAGATCTGCTCCCTGCCTACTCGGAGGACTTTTTGAAAATGACAAGATTGTGCAATCTCCTCAAGAAGTACGCCATCCCTGCCTTCCATAGAAGGGCTTAAAATAAAAGGATATGCATGATATCCCACCTTCACAGAGGGCTTAATGATTGCAATATAGAAATAGAGATGTGCACATGCGTGGAGATATAACATCCCACCTCCGCAGAGGGATTACAAATACACTTTGTTAGTATCAAAATCATCAGACAGCTTACCTTTATATGCCCCCAACTTAAGGTGGTTGATATTGTGTACCGATATCAAGCACGTTAAGGTAGGAAGAAAATACACAAGGGAACAAGAGCTCTTGCAAAGCCCATGCCCCCATATGTGACATATACTTTATGATCGCCAAATGTTCCCACAAACACATTCCTGCAAGAAAAGAGGTTAGAAATCTTTCCATAAGACAACAACCATATCACATGATCAAAAGCAATACATGCAAAATCATCCACATCAAAAAGCCAAGGTTACACTATGGATTTGAAAACTGAGTATAACTGTGGGGCTATACTATAAGATCTCAGAATTAAATGTAAATGAGGCGGATTCAAAAATAAACAAAGTGCACAGAGCAGCTGTATTGTTATAGTTTGTTAGTGTGATAAGACAACATCAAAATATCACACGGATTGATTCTACTAGCCAAGCGTCGGATAATATATATCAACCCCATCGTCATGTATGGACTAGGTCCATTTTTGCTTACTCGTTGAAGGGACACTTGGTCCTTATCAGTCTTATTTGTTTGTCATCATCTGCCCGCTAGGTAGAACCACTAGAGGAAGGTAAACAACAAATTAAGAGAGGATAAATAAGTGTCTTAGGGACAATCACGTAGGAGGGTGCCCCCAAGTCACCAACTACAACACTATGTGGATGTCAGACACAACACACAACAATGAAAATAGAGGAGAAGCAATATAGAAGAATGATGATACAGATAGAAGGTCACAACAGAGGCAGTCTCCTGGTATCCTTGACCTTAAAAGAGAGTCAATGGTCATCCTGGGAGGCCTAAACAACACATAATAGGGGAAACACAACATGGAGATAAAGGGTTAGAAATACTTACCTGCAAGGACCACTGAGCTAGTGGCCATCATGTATCTTGATCTTTACTTTAATGGTTAAAACTTTATCTCTTCTCTCTTCCACATTTTCATGAGCTTGTGGGGTTATCCTTGTAGGAAAGGTATCTATTAATGATGGTAGAGAGGGAATATCATAGTTTTCTATGTTTTTTAAATGGGGTGATGTAGGAGTTTTTATAATACCCATTCCAATTGAGTGAGGTTGTTGAGGAACTTGAAAAGTGCCCATTTCAGTCCATATATAGGGTTTTGGAATACCTTGGTTGTGAGGAATAGTTTGTTCTTCAATATTGTGTGAGTTTTCATTGTTGTCCAAGGTATGTGTGGTTTCAAGTAAACGTGCATGATCTATTTCTTTGTTTAAGATGTAGTTAAGAAGTGCTTGAACATCAGTTGGTAAATTTTTAGTTTCAATAGGTTGAAGTAAATGTTCACAAAGGGAATATGCATCATCCAATGCTTCATCCTGGCTAGAGAGAGTGGGAAGGGGTGGAAGAGTAGTGTTAAGGAATGTGTTAATGATGTCTTCTTCTTGTGCCAAAATATCTTCACCAAGTGGGGTTATGTTGGGACAAGTCTCTTTATTAGATGAATCACCCAAGGCTATATCGGTCTCATAGGTCTCGGCAAGAATGTCCATTATGTCATCATGAAATGAAGGGATAGAGGGAATGGTGTTTTCACTAGTAATCTCCCCATGGTTATGTTCAGAAATGATAGTAGTGAGATTTTCCAAGGTTGAAGACAAAACACCCACGATAGTGAGAAAGCTTTCAAAATAGGCTATTGTTTGAAGGATATCACATGTAGTACTTACGGACATGTCAATACCATAGATGTATGCTATTCGGTGCAAGACTTAAGGACGCTTATCAGTGAATTTGCAAAAGTTATCAAAATTCATAACGTACTCAAATAAATCTTCCAAAGATGAATGATGAGAAGAATCCATAGTATATGAATGCAAAACTATGTATGAATATGACCTAAAAATGCTTGATTTTTCAATTTTTTCAATGCAAATGAGTGAAAGAAGAGGTGTTGTGAAGAATTTAAAGAGTGGAAGAAAATAATATGCCTAATAAAGGTCCAATGATGTAGAAAAATCTTTCACAACATGCCTATAGTGCAGATCTAGAGTGATGACAAGTCAAAACCTAGTGAAAATACACCTAAAATATGCAATTTTTCACCAATTTTCAATGTAAATGCCTAATAGAAAGGGTGTTGTAAGTAATTTGAGGAGGGGAAGTAGATTATAACCCTGATATCAGTCAAATAATGCAGCAAAATCTTTCACAACACACCTTTGATGCAATTCTAGAGAGACGATAAGGCCAAATCTAGTGAAAATGAAAGGTTTCCAAACCCTAGACATGAAATTTTGCAAGAAAAACACTATAATGCAACACTAAAATTAGAAATCAGGCCTAAATGAGTGTTTAAAATGGTAGTAAAATCTAAAACAAGATTTTAACCACAAACACTAGCTAATGCATAAACTAGGTTATATGAAAAATGCATAATTTCAAGCAATTTTTAACAATTTAATCATGAAAATGTAATGTAAATGAAATGAATGATGAATTTATGTAATTTAAATTAGATATTATGAAAATAACAAAAATTAAATGAAATTAAATGCCAACTAATTCAAATTATTTGAAAATGGAAGCTAAAAATGCCAATTTTTTTCAAATTTTTCAAATTTTTCTTTTTCTTTTTTGTAATTTTTCAAATGCAATAAGATGAAAATCAAATGAATGAATGAAATGATTTCAAGTCTGAAGTATAACACTCAACAAGGTGAAAAAATCCTTAAAACATGGGTTCACCAAAATATTTTGTGGGAAAAAGAGGGGTTTGGTAATTTCAAGGGTTTATGTTAGATCCTCCTTTCACACCAACATTCAAGAACATTTGACCAAGTAGAGAACTCTACTACAGATCTCTTGTCACTTAGAATAGAGGGAAAATTTGGAATTATGTGATTTTTTTGTTCAATTAAATCTGATTATGCTCAAAACCCTAATTTCGTAAAATCGTAAACAAATAGACAAATCACGAAAAATGATCGCACACAGAGATATCAAATGACAATCAAATACATACCAGATTTTGAAGTTCAGTGTACGAAAAAGTTAGGGACTAATGAGCGGGTGAATTAGTCCAATGTACCTATTTCTGTCGGGATCTCTGAAGAATGTCTGCAACACAATTCTACTATCACAAAGTTTTCACCACATCGAAATCCAGAGGACTAATGAGCAGGTGCCCTAGTCTAAGCCCTAATTTTCTTCTTTGCTTTGTACTTTCGATAGTGTGTAATGCCTCCCTTTAACTCCACTTCTTCCACTTTTGAAACCTGTAACCTGCAATCATAGAAAAGTGGGTTGGGGGTTGTGGTGTTTAGAGGCTTGCCTTGGTCAAGCCCTGGAGAGACATTCAAGTCTTTCGAACACCGTTATCAGATAAAGAGTGCGTATCTCTGTGGGATAGAGGCAAAAACCAATTGATAAATGATTGAAAACACAAATGAATGTCACCTCAATGGTGTAGCTCGCATGAACATGAAGATCCTTCACATCATGAGAAGATGAAGCCACATCTGCATAACAAACACAATAACAAAACAATATTGCTTTGCAACAATGAATACTTTGAAAGCTCTCAAATCATAAGTATGCCAATAGCTCATAATCATCTTCTAGTTTACAAATGAATGCCTAAACATGCTTATATATGCAACTAAACAACTTCCCGCCAAGAAATTCATAATTCAAACTTGAGATGTCGTCATAGGACCTAATAACGGTCACATAACCAACACATGAAAATAGGTCCTGACCCAAAATAGGGAAAGACTAGGGCATGGGTTCCCAAGTCCTCCCCCTATTTCAGGTAGAAATTATCATAAGTACATCCCCTAGGTCCCATTTTCCATGAAACTCAGGGGTTTCTTCACCGAAAGTCATCATTAAAATGCAAGATGATCTAAATGCATTCTAAAGGACTTGGGAGCTAAACATAGGAGGGAAAATGCCCTAGGGAGATATTTTTTGACATAAAAAGATCATACTACAATCAGGTACTTAATGAACAAACCTGTGGTTGGAGGTAGACCAGTCAGATGGTTGCTCTTACTATAGGAGTTTGATATAACAATAGTGGATAAGCCTAGGAAAGCTAATGTGGTGGCAGATTTTTGGTCTAGATTGCCTACACAATTAGAAGAAGGTGTTGTAGATGACTCTTTTCCAGATGAGCATTTGTTTTCTCTCAATGTACACACACCATGGTTTTTTGATATTGCAAATTACTTAGTGGCAGGGCAGATACCATCACATTTCTCTCTTAGAGAAAAGAGATAGCTAGTGCATAAAAGCTTTCCATACTCTTGGGTTGCTGGTTATCTATTCTACACTAGTCCAGATCATATTATGAGGAGATGTATAAGAGAAGATGAGGTCTTTGACATCCTAAAAGCTTGCCATGATGAGCCCTGTGGATGTCACTTTGTAGCCAAAAGGACAACATTTAAAGTCTTAACAACAGGTTACTATTGGCCAACTCTTCATAAGGATTCAATCAAGTATACAAGAAGTTGTGATAGATGTTAGAGAATGGGTAGACCAACAAGGATAGATGAGATGCCTTTACAACCATAGATTGCACTAGCACCATTTGACAAATGGGGGCTAGACTTCATTGGCCCAATTTCACCAACATCCAATAACAAGGAATATATGTTGGTTTGCACAGATTATCTGACAAAGTGGGTTGAAGTCAAAGCATTACAGTTTGCAAGAGATGGAAATGTAGCTAAGTTTCTGTATGAAGACATCTTTACTAGATATGGAGTACCTAGAGAAATTCTCACTGATCAAGGTCCCCAGTTCACTTCTGAACTCATTTCTACATTGGTTAAAGAGTATGAAATCAGACATGAAAATTCAACACCTTATCACCCCCAAGCCAATGGGTAGGTGGAGGTTACAAATAGAGAGATTGAAAACATTCTAACCAAAATAGTGCAAATTTATAGAAAAGACTGGGCAGCCAGATTACAAGAAGCAGTGTGGGCATACATGACAAGATGGAAAACAACTACAAACTTTACACCTTACGAACTAGTGTATGGAAAAACTACAGTTCTGCCAATTGAATTTGAATATAAGACACTAAGGACAACAATAGAACTTGATAGAAGAACGGAAGGAGAGGCTACATATTCTGAATGGGCTAGATGAAATTAGAATGGAGGCTATCTATCACACAGATAGTTCAAAAATAGAGGACTAAATGGCATGATCAGTTTATCAAGACAAACGAATTCCATGTGGGTGACTAGGCTTTATTGTATGATTCCAAATACAAATATTATAAGGGCAAGCTACAATCTAGATGGTTAGGGCCCCTATGAAATACAACAGGTATTTCCCAATGGAGCAGTTAAATTGTAGACCATAGATGCAATTAGATTCTCATTGCTAGTTAATGGTCACAGGTTGAAGTTATACACAAAGCCAGCAAAACGAGAAGATTTTCTTCTTTCTCTAATACATTGTTGTGGTCCAAGCACTAATTCTGATACTGACATAAACTCAACAGAAGACACTACCAGTTCTCACAGTGACTCAACAGATGAGCTACACAGCTCACCTCCTAAGGTCACTCAGGTATAATTCCTTAACCTTCTTACGTGCACACACAACACCGGTGCCACAATCTTCATGGAGATAGTTTCACTATGCCATAGGGACTTGTAGCAGGCAACAAAATAAAATCTATCATAATTCACTTTGGGACCTATTGATGAAGGTACATGCAATAACTATCTATAAGAACATTCAAATTTCACACCGAGTTAATTGCACTCCCTCAACATTTACTCCACTTTTCTAATGCATGCAACCGCCATCCGTCCTATCGCTGCATGCAAGCTTGCTCAACTTGTTCACATGCACCAACATGTCATTCACTCCATCTCCCATAATAATGATTTCACATCTAATCAAATTCATGTTGTGGACACATTTCACAAAGCTACACTCGCACAGAGTTCCATTCACTTCACCTCAACAGGTGCGCATACTAACTTTCCATTATTAACACAGATTTTTAATACATTCTATATGTGCTCACATTTAATTCAACATAATTCTCATTATTAATCTTATTTCCATATTCTTGAAATCATTACCCTCCATCTCGTACAAGTATTGAAGTGAGGTCACTTCCAGATTTTAGTTGGGGGGAGCTAGTATATGTTCAAGACAAAATTTTTGTTTGTCACCAAAATCCACCAAAACACAGATAGATACAACCTTTTTGTTAGATTCAGAATAGACAACTGAGAGGGGGGGTGAATCAGTTGTCCAAAACTTTTTTTACAATTAATTACTTAAATCCTTCTTGTAATTTAGTAGCATAATAATAAATCAATCATGGAAACATAATGCAACAATTCATGAGTAGAAACATATTAACACATATGACACCAAGATTTTAACATGGAAAACCCGGTTAAGGGAAAAACCATGGGGTGACTAACCCAAGATTGTATTCTTTGTTAAAAGAATAAGGACAAATGGCACATGCCAATTAGGGCTCACTGTTTGAGCATACTGCTCACAAGAGGCCCACTACCTACAGGAGACACACTGCCTACAGAATAATAAATATTACATACTTGAACTGAAGAATAACATCTTCACCATGCTTGAGTCAGTTCCATTTAAGCTCAATACTTTTTCTTTGCCTTTCGCTCTGCTCCTCTCTACCACACACTCATCTCCACCAAGATGTGTTTGAAATGACTTCACAACCTCTTATTTATACAAGACATTTGACTTTGGGATAATCATCCAAATCGGCATACATTACAGAGCAAATACATGACTTTAATTACAAAAAGACTTCACGCAGATCAACACGTTAGCCACATAGATTTGAGACTTCAATCTTCCTTTAGGAACACGCCATTCTTCACAGAACATCTTCAAGATCATCTACAGGATGTGTAACTCATCCAGTCAGCCAGACTTAGGAAGAACATCATTATCCAGAAGTAATTCTTCAATTACGAGCTCAATCTTCACTGCGAACCACCAACATAAA
The DNA here is from genome assembly GCA_027924645.1 of Cunninghamia lanceolata. Lineage (NCBI taxonomy): Eukaryota > Viridiplantae > Streptophyta > Pinopsida > Cupressales > Cupressaceae > Cunninghamia > Cunninghamia lanceolata. The sequence goes on from BSBN01000484.1 coordinate 1,083,873, forward strand.
TTGGACACAATCCAAAGACTTCCACAAGCTTTCTTGAATCACCAAGAGCATCTACACTGCTTCTGCTTACTGAGATCTTTCTCTCCTTCATCTGGAACCTCAAGAACACAGTCTGTCATCACTATCATAATGGAATAGATGCTTGCGGACCTCCAGACCACAAACCAATTGAGTTGTCAATTCACATTGACTTCCTAAACACTCCACCAAATCCACAGAACAAGATATTGCATTTCCAGATCTCACCGGACCTATCTGTGTCACTCTGTCACCTCTGAACATCTGCTAGAACCAGTTTTGCTCAATTGGCCATAACTCCTTCAGATCTTCATGCGGACCTCTCAACTCTTTACTGGATCATCTTAAGATGCATATCTACAAACCCTTTGATGCGCATCCTCTGATCTTCATCTTAGATGAGATTTTCACCTTACTGTCTTTACTATTCTTCTCTATTCCTGATAGGACTAATTTTCTCAATATCCTCAGCATAAAACTTATCCAATCCTTATCATCAATGCAACAGGAGTATGTTGACATCAATGACAACACCGGTTAGTCCCATACTTGCAACAATCTCCTCCTTTGTCATTGATGGCAACATATGATGTGAAAAACATTTTTAACCATCAAGACAAGAACTTCTCCTCACTGACTAACATAACAACTATTCACATGTCTTCTCTTCCTTTACTGCTCCCCCTTTGATCAAAAACCACTTTTTGTTTTTCACATGTCTTCTCTCCCCCTTTGACATCAATGGAAAAGGGTACATACTTGCATCATTTCAGAATCATACCAGCTGCTCTCCCTGAGTAGCAGCTTCCCATCATCAATCCAGACCACAAGATATGACTGTGAGATCCACCAGACTGATGCACATCAGTGCACCTTAATTTAGAACCGAAGGGGTAATAACCCCTAACTTCTCCCTGAGATAGTCAAAAGAGTCCTTAGGTGGAGGTTTAGTAAAAATATCTGCAATTTGATCCTTGGAAGGCACAAACTCCAATCTGACTTCATTCTTGTTAACCTACTCTCTTAGAAAATGAAACTTGATGGATATATTTTTTGTCTTTGAATGCAACCCAGGATTTTTTGATATATTTATTGCACTTGAATTATCACAGAAGATTGTGATAGGTTCATCATACTCCACTCTGATATCTCTTAGCATTTGCTTCATCCACAATACTTGAGTGCAACTACCTGCTGCTGCAATATATTCTACTTCTGCAGTGGACAGAGATATTACCTCTTATTTCTTACTTAGCCAAGAAACCAATCTTTTCCCTAGAAAGAATGCTCCACCACTGGTACTCTTTTGGTCATCCACATCACCTGCCCAATCCGCATCTATATATGCATGAAATGAGAAATCATGATCTCTAGGATACCATAAACCATACTCAATTGTCCCTTTTAGATATCTAAGAATCCTCTTGATTGCCATGACATGAGATTCTCTAGGATCAGCTTGGAATCTAGCAACAAGACCAACAACATTCATAATGTCAGGTCTAGTTTGAGTAAGATACAATAGTCCTCCAATCATTGACCTATACTTTTCTGATCAACCTTAGGAGAGTCATCATCTTTGCACAATTTAGATCTGGTTGCCATGGGAGTACTCATTGGTTTTGAGTCTTCCATCCCAAATTATTCAACAATTCTTTCACATATTTGGTCTATGAAATGAAGATTCCTTTCTTTGTTTGAGTGATTTGCAAACCCAAGAAGAAATTCATTTCCCCAAACATGGACATCTTAAATTCACTTTTCATTTGATTTGCAAAAGTTTTGTACATACTCTCTCTTCCTCCAAAAATGATATCATCAATAAATACTTCAACAATTAAGATGTTTTCATGATCAATTTTGAAGTACAAGTTACTGTCAATAGTACCTTTGTTGAAACCAATCTTCAAAAGATGCTTATCCAACCTTTCATACTAGGCTCTTGGTGCTTGCTTGAGTCCATACAGTGCTTTCTTCAACTTGCAGACCGTATCATCATGATTAGACAATTGGAATCCATCTGGTTGCTCAATGTATACTTCTTCTTCCAAGTCACCATTCAGGAAGGCAGACTTGACATCCATCTGATATACTTTTAAATCCTTGAAGGTAGCAAAGGAAAGAAATAATTTGACTACTTCAATTCTTGCCACTGGAGCAAAAGTTTCTTCAAAATCAACTCCTTCTACTTGAGAGTAACCCTTGCAGACCAATCTGGCTTTGTTTCTGACTACTTCACCATCTTCATTCAATTTATTCCAGAAGACCCATTTGGTTCCTATCACATTCTTATTTTTAGGTCTGGGAACAAGATCCCAAGTGTGATTTTTCTCAATTTGCATCATCTCTTCCTTCATTGCTTTAGTCTAGTTTTCATCATTGCATGCTACATTCAGTTTTTGGTTCAATCTTTTAAATCAGACAATACTCTTTTGAATCTTGAGCAATCTTTCTTCTTGTTTGAACACCTTTTCTTTTATCACCTATGATTTGATCTTCAGAGTGATTTAGTCTTACATACCTGGGAACTTTGGGAATTTCTTGCACTTTTATTTCTTGAACAGGTTCATTCAAACTTATGCCTTCTTCATGATTCATCGGATCAGTCTGGATCTGAATTTCAGAAGGGGTTGCGACTCCTTGGACCAGAAAATCATTCTAATCATCTTCATTATATTCATAAAACCTTGAGGGTTTTTCAATACCTTCATCAACCTTCACATTTGTACTTTCTATAATCTTTCTCAATCTCTTGTTATAACATCGATATGCTTTGCTTTGAGTGGAATAACCCAAGAATATTCCTTCATCACTTCTAGCATCAAATTTGCCTAGATCTTCATCTCTTTTAATGTAACATTTGCTACCAAAGACTCTGAAATACTTCACAGTGGGAGTGATGCCAAACCAAAGTTGATAAGGAGTCTTACCGGTATTTCTTCTGATTTGTACTCGATTGAGAGTATAGACTGTAGTGCTTACAGCTTCTCTCCAATAGATCTAAGGAACATTTGCTTCCATCATCATGGTGCTAGATGCTTCTTGGATGGTCTGGTTCTTTCTCTCCACTACTCCATTCTGCTGTGGAGTCCTCGGAGCAGACAACTGTCTTTTTATCCCATGTTTCTCACAGAAATGTATGAACTCACCGGATGTGAATTCTCCACCTCTATCAGACCTCAGACATTTTATGTTCAATCTAATTTCATTCTCTACCATAGCCTTGAATATTTTGAATTTCTCAAGAGCCTTAGATTTCTCTTTCAAAAAAGTCACCCACATCATCCGGGAGTGGTCATCAATTAATAACATGAAGTATCTATCACCTTGCACACTCCTGATTCTTGCCGGACCACATAGATCAGTATGAACTAAGTCCAATAATCCAGTAGAAGATTGTTCCTTACTTTTGAATGAGACTTTTCTTTGTTTACCCAATTGACATTCTTTGCACAAACTATTAGTAGGTTTCACCAATCTTGGAAGATCTCTTACAGCCTGAGTGTTGCTTATCTTGATGATATTATCAAAATTTACATGACACATTCTCTTATGCCACAACCAACCCTGATCAATTTGAACAAATAAACAACTTTTGCCAGTACCAACCAAGTGGAAGATATTACCTTTTGTTTGAGTATCGGATGTAATCTCTGTTCTGGAACTTTTAAAGATCTTATATTTTCTATTTTTGAATTTGAGATCATAACCTTTGTCCACCAATTGTCCAACACTGAGAAGATTGTGCTTCAGACCTTCAGCATACAGTACATTACCAGTTTTGTTCTTTCCATCAAAAGAAATAGTTCCTCTACCTCTGATCTTGCCAACAGAATTATCACCAAATTTTAGAACTCCCCCTTCATATCTTTCTAAATCTATGAACTTATTTTTATCACCTGTCATATGGTGGGAGCATCCACTGTTAATGACCCAATCATCTTTTTCTTCAACTTGGGCAACCAGAGCTCTTTCTACCATTTTATGATTGACAGATTCATAGGGGATTGGATCTTCTTCCTTGATGGCAATAAACACCCTGTCACTTAGGGATTTGTTTCCTGTCTTTGATTCATCACCTGTTACTCCATCATCATCATCTTCATGAACATAGTAACATTTCTTTTGGAATCTTGATCTGTTTGGATTTGGTCTTGAAAATATTTCCGGACACCTTGAGGCAAAGTGACCAATCTTATTGTAGTTATAACATTTAAAAGGCAATTTCCCTTCATACTTACTGGATCCTCTTAGCAGTCTTTTTGCAATAAGAGCTTCAAGTTGAGCACTTTCTGCTTCATCTTCTTCCAAATATTTTCTTGCCTTTTCATACCATGATAGTTTTGAAGAGTTCTCTCCTAGATCAAACTTTTGTTTTCCTTTTACAGAGGCACTAGCTTTGAATGCAGATTCAGTCTTGGGGGGTGCATCTCCAAACTTGGCCAATTCAAATGCAGCCAATTTACCAACCAATTGATCTCTTGTGATATTTGAAAAAGACCTGAATTCTTCAATAGCAGCAACCTTGTACTTGTAAGAATCAGGAAGGGATCTAATAACTTTAGCAACAATCTCATCTTCATCCAAGATTCCACTAGCAGATCTAATGCCATAAACAAGCTCATTTACTCTTGGCATAAATGTAGTGATATTTTCATCTTCTCTCATCTTCAGGTTTTTGAATTTTCCTTTCAGACTCTGTAGCTTGGCACATTTAACATACTTGTCTCCTTGATGCAGAAGTTCTAGTTTTTGCCAAATCTCATATGTAGTTTTTAGATCAATAACATTTGTTAGCTCAGAATCAGATAAGGCACTTAGTAGAGCTTCTTTAGTCTGAAGATTGTTTTCAGCATCTCTGATTTCATCTACGGTACTCGGACCATTCTGTGGAGGAACATACTTCTTTGAAGCCATGACCCAATATTGCATTCCCATACATTGCAGATGACATTCCATGAGACTTTTCCAAAGAGTAAAATTGGTTCCATCAAACCTCAGACTATCTTTCTTGTTGGATGACATCCTGGATCTCCTCAAGCGGTTAAGCTCTTTTAGAGGAACTTGGCTCTGATACCAATTGTTAGATTCAGAATAGACAACTGAGAGGGGGGGTGAATCAGTTGTCTAAAACTTTTTTTTGAATTAATTACTTAAATCCTTCTTGTAATTCAGTAGCATAATAATAAATCAATCATGGAAACATAATGAAACAATTCATGAGCAAAAACACATTAACACATATGACACCAAGATTTTAACGTGGAAAACCCAGTTAAGGGAAAAACCACGGGGTGACTAACCCAAGATTGTATTCTCTGTTAAAAGAATAAGAAGAATAAATGGCACATGCCAATTAGGGCTCACTTCCTGAGCACACTGCTCACAAGAGGTCCACTACCTACAGGAGACACATTGTCTACAGAATAATAAATATTACATACTTGAACTAAAGAATAGCATCTTCACCATGCTTGAGTCAGTTCAATTTAAGCTCAATACTTCTGCTCTACCTTTCATTCTGCTCCTCTCTACCACACACTCATCTCCACCAAGATGCGTTTGAAATGACTTCACAACCTCTTATTTATACAAGACATTTGACTTTGGGATAATCATCCAAGTTGGCATACATTACAGAGAAAATACATGACTAATTACAAAAAGACTTCACATGGATCAACACGCTATCGGCCACACAGATCTGAGACTTCAATCTTCCTTTAGGAACATGTCATTCTTCACAGAACATCTTCAAGATCATCCGCAGGATGTGTAACTCATCTGGTCAGCCAAACTTAGGAAGAACATCATTATCTGGAAGTAATTCTTCAATTACAAGCTCAATCTTCAATGCGGACCACCAACACGAACTGGACACAATCCAAAGACTTTCACAAGCTTGCCTGAATCACCAAGAGTATCTACACTGCTTCTGCTTACTGAGATCTTTCTCTCCTTCATCTGGAACCTTAGGAACACAGTCTGTCATCACTGTTATATTGGAATAGATGCTTGTAGACCTCCAAACCATGAACCAATTGAGTTGTCAATTCACATTGACTTCCTAAACACTCCACCAAATCCGCAGAACAAAATATTGTATTTCCGGATCTCACCGGACATATCTGTGTCACTCTGTCACCTCTGAACATCTGCTAGAACCAGTTTTTCTCAAGTGGCCATAACTCCTTCAGATCTTCATGCAGACCTCTCAACTCTTTACTAGATCATCTTAAGACACATATCTATAAACCCTTTGATGTGCATCCTCTGACCTTCATCTTAGATGGGATTTTCACCTTACTGTCTTTATTGTTCTTCTCTGTTCCTGATAGGACTAATTTTCTCAATATCCTCAGCATAAAACTTATCCAATCCTTATCATCAATGCAATAGGAGTATGTTGACATCAATGAAAACACTGGTTAGGCCCATACTTGAAACACTTTTTCCTTTGGCCTTCTTGCATCTATAACCTTTTATCCTGTCAACTTGCTAAAATACTGAGTTAGTTCAGGCTGGTTCAAGCTTAGTGCATGCAACTATAACATGGGGTTGAGCAGAGGGTTGTTGAATTTTAAGTGCATGCAAGTGTAATAGAGGGTTAATAAGAGGTTTGTGAAAAATTTGAATTTGATTTAAATTGGTAGCATGGGGGGTGATCTTATTAGAAGGGAACCAACAGTACATTAGATAATATTGGAAGACTAGTCAGCCTTGCTAATTTCTACAAGAGCAATATGGCTCGATTATTTTTTGAAGCTCACTGAATATAATGAAGGCATGAAAAGGTAGTTTGTAGCCACATTATATCATGATGAAGCCACTATCAAGGGTTTGCAATGGATTCTTCAGAGGCTACAATTGCAGAAGTGTCTGGTGTACCCAGGAATGGAGAAGAATTCCCTGTCAAGGCAGATGCAGTAGCTTCCAGGGATGAGTTCAGTTAGGCAAGGGAGCACCTAGACTCAACATCAAAAGGTACTAAGAGATTATCACTTCCACAAGTATGGGCTTCTTGTGTTGTTCATATTATTTAGTACATTACTTGTGATGGTAGATAGTCCCTTTTGTATACTATGCATCGTAAGTTATTGAGTCACCTTCACCATAACAGAATAGTCAATGTACCCAATTTTCTGTATAATTTGTTAAAAAGAATGGGATATGAATACCAACAGAAGTCAAATAAGTCAGCTATGTCACATGTTTGTTTGATTACCTTGTTAGTGAAAAGGAGCTTTAGGGTTCAATACCCACAGGTGCCCTGGGAAAGATTTTTGAATTGTAGAAACATTAATGATATTCTTGAGGAGCCAGCAGTACCAAGGAATATAGAGTCACCTGTTGCACCTTTAAGGGAAACTCCTTCTGTTACACATGTTGCATCACCTACCTACAACAAGGGAGAAACAGGGGAGCAAGATGTGCCAAATTCACCACATGTAGCATTTGACCAACTTGTAGTAGAAGTGGGATATGGTGTTGTACACAATTGCATAATTTGATATATTTTTATAATGTTGTAATTAAATAATTATTTAGTTGTGATGCACCTAGGTGGTGTGGTTAATCACACTATGTAATTATTTGGGGTCCACTTTATGTTGTATTGTAACATTGGGATATTATTTATATTATTTGATTAATTGGGAAAATGTAATACCAATAGTAAAATGTGGGGTCAAGTGGTTTTGTGTAACCTATGGTTTTGGGGCACATGGTTTTCTCAATGTAATGTGTGAGCTTATATTATAAAAGCAAGCACAATATTATTATTTGAGGCTTGGCTGGATTATTCATTGTAGGTGAACGGAGGTTTTGTGAGAGGCTGTCATTGTATTGAGCTCTCTCCTGTAAGTGTAGATTGTGAAGTATGGCAGGTGATGTATGGATTCATTCTTGTACACATGGAGGCTGCGTTGGAGGTGTTTGATGGTTCAGGGGTATTCATGGAGGCTCAGATATTGTATTGTAATGTTTCATTGTTGAATAATACATGTGAGTATGGATGCTTTTGGAGGCTAGCTTTTTCCTTGCAAAGGGTTTTCCTAGGGTATATCTTGTGTTTCCTTGTTTCTTGTTCATTGATCTTTTGCATTATGGTTGTTTCTGCATCTTGTTTCTCCTATTGGTTTATATGGAATTGGTTTAATTAGACCTGCAAATTCCTAACAGTTGGTATCAGAGCCATGTTCATGGTTGAGGGAGCTGTGAGCTCCCTGGATGTGTATAACCCTTGTGTGTGTGGATCAGGTGCAAAATGGAAGCCATAGAAATGCATGTAATATCTTGTGTTTCCTTGTTTCTTGTTCATTGATCTTTTACATTATGGTTGTTTCTGCATCTTGTTTCTCCTATTGGTTTATATGGAATTGGTTTAATTAGACCTGCAAATTCCTAACAGTTGGTATCAAAGCCATGTTCATGGTTGAGGGAGGTGTGAGCTCCCTGGACGTGTATAACTCTTGTGTGTGTAGATCAAGTGCAAAATGGAAGCCATGGAAATGCATGTGTGTAGATCAAGTGCAAAATGGAAGCCATGGAAATGCATGTAAGGATTGAAGGTTTTACAAGGTTTTGTGTAGGTTGTATTACAGATTGGGGGTTCTGGGTATTAGAGATTTGTTGTGCATGTTGCAGATCTGATGATTGAAAAATCATCGCTGAAGAGGGTATTTTTGGTTTGGCTTCATGAGGGTTTTGAGGAGTAAATTTCAGAGATGACCTCCTGGGACAAAACAGACCTCGCCATTGAGTCCAGGAGGCCTAAGAAACAAAAATTCATATAAAATTTGACCTATTTTGGTCACAAGAAGAAAAAGCAAAAAAATGCCCCTTCCATGTATGCCATACAGTTTTTTTGTTGTAGAGGCAAATTTTTTTTCAAAAAATCAAAATTACCTGCACACTATAGTTTTTTGAAAAAAATTGGTTAATAAAAAAAATTAAAAAAAACTATAGGCGATTCAATTTTTTTTTACAAGATATAAAAAGAAACAAAAAAAAAATTAATGGGGGGGTGGGTGTCCGCAGACCCCTGTACCTTGCACTGTACAGGTTGTACCGTGAGGTACTGTCGGGTCAGAGCCGAACGGCCCCTGGTCTCCCACTGAAGGTCCCTTCATTCCCTCCCGCAGCCCCTAAGGGGCTTTTAATCTTTTTTTAAATAAAAAGTTTTTTTAATATGTTTCATGGGCTATGGAAAAAGATGGCAATGGGGTTAAAGTTTTTAATGGCAGAAAAAACTTTTGTTTTAAAGTTTTTTAACTTGGATTTAACAAAAAATCAAAACCTCCTTATATGCATTGTGGGGTCCGATGGAGATGAAGACATATTGAAACAATTTTTTTTCACCTACGCTGGTCAAAGACAATGATGATGCCAAACTAGTTAGATGCCACGTCACTTGCCACCTTATTGCCTAGTTAGCATGATGATGTCAGCAAGGTACGAGGGCCCACCAGGGGTCTAGTTTTAGCCCTAGGAGTGCCTTTTCTTCCGAGGGGCATAATATTCACATACGGTATCAGTTTTTCGACTTCTTATAGGTGTCGGGAAGCTCTCTCTGAGAAATATATAGTGGTATAGGTTTGGTCATCAGATTTTGTTGTTTGTGTCAAAATTTGGTGCCTAAATCCCGCTTTGCTCCGGTACATATTTATGCTCATAACTTTTGCATACGGAGTCAGATTTTCAATTTCGGATAAGCGTTAAAGAGATCTTGAAGTGTACTATAGTTTGGATTGTGTAGATTTTTAGTTTGGTGTGCAGAGAGAGTTTTGTGCTTGTTTGATCACTTGTAGGAGCCTAAGATTTAGAGTGCGTTTACAAGTGCATTCGGATGGATTTTTTGTCACAAACTTGTGGGAGTGCATGTTTCTATGAGACCATCAGTATGGTATAGCAAGTTTTCAGATTTGGTGCTTCCTGATACAGGTTTACAGGTGTTTTCAGAGTTACAAATTTGATGGAGACAGGTACAAGTTGTCTTTTGGTTTGAGGACATGGTTGATACGTGTTTGAGGCTTGTAGTCTCATTTTAGTGGGAGTTGAGTATAGGTACAACGATGACAATGATTATGGTGTCATGGTATGCAGACACACTTTTTGCATTAGCATGACATGATCATATATGCGATTGATAGGTATAGGCTATGATGTTCGATTCATGATTACAAGTGGTGTTGTTTTAGGGGATTGTTCTTATTTCCTAGATGCTTGATTAGTTCCTTAACTATGGCTACTCGTTTGTGGACTTGTTGGCAAATCAAATCTAGAGTTGATTTGGTGTTTGAGTCTTGGAGTCTACAGGTTGTCTTCTTTGATATCTCAGTTTTTAGTTTACTAGTGTGATGATGAGTTTGCATGTAACATTTGTTTTGGATCTATGAGTTATGTATTTTTGTAGGTTGATCACCTATTTAGCTATAGTGGGATAACTCGGATGTGGACTGTCTATATCCACTAGATTGATCAGTGTTTATGTAGACTTTGTTAGTTAGCCTTGTTTGTGGTCATTTGTGCATTGGTATGATTGCTTTGGGATAAGAGGATGGATGATTAGAGTTCCTAGATAGTTGGTTGTTGGGACTTGCAGCATGTTTATCACGATGTCATGCAAAGCTTGGATACATGGTTTTATGTTAGCTTTTGACAGTGATGATTTTATCTTCTTGATTGGAGATTTTGGTTCACTAGACATTTTTGGGAGCTGTTGATCTTACAGTAGGATTCCTTGATTGGTTTGGGGCCATGGATAATCTTCATTTAGGAGATGGTTACTTTGTTGTCATCGATAGCTCAATATCACAGTTCAGTGGGAGCTTTGGAAGCATGTTGTTTTTCATCAGTTGTGATGGATGATCTTCTATAGTGGATGTTAGTGTCATGGAGGAGCTCTTGATTGTGAGATTTCTTTGACATTTTCAGTTCTGTTGTCAGGAGATGGTTATCTTCATATGATTGGAGATGTTGACATCTTGGTTTACCATGGAGGACTCCTTTGAGTCTTTGGTTCAAGTGTCGGTCTATGATTTGTTAGTTTGACATGTTTATCCTTGATTTAGAGATGTTGGTATTGTGTCTTGATTCTTGATGTCGGATTGGAATTTTAGCATGATACAAGTTCTCTTGAGATAGGATGTATGCATCATTGTACACTTTGTTGCATGTAATCTCTTTGGAGGAGATGGTTAGATCATGATGTCATGATAGGCTTCCTGATTATGCAGATATGCAGTAGGAGCATTGACAGTGGTCTTGTTTGTTCTCTTAGTATTGAGTACTTTGATCATTTACTTGATTACTTCATGATGGTGCTATGTTGCATTTGGAGTTTGGCATGTATTGGTTAGTTACAGGTGCTCTTGGATACTTGGAGACTTAGGTGAGACTAGAGTTCTCTTGTGATTAGAGACACTTGATGAGACAATTACCCTTTGGAGGTTTTAACAAATAGACTGAGAAGTTTTACACCTGGATATGGACATGAGTTTATTATGGACCTAGAGGAGATTGTTCTTGGAGAGAGTCATTATAGCTTGGTGTATCCTGGAGGAGCATTCTCATTCCCCACTCTTGGTCTACTCATAGGTTTATCATCTATGAGGTATTGCCCATCCTTTTAGAGGTGTTTTACTTTATGTTTCATCTTCTCATAGATATGGATCTTGAGCTACAGTTATTGGTTCTGCAGGGCTCATTTGAGGGATGTTAGCATGGTTATCTCCTTGTTCATATGGTTTGATTTATGATGTTCATTATGAAGAGTTTAGGAGATGTGATTGGGCTTATTCCTTGTTACGAAATGATTATGAGTTTGATCTACCTTGATTAGAGAGGCTTACATCCATGTTGGTTACATGTTATATATGTTCATTTAATCTTATGAGATTGAATGGTTGGGTGTTATTGAGGCTTTTCATTTGGGGCTGTAGAGGAGATCATACTTGACACAGCTTAGCACTTTGAGGTGTTTTGTAGAAGGACATTATGATTTACATATTTTCTCTCTTTGTCTTATGGCTATTTCCTAGAGGATCATGTTGATTTGGTTGGAATTTGGGAGAGTTATGGTGACATGTTGTGAGAGAGTATGCAGTGATTTATCATGGATGTGTGGATCATTGTGATTGTCCTTGGTACTACATTGGCTTGTTGATTAGCCACACCTTGGTTTGAGTGTTGATTGATAGACTTGGTATGCTTTGGATCTATTTTCAGATTTGACATTACCCATCAGTGGGAGTTCCTGGATCTATGTGTTCTTCATTGATAGGTTTGATACATGGAGCTTGTTATTGCAGTTTACGGGTTGGATATGTTAGTTGGCATGAGTTTATTGATTTTGTTGATACCTATGAGGTATGGATGGTTGGATGTATTAGCATATGTTGTGGATGCTATTTCCAATCAGGTGGGTTTTTTCCTTTTGATAGCAGCTTGGAGCCTTATGTTATCACTTGGATTTGATGCTTGTGTTCTTTGGGTTGGTGCATCTTCACCTTGGCATGTTCCTTTTCTTCCATAGGTGGCACATTGGAGGATGACAGGAGTTCTTGCTTGAGATGGTGTTCACTTTGATTTTATTGCAGGTATCTTGATGGAGCACGAGAGCATTCTCGAGATTCATGTGATTTCATGTTTACCTATGATGATGTATTTTATGGATTGACCCTTATGCAATGTATACAACAAGTGGGAGAATGTTGGGATACGGTGTTGTACACCATTGCATAATTTGATATATTTTTATAATGTTGTAATTAATGAATTATTTGGTTGTGATGCACCTAGGTGGTGTGGTTAATCACACTATATAATTATTTGGGGTCCACTTTATGTTGTATTGTAACATTGGGATATTATTTGTATTATTTGATTAATTGGGAAAATGTAGTACCAATAGTCAAATGTGGGGTCAAGTGGTTTTGTGTAACCTATGGTTTTGGGGCACATGGTTTTCTCAATGCAATGTGTGAGCTTATATTATAAAAGCAAGCACAATATTATTATTTGAGGCTTGGCTGGATTATTCATTGTAGGTGAATGAAGGTTTTGTGAGAGGTTGTCATTGTATTAAGCTCTCACCTGTAAGTGCAGATTGTGAAGCATGGAAGGTGATGTATGGATTCATTCTTGTACACATGGAAGCTGCATTGAAGGTGCTTGATGGTTCAGGGGTATTCATGGAGGCTCAGATATTGTATTGTAATATTTCATTACTGAATAATACATGTGAGCATGGATGCTTTTGGAGGCTTGGTTTTTCCCTGCAAAGGGTTTTCCCAGGGTATATCTTGTGTTTCCTTGTTGCTTGTTCATTGATCTTTTGCATTATGGTTGTTTTTACATCTTGTTTCTCCTATTAGGTTATGTGGAATTAGTTTAATTAGACATGCAAATTCCTAACAAGAAACAGGGGAGCAAGATGTGCCAAATTCACCACATGTAGCATTTGACCAACCTATAGTAGAAGAGGTATATCAAACCCCATCTTCTAGTAAAACACCCAACACTAGAACACCAAAAACTAGGAAGAAGAAAGGTAGTTCTTCTTCTGTGCCTTCAAAAAGGCCAAAGAAGAAACCCATACCACTAAGGCATTCACACTGCCTAAAGAGGAAAGGTGTTATGAGGGGTAGTATGGAGAAACAAAGAGAAGAAAAAGAAGATGTTGTGACAGTGGAAACTGACCATGAACAAGAGGCCAATGTGATTGAAAATGTGCAAGTTCCCATTAAATGCAAATGGTATATATCCACCACCTCTGAATCAGAATCAGAGGATATTTTTTCTGCCAAGAAAACCCTAGATAACCCTGAAAATGAGGGTTATGAATCCATAGGGGGTGGTGATGAACAATCTTTAATAGATGAAGAATTATTGCTTGAAGAAAGAAATGTCAGAAAAGAATTACAGGAAGCTTTTGAAAGGATCAAGCAGCTGGAGGAACTGGTCAAAACATATGAGAAAAGGGACAAGGAAAGAAAGGCAAAAATTTAGGAGTTGGAGGAAAAAGTCAATACTCATGGGCAGGGGTCAAAATTAGATATGCTTGCAGAACTAGCAATAGTTGTAGCAGGAGATAAGGAATTGGTAGCTAAGGAAAAGAGACCCCTTATCATGAAAACCCCAACCAGTCATACAATTATGTCCCTAGGATATTAATTGTGGAAAATTACTAAAAACTTTTCTAAACAAAGAGAGGAGTGGAAGAAAGAAAAAGAAGTAATGATTGTAGAGCATACCCAGGAATTGGAGAGAAAGGACATTCAATTGAGAAGATTAACAGCTAAGATGGAAGAGGTAGTAGATAAAGCTGCCCAAATTGTTAAATGCAGACCTCTAGCTAGAACATATGCTTTGTTTTTATAGGAAACATTTTTAAGTTTTCAATTTAGTAAGTTGATTAGTAACAAACCAGTTGCTATGAGTGGAAAAATGACTTTTCTAAAAGTTTTTGCTAATGCCACACCAAATAAACAAGATCAGTTATGTGAGCACTACTTGTATAACTATGTTGTGCCTGATGATATAGAATGGAACCCATTAGGTTTTGTTGGGGATTTACAATTAAGGGCACTTGCATCCTATTTCAGAAATGAGAAGTTGAGGGGTGAAATCATGCAAGCATATGTGGAGAGAGAAAAATCAATTGCTCTTCCAATAAGGAGAGAATTTAAAACCCCTGACTTAATCATTGAAGAATGGAAACAACTTTTGGATCATAAGGGTGTGGGCAAAATAATCATGAATTTGAGAGTGTAAGATTATGAAAGAATGCAACATTTAACTATTGGACTCATCCACAATTGTTATCAGTTTGTACAAGATAGATGGAACAGTTTAACCCCTGAGTTGCAAAGAAAAGAACCCCACTCTGTTCATAATTTTATGGCCATGTTTGAAAGAGTATGGAAATATATGGATATTGCCAGAGGACAGGGACTTGAATGGATACCGATTACCTTCCAGCTACCAATGCTTCTATACCTAGTGCCACATTGGACAGGGAAGAAGAATGTGGAGTGTGAGAAGGTAGAGGTTACTAGAATGAACAGACTGGCATATCATAATGGCTTTTATTTGGAATAGGTTGAAGGAGTGGATGTTGTTATAGACTTTAGGGAAATTAATTTACACTACAACCTATAATCCTAGTTGATTTACTTGAGGATAAGCAAATGGGTAGTTGGGGGGAATGATGGGTCTAGTTATTAGCTAGTTTTCTTATAGTTTTATGCAAGTTCAAAGACATTCTCAGACATTATCTTACACATATTTCTACATTATGCTATCTCTTATGTTCATTATGCAAACCTAAACCTGATTATTAAGTATATGAAAATATGGTTATAATATGATGGATATTGCATGATTATGTGTGGGAATGTATGGATTGTAAAGGATATCTATGCTTGATTATGGTTTTTAGTATTGTGTGCATGTTTTGTGAACTAACTCTTGCAACTGAAAAAGATGGACTATAGCCCACAATAACTGTTAGACATAGCCCACAGCCAAAGAGTTCCTAGACAGCAGAGCAGGGGAGGTTCCAAAATAAACTACGCATAGAAACTACAACATGGAGGCACTTGACGAAGATAATTATGCATCGTGATGAAAATTAATAAAGATGATTGAAAGAAAAGAATTCTATTGCAGATATGAGTCTAATGTAATTGATTCAACCAGTCCACATTCCAGTTCTGTTGCAACAAGAGTCTCAATTTAATTTGGACTCTTCTTGTTTTTATATGGAGCCTAATCAGACTTGGAGGTTAAATTTACCCCACTTTTATCAGCGCGGTTTCCCCCCAAATTATTTAACGGGGTCAAGGGGTAGCTCCCCTTGTGGGTGTTTGGGGGCAGCGCCCCCCCAGATGGGGTCAAGGGGACGCGCCCCTGTGGGGGTTCGAGGGCAAGGCCCTAAAACCTCCAACAATTTTTATTATTTTATAAAGGTGTCGAGAGTTATTTTTCTATTGTTCAACATAAAAAAAACCCTATTTTTGTAACCAACATAAGGCTTGATAAAAGAGGCTAAGGGTTAAGGTTTTCATTGATATTGTATTGTAGCATTTTGTAGTGGTATTGAGTTGCAAGGATTGCTGGTTGTAATCAGTTTGATTTACTGGATAATAATATTGGACTCTCTATTGGTGGATGTATCTCGAGTTTGGGTGAACCACGTTAAAACTTGCCTCTCATTGTTATTATTTCTATATATTTCCATTCCTCTATTTAATCTTTATTTGCATTTAATTGATATCTTTTGCATGCAATCCCTAATAGTGGTATCAGAACGGGTTGTGTTCGATTATCATCTGCGGGAAGGTCTCATAGTTGAGTGGGAGTCTCATGGTTGAGTGGGAGCAATGGCAGATGAGGGTAAATTGAAGGTAGATAAATTCAATGGGAAGAACTATCAATTATAGAAGATGTAGATGGAGGATTATCTCTATTAGAAGGATTTATGGAGGCTGTTGGAAGGAATAGCCAAGAAACTACCAACAATGACTGATGAGGATTAGAATCTTCTGGACAGAAAGGCACTAGGAACCATTCAATTATGCCTAGCACCATCTATGGCATTCAATATAACAGAAGCGATGACAACAAGTGAACTGATGAAAGATTTGGCTAAATTGTATGAAAAACCCTCAACCTCAAATAAGGTATTTCTCATGAAGCATTTGTTTAATCTGAAAATGATTGAAGGTGGATCTGTGACAGATCATTTAAATGAGTTTAATATGATTACCAATCAGTTAACTTCTGTAAAAGTGAAATTTGATGAAGAGGTGAGGGCTCTCTTGATATTATGTTCTTTGTCAAAAAGCTGAAATAGCTTGGTAATGGTTGTAAGTAACTCTGTCTCTAGTTCAAATACTTTGAAATTTGATGATGTTGTTTGTGTTATCCTTAGCGAGGAAATGCGACAGAAAAGCTCAGGAGGGTCCACATCATGTAGTGTTTCGAATGCAGAAAGCAGGGGCAGATCAAAGGAGAGAGGAAAAGCTTCTGGAGTTCATGGGAAGTCACAAGGAAAATCAAAGGACAAGAGGTCCCAATCCAAAGGATAGAAGGATTGTTGGTACTATGGGAAACTAAGTCATCTAAAGAAAGATTGCTGGTCTCAGAAGAATAAAGAAGGATACAAACAAGAAGGCAATAAGAAGGCAAATGTGGTAAGTAATAAATATAAATATGATTCTTTGATTCTTTCCATAGATAATGCTAATGATTCATGGGTTTTAGATTCAGGGACCTCATTTCATGCTACGCCCCATAGAAGTTATTTTCTTGATCATGTCTAAGGGGATTTTGGGCTAGTTTATTTGGGAGATAACGAACCCTCTCAGATTGTTGGAAAGGGAAGAATCAAGATTAAGTTACAAAATGGGAATCATTGGCTACTACAAGAGGTAAGGCATGTTCCAAGGCTGAGTAAGAATGTAATTTTAGCAGGACAACTAGTTGATGAAGGTTGCATTGTTACATTTAATGATAAAAATTGGAAGGTTAGAAGAGGTGCCTTAATAGTAGAAAAAGGTGTGAAAGTAGGCACCTTATATCTTTGTATAGGTCATACTATTCCTTCTACTTTAGTTGTTGTAGAGAAAAATCAAACAGGTTTAGGAACAGTTGTTGTGGGTTCGCAGGAAGAGACTGAAACAATTGCTGCAGGTTTTGAGACAACACTGTGGCATAACAAACTTGGGCATATGAGTGAAAAAGGTATGAAGGTACATTCTAAGAAAGTTTTACCAAGTCTGAAATGTATTAATATAGATTTATGTGAAAGTTGTGTTTATGGAAAACAAAAGAGAGTTAGTTTTCTCAAGGATGGGAAGAAAAAGAAAGATGAAAAGTTGGAGCTTGTGCATACAGATGTATGTGGACCAGCTCAGGTATCTTCTCTCAGTGGCTCTCAGTATTATGTTACATTCATAGATGATGCAACTAGGAAGGTTTGGATTTATTTCCTTAGGCAAAAATCTGACGTATTTGAAACATTTAAGAAATGGAGAAGCTTGGTTGAGAATGAGACAGGTAAAAGATTAAAATGTCTCAGATCTGATAATGGTGGTGAGTATTGTAGTAAAGAATTTGAGGATTATTGTTCCTTTAATGGAATTCGTAGTCAGAAAATAGTTCCAAGTACTCCATAAGAGAATGGAGTGGCTGAGCGCATGAATAGGACAATAATGGAGTGTGCAAGGACCATGAGATTGCATGTTGGGCTGCATTTAAACATGTGGGTAGAGGCTGTCAACACTATTGTATATTTAATTAATAGAGGTCCTTTAGTTCCTTTGGGCTGTGGTATTCCAGAGGAAGCATGGACAGGTAAGAAGGTGAGTTATTCTTTTCTCAAAACCTTCAGATGTGAAGCATTTGCACATGTAGATTCTAAAAAATAGAACCAAGCTAGATGCAAAATAAAAAAGGTGTACCTTCATTGGATATGGCATTGATGAATTTGGTTATAGGCTTTGGGATTTTGAAAATCAAAAAATTGTGAGAAGTAGGGATGTTGTATTCAATGAGGTGTTGTACAAAGATCAGTTGCAGCAACATGAGAAGAAAGAAAAAGATTTTGTGGTGCTGGATGATACTCCAAATAATGATGTTCCAATGGTTCCTCATGCTCTGCAACAACAACAAGAAATACTACAAACTCCAGTGAATGTTAGACATGTTAGAATTAGGGCAGACAACTAAGAGGGGGGTGAATCAGTTGTCTCAAAACTTTAAGTCTTGCTGCAATTAATTCTTTTCTACCACTTATTTACAGATCATTATTATAATCATGAAAGCATGAATCAATAACACATGAGAAGAAATGCAAATAACACACTTGACACCAAGATTTTTAATGTGGAAACCCGGTTAAGGGAAAACCATGATGGAGGTTAGTCCACAAAAATTAATACCCTATTAAAAGTATTACAAATGGGGAAGGCACATGCCTTTAGGTTCACTTCCCAGAGATCACTGCTTAAAGAGGCTCACTACCTATAGAAATGATTATAAGAAGATTACAGAGTGTTTGAACTAATGAATAGCATCTACCAATGTTCTAGTTAAGTATAGAATATTGTTCTTACACTTCATCCTTGCTCTGCTTTGTTTACTGTTCTGCCATGATCTAGTCCTCAAATCTCTTCTCCTTTGCACTCCTTTTTATCTTTTTCACACTTACTCCATAAACACATCACAATCACACACAAAAACACTTGAATCCATTGGCTATATATATCCGCATCAAGAAATTCAATCAACTGTAGTCGGCTTCAATAAAACTTAGAACATTTATTAAGCACTCAGCTCTGTCGGCTGAATCTATGCACAAATATCAACGTGGACCAAAAAATTGTGTTCCTAGATCATCAGTCATGTTGGCCAATATCATTGACTATCACTAATTACTTATCCAACAACTTTTATTCATCCAGACCAAGATTAGATACTAGGCCGGCATGTTCTTCTTCTGACTGTGCAGACTAACTGGAACCCAATACTCAGATGCTTATAACTTTTGAATCCTTCACCACCAGAGGTTAAAATCTTGGATTTAGATAGTTTGGACAATCCTTATCACTCCCTTAGATCCACAACACACTGTATTTACTACTAGAGAGATCCAGACTAAGATACTGGACCCTGTCACTTGCTCTGTTTATGAGTCCCGAACTTAGACAAATCCTCACTTTGACTTCTAGTATGAACAAATCTTGTAATGCGAATGTGTAGGATAGACTTAGTTGCCATCAATGACAACACTTATCATGCATAGCAGTGTCTCTTGCCAACAATCTCTCCCTTTGGCATTGACGGCAACACTTAGTGAAAAATGACTAAGTGTTGGAATAGCTCCCCCTTACTAAGTACACTTATGCTTTTCACTATTCTCCAATGTTCCCCCCTTGCTGGATTCCTCATTTTTCACTTCTCTTCACTCCCCCTTTGACATCAATGGGAAAGGGTGGGGTCTACAACCGAAATTTTCACCAAAATTCTACATACCAGACCACATATGTACAAACAATCTTTTAAGTCTTATTTACATAAAGTTAAGTACATCACCAAAAATGTTCTTTAATTGTGCCAGCTCACTATCCCAACTCTTCTTCATAGTGTTCAAAATTGATATGTGGCCATTGAATAGAAATGCTTGTGACTCTGTCATCCACAGATCAATGGGGTCACTTGACTGAGCTGCAGTTTGGGCTTCATTTAAGGCATTGAACATTGCTTCCATTTTGGGGGAAATTAGTCCCCGGAGCTCACTCATTCTGGCCTCTATACTCTTATTTCTTTTGTCAATTTCTTTATATCTTCAATCAGGTGATCACTTGACCCTCCTTACTTTCCACTAATGTTGTCACAGGATCAAAGGAATTTGATATACTAGATAATTTTTGCTTAGACACTTTTATTTTATCTTCAAGATCCTCTAAAACTTTAGGACATGATAAGCAAAATTTATATACATTTCCTCCTTCTGTAAGAGCATTTTGAATACTCTTTATACTGGCATCCAACACCATTCTATTGACTCCAATCAAACCTTTAAGAGCATCAAATCTTTTATCATTGAATTCCTTTTGGACCTTGACCTCTGCAGACTTCTCTAGGGATTCAAAATGTGTACTTACAGAGTTTATTAGGTTCTTTAACTGTCCGGAGGGGGATGCTGAAGAATCCTTCTGGTGAGTTGGCATGATTTTCTCTAAAATCCCTGATGCCAGACCAAGTAGCTCACTATCTTCTAAGTGAGACTTCAAAATTTCTTCTCTATAGAAGCCAAATTTATTTTCTGCACCGGAGATAACATATCAAAATTTATTGGACCTTGTATAATGTCCTAATCTTCTTCAATTTATTTGTCTCTTTCTAGAATTTCCTTCACTACTTCTGTAGTGTCTCTTTCCCAAAATGATGATGTATCTTTTTGATCCTTTCTAGTACTGTCAACCAGGTTGTCCTGCTTAGGCTCACAATCAATCTTTGCTATCTCTTCCTCTTTTCCATTCTTCTCCTTGACCTTTTCTTCTTCTTTGTCCTTAGCTTCTTCTAATTCATGTTGCATATTCTTCAATGAATTATCTTCATTTTGATCATCACCTTCAACATTCATCTTTGTATCTTCTTTGGATTGATCCGGAGGAGTTTGAATACCTCCTACATCATCAGTTTCATCTATCATCAGTTTGTTGCTCATTGATCTTCAATTCTTCAACATCTGGAATTGAGGAGTCAATCCCATCATCAATCTCTTCTTCAATAATAGGAAGATTGTGTCTTTTCAATGCATTTAGGAGAATATCCTGAGTATCTTTGACTATTTCATTCGTTTCACCAAGCATGAGTTTATTCATTCTTTTCTTGCTCCTAATGTCATCCTTCACTTCTTTGAATATCATGTTCATCTGATTTAGAGTAATCTGAGGGCACAAATTTATCAACACATGCTCCCTACTCTCAATGTCTTTACCTTTTGCATTTTCTTTTCTTAACTCCAGAATATCTGCAAGAATTCTAGGAATTTTAGAATTTGTTTCAATCAAAGCCTTGTTGTAGATGTTCAAATATTTGACAATTGCTTCCTCTAGGACCCTCTTATCAGCATCACTGTAATAATCAAAGAATTTAGTCATTGGCCTTAAGTTCCCATCTACAATGACTAATTTGATGATGTCATCCATAGAGAGAGAAGGATTTTCAACAAATATTTTAGTCTTTTGCCTCTTGCTTGCCCTTTTTCTTTCGGAGGGCTTCTCCTTAGTTACCTTAGCTATATTTGTACCTGAGGCCTTCAACTCTTTGATCTCAATATTAGAATCAGTTTCTTCTTCATCTTTTTTCATTGTTTTATATGTCTAGGTGGCCTTAGTTTTCACTCTGATGTAGAGGATCTAAGTGGAGGAATGACTCAACAATAGATCATCAAAGTGTGACACAAAACATAAAGCATTTAGGGGAAATATTGTTGCACCTATAACCAGTCTTCTAGGCTTCCAATTCCTAAGCCAAGGTACTCTCCAAGGAATGTGGCACCAAATAGCTCATTTTCTTGAGGACAGACATGTCAGGGGTCCCAAGACAACATACACAACCATCCCAAACCAATGGTTAGGGTCTTGCATACATAGGATGAGCACTTGCTTCACAAGCCTCCCACACTTCTTGTAGCACTGTTTTAGGGGACAGTGACAATAACTTCTTACAAAGACCTCCCTTTGACAAACTCTGACCATTCCAAGATATCTCTATTGAAGACTCACAACATATGTAAAAGTGACTTAGGGTTCTTTTGGAACAGTTGCCCCAAACTCAGACTGATAATTCTGGTTAGAGCCCTAATTAGGCCTAATTTACAAAGTGGCTACCCTTAGTTTGCCTCACAGAACTTGTAGAACCACTAGAACATGTTAATTACATGGTAAAACAAAAGATTTAATAGGTTTTAGACTCCTACAGTTGACTGTATTGGTTTTGGATACCTAGGTTACTCCTCAAGGCTTAACACATGGGTTTGTTAAGCCAAACTCATACAAACTCTGCAGTAACTCCTTCCCCTACATCCAATGTAAGATAAACAATAAGAACACATCTACCACAACCCATTCCACTAGTTCTATGGGTCTGAGATTAGTGGAATGGCTTAGGGTTCCATCGTTTTCCTTCACAGACCCTAATTTAGGGTTTTCAACAATTTTTAAAAAATACTTTTATCTCCCATCAATGTTAATGAAAAAACTTGAAACCAAGTTCAAAATGATGATAACTCAGTGCCCATTTAGATTTGACAAGCCTCAGGTCTTGACTATTCCATACACAGGAGTACACGGCCTGGGAACAGCGACAAAACACACAAAAATGCAGGAAAAATAGAGTTTTCTCATAAATTTGTCCTTCAAAACCTTCATCATGCCTTCCAACAACCATGATGAGGTTTTTAACATGTTTACATTCTTCCCAAGCAGTTTGGGTTGATTTGGTAACTAAAAACTACCATTGCACCCTCCAAACTACTCCTTTGTCACCTTGTTACAATGTAGATTAGTGTATTTTGTTTACAAGTTAGACCATCCCTTCACAAAACTACTTCAAACTCTCCTAAGATAGTTCCTTCATGCCATGAATGACCTTCAATCATGGATTACATGCCTTCCACTCCATCTTCACACTCTTGTGGAGGATTTGACTACAATTGACCAACTAGAACTTGACTTGTCTACCTACAAACAATTGGCACCAAGGCCTTATTACATATTTCAAGGTGGTCACAAGACCTTATTACAATTCAAACCAAAATAGAGTAAGAAAACTCATGATGGACCAATGGGTGCCCCTGCACCACACTCTTTTCCCTTCTTTTCTGGATGATTTACCTTCTGGATTCTCAGGATTGGCAGGTTTTGGGGGAATAGGGGCAGCAGCAAAGCTTCTAGTAGTCCTTGATGTGGAGGAGGATTCTACTAGAGCACTTCCTTGTTTCTTATCCTACTTCTCCTTCTCTGCCTTTTCAGTTCTTTCCCTGAATTGTCTCACAGCTTCCTTTGTGAGGCCTAGATTCTTAGCCAACTGCTCAACTTATTTTCTTACTTTCCTATTGATTTCAGGTTTTCTAAGTTCAACATGCAGTTTTACACTTACCTCCTTATATGTCCCAAATCTTTCAACTATTGTGTCTTTTGTCTTGCTCAAAAGGTGTTAAGCATACATATTCAAGATTTTCTCATCTACCTCATACCCTATGGGCATGATCCAAACAATTCTGGGTTCTACTGCTTCCATTAAGCACTGATCAGTGTCAACCATAAAACATATTTCATTCTTGTACTTCTCAACAACCGATTTAGGGATTCTTTCTCTAGAATGCATCATATTTTGAAAATTCTTAAAGTATCCCCAGATTGTAGTTTTATGTGCTTTATAGTCACCAATGCTGTGTAGATGATCTCTGATCTGAATAGAAATTGGCTCGTCATTAGTCTAGTGCACACCCTTTACTCCAAGTACCTCATTCATAAAGTAGAAAAATAAACATAGAACCAATGTACCATATTTAAAGGTGTTTTTCTTATCTTTCTTGATTTTGTTCAAGTTCTCAATTAGTTGTTCTGCAATAATTCACACAAGTCATAATCTGCATTTTCCTTTAACAATTTGTATGTAGCATATATGGCTGTTTCAGAGAGAGTTCTCCCTTCTGGAATGATAAATTTTGTACCCAATTACCATTGAAGCAAACTTGACATCCGAATCAATAATATCATTGATAGTCATTGCCCTTTTGTCGAATATAGCACCGATTGCATCAGTTACAGTCTGGTTCTTCACGAATTTTAGCATGGGTAAACCACCCAGTTGAATTCAACTGAGTCACAATCCTGATAGCATCCTTTGTAATTTTGAATGGTTTCAACAGCCACAAAAATTCATCATGCATTCAGCTTAAAACATACCGGACCCATTCATCTTCATCGAATGTTGGAAACCCCATAATCTGAATGAAATGTTTATCATGTAGTACCTTATACTCAGGTTTAAGATCATGATTTTCATCCCTTAGATGACTCTCAAACAAATCTACAAACCTTGAGTCCCCATATTCATCTATGCTCGCATGAATATAGACCCTAATATCTTCAACATGCAGCACACCATACAGAACACTTGAAAATGCACCTAATGGATCGAGTTCTATTAATTTGTGTGGGTGCTTCTTAAATTTTTGTCGAGGCCTTTCAGTAACATCAACAACCAAAGGTGTAGCCATTGCAAAAGATTACAAGTTCAAAGCTTCGCAGATAAATACCTTTTTCACGAAATTAGGGTTGGCAGGCAAATTCGTTGATCACACTTCAAATCCTTGAAATCTCAGCTCAGACGCTATTCTTCTTGCTCTCTTTGAATGAAAAGTGATTCAAATGAAGAGTGAACGACCTTTTTATGCTCTGCAAAACCTAATTTGCCTTTGTAATAAATGCTCTGCCCTAACACATCCGGTTACACTATTTCTGCATACAGTCAACCTTCAATTGCTCCGCAAATCATCATATCCACTTCTTTTCTTCCAGAAATCCTTTCAAATGATCTTTAATAACCCAAATTATTCTCTCATCGTGCCAGATTCAGGAACCCACTTATTGGCTGGGGGAATTTGATTTTTAATGCTTCTCCCCTTGAGCCAGAGCTCCTAATTCAATTTCTAGAGGAATTGTCAACACCAGATTCCGATGCAGACCCATTACTATTGTTCATAACACTTTTCTTGACCCATGTCTTGCTCATTTCATTCTAGATCTCATCCACAACAATTTTTCCCTTGCCTTTGTCTTGTCTCTGCTCATCCAATTTTCTATTTACCGGACCTCTTCTTTCATTATTCTTGCTTCTGCAGAATCTTGCAAAATGAACAGATCGATTACAGTTGAAGTACACAACATTTCTTTTCCCATTTGATTGATTTCATCTTGATCTTTTGTCCAAATCCATTGCATGCAAAATAGTAGCCATTAAAGGAATTGCCATTTCCTCTATTGTTAGAGTTATTCATTATCATACTTCTGCATTCATTGGATCTATGACCATACCTCTTACAATTGAAGCATTGACTAGAGAAGGATGGATTACTTTGATTCACTCTACTTCTGCATTGAGTGGCTCTATGACCAAATTTATTGCACTTGAAATAATTTCCATTGAAAGATGGATATCTTTGAGCATTGGGTTGTCTTACCGGAGGTCTTCTAAGATTCCTTCTTTGATTTCTTGTATCAGGATTTCTTTGACTGGATCCAGAGCTCTCACCTTTCTCAAATCCCAGACCATGCTTATCATCTGCCTTCTTCTGACTATCAAGCAACACTTTAAGTTTAGCTGAGCTTATCTTGAATTTCTCTTTATATTCATTAGAAACTTCTAGGTCATGTTTAAGAATGACAACTTGCCTTTCAAGTTCTCTTTCATTGTCTCTGCTTTCATGTAGATCAAACTCTAGATGGTGAGCAATTCTATCCAATTTGCAATATTCTTCTATTCTTTCTTTCAGAGTTCATTTGAGGTCTTCTTCGGTCTTCTTTCTTTCCTCAATTTCTTTAGTTAATCTCATCACCCCAAATTCCATTTCATGTTTTAGAACAACAACTTCTTTTTCTAACTTCTCACATTCCTTTGTCTTCTCTTTCAGGGCCTTATCCATTTCATTTTCCTCATTCTATTTTCTTAGTTGAAGAAGTTGCTTCTTCCTCTTCCCATTATATTTACTCAAATTTTCTTTTAAGATCTCAATGTAGTCTTTATCATCTTTAAGATTTTCTTGCAGTTCTTTGACTTCTGCTCTGGACTGGTCAAGATGATCTAAAGCAAGTTTAAGTTGTTCCTGAAGGTTGTATGAATCCATTTTAATACCTTCCCAGATCTTCCTTAACTTGTTAAACTTCTTTCAAGGAACTTGGCTCTGATACCAATTGTTGGAATTAGGGCAAACAACTAAGAGGGGGGATGAATCAGTTGTCTCAAAACTTTAACTCTTGCTGCAATTAATTCTTCTCTACCACTTATTTACAGATAATTATTATAATCATGAAAGCATGAATCAATAACACATGAGTAGAAACACAAATAACACACTTGACACCAAGATTTTTAACATGGAAACCTGGTTAAGGGAAAACTACAGTAGAGGTTAGTCCACAAAAATTAATACCCTGTTAAAAGTATTACAAATAGGGAAGGCACATGCCTTCGGGTTCACTGCCCAGAGCTCATTTCTCAAAGAGGTTCACTGCCTACAGAAATGATTATAAGAAGATCACAGAGTGTTTGAACTGATGAATAGCATCTACCAATGCAAGAATTTAGTTCTGGTTAAGTACAGAATATTGATCTTACACACTTCATCCTTGCTCTACTTTGTTTATTGTTCTGCCATGATCTGGTCCTCAGATCTCTTCTCCTTTGCACTCCTTTTTGCCTTTTTCACACTTAATCCATCAACACATCACAATCGCACACAAAAACACTTGAATCCATCAGCTATATATATCCACATCAAGAAATTCAATCAACTGTAGTAAGCTTCAATAAAACTTAGAACATTTATTAAGCACTCTACTCTATCTGCTGAATCTATGCACAAATATCAACACGGACCAAACACTTGTGTTCCCAGATCATCAGTCATGTTGGCCAATATCACTGATTATCACTAATTGCTTATCTAATAACTTTTATTCATCTAGACCAAGATTAGATACTAGGTCAGCCTGTTCTTCTTTTGACTGTGCAGACTAACTGGAAACCAATACTCAGATGCTTATAACTTTTGAATCCTTCACCACTAGAGGCTAAAATCCTAGATTTAGATAGTTTGGACAATCCTTATCACTCCCTTAGATCTACAGCACACTGTGATTTATTACCGGAGAGATCCAGACTAAGATACCAGACCCTATCACCTGCTTTGTTTCTGACTCCCAGACTTAGACAAATCCTCACTCTGACTTCAGGTATGAACAAATCTTGTAATGTGGATGTGTAGGATAGACTTAGTTGCCATCAATGACAACACTTCTCATGCGTAGCAGTGTCTCTTGCCAACAAGACGGTCAACAAGACGGTCAACAAGGCTAAGTAGACCTCCTAAAAGGTTTTCTCTCTCTTTGTATTCTATTTTGTTAACAGATGCTGGTGTACTGGAAGGGTATGATGAAGCTATGTAGGTGGATACAAAGTTTCAATGGGAGCTTGCAATGAAAGAAGAAATGGACTCCTTGCTGAAAAATCAGACTTGGTAATTATGTAAGTTGCCTGCAGGTAAAAAGGTTTTACCAAACAAATGGGTTTATAGGTTGAAAGAGGAAGATGGAGGTAAGAAAAGATTTAAAGCCAGGTTAGTTGTAAAAGGATTTGCATAGAAAAAGGGCATTGATTTTGATGAGATTTTTTCTTCGATTGTTGACATTACTTCTATTCGTACTATTTTAAGTATTGTGGCTATTGAAGATTTGCATTTGGAATAGCTAGATGTGAAAATTGCCTTTCTCCATGGTGATTTGAAGGAGGAGATATATATGGAACAACCCCAAGGATTTGAGGTCAAAGGTAAGGAGAAACAGGTGTGTAGATTGAAGAAGAGTTTGTATGGCTTGAAACAAACACCTTAGCAATGGTATTTGAAATTTGATAGTTTTATGGCTGAGCAAGGCTACAGCTAGTGTAATTTTGACCATTTTGTTTATTTTAAGAGGTTGGATAATGACAACTACATCATTTTATGTTTATATGTTGATGACATGCTTGTAGCAGGGTCTAACATGGATCACATAATAGAGTTAAAACAACAATTAGCACAATCATTTGCTATGAAGGATTTGGGGGCAGAAAAATAAATCCTTGGTATGAAAATTTGCAGAGATAGGAAGAATAGAAAATTGACTCTATCTCAGGCTGATTATGTTGAAAAGGTGTTGCAGAGATTCCATATGGAGAATGCAAAATCTGTTAGTACACCTTTGCCTAGTCATTTGAAATTGACTTTAAGGAGATGTGTCCTAAGACACAAGAGGAGGAAGAAAAAATGTCTAAGGTACCATATGCTTTAGCTATAGGAATTTTAATATACACCATGGTATGCACGAGACTAGATATTGTACATGTTGTAGGAGTCGTAAGAAGGTATATGAGTCATCCCGGATTGGAGTATTGGAATGTGGTAAAATAGATTCTCAGATATTTAAAAGGTACATCCAATAAACACTTATGTTTTAGGGACTCTAATACTGATTTAGTAGGTTATGTAGACTCAGATTTTGCAGGGCATATTGGTACCAGGCAGAGTACTATTGGTTATGTCTTTACTGTAGGTGGGACAACAATGAGTTGGATCTCACAGTTGCAAAAGGTGGTTGCTTTATCCACCACGGAGGCAGAGTATGTAGCTACAACAGAGGCAAGCAAGAAGATGATATGGCTGCAATATTTCATGGAAGAATTGGGTAAACAACAGGCTAACAGTTATTTCAAAGACCAAACACATACAGTTGAGGTATTACTTCATTCGATCGGTGTTGGATGATGAACAGTTACGGCTGGAAAAGATACATACAGATGAAAATCCAGTGGATATGTTTATGAAGGCAGTGACAAGGGAGAAGTTGAGCTCCTCTTCAGCTTCAGTTGGTCTTCAAGATTGAAAACGAAAAAAAAAACGGCAGAGTCCAGGGTTCTTATTTCTAGTGGGAGCTATAGGGTTAGCGGTGTTATGATCAGTCTCCAAGTGGGAGATGATATGGTGTGGTCTCTGATCAGACTCCAAGTGGGAGATTATTGTTATATGGAGCCTAATCAAACTCAGATGTTAAATTTACCCCTTTTATCAACGTAGTTTCCCCCAAAATTATTTAACAGGGTCAAGGGGCAACGGCCCTTGCAAGGGTTTGGGAGCAGCATAAAAAAAACCCTACTTTTGTAACCGACATAAGGCTTGATAAAAGAGGCTAAGGGTTAGGGTTTTTGTTGACATTGTATTGTAGCATTTTGCAGTGGTATTAAGTTGCAAGGATTGCTAGTTGTAATCGGTTTGATTTACTGGATAATAATATTGGACTCTCTATTGGTGGATGTAGCCTGGGTTTAGGTGAACCACGTTAAAACTTGTCTCTCACTGTTATTATTTATGTGTATTTCCATTCCTCTGTTTAATCTTTATTTTCATTTAATTGATATCTTCTGCATGTAATCCCTAACACTTCTTTCTTTCTTTTTGAGTTATTAGTTACTTGGCATTTATCCCATTCATGTATGTAGAGAGTGGTGATTTATGATTTTAGTTAAGAGACCTTGTTCCAATAAACTCCCTCGTGCCTATATGTATAGCTCGGTGGTTGAGGTGTTTAATTTTTCAAGTTTTAGAGTAGATTGTTCAATCACACATATAGTTACTAGATATTTTCCAATTTAGTCACACAGACAATGTTTATGTTTTTGATGATGAATGCATGAATAAAATCTGCCAATAGAATCTTATGTGATATTGTAAGGATTGTACAATGAATGAATTGGAAATAGTATGATTATGTTAATATGAGAAACTAGATTTGAGTTAGATCAGTGGAGACAGTCACTTGAGCAAAGGCTAGTCAAGGTAACTGTCCCTGACTTCATTTCCTGTATGTTTACTTTTGTTATAATAGTCAACTCATAAATGCATTAGATTCTTCAAGATATTCTAGTTTGCTTCACCTTTTGTACTCTGGAGTGTATGGTGTATGTTTAGATTATCATTATTAAGTTAACCTTTAAGCATTCTTCCCTTGACAGAAAATAGTTACAGTCTTTTATTGTATGCACCCATAGCAGTAGTACCAACATTACTTTCCTTACTGTTATATAGTTTTGAGATTTCTTAGCAAGTGTAACACTGTATTAGGATGAGTTAGATGGTTTGAATCTTTGAAAGCACATATAGTGCCAGTGCCATCACAAGCTTACTAGCCCTAGTCGATAATTCAATGCAGGTCTTTCCGAAGGTCCAAGTGGACTATTCAGTTAGGTTTTTCCTCTGAATTATGTGATTGCCACCAAGTTTACTAGACATAGTAAAGATGTTACACTTGGAATGTGTGATGGTGATCCTAGAATAGTCTAGTAGATCTCAATCCCAAGAAAGTAATGCAACAAGCCCAAGTGAGTCATCAAAAACCTATCATGAAGGGTATTTTTGACTACCCCAATGGCAGATGAACTCCTTATGATCAGCAAGTCATCAATATACAGAACCAGAAATAGGAGTGAATCATCCTGTTACAAAATGTAGACATTGGGATCAGAATGGCACCGAGTGAACCCAACTTTCAGAAGGAAGGAGTCCATCTTGGTATACCAAGCCCAAGGAGCCTATTTGAGGCCATAGAGAGACTTCTGAAGGCGGCACACAAATGAAGAATCCTAAATGAAACTATGTGGTTGCTCCATGTAGATCTCCTCCTGAAGGTCACCGTGAAGAAAAGCACTCTTCACATCCATCTGGTGTACTTCCTAGTGGCTACACCAATAGCAAGAACAAGTTAGATGGAGTTCATTTTGGCAACTGGTGCAAAGGTCTTAGAATAGTCAATCCCAAGAACTTGGGAGAATCCTTTTACAACCAAAAAAGCCTTATGCTTATCAACTGACCCATCTGCTATAAACTTTTTTTGACAGATCCACTTACATCGAATAATTTTTCTTCCCTTAGGAAGAGGGAGAAAATCCCAAGTGTGGTTCCTCATCAAGGAACTATACTCCTCCTGCATTATTGTATCCCACTCAGGAATACCAGAAGCCTCTCAAAAGGACTATGGATCAAAGGCAATAACAATGAAGACATGTTGAGCATCCTAGAATTGTGAATGAGTCTGCCTAGTGTTTGATGGATCCCCAACCCATCCGCTTGTAGAATACAAGGTCTATCTAGCCCAAAGTGGACCTAAAGTCAGAGAATGTGGAGGAGAATCATCACCCTCTGAATGATAACTAGGAGAGGAAGGAGGTGAATCCTCTAAATCACTCTCAACATTAGAAGTGGAGGTAGACGAGTCCTCATCATCATGATTCTTCTCAGGTGAATCTGATCAAAAGATTTGTCATGTAGCCCAAGTGACTCCAATGTCAAAGTAGAAGGAGGTGGAGAAGTGATAGGAATTGAGATCGAAGATCCCTCCTCAAATTGAACACTCCTCTCAAGAAACAACTTATGTGTAGTAGGGTGGAGCAATCGATAACCCTTCGCACCATCAGGATAGCCTACAAATATGCAAGGCCTGCTCTACAGATCCAAGACCTTACATTTGTTTGTAGGAATGTGGGCCCATGCAAGAGAAACAAAAACTTGAAAGTGCTTAACTGATGTTTTTTATCGCTCCAAGATTCAAAAGGAGTGACTCCCTTCAAGGCTCAGTGAGGAACACAATTCTGGATATAACAAGCACAGTTAATGGCCTTTGCCCAATAATGTGGTGCAAGAGATCTAGAGTTAATTGTGCAGTTCACCGTTTCCGTCAAGGACCTATTCTTTTGTTCTACCACACCGTTCTGCTGGGGAGTGTATGGAATTGAAAACTGCAAATCAATCCCCTTTGAAGTGCAAAACCTCTCAAAATGATGGTTGACATATTCACCACCATTGTCAGTGTGCAAAACTTTGATGGCTTTCCCTGATTGTTTCTCTACAGAATTTTTGAAGTCCTAAAAGTGATCAAATACCTCAAACTTTTGTTTGAGAAAGTACACCCAAGTATATCAAGAAAAGTCATCAATGAAAGTTAGAACAAATCTCACCTTGTTGAAGGATGGATGAGGAAATGGACTAGCCAAATCACTGTGAACTAACTCTAGTACTTGTGATGCTTTCCATGCCTTACCTTTGTCAAATTTTCCCTTAGGATGCTCACCAAGAATGCAACCTTGGAAAACACCACCTAAAAACTAAATTGAAGCCAACCCTGTGATCATGCTCTATTGGTTGAGCTTTTACAAGTAGCGAAAGTTAAGATGGCCAAACCACTCATGCCATAATCTACTCACATCATTAGAATGAGTGAGCAAGACAGACAAAGGATGACTAGGAACAAAGTGAGGAAACAGATAGAGCAGTGACTAATGATCTATTCTCCCAACTACAACTGTAGAATCATTGTGCAACTCACAAATCTCCACTGAATTAGGAGTAAACTCAACCCACTTACCCAAACCTGTGTGAGTGATTTGATATATTGACAGGAAATTAGTTTATAATGAGGGCACACAAAGAACATCTTGGAATGTGCCATCCCCCACATCAATAGACCCTCTCCCACACACCTCAATAGGAGTGTCATCACCCATTAAAATAGAAGGCATAGTACACGGCTCAAAAGATGCAAGTTCTTCCTTAGATGAAGCCATGTCGTGCAAAACACCCAAATCAAGAACCCAACTGGATGGTGAAGAAGTAACTGCTACTAGAGCATTGCCCTTTCCTTTCCCCTTGTTTTCTTTTGCCTTGTTAGACCCCTCATTAGAACTTTGTATTATAGATTCATGAACACTGATGTTATTCTTCTCAAGAATGTGTGTCAAGTGATCAATTTGTTTCTTCAAACATTTATGCTCATCATGAATGGGTCTTTTACAATAGGCACATTAGACCTTCTCTTTCTTAGGCTTGTCACCTTTAGAAGATTGGGTCTCATTAGTTGCTTTTGAAGCAACTAGTATCTAATCCTTCTTCTCCTTTCTATTCTTTTGTTTCTTATCCTTATTCTTACTACTTTTTCCTTTCCATTCTTTTGTGCCTTGGTTGGTAGCCAGGTCATGTGACTTGGAGGATTTGAGAGTGCCCATCTAGATTAGCTTATGTTGCTCCTGTGTGAGAGAGGTAGAAAAATTATCTAAAGATGGCATGGTAAATTGAGTCCCAAGTGCACTCTTAGTAGCATAGAAGGTAGAAACAAATACAAAATATTTTGAACTTAGCTTAGAGAGAATACTAAGAATTAGTTGTTCATCTTTCTTTTCAATTCCACATTGTTTTAACTACAGCCTTAGTGATTTCAATTTTGTGAAAAAATTTTGAACTATGTTGAAGTTGCCTGGACTTAAACTAATTATTTCATTTTCCAACATATGAACCCTCATTGAATCTTGTGTGCCAAATAGTGTTTCTAGATTTGTCTAGATTTTTTTGGTGAATTCAAAGACTCAATGTGAAAGAGCAAATCAGGAGAAATAGACAAACACATGTTCCATAGGCCTCATCACATTTGTTAAACCACTTAGGCTTATCTTCATCTTTAGCATGTTCAGTTTCAAGTCCCATTGTCATCATATGTAATCCATCTTTCCTTAAGTAGATTGTCATGCATGACATCCACTCAAAGTAGTTGTAGGGAGTTAAGATGAGTAATGGTGTTTGATCCATGATGAAGAAATGCAGAAAAGAAATGTTGAAAAGAAGAGAACACACACATGACAACCCCCCCTTTCACTCAATCAAAGAACCCCCCAAGAAAAGATGATTTGGCACTTTATAATTAGTGTGTTTACAATTGCCACTAGCAAGAAATACTTAGTGGTCTTGATCTCAATGCATTACAAAATCCTCACAAATTAGGTGAATGTTGAAAGTACAATAGTGGAATGAAACCAAGTGAAACTAACAACTCCACTACGATCTACTCAAAAAATCATCCACTTTAAAAAAAGGAAGCACCTCAATCTGAGGTCATATATGAAAGTTATGAGTCATTGAAGTTTCAAAAATGGAAATTGTGCATTGTCACCTGTGAGAATCTGTAATTTCTGGGAAATCCATACATCAAAATCATAAACTGTCAACACCAATGCATAGAGAGTGAAAAATTATCCCAAATAAAAAACAAAAGCTTAGAAATTGGAGGTCGTGAGCCCGAGTTAGAAGTCTTCAAAGTTTCTCTTCAAAAACCAAAACTGCATCCATGAGGGGGTAAGATTGCAAAAAGTCTTCACCGCCAAATTTGGCAAGACTACTGCTAGAGTTAGGAGTCTAACAAGTTTAGAACTCCTCATATAGTTTAGCCCTCTGCCAGATTAGACAATTGTGACTAAAAATGTTAGGGCCAAATATAACAAAATTTGCCAAATATAGTTGATTCTACCAAAAAGTGGGCAAAAAAATAGTGGCAGTAGCATACAGGTCATAGTTTCAAAGGCCCAAGAGGCCAAATTAGTTGTAGGTCACTCAAGAAGGAACCTGATGATTTTGTTTTTAATGGCCAAAGACCAAATTTCAAAGGGGTCAGGGGGGCTAAGTGCCACACCCCACGACCTAATCTAAGGGTTTGTGCCCAAAAGAGAGGCACGTAGGCTTGAGTATGGGGTTCGGTCCCAAAGGGGAGGCTGACGCCCTCATACAAGGGTCGAGGCCCAAACAAAGCATTATAAAGCACTTGCCAATAGTGGTTAAAGTGCTTGTCAATGGCACTTAGCGTGGGCCAAAGGCCACTTATAATATTTTTTTTATTTTAATTTTTTTTTGAATTGCAAAAAACAATACAATGATTTTGCACAGAAATGCATGCTGGGGGGCCAAAATGGCCTCTGGAAATTTTTTTTGATGCGTATGATATATGAAAGCTCATCTATGAGGCCTCTTAGACACAATGGAAATGTCTATTTAGCTTGAAAGTGCTCTGAATAGAAACTGAGTTCCAAATCTGAGCTTAAAACCCCTGTTCCACAACTGTGTCAAATGATCTCTGATTTCAAAGAAACAAAAGCCAAATTTGACTTTCTCGAGCCTCTTGGACGTGTTGGAACAACCAAAAATGCTATCAGTATAACCAAAAACACTGCAATCACCTAGATCTCACAGAACTCATATGTAAAACCCATAGGTTAAAATGTTTCCGTCAAATTTTTCTAATTCTCTAGATCATCCAAAGATGCAAGAGAAGAGCATACTAGGTTTTTGGAAAAACCTACAACAAATCTTATTATTTCCCTCAAATCTCTTAATTATGTAAACTAAGATCTATTCTTGCACATAGAAAAGCTATAATACCATGTTAGAATCTGAAAAGATGAATAACCCAAAAAACAAGTGTAAACAAATAGATATTAAACTGTGAAAGCAAATGTTACAAAATTAAAATAACAACATAGAGTTAGTCTCCACGAGAGTAATGAAAATGCTCCAGAAACAAAATAGCATTATGAGGATGCAAAAGCAAAAGATGCAAAACACAAACTAGGTAGCATGTTTATATAGTCCAAAGGAAGAGGGTGGAGGTGGCAACACCAACCAATAGGAAGCAACCATCTATCAGTCTAAAGATATAAAAGCATCTTCCCAAGATAGCTAATTGGTGCTCCCTTATAGGATGGTGAAACCTTATAACCCACTCACTTAATTAAACATGCTTTATGAACCTAAGCAAGGTTAATATTCATTATACCCTTCCGAAGGTCATGAAAAAACTTGATGGAGCACTGTGGATGTAGCTCAACATTGTTGTCCAATAATTCAGGAGATCTGTGATTCAGGAGTTTGGGGAGGTGGTAATCTGGGAACTTGGGAATTCAGCTTGGGAGCTAGGTCCTTCTGAGGGTTAGAAGGTAGCTTGATGGAGTTCCACCTAATTCAAGATTTGTTTCTTCAAAAAAAAAAAACTTCTGAAGAATGCATACTTGTTTTGTGTAATCAGCATGTTTTGTTATATGTTCTATTTGTGTAATGTAAACCTTAAGGGGGAGTAGTCTTGGAATATTATGGTTTACATTAATAAAGTCACCATAGTGACTTGTAGTTTATTATCAAGTAGTTAAACAATTAGTTGTATTCCCGTAAGATGGCAGTTCAGGAAGTTATATTTGAAATGTTTTATAAAATCCATCTTGGAATGAATGTAACATCGTCCTAAATTCAATAATATATTATTATTCATTGCTTTATTATGCAACCATGATTTAGTTCTCTGCAACATTTTATATGCTCTGTCATTTCCAATAGTTCCATAGGTTCTTTCATATCACATTTGCTAATATGCTTGCATTAAGACTAAGTTGGTTTGGCAAAACTATAAAATTGTTATGAAGCTTTCTTGGCAAACTCTTTCATTGTACATATGAGATCTTAACTAGAGATGGATATTGAAGAATGTCTTGTGCATGATGTTTCATATTTATAATTTGTTTAAATACATATCTAATTCTATTATAGTATGATATTGTTATTTTTCTTTCTTGCATGTTGTGACGAGCTATTATCCAATTAAATAGGCACCACTCTAGTCGGTTGAGGGATCAATATTTTCGTTAAAGTATGTTTCTATAATTCTTAGTAGTTATTAGGTCCCACTCACTTTCATGATTCAATATTGCAAACTTGTATGCAACCTAAGTAAAGCTAGAACTGAAACACACTTGAAGAATCATGTGGGTGTGATCTTCAAGATGCATATGTATGGTGTATTAAGGGGATTCATCTAAAGTGACTATAACTTGTCTTTGTCATTACTTGCATATGAATTCTTCTCTTAATCTACTTATTATGAGGTGTTATAGGTCTACTCATGGTTGTCATTATGACATAGTAGTCAAGGCCTATTTGTATTTATTAAATTTCTCTGTAATTGTCCTATCAAAGAGACCTCAAGGATCACCCTCATAGGTTTTACAGAGCCTAAAGAAGAAGATGATCTACCATGTACCTTATCACTTGACCTCATACTACCCTTTCTTTATTGATCGTTTATCTCTTTTCCCAAGATAGATTGTTCCCCTTACCTTGGTTTATGAGTAGTAGTCCTAGGGAAAAGCAACCTAAAATTTTGGAAGCCAACGGATCTAATACAAAATAAAAGGAAATAATGCACTAAAATGCAACAACATCCTACTTAGTCCTATGAGGAATGTTATGTTAGTTAACTAGATCTAATTTATTTTGTCATAATATTAGCACTTAGAAAGAAATCATACTATAGAAGAAGAGAATAACACAAGCTATATTGTAGCCGTTAAGGGCATGGTTCAGTGGTTAAGTCACTTGGTTGTAGCAGCTGCCACTAGAGTTCAAACTCCCACTGGGCCAATGAGCTCGTAGGCTTTACGCCTTCACTGGGCCAATGAGTTTGCGTGTTTGAAGTGTTCTTACTTGGGATGAGGTCCCCTGTGTTATGGCCTCGCCAGTTCATAGCTCCGAGCAAAAGCGTTACCATGGAGTCGGAGGGCGTGTCGTACTAGCGTCATTGGTCACGTTAAAAAGTTTACCAGGCACATTATTTTTAAAAAAACACAAGATATACTGTAGTTATAGGAGATCTTCATGCTTCAACTATCAAAAGACAGACCAATAACATAACTCTACAAAAAAAATTATAACACTTAATGAACCCAACACTTGTCTCCAACCTTCAATTTGCAATTCTTCAAAATTAGGATGGCCAAGAATGCCCAAGTGACTCACCCAAGGTTTGTTTATATAAGAAAGAGGCCCACTTAGAAGCCACTAATGTTTTATTAAACTATGTTCTAACACAATGTAGTGGCACAAATTCCTACACCCCATTTAGCCTAATTTGAGATATGATAAAGTTGTTTCTTGCACATACCAACAACCTACCAGGGTGATCCCACAATAGTGTGTTCCACTTGTGGGATGGGGCAAACAAATGATTTTTAAAAGGCAAAAATATTGAACACCTTTGACTAAAGGTTTACCTTCAAAGGAAGGTTCTTTGTTCAAGGGTAAAATACTTGCTACATGTCAATAACCTTCAAGTGAAGCAAGACATTTGAATGAAAGTAGGTACTTTCAAATAAGGGCCTTTTTTTTTATTTTTAAATGTTTCATGTTTGAAGAAATCTCAAATCCATCATGGGTAAGGATTTCCTAGACCAAACCAAGTAGCCATGTCACGTTATGGTGGAAGGAGATGCAATCTATGTATTGTTTAGAACCAACCCAAGCATAATGTAGTGAGTTAGAATTTGATGCACCACATTTAACCACACCTTTGCTAAAGGCACCTACCTAGTCACTCCAACTCTTGTTGTAGGAGCTAACTGAGTGGTGGTGGGACCGACATGTTGTTCTATTTGTAGTAAAATAGAATGTCACATATGGAAGTTCTATTGTTTGTATGGTTTGTTCATGTGTGAAGTTGATGGTTGTTTTGGTTTTCATGAACTGCAATTGAGGGATACACATGAACTGTCTCCACCATACAACTGAAGTATACACACAAACTGTATACAAAAGACATATACTCAAAAGTTGTATATCTCGACACACTTTGTAAACATACAAAACCTAATATGCATTCTGCGGGATATTCTCCTTGACAATTGTACCTTTGACTCCGTCGTTGACCTTTTTGTATGCATCAAGGGTTTCTCTCTCCTTTGTATCTGCGAAGGCTTGTATGTTTCAACATACAACAACAATTATCCCAAAGCAATATACTCATAGATTGTATATGACATACAAACACTGTATATACATCAAATGTATATCAAAGCAAAACCCTTGAAATTTCACAAATTTTGCACAGAAAATCCTAGGATCGATCCGATTTGTTTTCTTAACAATCTTAACCTAGATTTCTACCTTCAAAACCTAGCACATGAGGATGCTAGGGTAAATCATTGTATGCTATAACTTGATCCCAAAAACATGAAATGCACAAATGAAAAAATAGAAAAGAAATCTAAACTACTATACATGGCCATTCCACCGATTCAAAGAATTAACCGGTGGAATGGATAAGTGAATCCATCCTGACCGCCAGACCAAGAAAATCAAGTACACAGTAAAATGATAGCAACAGGATCTTCTTGATTCTTATTGCAGAAAATATAAGCAATTACTCTATTCAGTTTCACAAATGACTTGAGCAATACCAAAAACTCTACAACTAATTGTTCGATGCATTTTTTTCTAAAGGATTTGATCTAGGCTTATAAATAACTACTCAACAAGAGTAGTATAGACTCGATTCCCAGCAGCTGGGAGACGTCCAAACTGCTGGGAGAAGATAGCTAGCAAAACAAACTTCTAACTAATTGCACAAAAACCTAGATTGACTTAAAAACATAGGAATTGGTCACATGGACCTTATTACATCATAATGCATGAAACATACTATATTTAGACCTAATCTGTATTTTGAAGGGGTGCTCATGCACCATACTCCCTGAGAGAAGAAATCTCAAGTCCACTTGAGATGAGGGTTTGAAGATCTACACCTTGGTTGATGATCTGCTCTTCAGTCATCCAAACTGCCTCTGAATCAGGTTTCCCTTGCCAAGCCACCAAGTATTCCAGATACTCTTTGTTCTTGGTCTTCTGTGCAATTCTTGAGTCTAAAATCTTCTACAATTATGGTGGATCATACTTAGGAATATCAACATCTGCTGCATCCTGCAATGGTTCTTGGTCGACATCTATATTATGCTTGTATGGAGTTAAATCACATACATTGAAAATAGGTGACAATCCAAGATCAGAAGGAAGTTGGATCTCATAAGCATTCTGTCCACATTTCTTCAAAATCTGACATGGTCCAAGCTTCCTCTACATGAGCTTAGTATATTTGCCTTTGGGGAGTCTTTCCTTCTTCAAATTAACCCACACCAAATCTCCAACATCAAACTGTACATCTCTCTTCTTGTCAGCATATTCTTTATACTTCAATGTAGTCTGTTGGAGTTGGGTCTTGACTTGATCATGTACCTCTTTGATTGCTGATGCAAAAGTTTCTCCATCTGCACTGATAGGTTCCCCTGTAGGTAGATCTCTTAGCTCTAAAATACCTCTTGGATGAATTCCATATACCACCTGAAAAGGTGATTTCCCTGTACTCCTATTGACAATATCATTATAAGAAAATTCTGCCTGTGATAGGATATTATCCCACTTTTCTCCATGCTGTCTTGTCAAACATCTGAGCAAATTTCCTAAGGAATGATTTACCACTTTAGTCTATCCATCCGTTTGAGGATGATATGCTGATGAGAAGGATAGCTTCTTCCAAAGAGTCCTCCAAAAATGACCAATGAATTTCACATCTCTATCTGACACTATGCTCAATGGCAATCCATGGATCCTTACTATTTCCTTGAGAAATAGGTCTGCAACATATGAAGCATCACTAGTGGTCTTACATGGTAAGAAATGTGCCATTTTACTGAATCTGTCTACCACCACAAAAACACTATCATATCCTTTCCTTGTTCTTGGTAATCCCAACACAAAATCCATGCTGATGCTCTCCCATGGCCTAGAAGGAATGGGTAGTGGCTGGTATAAACCTGCATTAGTTGATCGCCCTTTTGCTTTCTGACATATCACACATGTCTCCACAAATCTCCTTACATCTATCTGTAACTTAGGCCAATAGTAATGTCTCTTTACAAGATCAAGAGTCTTATCCAAACCAAAATGTCCTGCCATAGCCCCACAATGCTTCTCTCTAATAATGTTCAGCCTCAAAGAACACCATGGAATACACAACTGTCCACCTTTGAAAAGTAATTCATCC
This sequence comes from Cunninghamia lanceolata, assembly GCA_027924645.1. NCBI lineage: Eukaryota > Viridiplantae > Streptophyta > Pinopsida > Cupressales > Cupressaceae > Cunninghamia > Cunninghamia lanceolata. The sequence goes on from BSBN01000484.1 coordinate 1,124,957, forward strand.
TGTATCAGAAATTCAGAGTATTCAACATGATATTTGTCTTCAAAAGAAGTACACACTTTGTAGATCTCTCCAAAGTCTTCATCATCCACATACATAGTCTTTAAGGATCCAATACCAACACTTTCCAACTGGAGCTGATTTATTGTTAGAACCCTCCTACTTAAAGCATCTGCTATCTTGTTCTTGACCCCTTTCTTATGCTTGAGTGTGAAAGTGAAAGCTTGTAAAGTCTCCACCCACTTCATGTGCCTATGGTTCAGCTTCTCCTAACTGTTTATGAAACTAAGGGCCTGATTATCTGTAAACACTATGAATTCCTTTGGCATCAAGTAATGCCTCCACTTCTTGAGTGACTGGACTAGAGCATACATCTCCAAATCATATGACGAATATATTTTCTTAGCATCATTTAGTTTCTCACTGAAAAATGCAATAGGCCTACCTTCTTGACTGAGTACTACTCCAATTACCATGTGACTTGCATCACATTCCACCTGAAAGATTTTATTGAAATTAGGCAGTGCAAGGACTGGCTACTGTGCCACCATTTTCTTCAATGTCTCAAATGAATCACCTGCTTCTTCTGTCCAAATAAATCTGCACTTCTGTCCTCCTTTTATGGTGTAAAGCATGGGCGCACAGATATGACTAAACCCTTGTATAAACTTCCTATAGAAGGTTGCTAACCCATGGAAACTTCTGACATCATTCATGGTTCGAGGAGTTGGCCAAGACAGTATGGCACTTACCTTTTCTTGATCCATTTTCTATTTGCCATGTGAGATAACAAAACCCAAGTAGATGATCTCCTCTTGCATGAACAAACACTGTCCAAGTTGATCATTAACTACTCTTCATGTAACCTTTTGAGAACCAAATCTATGTGTGTGAGGTGTTCTTCCCTTGTATTACTGAAAATCAGAATGTCATCTAGATATACTATGACAAATTTACCTATAAATTCTCACAAGACCTCATTCATCAACCTCATAAAGGTACTTGGTGCATTGGATAAACCAAATGGCATGACCTTCCACTCATACAACCTTTCATTGGTTTTAAATGCAGTTTTCCACTCATCCCCTAGCCTAATCCTGATCTGATGATAGCCACTTTTCAAATCTATTTTTGTGAAATATTTGGCACCTCCTAAACAATCAAGTAAATCCTCTATCCTAGGTATGGGGAACCTATACCTGATTGTGATCTTGTTAATAGCCCTTGAATCAGTGCAAAGTCTCCAAGTGCCTTCCTTCTTTGGTGCAAGTACAGCTGGTACTACACATGGGCTTAAACTTTTACCAATTAGGCCTGTCTCCAACAATTCCTCAATCTACCTTGCTACCTCTGCATTCTGCTCTGGTGTAAGCTTGCATGCTGCTTTGTTTGGAAGTGTAGATCCTGGAATCAGATCTATGCAATGACTGATGTCCTTATAGGTGGTAGGGATCTTGGTATTCCATCAGAGATGATGCCTTTATACTTTTCCAATAGTTCTTGGACAGCAGGGTCTATGAACCTTTGCTTCTTTTCTCCCTTGACTTCTTGCTGCTCTTTGTTCACTTTGAGGCATGGAATGAGGGCATATGCGACTGCACCTTCATCTACTATCTCCTTCATGAATTGTTTGCCTTCGACCATCATCACCTTGACTTCCTTTCCTTTTGATTATGCCTCCTTCTCATTCCATGGTAGTAACTCTATCACCTTACCATCCTTGGTGATTGAATAGGTGTTTCTAAATCCATCATGGCATGCCTTCAAGTCATACTGCCATGGTCTTCCAAATAGGAGATTGCAAGCATCCATCTGAGCTATATCAAACAATAACCTATCTTTGTATGGTCCAATTTGAAACTCCACCCAAGCCTGCTCTTCCACAACTGTTTGTTGACCTTGAGTGAGCCACGAAATTTTGTATGGGCAAGGATGGGGTAGCCTTCTAAGCTTAAGCTTTTCTACCATTTCAACAGACACAAAATTTTTAATAGATCCAGAGTCAACTAGAATTCTACATACCTTTCCTCCTACCCTGCAAGTGGTTTTGAAAAGAGACTTTCTTTGTGGGGGTTCTTTGCCAGGCACCTTCATGGTGGTCATTGCTCTCCTAATCATCAGAAATTCTCCTTTCTCAAGATACCCATAAGCATCAGGAGCATTCTCATTTTGATAAGTGTTTGAACTTGTTGCACTTTGACAATCTGATTCTTGGATCAGATTTGTCCTCCTTTCTCCCCCTGAACTTGTGGCTTTTTCTGGACACCTACTGGCTCTATGGCCTTCCTGATTGCAATTATAACATCTGATAGATCCTCTGCCTTGAGATCTCCCTCTGAATGGTGGTCTTTTGCCCCTAAAATTTCCTCTTTGATCATAACTTCCTTTCTGAGTTTGATTGATGTCTCCTTTGCTGTTCTCCTGATTTGAGTCTCCTTGCTATCCAAATCCATTTCCTCTACCTCTGAACGGACTTCTTCCCGCTCTTTGCTATCTTCCTCTTCCTCTATTGTTCTGCTCTTGTCTTCTCTTTAGTTTCTCTTCCACCTTGAGTGCCAACTAATAGCACTTTTGAACTATATCTAGACTATGCAGACTTAGGTCTTCTTGAATGGTGAATCTCAAGCCATTGAGGTACCTTGCTACCTTCTCTTCCTCATTCTCCTTCACCTTTGTCTTGAGACATAGCTTCATGAATTCTTCAGTGTATGCACTAACATCTAACTCCTTCTGTTTCAGATTTTGTCTCCTCTTATGTAACTGGATGTTATAATCCAATGGAACATAGGCTTCCTTCACCAAAGCCTTCATCTTCTTCCATGTAGCAACTCTGTTCTTTCCTTCTTTCACCCTGTCATCTTGGATGAAATTCCACCAGGTTAGTGTAGCTCCCTTCATTTTGGATTGAGCTATCTTCACTCTTTGGTGGTCTGGTATTTCCTCTATTTCAAAGAAATTGTTCAAGGAGTCTATCCACTCCATCACCGAATCAGGTTCCATTTTTCCTGCAAACATTGGCAGGTCTATTTTCATGTCCATGGTCCTCCGCTCCATGGATTTGAGGGCATTTAGTAAGGGCCTCTGGTCTACAGGAACCTCTATCTCTTCCTGCCTAGGGATCTCCTCTTCATCCCTATCTTGTTCACCAGAATCTTCCTTTCCCTTTCCTACTCTGTCCCTCAACTTCTCCAACTCATCTTTTAATTCCTAATTCTGAGCACTGATTGCTTTACTCTCTACAATCTGCTTCTTTACCAGGACGACAAACTCAGCATTGGTCATCCTTGCTGGGAACTCTTCTGATCCCTCTCCGTCTGACATTTTTCTCCTTCTTCCCAAAGGATACTCCTTGGCTCTGATACCACTATGATGTAGATTGGCCAGCACAAGCGTTCAAAATTGGCAAGACTTGATGATTTTCATTCCATTGGCAAGAGCTGCCCTAATGTCTTTCTGACATACCCTATCGGCCTGACAATAACCATTAGCTTTCTAAAAATCTTCACACTGAAATCCACTTCACGCTGATGAGTGCATTTCGTTATATTGCCTATCGGCAAGACATAGTCTATCGAGCTCGCCAAACTATGTTGCTCCGACGATCACTGTTATACCGACACATACAAACTTCTATCGACCAAGCCAGTTTTGCCTACCTCTATCGCCGGTCACCAGTTGTATCCATAAGCAATGTATGAGTGCGATGTATGTTTACAATATACAAGCGCAAGATGCAAAACAAACATACAAACTATTCTTTGACTGGCATTGACCCCTGTACCAAATCCTTGTATCTACAGAATGTATGTTTGGACATACATTCAGAATATACAACCCAAAATATACATCTGCCGAATATTCCTTGGAATATTCCCTCTGAAAACAGTTGACCGCTAACTTTCCCTTGTATCAACCCAATGTATATTTGAAATATACATTCGTCACATGCAAACCACGAAATGCAATTGAGGGATACACACGAACTGTCTCCACCATACAACTGAAGTATATACACAAACTGTATACAAAAGACATATACTCAAAAGTTGTATATCTCGACACACTTTGTAAACATACAAAACCCAATATGCATTCTGCGGGATATTCTCCTTGATGATTGTACCTTTGACTCTGCCGTTGACCTTTTTGTATGCATCAAGGGTTTCTCTCTCCTTTGTATCTGCGAAGGCTTGTATGTTTCAACATACAACAGCGATTATCCCAAAGTGATATACTCACAACATACAAATGCGATATACTCACGGATTATATGCAACATACAAACACTGTATATACATCAAATGTATATCAAAGCAAAACCCTCGAAATTTCACAAATTTCATACAGAAAATCCTAGGATCGATCCGATTTGTTTTCTTAACAATCTTAACCTAGATTTCTACCTTCAAAACCTAGCACATGAGGATGCTAGGGTAAATCATTCTAAACTACAAATTTCCTCTAAGAAAAGTTTTTAGCCTTGTAGTTAGAGCATTAAGTTCTAACATTATGCATGCAAAAAACATGCATGTACCAGAGAAAGAGTACGGATGCAGAAAGGGTTTGGATATACTTGTTTTTTTAAGGAAAAAAACATTTTGGTCACTGGTGCAATGGGGCTGGGCTTAAATCACACACTCTAAGCTTTGACCGCTTAGGTGGCAGATGTGGCCCATTCTTTGCACCAATGTTCATCCCTTTCAAGCAACAGTCACCGTTAACTTTCAAAATAAAACTTTATTCCTACCCAAAAGTTTGGTGGATGTCCGTGAGTATTTGATTGCATAAAATAGGAGAAACCATCTCATAAGAAATGGTTGCTGCAGTGAACATAAGACATGGGTATCCTCACGATATAGTCACACCATTTCACAATATGCAACAAATAGGTTTCTAACTCGATTAGTTCTCATTTGCTAGCATAGTCCCAGCCTTTGCCAAAATGGGAGCTTTGGAATAGGGTATGGGCATCCATCAACACATAATGGAAGGGGGATTATTATCAGATATTACAGTTGGGAATGCGCTGGTAGACATGTATTCAAAATGTGGAAGCATAGACAAGGTATACGAACTATTTGATGGGATGCCTCAAAGAAATATGGTCTCATGGAATGCTGTAACTGCAGGATATACACAAAATGCATTTGTTGAAAAGGCTTTAGAAACTTTCAACCAAATGCAATTGACAGATGTAAAGCCAGGCTCACAACCTTTGCCAGCATCCTGCCTGTGTCAAAATGGTAGCTTTGGAATGGGGTATGGACATCCATAGGAGGATGAAGGATAGATGAATTTTGTCAAATGTTGTAGTTGCAAGTGCCCTGGTAGAGATGTATGCAAAATGTGGTAGCATAGACAAGGCACGTGAACTGTTTGACAAAATGCCTCAAGAACTATTTGACAGAATGCCATTATTGTAGGATATGCAAAATGTGGAAGCATAGACAAGGCGCGTGAACTGTTTGACAGAATGCCTCAAAGAAATGTGTTCTCACGGAATGCCTTGATTGCAGGATATTGAAAAAATGGATTTGTTGAAAAGTCTTTAGAAACTTTCAACCAAATGCAATGGGCAGGTATAAAGCCAGACTCTACAACCTTTGCCAGTATCCTCCCAGCGTGTGCCAAATGGGAGCTTTGGAACAGGGTATGGACATCCATCAAAGCATAAAGGATAGAGGAATTTTGTCAGAGGTAGTTGCAACTACTCTGGTAGACATGTATGAAAAATGTAGCTACATATTCATAAAACCTACATATTCAACTTCCGAAGTAATTTTGATACCATAATTGTAGCTACAAGTCACCATACAAACTAGTGAAGAATATTTGAGATTAAGGGAGTTGAGGAAGGTTTAGATGAGGTATATGCTTAGGTTGAAACTAGTGAAGTAATATTTTGTGGATGTGCATTATGTGTGTGTGAGTTGTGATGTTATTAAATTGTGATGATCTATGTCAAGGCTAGAATTCTCAATGTGGTCTCATGTCTAATTTGTGATCCTTGTGTATGAGTTTGATCTATCATAGCATAGTATGCATGTGATCCAGTGACAAGGAAGACTCAATGGACTAAATTTTTTATCATCCTTCAAACCTCAATGGAGTTAGATAGTTCCCATTCTACAAAGAGAATAACTCTATGGTTATTTATGCATAAAGTAAGAAAGTGGTTATTTTAGTGAATCAAAAATCCAAATGATGTTCATCCTAGTAGAGATGGGATATTTTCTATCTCAATTACAAGTTGAATAGTGTATCTTGCCATAGTGAGGTGTTGCCTTGATTATCAAGGTGTTCTTAGGATGATTGCTATCTCAATTTAAAGTTGGATAGTGTTGCTTTGGTATAGCAAGGTGTTACATTGTGATCAAGGCATTTCCTTGTTGACATGTGTTAGGGCCCATTGGAGTGGTTGTAGCCCCCCAAATTGTGTTGAATGTAATTGTGACTCAGATATTTAGAGACTTGTGTGTGTCTTTATGTATGAATGCTTGTGCATGTGTCAATTGGTCAATCCAGTGATATTGAGTTCTAGATTTGCCAAGTGGTGGATGCCATAATTTTCCTAGATTAGCTATGTGGTGGATTCTATAGTTTTCTTGGATTGGTTCAAGAAATTAGCTACAAAATTTCTTAGATGGTAGAATCCTTGCACCAATCAATTGGGTTGAGGACATCTAAATGGCCACACACCTCACCAACACCCCCATGAAGTTGAATACCTCATTGTAATGGTGGATAGGAGGAAAAGTAGGCATGATACTTGGATTGCCCTCCAAGCAAAGTCCTTTGTACTCTAATAATAAATTGGTAACCCATGTTCCTACATTCTATGAATTAATGAATAACACTGGCTGCAATAAAGATGAATGAATATTATCTCTAAATTCATGAATCTAACTATAATTATATTTGACTGTTGTACTGAACTTTGTGATCTTTGATTACCCAATATGCCTATAGGAGAAAGGGGTGGAGATTGCTTAAGGACTCCATGAAAGATGTGAAGTAGGAAGCATAAGGATTGTTGAGTGGCAGTTGGCAATCATCAAATTCTTGGTTAAGGATCAAGAGACTTGTTATTAAATTATCTTAAGGCATTAAGTTGTAAAGTCTAGAGAACTATCTAGGATATGTTAATAGTCAAAGATTATAGTACTTGTGTAAAATTTGACCCATCACCTCAGAAATAGAGTTAGTTTTTGAATACTATGATTCTAGTGTGATATAAATTACTTAAAGGATTGCATGAGCTTCCTAGAAGGCTTAATGAGTACATGTTCATTTTTATTAGGACATTATAGTGTTTTGTTGTCATTTGGTAAAGCTAATTATGAACCCTCTAAGGCTTGATACCTTCCTATTGAAGTATTGATTTATATTATTATTTAGGTTCCTATTGAAGTATTGCTTTATATTATTATTTGGGTTAATCTGTAAGACATGTGACATGATTCTATAATGTTCTAGTGAATAAACCTAACTACCTATGTGTAATTGACATAGAGTGATCTAGACAAATAAAGCCATGGATGGTTAGAGGCTAAAGTACAAAGGTTATGTAATTGGGATTCCTAAATTTGGCAAGTAATTCTCTTATGTCATAAATTGAGCATATTCCCTAGATATAAATCAAGTCCTATGGATGGTCAAAATTTATTAAGATATAATTATGTAAACCCCATGGATAAATCATCAAAGGAAGTATTAGCAAAACTCTTTAAGGTGAATTCTAATAACCTAGACTAAAACCACTATCATGTGGCTCTTTACAAGATTCAATTATCTAAAGTTTAAATGATTTAAGTATAGGAGGTTGTTGCTTGAATTAATTATAATAACTCTTAGAGTCCCTTCATGAGAATTGCTCTAATAAGGCTATGCTTCGAGACTAGTTGCCTTTGTAATATTGAAGCCTATTTTTGTTTCCAAGTCTTAATAACTCCTAACCATCAAGTCCTCAAGAAAATTATTGACCGTGGATGTCTTAGAGTAAATCTCTAATGGACACATGTCCCCAAGAGGAAAGAAGCCTCGACAAGAGTCCTAAGTTGGGACAAAACCCTATTCATTACTCTATCAAGTGAAATCTAAGTCATTGATTGACCATAGTTAATCATGCAGTGATGCCTATCCTCTAAATGGGAATCTGAATATTGTCCCTATAAAAAAATAGAATTCAAATTATGTTAAGTGAAATTATAAGGAGCCTCACATCCGTGCTAGGAGTTTTAGGAGTAAAGAAGTGTCAAATCCAAGCCTAAGATCTCGAGTAACATCAAATTTATAAATACCCACATTTGTAGGAAATTTTAAATATAATCATATATCAAGATTGAATTTGAGAGCTCTAATAAGTTATATCAAGATTGAAATTTATAAAGAGATGGGGGACCAAAAAGTTGCCACCATGGGACTTTTTGGTCCAAAATAGTAAAAATGTGAGCACGTTATAACACACTCACATTTTGCCTTTTTTTTGCTTCATAAGAGGGATTTTATTAAAATAGTAATAGAAAAAATACAGAAAGCTGCCACATAGCCAAGAAGAATCAGAGAGCTACATAAACCTCCAGAAGATCAATAGGAGAAAGAGGGAAACTAAGGGGAGCTACAAAAGAAAGAAGATCTGAAACAAGTTCTCAAAAATGATGCCAAGAAACTCAAGAAGAGAAAGTAAAGCTTAGGCGCCAAAAAAAGGCTACGGCCTTCGAGTGTTTCGAAAGAGAAGCGCATCCAAGGTCTACTGAGAGCCAGCTTCCACCGCTTCTGACCCTTCAATGCAGAGTTTTTTAGCATCAGACTTCCTCCCAACCTTACATTTAGAGCCGCAATCAAATTTTAATTTGCCATTTAAATGCTGTGAAATCCCAAGTTTCTGAGGTGGATCCAGAGTAAAATCATCATAACAATCATGCATATGCTCTTCCAAATCCTCCATGAAAGGAAAAGTGTCGTCAAAATCAAAGCCATCCTCCTTCGACCCAGAGGGAGAATCAGGAGGGGTCTCATGGACAAGGACAATTGAAAGAGAAGAGGGATCTGCCATATGTTCCAAAAATGGCCCAGGCACCTTTGGAGGTTCGAAAAACTTGCCATGATTCCTCCAGATAAAATCTGAGTCTGAAGCACCTCCCTTTTTGACCCGCTTCTTCAAGCAAGCATTCATCAACCCAGCTAAACATTGAAGGGAGCAAGCTTCAATTCGGTGACCAAGCTTATTGCAACAAAAGTAGTGAAAAGATAAACCTTCATAGTTTAAAAACTAAGTCCAAACACCATGAGAAGAATGGATTCAGATAGAGTGAGAAAGGGGTTTAGAAATATCCACCAAAGCACAAACCCTGTAGAATCTACGATCTGAAGCCTCCAAGACTGAATCAAGCTTGACAAAAGACCCCACCTAATTGACCATATTGCTAAGCAGATCCATATTGCGCAAAACCAGAGGCAAATTGTAAAGCCTGATCCAAACAAAAATATAAGTAATCTTCACTATTGTCGGATCAAAGAAAGGTGACCAAGGAGAAATGAAGAGGCCAGAGTTACCAAAAAACCAAGGCCCATTATGCAAAACAAAGTTACAGTCCTCCACAGAACAAAAGGTAATAAGGAAAAAATTGAAGTCTAAAGATTCAACAGCAGGGGAAGGTAGATTACTCCAGGAGCATTTGATCCAATCAAAAATGGAAGAAACTGAAGGGTGCTTATGTAGGCATCACAACACCACCGAGCAGTTACCATACTCCTCAGTGATGGCTGCAATACATCTGTTTGAAATGCTAAAATCTACAGGCTCATCAAAAAAGGAAATAACTGAATCCCTGAAAGAGAAATGAACGCTGGCGGCTTGAGGTCCACTATCCATCTTCGGAGGAGGCGGGGGGTATGGAGGCACCGGAGGATCCAGAGGGCAAGGCAGATTAGGGTTAACAAGCGTAGCATGCTTTCGGGAAAAATCTGAGCAAACATGAAACGGGTTTTCCCTATTTCTGCACCCTTCAACAGAGCTAGAGGGCACAGTGCCAGAAAAAGCCCCAGCATCGTTAACAGTTGAATCATCGCTGTCTGAGGGGCAGGAGGAGGAGATGTTGCCGGTTCCTGAGATGCCACAAAGTGAAGAGCATACCTCTTCCTTCCCTCTCCCTCCGCAGTTGTGCGTCCTCCACACTTTGTACCAGGGAAGCGCTTGGGCTTGTCGTTCGGAGGAGCCTGCCCACTACCATTTTTTCTGCTTCCAACCCCGCACACGTTCAAAGGGGCCAAACTGCCTTCGCAAGCCGCACTTGGGGAGCCCTCACACATTTTTGCTCCTTGGTTGGTGATTTTTTGGTTATTGATCCCACTCACATTTTACGTTTACTTAAAAGTAAAAAAACCTCATTTTCTTCTCATTCACTCATAGCCAAAGGAGTTAATCTGCAAAAAAAAAATGTTGAAAGTGTGATCGCGTTTAAGGGAAGTCTCTCCAAGCAAGTGCAAGAGAGAAAATGACAAATTCACGATGCCACCTCACTACCAAAGATGTTGTGAAGCAAATTTGGAGGGTCTAGTAGCTGAAGAAGGTAGGGTTTGACTGATTTTTGTTAGGTTGAGAAAACTTTTTGACTTTTGCAATGTTTGATTACTTTTTATATTTCATTTATAGTTATTAAGGCAAGAGAAAACCCAAATCCAGCTGAGGAGGATGAAAACAACCCCCAAAACCCTCCAAACCCTCAAAACCCACCTTCACATCCTCACAATGTAAGGGATAGTCAAGAAAACTACCTATGGATAATAGAAGAAAACAAGAAACATCTTCAAACTCTTATTCAAACACTAAACAATCCAATTGCAAGCACCAATCGTAGGAGACCGTTTGCGAAGTCACTAGAGGAGATTATTTCTGACACTAATTCGGTGACAAAACAAATCACTGAATTTCAGGACTATAGGGAGAGGTGTCAGCAATACTATGCCGACAAATTGTCATATGAACAACTGAAGAATGAAAAAATCACAGAATCTCAATTATGTGCACACTTTATTAATTCCAAAACTGGCCAAAGATTAGAAGAAACTTGCAAACGGTTTCCTATTCATTGGTGTAGGAATGAAGAAATATCCCAAAACTTTTAGGATACATGGTACATGGTCTTCGATGAGTGCCCATGCAACAATGATGAGGTGCCACAATATTTCTTGAGGAAACTCCATTGTGAGTTCGTTCTCAAGAAGATTCCCAATTATTTTGACATTCGTGAGTTCCAAGGTAGAGGTGGTGGCTCTGTCGAAGATAAAGAGGGGGCTCAGCAAGATGAAAACTGTGTACCTAGACCCTTCTTGAGGCCAGAACATAGGTCACTCCCTTCGACTTTGAAGGAGAGTGTTGAGGTGGAGACATTACATTCTTTGAGTACTCTTACATAGTCTCTATCATAGCATGTCGATGATCTTACCCAGGCCGATGAGGGTGAGAGCAGTAGATGTCATTTGTCCCCACATTTGTGCAGTTCATGTGGGAACCTATGTGATTATGGGACGTAGGATGCACGGCAGGACTCTCGGCAGGATGTTACGATGTAGGGGTAGCATCCATTGATGGAGGCATCCATATTGGATGAGATTGTTCTCACTGACGATGTCTTACATCATACATTTGGTATCAAGACTCTCAAGTAATTTTTTACAAGTTTCATCTTGAGTTAATATATTGTTATTTGAAATTTGTAATTAATTTTATATGACTATCTATATTATAAGTCAAAAATAATGTATGTAATTGTCTATGCAATGAAATTCCAGGGTCAGAGTCTTCATCCTGCCTCTGTTAGCCAACCATTGGCAGGTTATGAGAGGAGGTCAAGTCAACAAGTATGTAATTTATCACATGATTGTAATTATTGTAGATATGTTAATGGTAATATTATTTTGTGACAATTTGATGATTTTAATAGTCACTGACACCTCCATGGTTTCCTCCTGGACGCAAATCCACCACTTTTACAGAGGTAAATTTAACCATTTCTAATCATTATGCATTTTTAAAATAATGTTATGTATTTATTTTGGTCGAATAATCTTGAACTTGATTTTTTAGATGCTGAATGTGGAGACTCCTCCTCATCTTCGTGAGTCAGCGCAGTTAGGCATTGTTGCAGCCATGATGTCTTCAAATCCTTTGACCGAGGTTTGAGCCAATAACATGAAAATGTCATAATTTTGTATTTCTTGTTTTATGTCTTGTCATTTGATGTACATAAATGATATTTATGTTTAGTCAATTTTGCTTCTTGATGCTTCTCATAGGAGGTCACAACTCTAGCTCGTCCAACTATGGACAAAGAGAGAGACAAGATGATGGAGAGTGATCATCAGATGGTGGTAAGTGATCAATTACATATGTGATGTTATATATTTCATGTACATTTTCTATAGTAATGTACATATTGTTTGATTGTATTAATAGGTGGAGCTGGATGAACTTCTGTCAAAGAGGTCTACTCGACGACAAAGACGGGATGAGTCACGGATTAGCTCTCCATCTTCATGATCAAGCAAGGGCCGCCGATTATTTCATAAAAGTCCATAGGAAACTAGTTTTTGGGACATTTTTTGTATGCCTAGATGGCTTTGTATACATACTTTTGTATGTTACCAATGTATATTTTTGTATATATGCCTATATGGCTTTGTATATAAACTAGATGTTATGTTCATGACATTATGTGTATGATAGTTTATATTAAATATTTAATATGATGATCAATTATCATTACAGGAATTTGGTTTTACACGTGCCAATTGCATTTGCTTGATAATTTATAAATCATTTTCAAATAATCTATTTTATGCATATCTTGCAATCATTGCATTCTATGGGACTGTGCATTTCTTTGAGGCATCATTTCAAACAGTTCATGTGCCTTGTCTATGTTTCCACACTTTCCATACATGTCTACAAGGGCAGCTGCAAATACAATACATGTGACAAAATTCCTATATCATTTATGCTTTGATGGTTGTCCACACCATGTTCCCTAGATCCCATTCTAGCATAGGCAAGGAGGAAGTTGGCTAAGGTTGTGCAATTTGGTTTTAGACATGCCAAAATTTGCATTTGGTTGAGATTTACTTTTGTGCATTTGCTTGAGAGTTTTTAAAGCCTTATGAAAAATCCATTTCGTGCATATCTTGCAATCATTGCATTCCATGAGACAACATTTCTTTGAGGAATCATGTCGAACAGTTCACGTTCGTTGTATATGCTTCCACACTTTGCATACATGTCTTGCAAGGTACTTACAACTACAACATTTGACAAAATTCCTATATCCTTTATGCTTTGATGGATGTCTATACCGTGTTCCAAAGATACCATTTTTAAGGTTTTTGGAATTTGGCTTTACACTCACCAATTGTATTTTCTTGAAACTTTCTAAAGGCTTATCAAAAAATCCATTTTGTTCATATCTTGCAATCATTGCATTCCATGAGGTGACATTTCTTTGAGGCATCATGCCAAACAGTTCACGTGCCTTGTCTATGCTTCTACACTTTGCATACATGTCTCTGAGGGCAGTTACAACTACAACATCTAACAAAATTCCCATATGTTTTATCCTTTGATGGATGTCCATTTTAGGATAGGCAAGGAGGATACTAGCTAAGGTTGTGGAATTTTACTTTACACTCGCCAATCGCATTTGTTTGAAATTTTCTAAAGCCTTATCAAAAAATCCATTTTGTTCATATCTTGCAATCATTGCATTCAATGAGGCAACATTTCTTTGGGGCGTCATGCCAAACAGTTCACGTGCCTTGTCTATGCTTCCACACTTTGTATACATGTCTACAAGGGCAGCTGCAATTACAACATGTGACAAATTTCCTATATCCTTTATGCTTTGATGGCTATCCATACACTATTCCAAACATTCTATTTTGGTGCACAGATAGGGAGGATGCTGGCAAAGGTTGTGGAATTTGGCTTTACACGTGCCAATTGCATTTACTTGAAAGTTTCTAAAGTCTTTTCAACAAATCCATTTTTTGCATATCTTTTAATCATTGCATCCCATGAGAGGACATCTCTTTGTGGTGTTGTATCAAACAATCCACGTGCCTTGTCTATGCTTCCATGCTTTGCATACATGTCTCGTAGGGTAGTTGCAACGACAACTTTTGATAAAATTGCTATATCCTTTATGCTTTGATGGATGTCTATACTATGTTCCAAAGATACCATTTCGAAGGTTTTGGAATTTGGCTTTACACCTGCCAATTGCATTTGCTTGAAAGTTTCTAAAGCCTTATCCAAAAATCCTTTGTGTTCATATCTTGCAATCATTGCATTCCATGAGGCGACATTTATTTGGGGCATCATGCCAAACAATTCATGTGCCTTGTCTATGCTTCCACACTTTGCATACATGTCTACAAGGCAGCTGCAATTACATCATGTGAAAAATTTCCTATATCCTTTATGCTTTGATGGCTGTCCATATGCTCTTCCAAACATCCTATTTTGGTGTATAGATAGGGAGAACCCTAGAAAAGGTTGTGAAATTTGGCTTTACACGTGCCAATTGCATTTACTTGAAAGTTTCTAAAATCTTTTCAACAAATCCATTTTTTTGCATATCTTGCAATCATTGCATCCCATGAGAGGACATCTCTTCGTGGTGTTGTATCAAACAATCCACGTGCCTTGTCTATGCTTCCACACTTTGCATACATGTCTTGCAGGGTAGTTGCAACTACAACTTTTGACAAAATTGCTATATCCTTTATGCTTTTGATGCCATCCTAGCTCAACCATACTCACATCAATTTGGCTCTTTAGCCTGAACACTTGCTCACAACATATCATGCCTTCATTATTCACATGAATTCTAACCTTCATGGTCCTTTAATATGACATATATCTTGTCTAGAATCATGCAATAGAATATATGATCTCAACTTGATATGTTCATGCAATGAACTGAGCAATTCAATCTCCCACTAGCTCACACTAGCTTCACTCTAGGTCTAGAACAAAACTGAATCTTGATTGGAAGACTTATAGAAATTCACCATGGTTTAAAAACACTCATACATGCTTAAATTCACTATACCAACCTTATCCATGCATGGGCAGAGCTCTGTGATCAGTATAACATGTACTTGCTTTGTAAGTGGTCTAGGAGCTCGTAGCCCTTCTCAAAGACCTTTTATGTAATAACTACCTTAATACAACTGATAATTGAGATCTGAGACTTGATTTGGATACCCTTTTGGCCCTTATTAAACATATGTAAAACTTTAGGTAGGCTTGTTTTGTACGGAATAGATAAAACTTGGACTAGTATAGTCAAATTAGGCCTATTTTGGGGACTGTTTTGTAACAGAGACCAAATGGATTGATCAGGCCTTGATATTGATAGGAAAGTTGTAAGTGGACATATCTAACATTTCTAAACACTCCCCTTGTAGATATCACTCACCCAACACAAGAGATCTCAAAAATACACTAAAATATCACTCACCCAGCACACCTTTGCATGATATACCTATAGATGATGAAATAGTTCATTGTGATTTGATATTGTTTATTCTACTTCATATTCCATTTTTTATAGTAAGCCTAATGACGAGCATATGGATAGTGGTGAGTACATACATACTAATTTGATCTAGACCTTGTGATGCACCTTGTAGGACATGCATTTATGACATAATCTTACCTCCTACTAATGACATTCTTGTATGTTATAATGATTCATGAGGTTCTAGCTTCTTAGAACATTCATGGTCTATCATTATATTGAGCATCTTGTCTATGGTCCATCTCTTATCATTGTTTCTACCTACCTATTATGAGCATGTACGATCAAATATTGACATATTTTTCTATTTTAGAGAATTTACATCATTGATCCTACATTTTTATATCTTATATACCATGCCTTATGATATTACATTGGTATATATTAAACATCATGATCTCATATTACTATATCTTGTCTTATAATCTCATCTTTTATTATGTACTTTATAGAGCATACATGTTATCATCCAACACTTTTTTATCTTATTTTGAGACTTTAGTATTGATCCTTATTGTTTATATCATTCTTTGATCCTATGTCCATATTGGGAGACATCATGCTACCTCCCCTTATATTTTTAAGCTATCATTGATCTATCATGGACACTAGCGTTAATCACACAAATAGGTTAATCACCATGTAAATAGCATGAAATTATGTAAATGCAATGTATTTTGACCTCTAATCATGGCTGTCACAATCAATACAACAATGGATCAGTCCATTATCTCTTTGTATTTTGCCCAAAAAACCTTATGAAATATGGGCTTTAGTCAGGTAGAATGAATAACATACATCTCTGAATGTTGTTCACACATGTGTAGGCGTAGATTAAGGTTTTAGGCATTCAAATGTGTCCTCCACGAATGACAATATATGCATAAACTAGTCATGAACTTGGGGATATTATAGCAGATGCTTAGAGCTACTACAAGTAGCTAGAATTAATTAGGTGTTTGTCATACAAAGATCAAAGACAACCCTAGGTTGACTATCATGTATCAAAGGCATTATTGTCTGCCTAGAGGATACTTATACTCTGGCATTATGAATGTGAAGTCTACAAGTAGGGAGTGTAGAAGAGAGAAAGAAGAGGACTGTCATAATGAAGAGAGTTGTATTAGTAATTAGAGAGTAAAAATTTTAAATTAAGAAGGGAAGACAACCCCATCAAGTCAATCATGTCATTCCCACATAAAGACAACCCTAGCAAGGCCAATAGACCAACTATGACATAGTACACTTATGGACAAGCATGCAATATATGGACAACCATATATCCGTTTGATGAGCAAAGCTTCCATTTGGGGGGATCTAGTAATTAAAAAACTAGTCATATGATTTCTAGGATAGTCATCAAGGTCCTAAGAGTATTTAATAATCATCATACCATTATTCACATTTTAGCACTATCAACAGATATTAGGAGTGACATTTTGCATTCCATAGGTCATGGGGCCAAATGGACTTTGCCAACGCGTCGGACTGGGTGGGTAAATGCCAGGGGAGGTCTCATTTTGTGTGCCAAGTGTCCCAATCATTTGGGGCAATAGGCTACCGACAAAGTCCCTTAAGATCCCTAAGATGCAAAAACTGCCAAACTTTGACGGAGTAGTTCTCAAAATTTGTGGTAGCTAGGAACATTTTGTTTGGACCTACAAGTGCATGTGGGGTCTATCCACAATAACCTCTCTCAGTTTGGGTCAACTCTGTTGGAAAGAGACATTGCTATAGAGGACAGGTGTTGTCATTGATGGCAATTAAGTCTACCTTGCACATCTACATTGCATAATCTGTTCATACCGGAAGTCAGAGTGAAGATTTGGTTAAGTCTGGGTAGTCAGAAATAGAGCATGTGACAAGGTCCGGTATCCTAGTCTAAATCTCTTCGGTGGTAATTCATAGTGTGCTGCGGATCTGAGGGAGTGATAAGGATTGTCAGGACTATCTAAATCTAGAGATTTAGCCTCCGGTAATAAAGGATTCAAAAGTTATAAGGATCTAAGTATCAAGTTCCAGTCAGATAGCACAGTCAGAAGAAGAACAAGGCAACCTAGTATTTGATCTTGGTCCGAATGCAAAAAAGTTGTTGGATAAGCAATTGGTGATAATCAGCGGTATTGGCCAACATGATTGATGATCCAGAAACACAAGTTTTTGGTCTGTGTTGATATCTGTGCATGGATTCAGCCGACAAAGTAGAGTATTTAATAAATGTTCTAAGTTTTATTGAAGCCAACTACAGTTGATTGAATTTGTTGATGCGAATATATATAGCCGATGGATTTGAGTGTTTTGGGTAGAGAATGTGGTACGATAATGGAGTAAGTGTGAAAAAGGCAGATTAAAGTGTGAAAGAGAAGTGATCTAAGGCCTGGATTATGGTAGAACAGTAAAACAGGGTAGAATAAAGATGAAGTGTGTAAGATCAGTATTATGTGCTTAACTGGAACTGAATTCTTGCATTGGCAGATGCTACTCATCAGTTCAAACAATCTGTAATCTCTTTATAATCATTCTTGTAGGCAGTGAGCCTCTTTTGAGCAGTGAGCTCTGGGTAGTGAGCCTAAAGGCATGTGCCTTCCCCTTTTGTAGTACTTTTAACAGAGTATAATCTTTATGGGTTAACCCCCACCGTGGTTTTTTCCTTAACCGGGTTTCCACGTTAAAAATCTTGGTGTCAAGTGTGTCATTTGTGTTTCTACTCATGTGTTATTGATTCTTGCTTTTCATGGTTACATCATTAATTTGTTAAGAAGTGGTAAGGAAGAATTAACTGTAGCAAGCATCAAAGTTTTAAGACAACTGATTCACCCCCCCTCTCAGTTGTTAGCCCTAATTCCAACAATTGGTATTAGAGAAAGGTTCCTTGGAAGAAGCTTAATAGCTTGAGGAAGATCTGGGAAGGAGTTTCAATGGGTTCACTCAGAGAACAACTTCAATTGGCTTTAGAAGATCTTGATCGGTCCAAAGCAGAAGTAGATGAATTGAAAGCAAACCTTAAGGATGCTGATGATTGCATTGAGTTGCTAAAAGATAAATTAAAGAAATCTATGGATAAGAGGAAGGAACTACTTTTGCAGCTATCTAATCTTACTGAAGAAAGTGGCATGAATGAAGCCTTGGAAGAAAAGACAAAGGAATGTGAGAAGCTGTCAAGAGAAGTCTCTATTCTAAAACATGAGATGGAATCTGGGGTGATGAGGCTAACCAAAGAAATTGAGCAGAGAAGAACTGAATCAAACCCTGAAGGAAAGAACTGAAGAGTGCTGCAGAATAGACAGAACAATTGGCCACTTAAAATCTGATCTACAAGAATGCAGATATAATGAGGAGGAACTTGAAAGGCAAATTGTCATTCTCAGACATGACCTAGAAGCTGCAAATGAATACAAAGAGAAGTTCAAGATAAGCTCAGCTAAACTTGAAGTGTTGCTTAAAAGTCAAAAGAAGGTTGATGATAAGCATGGTCTTGGGTATGAGAAAGGTGAAAGCTCTGGATCTGGACAAAGAAATTTTCAATCAAGGAATGGGAGAAACAAACCTAGAAGACCTTCGGTAAGATAGCCTAATGCTCAAAGGTATCCATCTTTTAATGGAAATTGTTTCAATTGCAATGAATTTGGTCATAGAGCTACTCAGTGCAGAAGCAGAGTAAATCAAAGTGGTCCATCCTTCTCCAATCAATGCTTCAAGTGTAAGAGGTATGGTCATAGATCCAATGAATGCAGAAGTATGATAATAGATAACTCTAACAATAGAGGAAATGACAATTCTTTCAATGGCTACTATTTTTCTTGCAATGGATTTGGACACATGGCTAATTAGTACAGATCAAGAGGAAATCAAGTAAATAAGCAAAGAAATGTTATGTGCTTTAATTGCAATAGATTTGGTCATATTGCAAGATTTTGTAGGAGTGGGAATAATGAAAGAAGAGGTCTGGTAAATAGAAAACCAGATGAGCAGAGACAAGACAAAGGCAAGGGCAAAGTTGATATGAATGAAATGAACATGACATGGGTCAAAAAGGGTGAAATGAAAACAGTAATGGGTCCACGCCAGAATTCGGTGCTAGTAATTCCCCCAGCTAGTGAGTGGGTGCCTAGATCTGGCACAATAAGAGAAGATATTTTGGATTATTGTAGATTATTTGGAAGGATTTCTGGAAGAAAAGAAGTGAATATGGCAATTTATGGAGCGATTCATAAGAAACTGCATCAAGAAATAGAGTAATCAGATGAAGTTAGGGCAACACATTTATTACAATGACAAATTAGGTTTTGCAGAGGATAAAAAGTCACTTGCTCAAGCATTTGAATCACTTTACATTTGAAGAGAACAAGAAGAAGAACATCCAAACTGAAAATCCAGAGATTGAAGCATGAAGAACGAATTCGACTGGTAATTGATTAGCCCTAACTCTATGGAAGAAAAAAGGTACTTTTCTGTGAAGATTTGAATCTGTAATTTGTTGAGATGGCTACTCCTCTTGTTGTTGATACTACTGAAAGGCCCTGTCCAAAATTTAAGAAGCATCCCTACAAGTTAGTTGAAGTTGAACCGTTAGGTGCATTTTCTGGTGTCCCATACAGAGTACTGCATGTAGAAGATATTAAGGCATACATCCATTGCAACATGGATGAATTTGGAAATCTGAGATTCCTGGAATTGTTTAAGAGCCATCTAAAAGATGATAACCATGATTTGAAATGGGAATTCAAAACCCTAGAGAGCAAACATTTTCTACAAGTCATTGAATTTCTGACATTTGATGAGAGTGAGTGGGTTTATTACATCTTGAGACGAATGCATGATGAGTTCATATGGCTATTGAAACCTTTCAAGATTACAAAGGATGTTATCAGAATTGTGATTAGGTTGAATTCAACAGGTGGATTACCCATGTTGAAATATGTGAAAAACTAGACTGTTACTGATGCAACCAGTGTCAAGTTTGACAAAAGGGCAATGACCATAAATGACATTATTGAACCAGATGTTAAGTTTGCCTCTATGGTAATTGGTTACAAGATTTATCACTCTAGCAGGGAGAATTCTGTGTCTAGAATGGGCATATACGCTACATACCAAATGTTGAAAGAAAATACAGATTATGACCTATGTGAGTTATTACAAAACCAACTGATTGAGAACTTGAGCAAAATTAAGAAGGACAAGAAAAACACCTTCAAATATGGTTCTTTGGATATATGTTTGTTCTTCTACTTCATGAATGAAGTGCTTGGTGTAAAAGGTGTGCACTGAACCAGTGACAGGCCAGTTGCTACTTAGATAAGAGATCATCTACGTAGCATTGGAGACTCTAATGCACAAAAAACTACAATCTGGGGATACTTTAAAAAATTTTAGAGTATGATGCATTCTAGGGAAAGGATCCCTAAATCAGTTGTTGAAAAATACAAGAATGACATCTGTTTTATGGTAGACACAGATCAGTGCCTAATGGAAGCTGTAGAACCCAGAACTGTTTGGATTATGCCTATGGGTTATGAGGTTGATGAGAAGATTTTGGAAATGTATGCTCAACATCTCTTGAGCAAACCCAAGGATGACTCTGTTGAGAGGTTTGGGACTTATAAAGAGCTTGATGAAAAGCTACATGTTGAACTCCGGAAGCCAGAGATTAAGAGAAAAGCTCATAAGCAAGTAGAAATGTATGTTGAAAGCATTGGGATAACAAAGGAAGATGTGAAGCAGAACAAAGAAAGAATAGAAAAAGCTGAGAAGGAGAAGCAGGATAAGAAACAAGGAAGTACTCCGATAGAATCCTTCTCCACCCCAAGGTCTACTAGGAGCTCTGTTGCTACCCCTGTTCTCCCAAAACCTAGCAAATCTGAGAAACCGGAAGACATATCATCTGGTAATGAAAAGAAAAGAACTAAAGTAAAGGCAAAGAGATCATATGACAGTTTGGAAAAGGAGGATGAAGAAAAGACAGACTTAGATGATGGGCTTAAGGAGCTAAAGGCCATAGGTGCTAAAGTTGTTAAAGTATCTGAAGAGAAGCCTTCCAAAAGAAAGAAGACAAATAAGAGGTAGAAATCAGAGGCTGATGTTAAGAAGCAAATTCCCTCTATGAAAAACATTGTCAAGACAATCTCTGTTGATGGGAATTTAGAACCATTGACTAAATTCTATGATCTTTACAATGACGCTGACAAAAGACTTTTGGAAGAAGCCACTATCAAATACTTGAATGTATTCAATTGAGCATTGGTAGAAATTTTATCAGAAGTTCCAAAAGGCTTAAGAGACATCTTGGAAATAAGAAAAGAAGTTGCCAAGTCAAAAGATATGGAGCTAAGAGAACATGTGTTGACCACCATATGTCTAGTGATCTCTAGCACAGAAGCAGATAAAATTTTTAAGGAGGTCAAAAATGAATTCAGAAGTAAGACAAGAATGAACAAACTGATAATCGGAGAAATAGAAGTAGTCCAAGAAACTGAACAAATTTTGAGAAAAGCATTGGACAAGAATAAGTTCTTTGTTGTGTCAGATGAGCCTACTGATGACACACTAATCCTGGATGAAGAAGAGCAGCAGAAGGATGAGCAACAATTTGGAGTAGATGATTCCTCTATCTTGGATGAGAAAGCAATAAGCAGGGAAGAAGAAAAAATGATAGATGAAACTGCTGATGCAGGAGGTATTCTAACTCCTCCCGATCATTCTGACAAAGAAGATAAAGAGATGAATACAAAAGTAGATGATCAATTTGAAGATGACTCATTAAAGGTTGAAGAGCATGAAACAGAAAAGGCTAAGGACCATGAAGCAGAAGAGGTCAAAGAGAAAAATGAAAAAGAAGAAGAGATTACTAAGGATGATGAAAAGCCCAAGCAGGACAATCCAGTTGATAGTATCGACAAAAATAAGATAGACACATCATCATTTTGGGCAAGAGACATTGTGAAGGTAGTGAAGGAAATTTTGGAAAGAGACAAACAAATTGAAGAAGATAAGGACATTATACAAGGTCCAATAAATTTTGACACATTATCTCTGGTGTAGAAGATTAAGTTGGCTTCTATAGCTCAAGCCAAGGCTAGAGAAGACATTTTGAAGTCTCACATAGAGGATAGTGAGCTACTTGGTCTGGCATCAAGAATTTTAGACAAAAGCATGCCAACATACCAGAAGGATTCTTTATCATCCCCCTCTGGACAATTAAATAACCTGATAAACTCAGTAAGTTCTCATTTTGAGTCTCTAGAGAAGTCTGCAGAGGTCAAGGTTCAAAAAGAATTCAATGATAAAAGATTTGATGCTCTTAAGGGATTGATTGGAGTAGATAAAATGGTGTTGGATGCCAGTATTAAGAGTATTCAAAATGCTCTTATAGAAGGATGAAATGTATATAAATTTTGTCTATCTTGTCCTAAAATTATAGAGGATATTGAAGATAAAATAAAAGTGTCTAAGCAAAAATTATCTAGTATATCCAATTCTTTTGATCTGGCGTCAGTATCAATGGCAAGTAAGGAGAGTCAAGTGATCAACTTGATTGAAGATATAAAGAAATTAATAAAAGAGAAGGAGAGCATAGAGACAAGAATGAGTGAGCTCTAGGGACTACTTTCCCCCAAAATTGAAGCCATGTTCAATGCTCTGACTGAAGCCCAAGCCGCAACTCAATCAAGTGACCACATTGATCTGCAGACAACAGAGTCACAAGCATTCCTTTTTAGTGGCCACATCTCAATTTTGAACACTATAAAGAAGAGCTGGGATAGTGATCTGGCACATTTGAAGAACATTTTTGCTGATGTACTTAAGTATATGTAAATAAGACTCAAAGACTGCTTGTACATATGCGATCTAGTATTTTTGTGTAAATTTTGGTTTGTGGATCCCACCCTTTACCATTGATGTCAAAGGGGGAGTGAAAAGCAATGAAAAATGAGGAATCCAGCAAAGAGGGAGCATTGGTGATCAGTGAAAAGCACAAGTGTACATAGTAAGGAAGAGTGTTCCGACACTTAGTCATTTTTAACTAAGTGTTGCCATCAATGCCAAAGGGGGAGATTGTTAGAAAGAGACACTGCTACGCATTACAGGTGTTGTCATTGATGGTAACTAAGTCTACCTTGTACATCCACATTGCATAATATGTTCATACCGGAAGTCAGAGTGAAGATTTGGTTAAGTTTGGGTAGTTAGAAATAGAGCATGTGATAGGGTACGGTATCCTAGTCCGGATCTCTCTGGTGGTAATTCATAGTGTGTTGTGGATCTGAGGGAGTGATAAGGATTTTTAGGACTATCTAAATCTAGAGATTTAGCCTC
Organism: Cunninghamia lanceolata; assembly: GCA_027924645.1. Lineage (NCBI taxonomy): Eukaryota > Viridiplantae > Streptophyta > Pinopsida > Cupressales > Cupressaceae > Cunninghamia > Cunninghamia lanceolata. The sequence goes on from BSBN01000484.1 coordinate 1,148,848, forward strand.
CGGTAATAAAGGATTCAAAAGTTATAAGGATCTGACTATTGGGTTCCAGTCAGACAGCACAGTCAGAAGAAGAACAGGGCAACCTAGTATTTGATCTTGGTCTAGATGCAGAAAATTTGTTGGATAAGCAATTGGTGATAATCAGCGGTATTGGCTGACATGATTGATGATCTGAAAACACAAGTTTTTGGTCCGCGTTGATATTTGTGCATGGATTCAATTGATAGAGCAGAGTATTTAATAAATATTCTAAGTTTTATTCAAGCCGACTACAATTGATTGAATTTGTTGATGTGAATATATATAACTGATGGATTTGAGTGTTTTGGGTAGAGAATGTGGTGCGATAATGGAGTAAGTGCGAAAAAGGCAGATTAAAGTGTGAAAGAGAAGTGATCTAAGGCCCAGATTATGGCAAAATAGTAAAATAGGGTAGAATAAAGATGAAGTGTGTAAGATCAGTATTTTGTGCTTAACTGGAACTAAATTCTTACATTGGCAGATGCTACTCATCAGTTCAAACAATCTGTAATCTTTTTGTAATCATTCTTATAGGCAGTGAACCTCTTTCGAGCAGTGAGCTCTGGGTAGTGAACCCGAAGGCATGTGCCTTCCCCTTTTGTAATACTTTTAATAGAGTATAATCTTTGTGGGTTAAACTCCATCGTGGTTTTTCCCTTAACCAGGTCTCCACGTTAAAAATCTTGGTGTCAAGTGTGTTATTTGTGTTTCTACTCGTGTTCTTGATTCTTGCTTTTCATGGTTACGTCATTAATCTGTTAAGAAGTGGTAAAGAAGAATTAACTGTAGCAAGCATCAAAGTTTCAAGACAACTGATTCACCCCCCCTCTCAGTTGTCAACCCTAATTCCAACAAACTCCAGTCCATTTGACTGTGCTGAAATCAAACACATTCTTACAAAATGCTTCAGTTTTATGCAATGGAAAGGTGCTAGGAGTGACATTTTGCATTCCATAGGTCGTGGGGCCGAACAGACTTCACCAACGCATTGGAGTGGGTGGTTAAATGCCAGGGGAGGTCTCATTTCATGTGCTAAGTGCCTCAGTCATTCGGGGCAACAGGCTATCGGCAAAGTCCCTTAAGATCCTTAAGATGCAAACACTACCAAACTTTGAAGGAGCATTTCTTAGAATTCATGGTAGTTGGGAATGCTCTATTTAGACCTATAGGTGCATGTGGGGTTCGTCCACAATAACCTCTCTTAGTTTTGGTCAACTCCAGTCTGTTTGACCATGTTGAAATCAAATGCATTCTTGCAAAATGCTTCAGTTTCATGTAGTGGAAAGGTGCTAGGAGTGACATTTTGCATTCCATAGGTTGTGGAACTGAAGGGACTTTGCCAATGCATCAAGGTGGGTAGGTAAATGCCAGGGGAGGTCTCATTTCATCTGCCAAGCACCCCAATCATTCGGTGCAGCAAGCTACCGACAAAGTCCCTTAAGATCCCTAAGATGCAAAAACTGCCAAACTTTGAAGGAGCGGTTCTTAGAATTCATGGTAGCTGGGAATGTTTTGTTTGGATCTACAGGTGCATGTGGGGTCCATCTACAATAACCTCTCTCTCGACTTTGGTCAACTCCAGTCCATTTGATTGTACCAAAATCAAATGCATTCTTGCAAAATGCTTCAGTTTCATGCAGCACAATGTTGCTAGGTGCCATATTTTTTGTTTTAGTCATCGTGGGGCTGAACCGACTGTGACAACATGTTAGGGTGGGTGGGTAAATGTTAGAGAAGGTCTCGTTTCATGTGCCAAACATCCTAGTTGTTCCAAGCAGTAAGCTACTGACAAACTAGAAAGCTGCTAAGACTAAAATTTTGCATTCCATAGGTTGTGGGATCAAACTGACTATACCAACACGTCTGAGTGGGTGGGTAAATGCTAGGGGAGGTCTTGTTTCATGCGTCAAGTGTCTCAGTCGTTACGAATTATAAGCTATCGGCAAACTCGAAAGGTGATAGGAGTGACATTTTGCATTCCATAGCTTGTAGGGCCGAACAGACTTCGCCAACGTGTCGAAGTGGGTGGGTAAATGCTAGGGGAGGTCTTGTTTTGTGTGCCAAGGGTCCCAATTATTTTGAGATGTAAGCTACCAACAAAGTCACTTTATCGGTAGCTTACAGGCTAGAATGACTGGGACGCTTGACACATGAAACGAGACCATCCCTAACATTTACCCACCCACCCTGACATGTTTGCATAGTCAATTCAACCTCATGATGAGCATATCAAAAAATAAGGCACCTAACAAGGTTGTGCTGCATGAAACTAAAGCATTTTGTAAGAATGCATTTAATTTCGGCATGGTCAAATGAACTGAAGTTGACCAAAACTAAGAGAAATTATTGTAGAAGGACCCCACATGCACCTGTAGGTCTAAATGAAATGTTCCCAGCTACCACAAATTTCCAGAACTACTCCGTCAAAGTTTGGGAGTTTTTGCTCTTAGGATCTTAAGGGACTTTGCCGGTAGCCTGCTGCCTCGAACGATTGGGGCACTTCACACACGAAATGAGACCTCCCCTAGCATTTACCCACCCACCCCAACGCGTTAGCAAAGTTCATTTGGCCCCACGACCTATGGAATGCAAAATGTCACTTCTAGCACCTTTCCACTACATGAAACTGAAGCATTTTGCAAGAATGTGTTTGATTTCGGCACGGTCAAACGGACTAGAGTTGACCAAAACTAAAAGAGGTTATTGTGGATGGACCAAATAGAATGTTCCCAGCTACCACAAATTCTAAGAACTGCTCCTTCAAAGTTTGGCAGTTTTTGCGTCTTAGGGATCTTAAGGGACTTTGCCGGTAGCCTGCTGCCTCAAACGATTGGGGTGCTTGGCACATGAAATGAGGCCTCCCCTAGCATTTACCTACCCACCCTGATGCGTTGGCAAAGTCTGTTCGGCCCCACGACCTATGGAATGCAAAATGTCACTCCTATCACCTTTCAAGTTTGTCGATAGCTTGCAGTCCGAAACGAGTGAGACACTTGGCGCATGAAATGAGACCTCCCCTAGCATTTACCCACCCACCTGGATGTGTTGGCATAATTAGTTCAACCCCACAACCTGTGGAATACAAAATTTCAATGTTAGCAACTTTCTACTTTGTCGGTAGCTTACAGCCCGGAACGACTGGGATGCTTGGCACATAAAACAAGACCTCCCCTAGCATTTACCCACCCACCCTGATGTGTTGATGAAGTATGTTTAGTCCAAAGAACTATGGAATGCAAAATGTCACTCCTAGCACCTTTCCACTACATGAAACTGAAGCATTTTGCAAGAATACGTTTGATTTCGGCACTGTCAAACAGACTAGAGTTGACTGAAACCGAGAGAGGTTATTGTGGATGGACCCCATGTGCACCTGTAGGTCCAAAAAAAACATTCCCAATTGCCATGAATTCTGAGAACTACTCCATCAAAGTTTGGCAGTTTTATGTCTTAGGATTCTTAAGGGACTTTATCGATAGCCTACCGCCCCGAATGACTGGGGTGCTTGGCACACGAAATGAGACCTCCCCTGGCATTTACCCACCCACCCCAACTCATTAGCGAAGTCCATTCAGCCCCATGACCTATGGATTGCAAAATGTCACTCCTAGCACCTTTCAACTGCATGAAATTGAAGCATTTTACAAGAATGCATTCCTTGCCACCATAGCCTAACGAAATTGATTTAGCAAAAATCAAGGTAATTGTTTGTAGGTGGACCTGACATCCACCTATATATGCAAAGAAGATTTTCCTAGGTGTCACAATTGATGCAAAGTTTGTGACATTTTTTTTCTTAGGGTTCTTGAGATATTGTATGCGTTTGATATAGCCAAGAACAACCATGAGGCTTTGCCACTGAAAAGACCACCCCCCCTAGCATTTACCTGCCCACTTGGATGTGTTGGCACCATCCCTTTGGCCCCAGGAGATGCCTATCCTAAAAATTCAGTCATAATACCTTTCTGGTAGTTGGAAATTCAATACTATAAAGGTGTTCTCACTTGATCCAATGTCTTGTAGGGCATCAATTGAGGCTGCCCTTACCACTGCTATCAATTGTTTTCCATTAAAACTTATTAACACTCATTATGAAATAGTAACATCATTAAAATGAATTAGAACTCATAGTAACATCATTAAAACTCATTATGAAATAGAAAGTAAAGGACATATCATCATGAAATAATCATGAAAACCTACCTTACTTTGCTTCCAAAGGAAACTTCATTAGGATTTTGCGTACCTCCATCATACTAGAATCCTGCATGCAAATGCAATTGCACTATTTAGCTAAAATGAGTAGTTAAAATATACAAGGTGAAATCAGGATAGCAAAGAAAAATAACATACCTTTCTGTCATTCTACTAATTCAATCTAATGAACCATCAGGGTCTGCTCTACTCTTTATTGTGTTGAGTATTGCCTCGTGATCAGACTCACAAACCTTCCACAAGGTCTTGTTCAATTGTCTACCCCCATATTTGATCAAATGAATGTTTGAAGCCACAACAAGGTTAGAATAATGAAGAATCTTCCTATGTGGCTCAAAGTCCTCAAACACCCACACACCAGACTTCTTCAGTGGGTACCTTCTAAGCCATCTTCCAGTAACAACCATTGATCCTGTAGGGTACTCAATGTTTTCTCCATCTATAACAAGGGAATCTAATTTCTTTTTTGCCTCAACATAATGACACAAATAATAATCTGTTCCTTCTTCATTGTCTTCAGCTGCAATAACTACATAAACATGCCCTACATTGATACATGCATTTAGTTCAATGAATATAGTCAACAATACAAGAAAAAATACAAAATAAGATGGCATATTAAATTTTATTAAATTAGAATGCTGATAATACCTGGTTGAACTAGATCTGAAACATGGTCAAAATCAACAATGATTCAATCTCTGTCATTTGTAGTACTATAGGTAGTCGATAATGGTCAATCGAGCATAGGCCTCTTGTACACCAATCATCAACCCACTCCTTTGACTCACAATCATACCAAGCTTCATATGTACATGAAGAACAAAAGCATGTCATATGCCATGTATGAATAGTCCATGAACCTGCATTAGAGCTTCTAAAAGAGTGTAGCTCACTTGATCCTGTCAATGTACAATAGTCCTCATATTTTGCAATGTTAGTATCATCAACCAACCAAAATATCTACGAACTGTAGACTTACCTTCATTACTTGGACCCATTGTAGTGTTACACCATTCGACAATAGATCTCACATCTGTCAACTTTGCATTATCTTTGTACTTCAACTCTTCTTGTGCCAATGCTCTTTTGATACATGCTCCTACACCATCATGCTCCCCCTTTCCATGCCCAGCCTCACAAAAATTCCACATATGTTGAAGACCATTCACCTTATGCATTCTACTCAACCAAAGGAACATCCGTGCATTCTTGAATTGTGATGACCATATGATATGCTGACGAAATGATATGTTCCTACTAGCCAAATCATGGTAGAACATCTGAAAGCAACCTTGCAAAAACTTCATAGAATGTGTGCGATCATCACTAATATAAAAATGATATTCCCTCAAGATCTTCATGTCGTCCTCTGTACTATCTTCTACATGAATGAATGCTATTTGCACAAATATAACAACCTGCATAGAGTTGTAATACTGTGATTGCACCTCATTCTGTGGCTGTAGTGTGTAGTTCTATGCAAAGTCAACAACTGAAATGATGGTACCAAGTGGAAACGTGTCCTTGCATAACTTGAATTATAAGTCCAACCATCGAGCTCTATGGGTATGCCTTGCATATTCGTACACTATACTGTCATGAAATGTAGACATAACTCAATACACTAGAATCTTTTGAATAACCAAATCACACCTCTTTGCTTCTTTACCATCTTTTGTATTGTACGCCACTATTTTATACTTGCCGAACTCTACTAGTTCATTTCCAACCACATGTGCACTTTCCATATGTTGACATATTGGCATATGTTGCAAGCCACCACAATGTTGACATGTGCCATCCAAGCATAATTTCCTGTAGAATATTTGACCTTCCTCTCTTTCACATAAAATTGTTGATATGAAGTCTCTTGAAGTAGTTGGTGGGGCATGTATGCCACAATCCTGCAAAACATTGTTAGTATGCAAATCTCAATATATAGACTGATAAACATCAAAATGGTTAAAAAATTCAGTATGTAATCTAAAACAACAAGTAGTGCATGTGTTATTTATTTTGACATAGAAAGGTTTTAGCATTTCAAAATATCTTTGACAAATTTTAATTTGAGGGTACATCTCTTGAAATTTCTTGAAAATTTGTGTTTGGGTCATATCCAAAAAATGCTTTGGAAGTGGCTCATGGTTTCCACAACCAATTATCCTTCTCACAACATCTCTTGCATTAGGAGATACCCTTGTTTTATTTTTCCAAAATTCTTCAATGACGGATCTCAAAGCTTCAACAACTTTGTCTTTTTGTGGGAGTCTCCCAGAGAATGCACAGAATTCATTGGTGTTTGGGTCCTCAACTCTTTCACGTCTTCCAAAGGCTCTCATTAGAGTTTTTCTACTTATTTTCAATGCTTGACTTGTTTTTCTAATGAGGCGAGCTTTCTTTATTTGTTGGCTTACTATTGTCGATGTAATGACACATCGCATGACATTACTATCCTTGGTGCATGAGGTGGAACCCACACTCTCATATGCACTCATTATATTCTTGACAATTGATTTTTCACTTGAGGCATTCGATGTTCTTAGGCCAAGAATCTTCATAGTGGGCCTAAATTTTAGATTTCTCATCAATTCAACAAATAGTTGACATCTTCTAGTTTCATTTAAATTCTCAAAGAATAATTTCCATATCTTATTCGCATATCTTTGGCAAGTGCACATGGGAATCTTATCCTACATGGGCTTTAACACATTCTCATCAATATTGATTAGAAACTTAGGCTTCCTATGCAAAATTCTAGGAGGCGTTTTCATTGGTAAAGTTGACTCAACATTAGGAATTTCTACAATATTTACTTGAGATGAGATACATGACGTACCTTCAATTGGAGGTGGAAAAGATGAAAAGGCTTGAAGTTGAGATGGAGAAGATGGTGTACTTCAACTTGACGTGTTAATGATGGCATGCCACCAACTTGAGAAGAAAATGAAGATGTACCTCCTACTTCACCTGTGAAAAATGGAGTGTCTCCAATTCGAGAAGATAATGATGGTGTTCCTTCAACTTGACCTATGGATGATGGAGTGCCTCCAACTTGGAGATTCACTTTCCTCATTGAATGGAGCTTTTGCATTTGTTCCCTTTGTGCCACCAATTCCATCTCTCTCTTAGCTTCATTAGATGTGTCATGTTCCTCTTCAATTGGCAATGGTGGAATGTCTTCTTGTATGGTTGACAATTTCCTACTTTCCCAAATTTGCCTCATTCTTTCTCTTTTCCTCTCATTCTCAGCTTCATGCTCTTCTAGTTTTAGAGTATTTACTTATTTCCTCAGCATGATGAATCTAATTTCTACAAGCATGATGAATAAGACAATGATAATTAGAACTTTTATAATGACAATGAATAATGGTCACAATGAATAACAAGGTTCTACAAACTTCTGATTTTCACAATGAATAATGGTCACAATGATTTATCAACTGTCTTGGTACATGGTTCTACAAACTTCTTATTTTCAGAAGAGTTAGGGTTAGTGAAGAATAAGAAGGTGTAGAAATTCAAGGTAGAGTATCAAGGTGCAAAAATTCAAGGAAGAGATTTAGGGCATAAATTCAGGGCATAAATTCTCATGTATGGAGCACATTTTCCTCATGATTAGTGAGGTGAATCATACTATGACTATCCTAACTTCTCTAAATCAGTCTCCAAGGTTTGATTATGCATGAATAAACTTCCTTAATCCATCCCATCTCCATGAGAAACATGACAACCCTCCATTGTCTCAACCAAATCAACAACTTGTTCTTCATGTTCATGGCTGTTGTAGGTTTGATAAAAATCATTTTTATGATGCCCAAGTTGTCCTAGACATGCATAAGGTTCATAACTTCTAAAAAATCAATCTCTAGTTCATTTTCTTGACCCATGGAAAAAGTTATAACCGTTGTCCCAAAGTCTAGAGGAAGACATGTGAAGACAAAAATCAAGACTTGAATGAAGCCCTTTGCATGTAGTTTCAAATTGGGCATGGAGTTTACCTTCTTGGGCTAGTAGATGTTGTGATGACTAATTTTAAGCTTCAAACCACCTTGTACCTTATAACATCACAAAAATGTGCATAACTCTTCATGTTCAATGGTTGTCCATGACTAGCTGGGCATGTCAGTCTTCCTAGGACAACAAGGTGACATTTTGGCACAAGATCATATCATTATCCCAGTAATGCATCACCAAATGACTTATTCATAATAATGTGGGATCTAGGACAACATTAATGAAGGTTTCAAGATGGAAATGATGCCATGGATGCCTCTAAACTTATGATAGTCCTATTGTTGATTTATTTGTGAGAGTCTTCTAGGGTAGTCTACATGGTATTTTGCATACTAATTCAGCTATTGAGACTGTTCTTGTGATGAGAGGACCATGAGTTAGGTGTATGAACAATCCCCAAACAATAAATGATAATATTCTAGCAAAACATAAGGTCAAACAAATGTATAACCAATTTTATGATAGTCCTATCTATGACAGTCTTATGCAACATTTACATGGTAGCACCTTTAAATTTTGCACAAGGATAGCTTCTTCAACTCAATGATAGGGCCTTGGACCATTTTCTATGCTATGACTACTATAACTAATTAGTAACATGACTGTCACAATGTGGTTGGGTAACTCTTGTACATAATAGTCCTTTTGTAAAATGAATGATGTGTGTTCTTGCTGAGTGGCAAACCCTCTTCCATTGTCATAGAAAGAAACATGCACGTTAGGTCTTATTGGGAAAATTCTCAAGCATTGGATCAATAATCAATCCCATGAAGATACTAAAATCCCCATGATGACAATTCCCTAGATCTATAGCATATGATTTTCAATTTGAAAACATGACTGTGTTATTTATAACAGTCATAAATGACTGATCAACATTGAGAAATGACAATTTCAAAGGCTTATAACCATGTTTGCACTAATGACCACACTTTGTAACTTTAATAACATCAAGATAGTCCTTCAAAACTTGCCTAGCAACCTAAAAGATGACCCTAGCATAATATGGACAATCACTAATGACTGTACTGTTGGGCATAACAGTCATATGGTAACCAATTTTCCATATGGAAGATTTGAAGGAAAATCTTCTTAGTAGTTGTATAGTCCATCATGTATGTGGCATGTTTGCATTCTTGAATGATAGATTGGTACTGTTGGAACTGGAAATTTCCAGTCAATTTTTTCAAAATTTTTAGGGTCCCATGATGATTAACTTGATTGTAGTACCCAAAAATTTTCATAAATCTGGTACTCTTGTTGGACTAAAATGAAATATCAGCCATATGTAGAATTCTTTAGTCATATGCATCACACAAAGGCCACAGGTTGTACTTGTGTTGTTTTCTTGATTGGGAAAGCATTGGTTGGTTACAACAGAATCAAGAATGATTTAAGAGAGATGTGCAAATGGACAATGATCTACTCCAAGTTATAGCATGTCCCACAATTACCCTTGCAATTTTGGACAAGTTGAGTTGATCTGCAGCATGCCACACCACACTCAAAGCATGAATGAACTCCAAATTAAAGCAAATGAAATACTAGGATGAATTCAACTGCAGATTTTGTTATATGAATGGATCCAAACCTATCTCGATATACATCATGATCACCCTTAAATTTTTGTCATTATTTTTTTGGACTGTCGATGTCCTTCAATTCAATTCATCAGCCAAATTTCCATATTTAGGGCACTCCTTGAAGGCAATTTAGCAATGACTTTTGGCAAGGTTGTCTGGACATGGTGCTTTCTTGCATGGGTGGGTTTTCACTATTATGCAGTTGTAGCACCAGAAAACAAACAAATAACATTTGTGCCTGGCTATGATGGCAGTTTTCTTTCAAAACATTATGGAGGATATGTAATAGTAGACGAGGCTTATGGGAAGTATTTGTACTATTACTTTGTTACATCACAAGGAAATCCAGCCAAAGATCTTGTTGTCTTGTGGTTGAATGGCGGTCCAGGTTGCTCAAGCTTTGACGGTTATGTTTATGAGCATGGTCCTTTTAACTTTGAAGCTAGAAATAATTCTAAGAGTTTGCCCAAGCTACACCTTAATCCATACTCTTGGTCAAAGGTCTCAAGTGTCATCTATTTGGATTTGCCTTCTGGTGTTGGCTTTTCATATTCTACAATAATCGATGACTATAATACTGGAGACATTCAGACAGCTAAAGATACACATGCTTTCCTTTTAAAGTGGTTTGAGGAATATCCAGAGTTCCTTCCAAATCCATTCTTTATAGCTAGAGAATCATATGCAAGAATCTATGTTCCAACTCTGGCATTAGGAGTATCTAAGGGAATTACAGCTAGCGTAAAGCCTATCCTAAATTTTTAGGGCTATATGGTAGGAAATGGGCTCACAGATCCTACATTTGATGGCAATGCACTTGTGCCATTTGTTCATGGAATGGGTCTTATACCAAACTCTCTATTTGAGGAAACAAAGGATGTTTGTAAGGGAAATTATCAGTATTCTACAAGTGCAAATCGTTTTACAAAATTAAATGAGATTGCTGAGCTTGTTTATAGGCTTAACGAATATGACATTCTTGAGCCATGCTACCATGCGACAGAAGTACAAGACATTATTGTTAGCCAACACAAGTTACCTGAAAGCTACAAGAAATTGGGTGAGAATGGAAAGCCTCATCCAGTAAGGAGGAGGATCTTTGGTCATGCTTGGCCTCTCAAAGCACCAGTTGCAAGTGGAATTGTTCCAACGTGGCCACAGCTCTCTGACAGTGTGCCTTGCATTAATGATCAGGTTGGGACAGTTTGGTTAAATGATGAATCTTTGAGGAATGCTATACATGCCGAGACGAAGGCTACATGTGGAGAATGGGATCTGTGCACAAGTCACATTAATTACTACCATGATGCTAGAAGTATGATTAGCTACCATGTAAATCTTACAAGAAAAGGATATTGTGCATTGATTTACAGTGGTAATCATGATATGTGTGTGCCTTTCACTGGATTTGAGGCTTGGACAAGGTCCTTGGGATATACAATAACTGATAAATGGTGCCCCTGGATTGTGAATGGACAAGTTGTTGGATATACTCAGGGATATGCCCAGAATTTGATCTTTGCAACCATAAAGGGATCCGGACACACAGTTCCAGAGTACAAGCCTGCAGAAGCATTGGTATTTTATACACAGTGGCTAGTTGGAGAACCTTTGTAAAACACCATTAATTTCAAATATTTTAGTAACTACCATTATAGCTTCTTATATGTATGCATTGTACCTACAAGTCATTCTTGTGTTGTATTTGTAGTATCCCATTCTGTTAATTATTTGAATGCAAAGAGCATGTTTCTGCATTGCCATTGCTTGCAGATTGTTCCCTTAATCTTAATAAAACAAATATATTACAGAACTTGTGCCATGGTTACATATTTGGCACACTGTGGAAGCTCGCTGAGAATTACAAATCAATTTTGGGCTTCCTTAAAATTGTATTGTTCAACACAATGGGAAACAATACCCATGATTGCTCTGATGAAGCTGACATTATTTTCAGAGATCTCAAATAGCTCGAAGAAGGCTATTCTTAAATATCATCTATTTCAATAGTCAAAGGTTAATTTTAGCCCATAAAAATAGGACAAATATTTAACACTTTTTATCGTTAATTAGGTGTATAATTGCCATTGATCGTTTGGCCATTAAAGTGGATGATATTTTAGTAGAATGGATTCAATAGTGCTTTTGCTCTTGAGAGGCCTCAAAATACCTCCTGGTATATCGAGCGTGCCTATTCATGCCCATCAGCATCAAAAGGTTTTTGTAGATATTCCGCAGCATTTGAACCAACAACAAAGAATTACTTCGCTTGCTAGATTTAGAGAAAAGCGTAAGGAGTTGTTTTGATAAGAAGTTGATCTTAGAATGCAGCACAACAAAGATCAACTAAGGTCTTAAGTTTTACGTCAATCTACAGGATACAATCAATAGTGTAGTGATTTTGCAATGACTTGTAACATTCAATGGCATGAGAGGATAGAAGATCTTCAATGACAGTTAGCTGGGCTTAATTTCAATGATGGTACATCTACGTACAATTACCCCTTTGCTAGTTCAACATCCCAAAGATTAAGTGCAGTTGTTTCCACACATCCAGATACTACAAATACAATTCTAGCGAATGGAACTGGTGATGCATGTTGTGAGAAAAGCTTTTGAAAAGGAAATCCCCTGGAGTGGGTGAATATTTTTGTATGAGGACCGGTAAAATGATCTCACCAAAGAAGTTGGAGGAGGAAATCATTTTCACTAAAATAAAATAGGCAATGAGATAAAATAATGGAAATCGAGAGAGAAAATCACAAGGAAGTAAACATCTACTGTAATGACCTCTTGATATAAAACAAAGTTGCAAAGCACATTCACTCGAGTATAAGGTAGATTTCACAAAAGGTAAAATAAAACGGGGAATTATTTTCCCTGAATGAATATAACAAGTACAGGTTTTAAATATCAAAATGAAGAATCGTTTTCACTTGGAGGTGAATTATTTTTCGAAAGATTTAAGCCGATCCAACGAAAGATTTTTGATATTTTGATCCTGAAACAAGATATTGAAGGAATTAATTGAATAGGTAATTATTTTACCTAGAAAATATTTTTGGAAGAGCATACAATGGCCAGAGGACATTTTCACCCAATGAGTGAAGAAAGGGTAATCATTTTTATCCAAATGAATATTTTTGTCAAATAGAAGTGAAAACTTACACAGGTGAATATAATCGAGAAATGGAATAAGGATTAAAGTATTGGAAATAATTTATTATGCTAAGGCATGAGATTAAATATTTTGTTATCAAAGATGATGAAGATTAATTTAAATATTTAATTTGCCAAAGGCAACTCGTTAAATATTTTATTTTGCCCATAACAAATTGAATGAAAAGTCATGCCAAAGGATTTTTTGAAACTATTGGAGCCCTAAAAGGGATATCGAAGAAAATTATTATTAAACATTTGGGTATGGCAAAGTGATAATTGATGATAAAATGAAAGTGATAAAAACCCTAAAAACACGTCAGTGATAAAATATACAATGGAAATAATGAAACGATACCTCACAACATAGGTCCTAAGGTTCACATCAATGCAAAGCATATATGTTTATATATTATTTATCTGATGATTGATTTGTTTTCTTTGCAGGATTATGGTTACATTGAGTGCAATGAAGCAGTTCTCAACCGGCGGTTAAATGATTTCATCATACAGGAAGATTAAATATTTTATTCCAGCCTCAAATGATTGTTAATGTTTCAAATCAAATTATTTAATTTATGTAATGAATAAGGTCGTTTCTCATAGTTAGGTCCAATCAGTTATCAACTGTCACAAATTTTGTAACAGGTCTGAAGCTTGTTTGCCTCTCTTTATAAGAGATGACCATGACTCGAATAAGAGATTAGACAGAGGATAAATTTTAAGGATAACTTTAGGTTGGAGAAAATACTTTTGGATTTGAATTAGAACATTATAGAATAGAATATCTATATTCATCTCAAGAATGACTATGTTGCACGCAATATCTTGAAGTAGTCAGTGGAAGACTTCAGATTCAACTAATTCATGACGGTATCAGATGTTTGTTGATTTATTTCAGTTATCTGATTGTCTCCATTTCAGTATTTTCTGGTTATTCAATTTGATATATCAAGCATATATTCATTTTGTCAGAACACATTTGTTGTATCTGTGTTATTAGATTAACTGGGTTCTTTGAAAAGAATTAAATCCTTTTGATTAATCACAGTAATCTTGAAATACTGTTTGGATTTATAAGTAGAATCATTTAACTAGAATTATTATTATGTCTCCAAAGTTGATGCAATCTATTATTTCTGCATAATTTTTAATTGGTTCCTTCAAGGAAGGATTGAATCCTTTTGAATATTTTGCAATTAATCTGATTCTGTCCTTTGGATAATTAAGTATGGATTAATAATTACTTCCTTGCATGGTTACACAAGTTGTAAACCATTTCTCTGTGCCAAACAATTCAAATTATTGCTGAGCATAAGTTATTTGTTTCTAAATATCTTTTGACTTCGTTACCCAATGAGGCACTAGTCTAAAAATTTTATTTCATTTATTCATTAGTAAATCTTTGATTTCCTTTAACATTACAGTTTATACCAAATTATTTGCTTTATAGAAGTAGTTAGTAATTTCTCATCTATTTCACATTTTATGCCACTGTGAATAGATAAATTAGCATTAATTGAAGTCACACATTCATTTAATCTATTTTATTAATTAAAGGTTCACCCGCCTACGTTTAACGAAGCCTCAAGCGCAAGGAGTAATCATCTATTAGGGTTAACTCCGTTAATTGGTTTAGAAACGTTGTAGATTTGATCATAGAACCAAGCATCCTCTTAGAATCTACAATCTGCATTTTTGAGACCCAACAGGTACTTCCTTACACTAGCAAGATTGTTAGGACAACCTAAAAACTTTGACCAAATGCTCTAATCCATATTCCATATAGACAATATTCAAATTTACACCACCATAACAGTCACACACATGCATATGACAACATTTTCAAAATGGATAATAATATCAAACAATACCCTAGGGTTTCAACATGAAATCTTCAATATTTGAATAACAAAATAATAAACCCTAGGATTCTATCATGATGACAACATCCATAACCCACTTGATTGTCATGGCATCCCTCACTACTGTTAGTAATGTAATTTCTCATGAACACGACAATCCTTGATTATTACAATAGTAAGCACCCTTGAAGCCTTCATGCAACTTCTAAAAATTATGTTAAAATGACTAGATTATGATTGTACAAGAATGCATGACCAAGTTGGCGAAGGAGATTTATTATCATTTATGAGCTATGATTGTCATAATCATTGGAGGCATTGTCATAAAGGGAGTTATGTAGGATGAAATGTTGTTTGGGACAAACTTAGGACTATTATAGGCACTAAATGTTTGGATAGTTAAAGGGCAGTCTTATCAACAAAAGAATAATCAATCCTAAAACCTCTCTTAGCTATTATGACAATGATACCCATGCTGTGACATTAAATGCATAAGGATTATTAGGGTTAAACCATTATAATTTCTTGTCATTAGAGGAAAAGAGTAGGGAGGTTGTCATGGATCTTAAGGATAATTGGAACTATCATGTGGTTAGTATGGTCAATTAACCTTTAAGGACTTGAACTTGTTACATACTAAGAAATTTGTGGATTGTTCAAGATCTTGTTGAAGAGTTTGATCATAAATTGATAAGATAGTGTGTTGTTCTCAAAATTAGATACGCTCATTTTTGTAGACAACCCCTACGAAACTTGTCCGTTTCGTAATCTACACTCTAAGTTCACAAATCGAGACAAGATTCTCTTGGTCCCGTGTGAAGTCGTTTGACATCCTAAACTAGTTTACAACATTCCCTCGAATCGATTCCTCGATACTTGTGAAAATTGATTAGGTTGTAAACTGATCAAAATATCAATTTTGGTCATTTTTAAGGTGTTAGTAAAATTTTGAGTCTTCATATGTAAAGTCGGCCTAATTCACTGCTTTTACATGTCTTTTTGTTCACTTATGCAATGTCAGTAAAAATTGCCGACTTGACATATCTTTTTCTTTATTGTGTTATGGCGGCACTTTTTATCGCTTTTACATGGTTTTCTTTTTCCATATGCCTGAGCAGCACTTTTCACCGTTGTTGCATGTTCTCTTTAAAAAGGTTCTTACATGCATTATCGGCGGATTTAACCGCTTTTGCATTTTTGTTTATCCATGTGGCCAAAATTGCCGCCTGAGCAAGATCTCTGAGATCTTGAACTTTGAGTGGCATTAATGGCTATTCGTGTGAATTATTAATGGCTTGTTTTCAAGTTTTAAATATGTCTTTTCATTGTTTCTTTTGTCATTTCTTTTCTTACTTTCTAGTCAGTCATTGGACTCTCCTCGCACCATTCGATTGCGTCATTTTAGATTCTACCAAATTCGTCGTCGTCGAGCTTAGGGTTTCCTCCATTTAAACAGGTAAGTCTTTTCAACCACTTTCATTTTCTTTTTTAGGGTTTTCATAGTATAATTATTTAAATGGCTTTATTAGTTTGAATTCGTTATAAACTTCTATCGAATGTTTTGTTCCTGTTTGTTATGGTCGTCTCTGTTTTGATCTTGGTTCATTTTTCAAACATGCGTCAAATATGTCTTCAAAAAGGTCTTATCACTTTGTGCCCTAGGCTGCAAATAGATAATTCCAAATGGTGAAAATTGTCGATCGATCTTTGTGCCCTGAGTTTTATACCAATATGGGTTGTCGGTGGTTTTGCCGATCAAACATCAAAACCAATGCGCCGTTCATAGCCCATATATGTGTATTGCAGTATCGGTTGTATTAGCCATGTTAACATGTTTCTTGTTGTGAATGAGTTAAACGCACAATCGGTGAATTTTACTGCTTAAACCTTTCAATACTTATCGAAATGCAAAGTGTATGGGCGGTGAAATCTACCGCCCTTGCATGAAAACTTATATCATATGCTTTGTCGGCGAATATTACCCCTTGAACATCAAACTTGTAAAATTCCTTATTGCCTGCAATAGCGGCAAATTTAACCGTTCCAACATATAACTCATTACCTTACATGCATGAGCGGTGAATTTTACTGCCAGTGCAAGGACACAACATCCCTCATATGCAAGGGCGGTAAATTTTGCCGCCCATGCAAACACTCTCTCAAATTTTCTTGCCTCTGGTAAATTTTTAGTTTTATTTTTTCGAGCCCACTTTCCTCTGATTTTTGGCCTACTCACACTTTAGCCCTTCCAAGTGTGTCTCCATAGTCATGATCGTCAACATGCAATTTTCCTAGATTACTAGTATTTCCCTTAATTGCATGATCATGACTTTTTGCTACAGTTTCTTCTATGGATCTTCATCCTTCATCAACATCCTTCTGGTGATAGCTCATTCAGATGACTGAGTTGTCCCTGAAGAGATCGAAAGTGATGAAATACAAATATCAAGGTGTTTTTCCAATCACCTCAGTCACTTCTAATGTTGATGACATTAGAGATATAGAGATTAGCCATGTGGATATGGCTGAATTTGTAGAGAGAACCAAGTCAAGCAATCCTAGCTCTGCAATGAAGAAGATAATTGACAGTAACATTCATTTGGTATCTTCTTTCTGGGTGGCAACTCACAACACAGAATTTGTTCTTCAGTGTGCTCAATTCCAGAATAGAGAAGAGTGTCAGATGAAGCTTGGACTGTGACAAATGATCGTCATGCATAATAAACAAATGGAGCTCAAGAAGCTTGGTTTCAGGTTTCCAATTGAAATTGGCAGGTTCTCAGTATCAACTGCTGTGAAGGCAAGGGTCATGGAGACTGAGATGAAGCTTGTTACCATGAAGCAATTCAAGAGAAGACCAAAGTTTGACTACAAGGGTGTGAAAGAAAAAATCAAGAGGAAAACCCAATTCCATGAGCCTATGGTTGAGGATGTTTGGGTAGATTTGAGAATAGAAGAAGATGTCAAGAAGTTGGACTACAATAGGTTATCTCTTGAGCAGATTGAATATCTGGGACTTGCTGATATTCTCGAAGATCTAGTGGATGATGGAGAATTGGTCAATAACAGATACAACACTGAACAAGTTGCTAACACTCCTCTCCCTCCAATCCAATGGTCTCAAAAAGAGTTAACCTCTTTGAGGAAAAGATTTGAGCCTATATTGGCAAACACCAATAATTGGCTAGTAGATAAAGGAATTACTCTGAAAGAATTCCTCACAGGATCAGAGATTGAGATCTAGGAGCAAACTGGTAAAAAGGTGGAAAATAGAACGAAGAACAAGAGTGATGTTCCATCATCCTCTAAAACACATAAGCCTAGAATCAAGTTTGTGACGAAGAAATCAAAGACTGTGGAGAAGGAGCCTAAAATAAAAGATATGGAAGTTGAGGAGCCAGCTACTGAGGAGCCAGCCACAGAAGAAATGGAGGTTGAAGATAGGCCTACAGATCAACAAGAGGAGGAAGCTTTGTCCTTGCAAGAGAATGTACAACAAGAAATAGGAGTCTCTTCTCCTTTTCCTGATACACCTGTTGTAGCTCCTATGTCTGTTTCCCCTATTGATATTCCCTCTTCTAAATCTCCCTCCCATTCCAAAATAATTTTTGACAATCCTCAAAACACTTTTGAAGATGTTCTCCATTCTTTAGGGTCTATTCCTAGTTTGTCTTCTTCGTCTTTTGATATTGGGGATGCCTCTATTTTTTATCATTTTGTAATGAATACTGAGCAAGTCTCTAGTGTAAATGTAACAGGTACAGTTTTTACTAACACTCCACCTATTGTTCCCACTACCAGTGCAAGTACAGTTCTGGCAACACCAACAATGGGAATGGATCCCAATGTGAGTACTTCTCTACTTCCACCTTGGTTATCAGCTTATACACCAAAAAGGAAAAAACAAGCCATCTCCCCAGATGACTTTGATTTCAGTTAGCTGGTGCCTGCAAAAGCCAAGGCCTCGAAGAAACCAAAGATTCTTTCAAGAATGCTTGAAGACAAGGGACATAAATTTCTGGAAATTGCAAAACCTCCACAAGATGCAACGATGGAAAATTTTGATATGAATGATTACTCTATCTCTAGAGTTGAATTGGGCAAGATAACTCATGAAAGTGCTAAGAATGATATGCAGTCAGCCATGGATATCCTAATTTAGAAATTTGATAGGGAGAAAGAAATGAAGGATCACTACAAGGCAATGGTGGAACAGTTGACTGCAGTGGTAAGGAAAATCGCTTTGAATTCAGAAGTAGTAACTCCTGAGGCCATTTCTGTAGAAGACCCCATCATCCAGAAAGTAGAGAAGACTCATCTCAAAGGAAGAGTACTTAGAAAGGATGCACACACAAGGGATATCTTTGCTCATAGAGCTATCTGAGAAGATGGATAAATGGGAGAAAATAAGAGTAGAACTTGATGATCTCATTGATGTTATTTCTCTTGATATCGAGTGCTTAGAAAAGAATCATGATAAGTGGGTGGAGATGAGAAAGCTGAAAATAAGCACTCTGATATCAATTGGTGCAATTCCTAATAGGGATTCATATACAGAGACCAAAGAAGCATTGACATACCAGAGCCGTATGATGGAAGATTTGCTCAATGACTTGGAAGCTGCAAGGAAACTCAGTGAACAGAGTGATGTTGGTCTTCTGCATAAATTGGAGGAGCTGTCGTGCAAGCTTGTGTCACAGGATAACCAATTTCTCTCTATAGAAGAGATGGTTAGGGAATTCGAAGAGATGTTCTAGAAAGAGTTTGAGGATAAAGCGTTTTCAATGGCCTCTGTGGACAATATTCTTGACAATCAGTTAACCTTGGATAATTTGAAAACCAAGTTAACTAGTCATTCAAAATGAGTCACCACTGTCAGAGATGCCATTGTGAGAACCAGGATGATTTTCAGGAACACAGTTAGTCCAGACAATATTGGGATGCAAGCAACTTTCACCATGTACGATTGTCATATGAAGAAAGATGGCAATACAAGTTGAAGCAGTTTTCCCAATACTTAATTTATTTTTCTGCTTTTTAGATGTACTTTCAAAACAATTTTGGACATATTTATATGTACTTTTTCCATATGTAATTACATGTAAAAACATAGGAAGTCCCAAATCAAAAAGGACTCCTTTGTTGAATAAGTCAAAGTAGTTGTAAATTTCCTATTTTTGCTCCAGGCTCCTCCCTATAAATAAAGAGGGCCTCTATTGTAAATATTATCTTTATCTATTGTAACAAAACTCTACCGAATTGAGAAGCAAGTTGAGACTTTGTGCTTATTTGTGTAAATCAATTTTCAAATATTTATCAATACAAGAGAGCAAGTTAAATTCCAATCTTTGTCTTCGAGTGATTTGTTTTATGATAGAATTGTTTTTATGTCTTTGCTATCATATTATCTTTGATAAGTAATTGAAGTGTGAGAGTTTATTTCAAGTGATTAAGGAGTATTCTAAATCTGATTTTACTAAACTTTGAGCTATAAAATCATTTGTGAGAATTGTGTTGTGTTCGTGAATGAGAAATAGCTTGAAGACTTTGTGCTACAAGTTGTTATCTTTAATCTATTTATCTCATCTTGGCGTATAGTGAAGACTTTGGGTTGTACTCTACTCCAAATCATTTTATTTTCCATTGGTGAAAGAAGCAATGATAGACTTGGTGCTCTCGTGGGTTTCTTGGTTATTCAGTTTGTATCAAGAAAGTGCTCTTTTATTTTATAAACATCATTTCTGAAAAAAGAGAAATGGATGATATGGTCTCACCCCTGAATTAGTATTTAGTTTAAAGTATTTTGTGGTAAGTGATAGGGAACCTCCCCTTGATGAGAGGAGAGATTTATCTCATTACACTGTGGTCGATATAACCATTTTGCCTTCAGTTAGTTGAAGACAAAATATTCACCCAACAGTTTTTGGCGACTCTACTGGGGAAGGAACGCACAACTTGAAGCCTCACGCTCCGAGTTGAAGCATTTTCATTTCTTTTCCATTTGTTGCAAAATTTTGTTGAGTATACTACATTTTGGCAGATTAACAGTATACAAGAAGCAAGAGAGCTCAAGGTATTATTGATCCTATATTTGAATTGATGCAGCAAAATAATTTTGGTCTTTTGCCTCTACGATCTCGTCTTCAACGAACCAGGAGTTTTCCTCCTACCAACGCCAGGTCTCCAATACCAAGTGAAGCTTCTAGTTCTAGTGCTAGCAAAGTTTTGTCTGTTCATACTCCACAAAGTTTTGTTATCCCGCCTTTTAATCAATGCATCATGGCAGCCCAAGGCCCTTGGGGTAACACTTTTGGTCCTCTATATTTAACCCCACCATTGCATGAACTACCTCATAGTTCAAGAAAGAATTTTCCTAAATTCTATGGTGATGGGAAAGTTCATCCTGATGAACATATTGCAGCTTTTTGCATAGCTTATAGTGTGATAGGTGTTGAGCATGAAGATGTAGTAGTAAGGCTTTTTGTGGAAACACTGCAAGGTGCTGTTGCAGATTGGTTTTGGGTAAGTGCAAGAAGATGGGGGGCCAAAAAGTGGCCAAAATAATTTCAAAAAAATTTAAGTCATAACGTGAGCGCGTTATGGCTTGGTAATGACAAGCCTTAGGCTCGTCATTACCGAGCCATAACGTGCTCGCATTATGACCTAGTATAAATTAAAAAAAAAGCAATTGAATTTCATTTCACTCTCATTCTCTCCTCTACCCATGGCTTTCAAACCCTCAAAAACGTGCTCGCGTTCTGCAAAACGCCAATCAACACAAAAAACTTATCAATTCGTCGCCAAAATGCCGCCGCGACGTCGAGCACGCCAAAGGGGTGAGTTATCTTTATTTTTTTGCTTGAATTTCTTTCTAAATAGGTAGGTTTTTGTTGATTTTTGATGTATATTTCGTTAATTGTCAGGAAATGTTAATGCACCTCCTCCTCCTCCTCCTCAAAATCCACAAAATCCTGAGGAGGAAATACCTACAGAACAACAACCTCCTCCATTCATTCCTCGACATGCCCCTGGAACACAAGATAATATAATGGGGCAAATTGAACACAACAAAAAACAAATTGAAGATATAATTGCAAGGTTGAAAGATCCTTCCACTTCAACCTTGCATAGGTCCACGCTTGCCGAATCTCTTGAGTCTATGTTATCAAATGTAAATTCAATTAGCAAGCAAATAACTAGTTGGACCGATAAAAAGAGAGAGTTTAGATATTACTATGCAGACAAGTTGTCATACCAAGATGTCAAAAATTACAAATTACAAAATTAGACTTGTGTTCAATTTTCACAAACCCACAAACAAATCAACCTCCACCCATTACATGCAAGAGGTTCCCTATCCATTGGTGCAACAACCAAGCGATAAGGGACAATTTCAGGCAGAGGTGGTGGATGGTTTTTGACCATCCTCCATGCAATAATAATGAGGTCCCGCAATACTTTTTGAAGAAACTCTACTGCGGGTTTGTCCTCAATAAAGTGCCAAACTATTTTGATATGCAGGACTTCTAGGGTAGAGGTGGGGGCTCAGCACAGGATAGACCAGGGGCACGTCTTGACCCACAGCGGGTAGTGAGGCAAGTAATCAGTAGACGAGCCCACGAGCATGTTTCTATCCCTTCCATTGTGAAGGAGAGTGTTGAGGTCGATACACTGAGGTCGATTAGTGCCTCGACCCAGAGCATCATAGAGCATGCCGATCCTGCAACACAAAGTGGGTTGAGAGATAGTGCAAGGAGTAGGGTCCCACTGCATACTTGCCAGGCTTGCGGGTCAGCTTGTGGTTATGACCCCATGGACAGTCACGACGCAAGTGCACAGGCTACATCTGCAGCTGAGCAGATGGTGATGACAGATACCCTCCTGAGTGAGACTTTTGGCCTTGATACTCAGGCAAATATTAGCAAGTTTATTGAATTTAATTTATTAAATTTCATTTTTGAAATACAAGATTAACTAATTTAAATTGATGATTTTAATGAAATTTCAGGGTCATAGTGTAGATGCAGTTTTCAGTGGTTCTCCACCTAGATTTTTCACTAGATCATCTACTGTCGAGGTATGTAACTAGTAAACAATTATAAATATTACATGTGAATAGCATCGTTATATGAATGGTATTCTAATTTCTAATTTTGGATGTTGAATAGGTTAATACTGTAGATTTCATGGCAACACCTGCCAGTGGTGGTGGACTTCAAAGCTTTACGGAGGTAATAAAATAAATAGTTTAATGAATGAATTGTACTTACTAAATTTTTGTATGTGATTTGTGTGTTTTATTGTGTGTACTTCCATGTTTAGATGAACGTGTGTGTATGTTAGGAGCCATGATTTGCATCACTATTATAGTTTTCATAATTGAATAATGTTGTTTTATTTCCAGATGATGCAGGCTGCGGAGACACCTCCCCATGTTCATAGGGCAATGGAGCAGGGTGTGGCCTCTGCGATTCATAGCTCCATGGCATTGACAGGGGTATGAAGCAGATTAGTAAATTTCAATTTACATTCATTGTTATAGTTGTCTATTTTTGAAAAATCAAAAGATTATTGATTTGAAGTTTAATTTCTATCTGGATGGTTTCTATAGGACATGACATCACCAGGGCCTATTCCTGCTACTGAGGCAAGCGAGGAGATAGATTATATGTTAGCGGTAAGTGATTATTTTATTAAATGTTTCATTTTTTTATAACATGTAATTTCTATATATGAATGTCTATACTTTTTTTTGTAACAGGTAAAGGTACAGGAAGAACTAAATAAGAGGAGTAGCCCTCGGGTTCGTAGTAGACCACCCACATGCATGTCTCCATCCCCTAGAAGATCAAAGGCTGCTCGTGTTATTCTCTTCACCAGCCAGAGGGGAATGAATTTTTATTGTGTTCCTTTGTTGTATGCCTATATGGCATTTGTGGACATATATTTTGTATTGTACATAGTTGACATTGTATGCCTATATGGCTATTTTGTATATATGTTATACTTATATCAACAGATATTGATGTATGCCTATATGGATATTCGGTTAATACAAATCTTTTTTATTGATGATGTCCATACTTGCATTATAAATCCACTTTTGAATGGATATTTGTAGATGGCTACTTCAAATATTTAAAGTCTGATTGTATTACATAGGATGTTTGCATTTTCTTTGATAGGCTTGATAGGCCATGGATTACATGATGGTGTTTGATGGAAAAGTATGGTACTAGAAGACTCTAGTTCATTCTTAATAGGCTTGTGATTGATAATATCTTTGCATGATTGCACTTGATCTTGGATCATGGGCATGTTGTTAGGATTTTGATTGCATTGTGATGTTTGATGGATAGGCATGGTGTAAGATACCCAACTAGTTCTACAAAAAATTTTCCTTACTTAAACAATTTTACTTGCTATCAATTCATCAACTACTTCAACAACACAAAGATAAACATCAAAGATAACTACTTGAATGAATCAACCTTAGAGTTGGGTACTTGTCTAGTTATTTGACTCAATCAACTTGCAATGTCTTATTACATGGATAATTCTTTCAATAGCATGAAGTTACAACTTATTCAATGGAGATACAAAAGAAAGGCCTTGAAGCCTTGATGTTTACAATGGCGTCTACACTTGATCAACTCAATCAAACTCAATGATGTCAACTGAATGTCAACACCTCACAATATCACAAGGGAGCATCACCTTGCTTGTTGCATGGATGAACGTCATAGTTGCAAGACTCTTAGGGTTAGGCGCCAACTGAAGGTAGTAGAGACCAGACTAGGTGCCATCCTAAGCTGGGCGCTTCCTTGAGGTGGTAGAGACATGGATGAACGTCTGGTGGGGTTTGATGACTCTATATTGACACTCAAATTCACTTAGGCTCAATATTAGTGTTCTTCTAACTAGGCGCCAGATAGGAGGATTCTCAGGGGTTTTGGCGCTTAGGTTACAACTTGTCAATTTCTCAAAGAATCTTTGAAACACTTGACTTCCAAGGATTATCATCTTACCCTCTGATGGACTGCCTTGTTCCAAAATTGGTCTTGGGGACTTGCATCTCTCTTAGGCACATGTTTGGAGTAATGTCAACTGGTATCAGCGCCTATTATCTCAATTCACACTTGACATCAAACTTTTGAAGCTCTTTTACCCTAGCGCCTTTATCTTCTATCAAGCGCCTAACATTCTAGAGGTGAATTCCATCTTAATCCAAGTCTTCAAGGTACTTCCAAGTTTAGGCACCAAAACAGGGTTATGGAGGAGCAGAACCATGCCTTAGGAGGATGACTAAACCCTAGGCACCAATTTGAGGTTGCAAGAGCATAGGTATGTGCCAAGCAGAGTTTGATGCTCAAAACATTAACATTATTCAGTGAAATCCTTTTTTGACTCTAGGCACCATTTGGAGGCTAGAAAGAGGGAAGTTGACACCAACTGCATTAGGCGCATTTCTGAGGTGATGGAGACCAATAAGTGTGCCTTGTCATCTGGCTCTATTCCTTGTTAACTTTACAGCTTAGATTATCTAAACAACACTGAGAATGCTTCCCTTCTTCCTGATACAAGTTGAAAGATCCACTGGGCGCCATTTCAGGTGTCTGGAGAGATCATCAACCAAGGGCGCTAATAGAGCCTTTGGCAAATGGAAAGAGCGCCTTACTTAGATTTGATTTCTGGATGCCAGAATTGAGGAATTTTGCGCCTTGGCTAGGAGTTTCTCATTTCAATCTTGATTATTCATCTAAGTGACTTTCCTTAGCTCCCAAGCCTTCAATCTATGCATTACCCTCTGCTAGGCGCTCAAAATAGAGTGTTAACGCCTTATGAAGGTTAGGCGCATTCTGAGGGTGGGGTAGGCAAGTGAGGTTGCCAGACCAGGCCTTGAGACTTCTCTCCTCATCAAAGGCTTTCAATCCTAGGTGCCAGATCCAAGGAGTTCCAACCAACACATGCGCCTAGTGCTGTGAGTTCACCCAAAGGACATCTTTAACTTGAAAACTTTCAATCTTCATCCATCTATGCTAGGCGCTCAATTGGAGGATCCCTAGAAACATGTATAGGTGCCTTGAGGTTCTTAGATGCTTAATTTGGATGATCCTTGTGCTAGGTGCTTAGTAAGGAAAACTGGAGTGAAATGGGCACCTAGGCTCCCAAGCTTCCATACTTAGTCAAATTTTAGGGTTCTGACCTTGTTCCTACAAAACAAATAGATAGAGTTAGTCCGAAACCAATTCACTCCCTCATCATTTGGAATTAGCCTTCGGGAATGAGGAATAGGCTAATCCATTATACACTTGATGATCAAGCCGAGAATGGGGACATGACACATGGTACTAGGCTAATCATTTTGGGTTTTGCATGAGCCTCGAACAAGGTAATAGGCATAGGGTTTTTATCTTGCATAATGATTTTTCAAACCAAGGGTCCATGATGGAAATGATTAAGGATGATAGAATGTTTGGATTTTGGACTTTGAGATGTTTATTGTTGTAAATGTTTATTGTTTGGACTCAAATTTTGTTAAATGGGTGTTTGAAAGAGGACACATCAAACACAACAATAAGATTGGTTTAAGTATGGATGCAAATGATGTTTACTAGTTTACTAATGTGATGATGTTTGCTAATGTGATGATGATTACTAATGTGATGATGATTTTGCATGTTTTCAATGGTTGGGATCTACAAGTTATGTATTTTTTTGGGATGCACACCTCATTGATTGTAGTGGGATGACTTGAATGCATAATGCCTATATCCACGGGATGACTTTGTTATTTTTCCTTGTCTATGCTCATTTGCGCATTGGTATGTTGCATTAGGATGAGAGGATGGATGTTGCTTTGATAGTGATGTGTATTCGTCACCTAGTGATGGATGATCTTATATAGTGGTTGGGTGTAATGGTTATCTTCATGTGGTTGTAGATGTTGATCCTTGGTTTAGAGGTGTTTGGTAGTGTGTCTTGGTGGACTCTTGATTCTAGATTAGAGTATTAGCATGATACAAGTTCTCTTGAGACTAGGATGTCTGTATTGGTGCATGTGATCTTCTAGGAGGAGATGTTAGATCATGATGTCATGTTTGGATACCTAATTTTGTAGTTGGAGTTTTGACAGTGGTCTTGTTGGTTCTCTTGGTATTGAGTACATTGGTCATGTGCTTGGGAGCTTCATGATAATGTGGTGTTGCATTTGGAGCTTAACATGGATTGATTGGTTGTAGGTTCTCATACATACTTCGAGACTTGGGTGAGGCTAGAGTTCTCTTGGGATTAGAGACACTTGTTGAGATGGTTACCCTTTAGAGGTTTTAGCAAGAAGACCAAGGAGACTTTCACTTGGATATGGGCGTGAGTTAATTATGGACCTAGAGAAGATTCTTATTGGAGAGATTCATTGTGGCTTGGTGTATCTTCGACAAGCATTCTCATTCCCCACTCTTGGTCTACTCGGCAGACTATCATCTAAGAGGTATTTCCCATCCTTTAGATGAATTCTTTTAATGCTTTATCTTCTCATGGTTATGGATCTTGAGCTATGGTTATTGGTTCTAGAGGGTTCATTCGAGGGGTGTCTCTAAACATGTTTTTTCTCAGGCAGTAAACTGGAGTTGTCTAGATGCACAAGTGCGCCTCCCTCAATGAAGTTCCTTTTGTTAAATTAGTTCATCCTAGTGACTCAAGGGGTTGTTATATTCTTTAGGCGCAATCTTTCATAGACTAAAACATTCACTCCATGTTAAGGCGCTCAAAGGAGGCTCTGGAGATGGAAAATGGTGCCTTAACTCACTTATGTAAATTTTAGACTTTTAGGCAATTGCAAGATGTCTTGGAGGGCTCAATTCTTCAAGGAACCCATTTTGTTCACCACTTGTAGCATCACTTGTTCAAGGCGCATGTGTGATTTGTTCAAAAATAGGCGCCTAGAGTGAATAGGCTTTCATCCTGATTTAATACACTACCTCCTTCTGACAATTTTTGTGGTAGCAAAAAACTTTTCACCACGGGCAAATGCCTCAGAGCTATAGAAAATTGAGAAAGGTTATTATAGAGGCACTCTACGTGATCGCGTTGCCTCAGATAGAATGTTTCTAAGTGACACAGTTTTCGAGTAACATCTCATCAAAGATTGCTGCCTTTTTGCACTTTGGACTCTTCAGGGATATTATCGGTACAATGTAGCTCTGACTGTTTTGACATGTTTGGGTGAAAAATAGGACCATGTCTAGTGTAAATGTACCCATTCAGACGCGTTGGAATAGTCAGTTTGGTCGCATCAGGAGCAGGATGAAAGTTACACCCCTTTGCAACTTTACACTGCCTCCTTCTGACAATTTTTGGGGCAGCAGAAAACCTTTCACCACGGGCAAATGCCTCAGAGCTATAAAAAATTGAGAGAGGTTATTGTAGAGGCACTCTACATGATCGTGTTTCCTTAGACAGAATGTTTCTAAGTGACATGATTTTCGAGTAACATCTTGTCAAAGATTGCTGCCTTTTTGCACTTTGGACTCTTCAGGGATATCGTCGGTACAATGTAGCTCCGACTGTTTTGACATGTTTGGGTGAAAAAAAAGACCATACCTAGCGTAAATGTACCCATTCAGACATGTTGGAATAGTCAGTTTGGTCGCATCAGGAGCAGGATGAAAGTTACACCCCTTTGCAACTTTACACTACCTCCTTCTGACGATTTTTGGGACAGCAGAAAACCTTTCACCACGGGCAAATGCCTCAAAGCTATAAAAAACTGAGAAAGGTTATTGTAGAGGCAATCTACATGATCACGTTGCCTTAGACGGAATGTTTCTAAGTGACACAATTTTTGAGTAATATCTCGTCAAAGATTGCTGCCTTTTTGCACTTTGGACTCTTCAGGGATATTGTCGGTACAATGTACCTCCGATTGTTTCGACATGTTTGGGTGAAAAATAGGACCATGCCTAGCGTAAATGTACCCATTCAGATGCGTTGGAACAGTCAGTTTGGTCGCATCAGGAGTAGGATGAAAGTTACACCCCTTTACAACTTTACACTGCCTCCTTCTGATAATTTTTGGGGCAGCAGAAAACCTTTCACCATGGGCAAATGCCTCAGAGCTATAAAAAACTGAGAGAGGTTATTGTAGAGGCACTCTACATGATTGCGTTGCCTCAGATAGAAGTGACACAGTTTTCAAGTAACATCTCGTCAAAGATTGCTGCCTTTTTGCACTTTGGACTCTTCAGGGATATCGTGGGTACAATGTAGCTTGGACTATTTTGACATGTTTGGGTGAAAAATAGGACCATGCCTAGCATAAATGTACCCATTCAAATACGTTGGAATAGTTAGTTTGGTCGCATCAGGAGCAGGATGAAAGTTACACCCCTTTGCAACTTTACACTGCCTCCTTCTGACGATTTTGGGGCAGCAGAAAACCTTTCACCACGGGCAAATGCCTCAGAGCTATAAAAAATTGAGAGAGGTTATTGTAGAGGCACTCTACATGATCGCATTGCCTTAGACAGAATGTTTCTAAGTGACACAGTTTTTGAGTAACATCTTGTCAAAGATTGCAGCCTTTTTGCACTTTGGACTCTTCAGGGATATCGTCGGTACAATGTAGCTCGGACTATTTCAACATGTTTGGGTGAAAAAAGGACCATGCCTAGCATAAATGTACTCATTCAGACGTGTTAGAATAGTCAGTTTGGTTGCATCAGGAGCAGGACAAAAGTTACACCCCTTTGCAACTTTACATTGCCTCCTTCTGACGATTTTTGGGGCAGCAGAAAACCTTTCACCACGGGCAAATGCCTCAGAGATATAAAAACTGAGAGAGGTTATTGTAGAGGCACTTTACATGATCGTGTTGCCTCAGATGGAATGTTTCTAAGTGACACAGTTTTTGAGTAACATCTCGTCAAAGATTGCTGCCTTTTTGCACTTTGGACTCTTCAGGGATATCGTCGGTACAATGTAGCTCAGACTGTTTCGACATGTTTGGGTGAAAAATAGGACCATGCCTAGTGTAAATGTACCCATCCAGATGCATTGGAATAGTCAGTTTGGTCACATCACGAGCAGGACACCAAAAATACAAAAGTTGCTTTGTGCAACTTGACAACATTGACACTTTTTTGCAACATGACTCAAAGACTCAAACTGACCCCAAATGACTCAAAGTGACTTAAAATCACCTTGATTTGGTGCCCAATGTACATTATAGAGGTCAAGGCACTCCTTATCATTCAAACATCTTAGATGAGTGCATAGGAAAGGAAAAAGCTCTAAGTTTCATCATCATGAACCCCTAATATCAAGAGACTTTAATGGCTCAAACCTTAGCATGGAGTCCTAAGGCACATTTCATGTCTCCTTTCATCCAGTTTGGTGCCCTTATGTAGATTTTTCAACTTGATTTGGCACCCTATATGTGAAGGAAGATCTAAAGGCATGAAAGTGGATGTCATATTGCAAGAGTTTGGATCATCAAAATTGAAAGAAATAAGTCTATTAAGCTTGGGCGCCCTTGGTCTTCTTTTCATTCATTATGAGTGCCTTGGGAGAATGGTATATACGTCATCATCATGATTGGGCGCCCTGGATCCAGAGTGTTGGAGAGATCATCAAATGGTGTCTAGTAGGGTGAGTTATGAGTTTGGTCGCATCAGGAGCAGGACACCAAAAATGCATAACATGATGATGTAAAAATGTGTACATATGTGTAAAAATACAGTAGGAAATAAAAAAAGACAAACCTTACAAACTAATGTGCATACTTACAACTCAATGTAACATAACTTTACAAAATCAATGTGAATACTTACAAATTAATCCAATGAACCATCCGGGTCTGCTCTACTCTTTATTATGTCAAGTATTGCTTCATGGTCAGACTCACGCACCTTCCACAATATTTTGTTCAAAGGTCTACCCCGATACTTTATGAAATGAACATTGGATGCCACGACAAGGTTTGAGTAATGAAGAATCTTCTGATGCATGTCAAAGTCCTGAAATAGCCAAATATTAACACTCTTATGTGGGTACCTTCTAAGCCATGTCCCAGTAATAACCACTGATCCTGTAGGGTATTCGATGTTTTCTCCATCTGTAATTAGGGCCTCCAATTTCTTTTTGGCCTCAACACAACGACATAAGTAATAATCTATTCCCTCTTCATTATCTTCATCTACAATAACTGCATATGCGTGCCCTACATTGATATGTGTAGCAAATTAGATGAAATTAGTCAACATTACAAAAACACTACAAAGTAAGATGACATTACCTAGTTGAACTAGATGAAATTAGATGCATAGACATGCCCTATATTACCTGGTTGAACTAAATCTGATATGTGGTCAAAGTCAACTAACGATTCCATCTGTGTTTGTTCCAGTGCCGTCGGAGGTCGATAAGTGTCAAGTGGGCTAAGATAACTTAACTGCCATTTGTCAACCCACTCCTTTGACTCGCACTCATCCTAGACTTGAATTGTACAAGAAGAACAAAAGCATGACATCTTTCGTGTATGGATACTCCATGAACCTGCAATTGAGCTTCTGAAAGAGTGCATCTCATTTGATCCTGTCAGTGTACAACAATCCTCATATGGTGCAATGTTAGTATCATCTATCAACCAAAAAAATCTACGAACTAAAGACTTACTTTATTATCTGGACCCATGGAAGCATTACACCACTCGACAATCGATTTTGCATTTGTCAACTTTGCATTGTCTTTATACTTTAACTCTTCTCGTGTTATGGCTCTTTTGATACATGCTCCTGCACCATCATGCTCCCCCTTTCCATGCCCGGTCTCACAAAAGTTCCACATATGTTGAATACCTGTAAAATTATGCCTCCTACTTAGCCAATAGAAATTCTACAAGTTCTTGAATTGTGATGCACAATTATCCGACAATATGATATGCTGACTGAACGATATACCCCTTCTAGCCAAATCATTGTAGAACACCTAAAAGCAACCTTGCACGAACTCTATAGAATGCGTGCGATCGTCACTAATATAGAAATTATACTCCCTTATGATCTTTCTGTCATCCTCTGTACTATCATTCGCATGAATGAATGCGATGTGCACAAATATAGAAACCTGTGTGGAGTTGTAATATTGTGATTGCACCTCACGTTGTGGCTGTAGACTATAGTTCTCTGCAAAGTCGACAACTGAAACAATGCTACCAACTGAAAATGTGTCCTTGCATAACTTGAATTGCAAGTCCAACCATCGAGCTCTATGGGCATGTCTTGCATACTCATACACTATGCTGTCAGGAAATATACGCATAAACTGATACACTGGAATCTTTTCAATAACTAATTCACACCTCTTTGCTTCTTTACCATCTTTTGTATTGTATGCCACTGTTTTATACTTGCCAAACTCTACTAGTCCATTTCCAACCGCATGTGTTATTTCTATATGTTCACATATTGGCAAATGTTGCAAGCCACAGCAATGATGACATGTGCCATCCAAGCATAATTTCTTGTAGAATATTTGACCATCCTCTCTTTCACATAAAATTCTTGATATGAAGTCTCTTGAAGATGTTGGTGGGGCACATATGGCACAACCCTGCAAATCATTGTTAGTATGCATATCTAAATATATAGACCTATAAGCATCAAAATGGTTAGAAAATTCAATATGTAATCTACAACAACAAGTAGTGTGTGTGTGATTTATCTTAACATAGAAAGGTTTTAACAATTCAAAATATCTTTGACAAATTTTAATTTGAGGATACTTCTCTAGAAATTTACCATAAAACTGTGTTTGAGTCTCATCCAAAAAATGCTTTGGATGTGGCTCACGGTTCTGACTACCCATTCTCTTTCTTACCACATCCCTTTGATTCAGAGATACCCTTGTGTAATTCTTCCAAAAGTCTTCAATTAGTGATCTCAATGCTTGAACAATTGGTTTATCTTTTCGTGGTAGTCTCCCCGAGAACGCCCATAATTCATTGGCATTAGTGTCCTCAATTCTTTGGCGTCTTCCAACGGCTCTTGATAAAGTTTTCCTATTAATTCTCAATTCTTGACTTGTCTTTCTAATGAGATGAGCTTTCCTCATTTGACTACTTACTATAGTCGATGTAATCACACGCCGTGTTGCATTACTATCTTTTGTGCGTGAGGTGTTACCCACACTCTCATATGCACTCATTAGATTCTTGACAATAGATTTTTCACTTGAAGCCTCTGATGTTCTCAACCCAAGAATCTTCATGATAGACCTATACTTTATACTTAGCATCATTTCAACGAATAGTTGACATCTTGCAGTCTCATTTAACTTTTCAAAGAACAATCTCCAAATCTTATTAGCATATCTTTTACAAGTGCGTTTTGGAATCTTACCTTCCATTGGCTACAAAATATTCTCATCAATATCAATCAAATACTTTGGCTTTCTATGCAAAATTCTAGGTGGTGTCAAGTTAGGTAAATTCATCTCAACATTAGGAATTTCATCAATATTTAAATGAGATGGGTTAGATGGCATACCTTCGATCAAAGATGGAATAGATGACATACCTTGAGGTTGAGGTGGGAACGATGGCGTACCTCCTTCATCACATGTGAGTGATGATGTACTCTCAACTTGAGATGTGGTAGATGGTGTCCCTACATGTTGACTTGCGGTAAAGGATGTGTCTCCAACTATGGTATTCAAATCTCTCATACCATGAAGTTTTTGCATTCGTTCTCTTTGTGCTGCCAATACCATATCTCTTTGTGATGGTTGTGGTTCCTCTTCAATTGGTATGTCTTCATTTATCGTGTCCAATTTCCTCTTCTCACGAAGTTCCCTCATAGCCATTGCTTTCTTTGCATTCTTAGCTTCTATCTCTTCCTGTGTTGGTTTAATTCTTGATCGTTTCCTCGGCATGATGGAGAATTTGTCTGTAGCATGATAAAGAGACCAATATTAGTTCCTAAGAAATGAATACAAAATAATAGTGGGATTGTATTTTTTTTATGTTGTAAGGATTTATTCTTGTATAGTTTGACATCATGGTATGAACTAAGGTTTGTTTATTACACATAATTATTAAAGAGCCCAAGTGTAGAAAATATACATGGCATCATGTGAGATTGTAGGTTGCTTTCTTGATTGGGAATGTGTCTATTTTAAACATGTATGATAAAGCATGATAAAGTAATTCAATCTGAAATGAGGAAAATGTAAAGAACATGCATGTAAAGACTTGACATACCTAAAAAATGAAGATTTGAATGGAGAGAGTACCCAATTATGTAGTGTTTTTATCTTCTTGCATCAAACTCCTCAACAATTTGAGTTTTTCACCACTTGCTTCCTTTTCAATGTTAAATTCCTAAAATTGAATCACAATTAACATTGCAACACTACAAAAATTGAAACTTGAATAGATATATATCAAACTTGGTGTGAAAACTATGTTATTTCCTCCTTCTCAAGTTGGAAAAGCAGAAAAGGTGGTGGAAAGACCATGCAAAGGTGGTACAATGTGTCAAATGTGCATGTGAACTTCCCAATAGCATGAAAGCACTTCTTTTTTATCGGAGCACGCATAGAATCAGTAAGAAAATAGAGCATGTGGGCCTGGATCACGGGGGTAACCACTTTTTTACCATTTCAATAGAAATACAAAATGCGAGCACGTTATAACGCGCTCGCGTTTTGTCCTGCTATAGATTCATCACATCCTTTGCATTGATCACATCTTTTTCCTGCAAGGTCTTGCCAGATGCTCCGCCATATGATAGGCATAACAATGAAGGGGCAAGCCCTCATAATCAAGTTCTTCATAGAAAATGCCCTCAACCCTCAACATCAAACCCTAATCCCTAAACCCTCAACTCTGATCCCTCGACCCTCAACCCTCAATGTCAAATCCTAATCCCTCAACCCTCAACCCTATCCCTAAACCCTCAACCCTCAACGTCAAATCCTAATCCCTCAACCCTCAACCCTATCCCTAAACCCTCAACCCTCAACATCAAATCCTAATCCCTCAACCCTAATCCATCATCCCTCAACTCTAATCCCTCATCCCTAAACCCTAAATGCTATCCCTAATCCTACACCCTCAACAAACTCGATACTATACCTTAAACTCTAATCCCTTATCCCTAAACCCTCCAACCCTATCCCTAGTCCTTACAACCCTCAACCCTTAAATCTGATCCATCAACCCTCAACACTATACCTTAAACCCTAATCCCTTCAACCTCAACCCTATCCCTAAACCCTTGACCATCGAACCTCAACCCTCAACCCTCGACATCAAACCCTAATCCCTCAACCCTTAACTCTGATCCCTTATCTCTCAACCCTAACCCTAAACCCTAAACCCTCAACCCTCAACATCAAATCCTAATCCCTCAACCCTTCACTCTAATCCCTCAACCCTAAACCCTATCCCTAAACCCTCAACACTATACCTTAAACCCTAATCCCTTAGCCCTCAACCCTAAACCTTATCCCTAAACCCTAATCCCTTAACCCTCAACCCTAATCCATCATCCCTCAACTCTAATCCCTCATCCCTCAACCCTTAACTCTGATCCCTCAACCTTCAACCATAACCCTAAACCCTAAACCTTAAACCCTCAACATCAAATTCTAATCCCTCAACCCTTCACTCTAATCCCTCAACCCTAAACCCTATCCCTAGACCCTCAACACTATACCTTAAACCCTAATCCCTCAACCCTAACCCTAAACCTTGTCCCTAAACCCTAATCCCTCAACCCTCAACCCTAATCTGTCATCCGTCATCCCTCAACTCTAATCCCTCATTCCTAAACCATAAACGCTATCCCTATTCCTAGACCCTCAACAGGTTCGATACTATACCTTAAACCCTAATCCCTCTACCCTCGACACTCTTATTTAACCCTAATCCCTTGACCATTAACCCTATCCCTCAACCTCAACCCTCAACCCTCAACCCTTAACTCTCAACATTAAACCCTAATTCATCAACCCTAAACCCTAATCCCTCAAACCTAAACCCTATCCCTAAACCATCAACCCTCAACACTATACCTTAAACCCTAATCCCTCAACCCTCAACCCTAAACCTTATCCCTAAACCCTAATCCCTCAACCCTTAACCCTAATCCCTCATCCCTCAACTCTAATCCCTCATCCCTAAACCCTAAATGCTATCCCTATTCCTAAACCCTCAACAAACTTGATATTGTACCTTAAACTCTAATCCCTTATCCCTAAACCCTCCAACCCTATCCCTAATCCTTATACCCTCCACACTCTAGTTTAACCCTAATTCCTCGACCCTCAACCCTATCCCTAAACCCTTGACCCTCGAACCTCAACCCTCAACCCTCAACATCAAACCTTAATCCCTCAACCCTTAACTCTGATTCCTCGACCTTCAACCCTAACCCTAAACCCTAAACCCTCAACGTCAAATTCTAATCCCTCAACCCTTCACTCTAATCCCTCAACCCTAAACCCTATCCCTAAACCCTCAACACTATACCTTAAACCCTAATCCCTCAACCCTAACCCTAAACCTTGTCCCTAAACCCTAATCCCTCAACCCTAATCTGTCATCCGTCATCCCTCAACTCTTATCCCTCATTCCTAAACCCTAAATGCTATCCCTGTTCCTAGACCCTCAACAGGCTTGATACTATACCTTAAACCCTAATCCCTCTACCCTCGACACTCTTATTTAACCCTAATCCCTTGACCATTGACCCTATCCCTCAACCTCAACCCTCAACCCTCAACCCTCAACTCTCAACATTAAACCCTAATTCATCAACCCTAAACCCTAATCCCTCAAACCTAAACCCTATCCCTAAACCATCAATCCTCAACACTATACCTTAAACCCTAATCCCTCAACCCTCAACCCTAAACCTTATCCCTAAACCCTAATCCCTCAACCCTCAACCCTAATCCCTCATCCCTCAACTCTAATCCCTCATCCCTAAACCCTAAATGCTATCCCTATTCCTAAACCCTCAACAAACTCGATACTATACCTTAAACTCTAATCCCTTATCCCTAAACCCTCCAACCCTATCCCTAATCCCTATACCCTCCACACTCTACTTTAACCCTAATTCCTCGACCCTCAACCCTATCCCTAAACCCTTGACCCTCGAACCTCAACCCTCAACCCTCAACATATAACCCTAATCCCTCAACCCTTAACTCTGATCCCTCGACCTTCAACCCTATCCCTAAACCCTCAACCCTCAACGTCAAATTCTAATCCCTCAACCCTTCACTCTAATCCCTCAACCCTAAACCCTCAACACTATACCTTAAACCCTAATCCCTCAACCCTAACCCTAAACCTTGTCCCTAAACCCTAATCCCTCAACCCTCAACCCTAATCTATCATCCGTCATCCCTCAACTCTAATCCCTCAACCCTTAACTTTGATCCCTCGACCCTCAACACTATACCTTAAACCCTAATCCCTATCCCTCAACCCTTAACCCTTAAAACTTAAACCCTATCCCTACACCCTCAACACTTGACACTATATCTTAAGCCTTAAACCCTCATCCCTAAAGCCTCAACCCTCAATCCTTAAACCTTCAACCCTAAACCCTATCCCTAATCCCTCTACCCTCGACACTCTAACCCTAACCTTGACATTAAATGCTAATCCATCAACCCTAAACCCTAATCCTAAACCCTCAACCCTCAACCCTCAACACTATACCTTAAACCCTAATCCCTCAACCCTCAACCCTAAACCTTATCCCTAAACCCTAATCCCTCAATCCTCAACCCTAATCCCTCTACCCTCGACACTCTTATTTAGCCCTAATCCCTTGACCATTAACCCTATCCCTCAACCTCAACCCTCAACCCTTAACCCTCAACTCTCAACATTAAACCCTAATTCATCAACCCTAAACCCTAATCCCTCAAACCTAAACCCTATCCCTAAACCATCAACCCTCAACACTATACCTTAAACCCTAATCCCTCAACCCTCAACCCTAAACCTTATCCCTAAACCCTAATCCCTCAACCCTCAACCCTAATCCCTCATCCCTCAACTCAAATCCCTCATCCCTAAACCCTAAATGCTATCCCTATTCCTAAACCCTCAACAAACTTGATACTATATCTTAAACTCTAATCCCTTATCGCTAAACTCTCCAACCCTATCCCTAATCCTTACACCCTCCACACTCTACTTTAACCCTAATCCCTTCAACCTCAACCCTATCCCTAAACCCTTGACCCTTGAACCTCAACCCTCAACCCTCGACGTCAAACCCTATTCCCTCAACCCTTAACTCTGATCCCTCATCTCTGAACCCTAACCCTAAACCCTCAACCCTCAACGTCAAATCCTATCCCTCAACCCCAAATCCTATCCCTAAACCCTCAACACTATACCTTAAACCCTAATCCCTCAGCCCTCAACCCTAAACCTTATCCCTAAACCCTAATCCCTCAACCCTCAACCCTAATCCGTCATCCCTCAACTCTAATCCCTCATCCCTAAACCCTAAATGCTATCCCTATTCCTACACCCTCAACAGAATCGATACTGTACCTTAAACCCTAATCCCTTATCCCTAAACCCTCCAACCCTATCCCTAATCCTTATACCCTCCACACTCTACTTTAACCCTAATTCCTCGACCCTCAACCCTATCCCTAAACCCTTGACCCTCGAACCTCAACCCTTAACCCTCAATTTCAAACCCTAATCCCTCAACCCTTAACTCTGATCCCTCAACCCTCAACACTATACCTTAAACCCTAATCCCTATCCCTCAACCCTTAACCCTTAAAACTTAAACCTTATCCCTACGCCCTCAACACTTGACACTATATCTTAAGCCTTAAACCCTCATCCCTAAAGCCTCAACCCTCAATCCTTAAACCTTCAACCCTAAACCCTATCCCTAATCCCTCTACCCTCGACACTCTAACCCTAACCTCAACATTAAATGCTAATCCGTCAACCCTAAACCCTAATCCTAAACCCTCAACCCTCAACCCTCAACACTATACCTTAAACCCTAATCCCTCAACCCTCAACCCTAAACCTTATCCCTAAACCCTAATCCCTCAACCCTCAACCCTAATCCATCATCCCTCAACTATAATCCCTCATCCCTAAACCCTAAATGCTATCCCTATTCCTAAACCCTCAACAGACTCGATACTATACCTTAAACCCTAATCCCTAATCCCTAAACCCTCTAACCCTATCCCTAATCCTTACACCCTCCACACTCTACTTTAACCCTAATCCCTCGACCCTAAACCATATCCCTAAACCCTTGACCCTTGATCCTCAACCCTCAATGTCAAACCCTAATCCCTCAACCCTTAACTCTGATCCCTTGACCCTCAACCCTATCCCTAAACCCTAAACCCTCAACCGTAATCTGTCATCCCTCATCCCTAAACCTTAAATGCTATCCCTATTCCTAGACCCTCAACGGGCTCGATACTATACCTTAAACGCTAATCCCTTATCCCTAAACCCTCCAAGTCTATCCCTTATCCCTTAACCCTCATGATTAATAGCTTTGAACGTAAAAAAAATTGAGGGGAACATAACGCAAGCGCGTTATAACGTGCTCGTGTTATGTCAAACATGACAAAAACAGACTTGCGGGAAAGAAAAATGCAAGGCAAAACATAACGTGAGCACGTTATAACGCACTCGCGTTATTTCTTGCTTTGGGAATCCCAAGCCTTGGGCTTGGGATTTGCTTTGGATTTCAAACCCAAAGGCTTGGAGTGCCTTATGAACAGTCACAGACGTGTTTTTCTATATTCTTCAAAATTTCACATAATTTCGTTCGTGCTAACCCTCAGATTTGCACGTGTTTCAAGGTCGAACAAATCGAACACATGGGTAATGTTAGGATTTCTCTTAGCTATTTGACGATGTGATTTTTTTCACATTTTAACAATGTTAAGCCTTTCATCTTTAATTTCATTTGTTTGTGTGTCCGTTTTTAGGCAAAAACCACTGTTTGGTCTTTTTTTCATTGTAAAATAACTATTCATTAAATTTCAAAAAAATTACATATTTAGAAACTAGATTCCATTCTACAAATATTAAAAAAATAAAAAAATGATTTTCAATTAGTTTTCAAAATTTATAGGGGTAGCATGGCCAAAATTCTATTTTTTAGGATGTGTCCACTTTAAAAATTAGTAAAAAATCAAATATTCATCAAAAATTTATCAGAAAAATCGGGCATAAACTACATGCTATTAGCTAATTTCTCACTGAAGTGATTTTAAGAATACCAAAAAAAAGTTGACCTTTTGAGGGAGCCACAAAACATGCTATGTTATTTTTTTGACAGAAACAACACCAATTTCTGTGGCTCCCTCTTTTGAACCCCTTAATCTATGTCATTTTCAAAACAAAATAGTAGTTTAGAAAGTAGACTCGGAGCACTACGAACATTGTTTTGGTTGCATCTCCAAATTTTGAGTGTAACTATGCTCAATTTCTCATCCAAGGCCAGTATTTCCTGATTTCAGAAAAAAATGGCCACTTATGACCCCCTTTTTGGCCCCCCATCTTCCTGCACTTACCCTTTTATCATCTTCAAGCTCAGACTATAACCAACTGGAACACTCTCAAAACCAAGTTTGAGGCTAGGTTCAAACCTGTAGAAGATGCACATGCCTTGTTGGCTCAGCTTACACAAATGAAGAAAGAGCCTCATGAACCTATGCAAGACTTCATCGCTAAATTCAATAAGTTGAGAAACAGGATTCCTGCAAATGCTCAGCCAACAGCAGAGAATCTTAAGTGTTTCTTTATCAATACTCAACTTCCTGAAGTGAGTTTTCTGTTGAGACGGGTTGGTCCTGCAGATCTTCCTATAGCTCAGATATTGGCTACTGAAGTTGAAGATGATCTTAACCTTGCAGGTAAGATAAGAAGAGATTCTAATAGAAATAAAAGTTCCTCTTTTGCTGAGAATTCTTCCACAAGCACCACGGATCCTATGGTGCAAAAGTTAGCAAATGAATTGCTAGCTCTGAAAAGGCAAATGTCTCAAGGTATGACTGCCCCTCCTCCTTATCGAGATATACCAAGGAGGATATTTCCCAACAATTCATATCAAGGTAATGCTGCCAAAAATAAAGGGCAACAAAATCGTCTTCCACCTACACATGGCAAGCTTGCCATTGAAGCAGTGCCAATCAACTCAGTAGTTGGCTATTATGAAGCTGAACATGATCATTCTTTCCAACCTGAGTTGGACCAAGGGAATGAAGCTAATCTTTTTACAGAAGGAGAAGAAGAATTAACTAGTGACTCTACCATCGACTTTCTGAATTATCAAGACGAAGTTGAAAAAGAAGGAGAAGTGTATAATGGAGCATACACTGTTTTCACTAGGTCTCAAAATCAGTCAACTCAGCAAGTTGATAAAGGAAAAGTGAGAGAAGAACCTCAACCAGTGATCTCAATTGCTAAACGAGGAACTTTGTTGCCTTTTCAGTCAAAGGACCCAGTGGCCAATAAGCAAGTAAGTACGTCTAACAATCCTGTACCTTTTGCTTCTGTCCCTCAGACTAGTACTACCTCAAATAAAAATCAGAATGATGGATTTCCTTCCTCTATTTCTAGCTCATTCTATTTATTTGATATAATAGATCATGCTAGGAAGACTAAAATCCAAATGTCTAAAGTTGAGTATTTACAAGCTAATCCTGAACAGTTTGATAGGTTAGCTAAATATGTCAAAAACAAGACTGTCCCTACAGGACAAGATTTTCCAAAAGTTGCCTATGATTCCTCAAAAAGAAAACCTACCCAAAATAATCTTGTCACTACTCCCCTTGTTGCTTCCGGAAAGATAGAACCTTTCTATGTTTCTCTATTGGTAAATGGTCACAAGTTGAGCAACTGCATAATAGATTCTGGAGCCTCTTGTTGGGTTTTCTTCTGAATCAGCATTAGGGTTTGCCAGTTCTAATGCACAGGTAGATTCAGCCAACTAAATACAGGAGGTTGCGTGAGCTCCTCCCCTTCACTTCTGGTTCTGCAGCACCAAGGGGGGTGTCCCTATTTGATAAAAGTATGACCTTGACTAGCTCAATGACAGAAGGATATAACTTGATAGCAACAGGCAGAATACTCTCATGTAAGGACCAAGATTTGTGTAATAAATCACAAGATTGGCAACATTCTTGGACATATGTGTCTGGTTAGGGATGAGAGCATGCAGGGGTTTCCTACTCCTAATCCTACAACTAACAGGTGGAAGGATGAAATGGTTTGAATTAATATTTGGAGTTATGGGACTTTCCTAGACCCATTGAATAGACAGATTCCCAAACCAATGCCTTATTTGGGTAGCAGAGTCATATCTAAGAATGTAAATGTCTCCCCATGACAACACTAATTCATATCCAGAGGACCTGAGAAGAATGCTACTGCCCAACAGCAACATGTGCAAGAAAGAGTATTACTTATGATCATACTTAATAGATCCTATGATGCAATCTACTTTCCTTTGTATCTGATCAAAAGCCTATTTAACCACTCCTTGAGTAGATGCAATAAATCAGACACACAGTATGCATATACTGAAAAACTTGGAAGCCCTTGACAACCTTGTTTGAAAGGAAAACAAATGACATATCGGAAACAATCAGAAATAATACACACACCAAGTGTTTTTCATTTAAAATCAATCTGCATAGAAAGTCATCATAGAGAAAATTATCATTTACAAGACAAGATAGACTGGTACACCAGACTAA
Source organism: Cunninghamia lanceolata (assembly GCA_027924645.1). NCBI lineage: Eukaryota > Viridiplantae > Streptophyta > Pinopsida > Cupressales > Cupressaceae > Cunninghamia > Cunninghamia lanceolata. Next base: position 1,191,494 of record BSBN01000484.1, read on the forward strand.
GGACTGAGTCTGTAGCAAAAAATGCCTTTCAAAATGTGAACACCTTATGTTCAGAGTCAGAGCAGAAGGCCCAAAAAACATCCAACCTTTACAAAGTAACATAGTTAGACCTTTTATACAGAACCGTGTACATTTAGCAATTAATTACATGGCCAGAAGTCAAAAATTCACCAGATACATCCATCAGAAAGAATGGCACTTAGAAATCATCAATGCACCAGGTAGGAGAAACCTCGAGCCCTGCGCTGCCATCTGGAAGTCCTCATCCATAATCGGGCAACCTGATCACTTGTCCTGTTGCCCATACCCTTGCACTGTCGCCATTGATGGCTCAACCACCCGCGGCCTACTTGAAAACTGTCACAGCGTTCAAAAAGGAAGTTCCTGCCAAAAGGCACTTCACCGCAGGTTCAAAATAATACAGGGAGATTAATCCCACATTGGTGACGTAGAGACCACTTTAGCATTTTAAAAACATAGCCGCAAGCCCAATAGGTGTCGAGCGTTTTGCCGCACTCGACACACGACCCTTCGCCCAAAGCCCATCGGCCAAAATTCTACCATCGGCACACACCACAAATCTTCTGCCGACCTCAAAAGTCATACCGATGAAGCCTTCGCAACCCCTTCGTCGGCTAGAGATAGACCATCGGGCTAGCCCAAAATTCCCTCGCTGATAGACCAACTCTCTCCGATGGTCTTGTTGTCACCAAGACAATCTTCCCCATCACCCCGATACCAGCTCCACACCCCTTGTCACCGAGACAAAGACCATCGAAGCAAGAAAAAGCTCTTCTACCGATCACAATAGTCTTGCCGATGAGCCTTCCATCGGCCAGACTTCGTCACTCTCACACTGATGAGTACCTAGCACCCACTTCTCCTTTGGCGAGACTCTCTATCTGTCGGGTTGAACCATTGGTTCAATGACTAGGTTCAAATGAGAGGTTCAACCTGATAGTTCAACACCGATACCTACTATGTCAGAAACACAAACATAACCCCGCGAACCCATTGAACCGATGAACCGGTTCAATCTGATGGTTCAATGGCGAGGTTCCACACTGAGGTTCACCAGCGAGGTTCAAACCTCAAAAACAATACTCCATCGGCAAGACTCTTGTCTTTCGGTGCCACAAACTGCTCGGCCGACAATACTACTCACGTCGATGACTGCTCCAAATCCCCATCGGCCAGACTATCAACTGTCGACCCAACATGAAACTCCTTTGCCGATAGCACAAAGTCATGGCGATATACAAAAAGAACACCATCTACTTAATACGATCGCCAAGACACAAGCGACCTCTTGCTGATGGACAAAACATGAAGACCACCTCCTCAAGAACTAAGATGCAGATGCTGAAAAACACTGAGGGGTCCCAAAACTTAAACTTTTTTTTTGGATCTTTTGGGAAGGTGCCTGCATGAAAAATTGCTCAATTAACTGACAATCAATTCAGGCACCAACAGTGGCTCTGTCTGAGGATGCATGCCTCTTGCAGGCATGGCAAGAACCACAGAACTCTGGGATGTAGACCAGTCCCCTATCCATTGGGCACAGAGTCATGAAGTTACAATGATCTGCATCACCAATCAAACTTGATGGCCTAAGGCCACCGAGAAAGGGAAAACCAATATTTCCCCTTATCAAACACCTTGTTCTCATCTGCATACACTGGGTCAAGTCTGAGAATGCTACCATGATCTGACCACAAACAAACCTGGTCATTTACAGATTCAACCTTCTAACTCAGTTTGTCACTATCAACTTTATGCAAACAACCCTCAGCATTAGGCAACAAATGGATGCAGAATGTATCAAGCAATGCATACTCACATGGTATAGAACACAGGTTATCATCACTATGCATTACAAAATGATTTCCTAGCTGGACTGAAAATTGAAAGCACTCGAAGTCCACCACACAGCTAGGAAAATTAGGGATCTCTTCATCAACTGGCCCAAAAGAGAAGCTTTCAAATTCACAATTGTGCACATCATGCACACAACCAAAAGTAGCATCAAACTAGAAAAGATCAGGCTCTGGCATCTTTTTCAAATCAGGCACATTTTTACAGTCACCTACCTGATGTATGTTGTTTCCTCTTTCATCATGATGAGAAACAGAATCCAAGTCAAAAATAGTGCTCAAACCTTCACCATACTCAAATAGATCCTCATCACCATATGTGTCAAAGATGGGTGACCCAGGTACATCAGCTTGATCATAATATGCCATTTGTTCATGGGCAGCAGAACATGCATCTTCATCACCAATGGATTCACTCTATGGAGGAGTATCAACCTGTGTGTCATAAGTAGAACAGTCATCAAACAAAGAACAGTCATGCTCTGTACTAGCACTTGTTTCAATCCCTAACTGCTCTTCATGATCTCCATGTGTTTGAAAGGAAGGCAATGGGTCACACATGGGACTATTTCTCTGTTTGCTTATATCTTCTCTTTCTTGAGTACAATACTCACAATTATCTCCACAGGTCCATTCCAAAAGTTGCTCATTGTTGTCCACAACCTCATTATTGTTTTCATGGCCAGCTACCTCATCATTGCAATGGGAGTCCTCACTAGTCCTTTCCTTGGCATCCTCAGTATTTATCTTTTCATCTTCACATGATGCCTTAATCAATTGGTCATTTGCAGCTTCACAACCATTATTCACACGAAATCCTGGGGACAGGGATTTCAGCAGGTGCTCATTTCTGATTTTTTTCTATATTTTCTATAAAAATGTATGCCATTTGCATGCTTGTCACCTTGAAATCCCTCAGTACTACACTAGAACCCTCCTCAAAATCCTTAAAGAATATGCCAACACAGGCTAAAGTGTCAAGTCTGAAGACTTCTGGGATCTGTGAAAGGGCTATTGCAAACCTATGACTGAAATCAATACATAGTTCTTTATCTTGTTTTCTGATTTTCATCAATTCTGCAACAAGATCAGCAGGTTCTTTTGCAAATTCCTTTTTCAAACAGTCAGTAAGCTCATCCCAACAGGCAAAAAATCTCTTTGGAAAGCTCAAATACCAGTCTTTTGCTTTTGCATCAAGGGACCTAACAAAAAACCTCATCCACACATCCTCATCTCTAAATGAATGTTTTCCCATGAAACTGTGAAAATTTTGGATATGTGCATTCCCATCGCATACACTGTGACCACTAAATCTAGGCATCTGACAGTATATCCTAGCAGGCATACTTTCTGCTTTATAATCAACCCATGACAAATCTAACTGGTCATACAAAGGATCAGAAGGGCTGACAGGAGGTTTAGCTTTCTGACTGGCAGACACAACAAAGTTATCATGATTTAATTGGGCTTGCCTAGCCTCTAAGAATATCAACCTATTTTTCATCTCTTCTATTCTTTTATCCAACAAGTCATCCCCCTTTTGACTGAGTATGGGTGTATACATATTTGGATTCATGAAATTTCTATTTTTAGACATCCTTTGCATTCCTAAGACCTATAGCCTCCCCTGGCATCTAACCTATGCTATAAAACAACAATTACAAGTAGGAAGGAGCAAGGTACCTTTTCTCATACAGATGCTGAAGTCTGAACAGCACATTTTTTGTCACAACACACACATCAACTTTTCATGTGCACTTGAATCTTTTGTAGAGTCACCACCTCTCCAGAGAGGACAAAATTTACAGCAACTGAAAGCTCATCAAATATGTTTTTTAGTTCATTCCACCAGCAGAGCATCATCATTCACATGAAAGACTCCCCAGAAGAGTTGCCATTTTTGTTGGTGACTCGGATGGGTAAAATTTCACCAGAGATTACAGGATAACACTTTCACATTTGATCCACAGCGGAGTCGCCATTTTTGTTGGTTTTTCTTCTGAATCAGCATTAGGGTTTGCCAGTTCTAATGTACAGGCAGATTCAACCAACTAAATACAGGAGGTTGTGTGAGCTCCTCCCCTTCACTTCTGGTTCTGCTGCACCAAGGGGGGTGTCCCTATTTGATAAAAGTATGACCTTGACTAGCTCAATGACAGAAGGATATAACTTGACAGCAACAGGCAGAATACTCTCATGTAAGAACCAAGATTTCTGTAACAAATCACAAGATTGGCAACATTCTTGGACATATGTGTCTAGTTAGAGATGAGAGCATGCAGGGGTTTCCTACTCCTAATCCTACAACTAACAGGTGGAAGGATGAAATGGTTTGAATTGATATTTGGAGTTATGGGACTTTCCTAGACCCATTGAACAGACAGATTCCCAAACCAGTGCCTTATCTGGGCAGCAGAGTCATATCTAAGAATGTAAATGTCTCCCCATGACAACACTAATTCATATCCAGAGGACCTGAGAAGAATGCTACTGCCTAACAGCAACATGTCCAAGAAAGAGTATTACTTATGATCATACTTAACAGATCCTATGATGCAATCTACTTTCCTTTGTATCTGATCAAAAGCCTATTTAACCACTCCTTGAGTAGATGCAATAAATCAGACACACAGTATGCATATACTGAAAAACTTGGAAGCCCTTGACAACCTTGTTTGAAAGGAAAACAAATGACATACAGGAGACAATCAGAAATAATACACACACCAGGTGTTTTTCATTTAAAATCAATCTGCATAGAAAGTCATCATAGAGAAAATTATCGTTTACAAGACAAGATAGACTAGTACACCAGACTAAGGACCGAGTCTGTAGCAAAAAATGCCTTTCAAAATGTGAACACCTTATGTTCAGAGTCAGAGCAGAAGGCCCAAAAAACATCCAACCTCTACAAAGTAACACAGTCAGACCTTTTATACAGAACCGTGTACATTTAGCAATTAATTACATGGCCAGAAGTCAAAAATTCACCAGATACATCCATCAGAAAGAATGGTGCTCAAAAATGATCAATGCAGCAGGCAGGAGAAACCTCGAGCCCTGCGCTGCCATCTGGAAGTCCTCATCCATAATCGGGCAGCCTGATCGCTTGTCCCATCACCCATACCCTTTCACTATCACCATTGATGGCTCAACCACCCGTGGCCTACTTGAAAACTATCACAGCATTCAAAAAGAAAGTTCCCACCAAAAGGCACTTCACCGCAGGTTCAAAATAATACAGGGAGATTAATCCCACATTGGTGCTGTAGAGACCACTTTAGCATTTTAAAAACATAGCTGCAAGCCCAATAGGTGTCGAGCATTTTTCCATGCTCAACACACGACCCTTCGCCCAAAGCCCATCAGCCAAAATTCTACCATCGGCACACACCAGAAATCTCCTACCGACCTCAAAAGTCATACCGATGAAGCCTTCGCAACCCCTTCGTCGGCCAGAGATAGACCATTGGGCTAGCCCAAAATTCCCTCACCAATAGACCAACTCTCTCTGATGGTCTTTCTGTCGCCAAGACAATCTTCCCCGTCACCCTGATACCAGCTCCACACCCCTTGTCGCCAAGACAAAGACCATCGAAGCAAGAAAAAGCTCTTTTGCTGATCACAATAGTCTCGCCGATGAGCCTTCCATCGGCCAGACTTCGTCACTCTCACACTGATGAGTACCTAGCACCCACTTCTCCTTTGGTGAGACTCTCTATCTGTCGGGTTGAACCATTGGTTCAATGGCTAGGTTCAAATGAGAGGTTCAACTTGATAGTTCAACATCGATACCTACTATGTCGGCAACACAAACATAACCCCACGAACCCATTGAACTGATGAACCGGTTCAATCCGATGGTTCAATGGCGAGGTTCCACACTGAGGTTCACCAGCGAGGTTCAAACCTCAAAAACAATACTCCATCGGCAAGACTCTTGTCTATCGGCGCCACAAAAAACTGCTCAGCTAACAATACTACTCACGCCGATGACCGCTCCAAATCCCCATCGGCCAGACTATCAACTGTCGGCCCAACATGAAACTCCTTTGCCGATAGCACAAAGTCATGGGGATATACAAAAAGAACACCATCTACTTAATACGATCGCCAAGACACAAGTGACCTCTTGCTGATGGACAAAACATGAAGACCACCTCCTCAAGAACTAAGATGCAGATGCTGAAAAACACTGAGGGGTCCCAAAACTTAAACTTTTTTTTTTGGATCTTTTGGGAAGGTGCCTGCATGAAAAATTGCTCAATTAACTAACAGTCAATTTAGGCACCAACACCTCTGATAATGTTATGCCCACCAAGGTAGCAGACTCCCTTGGCCTCACCTTAACTAAGACTTTTGGGAGATGTTTCTCTATGGAAAACAAGCAAGTACCACTTTTGGGTCAAATCAAAGATGCCCAATTTGCATTTGCAACCTTTCCAGGCAAGAGGATTAAGATGACAGTCCTAGTAGCTAATGTTCTAGCTTCCTATGGTATTCTACTTGGGTGTAATTTCTGCAAGGATGTAGGTGGGGAGTTGACATGGATCTATCTGAAGCAAGGATACCTGTTAAAGGCGTCATGCAGAAGTTACTTCCTAAGAAAGAAACAAAATACATTGTTACCCAAACAACAAATCCCAAAGCTCAAATTTTGTTTGAGTCCTCAGGAATGGGTAATTATTTCCTGTCCACCGAAGATGTTTCTAGTTCATTAGATGAGAGTTCATCAGGTGACAGCTCAGACAATTCAGACGGAGAATCAGAAGAGTTTTCAGATGAAAGTTCAGGTGAAGGTATAGTAATGCCAGATTCTTCCCTCACTGATGACGAAGAATCTTCTGGTCAAAGAAATTCCAAAAAATCAAATTCTAATGAGGTCTAGGTCTTAGAATTTGATGATAGTTGTTCCTCTACTGGTTCCGAGGCTGGAGTTGTTTTGATATCCCCACAAGGTGATATCTTCCCTTTTTCATACAAATTAAAATTTGACAATACCAACAACACCGCCGAATATGAGTCATTGTTGCTCGGATTGGAAGCTGCTCATGCTAGAGGTGTTAAAATTTTTCATGCTCAAGGAGATGCCGAATTAGTGGTTTGTCAAGTGAGAAATTTGTATCAAACCAAGAATGAAAGATTGAGACACTATCACAATCATGTATGGGATTGCATTGAAGGTTTTGATGCTTTCAATATTTATGCGGTACCAAGGGAGTTTAATGATCGTGCAGATTCATTGGTTGTTTCTGCCACTCTCATGGTTCCTCATAAAGATTTCAAAGGAAACAAGTACACTATTGAGCTGGTCTTTCGACCAAGTGTACCTGATAATGTTGACCATTGGCAGGTATTCAATGGTGATAACCAAATCCTTGCTTTCTTGGAAAAGATGGATAGATTTGATGAGCTCTATTTTGAAGGCAGTGAATCTCCACCACAGGAATACGTTTCCAAAATAGATTCACAAACCAGCGAAGAATTTCTTCAATTGAAAGGGAATAAGATTCCAAAAGGTTTGATTTCCCTTGAGAAGTTATTTGATAAGCATGACAGGTATATCAAGTAGCAGCAACAACAGGATTCAAGTTCCTCTATGGAATTTGAGCAGGTAAATTTGAGTTCAGAGGCATATCCCAAAATAGTCAATATTGGGAAATGTTGCACTGCCAATGAGAAGTTCAAATTCATCACACTCCTTCGCCATTACATTGATGTCTTGGCATACCTAAAGTCCTTTAGGCCAAAGGAAATTTAGCATGAAATTCCCCTCAAAGCTGGGTCATTACCTCACAAGCAGAAACAAAGGCAATACAACCCCAAAATATCAGGTACTATCATCTCTGAGATTTAGAAGATGTTGAATGCCAGGATAATTTTTCCAATTCATCATTCCACCTGGATCGCAAACATAGTTCCTGTAAGGAAGAAGAACGGAGAAATCCGTATTTGTGTTGATTTCAAGAATCTCAACCAATCTTCTTTAAAAGATAACTACCCCCTACCCATCATGGATCAAGTATTGCAAACAATCATTGGTTCAAAATCTTGTCTATGCTAGACAGTTTTTTGGGGTATAATCAAGTGGAGGTCAATGAAGCAAATCAGTTCAAAACTGCTTTCACAACACCTTGGGGCACATTTGCACATCGCAGGATGCCTTTTGGTCTGATCAATGCTAGCGCCACATTCTAGAGAGAAATGGACCTTGCCTTCAGAGATGAGATGGGGAAGTTCATTGTGGTGTATCTTGATGACTTGACTATTTTTTCCAAACACCGTCATGATCATGCGCACCATTTACGACAAGTGCTGGAATACTGTCGGTAAAATGGTATTTTTCTCAACCCTAAGAAGTCAGTTTTTGGGGTTACAGAAGGTAAACTTCTCGATCATATTGTATCCCAAGAAGGCACTAAAATTGACTCAGAAAGAGTCAAATCTAATCAAAGTCTTACTCTGCCTGCTAGTAGGACTGCAGTTCATTCTTTCTTTGGGAAGGTGAATTTTCTGTGAAGGTTCATTCCTGAATTTGCAGAGAAAACCTGTCACATCGTCAACATGATGAAGGGTATGGCTACTTTCCATTGGACTGTGGAAGGCAAAGTGACATTTGAGGATATCAAGAGAGCTATTGCTCATGCTCCAATCCTTGTTTGTCCTAACTATACCAAAGATTTTGTAGTTTACAGCTACGCTTCAGAGCATACACTTTCAGCTATTCTGGTTCAGTAGAATGAAGAAGGTGTGGAATCCCCCATATCATTTATGAGTTGGTATCTCAAAGCTCATGAATTGAAATATTCTAATATGGAGAAGCATGCTTATGTCATGGTCAAAGCGGTGAAGCATTTCAAGTTCTATATTCTGAATTCACACACTGTTGTTTTGGTACCTGATACAACAGTAAAGTTTATCCTGACTCAATACGAGTTCAGAACAAAAGGAGGTAATTGGATTGCTAAGATCCAAGAGTTTGATCTGGATATCAAACTGACCAAGCTTGTGCGTGGTAGAGGTTTGTGTCAATTGATCGTTGATAACATACCAAAAGAGACGGGGGACGAAGAAGAAGTTGAGGATATACCAACTGTTCTTTTTGTCACTACTACTGATGAGTGGTATTCAAATATTGCTCACTTTCTTACCTATGGTGAGTGTCCTACCCATCTGTCTTATAAGGAGAAAATAATTGTTAAGTTGAAGGTAGCTAACTATGTCTTATGGGACAATGGTTTGTACAAAAGAAGCCTTGATGGGGTATTTCTCCGTTGCGTGGATAAAGCGCAACAAAGTAGACTTCTGGGGTCTTTCCACAATCTGGCTTGTGGAGGACATTTTTCTACACCTGTGACGGCTCACAAGATTCTATGAGCCAGATACTATTGGCCCACACTATTTCAAGATGCGTACAATTGGGTAGTAGGTGTGATTTGTGTTAGAAGTTTGTTGGGAAACCTAAGTTGGCCGCACTACCTCTTAAACCAGTGGTGATTGAAGAACCTTTTCAGAAATGGGGCATCGGCTTCATTGGCGCTGTGAACCCACCGTCGAGTGCAGGACACAACTACGTTCTCACCGCGATAGATTATTTTACCAAGTGGGTGGAAGCCATCCCAGTTAAGCATGCTACTTCTGAAGTGGTATGCAATTTCCTTAAGGAGAACATTATTTCCAGGTTTGGAGTTCCAAACAAGATAGTAGCAAATAATGCTACTTGTTTTTCTTCCCATGAGATTAATGACTTTTGCTACGAGCATGGGATCATTCTTTCCCATTCTTTAGACTATTATCCACAAGGAAATGGTCAAGCAGAATCAAGTAATAAGAATCTGGTTACTATTATCAGGAATCTGGTAGATGAGAATCAAAGAACTTGGCATAAAGCGTCGTTTGATGCTTTATGGGCAAATATGATTACCCCCAAAAGGGCAATAGGCATGTCACCATTTCAGCTTATGTATGGTCTGAATGAGGAGATACCAATTACGTTGGAGTTGCCAGCACTGAAGTTGGTAAAGGCATTGGAAGATAGAACTTTTGATAGTTCTATTGATAAATGGATTATGTATCTAACTAAACTTGAGGAGCAGTGAACTATGGTAGTGGATCGTATCGCTGAGCACCAAAGTCAGGTAAAGAAACTCTTTGACAAGAAAGCAAGGACTCGTGAGTTTCGGATTGGAGATCAAGTCTTGTTGTGGGACAAGAGGAGAGAACCAAAGGGAATGCATGGAAAGTGTGATTCCTTGTGGAGGGGTCCATTCACCATTCATCAGTTCTATGGTGAGAATAGCTTCTTGCTGGAGTATCAGGATGGAACACCATTCTTGCTGCCTCACAGTGGGCAACATCTAAAGCACTTCAATCCTTAAAGTAGCAGATAAGTTCATTCGTATATTTGTATAGTTTTGTGTTTTTATTTTTGTGTTTTTGTTTAGTCTTTTGTGTCTTTTTCTTTTTAGCTTGACTCTATAGCCCAATGTAATGGATGAAGGCACTTAGAGACTGGATTCTCCTCCCTTCGATCGTTTCAAAGTTTGATCGATGGGAGTTCCACAGTTAGAGCCAGTTGTTGTTCTCAAAATCAGCTATGCTTGTTTTTGTAGACAACCCCTACGAAACTTGTCCATTTTGTAATCTACACTCTCAGTTCGCAAATCGAGACAAGATTCTTTGGTCTCGTGCGAAGTCGTTTGACATCCTAAACTAGTTTACAACATTCCCTCAAATCGATTCCTCGATACTTGCAAAAATTGATTAGGTTGTAAACTGATCGAAATATCAATTTTGGTCATTTTTAAGGTGTTAGTAAAATTTTGAGTCTTCATATGTAAAGTCGGCCTAATTCACCGCTTTTACATGTCTTTTTGTTCACTTATGCAATGTCGGTAAAAATTGCCGACTTGACATATCTTTTTGTTTATTGTGTTATGGCAGCACTTTTTACCGCTTTTACATGGTTTTCTTTTTCCATATGCCCGAGCGGCACTTTTCACCGCCGTTGCATGTTCTCTTTAAAAAAGGTTGTTACATGCATTATCGGTGGATTTAACCACTTTTACATTTTTGTTTATATGTGTGAGGTCCGCCAAAATTGCCACCTGAGCAAGATCTCTAAGATCTTGAACTTCAAGTGGCATTAATGGCTATTTGTGTGAAGTATTAATGGCTTGTTTTCAAGTTTTAAATATGTCTTTTTGTTGTTTCTTTTGTCATTTCTTTTCTTACTTTCTAGTCAGTCACTGGACTCTCCTCACACCATTCGATTGCGTCGTTTTAGATTCTACCGAATTCATCGTCGTCGAGCTTAGGGTTTCCTCCATTTAAACAGGTAAGTCTTTTCAACCACTTTCATTTTCTTTTTTAGGGTTTTCATAGTGTAATTGTTTAAATGGCTTTATTAGTTTGAATTCGTTATAAACTTTTGTCGAATGTTTTGTTCCTGTTTGTTATGGCCGTCTTTGTTTTGATCTTGGTTCATTTTTCAAACATGCATCAAATATGTCTTCAAAAAGGTCTTATCACTTTGTGCCCTAGGTTGCAAATAGATAATTCCAAATGGCAAAAATTGTTGATCGATCTTTGTGCCCTAAGTTCTATACCAATATGGGTTGTCAGAGGTTTTGCTAATCAAACATCAAAACCAATTCGCAGTTCATAGCCCCTGTATGTGTATTGCAGTATCAGTTGTATTAGCCATGTTAACATGTTTCTTCTTGTGAATGAGTTAAATGCACAATCAGCGAATTTTTCTGCTTAAACCTTTCAATACTTATCGAAACGCAAAGTGTATGGGCGGTGAAATCTGCCGCCCTTGCATGAAAACTTATATCATATGCATTGTCGGCGAATATTTCCGCTTGAACATCAAACTTGCAAAATTCCTTACTGCCTGCAATAGCGGCAAATTTAACCACTCCAACATATAACTCATTACCTTACATGCATGAGTGGTGAATTTTACCGCCGATGCAAGGACACAACATCCCTCATATGCAAGGGCGGTAAATTTTGCCGCCCGTGCAAACTCTCTCAAATTTTCCTGACTCTGGGAAATTTTTCATTTTGTTTTTCCAAGCCCACTTTCCTCTAATTTTTGGCCTGCTCACACTTTAGCCCTTCCAAGCGCGTCTCCATAGTCGTGATCGTTAACATGCAATTTTCCCAGATTACTAGTATTTCCCTTAATTGCATGATCATGACTTTTTGCTGCAGTTTCTTCTGTGGATCTTCGTTCTTCATCAACATCCTTCTGGTGATAGCTCGTTCAAATGACTGAGTTGTCCCCGAAGAGATCGAAAGCAATGAAATACAAATATCAAGGTGTTTTTCCAATCACCTCAGTCACTTCTAATGTTGATGACATTAGAGATACAGAGATTGGCCATGTGGATAAGGTTGAATTTGTAGAGAGAACCAAGTCAAGCAATCCCAGCTCTGCAATGAAGAAGATAATTGACAGTAACATTCATTTGGTATCTTCTTTCCGGGTGGCAACTCACAACACAGAATTTGTTCTTCAGTGTGCTCAATTCTAGAACAAAGAAGAGTGTCAGATGAAGCTTGGACTGTGACAAATGATCGTTGTGCATAATAAACAAATGGAGCTCAAGAGGCCTGGTTTCAAGTTTCCAATTGAAATTGGCAGGTTCTCAGTATCAACTGCTGCGAAGGCAAGGGTCATGGAGACTGAGATGAAGCTTGTTACCATGAAGCAATTCAAGAGAAGACCAAAGTTTGACTACAGGGGTGTGAAAGACAAAATCAAGAGGAAAACCCAATTCTATGAGCCTATGGTTGAGGATGTTTGGGTAGATTTGAGAACAGAAGAAGATGTCAGGAAGTTGGACTACAGCAAGTTATCTCTTGAACAAATTGAATATCTGGGACTTGCTGATATTCCTGAAGATCTAGTGGATGATGGAGAATTGGTCGATGATAGATACAACACTGAACAGGTTGCTAACACTCCTCTCCCTCCAATCCAATGGTCTCAAAAATAGTTAACCTCTTTGAGGAAAAGATTTGAGCCTATATTGTCAAACACCAATAATTGGCTAGAAGATAAAGGAATTACTTTGAAAGAATTCCTCACAGGATCAGAGACTGAGATCCAGGAGCAAACTGGTAAAAAGGTGGAAAACAGAACGAAGAACAAGAGTGATGTTCCCTCATCATCTAAAACACATAAGCCTAGAATCAAGTTTGTGACGAAGAAATCAAAGACTGTGGAGAAGGAGCCTAAAATAAAAGATATGGAAGCTGAGGAGCCAGCCACTGAAGAAATGGACGTTGAAGATAGGCCTACAGATCAACAAGAGGAGGAAGCTTTATCCCCGCAAGAGAATGTACAACAAGAAATGGGAGTCTCTTCTCCTTTTCCTGATACACCTGTTGCAGCTCCTATGTCTGTTTCCCCTATTGATATTCCCTCTTCTGAATCTCCCTCCCCTTCCAAAATAATTTTTGACAATCCTCAAAACACTTTTGAAGATGTTCTTCGTTCTTCAGGGTCTATTCCTAGTTTGTCTTCTTCGTCTTTTGATATTGGGGATGCCTCTATTTTTGATCATTTTGTAATGAATACTGAGCAAGTCTCTAGTGTAAATGTAATAAGTGCAGTTTTTACTAACACTACACCTATTGTTTCCACTACCAGTGCAAGTACAGTTCTGGCAACACCAACAATGGGAACAGATCCCAATGTGAGTACTTCTCTGCTTCCACCTTGGTTATCAACTTATACACCAAAAAGGAAAAAACAAGCCATCTCCCCAGATGACTTTGATTTCAGTAAGTTGGTGCCTGCAAAAGCCAAGGCCCTGGAGAAACCAAAGATTCTTTCAAGAATGCTTGAAGACAAGGGACTTAAATTTCTGGAAATTGCAAAACCTCCACATGATGCAACCATGGAAAATTTTGATATGAATGATTACTCTATCTCTAGAGTTGAATTGGGCAAGATAACTCATGAAAGTGCCAAGAATGATATGCAGTCAGCCATGGATATCCTGATTCAGAAATTTGACAGGGAGAAAGAAATGAAGGATCACTACAAGGCAATGGTGGAACAGTTGACTGCAGTGGTAAGGAAAATCACTTTGAATTTAGAAGAAGTAACTCCTGAAGCTGTTTCTGTAGAAGATCCCATCATCTAGAAAGCAGAGAAGACTCATCTCAAAGGAAGAGTACTTGAAGAGTACTTAGAAAGGATGCACACACAAGGGATATCTCTACTCACAGAGCTATCTAAGAAGATAGATAAAATGGAGAAAATAAGAGCAGAACTTGATGATCTCATTGATGTTATTTCTCCTTATATCGAGTGCTTAGAAAAGAATCATGATAAGTGGGTGGAGATGAGAAAGCTGAAAATAAGTGCTCTGATATCAATTGGTACAATTCCTAATAGGGATTCATATACAGAGACCAAAGAAGCATTGACATACTAGATCTGTGTGATGAAAGATTTGCTCAATGACTTGGAAGTTGCAAGGAAACTCAGTGAACAAAGTGATGTTGGTCTTCTACATAAATTGGAGGAGCTGCCATGCAAGCTTGTGTCACAGGATAACCAATTTCTCTCTTCAGAAGAGATGGTTAGGGAATTCAAAGAGATGTTCCAGAAAGAGTTTAAGGATAAAGCATTTTCAATGGCCTCCGTGGACAATATTCTTGACAATCAGTTAACCTTGGATAATTTGAAAACCAAGTTAACTAGTCATGCAAAATCAGTCACCACTGTCAGAGATGCCATTGTGAGAGCCAGGATGATTTTTAGGAACACAGTTAGTCCAGACGGTATTGGGATGCAAGCAGCTTTCACCTTGTATCATTGTCATATGAAGAAAGACGGCAATACAAGTTGAAGCAGTTTTTCCCAATACTTAATTTATTTTTTTGCTTTTTAGATGTACTTTCAAAACAATTTTGGACATATTTACATGTACTTTTTCCATATGTAATTACATGTAAAAACATAGGAAGTCCCAAATCAAAAAGGACTCCTTTGTTGAATAAGTCAAAGTAGTTGTAAATTTCCTATTTTTGCTTCAGGCTCCTCCCTATAAATAAAGAGGGCCTCTATTGTAAATATTATGTTTATCTATTTTAACAAAACTCTGTCGAATTGAGAAGCAAGTTGAGACTTTCTGCTTATTTGTGTAAATCAATTTTCAAATATTTATCAATACAAGAGAGCCAGTTAAATTCCAATCTTTGTCTTGGAGTGATTTGTTTTATGATAGAATTGTTCTTATGTCTTTACTATCATATTATCTTTGATAAGTAATTGAAGTGTGAGAGTTTATTTCAAGTGATTAAGGAGTATTCTAAATCTGATTTTAATAGACTTTGAGCTATAAAATCATTTGTGAGAATTGTGTTGTGTTCGTGAATGAGAAATAGCTTGAAGACTTTGTGCTGCAAGTTGTTATCTTTAATCTATTTATCTCATCTTGGCATATAGTGAAGACTTTGGGCTGTACTCTACTCCAAATCATTTTATTTTCCACTGGTGAAAGAAGCAACGATAGACTTTGTGCTCTCGTGGGTTTCTTGGTTATTCAGTTTGTATCAAGAAAGTGCTCTTTTATTTTGTAAACATCATTTCTGAAAAAAGAGAAATGGATGATATGGTCTCACCCCTGAATTAGTATTTAGTTTAAAGTATTTTGTGGTAAGTGATAGGGAACCTCCCCTTGATGAGAGGAGAGATTTATCTCATTACACTATGGTCGATATAACCATTTTGCCTTCAGTTAGTTGAAGTCAAAATATTCACGCAACATAGTAATAGAAGCCTATGTGGTAACCATGCATTGAGAGTCAAATTGCGCTAGATGACTATTACAAACAACCACATAGATTGTCACATCATAAACATAGAAGACTATCATGAAAATCTAGATCACTAAATTAAGGTCAAATATTCAAAATATGCAATAGGCTCTCACTACCCTATTCACATGAAAGATTACTACATCAAATGCAAAGGTATTGGCACTTTGGGAGAAGACAATCATAGTTTGTAAGTTGAATGGCCAAGACAATGATAGTGACAACTCATTACTATATGAGAACCAAATATATATCAGATTTGCAGCATCAATAGCACAAGATACAACAAATTCAATGACATAGTTCAAATTCAAGATACAACAAATTCTATTAGTGATTCAAGATACAACAAAATCATATATATATATCATATTTTAATGATTCTAATTCTATTAATACACATAATGATGATTTTTAACTTAGATAGTTCCACATTTAGTGATTGTGAGTGTTCTAAAGAACATAAAGAACATACCTTAGAATTAGATATTCGAGTTGACCAATCCTCTAAAATTTGGCTTCAAAATCCTCAAATTGTTCTTTTTTGCAAGTTTGATTATGAAATCTATATAACTCTAGAATAGGATTAGTGAAATTTATGGAAAAAACAAACATATATTATCAAATTCAATCTATATCAATGGTAATTAGATTTGAAAAACTATGAAACATGAAACTTTGAATTTAAATAATCAAATTTTGTCCAAAAACATGCAAAATCAGTTCTTCTACATTGAAAAAACAAAAAAAGGTGGTGTATTGATCAAAAAATGATTCTTAATATGTCAAACAACATCAAAAAGTGTTTTCTTGTCTGATAGCATGCATGAAAAGGAGAGAATAACAGACATGTGGGGTTTGAATCACAAATCCCACATGGTTTTTTCCCATTTTTTTGCTTCCCATAATGCAAGCGCATTCTGGGAAGCATGAAACATTATAATAGCTTTCATTCCAACCAAATTCATTCCTAATTAATCCCAAATCATCCCTAATCCATTCAATTTCATCTCTAATCATCCCTAAACCACTTCTAATCATCTTGAAACCACTTCACACCATCCCAAATCACATTCAAATCAATTTAACTTCATCCCTAATCATTTTCAAATCAACCTGGAATTCATCTCAAATACCATCCCTAAACTATCCCTAAATCATTCTAATCATTCTCTAATCAGCCTTAAACCACTTCACAGCATCCCTAAAACCATTCTAATCATTCCTAATCTAGTCAATTTCACCTCTCATCATCCCTAAACCAATCCATTTCATCCCAACTCCATCCCAAATCAATCTAAGCTCCATCTCAAACCATCCCAAAAATAATCAAAATCAAACAAAAACCTCACCAGGAGCCATTAGATCATCATAAGTGCCAATCTGTTAGTCATTTGCATCATTTTATATATCATATGGGCCAATCTACTCCTTAGTAGCACCTACCTATCAATCACAAGTGTCATTCTATACCTAACCACTCACAGGTGTCATTCTACCCTCTGCCAGCCACAGGAGCCATTAGAACATCATAAGCACCAATATGTCAGTCATTTGCACCATTCTATACATCATATGTACCAACCCTAAAGCCCTATCTCCTTATCTCTATCATCCTTCTACCTCTCAATCTCTCTGCTTGTGTCTCTGGCCATGTCCCTCACCCTCTATCTTCCTATCTCTCCCTCTCTAAACTCCTAACCCCTAAACCCTAAACCCTATCAACCCTAAACCCCTACCTCCTTGTCTCTATCATCCCTCTACCTCTCAATCTCTCTGCCTATGTCTCTAGCCATGTCCCTCACCCTCTATCTCCCTATCTCTCCCTCTCTAAACTCCTAACCCCTAAACCCTAAACCCGATCAACCCTAAACCTGATCAACCCTAAACCCCTATCTCCTTGTCTCTATTATCCCTCTACCTCTCAATCTCTCTGCCTATGTCTCTGTCCATGTCCCTCACCCTCTATCTCCCTATCTCTCCCTCTCTAAACTCCTAACCCCTAAACCCTAAACCCCTATCTGGGTATGTGCAGGATCATAATGGGTCAAACTGTACCTCTAAGTGGCAATGAAAATACAAAAAATCAGACTTTATCAAATTCATGTGAAAATTTGAATGGATTATCTACACAATTTGAAAAAGATGTAAGAACAAAATTTGTAGAGAATTGAATCTATTTTATAGGCTACTATTTTTAAAAAAAAAAACTAAATTTACTTAGTGAAAATTGAATATTTCAATGAACAGCTATTAAATTTTTCAGAAAAAAATAAAAAGTGGGTGTTTGTCCAGCTAACCTAACTATGAGTAAAATTATATATATTTTTTTAAAACTTTCAAAATAAGTAGAGGACTCATGTCCGGATGTGATGCATATTTATTTTTAAAAAAATTCCAATAAAATAATTAGTTATGATTTTTTTACTGTGACTTTTTTTAAAAACTAAATAGTAATTTTCCAGCCAACCTAACTCGATAAAAAAAATTGAAATTCAAAAAAAAATTTTAACCTATAGCCAGAAAAGCATAGAGTGTGACCCAGGTTTCGGATCTCATAAAGATAAAATGGTTTGAAAGTTATGGATGTTTTTCAATCAGTGTGTCCATCAGGATTTCAGAGACACGGTATATAGAAAATTATTAATAATTATTTAATAAAATGATAACCAAACAAATCTTATATTTTTAGAAAGCTAACAATTTTTTCTATAAACCCTTTTCATTTTATCAATTTTGCATAAAAAAAAGTCATCAGCACGAAGGGTGAAGTTCGAAGAAGAGATTGAAACATGAAAACACGTTAGAATCCATGAAAATTCAACAACCAAAACGGATATCCGTTTTGCTTCGGTAAAAGCAACTCAAAACGGATATCCATTTTGGAAACAGATATCCGTTTCCTTGATCTATGAAAAATTTTGTACCATTGGTTTTGGATGAAGAGAAGCAACATATTTGAAACATCGAGGCAATAATACAAGAAGTTAAAGTTAGTTGGTCATTTATAGGTGTATCTATTGTTTCATATCACATTACACATAGAATTCTAATTAACAATCTAGTTTCCTCATTTGGGGGAACATTTTTTTATCCGTTTCTAATGGAAATATTTAGTTAAAAATTGGTGGCTCCTTGTGAAAAGTATGAGCTCTTATCAAGCATGCATAACCAAGAAGGTTGATATATGTTTTTCTTACATGTTTGTTGATCACATCTTATGAAACGGATGTTGCTTGGTGATAGTTCTAGGTTTAGTGAACAATATTCTCAAGCTTATTGCAATTTTTACACTTGTGACCAAATTTGGTACCAAACCCTTTCACATTTTCAATTAATCCTGATAGTGTCATCTCACTCCATGCAAATCAAACCAACATTAGGACCATGTGAATGAGATTAAGGATAGCCTTGAAATATGAATCTTTGTACTGTTGATTATCCTTTTAGCATGACAATCCTTTAGGATCATTGTACCCAGGTGCAACAATCCTTCAATCTTCTTTTATTTATATTTCTTTCCTCTTCATACACAAGATTCTCGTGCCTTGTAGTCATGACAATCCACAAATCACCTAACTATCCTTAGTGAGACTATATCTTATTTTGACAGTGATAGTCATCGTCCATTCACAACTCTCCTCTTTAATAGAGATACCCTTTGCACATGTTTTAACTTCATGATTTTCCTTTTGTATGTTCTATTATGGTATGAAAATACTATGGCCCCTTCTTCATCCTCTTGTATAATGAAATTGAAGGTTGACACTTACGGTTACTCTTCTTTATTACTTGGTGATAATGAATCCCTAAGCTCATTTTTTATTGTCTTGAAGCCAAATTTACCACTGTTGAGACAGTCAGAGTTGGTTCTTGATCATGAATATTGTGAATTACTTCAAATATCCATGGACAATTTCAATTGTGTTTCTTAAGACACCCATGCCTTGACTATCCCTTGATGTTGGTCATGATTGTGCTTGGATGGCACAATGGTTCATAGTTAGATTTTTGCCCCTAAAGTTTTCCTTTGACAAAGTCGTATTTGTAGTCCACCTTTTGATGATGTTCAAATAATATAAATACTTATTCTTAACATAAGCAATACATTTCTCACAAATACCAATGCATTCTACTCATAAGGTTCATGGAACCATGCCTAAAGGTATGATAGTCAGTAGTGTACTATTATGGCAGCCTATGGTTGGTTTGACAATCTATAATAGTGATAGCATTCATGCCTAACAGTCCTTATCATTATTGTCATAATATATTTTACATTTGAGGCCTCGTCTACAACATACAAAGTTTACCTTTCTCACCCATACCTTCAGTATATAAAGGACATTGATAGGGAATTTTTAATTTCCACTCAGTCAGTGCAATCTAGGAGAGGATAGATTGTCTAAAGTTGTAATCTATTTCCATTTACACTTGCCATAACTACAAATGCTTAGTGTTTATTCTCAACCCCGGTATATGAATAAAATGTGACCTATTGTTCTAATAGGCCTATAGGGACAAATACGTGATAAAGACTTTAATTTTAAACATGACATGGTTTTGATAACTTCCCATATTGGTAAGGTCCTGGATGACAATCCTTTGATTCACCTAATTGTAATAGGTTTTATAATAGTCCTTGGTATCTTTTCATTTCTTTCTTGAATGGCCTGCAAATAAGACATAAGACCTATTAGATCCTTCATAAATAAGAATTCTCATACATTACATTTAAACTTAAACTCCCTAAACATCCATCAATCCATCCATTAATATCAAAATGCCATGAATATCCTATGATCAACCATTCTAATTCCTAAGCTAGTCATATATTGCAATTTTGCTTCTCTATACTAAAATAGCCCAAGGAATATCTACCCTTGAATTAGTATTTTAACAATCTAATGTCTTTATGAATAACATTGAACCTTCTTTTGGGACAACATTTTTGCCTTTAGAAGCTCCTCATTTGATGATAGCCTAAAATAGAATAAGTGGATAGTCATAACATTTTAGCATATAATGGGAAAACCCTAAAGTGTGATAAAGTCTATACATTATCTATTCCCATCCATGTCACAAAGCAACTATTCAAATGCTAGGCCAACATGATTTAAACAATCATAAGGGCCAACAATCCACTCCAAATGCATGGGAAAAGGACAAATCTTGGATCCCATATTAATCATGTTCACATGGATGCTAGCATCTTCAAGTGAGTCAATACAAAAATTGAAAGCCTCAAACTCATACACTTCAGAAAAATATATCTAATTATAAATTTGATATGCATGAATAAGGAAGTCCTCATGCAATACAAACTAAAATGTGTCATATTTAGACATGTCATCAAGTTGAACTACATCATGTTGAGACTTGTGTTTACTTAAGCATTACAAGTCACTTGCCTCTTTGAATGCTTCAAAGTTCCAAACAAAGGACTCAACTTTAGGTGTAGCAAAGTCCTCATCAATGACTGACTTACATGGCCTTCAACAAACTAAAATTATATATCATCTTTATGCTTATATGGAGGCTATATCATCTTTACAATTGTATGTCCAAGCTCTTTAGGAGTCTTCACAAATGTGTCCAAAGTAAGATTACTCAAATCAAATAATGGCTTATATCCAGAGCTTTATTAAGTTGATACCTAGGTGGATTAGTGTGTAAACATTCAAATTAGACGGTAATTCACAAGTTTATAGAATAATAAAATGAATCCCTAGTCTAGAATCCAAATGTACATAATAAAACGGATATCTGTTTTGTAGTAGCGATATGGACGTTGCAGAGTGTCCGTTGGCAAAGAATTGAGATTTAAGAAATGGATATCCGTTTTGTAAATGAAGAAAAAAGATAAAAGGAATATTGTTGGGCCTAACATCCGCAACCAGAGACCCTCTGCTGTCGAAATACTCGTGATTTCTGGCTATGACAGTGAAACGAATATTTTTATGCACTTTTGGAGACACAATTTTCTTGTTACAATCATAAGGGTGATATTTTTGTTCCCCTAATGGGAAGCAATAGTCGTCGTAAAGAAAAAAAGAGGAAAGTTACATTGGAGGAAATTGAAGCAATTAGGGAAAAAGATAGGGAAAGGAAGAGGATTGGAAGAGTGGGTTTGGTGGATGCTCATCAAGGTGAATCTTCTTATTTACCATCTAATGACATGCAAATTGAAGATGTTAATTTTGATTATAATGAAATGTTAGATAAGAATGAAATTCACCATGATATTGCAAATGAAAATATTGAAAAATTTTATGAAACACCTATTCATAAGAGCAATACCATGGACAAAGAAGAAGAAGAAAAATGAAGACGTGCACTTGAAGAAAGTGGATATGAACATCATGATGTTGAAATTGCACTCCATAATCCATTTGTTGATAAAATTGATGAGGTTGATAACATGGATGAAGCAAGAACAATCAATGTATCTCCAAATTTCATAAGAAGAGAGGACATTTGTCAAGAAGAGAATAACCGTGATGAAATTGGAAAACACCCAAGAACCCCAAAATGGTTACTTGAAATTGATGAGAACATAATGGAAAAACTTGAAGGCAAGAGGTCATCATGAACGGTTCGGTTGTAGACTCCAAAACTCTTCAATGAATACTTTGAGAAGAAAACATTAACCAAATAATGCCAACTTTTTGTACAATTATTAAAGATGTACAAAATGAGACCTTTACTAAAGAAATTAAAGATTCGGTTAAACAAAGTGTCAGATCGGAATAAAATTATTGTTAGAAGCCTTTTCAATGCACTCAATTCTATTGGAAAGACTAGCAAGGAGAAAGATAAAAGAGCTACCCATAGAGTAATAACAACCTCAATAGTAAGCAAACAATTAAGAAATGCTTGATTAATGAGGCAAACTTGTGTTGACTTAAGATTGAATCGTAAAACATTGTCAAAAGCACTAGAATTAAGATCAAGGCTAGATAGTCCTCTTGCCAATGATACTTGGGCTTTCAGTGGTAGGCTTCCACGAGTTGACAAGAAGCTAATTGATAGCACAAAGGAAGAAATTGAACTATTTTGGCACACTAACTCTAGGGTATCACCAAATACAAAAGATGTTGTAAAGTTAAGAATTAGTGATAAAGACCGTACACCACATCCTAAACATTACTTGGAATGTAGCCAAACAACATTGTACAAACAATATTGTGAAACTCACCCAGGTATGACAATCTCACAAAAGAGCATTTGAATCTCTTAAGCCATTTTATTGTGTTCCTCTTAAAGTTCGTAATACATGTTATTGCAAATACCATGTAGAGTTTTCTATGTACCATGAATTATTATGCAATATTCATTATACTTTGCACACTAACGAAATGTTACAGGAGTGTGGTGCAATTCAACTACCAAAGTCATCTAGGGACTTATTGGATTTATTTCTATGTATTAGAGATGATGGTTGCATGTTCTACAAGAATGATTGTTTAAATGAAAAGTGTTTACAATGTGGTGGGTTATCAAAGTTTGTATCATGTTTTCATGAGGGCAACGAGCATGATTTTGGAAAGAGAATGGTTGAGAAAAAAAGATATGAGATAGTGAAATACAATTTGAAAAGTGGAGGTGAAGGTTCTAGATGTGAGTTGATTGTAAGAGAGGTAAGTATTGCTGATTTTATTGATGATTTTAAGAAAAATCTTTTCTACAAGTATGTCAGACATAGCCACAAGTCTCGATGGTTAGATCAATAGTTCAGGATGTGTAAAGACTCTTTCCCAATTGGAACTATTATCTCTGTAGTTGATTTTGCAGAAAACTATACATTGCAACCCCAAAATGAAGTTCAATCCCAGTACTACAATTCTATTCAGATTGCTACTTTTGTTCACATCACATACAAACATGCCCCCGAGAATACAGAAGAGAATAGGAAGATTGTCAGAGAATACCATTTTTACATGAGTGATGATTGATCTCATTTAGCAGAGTTTGTGCAATATTGTTTTCAACAATTTTATGGGTTCTTGCAAGAAAAAGATATTAGAATGGATCAACATCTCATTTGGTCAAATAATTGCACTGGTCAATTCAAGAATGCTCGTAATTTCTATTGGTTGAGCAAAATGCATGTAGAGAAGGGTATACCTCATATTTGGATTTTTTTGAAGCCGGGCACAGAAAAGGTGAACATGATGGAGCAGGTGCATGCGTGAAGAGAGCTCTTTTTAAAGAACAACTAAAGATTAGAGGTGGTGCTACATTCAGTGATGCAGATTCCATTGTTAAGTGGTGTAACTATGCATTGTCACGAGGAGTGGCTCTTGATTCTGAAGTGCGCAGGTTCTTTTGGTTGGATGATGATGGGATAGCGATAGAGAAATTGGAATGTCAAAGAATCAGTGAATCATCAAAGATGCATTCATTTCAAAGCTCAGATGCAAGTACATGGACTATTTGGACATGAGAATTAGCTTGTTTTTGTCAAAGTTGTATTAAATGTGATTGGAACAATTGTGAGTCAAGTGAGTGGATAGATTCATGGATTCCACAATATTTAATCCCTTTATATGAAGGTCAATCATCTTCCGTCAATGACATGGAGAGCTCATTTGACTATGAACATCTTTCAAACCTTGTACAACCAGGTCATGTTTATGCAATTGTTGAACTGCATGGAAATGAAGAGAGGTTAGACTATTGGTTGGCACGATGTGTACAGGGAAAAAAAAAGCTAACACAACTTATGACAGATGATGATGGGTTCACATATCCTATAGGATCAGTTGTTATTGCTCGGACTTGGTTACGAACATATATGATTAAAAATAATGGCATCCCATCCTTTGAAGACTTTGAGAAGCATAAAACCATATTGATGTATTCTCACCTAGTTGTAGCAACAAATGTCAAGTTACTAAAGCATTGTGGAAAACCAAAATCAAAAGAACTATGGACAATTAGTAATGCTGATCATGAAGCAATATTGGATACTTTGAAGGTAAGAGATGACCCCTTAGGTACGCTTGACTAGCATTTAAACTTCCAGATGGACAGGTATGACATTTTTTATCTTAACTTGTTCTTGTTTTTTCTATTTTTTAGAATTGTTTTATTAAAAATCTTGTTACTTTAACTATAATGCATGGTTTTGAGTATACATGACTGCAAATAAAGTTATTTTACATGGCATCGTAGATTATTTTGCATGGCATCGTAAATTATTTTGTATAGCATCGTAGGTTATTTTGACTATAGTCGAGGTATGATTTTTAGTTCTCATTTGTATTTCTTAATATTGCACATTTGTACCTTTTTCTACATAAGGCATTCCATGAGATGACATGTATTTGATGTCTTTTGCCGAATAGTTCATGTGCCTTGTCTATGCTTTCACATATTACATACATGTGTCACATGGCAATTGCAACTACAACATCTGACAAAATTCTCATTTCTTTGAGGTATTCCACCAAACAGTTCATGTGCCTTGCCTATGCTTCCTTACTTTGCATTCTTATAAAAGTCCTATAACAGTCATAATTAATCTTCATACTAATCTTGATAGTAATCTTTCCATCATTGTATTCCATGAGATGACAGTCCTATAACAGTCCTATACATGTCTACTAGGATAGTTTTAACTACAACAGTCCTACAACAATCCTAAAATAGTCCTATAATAAGCCCAACATTTAATGTACATATTTATGATATTCATGTTTATTTAAATTTGCTTGTTCATGCTTCTCACAAGATGTCACCTCCCCTACCCATCCAGCTCTACAGAAGAAGAGAGACAACAAATGATCAAGAGGGATCACCAATTGGCGGTAAGTGATTGATTACTTATGTCATGTTATTTATTTTGAATATTAAATTCTATATTAATGTGCACGTTGTTTGATTGTATTAATAGGTGGAAATTCAAAAATCTCTATCGAGGAGGTCTAGTCAATGGGCGATAGAGGATGAGTCATTGACTGGTTCACCATCTTCATGGCCTAGCAAGAGCCATAGATTATTTGATAGCAATCTGGATAGGAGATTTGATTTTGGGACATTTTGTTACATATGCCTATTTGGCTTTGTAAACATACTTTTTTATGTTAGCGATGTATATCATTGTATATACCCATATGGTTTTATTTGTACATGCCTATATGGCTTGATATATACACTATACATTATTTTCATGACATTATGCATATATGTATATATAAGATCCTAATTTGGCACAAGTAGGGAGAATGCTTGCAAAGGTTATGGAATTTGGTTTTAAATGTTCCAATTGTATTTTCTTCAATGTTTCTAAAGCCTTTTCAAAAAATCCATTTTGTGCATATCTTGCAATCATTGCATTCCATGAGATAGTATCTCTTTGAGGTGTCATGCCAAACTGTTCACATGCCTTGTCTATGCTTCCACACTTTGGATTTACACCCGCCAATTGCATTTTCTTAACATTTCCTTTCAATCCTTATCAAAAATTCCATTTTGTGCACATTGCAATCATTGCATTCCTTCATTTACAACACATGATTAAATAAGAAGATGCATATTTACAACACTTAAGAATATGTAGTAGTGTTGCTCATGTCACCAATACTATGTTTACATCTTCACATACATGGCTTACAACATGTGACAATATGAATGATAGAGAATGTTTGCATCAACATGATGGCACAACATGAACAAATTGCATGTTTGCATCAATTTTATTGGGGCAATGATTGAGAATGTGCCAACTTGAACAATATTTTTTGTTCTTCTCATCAAGACCTTCATGAAATGATACATTGGTTTCTTGATATTCAGTCATGCATTGGAGATCTTCAAAGTGTTAAAGATGTTTGAAGTGATGAAGAAACTTGTTATTTTGATGTATTTCAACTCCAAACTTCTGCCTAGAAGTGAAGGCGCTAATCCTTGATCAAACTAACCTAAAAGTGCGCCTTGGTACTTAGGGCGCTAGATTATGATTGATCAACCTAAAATGTGCGCCTAAGGCTAGATAGTGAATTGGAAGGATAAAATGCATCATCAAAGGAGTTTATAGTTATTGAAGGCATCAAATGATGACTTGGGCACACATCTACCTCTCTACACCATCAAATGTGCACCTAGATTAGTGAGGTGCCACTTCATATCTCTATGACTTTAGATATGTGCCTTGATAATGAATACAAGGCACCAATTATTGAATAAACAACCTAGAATGAGTGCCTTACTATTTGAGGTGCTAGTTCATGCTTCTAGAACACCAAAAGTGCACCTAGATGTTGAGGCGCTAGCTCTTGCTCAAGCAACCTTGAAAGTGCACTTTCACAAGGAGGTTAAAATGTATTATCAAAGGATTAAGTTGAATCAAGGAATCATTTTTCAAGACAAGTAAAACATGATTGTGAATGAGGCACAGTTTTCATCATCTCTAACCTCACAATTGCGCCTTCCATTGGAAGCTCATATTGTGCCTAAAGGAATGGTACTGAGATATCATCCATGTCAATGATTGAGAATGTGTCAACTAGAACAATATTTTTTGTTCTGCTCATCATGGGGCCAAATGGATTGCGCCAACACATCGGGGTGGGCAGGTAAATGCCATTGGAGGTCTTGTTTTGTGCACCAAGCATTCCAGTCATTCTGGGCAAGAGGCTACCGGTAAAGTCCCTTAAGATCCCTCAGACCAAAAAATTACCAAACTTTGATGGAGCAGTTCTCAGAATTTGTGATAGTTGGGAATGTTCTGTTTGGACCTACAGGTGCACGTGGGGTTCATCCACAATAACCTCTCTCATTTTTGGTCAACTCCATTCCATTTGACTGTGCCGAAATCAAACGCATTGTTTCAAAATGCTTCAATTTGATGCAGTGGAAAGGTGCTAGGTGTGACATTTTTCATTCCATAGCTCGTGGGGTCGAACGGACTGCGCCAATGCGTTGAGGTGGGCGATTAAATGTTATTAGAGGTCTCTTTTTGTGAGCCAAGCATCCCAGTGATTCTGAGCAAGAGGCTACCAGCAAAGTTCCTTAAGATCCCTGAGACCAAAAAACTGCCAAACTTTGACAGAGCAGTTCTCAGAATTTGTGATAGCTGGGAATGTTCTGTTTGGACCTACATGTGCATGTGGGGCCTGTCCATAATAAACTCTCATTTTTGGTCAACTCCATTCCATTTGATCATGCCGAAATCAAATGTATTGTTGTAAAATGCTTCAATTTGATGCAGTGGAAAGGTGCTAGGTGTGACATTTTTCATTCCATAGCTTGTGGGGTCAAACAGACTGCACCAATGCATCGGGGTGGATGGTAAATGCCATTAGAGGTCTCATTTCATGCACAAAGCGTCCTAGTGGTTCTGAGTTGTAAGCTACCGATAAAGTCAAAAGTTGCTAGGATTGAAATTTTGCATTCCACAGGTCCTGGGGCCGAACGAATTACGCCAACACGTCGGGGTGGGCGAGTAAATGCTAGGGGAGGTCTCGTTTTGTGTTCAAAGCATCCAAGTCGTTCCAAGCTATAAGCTACCGGCAAAGTGTGACTTTGCCGGTAGCTTATAGCTTGGAACGACTTGGATGCTTTGCACACAAAACGAGACCTCCCCTAGCATTTACTCGCCCACCCTGACGTGTTGGCGTAATCCGTTCGGCCCCAGGACCTGTGGAATGCAAAAATTCAATCCTAGCAACTTTTGACTTTGTCAGTAGCTTACAGCTCAGAACGACTGGGACACTTGGCTCATGAAACGAGACATCCAATGGCATTTACACATCCACCTCGACGCGTTGGCATAGTCTGTTTGACCCCACGAGCTATGGAATGAAAAATGTCACACCTAGCACCTTTCCATTGCATCAAATTGAAGCATTTTGCAACAATGC
The DNA here is from genome assembly GCA_027924645.1 of Cunninghamia lanceolata. Classification (NCBI taxonomy): domain Eukaryota; kingdom Viridiplantae; phylum Streptophyta; class Pinopsida; order Cupressales; family Cupressaceae; genus Cunninghamia; species Cunninghamia lanceolata. The sequence goes on from BSBN01000484.1 coordinate 1,220,079, forward strand.
GTTTGATTTCGGCATGGGCAAACGGAATGGAGTTGACCAAAAATGAGAGAGGTTATTGTCGACGGATGCCATGTGCACCTATAGGTCCAAACAAAACATTCCCAACTGTCACAAATTCTGAGAACTGCTCTGTCAAAGTTTGGCAATTTTTTGGTCTGAGGGATCTTAAGGGACTTTGCCGGTAGCCTCTTGCCCGGAATCACTGGGACACTTGGTGCACAAAATGAGACCTCCAATGGCATTTACTTGCCCACCCCAATGCGTTGGCGCAGTCCATTCGACCCCACGAGCTATGGAATGAAAAATGTCACACCTAGCACCTTTCCACTGCATCAAATTGAAGCATTGTGAAACAATGCGTTTGATTTCGGCACGGTCAAACGGAATGGAGTTGACCAAAAATGAGAGAGGTTATTGTGGACGGACCCCACATGCATCTGTAGATCCAAACATAACATTCCCAGCTATCACGAATTCTGAGAACTATTCCGTCAAAGTTTGGCAGTTTTTTGGTCTCAGGGATCTTAAGGGACTTTGTCGGTAGCCTCTTGCCTGGAATGACTGGGACACTTGGCGCATAAAATGAGACCTCCAATGGCATTTACCTGCCCCCCCTGACACGTTGGCGCAGTCCGTTCGACACCACGAGCTATGTAATGAAAAATGTCACACCTAGCACCTTTCCATTGCATCAAATTGAAGCATTTTGCAACAAAGTGTTTGATTTCGGCACGGGCAAATGGAATGGAGTTGACCAAAAATGAGAGAGGTTATTGTGGATGGACCCCACATGCACCTGTAGGTCCAAACAAAACATTCCCAGCTATCACGAATTCTAAGAACTGCTCCGTCAAAGTTTGGCAGTTTTTTGGTCTCAGGGATCTTAAGGGACTTTGCCAGTAGCCTCTTGCCCAGAATGATTGGGATGCTTGGCGCACAAAATGAGACCTCCACTAGCATTTACCCACCCACCCTGACGTGTTGGCATAGTCCGTTCGACCCCACAAGCTATGGAATGAAAAATGTCACACCTAACACCTTTCCACTGCATCAAATTGAAGCATTTTGCAACAATGTGTTTGATTTCGGCACGGTCAAACGGAATGGAGTTGACCAAAAATGAGAGAGGTTATTGTGGATGGACCCCATATGCACCTATAGGTCCAAACACAACACTCCCAGCTATCATGAATTCTAAGAACTACTCTGTCAAAGTTTGGCAGTTTTTTGGTCTCAGGGATCTTAAGGGACTTTGCCTGTAGTCTCTTGCCCTGAATGACTGGGACGCTTGGCGCACAAAACAAGACCTCCCCTAGCATTTACCCACCCACCCCGATGTGTTGGTGCAGTCTGTTCAGCCCCACAATGAGCAGAACAAAAAATATGGCACCTGGCAAGGTTTTTGCTCTTAGGATCTTAAGTGACTTTGCTCTTACAGAACAATGTATCGGCAAAGACCCTAGTTTTCATAAGGGGAGACATGTGATTTTAAGAGGTTTTTTGGAATTTGACTTTATCCTTCCACTCCTTATCCAATGACAAGTTTATTCTCAGAGTTTGATGGCTTTTATGAGCATATACATGATGTTGTTTTAGGATAGTCATAAAGGGCAGTTTTTGGACAGCCATGTGTATCTTTTTAACAATCATAAAGGGCAAGTTGTACATGGACTATGATAGTCCCAAAAATCATATAAATCATCCATTTTGGTGTTTGACAACCTTATAAATCCATTAGATCATTTATACAAACCCTAATGCAACTTATAAACCCTCTTTGCATAGTAATTTCATGAATGATTGTCTTGTATGATTGTTTTGTGCATTTTAACAGCCCAATGAGGATTGTATGGTGCTGTGATCTTCATGATTTTAACTTAATGCAGAGATAGGATCCAACTCAACATGATAGAGGCATCATTACAAATGGATTGAATTGCAATAGTCGGAGAGCCAACCTCCTATCAATGAGAGTTCAATGATAGTAAATAGAGAGCTACTTGACCATAAATAGGATTTACATACATACATAAATATATGATCTTGTAGGCATCTAGGTTTCATACACAAATTGCAATAGTTGTAGAGCTAACCTCCTATCAACGAGAGTTGAATAGTAGTAAATAGAGAGCTTCTCGGCCATAAATGGGATTTGAATACACACACACCCAATTGAAATAGTATCCTTATTGGCCTTATTGGCACCTCCCCCCAAGATGTAAGTTTTTTATGTTTATAATGTGCCCCCAGTGTCCTTATTGGCCTTATTGGCACCTAAAACACAAGAAAGTAGATTCCACCAGCTTTCAATTATAATTGCTCTCAGGCCCTAACAAATCCATACAGGGCTGTACTAAACAAAGAAATAGCAAGAAAATAGTAAAATCTACAAAAACAGAGTTTCTTGACATTAATTTCATTCAAACTTGTCTTCAATTCATCTTCAAAATGTTTTCAATACATCTCCAATGCCTTTTCCATGAAGGTTTATGCATATTTATGCATGATTTGAGGGAAACCAATAGTCTCCAACTGACTTTTGAGTACTTGATTGTTCATCTTCCATACATTTGCATTTTTTTTACATTTTTCATATGACAACTTTAACATATTTACAAAATTTGACAAGATGAAGACTAAATACATGATGAAATGGTTTATCATGACCTTATTAGATTTCAAGCTACTATGCTTGATTAGGGCATATAAGGAATTTTGTCATATTGATTCTATTGATCTAAAACCATTTTCAATGCTAAACATATCATCAATGGACTAAAGAACTATCATCATAATGTATGGCATCATGGGAAGTATCATGACATGCACATAAGGAATTTAAATTATATTGTATATCAAGGTGTGTATATATTAAAATCTAGTCCATAATGGTAGACATATACAAAAATTTGGCAAATATGCCAACTCAAAACATTTTTTACAAAATGTGGCATATGCCATATCTCAAAATCTATATACAATCTACATGCCAAATAGCTACATCAAATACTACAAGTCCACTTGACCCTCAATCTGTGATGGATCCTCAATCTGTGATGGATCCTGAAAAAGTGTCCTCTTTGTACCAAAATGTCTAGTAATTGATGGAGGCGAAGTTTCCTGCATTAACAAGTCAAAACACAAATTTGATTAATCTCTTCAATGGTAAATAAAAATAAGTTGAAGTTAGTAAATAGATTCTTATTTACTACAATTAAGAACTTTCATTTATCAACATACATCTAAATCACTACAATCAACTATAAGACCGCTAGATAAACTATCAATTATTTAGAAAAATTCAATTCAATTACTTCGACTCTATGTTGTTGTTCAGACAATCATTCTGTAAATGATTTTCTCTTAAGACGATCAAGTGTCCTAGTGAAGCATGATGGCAAAGGTGGCACATCACTCACATTCTCAAGAGACTACATAAAAGCAAAGTAACATTGAAACAAATTAATATATAATTATTAAACAAAATAGGAAATACATACATTTAAAAAGGTTAGATGTGTTACACACAAATAATCTAGAGTGCACTACACAAAAACGTATCTACTAGAAAACAAGCACATACCACCATCGAGGCCTCCTGCATCAATTGAGAAGGACTCTGAATTATCAAAATGACAAGAATGTAAGACTCTAAATGACTATAATAAAATATTTAAGTTTTCTAAATTATCAATTAAAGTACAATTCAATCAAATTAGCTCCACCCTTTGTTGGCGTTGAGAAAGCCGTTCTGCAAATGATAGTCCCTTGGGTCGACAGGAGTTCGAGAAAAGACTATTGGCAAAGATGCCACATCATTCACATTTTTGATGACTATAAAATTAAATTAACATCAAGATATAAATTAATATATAATTACTCACAAAGAAATAAATGCATAAAAAAAAAGTTGATGTGTAGAACAAATTATACCGGCAAGTCCAAGCCAAATTGGATGGCAGACAAAGTTTCATGATGAACTTCTGTCAACTCCTCCTCTATCATCAACTATTATCCCACTTAGATACATTAGTACTAATAAATTTATTTATATATTCAAATGGAATAGACCATAAAATTTAACTTTAAATTTTACCTGCATAAAAGATTGCTCATGCATTTCTCCTTCTCTATGGTTCACTGATCCAGTAGCTTCTACTCTTGTCCCTGACCCCTCAGCTTGAGTTCTAGACCCCATTGCCTCATCTCGTGAATGGAGATGTACTCTGATGTGTTCAACGGTGGCTCACTACTCTCTATAATAGGACCTAAGCATAAATGATTGCAAGAAATGCAATGATGGGGCACACATACATGTGTGGATGATGATGATCTAGTAGAACCAGGTGATCCAATATCATCACCTTCATCATGTGCTTGTACAAACTGAGATGTCTGTATAATCAAATGCTCGGTCAAAGAGTGTATGGCACTAAGGCCTGTTGTGTTGCATTTGCAACAACGTCTGGGTGTTGCATTGGGGGTGGAGAAGGGATAGCAGGGGAGAGGGAATATAGGGACCTTGTACTTGTCTAATTGCCCTAGGTCTATCTTGAGGCATTCCCTTGCCCACTCCTTGAAACTCTCTAAAATCAAAATAATTAACATGTTGACCCATGATGAACTCTGCATAGAGTTTACGAAGGAAATACAAAGGTACATCTAAATTTTTGTTAGGTGGTTTATCAAAAACCATCCACCAACGATCCCAAAAGTTCTAACTAATGCCCTCATGAATACACCATTTGATTGAAAACTTGGGCTTATGGACATCAACATGCAATCTGGTTTTAGGATTGACAAAGTGTTGGGCTAACATAGTTTTTGTAATCTCTAATTCTTTGACTTCATCATATGACAAACCATTAGCATATTCGGCCTTCTTGGCTTCTCGCCATTGCCTAAATGATTCATGTTGGGTTGACAAGGTTTGAACATGATTAATGATTCCCTCTAAATGCGATGTCATTGTAGACAATCGAGGGTGGTGGCGATACATTTCTATGATCCTACTTATATGATCAATATTTCTTTGAATATTCTCTTCTATTGTTGGAGGGGGAGGGTTTGGTGGTAGAGGGTTTGGGTTTTCATTTTGTGCATCCATTTTACCTAATTAAAATATAAAACATACCCACTTAGCATAAAAAACCAAAAAAATTGCTTGAATATACAAAACAAACAAAAAAAATGCGAAAGATCTTACCTTTTTGGATCGGATATCTGTTCTTCACCTCTGATATCCATTCTTCAAAGATGACACTGTGTTTTGCAAGCCATGGGTTTGCAAAAATGCAGTGTCTTTTTCACTTTTTATGTTTATCAAAACAGATATCCGTTTTCTTTTTCTCAATTGTTTTCATTGTTTTTTATTTTAGTATTTTAGCATTTTAGCATTTTAGTATTTAGGCATTTTAGCTATAAAATACAATCCAAATTTTAGAAAGATTATATCATATGAAAGGAGAGATTTTGGACAAACTATCAAAATTTATATAGGATTATGATGATACATATATATTTGTTTTTTATATGATTTACTTATACTAAGGTATCTCATAGTATTTCAAAGGCACTTATGAATAGATAATTGTCATAAAAAAATTGTAAAAGCAAGCAGTTTTGGTGTAAATTCTAACAAATCATTTCATGTTTAACTTACATATTAGATGATATTTGCGTCAACAATTAAGATCAAACTTGTGACACTCGGGATCGACCTCTCATTTTTCTACACCTATTCAAATTCCAAGACAATCATTGGATTGATGTCATTTATTTTCTAAAGGTGACAAATCAATTTAGCACATCCTCAACATCATTGGATTGATGTCGATAGAGAGAGCAAGACAAAGAGAGGGAGATATCTATAAAGAGGTAGATACATGAGAGAGGTAGATACAGGTTAGGGGTTAGGGATTAGGGCCATTATTTAGGGTTTATGGATTTAGAGAGAGAGACTACTTTTGACATGCAACCGTAAACCCTAAATAATGCCCCTAAACCTTAAACCCAAGTAACCCTAAATAATTCCCCCAAATCCTAAACCCTAACCTCTAAACCATAAACCCTAAATAATTCCCCTAAGCCCTAAACCCTAAACCTGAGAAAGAGAGTCCTAGTTTTCTTGTTTCCATTTCCTTCGTCGATAAGGGAGAGGGAAAGATAGAGGGGAGAGATAGGATATATAGGAATGATATGGGGAGAGAGGCAAGAGATAGAGAGATTGGGAAAGATGGCTAGGTACATAGAGATAGAGAGGAGATAGATAGGAAGAGATAGAGGAGACGAAGGGGAGAGATAGGGAGATTGAGAGTTAGAGAGATGTCCAGAGAGATAGGGAGATAGAGGAATGATAGGGGAGAGAGAGGCAAGAGATAGGGAGAGATAGAGATAGGTAGAGAGAGAGAGAGGAGATAGATTGGGAGAGATAGATGAGACAAAGGGAGAGATAGGGAGATAGAGAGTGAGTGAGATGTCTAGACAGATAGGGATAGAGATTGAGACCTGTGGAGGGATGATAGAGAGAGGGAGTTAAGGGAGAGATCTAGGGATATAGAGGTGGAGGGATATTAATTTTAATGACCTCCAAATTTTCCATAAATTCTTCTCTACTAAACCCTAGACCATCACCCAAATCCTTACTTTCCTAATAAAAGCCCTTCCCCAAACATCATTTGATCATGTGACTCCTTCCATCACTAGACGGTGCCCAGGTACTTTCCATTATTCATCTAATACTGTAATCCCAATGTCATAGCTCACATTCCCACACCTACATTCATAGACTCCATTCCCCCTATTGACACCATCATTGATAATCATTATATAAGGACACTCCCTTGAATAATAATTAAACCATGGATTATCCCATATCCCCATCTTACACTTTCCTCACCTTTGAACCCTTAGAAGATGGCATTTAGCTATCCCCACCATTACCAATCACACTTTCTAGAAATCCCACATAAGACACCTTACCCATCACTTCACCTAGGTCATCACCAATTAAATCACCTCATTACTCCATTCAACCATACCCATACCACCCCTTTCTTACTCCACAACCTATATTAATGCATGATTAAACCTAACCCCTAACCCCTAACCCCTATTTCCTAACCCCTAAACCCTAAACTTGAGAAACCATAAACCCCTAAATCCTAAACACCAAACCCAAGAAACCCTAAACCTCTATCTCTCAATCTCCCTATCTCACTATCTCCCCATCACTATCATTCCTCTACCTCTCAATCTCTCTCCCTATGCTTTGGCCATGTCCCTCACTCTATATCTCCCTATTGGTCCTCTCTCTCTAAACACTAAACCCTAAACCTCTAAACCTTAACCCCTAAACCATAAACCCTAAACCCTAAATAATGCCCCTAAACCTTAACCCCTAACCCCTAAACCCTAAACCCTAAACGCGAGCAACCCTAAACCCTATCTCCTATCTCTCCCTTATCTCCCTATCTCTATCATCCCTCTACCTCTTAATCCTTCTCCCTATTTCTTTGGACATCTCGCTCACTCTCTATCTCCCTATCTCTCCCCTTTGTCACCTCTATCTCTCCCTATCTGTCTCCTCTCTCTTTCTATCTAGCTATCTCCAAAACTGAGAAATCCTAAACCCAGGTACACCCTAAATCCAATCAACTCTAAACCTATATCTCCCTATCTCCCTATCTCTATCATCCCTCTACCTCTCTTGATATCTCTCCCTATGTCCCTGGCCATGTGCCTCACTCTATCTCCTTATCTCTCTCCTCGGTCTCCTCTCTCTATCTCTCTATCATTCCTCTCTCTCTCTATAAACCCTAAATCCAAAACCCTAAACCTCTAAACCTAACCCCTAACCCCTAAACTCAAGAACCCCTAAACCCTAAACCCAGGTAACCCTAAACCACTATCTCCCTATCTCTCCCCTATCTCCCAACCACCTTTGTCCCTCTACCTCTCAATCTCTCTCCATATGTCTCTAGCCATGTCCCTCACTCTTTATCTCCCTATCTCTCCCTTCAGAGTCCTCTATATCTCCCTATCATTCCTCTCTCTCTATAAACCCTAAATCCAAAACCCTAAACCTCTAAACCTAACCCCTAACCCCTAAACAATAAATCCTAAACCCTAAATTATAATGCCCCTAAACCCTAACCCCTAACCCCTAAACCCTAAACCCAAGTAACCATAAACCACTATCTCCCTATCTCTCCCCTATCTCCCTATCACCTTTGTCCCTCTACCTCTCAATCTCTCTTGCTATGTCTCTTGCCATGTCCCTCACTCTTTATCTCCCTATCTCTCCCCTTGGACTCCTCTATATATCTCCCTATTGGTCTAATGTAGAGCACACAGTGGAAGGTCTCAAAACACGGTGAAATACCCATCAAAACCCACAGTTCAAATAGATTATAGATGGAACATGTGACTAAATATGCATTTCATGTGTATACTGCAAATGTATGAGAAGATACATCTCATGTGTATATCGCTAACATATATCAGGTATATAATTCATGTATATATCGCTTATGTATGTTGAAGAACATTTCCTATGTATATCACAAATGTATGTGAATATGCATTTTATGTGTATACTACATTTGTATGTCGAGAACATTCCACTGGTTTCGAAGGAAGACATTCCACTGGTTTTGAGGTTTAGGGGTTAATGGTTTAGAGGTTTACGGTTTAGGGTTTAGAGTGGGTATATCATGTGTATCCTTCTCAAACCATGTATCATGAATCAAATCATATGAAGGATTGGGTAAAGCAATTTAGGGGCATGAAATCCAAAATGGATATCCGTTTTGTATTTCTAGAAACAGATATCCATTTTGGAACGGATATCCATTTTGGTTTGGTATCCAAACTAAAACAGATATCCGTTTCAAAGTCAAACTTTGCCAAGTCATGAATTTGGCTAAGTAAAAATGTGATTTTTTTCCTATTGCCACTGTTTGGCTCGCGATGATCCTGCACATACCCATCTCCTTGTCTCTATCATCCCTCTACCTCTCAATCTCTCTGCCTATGTCTTTGGCCATGTCCCTCACCCTCTATCTCCCTATCTCTCCCTCTCTAAACTCCTAACCCCTAAACCCTATCAACCCGAAACCCCAATCTCCTTGTCTTTATCATCCCTCTACCTCTCAATCTCTCTGCCTATGTCTCTATCCATGTCCCTCACCCTCTATCTAGACCTATCTCTCCCTCTCTAAACTCCTAACCCCTAAACCCTAAACCCGATCAACCCTAAACCCTATCTCCTTGTCTCTATCACCCCTCTACCTCTCAATCTCTCTGCCTATGTCTCTGGCCATGTTGCTCACCCTCTATCTCCCTATCTCTCCCCTCGGTCTCCTCTGTATCTCCCTATCGGTCCTCTCTAACTAAACCCTAACCTAAACCTCTAAACCTTAACCCCTAACCCCTAACCCCTAAACCATAAACCTTAAACCCTAACTCCTATCCCCTAAACCCGAAAACTAAGAAACCCTCTCTCTCTCTCTCTAAACCCTAAACCTGAGAAACCCTAAACCCCTAAACCCTAAATAATTCCCCTAAACCCTAACCCAAAACCCTAAAACCTAAACTCATAAACCTCAAATAATGCCCCTAATCCCTAAATCCTAAACTCGAGAAACCAAGATAAACCCCTAAACATAGATTTTGATAGGGGATGATGGAGGATCAATGGGAAATGGATGTTGAATTCTTGGATCTTGATTATCAAATTATCCTCATTGGGATGTGATTTGATAGGATCCAAGTTATTTGTTTGATTATCTATGTTTTCTTGGGGACCAAGTGTCTCATCATGGGATATTGATGGATAATGAATAGGACAAGTGGATGATGGATAGGGCTAATGGGATGATGGATAGGAGTGATGTGGGTTACTTGCTCATGGATAAGATCTTGATCATAGATAATATCTTGATCACAGGGAGGATAAGCATGGATAGCACAATATTAGATATGGATAGGGTAAGTGGGGATGCATTGATATTCATTGGATTGGGGAGTAAGAGGTGGTGATGCGAGTTCACTAGGAGATGTTGGAGGATAAATGATGGGATCGATTTCGAGGGGTTGGCCATGAGATGGTAAGGGATCTGGGATGGGATTAGATGGGATGATTGGATTTTGATTAGGATGGGTGGTTGGTGTTTCTGCATGCTTTGGACTAGGCTCTTAACATAGCTATTAGGTTTCTTAAATGGATGTGATGGGTTCTTGGATGGGATCAATAATCATTGGATGTTTGACAACATGGTTACATGATGGGGTTTGACTTGGACTTATGGTAGGAGACTCTTCAATGAAATGGATAGACATACCTGAGTGGATGATGGTGTTGGAGTGGTAGATATGTTATTAGGAGGTTAGGATTAGAATTGAGTGAATGGATATAGGAGGGGGATGGATTAGGATTGGGAGTGTTAGAGGGGGATGAAATTGGATCAGTGGATTTGGATGGCTCCATATCTTTTCTTTTATTCTTGGATTTTGTAAAGAGTCTTTGGAGAAAAATTTTCAAGCATTCATGGGTTGATGGATTAGAGATTAGAATGTTTGATGGTGGATTAGATGGTGAGTTATATGGTGGATGGATGATAGGGATTGATGGATTAGGAGATGGGTGGACTAATGCGTTAGGATTAGGAGGATTGGAGGGAAATTATAAAATAATTCTCCTTTAACCCTAACCCCTAAACCCTAAACTTGAGCAACTCTAGAAACTCATAAACCCTAAATAATGCCCCTAAAGGTTTGAGCAACCCTAAACTCATAAAACCTAAATATGCCCCTAAACCTGAGAAACCTGAAACCTCTCTCTCTCTCCCAAAACCCTAAATAATGCCCCTAAAACCTAACCCCTAAACCATAAACCCGAGCAACCCTAAACCCCTAAACCCTAAATAATTCCACTAAACCCTAAACTCATAAACCTGACCAACCCTCTCTCTCTCTCCATCTCCATCCTCTCTCCCTCTTCCCCCCTCTCCTCTCCCATGTTGACAAAGAATATGGAAACAAGAAAACTAGGACATGCAAAGAGGGATGAGGATATAAATTGGGATGATGAAATGGAAACAAGATAATTTATGAACTTTCATTGGATGGGAAGAGTGATGAGGAGAGGTAGAGAGGGGAGGGAAGTAGAGAGTGAGAGAGAGGGTAGGAGGTAGAGATGAGAGTGAAGTAGAGAGTGAGAGAGGGTAGGAGGTAGATATGGGAAGGAAGAAGAGAGAGAGGGTAAGAGGTAGACAGGGGAGGGAAGTAGAGACTAAGAGAGAGGGTAGGAGGTAGATAGGGGAGGGAAGTAGAGAGTGAGAGTGAGAGGGTAGGAGGTCGAGAGGGGGGAGAAGTGAGTGAGAGAGAAGGTAGGAGGTAGAGAGGCGAGGGAAGCAGAGACTTAGAAAGAGGGTAGGAGGTAGACAGGGGAGGGAACTAGAGAGTGAGATAGAGGGTAGAAGGTAGAGAGGGGAGGGAAGAAGAGAGTGAGAGAGAAGGTAGGAGGTAGAGAGGGGAGGGAAGCAGAGAATCAGAGAGAGGGTAGGATGTAGAGAGGGGAGGGAAGTAGAGAGTGGGAGAGATGATAGGAAGTGTAGATGCCCTTGTAGACATGTATGTAAAGTGTGGAAGCATAGACAAGGCATGTCAATTGTATGACGTAACATCTCAAAGAGATGTTTTGTAATGGAATGCAATGATTGCAAGATATGCAAAAAATGGATTTGTTGAAAAGGCTTTAAAAACTTTCAAGCAAATGCAATTGGCATGTGTCTAACCAAACATGCTCAACATAATGTGAGCACGTTATAATGCACTCACGTTATGCTGAGCTTTCTTTGACATGTTTTTACCTATTTTTAGCAAAATCTGGAGATAATCTGGAGCGTGCTCCCCATCAGGATGGCACTTTTTTCAATGAAAAATAAAAAAAATACCACCATAATCTTAAGCTCTCTATTAGCTATCTAACCATATAATTTTTTTCACATTTTGAGTATGGTAAGGGTTTCATCTTTAATTTCTTTTGTTAGTGTGTCCATTTTTTGTCAAAAACCAGTGTCTAGTATTTTTTACTTTTTTTTAACTGTTCATCAAAATTTGAAATAAGTTACATTTTTAGAAACCAGACTCCATTCTACACGTATTCAAAAAAAATCTATTTTTGATTAGTTTTCAAAAATTTTAAGGGGGAGCACACTCAAATTTTTGTTTTTCAGGATGTGTCCACTTTGAAAATTACTAAAAAATCAATTATTCATGAAAAAATTATCAGAAAAATCAGGGATAAACTACATGGTGTTAGCTAATTTCTCACTAGAGCGATTATTGAAATACTAAAAAAAAGTTAACATTTTAGGGGGAGCACACCAAAAGCTATGTTATGTTTTTTTGAGAAAAATGGGACCAATTTGTGTGCTCCCCTTTTTTGAACCCCTTAATCTCAACCATTTTTGGAAAAAAATAGTAGTTTAGAAACTAGATTCGAAGCACTATGACTCTTGTTTTTGTTCCATCTTTAAATTTTGAGTGTAGCTATCTTGAATTTCTCATCCAACATCAATGTTTCCTAATTTCAGGACAAAAGTGACATCTTAAGACCCCATTTTGGTCCCTCATCTTTGTGCACTTATGCGGTTCTTAATACTAGAAGATGAAGAACATACTATATAACTAACTGACAGAAATGTAACACAACTAACAAAAAGTACAACAGAGGGCAAAGGAAGATAAAAAACCTAGATATTGTAGCAGAAATGCCTAGGACCAAGGTGCTTGGGTGCCCTAGGCCTTTTCTAGGGTTTAGCAAAAACTCAAATATCACTAGACCTGTACCTGTCTGCTCTGCCTTCTTCCTGGAAATTAGCTCCAGAAACCTGTTTAGATCTGACTTGCACATAAGAAAAGAGGAAAAGGTTGTGCTATGTTTAAGGGGTTGCCTCAGTCAAACCCCATGTTGGTGTTCCCATTTCCACTACAGTGATGATTAGATCCAAGAGTGCATGCTCTAGGAGGGCAGAGGCCAGATCTGTAATAATATGATGAATAATGAATAATGATGATGATAACAACCACAAGAGATATGACCTTCGTTGATGAAGATGACTCAAGACTACACCAACAAAGGAGAGTGGTGAAGAGGGCTTCAAACTTCCTTCAAAAGCCTAAAAACAAACTTCAATGGCATCCACAAGGAGATAACACTTCAAACATGAAGAACACTTTAGTATAGAATACAATATGAGAGCAAATTTCACATTAACCCTCGAGGTGTCATCTAGGTGTAAAATGAAGTACAACACTCATTCAAATATGCATTCCCGCTCACTCACGACAAATAAAACTCTATTAGGCTGAAAAATACAAACTAAAAGAGTGTCCTATGCTGAAACTACAAAGTGGGGCTAAAATTCCCAATTGGGACCAGGGTGCTTCGGCGCCCTAGACCTCTAGCCCACAAACTCCAAAAAGTTTCCAATATAGTAGGCTTAGTCTAGTCCTAAGTTGATATTGTCAGGTTTATTTATCGAGATTGAGATTTCATCGTTTTAAGCTCAAAAAGGTGTTAAAATATGTTCTGAGAAACAAAGGCAGCAAAATAGGTCCAACCAGGGGCTAAACTAAGTGTAAAATGTTAGCATGCACATTTTATGACACTACATGTCTTAGAATGATTTGATGCAAAATTAGGTTACTTTTAGTGCTCCAAAGTGAAGTGTTCCTAGAATGATTTTCTCTTTAGTATATAGGATTTTTAGATGTGTAGTTCCAGATGATAACGAATGCATATTAAATACCTTTAAATACCAAGACAATAATAAATTATGTGGATGTGTACCAAGTTAGCTCATAATAGCTAGTGGAATAGGTGAGAATCAACACACATTTAAATTTTGAATCTTTAAATTTTGGATCAATTCTACATGGTGTGGGATCAATCTGGTATGTCACACAATTGACCCATAACATAAAAGTGCTAATATCAAGGTGGAAAAGGAATGTATAGGAGTGAGTGCAACGATAAATATAATAAATGGTTCAAGTAAATGAATATGTATGGAAACAAATAAGATAAGGTTAAATGTATAAAACTAAGTATAAATAGAAAGGGGTGATAAACCAAATAATGAACCCAACTTTATATAAAATTATGTCATTTATTGATACATAATTACATATTAAATCCCAAAACTGAATAAAAATCAACAGAAATATACAAAATTCACCATTACACTTCTTAAAGTTTAATTGTATTTTAAAATAAAAATACATGAACTAAATCATAGCTTGAAATTTAGTCCCTAATTGGGATAGGAAAACAACATTTAAAAAAAGAAAGTTAAAAATGAGGGAAATTCAAAATTCAAATTGATCCCTCCAAATATACTTAGATTTGAAATGCTTTTAGGGTGGAAATCTTTCAGCGTTTGGAAAGATAGAAATTTAGCATTATTTTTAGCTTGTTCTGTCGAACGTAATTTTTCATTATACACTAAAGCTAAAATTTGTTCTAATGTGTTAATGCAAATTCAAGTGCAAGCCAACAAGGTTGCACTTAAGGTTGCACACCTTCAAATGTTGTTGGATCACTAGGGCAATGCCCTATGCATTGTGGCTAGGGTCCCTCCAACTCCTGCTTCTAGTTGAAGCCATTCTCCACCTCGTGGGCATCATCAAGGGCACAATCATTTGGTCCATGGGGACCAAGATGCCCACTCTCATGCTTCCCTCCCTCCTATGAGGCATTCTAGGGATCAATGCCAACATTGACCTAGTCTCATCCCACTTTCCACCACTCTGCTTCTCCCCATGCTCCTAACCATGTGCTTAGTGGTTGGCCAAATTCCAACAAATTCTTGTGCTCGACTCTTGTTATTTCTCATGTTTGTGGCAATCATCCATCTACTACCAAAGATAAAAGAGATGAAGAAGATAATGATGGTTGGGAGCTCACTAATGTCACTCCAAACCTCACTAATGTGTGGGGTAATCTAGATGATCGAGACCCTCCTCCTCCTCCTACTAGTACTATAGCTCTTGCCACCTAGCAGCTTGTTATTTCTTTTGTTCTAGGTTTTCCCCATTTGGACTTTGGGGTATGACATCATCCACCCACCTTTTTTTGTGAATATATGTAATATTATTTAAATGGTAATATAGATGCTTATTCATAAAAAAATCAAAATAAAATTCTAATCTCTTCCATACAAGACAAGACAAATTCCTAATAAACCTATAAAATCAACTACTCTATCAATTGAAAACAATTCTAATCTCATGTTTCATATTTCATGATCTCCACCTAATCAACATGCAAATCAACTAACTATTAGATGAACACAGTTCAAATTTCATGTTTCATATTTCATGATCTTCACCTAATCAACATGCAAATCAACCAACTATCAAATGAAAACAATTAAAACAATTCAAATTTCATGTTTTATATTTCATGATCTCCACCTAATCAACATGCAAATCTATCAACTATCAAATCAAAACAATTCAAATTTAAAGTTTTATAGGTGAGAGTCAACACACATTTAAATTTTTAATTTTTAATTTTTAATTTTTAATTTTTAATTTGGATCAATTCTACATGGTGTGGGATTAATCTAGCATGTCACACAATTAACCCTTGACATAAAGTGCTAATATCAAGGTGGAAAAGGAATGTATGGGAATGAGTGCAAGGATAGATATAATAAATGGTTCAAGTAAATGAATGTGTGGAAATAAATAAGATAAGATTAAATGTATAAAATTAAGTATAAATATCTAAAGGGGCGACAAACCAAAGAATGAACCCAACATTTTATAAAAGTACACCATTTATCATTATATAATTACATATTAAAGCCCAAAATTAAATAAAAATTAACATAAATATACAAAATTCACCATTACACTTCTTAAGGTTTAATTTTTAAAATAAAAATACATGATCTGTAATAATAGCATGAAATTTAGTCCCTAATTAAAATAGGAAAACAACATTTAAAAATGAGGGAAATTCAAAATTTGAATTGATTCCTCCAGATATAGTCAGATTTAGCATGCTTTCAAGGTGGAAATACTTTTTAGCATTTGGAAAGATAGAAATTCAACATTATTTTTAGTTTGTTTTGTTGATCATAATTTCTCCTTATACACTAAAGCTATAATTTGTTCTAATGTGCTCATGCAAATTCAAGTGCAAGCCAACAAGGTTACACTTGAGGTGGTGCACCTTCAATTGTTGTTAGATCACTGGGAAAATACCTTATGCATTGTGGCTAGGGTCCCTCTGACTCCTACTTCTAGTTGAGGCCATTCTCCACCTTGTGGGCATTGTCAGGGGCATACTCTCATGCTTCCTTTTCTCCTACAAGGCATTCTAGGGATCAGTCCCAACATGGGTGATCTCAGCCCACTCGCCACCACTTTGCTTCTCCCCAAGCTCCTAGCCGTGGGCTTAGTGGTTGACCGAATTCCAACAAATTTTTGTGCCTGGCTCTTTCTATTTCTTATGTTCATGACAATCAACCTTCAATTGCTAAAGATAAAAAAGATGAAGAAGATAATAGTGGTTGGGAGTTCCCCACTCTGGACCTTGCTGATGCATGGGGTAATCTAGATGACCTGGACCCTCCTCTTGCCACTTAGTGACTTGTTGTTTTTTTTATTTTGTGTATTCCCCATTTAGACTTTGGGATGTGATGTCATCCACCCAACTTTTTGTGAATATATGTAATATTATATATATACACACACACATACACACACAAATAAATGAATCAAAATTCTAATTTATTTCATTCAAGACAATATATACACACACACACACACACACAAATAAATGAATCAAAATTCTAATTTCTTTCATTCAAGACAATACTGATTCCCAATAAACCTATAAAATCAATTACTCTATCAATTGGAAACATTTCATATTTCATATTTCATGATCTCCACCTAATCAGCATGCAAATCAACCAACTATAAGATGAAAACAATTCAAATTTCATGTTTTATATTTGAAATCAACCAACTATAAAGATCTCCACCTAATCAACTGGAAAAACAACTCAAGGATAGATTTGCATCAAAATTCAGGTAGGATCACTTTGCTGGCAAAACATATCATTCACTTTAGTTATAAAAGGAGTGCACTGGCTACATCTCTATCAACTCTTTGGGGCTTAACAGTCAATTTATGATTCTAATTTCTTTCATTCAAGACAATACTGATTCCCAATAAAACTATAAAATCAATTACTCTATCAATTGGAAACATTTCATATTTCATATTTCATGATCTCCACCTAATCAGCATGCAAATCAACCAACTATAAGATGAAAACAATTCAAATTTCATGTTTTATATTTGAAATCAACCAACTATAAAGATCTCCACCTAATCAACTGGCAAAACAAGTCAAGGATAGATTTGCATCAACAGTCAGGTAGGATCACTTTGCTGGAAAAACATATCATTCACTTTAGTTATAAAAGGAGTGCACTGGCTACATCTCTATCAACTCTTTGGGGCTTAACAGTCAATTTATGATTCTAATTTCTTTCATTCAAGACAATACTGATTCCCAATAAACCTATAAAATCAATTACTCTATCAATTGGAAACATTTCATATTTCATGATCTCCACCTAATCAGCATGCAAATCAACCAACTATAAGATGAAAACAATTCAAATTTCATGTTTTATATTTGAAATCAACCAACTATAAAGATCTCCACCTAATCAACTGGTAAAACAACTCAAGGATAGATTTGCATCAAAAGTCAGGTAGGATCACTTTGCTGGCAAAACATATCATTCACTTTAGTTATAAAAGGAGTGCACTGGCTACATCTCTATCAACTCTTTGGGGCTTAACAGTCAATTTATGGCAGCAAAATTTGTTTGGTTAGGTTTCAAAAATATCATCTCGCTTGGACCAATATAAGCCATGTATGCTGCCTGAGAATTCATTTTCTCGTAACAAATACTCTCCATTGCAAATTTCCTCAAGAAAAGATTTTAGCCTTGCAGTTAGAGCATTAAGCATGCATGTACCAGAGAAAGAGTACGGATGCAGAAAGTGTTGATTTTGGTAGCTAGGTCGGATCCCTTCTAGAGACCGACCTAGTCATAAAATGTTGAATGGCCTACCGGCCTTAGCATTTCAAGATCTCAAATTGTATTATCCGATTAAGGCAGGCCCCAATTGGGCGAACTCACCATTCTATGTATCTTGAAATTACAAATAGGTCAGGACCTATTTCAAATGTAACGTATATGTAATTTGGTGCTAAAATGGTTGTGCGATCTCATATAAATGAAGAGTGACTGGCAGTCACAATACACAAAAATCACTTACTGAATTCCACTCTGCAAAATCTAATCTATCATTGATCTACTACAAGCACAGTGAAAGGGCTCCGCCGTTGGTTGAACCGTTCGACAGGTTCATCGGTTCAACGGTTCAACAAGTTCATCGAGTTCCACTGGTTCAAAGGTTCGACAATGCAAGGGTTCCACTGACAGTTGAACTGGTTCAATGGTTCAATGGTTCAACAGGTTCAAAGGTTCAATAGTGAAGGGCTCCGTCGATGGTTGAATTGGTTCAATGGTTCAACGGTTTGATAGGTTCAAAGGTTCGACAGTGCAAGGGTTTTGCCGACAGTTGAACTGGTTCAACTGGTTCGACAGTTCGATGGTTCGACGGTTCAACTGATTCAATGGTTCAAAGGGTTCGATGATTCAAGAAGTTAAAGGGTTCGATGATTCAAGAAGTTAAAGGGTTCGATAATTCAAGAAGAGGCCATGTTGTATTTTGATATCTATGTTTCGTGCCTTAGCTGGGCAAAGTTGTAATCTGTTTCTGCTCTTAATATAAATCAGATCTGAGATTTTCTGCTGGGTTTTTCACCTCCAAGAGGGAGGTTTTCCCAGAGTATATGTGTGTTATGTGAGCATTTATGTTTTATTGTTTCTTACTGTCAATCTGAATATTAAAATTAACATGGTATCACAGCCAAGTTTGAATTAGTATAATCAGATTTGCAGTATTTAGTTATTTACATTCTGCTCTTTATTTACATTCTGCTCTTATCATTAAAGATCAGATAAAATGGCTCACAGTCTCAGGGTTGAAGATAGATTGGATGGGGCTTCCAATTTCACATCATGGAGAGTCCGCATCATGCTTGCGTTGAATGAAAACGACCTTGCAGACTTTGTGACCAAAGAATCTTCCGAACCTGAGGCAGAAGGAGAAAAGACCCAATGGAGGAAGAAAGATCTTCAAGCTCAGAAGATCTTAATTGATTCAGTAAAAGATCACATTGTTCTCATCATCTCCAAGATGAATACAACAAGCAAAATGTTCAAAACCTTGGAGGAGATGTATGAAATCAACAACACTAGTCATGTTCTAGCTTTGAAGTAGCAGCTTCATCACATCAAGATGGCTAAAGGTAAATCCGTCATGGCTTACTTCATGAGGATTTCTGATTTGAGAGATCAGCTCTCATCTATTGGAAAGATTGTTGATGAAAATGATTTAACTATGCTAGCCCTCAATGGTCTTCTAGCATCTTGGGAATCCTACATTCAAGGAATTAGTGCAAGAGTTGATCTGCCCAAGTTTGACAGATTAAGGGTTGATTGTATCCAAGAAGAGTCTCGACTGGCTACTAGAGGAGTTATCAAAAACACTCATGAAGACAATCATGTCCTTGCTGCCTAGTCTTTCAAGAAGAAAGAAGGCTATTGGAAGAAGAACAATTTCAAAAGGAATAGAGATCAAAGGTCTAATCCATCTCATGATTCAAAGAAAAAGAAAAAGGACCTGTCTCACATCAAGTGCTTCAGGTGTGACAAATTCGGTCACTATGCAAGGGACTATTTATCCCAGTCTAAGCAACAAGGAGCAAACTTAAATGAAGTCTCAAATTAGTCTAATACTAAAGACTTCCTTTTCATTTCTGCTTTGTCAAGCAATGTACCATCAGACAGTGATACTTGGTTGATTGATAGTGGTGCATCTAGACACATCACCGGCTATCGAGAGCACCTCTCAGATTTAGTGGAGAAAGAGTCTAATCTTCATGTGGTCATTGGTGATGATGCTCGCTATTCTATGAGAGGTTTTGGTACTACTTCCCTTAATTTAGATTTTGGAATTTCTCTTCACCTCAGTGATATTTTGTTTGTGTCGGGAATCAAAAGAAACCTTATCTCCATATCAGCACTAGAAGATAAGGGTTATCAGATTGCATTTTCTGAGGGAAGGGTGCTTGCATGGCCTAAGAAGTCCAGCATCAAATCAGCTCGTGTCATTGGGAATAGGTATGAGAACCTATATAAGCTTTCAGCACGCCAGTTCAAGCTCTCATTCATGAAGCACCGGAGTCAAGCGAGCTATGGCATAGAAGACTTGGACATCTTCATTTCCAAGCCCTCCCCACACTTGAGAAGATAGTTAAAGGTATGCCTAAACTTAGTCATATTCATGATAATACATGCAAAGGTTGTGCTATGGGTAAGAACACTAAGAGTCCATTTCATCAAAGTGAAAGTAGGTCTAAAGAGAAATTAGCTCTTGTGCATTCTCATTTATGTGGACCTATGTCTATTGCTTCCCCAAGTGGATTCTTGTATTATGTAATCTTTATAGATGACTACTCTAGGAAAACTTGGATTTACTTTCTCAAATCAAAAGAATCTGATGAAGTTCTAAGTAGATTCAAAGAATTTAAAGCTTTAGCTGAAAATCTATCTGGTAAAAGAATTAAAGTTTTAAGGTTTGACAATGGAGGTGAATACACCTCGGGTAGTTTTCATGATTTTTGTGTTGAGGCAAGGATCAAGAGGGAGTTTTGTGTTCCCTACAACCCTCAGCAAAATGGGGTTGCAGAAAGAAAGAACAGATCCATAGTTAAGGTAGCAAAAGCTATGATTCATGATCAGGATCTGCAGACTTTCCTATGGGCCGAAGCATCTAGGACTATTGTCTACATTCAAAATAGATGCCCTCACAGTGTATTGAAAGATATGACTCCAGAAGAAGCATTTTCAGGGATCAAACCTGATATCAGTTACTTGAGGATCTTCGGGAGTCCAGTATATGTCCATATACCCAAAGAGAAGAGAACCAAGTTGGAACCTTTTGGCAAAAGAGGCATTCTTGTGGGCTACAGCGAAACATCCAAAGCATTTAGAATTTACATTCCAGGTTAGAAGTTTATTGAGGTTAGTAGAGATGTCACTTTTGAAGAAAATATTGCACTCAAAAGATCTAAAGGCTCAAGTTTAGAGATTGACAATGAAGTCCATGATAACCCTCAAGACATGGATATTGAGCATGATACTGAGATTCAGAGAGAGTCTACAGAATCTGAAAATCATGATGATCCAAGTGAACCTTTGGATCCTACAGATGGGCCTAGGGACATTACCGTGAGTAAGAAGAGACCTCTCTGGATTCAAGAGGCAGAAAAGTTTGTAGCTCCAAGTGGCACACTTAGAGAAAGAAGGAGACCTCAGAAATTCTCAAACTATGTTGCATTGATGTGCAATCTCATTGAGACTGAACCTTCCAGTGTTGAAGAGGCCATGAACCAACAGACATGGAAGAATGCTATGGATGAAGAATATTAGTCTATCATTAAGAATGATGTTTGGGATATTGAGCCTAGACCCAAAGGTAAGTCTGTTGTATCTTCCAAATGGTTGTTTAAAATTAAACATGCTGTTGATGGAAGTATTGAGAAATACAAAGCTAGATTTGTGGCTCATGGCTTCTCTCAGAAAGAAGGCATAGATTATGAGGAAACCTTTGCCCCTGTTGCTCGATATACTTCCATCAAGACTATCATTGCTATTGCCGCAGCTAAGGGATGGAAGTTGCATCAGATGGATGTAAAGACAGCCTTCCTCAATGGTGTTATTGAAGAAGAGGTCTACATTGAGCAACCTGAAAGAATCTCATGTATGCAGATTGAAGAAAGCATTATATGGCCTTAAGCAGGCCCCCCGTGCTTGGTATGAAAGAATTGATAAGTACTTGGTAAGCCTAGGATTCTGTAAGAATGATGCTGATCATAACCTTTACTTCAAGGTATTCAATGGTGAAATATTGATTTTGGTTTAAATGTTGACGATCTATTCCTAACTAGAGAAGATCATCTCATTCTTAGATGTAAGGAAGAAATGACTTCAGAATTTGAAATGAAAGATCTAGGTCTCATGCATTTATTTCTAGGGTTAGAAGTATGACAAAGACCCAATGAAATTATTCTAAGTCAAGGAAAATATACCATTGATATTTTGAAGAGATTTGGAATGCTAGATTGTAAACCTATGCCTACTCCTATGGAAACTAACTTAAAGGAGTTGAGTAAATCTGCAGCTAGGTTTGATCTTGTGAATCCCACTGAATACAGGCAGCTGATTGGATCCTTGATGTATCTCGTTAACGCTAGACCTGACATTTGCTATGCAGTGAGTGCCCTCAGCCAGTTTATGTGTGAACCAAGGCAGATTCATCTTGTTGCAGCCAAGCATATCTTGAGATATTTGCGTGGTACAGTTGGATATGGATTGAAGTACTCTTCCAACACAGTCATTACCTTGGAAGGCTATTTTGATTCTGATTGGGCAGGAAGTGTCACTGATAGAAAGAGCACTTTTGGAGTTTGCTTCAGCTTGGGATCCGCCATGATATCCTGGTGCAGCAGAAAACAGTCTTCAGTAGCATTGAGTACTGCTGAAGCAAAATATATTGCAGCTTGTGTGGCTTCTCGAGAAGCAGTGTGGCTTCAAAAACTCCTTGCAAGTTTGTTTGGACAACCTTGGGAGCCTACAGTTATTCATAGTGATAACCAGAGCTGTGTGAAGCTCTCTGCCAATCCTGTGTTTCATGACAGATCAAAGCATGTGGAAACTCAGTATCACTATATTTGGGATATGGTGCAAAGGAATGCTATTCAGCTGAAGTACATCAGCACTGATGAGCAAACAGCAGATGTTCTCACCAAACCCCTTGCTCGAGTGAAGCTTGCATATTTTCGAGACAAGCTTGGAGTTATGGAGAATGAAGCTCTAGCTGAGAGGGAGTCTCAGCATCAGTGATACATTATACTGTATCTTCCACCCTCTGCAAGTAGGCATGGTCGATCCACCGTCTACGAGTAGGCATGGTGGTAATGCACTCTTCTCTGGGAAGAAGTTTGAGGTGAAAGCCCTCTTCCACCCTCTGCGAGTAGGCATGGTGGAGCCACCCTCCGCAAGTAGGTATGGTGGATATCATGGGAGAAATTCCATGATGTGCTTGTTCACCCTCTGGGAGTATCTATGGTAAACGTCATGAGGAGATGACAATTAGCACTTATGTTTTCATCCATGGGAGCAGCCATGATGATTAGTCACTATGTGACTTGATCCTAATGAAGGAATCCTCCCTAGCTAAGAGGGAGTGTTGATTTTGGTAGCTAGGTCAGATCCCTTCTAGAGACTGACCTAGTCATAAAATGCTGAATGGCCTACCGGCCTTAGCATTTCGAGATCTCATATTGTATTATCCAATTAAGGCAGGCCCCAATTGGGCGAACTCACCATTCTATGTATCTTGAAATTACAAATAGGTCAAGACCTATTTCAAATGTAACGTATATGTAATTTGGCACCAAAACAGTTGTGCGATCTCATATAAATGAAGAGTGACTGGCAGTCACAATACACAGCAATCACTTACCGAATTCTACTCTGCGAAATCTAATCTATCAGCGATCTACTACAAGCACAGTGAAAGGGCTCCGCCGTTGGTTGAACCATTCGATAGGTTCATCGGTTCAACAAGTTCATCGAGCTCCACTGGTTCAAAGGTTCGACAGTGCAAGGGTTCCGCCGACAGTTGAACTAGTTCAACGGTTCGACGGGTTCAAAGGTTCAACAGTGAAGGGCTCCGCCGATGGTTGAATTGGTTCAACGGTTCAACGGTTCGACGGTTCAACTGATTCAATGGTTCAAAGGATTCAATGATTCAAGAAGTTAAAGGGTTCGATGATTCAAAAGTTCAAGGGTTCGATAATTCAAGAAGAGGCCATGTTGTATTTTGATATCTACGTTTCGTGCCTTAGCTGGGCAAAGTTGTAATCTGTTTCTGCTCTTAATATAAATCGGATCTGAGATTTTCTTGCTGGGTTTTTCACCTCCAAGAGGGAGGTTTTCCCAGGGTATATGTGTGTTATGTGAGCATTTATGTTTTATTGTTTCTTACTATCAATCTGAATATTAAAATTAACAGAAAGGGTCTGGGTATACTTGATTTTCTCAAGGACAAAAACATTATGGTCACCGGTGCAACAGGTTTCCTAGCCAAAGGTATTAATAATTTTTATGTTCTATCAACTTCCAAATGCTCTATTTGTAGCAAGAAAAAATGATGTACTTGTCTAATGATGTATTTGGTTAAATGCAGTGGTGATAGAAAAGATACTAAGGGCACAGCCACAAGTTGGTAAGCTTTTCCTGATTATCAAGGCTAAGGATCCCGAGTCCGCCATTAAGAGACTGAAGAAAGAAGTAAGTTTATAAAATTCTGTTTATGGTTATTACTTATCCATTGATTAGCATATTCATATTGCACTAGTAGTTTGCCATTGCCTTATGATATATATTGCTTTTCAGATTATAGACTGTGAATTGTTCAGGTGCCTAAGAGATGTTCATGGCACCACATATGAGGCCTTCATGCTGGAAAAGTTAGTCCCCGTGGTTGGAGACGTTTCCCTTAATAAGCTTGGCATGCATGAAGATGTGAGTCATAAGCTTGCACAGCATGTCAACATTATATTAAACTCTGCAGCCAACACCGCCTTTGATGAAAGGTTTATTCAGAATTTGTGTTTCTATTGCCCTGCTATCTTTTTCTTAAGTAAATTAATCTAGAAAATAATAACCTTTGTGTATTTAGCTATGATGTTTCTCTAGAAATCAATACAAAAGGACCATCTCGGCTCATGGAATTCGGAAGGGGCTGCAATCATCTTCAACTTTTCTTACATATATCAACAGGTGCCCTGCATCATCATCTATGTTTTCAATGAATACCCATACTAAATTTTAGTTTGTGCCATCAGCTGAACAGATAGATATTTCCGCTGCAGCATATGTGAATGGGCCAATGAAGGGTAGATTATTGGAAAAGGCATTTCGTATGGGAGATAGCATAGCTCAACAACTGAAAGAAGAAGAGGCTTCGCCTTTGGACATTTTTTATGAATTTGAATTACCCAACCAAATATTGTTAAAATCAGAAGGCCATAACATTGCCCAAAACATGAAGGATGTAGCCTTGGAAAGGTGTGTAATGTCAGCTCAATCTTGGTATTACTGTTCCATTCCATGGTTTAATACAGTATATTTTGCAGGGCAAAAAAGCATGGATGGCAGAATGTTTATGAGCTTACCAAGGCAATGGGAGCAATGTTGCTTGACTATAACAGGGGACAAATCCCTGTGGCCATTGTTAGGCCCAGTGTAATTGAGGGCAGTTACAGTGATCCCTTTCCCGGATGGATAGAAGGTCTTAGGTAAGAATGACACTTTAAATTTCTTACAGACTTAAATACTTCTTTGGACAAATTTATTGTTTTATGGCCAATGCCATTGCATGGTGCAGAATGCTGGATCCAGTGATTGCCTACTATGGAAAAGGTCAACTCACTGGTTTGGTTGGCGATCCAACGGTGCCTCTTGATATTGTAGGTACCAATAAGAAGCTTTTACAATTTCCATTTTTAGGGAATAAATAGCGTAACAAACTTAGTTTTCTAGCCGTTTTACATTTAAATCATTTTTGACTGTGTGGGTTTGTTTATTTTTTATTTGAAACATTTCTATGAGTATTAATAAAGTTTACAATAAAAAGATATCAAAATAATAGTGAGAAATAATTAAAATGAAAGGCAACAAATCAAGTTATATAGCATATTCTCTCATTAAGTATAAGTTGTTATATCAAGTCGAGGGGGGAAGTGGATCATCCTACTGATGAACTGTCGAAGGAGAAGACTAGTTGTACATAGAATCGAGTACATCCTAGACATCCTGGAAGTCTTGGATAAAAATGACACCCACATTCCTTAGCTCAGAGTGAAGGTGCAACTACACCGTCAATGCCACTTGATACTAGCCCAAGAGCTTTCCCTATGGGGAAGGAGTCCATCCACTTTGCTGAAAAGGAGGTGATGAGAAATGACTCCAATTATGTGAGTGGTTCCCTTGGTAAAGGGTCATGGGAAACATTCTCTAGATAGGGCCATCGAGTGAAACTTTACTCATGGTGCATGGTGCACTTCCCTAATAATGGAGAAGGTCCTAGAGATGTGAATTCCATTGCCACCTTCTCCATCTATTCCTAGATTTGAAAATATGTAGAAGTAAACACATGAAATTTCTTATTAAGAGAAAAACTATTAGTCAAAAGACTAATCATAAAAAATAGCATTATTTCTAGACTTATAGAGCGAAGACAAAATTTTGTTCTAAATTCTAGTAATGTAAGTCAGCAATCAGACTATTTCTCCAAATAAAATAGTTCTCTAAAAGGAAAAAATGTAAAAAGAAAAAAAAGCTATGAATCCATTTCTAAGCATCCTCAGCCCTAAACAAGTCCAAAAAAAATGTTTGAAAGATTACATTATATGATAGGCTGGATATTTAGAACAAGCAAGCCCAATATGCATAAGCCTTTCTTGAGATGAAGTCCTTAATAAACCAAACACCACCCACACAAAAAAAAATGGGCTCCAATCTAGACTCTTCTGGACTGCCCAACTCTTTTAAGCTTAGAAAGGAAAGTTTTATCACATCCCACATTCTGGCAACTTATGCATTGGACATTGCGTGGGCCATATGGAGTCAAACACAAGAATATCTTATTTAAAGGTTGAACCATTGTAAAATACTGAAAGTATTAGGAGATAAAATCAATCTACCATTCCTATTGCCAAAATACTAATAATAAAGGATGGCATGGACGGGGAAGAAAGGAATGAAGGTAGGTTGTTGGAGGGGACCGATGTCAGATTTGAAGCCAGCGACTCCCATTAATCAAGGTTTGGTAGGCGTTTGACTGGCCCAGCAGAACGAAGTCGATAGGAAGGAGCTTTGTTTATGGGTATTGCTATTAAAGAGGTCGATGGTGTTTTCGAAAGAGTCTTATAGCTGTAGCAAGCAGCAGTTACACTATGATTTTTGTATAATTTAAGGAAAGACCATAGTGAAAATATTGAATGATATTTTATATGTCGATGTGTATCCTAATTTCATGTAATCTTTATGCTGTACAGCAACATTTAGAGTCATTGTTTATTAAGTCTTTATATCATAATATCATTGTTATTAGCATTTGATACCACAATGCAATTTACATTGATGCATAGGTTGATTGAGATTGTTATTATTTTTTTTGTTGTTTTTTTTTATGACAGATTATTACGCCATTAGAATTGAAAAATAATTATTATCCTTCATCTCTAACTATGAGTTAAGTTATTAGGTTGGCCCTACAAAAGCACGTCGAAAAATGGAAGAATATTAACTAAAAATGAATAGTATTATATTGTCATTGATCTAATAAGGATAACTATTCATTTTGAAAATTCTAGTAACATCTTGCTACTTTATGGAATGAAATGATGTAAGGCAATTTTGAATACTTTATTGAAAATAATTCTAGAATTGTTATGCAATTAAATTAACCTAAGAGGTGGTGGGTGGTAGGGCGGGCGACTTTCCACACTTTCAGTTGTGGAAAGTCCGGGCCGAGATAAATTTGCCTAACTGGATTGATAGGTGGAAAGACTCTAATAGTTGCTCAACCAAATGACTCTAATTTTCAAATAAAAATACAGAAGAGATCCTCGACCCCAAAGGGAAGGTAATGAATAAGCTTAAATTTTTGACAAGTTGGAAATCTTAAGCGATCATTCTATGAGTGAACAAACCAAAATAGAAGGCCAGTCGCCTCTCGAAGTAATGATTACATTCAGTTTTGAAGGGAAAGCTGAAGGGAATGGTTTATATTGACACACGAGCGAGCATTTAGGAGAAAGGTTAGCTGAGAGATCTTCAACACTTGGAAAGATTGAGTAAGCTGTAGTGATAGAGTGACGGGACATTCCCATCATTGTTTGTAGCCTGCCAAGCATTCCCAGCTGTCTGTGGAGTCCTTTTTAGGTGGAAAAAGCAAAGGAAAGCCACATTAATCTCTGGCCATGATGGAGAAAACAAAGTTCATTATCTATCTCTGCAGATTGCATAAGGTGCGGCGGAATGGATACACCAATTCGGCTAGTAAGTGTGAAAAGGCAGATGATGTTTTTAAGCAAGGTGACGGATCATCAGCGAAGAAGGGTCCTCTTGCAGAATGACACGTTGATGATTGGGGCAGCAAAGGTGGTGTTGGAGAAGCAATTCATAGAAGAAGGTGAGAGATATAGAGTCGATATGGACATTAGCTTCAGGTTTGTAGCTACCTTACTGGACCTAAACATTGCTAAAACAGAGGTAGACACAATAGCATGTAGGATGTTTATACCAGACGTGCTGGGGGCCTAGAAGAAACTCTAGCAGTTGCCACTTATGGGGCAGGGCTTCCTCACCCAAAGGACATAGCACTTCTGCAAGTTCTTGGGGAAGTGGTGAAATATTACCCTTTCATCCTGGACATTAAGTGAATGGACTTAATCTTCCATCGGCAATAGGCTAGGGTAGGTGTGAATTTCCTGAGAAAGATATTCCAAATGGAGATAGTGTAGGCTTTTGATTGGGTGGATGAATTCAATCAGTTCCTTCATAACTTTGGTATTGAATGAATCTTGATGTGGTTTTTGTAAAGTCAGTTTAATAATGTTGTTGTTCTCTTCTATTGCTTTCTACTATTATGTCAAGCGGTTGATGCAGGGATAGGGTTCCATCTATCAAAGTATAGGGTAGGGAGTTGTTAAGGCCCTGTATGGCTATTTTTGTTTACTATAGTCTGTACAGGCCCTGCGTGGCCATTTTGATATCTCATCTTGGACCCTGTGTGGTCATTTTGGATAGGGAAGGTAGAAGGGAAGGTAGATGGGTCAAGGCTAAGTAAGGATAGTATAGCTTGGCAAACATGCCATTTTTCTAAGCAAACAATACAGTCTTCTTGTATGGCACTCCTAAATGTATCTTTTTTATCATATTAATATAAATCATCTCTCTTACGAAGCAAAAAAAAAATTAACCCGAGAGGTGGTAGTTCATTTCTTTTGTGTTAGGCACATCAATAGGTTTTGTCATAGGCCTTAGGTTTTGTCATATGCCTTCGAGATTAACAAGGATAAATCTTAACAAAAATATTGAATCAAGGGTGCAATAACATGGCACTAATTTCTTTATGGTTTGTCATTTTGTGTCTAAGTGAATGGGTTATTGAACCCTACCTAGTAAAGGGTTTCGTAAATGTAATTTTTCACTTGTGCTCACTATAGCGGTTAACCCATTAGATCTTTGGGCTTAGATATTTTGATTATTGAGTACCTTTAGGCTTTAGTTAGAATAGTCAAGAGCATGGTTGTAATTATGCACAAGACCTTGCATTTGGTGACTAAGTTTACTTAAGGGGTTTATTTGGGTACAAGCACTATGGCATGACTATTGTGTATAAGTCTGCAATAGCACTCATGATAGGATTAATTGTTGGTTGATAAACTTGTGTGATGCTATCAATGAGGCCCTTTGACCATTACAAATTGATAAATGGGTTTACTCAATATCAAGTAAGTTTCATATTTCACTCTACATGCAACAGATCTCCAAAGGTGCTTCCCAACACCCCATTTGTCTCAAACACAACTACATGTATATAGATAAGAAAATCCTATAGATCTATAACAACAAAAGAGTAGGCCATGCTAGAAGGACTAGATTCAAATGACCAAATTGTGGACACGTATTAGTCCAGAACATTAGAAAACTCTCTATCACCTCATCTCTGTTGTCTCTACATCATTTCATTTTAGATTTGGACTTTATCACATCAGTCACATGATATTAGCCAAATCAAAGACAAAAGTTGACATATGACATTTAAATAACCAGTTATATCTTATCCAACTCATCCATTTATTGCTTGCACAATTCCATATTTTGATCTTAGCCCATATTGATTTAGGTCCAATTATTGTAATGGTAAAATTTTGCATACCCATGTTGATTCCCATTAGTTTTATGTCCATTTTGATGGAATGACTTAATGCAATTACATATTGACAAATGGCACACTCTTGTGTGAAGTTACAGGCTCATTCCCTAAACCATCACCCTTCTCAATTCACAAGTTCATTACTGCACATTTGACCATTTCTTATCCATTTCTACACATATTTTGATGCATCTAAAAGTTATTGTGCCTTTTATTGCCCATCATATTAGACATCCATTCCCCACTTCAATATCAATGTTTTCTTGTCTTGGGTCAATCCTACACTATGCAAAATTGACCCCTAAAATTCAAAAATTCAAATTGACATTTTTGTTGACTTCTACCCATTTCATTCCTACAATGAGAGAACTTGGTACACGTTTCATATGATTTAGTGTTATGTAACATAGTATTTAAAGGCATTTAGTGTGCATCATTCATCATCCTGTAACTGTTATCACCCAGATTTGCACCCTTTGCTGCAGTTGTGAAACTTTAGCAATCTAGAGTAACATGGGAATGATCTCGAAGTGTAGGACCTTGTGAAATGAGATTAGACCTCCGGAGAAGGCCGGCTTCCTCTTTCTAAGCCTAATGCTTAGAGAAATACATCTAAACCTAGTGCTAATGCTTGCAGGGAAAAGGGTTAGAAGGAATGCTAAAATGAACTAAGTGATACACCAGATTTAAATGTGTTTGGCTGTAACTGAATAGACATAGTAATAATCTCACAGCTGGAAATACTTACACAGACTCATATTAATTCTAGAGGTGTCCAGGAGAATAGACACAGTGCTAAAAAATAATGACAGAGAGGCAAAAATACCAGTTTATATTGATTATAGAGGCCAAGTAGCCATTACCAAGAATAGCCCAGAAGAATAACCAACAACATATACATCTATTTTACATGTGTATATAGCATTTTACATTTTTAGTCAGTTACAATAAATTCTCGCCCATGGGCGCTGTCAGAAAATACCTCCGCTGAAGGGATGTCCATCTGCCTGAAGTTATGGTGTAAAAGATCTGAAACAGGGCAGATGAAAGATATTTTTCATCTTTACTGTGGTCTGCAGAGTCATCGATTTGTACCAATGAATGCAACAAATATCTTCAGCTGAATATGCAACTGTCGCTGCTGAAACGTCACGATGGCCAAGCATGCAACGCCAGATCTAAATTTTGAAAGTGAGAGAAAACCCCTAAAAAGCTGGCCAAATGAAAGAGGAGGCAAAAACATGCACTTTTGCCTTTTGCAACATGTGGAAATTCACTAAAATGGAAGAGATACGAGCGTTAAAATTGCAGTCAACTATGTGTATATATCGCTTTGCATCTGTGAATATATCGGCCTCTAAAACTACCTCTGAGTCTGCCTTTGCATATGCAAAGCGCTTTGTATATGGCCTCTTGCACATCGGCTTTGTATATCTGATTATATGTTTAAACATACAATGCAAATATACAAACACGTGTATACAATGCGCGAACCCCAACACTAAACTTGGTGAATTTGACTTTACAGTCGAGTCCACCTTTTATACTTCTTTCTTGTACATTTCATTTGTATATCGCAAGATATAATGCACTCAATATACAAGCCGCGGACCTGAACCACTCTGAAGCATATTACAATCGCCATCGGGTCCGAGCCATGCATGGTCCTCTTTGTATATAACCAATGTATGTCGCATATACAATGCAAACATTCAAGCAAATTATACATACAAACTGCGGAATTCTGCCCTTTATCAACTAGAATGTATGTTCATTTCAGATCCGGCTTGTATACTGAGAATACATATTTGATTGTATGTGCAAACATACAATCGAATATACAAGTGGTGGGCCCCAGCTTTGTACCGCATATACAAACTGATTTGTATATGACCTTGTATGTTCTCGATATACAAGGGTTTTTGTATGCCTTTCTTTGTATGTGCACGATGCATGTTTTGCTTGTATGTCCAAACATACAATCGCAAATGTACATTTGGTGGACCCCACCCTTTGCATCTCCTCCTTGTATGTTTGGCGAAAGTCCCTTTGTATGTTCTACCGATGTACATTGCAAATGTACATCGGCCTTTGTATGTTAACCCTGCCTGCGACCTTCTTTGCATATCGGCAATGTACATTCACTCCTGCATGTGATCTTTTGCATGTACGTCAGCCTTGTATCTTTGCCTTGTATATCACATATACAAAGGCTTTTGTATGCATCTCTTGTATGTGCCCAATGCATGTTGAATATACATTGCCCTTTGTATGTCCTTCCTTTGTACATCGATGTCGATGTACATTCAACTATAGCTTATGCATATTATCTTTGTATATCGGCCTTGCATGTTGGACTTGTATGTTGGCGATATACATTCCACAGTACATTCTCACTTGTATGTCAACCTTGTATGTTTGCCTTGTATATCGCATATACAAAGGCTTTTGTATGCATCTCTTGTATGTGCCCGATGCATGTTGAATATACATTGCCCTTTGTATGTCCTTCCTTTGTACATCGCTGCCGATGTACATTCAACTGTAGATGATGCATATTATCTTTGTATATCGGCCTTGCATGTTGGACTTGTATGTTGGCAATATACATTCCACTGTACATTCTCACTTGTATGTTTGTCGATTGCATCTAGGCCTTTGCATATTGCGAATGTATGTTCCAAACATACAATGGCGAATGTATATGCGAATATACATTCAAAAATGCATATTGAAATACAAGCATGAAACTGAGAAATCCCTGTGATAGAAAATACTTGAAGCTAAAAGATTTCTGGGTTTTTCTAGGTTTTCAGCAAAGATTCTTAAGGTGAGACTTTTGGGATTTTTTGATAAGGCATAGCATAATTATTTGAAGGATTTAAGCCTTGTAGGGTTATTTCGTAAAGGATTTTTAAGGAATATACAAGGTGAACTATTTAACTCTGGATAGAGAAAAATGGGTCAACAGTAACCATTCAAATTCTTAGAGTATACAAGGAGCAATTTCATTATAGGAACACATCATTTGGAGCAAGCTTGCTTACTATTTGCCAACATTCGCCAAGGTTGTAAAGTTGGTGATTCTAATGGTTGACCTAAGAGAACTTGATCCTAGCAATCCAACAACCTCCCCAAGTTGTTTTTGAATACCACTTGTTCTTAATGATTAACAATGAGCAAAAATTAAATTGAAATATAAAGTAGAAGTGCAATATTTATTAGATTAGATCCATGGTCTATAAAATAGGTCCACACCTATTGAAGTGACCCAAAGTCACAAATTTAACCCTGAGATAGTTACAACACTGCATAGGATCCAAGATAGAGGGCATATTTAGATTACCTATTTTTATGCATGAGAGCAAAAGATTTCAGTGCTACATCAAAATTAATCTTTCTTTCATTGCCAAAACTAAATAACCCAGTCCATTACATTTACTTTCCTAAAATACTATTAATTATTCAATTTATCATTCTTAATTAATTACTTTTTTAATCTATATTGATTTAAATTGATTTGCATACATTTATTTAATTAACCTAAATTTTTTTTGATTCATAAGAGAGTTTTGATATATGAAATGATGAAAAATAAGTACTTCTAGCAAGCCCTTGAAACAAAAAGACTAGCAATTGTCACAAAGGAGCAACGAAACAAAACCTACCCAAAGAAGATGACAGAAGGTAAATCCCCATAAGAGAAAATCCAACCCTAAACACAAGCTTAAAAACTGACAACCAGAAGGCCAAAGCCAAACTAAGCTTTGCCTCTTTTCCAGGAGAGGAGCACCACCATTGTCCACTGAGAGCCCTCCTCAATCGCTTCCTTTCCTTCTATGTATAGTTTTTTAGCCTCAAACCCATTGTCCACTGAGAGCCCTCCTCAACCGCTTCCTTTCCTTCTATGCGTAGTTTTTAAGCCTCAAACCTCCTTCCTTTTCTCTGCTTTGTGTTCACCATAGTCTGGTTTCAATTTCTTAGACCCAGTCTAAAAGATTCCTAATTTCAAAGGAGGAGCCACCACAAAGTCATCAAAAAAATCAATGTCTGGATCATCCAAATCCTCCATAAATGGGAAGGTACCCTCTAACTCAGAGTCATCCTCATCGATCCCAACAGGGACTAAATCCAAAATATGGGCAGGAGGATCAGAAGGCCTCGATGGCCGCCCCAGGGAAGGCATAGATGGAGCCATTGAGACAGTCCCAGAAACAAAGTGGGAATCATAAAACTTTCCATGATTGTGCCAAGTGAAATTTGCATTAGGAGAGCCAGGTTTTCTAACCCACTTCTTGATGCTAAAACATCTAGTTCCCGGAACACTTGGAGCAGTGTAGGACCCAATCTTGTGCCCCATCTTGTTGCAATGAAAGCATCTAAATGGGAGGCCTTCAAAATTTAGGAATTATAGCCAGGTACCAAACAAAGAATGAATCTGAATCGAGCCAGGAAGGGGTTTGGAAAGGTCCACAAGGGCACAAACCCTTGTGTATCTGCACGAAGCCCCCTCCACCAAATCAATCTTAACAAAAGACCCAAACTAATTAATCATCTGTCTGATGAGAGCAGGAGTCCTCATCACCAAAGGAAGATTATATAATCTGATCTAGATTGGGATCTCTATGATAACATCCGTGGTAGGGTCGAAGGAAGGAGTCCATGGAGTGAGGAATAGACCAGATTTCTCAAAGAACCAGGGACCGTTTTGCAACACAAAGTTACAATCCTCAACCGAAGAGAAGGTAATTAGAAAGAAGTCGAAATCCAATAAGTAAACCATAGGAGGGCCCAGGTTATTCCAGACGGATAGAGCCCAAGCCTGAACACCGTCAAGGGTTGGCCTTTTCCTTAATAGTCTAATGATTAGAGAGCGATTACCAACATCCGTAGAAATTGAATTAATGTAGTCATTCAAAATATGGAAATCTATAGGATCTTCCTCTATGGAGATTTCCACATCCCCAACATTGAGACCAAACTTATTGCAATCATGAGATACCCAGAATCAGGCGGATCGGGTGGTTTGGGCAGAGGAGATTTAGGGCACAATTTTTGAATCTTCTCCAAACAAAAATCAGTGCATTTGTGAAACGAGTTTGAGCTATTTTTGCAATCCTTCAGAGATTTGGGATCGGCAGAGCCAGCC
Source organism: Cunninghamia lanceolata (assembly GCA_027924645.1). Classification (NCBI taxonomy): domain Eukaryota; kingdom Viridiplantae; phylum Streptophyta; class Pinopsida; order Cupressales; family Cupressaceae; genus Cunninghamia; species Cunninghamia lanceolata. The sequence goes on from BSBN01000484.1 coordinate 1,255,478, forward strand.
ACATGCAAAGGATGGGAGGCCCCACCCGCATTAGCAAGAGGAGGAGAAGGCGCAGGAAGGGGAGAAGAGTTTGAGACCCCAGCTTAGCCAGAACCCGATCGCAGCTAGTAACGCTGTCGTCCCTCACCACAAGACTTTGCTTGAGCACAACCTCCTCTGCTTGCATGTTTCTTGATCTTCCTGCCTGCACCCACCGTGCCATCCGCTCATTCCCGAACAGTCACTCCACTGCAAATTTTTGCACCTGCTCTGTCGCCCTCGCACATTGTCGCCCCTAGATCTATGAAATCATATTTAATTAACCTAAATTAATATTAAGAAAAGAAATCATTTATAGTTATTGATTGATTTATCATTAATTAAACACTTAAATTATGTAAAGTAAATTTATTTTCTCTCATAATAGATCATTAGATTATTACATGTAAAATTGGTTAAAAGTAATTAACACTTTATGGACATTTCAAATTATAAATAATTTTATAGAAGTTTATTTAAGAAATGAATAAAATTGTAATTATATAAATCAAAATTCTTAAGCTAATCCCATCCTTTTCATGATGCATTTTAGGTGCCAGTAGATATGGTTGCAAATACAATACTAGCAACAATGGCAAAGCATGTTGGAAAGCCTGGTCTAGAGGTTTATCATGTGGCTTCTTCAGTTGCAAACCCAATACTACTTGAAGACATATTCAATCTCATCTTTGAAAATTTTAAATCCAATCCATATCTTGATAGTCAAGGAAAGACAATACAAGTAAAAGAACCGCTGAAGTTGTTTAAAAGCATGGATGATTTCTATTCTCATATTGTTGGAAACGTTACCACTTAGAATATGACTATAAAGGTAAGATTAACTTGTCTGTCTACATTTTAAGTCCATTATGAGCATATAAGAATGTTTTGCTACATGAACTTAGATCGAGGAAGGATCTTCTTTAGCTGGACTCCAAGGAAAAGAACATATTGCTATGAAGTCGATGCAACATATTATACATATGGCCAATTTATACCAGTCATATGGATCTTATGAAGGAAGGTATCATTACTTTGACTAAATTGTAAATCTTATAAGAATAGCTAAGGACACATTATTATTCAGACGTTCAGATGATATAGGCTTTTTTTATTTTTCTAACATTACTCTACTTCAAGTTTGGCAACTCCAACACACAAGGGTTACTTCAAGAGCTATCAGAAGAGGAGAAGAAAATGTTTGGATTTGATGTAAATGATATTGATTGGAAAGATTATTTTTTAAATATTCATATCCCTGGACTTCATCAACATGTTATGAAGGGAGGTGGATCCACTTTAAACAAGAGCATTCTCATGCAAATAAATGGATGTAAGATGTATTCAGGGTTGATTGTTGAACCAATTTCCTACATTAGTTGCTTAAATGTGTTCTAGGGGATAAATTTAGGTATGTTGTAACATTGTAAGGGAAACATCTTGTCTGTATGAACTATAGGAAGGTGTAGTTTAGTTTGGTAGTCACATGTTTAGATGTCTCCATGGTTGGTAAAATTTTCTTAAGGGATCTTGTTCTTGTTGGAATATTAAGGTTTACATTAATAAATTCACCATAGTGATTTATAGTTTATTATCAAGTAGTTAAACAATTAATTTTATTCCCTAAAATGGTAGTTCGGGAAATTATATTTGAAAGGTTCTATAAAAACCATCTTGGAATGAATGTAACATCATCCTGAATTGAATAATATATTATTATTCAGTGTTATTATTATACAACCATTATTTAGTTCTCTGCAGCATTTTATATGCTCTGCCATTTCCAACATGGTAACCCACCATTGAGGATTTTTGTGTGCCTGTGATTGAAGAAATTATGTGTGTGGAATTTGCTGGGTGTGGAAGGTGCCAAAATGTGGAGAATGTCGCTTCGTTAAAGTTTGAAATTTTAAATATGCATTGGAGATTTTTGAAGATTTGATTGAGGTGTGATCAATAAATGCATTTGGTATATTTTCTTTAGTTATTGTTTCATTTCTTATGTTGCGCTGAAAATGGAGGCTTAGATCAGGATATAGCCATCTACGATAAGACATAAAAACCTGTACAGTTATGTGTGAAAGATCTACAGTGTTAGAAGTGTCTGATGGTATGTAGAGTGACATGGTTGATAAAAACATTGTATTTTATTATTGTCTAAGTATTGAATGCAGTGTTGAATGTTGTTATTAAAGGCATTGAAGATAGCTTTTCCTTCATTCCTGATGTGAGGTGACGGTGGAGTCAAGTTTTTGAAACATTGTTGTGCTAAAACCATGCTTTCTAATACCAAATAAGGGAAGGGAAAAGACAATTTGAAAGGATTATTAGATCATCTTTATGAGCAACAGCATAACATTCATTTATTTTTTATGTCTGTGAGTCATATCTACCAATGTTAGTAGTAGAGAACCTCTAAGTCTCCGGCCAAGGTAGATCAAAAGGTGTGCTGAAATAATTTATAGTTTTTTATAAGGCGTGAAAGAGTAGGGTTTTTATTTTGAAGTATATGATTCGGTAAGCTTCTTATAATCACCATGTTACATTTGAAAAGAAATATTTGATGGGATTTAAGATATAGTTGGAAGTTTAAAAGAAAACAAAATAGTGAATGCATATTTTGAGATATAAAGTTGATAATGTTTTTTCATGAAGTGATTGGATGACTTTGCCAACCACATGTGGATGTTGCATGTCAACTTATTGGAGGTATTTCCTTTGTTGGGGTTTGGGATTTCTTTGCAAGCATTTTATTTCAACATGGTGGATATCTCAATCAATAAGTGTTGGTTCTAATTTTGCAAAAAGGGTGTTTTGGTCATTTTATATCTACTAAACATATTATTGCCTGAGTTTTAGAGATTTTTTTGAGGGAGTAAAAATCATTGTTCTTGTTACTCATGGAGAAGATGGTTTATAAGACTAGTTTTTGTGTTGATTGGGTCTTCACAGGTTGTAGTACTTCCTTTGGGGCTAATTTTAGAGGGTAAGTACTAACCAATGCAAATTGAAGGCTGGAGGCATCGAAGGCTAGAGGATTTTTCATCATCTCGAGTCAACTTCTCACTCAGAGATGGTGTTTTGTATGAGAAGCATATGTTTTTGTGCTTTCTTTTTTATGTTGACAAAATTGAAAGAATGCATATATTGCGAAGTTTGGTTTTTGAAGACAGGAAGAGATTTGGTGAACTCAATATGGATTATTGTCCAGATAGTTTGGGAGTATAAGGATCTGGGGAATTAAGGTGTAGGAAAAATCTAGGAATATAGGAAAATAAATATCCCAACTAGGAAATAAAAACCTACACTAACAGTAATCTCACTTTACCACCCAATGAAAACTCCTTATGATAATTTTATCACAATCCATTTTAATCGATAGACTATATAGTATGGGCATCTTCCCGAAATTCAGTGTTTCTCATGCGGTATTTTCTTTTCCGTCAGCGCTTTTTCATAAATTCAATTGGAAGACTGAAGCGGATCCCAGTGAAATAGGTATTGCGTCAACTCCATCATTAATGTCATTGTCTAGCCCAACAAGAATGTCAAAGTTGAGGCATCCTTCCTCAGAGCACACTTTATAAACTACAATTCTGGAAGAGGGAGATCCACCTCTTGTAGTTCCAATGGAAAGACCATCATAATTAGCGTCGCTAGCAAGGGATCTTGTTGCAATCAATGTTGTGTGCATTCCATGTGTTAATTTTTCCAAATTAGATATACTGTTGTATATTTGTTTCTTGCTTGATCACCTTTGGATGGTGAATCTATTGCTATATATATCTAATTGATTTTAAGAGTCATGGCTATTCCAAGAGTCATGACTTTAGGCTTACCTCTCGAAGCTACCAAAACATCAACACTTCCTCTTAGCTAGGGAGGTATCCTTCCAGATATCCATGTCATGGAGTCTCTCAACATGACATCCACAATGGCTACACCCATTTATGAAATAGTTCATCACGGAGTTTCTTAATGTGATATCCTCATGGAGTCACTCAACATGACGTCCACCATGGCTACTCCCATGTGTGGAAGGAAACATGTGCACAAGTGCCCATCACAGAGTCTCTCAACGTGATGTTGTCATGGAGTCTCTCAACATGACATCCACCATGGCTACTCCCATGTGTGGAGAAAAACACAAGTACAAAGGATTCATCACAAAGTCTCTCAACGTGATGTTGTCATGGAGTCTCTCAACATGACGTCCACCATGGCTACTCTCATGTGTGGAAGGAAACACATGAACAAGTGTCCATCATAGAGTCTCTCAACGTGATGTCGTCATGGAGTCTCTCAACATGATGTCCACCATGGCTACTCCCATGTGTGGAAGGAAACGCATGAACAAGTGTCCATCACGGAGTCTCTCAACATGATGTCGTCATGGAGTCTCTCAACATGATGTCCACCATGGCTACTCCCATGTGTGAAAATTTACACAAGTACAAGGGTTCATCACGGAGTCTCTCAACGTGATGTCGTCATGGAGTCTCTCAACATGACGTCCCATCTCAGTCTCAGAGATTAACAAGGGTTGGCACCTCATATTTCTTTGTCTCAGAGAAATATACACTACAAGGGCTTTCATTTCTCCGTCTTAGAGAAATATACACTACAAAGGCTTTCACCTCATATATCTCTATCTCAGAGAAATATACACTACAAGGGCTTTCACCTCATATTTCTCCCTCTCAGAGAAATATACACTACAAGGGCTTTTACCTCATATTTCTCCATCTCAGATAAATATACACTATAAGGGCTTTCACCTCATATTTCTCCGTCTCAGAGAAATATACACTGCAAGGGCTTTCACCTCATATTTCTCTGTTTCAGAGAAATATACACTACAAGGGATTTCACCATGATGTGACTCCCTATGAAGCTCCAAGTACTAACATCAACCTCCTGACCTCCTCATCCAAGGTTGCCTCTGTTGGTTTGTCAGATTCCATATCAGCACTCCACCTGATGGTATTAGAGACAACACTCCTGTCTCCAATTCGCTTCATAAGCTGACATGTCCAGTCCTGTCTACCAGAGCGATGAAGTGCAGTCAACATTAACGTTATTGTTATCGTATCAAATACCAGCCCTCTGGATTCCATTTCTTCTAACAAACTTAGAGAATCCTCGATTCTCCCCATCTTGTAGAAATATGAAATAACTATGCTATATGTGATTCCATCTACACATTTATTTTCTTCTTCAAATCATCAAAGAGCATGTAGGCAGCTTCTTCCCTACCTTTCTTGAATAAGCCATCAATCAAGATATTGTAAGAGAAGCAATTTGGCACCATACCCTGCTACACCATCATCTCAAAGAGTTTACATGCATCTTCTAAATTTCCAACCTTTAACATGCCATCGAGAAGACCATTGTACACAATGAGATCAGGATTACAATTTTCATGAACCATTTCATTGAAAAGTTTAAGTGCATCACTGATCTTATTCACTTTGCTCAGTCCACGGATCAGTGTTCCATAACTAATGGCATCAGGGTCATGCCCTTGGCCCTTCATCTCTTAAATCATGTTCATTGCTTCATTCAATCTCCTTGCCTTACATCGAACATCGATCAAGCAATTGTATATACATACATCCGGAGGACACCCTCAATCCTTCACGGAGTCTATCATGATCTTCCTAGCCTTCGTGCCATTTCGTTTCCACTGGATTTTAATGTTGCCTGTTGCAGCTTTCATTGGACACAAATCCATTTGCCAAAAAATGGTTATCAAACAGATCACATATCCTCACACCTACATTTCCTCTATTAGCAAATGCATCCCCACAAAAAAACATTTACAGGCTCTCTCTCTTAAGAGAAATGGAATTTCTTTGAAGCTTCTCTCATGGACCCATCATTTCACAGGCACAGAAATATATTGCTCTGATACCATGTTAAGTTTTCCAAATCAGATATACTGTTGTATATTTGTTTCTTGCTTGATCACCTTTGGATGGTGAATCTACTGCTATATATATCTAATTGATTTTAAGAGTCATGACTATTCCAAGAGTCATGACTTTAGGCTTACCTCCCGAAGCTACCAAAACATCAACACCATGCCCTTAGGAATTTCCGGCATAGATATGACTCCCCTTGTAATAGCATGTGCCTATAATTTTACTACCCAATACATATCGTTATGCACAAATAGGTCTTTCCTTTATATACATTTGATGGAATATCCATACCTATTGCACGTAAAATCCTGTCCTCCCATGCATATGCCCTTCCATTGAGATGGAACTAGACCAATCCCGCCATCACTGAAACTCTTTGATTCAGGTCATATGCTTGATGAATATAGAGGAATTGGATCATTTTGGGTTGAATAAAATTTCTGTTACCAAGCTTTTGTAAAGAAACCTTGGATTTCTACAAAAAGGATATCAAGTTTAGAAATGGCAGTTGGATTTTGATCAGAAGGTTCAAGTATTTTTGAATTTTAAGGGTTTTAAGAGTAAGGTTCAAGGAAAAAAGCTCAGAAGGATTTTGTGTTGGACAGGGTTTGGTGGCAAGGTTCTAAGACCATGATGATTTTTTTAACTTTTTAGGGTGGTTTCAAAGTCATGGAGTTCCGCTTTTCAAAATAGGTTCAACAATGCAAGATGGTAGTAGTTCTATTAGCAAGAACGTTCTCTTATTCCTAATTCTAACCCCAAGTCCTTAAAAATTTTTGAGAGAAGAGGTGGTGTGGAAGCTTCCTCCCAAGGTTTGAGACACTTTAATGCAATTGATTTGGGTGGTAGTGGTGATATTAAGAGGGATTTGCACTCTTCTACCATGAACTTTGGGTAGGGAATCCCTACAAGAGACAATGGTCCTCTTAATGGGGTTGAGTTTGAAATTATGCTTTCGTTGGATGAGATTCTAGATGATTTGCATAAGAAGGTTGTTTTCATTGATGTTAATGAGCTTTGATTTAAGGGAACTCTACAAATCCTCTTAGATTTAGGTCTCAAAATCCTATAGTTGAAGCTGGCATTTCTAGCTTACCTTAGAGAAATGAACAACAAAAGGGTATGCATGTAGGCATACACAATCAACATGAAGGAGAAGTAGCAAGTTCATTACTAGCTTTACCAACAACTAGCAACCAAATCAGGTGTACCATACCAAACATATCAATAATGGGTGAAAATCCAAAGATGTTTCAAGATCAAAGGTTGATGGTAGGCACCTCATCAAGGATGTTGTTGGTCCACAAGGAAATCAATAAAAGGATGAAGCAAAACATTTCAAAGGAATAATTGAAGAGCATCAGGAAGAAGATGCAACTATACAAGGAATAGTTGAATGATACAAGGGGAAGCTTTAGGCTCACTTGAAACCAATGATCAAGGTAAGGGAGAAGTGATAGGATTGATTGGAATCATTGATAAAAGTAAGGGTTAAACATTATGATCAATTGGAATTCCCAAAGTATGAGCCAAGTCATAGGATTATCTACCATTCATGACCAAAATAAGGGAAAAATGCTAACACAGTCAAATAAAGCTTTAGGACTAGTTGTTGGGGGAGCGTTGGATCATTTTTCAAGTACTCCAAGGAGAGGGGGACAAATATCACACAAAATTACTGAAATTATTTAGTCACCAATTTCGTTACCTGAAGGATGCTTTACTTAACTAAAAAGCCGAGAGATAGGTTCAAGTGTTGGTATAAAAGGTAAGGTAGCCAGTCCATCCCATTTCTCATCTCTACTACTTTTGGATGGATGTCTATACACTATTCTAAAGATCATATTTTGGTATGGGGAGGGAGGATGCTAACAAAGATTGTGGAATTTGCCTTTACACCTGCCAATTACATTTTCTTGAAAGTTTTGAAATCCTTTTCAACAAATCCATTTTGTTCATATCTTGCAATCATTGTGTTGGTTTTTCTTCTGAATCAGCATTAGGGTTTCCCAGTTCTAATGCACAGGCAGATTCAGCCAACTGAATACAGGAGGTTGCGTGAGCTCCTCCCCTTCACTTCTGGTTCTGCTGCACCAAGGGGGGTGTCCCTATTTAATAAAAGTATAACCTTGACTAGCTCAATGACAGAAGGATTTAACTTGACAGCAACATGCAGAATACTCTCATGTATGGACCAAGACTTGTGTAACAAATCACAAGGTTGGCAACATTCTTGAACATAATGTCTGGTTAGGTATGCGAGCATGCAGGGGTTTCCTACTCCTAATCCTACAACTAACAGGTGGAAGGATGAAATGGTTTGAAATGATGTTTGGAGTTATGGGACTTTCCTAGACCCATTAAACAGACAGATTCCCAAACTAGCACCTTATCTGGGTAGCAGAGTCATATCTAAGAATGTAAATGTCTCCCTATGACAACACAAATTCATATCCAGAGGACCTGAGAAGAATGCTACTGCCTAACAGCAACATGTCCAAGAAAGAGTATTACTTATGATCATACTTAACAGATCCTATGATGTAATCTATTTTCCTTTGTATCTGATTAAAAGCCTATTTAACCACTCCTTGAGTAGACGCAATAAATCAGACACACAGTATGCATATACTGAAAAACTTGGAAGCCCTTGACAACCTTGTTTGAAAGGAAAACAAATGACATACAGGAGACAATCAGAAACAATACACACACAGGTGTTTTTCAATTAAAATCAATCTGCATAGAAAGTCATTATAGAGAAAATCATTATTTACAAGCCAAAATAGACTAGTACACCAGACTAAGGACCGAGTCTGTAGCAAAAAATGCCTTTCAAAATGTGAACACCTTATGTTTAGAGCCAGAGCTGAAAGCCCAAAAAACATCCAACCTCTACAAAGTAACATAGCCAGACCATTTATACAGAACCGTGTACATTTTGCAATTAATTACATGGCCAAAAGTCAAAAATCTGCCAGATACATCCATCAGAAAGAATGGCGCTCAGAAGTCATCAATGTAGCAGACAAGGGAGGCCTCGAGCCTTGCACCGCCATCTGGAAGTCTTCATGCCAAAAATCGGGCAGCCTGATCGCCTGTCCCATCGCCCATACCTCTGCACTATTGCCATTGATGGCCCAACAACCCACAACCATCAAGAAAACTGTCGTTGCGTTCAAAATGGAGCTTCCCGCCAAAAGACATTTCCTGAAGGTTCAAATTATGTAGGAACATTAATCCCACATGCTTGGTGCGGAGACCCCTTCAGCACTTTAAAAACATGGCCATATGCATAATAGGTGTCGAGCGCTTTTGCCACGCTCGACACACGCCTCTCTCTCCAAAAGCCCATCGCCAAGACCACTACCATCTGCCAACCCAAAAACCTCCTCGCTGATAGGCAAAAGTCACGTCGAAGACCACCTCTGTCGGTGTGACTTACACCGTCGGAGCAACCAAAATCTCCCCAGCCGATAGACCAACTCTCACCAATAATACTTCATTGGTGAGACCAACGCGAAATCTGCCTGATAGCCACTCTATCCTCCCGTCGGCCAGAGAATACTCCATTGGCGGACCCTTCAATATCTATCCCGATACACAATCTCACTCCGATGGCATACCACATCCTAGGTCTTCGGCGAGACCATCATCCCTCGGAGCAACAAGAAAATCCTTGGCCGATAGCACAAGTCTTGCCGACGACCACCTTGAACATCCCTCATCGGCCAGACACCTTACATCGGCGGCCCAAAAAATTGCTTCGCCGATGACCAAACACACGCCGATGGACACCCATTGGCCAGACCAAAACAATCGAAGCACTCAAGAAATCTTTCGCCGATGAAACCGATCACTCCGATAAGACCAAAAACATAAAACTTTGAACCATTGAACCTTGAACCGGTTCAACCCGATGGTTCAAAAGAGAGGTTCAACCAAGAAGTTCGACGCTGAGGTTCAAACATCAAAAATACTCCCACAGCAAAACACTTGACCGGCGGCCAAGAAACTTGAAGCATCGAACTATTGAACCTTGAACCGTTGAGCAAAGGGTTCAAGTTCAAACCAGAAGTTCAAAGACACAAACACAAGCTCATGCCGATGGAGAAAACATGATGGCCCCTTCCTCAAGAACTGAGATGCAGATGCTGAAAAACACTAAAGGGGTGCCAAAACTTAGAACTTTTTTGGATATTTTGGGATGGTACCTGCATGAAAATTGCTTAGAAATTGACAGTCAATTCAGGCACCAACAGTGGCTCTGATTGGGGACGTGCAGGTGCAAGACTGCAGTGAGAACCCCAGATCTCTGGGATGCAGACCAGTGCCTTATCCATTGGGCACAGAGTCATGAAATTACAATGATCTGTATCACCAAACACTCTTGATGGCCTAAGGCCACCAAGAAAAGAAAAACATGTATCTCCTTTTATCAAATATCTTGTTTTCATCTGCATGCACTGGGTCAAGCGTGGAGATATTGCAAATATCCACCCACAAACAAACCTTGTCATCTGCATACTCAACCCTCTGATTTGGCTTGTCATTGTCACCCCTATGCAGACAACCTTCAGCATCATGTGACATGTGGGTGTAGAATGTATCAAGCAATGCATATTCATATGGCATAGAACACAGGTTATCATCACTATGCATTGCAAAATGATCTCCTAGCTGGACTAAAAATAGGAAACACTGAGAGTCCACCACATAACTAGGAAAATCAGAGCTCATTTCATATGCTGGCCTCTCAAAAGAAAAGCTTTCAAATTCACAATTGTGCACATCATACACACAACCAATAGCAGCATCAAACTGGAAAAGATCAGGCTCTGCCATCTCTTTCAAATCAGGCACATTTTCACAGTCACTTATCTGATGTATGTTGGTCTCTCTTTCATCAGGATGAGAAATAGAATCCAAGTCATATACCATGTCAAGATCCTCACCATACTCAGATACATCTTCATCACCATATGTGTCAAAAATGGGTGATCTAGGTGTCTCAGCCTCTTCAAAGTGTGTTGCTGGTTCATGGGCAGTAGAACATGCATCTTCATCATCCATGGATTCACTCTGTGGAGGAGAATCAGCCTGTGCATCATAAGCAAAACAACCATCAAATGAAAAACAATCATGCTCTGCACTAGCACTTATTCCAATCTCTGACTGCTCTTCATGATCTCCATGTGTTTGAAAAGAAGGCAATGATTCACACATGGAACTGTTTCTCTGTTTGCTTATATCTTCTCTGTCTTGAGTACAATACTCACAATTATCTCCACAGGTCCATTCCAAAAGTTGCTCATTGTTGTCCACAACCTCATTGTTGCTTTCATGGTCAGTTGCCTCATCATTGCAATGGGAGTCTTCATTAGTCCTTTCACTGGCATCTTCAGTATTCATCTTTTCATCTTCACATGATGCCTTAATCTCTTGGTCATTCGCAGCTTCACAACCATTATTCACACCAAAGCCTAGGGACAGGGATTTCAGCAGGTGCTCATTTATGATTTTTTCTATATTTTCTACGAAATTGTATGCCATCTGCATACTTGTCACCTTGAAATCCCTCAGTAATGCACTAGAGCCCTCCTCAAAAGCCTCAAAGAATATGCCAACACAGGCTGAAGTGTCAGGTCTGAAGACTTCTGGGATCTGTGAAAGGGTTACTGCAAACCTATGACTGAAATCAATACATAGCTCTTTATCTTGTTTTTTGATTTTCATCAATTCTGCAACAAGATCAGCCGGTTCTTTTGCAAATTCTTCTTTGAAACAGTCAGCAAGCTCATCCCAACAGGCAAAGGATCTCTTTGAAAAGCTCAAATACCAGTCTTTTGCTTTTGCATCAAAAGACCTAACAAAAAACCCCATCCACATATCCTCATCTCTGAATGAATGTTTTCCCATGAAACTGTGAAAATTTTGGATATGTGTATTCCCATCACATACACTGTGACCACTAAATCTAGGCATCTAACAGTATATCCTAGCAGGCATATTTTCTACTTTATAATCAACCCATGACAAATCCAGTTGGTCATACAAAGGATCAAAAGGGCTGACAAGAGGTTTAGCTTTCTGACTGGCAGACACAACAGGGTTATCATGATTTAACTGGGCCTGCCTAGCCTCTAAGAATATCAACCTATTTTTTATCTCTTCTATTCTTTTATCCAAAAAATCCTGACTGAGTATGGGATAAAACATATTTGGATTCATAAAAATCTCACTTTTAGACATCCTTTGTCTGCCTAAGAACTAAGGCTTCCCCCCGGCATCTAACTCATGTAGCAAACAACAAATATAAAGGGGACGAAGCTAGGTACCCTTTCTCATCCAGATGCAGAAATATGAACATCTTTGTCACATCACATACATCTATCTTTCATGTGCATTCAGATCTTTTTTGCAGAGTCGCCACCTCTCTAGAGAGGACAAAATTTTCAATAGCTAAAAGCTACTTTTCCAGGTTCATTCCACCAGCAGAGCATCATTTTGTTAGTAACTCAGATGGGCCACAAATACATTCATTTTTATCAATCCATCCCCAACAGAGTCACCATTTTGATGGTTTTTCTTCTGAATCAGCATTAGGGTTTGCCAGTTCTAATGCACAGGCAGATTCAGCCAACTGCATATGTGAGGACCGCCCTTTTTACTTCTGTTCTTATGACTATTTACATTACTGTTATTGATACTTTTTATATTTGTGGGATAGCAGTTCCTGGATTTGTCAAAACTATTAAACTTTATTATGATTTCGGAAAAACTAATTGGGTGATGTTTGGATAAGTTTACATTTCAGAAAAGTTAATTAGGTGATGATGGAAAATTGTAATATGATTTCATTTATGTTAATTAGAACTATGTCATGATAATGCATGTTTTTAAGTTGCTTCGGCTATGATGATTATATGTGGATACTGATCTTGTAATTTAGTGTGCAGGATTTACTAATCGAACCACAGATTTCGGAGATCATTCCGCACTTTGTTATTGTTATTCCCTGTTAAGCCGATCTGGTTCCACGAGGAACCAAGATCTTCCTATGTTTGATGTGATGTTGTAATGTGGTCTTTCGTATGGTCGAGTGGGTTTGGTTACCCTCTTGTAACAATATTTTATGATTTGTGTTGTAAAAAGATTGAATTTAAATTTCTTTATTTTATTTAAATCTTTGAGGCCTTTTCATGTGCTTTACCTTGACCATGGGTGTCCTGAATGGGTTAAAGTTGACCCTGGGTTATACCCCATGGGTCCAGGGGCCCATTTGGCATGGGTAACCCTTGAGTAACCTCCATCTAGTCATCTCAACTTCCCCCTGAAGTTAAGTGGCGAAAATTGGAGGTATGGAGGGGACATGATGGGTTGTACCAACACCCAACCCATCCCTCTTCAATCCCCAAGGTAAGAGATGACTACAAACCCATCCATTATTGAAGGATTGACTTGAAGTCACCCTCTCCATTAGTGAGATTCCCCCATGTGTTGTGGGGCCATCCATGTGAAGGAGGGAAGAAGAGGCATGGGTCACCTGTCTTTTTCTCCTTTAACTCCTTTTATTTTTCCCATGCGTAAGAGAAATGACATGAGGAGAGGGATAAGGAGTACTCTAGGGATGGGTGAGTGACATAAGCCATTAGGACAAAATAGTGGTTTTGGGGGAGGGTGAGGAGGTGACAAGTGTCACCTCCCCATTCCTCTAAACTAAAAAGAATTTGGGTTATTTGTTTCCAATTTTGGGATGAGAGGGAGTTAGTGGAATTTTGGGAGAGTTTTTTTATTATTGCCAAAAATAGGAAAGTTAGCTTGGAGGAGAGGAAAGGGAGAGGGAGTTGGTGGCTAAGGTTGGAAGAGAACTCAGTGGAGCTCTGCAACAGTTTCATTCCAGGAGGGCTTTGTAAGGTTGGTTTGATTTTTACCTTTCTTTCGTATATCTGAATGTGTATGTAAAGTGTGTGAAAGATGCTTATTTGTTTGTGTTTAGATTTGTTTACTGTGGGGTTTGTTGTCGGGTTGTTTGACAGAGCTTCTCCCACTTGGGAGAAATGCTCATCAAGTTTGGGGTAGGGGAGGAGTGATCCTCCTCGGGTGCATACCTGGTTTCTTCTTTTGGGATGTTGAAAGCCTTGAGGGCATGTATTTGTGTCTGTATCTTTGTCTTGAGAGTCAAATACAGACTTCATTGAAAATTTGTGATCAAACTTGGTTTGAGGCCAAGAGAAATTGTGTTGGTTAAATTATCTGTAAGGGTGACACTCTGGAGTCGAGTGTGTCCACTCTCCTGCCCCTTATGAAACTCACTGTAGTTGAGTTTCCGTGTTGTGTAATTTACCCACGGGTGTTTGTGTGCTTTGGGTTTGTTGTTGTCCCTGTTGTGAAGTGGAGTGCTTGAGTTACCCAGGTGTGAGTATGGTCTCCCTAGCTCGGGGGTGACCCTCTTGCGGGTCTATGGAAGGGAGGAGAGCTAGATGAGTGGTGTTTTCTTCTTTGTTTGTCTTTGATACGCAGGTTTCCTCTTGGAGCTTCTAGTTGGATTTGGAGAAGTTATATTTATGAAGAAACAGATTCTTCTTCTTTGTCTTGAGAATTAGTTCATGATCTTTTGTAAAGAGTGTAAAAGAGAGCACCTCTCTTGATATTTTTGTAAATTATTGTCACCCTGGGAGTGAAGGAAATAACCTCCCTGATCTTGTTATTGGGTGTGACTGTTACTTAGTTGTTACATAACTTCTTTGTATGTTGGTTGGGAGAAGGAAATCCTTATCTTTCATCTTGTTAAGGGTAGTGAAAGAGTTAATTCTTCCTGTATTGTGTATGATGTAATTGTTTACCTTGAATTTCATATGGAAAGTTTGAAATTAAATAGAAAGTCTTACTGTATTAAATGTGTTAGTGAAAGGAAGAGATCATTACTTATTTGCAATCAAATCTGAGCTTGTTTATGTAATTATAAGAATAGAACTGCTTAACTAGTTGAAAGGTCAGTTTTATAGTTCATTGTTATAATGGAAAAGACAGTTTTAAATGATTAAGATTCTTCTTCATAAATGATGGTCTCAGCTATTTTTGTAAAGTTTAAAGGAAGTCTAGTATGTATCTACTTCTGTTTAAAGATTAGGATGGAAGAAATTGTAATTATGAAATATTGTAA
Organism: Cunninghamia lanceolata; assembly: GCA_027924645.1. Taxonomy (NCBI): domain Eukaryota; kingdom Viridiplantae; phylum Streptophyta; class Pinopsida; order Cupressales; family Cupressaceae; genus Cunninghamia; species Cunninghamia lanceolata. The sequence continues at coordinate 1,270,586 of BSBN01000484.1, forward strand.
TTTTAAAAAAAAAGTGCATCTACTTGGTAAAATTATTCATTCATTTTATCTTATTGAGAAGTTTTGTTCTCTGTTAGAACAAAAAGAAAGGAGAGATAAAAGTATATATATATATATATATATATATATATATATATATATATATACTTTATTAAGTTCTTAATTATTCATTTTATAAGAATTTGAGAAACTGAATAAAACACTGTATTTGTGAAATTTGAATTATATATATATATATTTGAATTGTTATATATTTAACCTTTTTATTTGTTAAACAAAAATTTGAGACACTATAAATATTATTGAGTAATATCATGCAAATGTTATATATATATATATATATATAAATATATATATATATAAATATAAATGAGATGGGAATTAAAACTCATGGAAATCGAAATAAGGATATGTAGCTTTCGCTGTGTAAGTTCACAGCCATCGTTTGGTGTTACAGTGGGCGGTGGGGTTGGAAACCCCACCGCGCTGTTGCTTATCATAAGGTGTTGGCGGGGCGGAGCCCCACCCACACCCCACTGTATGGGATGTGGGTGGGGCTTCGCCCTCCCCACATCCCCCCCTTCTTTAAACCGTGGACCCCCCCCACGACACAGCACTTTCCGCCACCATTAAGCTCGCGGCCACCGCATCCGCGGTACTCCCCACTCCCACGTCTGTGCCTCCACCGCCACTGCGACCAATCTCCATCTCCGCCCCTCTGCCATGGCCGCCGCCGCCGCTCCCCTTGTCCCCTGCCCTACACACACAAAAAAAAAAATAATCACAGTTAGGTTTTTTAATGTTGAACAAAACAACCAAAGAAAATGATATTATAATTTCATGGTAAGGGTTTTATAAAGAGGGGAGCCTCTTATCTAGATTAACAATGATATATATATATATATATATATATATATATATATATATATATATATATATATATATATATATATATATATATATATATATATAATCATATTATATTCAAAAGAAAAGAAGACATATGATTGTTAGATCATTAGAAATATAGAAGAATAACAATTGAGATAATAAAAAAAATAGTAATAATATTTAAATAATTGAATAAAATAATCTAACTATTGTAATAATAGTATTAGTACGAATTAATAGTAATAATAACAACAGTAATTATAACGATAAGAGAAATATAGTTGTATGTATATGTGTATATAGGTATATATATATAATCATATATATATATATATATGTATCGAAATATACATATGTTATTTAAATGATAATTTTATCGGAGAGGCCATTTGTTTTCCCTTTATAATCTAAGAGAAAATAAAATTATAATTAAAAGAGAGCGTAAAGGAATATATTGTAATACTCCGGGAAAAGTTTCTCAGAAGTTTCAACTATCAACGTGAGTCAAATACCGGGAAAATGAAGAGGAAAATTACACGTCACCTTGCTTAAAAGATCACTGGAAATAAACTTAAGGAGCCATCACAGACATTCCATGTGAGGCCATTTTAATCTCAACTGTAGTAAACGTCCATATAAGTAAACCTGTAAGAGAGTCAGAAGAAGAAAAACTAACATTGGAAAACACAGAGGAGAAAATGCGCGGCAATTCCCACATGGGATAAGAGAACTAAGTTGATGGACCCTCCTACCAAAATTTGCTTAGGAACAAGTTTAATTAATACATACAGAGAGGAGAAACCTAGATCGGAGAAAACTAGGAGACCGAGTCCAGCGAAGTAGTAAACCAGTCTATATGACCTGGACCATTCGGGAGTTAGGATTAATGTCAAGAATAGATACAGTGATAACCCTGATTGATGTAAAATATGAAGAAAGGTCTGAATAAACATAAAGAAAGCATAGAAACTGAAAGAGAGAGATACCGAAATATAAACAAACTAAATTATCAGAGAAATAGTTAAGGTGAATGCGATAAAAATACAATCAAAATTAAGACCCAGAGAAAAGAGAAGAGAGAGCAAACGAACCGCCTTGTTGAGAATGCTAAGTCGAAGGAGGAGTATATTTCAGGAAGCAAGAGAGGAGACAGACAACCGTGCCTTGCTGAAAAATGATTCAATAGGGAGATCACGAGTCGGTTTAGTCGGAACAAGGCATCGTGGGAAGTTGTTAATCTATCAGTGAACCACGTGCATAAAATAGTGTTGAGTAATTCCCACTTACGCCGTAAGGCGTTATGCTGCCGAAATTTGCCAAGATTTAGATTTAGGAACCTTGATAATATCACCCTTGTAATGACGTTAACGGCGTCGTAGAGACCCCCTTGTTGGTCTGCTCGCGTCCGGTTGCACGCAATTGTACTTGTACCCTGCCGACAACTGTAGTGTCTTCGCCTTGAGTGAACACCACCGAGCATGCTTACGCATGCGAGGGGGTTTCTAGGGGAAACGTGAGAAAATTTTTGATATTTCGTGTCATAACCACATGACAGATGTGGCTATGACACGTGTGTTGTGTGTTGTGACCACATGGAAAATGTGGGCATGACATTTGGTATCAGAGCCAAGTTTAAACACTGGGCGTATTTGGGCACGTTATTATTCCGCAACTTTGGCTAATTAGTTTCTACCTTGTTTTGTAGGATGCCTCCTCGACGTGTTCGACGAGCGCGATCACGCCACACAGCGTCAGTCGAGGTGCACAGTGATTCCTCAGCCGAGGGACTGGCACCCGTAGTTACAGCAGCACCACCTGCACCACCTGAACCACAAGCACCACTAGTACCACAGGCGACACCAGTATTAGATATAGGTCCACAGATCTTACAGGCACTGCAGGCTATGTTAGACAGGTTACTGCCAGTGATTCCTGAGCCACGTGTAGAGCCTCGTGTTGATCCGCGAGAGGAGCCACGTAGGGAGCCACGTGCCGAGTCATGTATTGAGCCACGTGAGGAGCCCCGCGTTGATCCACTAGAGGTGCCACATGTGGAGCCTTTCGTTGAGATTCCCGACACAACAGTAGAGGAGGTAGGGTCAGCCTCCCGTGCACGAAGCAGGAGTCCTCCGAGACCTTTGAGACGAGATGAGATCCAGAGGGCAGAACAGGTACATCATGGATTGTATGAGGATGGTGTGGAAGGGCCAGTTGTGGGACTTAGAGACAGAGGGGACTCCATCAGAGATCGACTTAGGCTCAACCCACCCACTTTCGCAGGTGCTACAGAGGGAGTTGTGGCCGAGGCTTGGCTGATTAGCTTAGACAGGTGTTTCGCTTTGCGACCATATGGAAGCAACACGAAAGCACGAGTGGCAGTCCATCTTCTTAGGGATGCAGCAGCTACCTGGTGGCGCACAGAGGAGTGCAAGCACCGACTTTCTGTGGATACACTCACATGGGACATCTTCATAGAGCGCTTTAATGCGCGATATTTGTCAGAACATTACAGACAGCGCAGGATCAATGAGTTCCATGATTTACAGCAGAGGGGACTCACTGTTACTCAGTATGAGAGTCGATTCATTGAGCTTTCTCGTTACGCAGAATACCTCCACGACGAGAAAATCTTAATACACAAATTCATCAGAGGGCTGAATCACGGGATAGCAGGACCTGTTCGTATGGCAAATCCCCAGACCATGAGCGAGGCTGTTGAAAAGGCCCTTATATCAGAGGAAATTCAGGGATGAGGGCAGAATTCACGCCCGCAGTACCAGGAACGTAATCCCCAGCAACAGCAAAACTTTCAAAGGCCTCAAAACACAACACAGAAAGGAGGATATAACTCTTCCTCATTACCTCCTAGGCCTCCATAGCAGCAGCAACATCAGCAAAAATCTAAATTCCAACAGAGGGGTCAGGGAGGACAAAACCGTGGATGGCAGCAGCAGGGTCCACGCAGAAATCAGAGACAGTAGGGTTCATCGGCAAGACCCGCGAGGTCCCAGCAGTCTTACAGAGGCTCACAGGTATCCACTGGACGGACTGGGCAACAACAATCGGGCAGAACACAGTCAGGGCAGTTACAGGTTAGAGGACCATGTTATGTGTGTGGTGGGGCAGGGCATCTAGCTAGAGAGTGCCCACAGGGATTTACAGTAGGGGGACAGCCCCGATCAGGAGGATCTGAGCAGACCGTAGGTGACGTGGGCAGATCCCACCACATGTTTGCAGTGGTTGATAATCACCAGGCCGACTTCCAGTCTTCTATCATCGAGGCAGTAGGTACGATTGGAGACTTCCTCATCTCGATCCTTTTCGACTCAGGAGCTACTGACTCCTTTTTGTCTACATCGTTAGTGGAGCGTTGCAAGCTGGTGGCTTCTAGGCAAGACATTAGGTGGGAAGTTGAGTTGGCCTCAGAGGCCAGGATATCAGTAGATACCTTGGTTAAAGACTGTGAGATCACATTGGGATCATTCACCACAACATGTGACCTTAGGATTATGCCGTTAGGATCCTACGGTGTAGTTCTGGGTATGGATTGGCTTGCGGCACATAGAGCCAAGCTTGACTATCGCCAGAGGACGATTAGCTGTTTAGACGATCATGGTTCGCTGGTTGAGATAGTGGGCATTCAAAAGCCCACGGCTGTTCGTATGATATCCGCTCAGCAGCTTAAGCGCTGTATGCAGAAGGGATGTCAGATGTTTGCCATCACGGTCAGTGATAGAGCAGAGGATGAACCTGAGGCTACTTTAGATGATCACCCTGTCCTTAGAGAGTTTGCCGATGTATTTCTGCCGGAATTACCAGGTATGCCTCCACGCAGAGAAGTGGACTTCCACATCGACTTAGTGCTGGGTGCAGAACCGATATCCCGTGCACCCTATAGGATGACTACACATGAACTCACTGAACTTAAACTGCAGTTAGAGGAATTACTTGAGAAGGGGCACATCCGACCTAGCGTTTCGCCATGGGGCGCACCGGTTATCTTCGTGAAGAAGAAGGATGGGTCTCTTCGTTTATGTATGGAATACAGGCAGTTGAACAAGGTGACGGTGAAGAACCGTTATCCTCTGCCTAGGATTGACGACCTTTTTGATCAGATGCAGGGAGCCAGAGTGTTCTCAAAAATTGATCTAAAATCTGGGTATCACCAATTGCGCATCATGGAGGCAGATATTCATAAAACTGCTTTTCGAACTAGATATGGCCATTAAGAATTTACAGTGGTACCCTTCGGGTTGACGAACGCTCCTGCAGTGTTCATGAGTCTCATGAACGGGGTGTTCCGTACTTACCTAGATCGGTTCGTGATCATATTTCTAGATGACATTTTGATTTATTCACGGACTGAGGAGGAGCATGTGGAACACTTGCGTCAAGTTTTGCAGCAATTACGAGAGCAGCAGCTTTATGGCAACCTGGCGAAGTGTGCCTTCTTCAGGACAGAGGTGCAATATTTGGGACACATTTTATCAGGCGATGGCATCTCCGTAGATCCATCTAAAATCAGAGCAATTAAGGAGTGGCCGGCACCCACCAACGTGACAGAGGTCAGAAGCTTTATGGGGTTAGCTGGGTATTATCGTCGGTTTGTCGAGGGCTTCTCTAGGATATCACATCCCATTACTTCCCTTCAGCGAAAAGGGAAGGGTTTCATTTGGACCGAGCAGTGTGAAAAGGCCTTTGGAGTCCTCAAGGAGCGTCTTACCAGTGCTCCTATTTTAGCGGTTCCAGAACCTGCAGAGGAGTTTGTTGTTTGTACAGATGCATCATTAGAGAGTTTGGGAGCCGTGCTTATGCAGGGTGGTAGAGCGATCGCATACAAATCGTGGAAACTAAAGACACATGAGTTAAACTACCCTACTCACGACTTAGAGCTCGCAGCAGTTGTTCATGCTTTAGTCCGCTGGAGACACTTCCTCCTAGGTCGACGCTTTGAACTCCATTCGGATCATCATAGTTTGCAGTATATTTTTACACAGCCAAATTTGAACGCCCGCCAACGGCGTTGGATGGAATTCCTATGCGAATACGACTTCGATGTCCACTACATCAACGGGAAGGAGAACGTGGTCGCTGATGCTTTGAGTCGAAGGCGCCACGAGATCGTGACCCTGACCTTGAAGGTGGACTTGAAAGATCACATCTTACAGCATCTGCCGAAAGACGAGTGGTTTCTTGAGGTACAGCAGGCAATACTAAATCGGAAGGCCCTTGAGGGCAAATTTACAGGATATACCCTTGAGTCTGATGGTATACTTTGACATCGGCAGCGCATCTATGTACCCCATGCGGGTAATCTTCGTACAGTAATCCTATCAGAGGCTCATAGAGCACCCTATGCAGCACACCTAGGAGTGAAGAAGATGCATGCTGACTTATGACAGCTTTATCATTGGGTTGGGATGAGGCGTGACATTGCCGATTTTGTTGCTCGTTGCCTGGAATGTCAAAGGGTCAAGGCTGAACATCAGCATCCAGCGGGACTGTTGTACCCTCACGAGATACCTGAATGGAAATGGGACACCATTTCTATGGATTTTATCGTTGGTCTACCTATGTCATCACGTCGCCATGATGCTAGTATGGTGACAGTTGACAAGCTGACCAAAGTGGCGCATTTTTCACCAATATGCACAACATACAATGCACCATCAGTGGCAAAGGTGTTTCTTGATTAGATTGTTAGATTTCATGGGGTACCTCGCCGCATTATATCTGACAGAGACTCCGTATTTACTTCATCATTCTGGAGAGCCTTACATCAAGCGTTGGGCACACAGCTCAACTTCAGTTCAGCCTATCATCCGGAAACCGACGGACAAACAGAGAGAGTTAACCAGGTGTTAGAAGACATGCTTCGCATGTATGTGATGGACCATCAGTCTAGATGGGAGGAGTACCTATATCTAGTTTAGTTCGCCTACAATAATGGGCATCATAGCTCGTTGGGTATGCCTCCTTTCTAGGCATTATATGGCAGACCATGCAGAACACCTTTGAGTTGGGATCGGATAGAGGACAGAATGGTCATCGGTCCAGAAATAGTTCAGAATATGGAACAGCAGGTCAAACAGATTAGACAGAGACTTCAGGAAGCACAAGACAGGCAGAAGAAGTATGCCGACGCTAAGAGGACAGACCGCAGTTTCTCTGTGGGGGAAAGGGTATTTTTGAGAGTGCGACCACACAAGAGTCCAATCCATTACGGGAAGGGCTCTAAGCTCGCACCTCGATTTGTAGGACTTTTCGAAATCTTGGAGCGGATAGGACCAGTAGCCTATCATCTAGCCTTGCCACCTAGCCTGTCACGTATTCACGATGTATTTCATGTATCAGTTTTACGTCAATATACTTCTGACTTATCTCACGTGTTGGATTGGAGTGCTCTTCAAGTAGAGGCAGACGGACAGCTGGTACTGGAGCCAATTCGCATATTGGCTCGTCGGACGCTGGCCCTTCGAGGTCGAGAGCTGGACCAGGTTAGAGTCCAGTGGGACCTATACGACGAAGTCACTGCAACATGGGAAGATGCAGAGAGACTGAAGACCCTTTATCCTCACCTTTTTGACGACTTCCAGGAGGAAGTACCATCTTAGGGGGAGAGGATGTGAGGACCGCCCTTTTTACTTCTGTTCTTATGACTATTTACATTACTGTTATTGATACTTTTTATATTTGTGGGATAGCAGTTCCTGGATTTGTCAAAACTATTAAACTTTATTATGATTTCAGAAAAACTAATTGGGGGATGTTTGGATAAGTTTACATTTCAGAAAAGTTAATTAGGTGATGATGGAAAATTGTAATATGATTTCATTTATGTTAATTAGAACTATGTCATGATAATGCATGTTTTTAAGTTGCTTCGGCTATGATGATTATATGTGGATACTGATCTTGTAATTTAGTGTGCAGGATTTACTAATCGAACCACAGATTTCGGAGATCATTCCGCACCTTGTTATTGTTATTCCCTATTAAGCCGATCTAGTTCCACGAGGAACCAAGATCTTCCTATGTTTGATGTGATGTTGTAATGTGGTCTTTCGTATGGTCGAGTGGGTTTGGTTACCCTCTTGTAACAATATTTTATGATTTATTGAATTTGAATTTCTTTATTTTATTTAAATCTTTGAGGCCTTTTCATGTGCTTTACCTTGACCATGGGTGTCCTGAATGGGTTAAAGTTGACCCTGGGTTATACCCCATGGGTCCAGGGGCCCATTTGGCATGGGTAACCCTTGAGTAACCTCCATCTAGTCATCTTAACTTCCCCCTGAAGTTAAGTGGCGAAAATTGGAGGTATGGAGGGGACATGATGGGTTGTACCAACACCCAACCCATCCCCCTTCAATCCCCAAGGTAAGAGATGACTACAAACCCATCCATTATTGAAGGATTGACTTGAAGTCACCCTCTCCATTAGTGAGATTCCCCCATGTGTTGTGGGGCCATCCATGTGAAGGAGGGAAGAAGAGGCATGGGTCACCTGTCTTTTCCTCCTTTAACTCCTTTTATTTCTCCCATGCGTAAGAGAAATGACATGAGGAGAGGGATAAGGAGTACTCTAGGGATGGGTGTGTGACATAAGCCATCAGGACAGAATAGTGGTTTTGGGGGAGGGTGAGGAGGTGACAAGTGTCACCTCCCCATTCCTCTAAACTGAAAAGAATTTGGGTTATTTGTTTCCAATTTTGGGATGAGAGGGAGTTAGTGGAATTTTGGGAGAGTTTTTTTATTATTGCCAAAAATAGGAAAGTTAGCTTGGAGGAGAGGAAAGGGAGAGGGAGTTGGTGGCTAAGGTTGGAAGAGAACTCAGTGGAGCTCTGCAACAGTTTCATTCCAGGAGGGCTTTGTAAGGTTGGTTTGATTTTTACCTTTCTTTCGTATATCTGAATGTGTATGTAAAGTGTGTGAAAGATGCTTATTTGTTTGTGTTTAGATTTGTTTACTGTGGGGTTTGTTGTCAGGTTGTTTGACAGAGCTTCTCCCACTTGGGAGAAATGCTCATCAAGTTTGGGGTAGGGGAGGAGTGATCCTCCTCGGGTGCATACCTGGTTTCTTCTTTTGGGATGTTGAAAGCCTTGAGGGCATGTATTTGTGTCTGTATCTTTGTCTTGAGAGTCAAATACAGACTTCATTAAAAATTTGTGATCAAACTTGGTTTGAGGCCAAGAGAAATTGTGTTGGTTAAATTATCTGTAAGGGTGACACTCTGGAGTCGAGTGTGTCCACTCTCCTGCCCCTTATGAAACTCACTGTAGTTGAGTTTCCGTGTTGTGTAATTTACCCACGGGTGTTTGTGTGCTTTGGGTTTGTTGTTGTCCCTGTTGTGAAGTGGAGTGCTTGAGTTACCCAGGTGTGAGTATGGTCTCCCTAGCTCGAGGGTGACCCTCTTGCGGGTCTACGGAAGGGAGGAGAGCTAGATGAGTGGTGTTTTCTTCTTTGTTTGTCTTTGATACGCAGGTTTCCTCTTGGAGCTTCTGGTTGGATTTGGAGAAGTTATATTTATGAAGAAACAGATTCTTCTTCTTTGTCTTGAGAATTAGTTCATGATCTTTTGTAAAGAGTGTAAAAGAGAGCACCTCTCTTATTTTTTTTTGTAAATTATTGTCACCCTGGGAGTGAAGGAAATAACCTCCCTGATCTTGTTATTGGGTGTGACTGTTACTTAGTTGTTATATAACTTCTTTGTATGTTGGTTGGGAGAAGGAAATCCTTATCTTTCATCTTGTTAAGGGTAGTGAAAGAGTTAATTCTTCCTGTATTGTGTATGATGTAATTGTTTACCTTGAATTTCATATGAAAAGTTTGAAATTAAATAGAAAGTCTTATTGTATTAAATGTGTTAGTGAAAGGAAGAGATCATTACTTATTTGCAATTAAATCTGAGCTTGTTTATGTAATTATAAGAATAGAACTGCTTAACTAGTTGAAAGGTCAGTTTTATAGTTCATTGTTATAATGGAAAAGACAGTTTTAAATGATTAAGATTCTTCTTCATAAATGATGGTCTTAGCTATTTTTGTAAAGTTTAAAGGAAGTCTAGTATGTATCTACTTCTGTTTAAAGATTAGGATGGAAGAAATTGTAATTATGAAATATTGTAATTTTAAAAAAAAAGTGCATCTACTTGGTAAAATTATTCATTCATTTTATCTTATTGAGAAGTTTTGTTCTCTGTTAGAACAAAAAGGAGAGATAAAAGTATATATATATATATATATATATATATATATATATATATATATACTTTATTAAGTTCTTAATTATTCATTTTATAAGAATTTGAGAAACTGAATAAAACACTGTATTTGTGAAATTTGAGTTATATATACATATATATATATATGAATTGTTATATATTTAACCTTTTTATTTGTTAAACAAAAATTTGAGACACTGTAAATATTATTGAGTAATATCATGCAAATGTTATATATATATATATATCAATAAATATAAATGAGATGGGAATTAAAACTCATGGAAATCGAAATAAGGATATGTAGCTTTCGCTGTGTAAGTTCACAGCCATCGTTTGGTGTTACAGTGGGTTGCTTATCATAAGGTGTGGGGGGGGCGGAGCCCCACCCACACCCCACTATATGGGATGTGGGTGGGGCTTCGCCCTCCCCACATCCCCCCTTCTTTAAACTGCGGACCCACCCACGACACAGCACTTTCCGCCACCATTAAGCTCGCGGCCACCGCATCCGCGGTACTCCCCACTCCCACGTCTGTGCCTCCACCGCCACTGCGACCAATCTCCATCTCCGCCCCTCTGCCATGGCCGCCGCCGCCACTCCCCTTGTCCCCTGCCCTACACAAAAAAAAAAAAAAAAATCACAGTTAGGTTTTTTAATGTTGAACAAAACAACCAAAGAAAATGATATTATAATTTCATGGTAAGGGTTTTATAAAGAGGGGAGCCTCTTATCTAGATTAACAATGATATATATAAAGAAAATGATATTATAATTTCATGGTAAGGGTTTTATAAAGAGGGGAGCCTCTTATCTAGATTAACAATGATATATATATATATATATAATCATATTATATTCAAAAGAAAAGAAGACATATGATTGTTAGATCATTAGAAATATAGAAGAATAACAATTGAGATAATAAAAAAAATAGTAATAATATTTAAATAATTGAATAAAATAATCTAACTATTGTAATAATAGTATTAGTACGAATTAATAGTAATAATAACAACAGTAATTATAACGATAAGAGAAATATAGTTGTATGTATATGTGTATATAGGTATATATATATAATCTTTTATATATATATATACATATGTATTGAAATATACATATGTTATTTAAATGATAATTTTATTGGAGAGGCCATTTGTTTTCCCTTTATAATCTAAGAGAAAATAAAATTATAATTAAAAGAGAGCGTAAAGGAATATACTGTAATACTCCGGGAAGAGTTTCTCGGAAGTTTCAACTATCAACGTGAGTCAAATACCGGGAAAATGAAGAGGAAAATTACACGTCACCTTGCTTAAAAGATCACTAGAAATAAACTTAAGGAGCCATCACAGACATTCCATGTGAGGCCATTTTAATCTCAACTGTAGTAAACGTCCATATAAGTAAACCTGTAAGAGAGTCAGAAGAAGAAAAACTAACATTGGAAAACACAGAGGAGAAAATGCGCGGCAATTCCCACATGGGATAAGAGAACTAAGTTGATGGACCCTCCTGCCAAAATTTGCTTAGGAACAAGTTTAATTAATACATACGGAGAGGAGAAACCTAGATCGGAGAAAACTAGGAGACCGAGTCCAGCGAAGTAGTAAACCAGTCTATATGACCTGGACCATTCGGGAGTTAGGATTAATGTCAAGAATAGATACAGTGATAACCCTGATTGATGTAAAATATGAAGAAAGGTCCGGATAAACATAAAGAAAGCATAGAAACCGAAAGAGAGAGACCAAAATATAAACAAACTAAATTATCAGAGAAATAGTTAAGGTGAGTGCGATAAAAATACAATCAAAATTAAGACCCAGAGAAAAGGGAAGAGAGAGCAAACGAACCGCCTTGTTGAGAATGCTAAGTCGAAGGAGGAGTATATTTCAGGAAGCAAGAGAGGAGACAGACAACCGTGCCTGCTGAAAAATGATTCAATAGGGAGATCACGAGTCAGTTTAGTCAGAACAAGGCGTCGTGGGAAGTTGTTAATCTATCAGTGAACCACGTGCGTAAAATAGTGTTGAGTAATTCCCACTTACGCCGTAAGGCGTTATGCTGTCGGAATTTGCCGAGATTTAGATTTAGGAACCTTGATAATATCACCCTTGTAATGACGTTAACGGCGTCGTAGAGACCCCCTTGTTGGTCTACTCGCGTCCGGTTGCACGCAATTGTACTTGTACCCTGCCGACAACTGTAGTGTCTTCGCCTTGAGTGAACACCACCGAGCATGCTTACGCATGCGAGGGGGTTTCTAGGGGAAACGTGAAAATTTTTGATATTTCGTGTCATAACCACATGACAGATGTGGCTATGACACGTGTGTTGTGTGTTGTGACCACATGGAAAATGTGGGCATGACAGAATACAGGAGGTTGCGTGAGCTCCTCCTCTTCACTTCTGGTTCTGCTGCACCAAGGGGGGTGTCCCTATTTAATAAAAGTATAACCTTGACTAGCTCAATGATAGAAGGATTTAACTTGACAGCAACATGCAGAATACTCTCATGTATGGACCAAGATTTGTGTAACAAATCACAAGGTTGGCAACATTCTTGAACATAATGTCTGGTTAGGTATGAGAGCATGCAAGGGTTTCCTACTCCTAATCCTACAACTAACAGGTGGAAGGATGAAATAGTTTGAAATGATGTTTGGAGTTATGGGACTTTCCTAGACCCATTGAACAGACAGATTCCCAAACCAATGCCTTATCTGGGTAGCAGAGTCATATCTAAGAATGTAAATGTCTCCCTATGACAACACAAATTCATATCCAGAGGACCTGAGAAGAATGCTACTGCCTAACAGCAACATGTCCAAGAAAGAGTATTACTTATGATCATACTTAACAGATCCTATGATGCAATCTATTTTCCTTTGTATCTGATCAAAAGCCTATTTAACCACTCCTTGAGCAGACGCAATAAATCAGACACACAGTATGCATATACTGAAAAACTTGGAAGCCCTTGACAACCTTGTTTGAAAGGAAAACAAATGACATACAGAGACAATCAGAAACAATACACACACAGGTGTTTTTCATTTAAAATCAATCTGCATAGAAAGTCATTATAGAGAAAATCATCATTTACAAGCCAAAATAGACTAGTACACCAGACTAAGGACCGAGTCTGTAGCAAAAAATGCCTTTCAAAATGTGAACACCTTATGTTCAGAGCCAGAGCTGAAAGCCCAAAAAACATCCAACCTCTACAAAGTAACACAGCCAGACCATTTATATAGAACTGTGTACATTTTGTAATTAATTACATGGCCAGAAGTCAAAAATCTGCCAGATACATCCATCAGAAAGAATGGCGCTCAGAAGTCATCAATGCAGCAGACAAGGGAGGCCTCGAGCCTTGCGCCGCCATCCGGAAGTCTTCATGCCAAAAATCGGGCAGCCTGATCGCCTGTCCCATCGCCCATACCTCTGCACTATCGCCATTGATGGCCCAACAACCCGCAACCACCGAGAAAACTGTCGCTGCGTTTAAAATGGAGCTTCCCGCCAAAAGACATTTCCTGAAGGTTCAAATTATGCAGGAACATTAATCCCACATGCTTGGTGCGGAGACCCCTTCAGCACTTTAAAAACATGGCCATATGCATAATAGGTGTCGAGCGCTTTTGCCACGCTCGACACACGCCTCTCTCTCCAAAAGCCCATCGCCAAGACCACTACCATCGGCCAACCCAAAAACCTCCTTGCCAATAGGCAAAAGTCACGCCGAAGACCACCTCCATCGGTGTGACTTACATCATCGGAGCAACCAAAATCTTGCCAGCCGATAGACCAACTCTCACCAATAATACTTCATCGGTGAGACCAACGCGAAATCTACCTGATAGCCACTCTATCCTCCCGTCGGCCAGAGAATACTCCATCGGCGGACCCTTCAATATCTATCCCGATACACAATCTCACTCCGATGGCATACCACATCCTAGGTCTTCGGCGAGACCATCATCCCTCGGAGCAACAAGAAAATCCTTGGCCGATAGCACAAGTCCTGCCGACGACCACCTTGAACATCCCTCATCAGCCAGACACCTTACATCAGCGGCCCAAAAAATTGCTTTGCTGATGACCAAACACATGCTGATGGACACCCATCGGCCAGACCAAAACAATCGGAGCACTCAAGAAATCTTTCGCCGATGAAGCCGATCACTCCGATAAGACCAAAAACGTAAAACTTTGAACCATTAAACCTTGAACCGGTTCAACCTGATGGTTCAAAAGAGAGGTTCAACCAAGAAGTTCGACGCCAAGGTTCAAACATCAAAAATACTCCCATCGGCAAAACACTTGACCAGCGGCCAAGAAACTCGAAGCATCGAACTATTGAACCTTGAACCGTTGAGCAAAGGGTTCAAGTTCAAATCGGAAGTTCGAAGACACAAACACAAATGCATGCCGATGGAGAAAACATGATGGCCCCTTCCTCAAGAATTGAGATGCAGATGCTGAAAAACACTGAAGGGGTGCCAAAACTTAGAACTTTTTTGGATATTTTGGGATGGTGCCTGCATGAAAATTGCTCGGAAATTGATAGTCAATTCAGGCACCAACACATTGTAGTCTAAGAGGACACATCTCTTTAAGGAATTTTGTCAAACAATTCATGTGTCTTGTTTATGCTTCCACATTTTGCATACATGTCTAATAGGGCAATTGCAACTATAACATTTGTCAAAATTCCCCTTTGTTTATCCTTTGATGGATGTCCATACTGGATGTTTTGAAGCTCCCATTCTAGCACAAGTAGGTAGGGTGTTGGGAACAGTTGTGAAATTGTTCTGTGATTCTAGCACAAGCAGGGAGGATGCTAGAAACAATTGTGGAATTTGGTTTTACACAAGTAGGTATGTTCATACTGGAAATAGTTGTGGAATTTAGTTTTACACTTGCCAATTGCATTTTCTTGAATATATGTAAAGTCTTTTTTTTAAAATCAATTTAATGTTCAATTTACCTATCACTATATATCTTAATTCAATTTATATTTTTAACATGATCATAATGAACTATCAAGTTCTTATCATAATGATATGCTCAATATCAAATATCGTAGCATTTTCTCTTTCCTTGTTTTTAAAAGTTATTTAAAAATTTGCTTATTACAAGTTTTAGTGATTGTGTAAGTATTATAGCTCTATTAATGGTTGGCATTCAGTAGCTCTTGATGCAATTTTCTATGTTGTTTGTACAAAGGATGCAAAACAAATGACAATGAAGAAAACATTAAAAACTAAGATTAGTCTTATATTAAATAGTAGAAAAAATAGAATATAGAATGAGTTTTCAAACCGTACAAGAATGAAGGAGAAGAGAGAAGAATTGCGGGCTCAAATATTTCAACATGGTATAGGGCTAATGCATTAAAGATGAGCATAGGCTTAAAGCTTTCAATATCCAATGCTTAGTGCAATTAAGCAAGAAAATCCACCTAGTTTGCCTACAAATATTATAGAATGCCAGGGGTGGTTTAACAAATATTTTCTTGTGTCACTTCTTTGCCCAAACCCCTTAGTTCTATCCATGCATCCTTATTATTTTCATTAATAAAGAGATTGCATGGAGCTCTAGCTTGGGGTGCCTGACGTCTTGCAATGTTTTCAATATTTAAATTTTTTGTCAACAAATTTGAGAATACAATTTTTTTCGATCCTCCAATTGGATGATTTGATATCTACCTCTATCAAATCATCGTGACTGTGGGAAATAATGAAGCATAAGAAAGTGTCAATTGAGTGACAAGGCCAACGCTTATAACACCCCTCCCATGATTCAAATAGGTGGCTTGCTACAAAGTTAACATATTTCTATTTGAAGATGTATATAATTATTTGGGATGATGATGCTTGAGAAAAAAAAACCCTTGGTCTTTCGTATCCATACAAGGGTATGTAGGGTTGCAGTTGCGACATATGATTGTTGGTAGATATAGTTGCCATTACCATATCTTCATTCAACCTCTTCCTCTACTCTTGCAACCTCAATTTCTCAAGTTGTGCCATGTTGAGCCCTCTCTACAGTTGCTTCTTCTTTACTCTGCCACTCATCTTGGCCTTCTTGAATGCCTTGCTTATTAGCTCTTTGTTATCACCACACTCCAACTTCAAACCTCCCAAAGCACCATAAAATTTTCTTTATCTCAACCCACAAGAAACACCCCCACCACCATCCTTTTTCTCGCAAACGACATTCGTTTATGCATGAAGCTTGTATTTGGCTCAGTACTTTTCAAACAATGAAGGCCATTGTTTTCCCATATGATTGCACACATTCAAAATGAGAGGAGAAAAGGCTCTACTCAACTTATCCCTCATCATCGTCTCCTACACTAAGATGCTCTAGGTATAATCCCAGTCAAGTTTTTTTAATTCATTTTTAATAAATTTGGTAATATGGATATAAACTATCAAGAGAACTATGTGTTTGAGAAATTAGAAAATTTGGTCCCTATTTCTCCACTCCCGCTCTTTCCCTTCACAACATCACCCATGGTGAAGTAGTCACCAATCTTCTTATTTATTTTCTCCATTCAATTCATTTTTTAAGCTCATATTCCCCTTTCTAACATTACCTCATTTTAATGAATTTCCACTCATGGAAAAATATTCCTTGCAAATGTAAAGGCGCTATGTATAATTTTTGGTGAAGTACAAATAGTTTATGGTATGTTAAAAGAGCATTAGAGTTTATTTCTACTCTCATCTTTGTCTTTGCACGAGAAGGCTCTTGCATGGATTTTAGTAATGTGGTTAGCCAATTTTCTTTGATGTGTACTGCTTTCTAATTATGGTTTCACGTGTGGGTTTGTGCATGTGCAGCCAAACTTACAGACAATGTGTTGACTATGTCAGTTGGGCTCATGGGCATGTCACTTGTGAGGAGAGAAGTGAAGCTACAGAGATTCGTACCCTAAACCTCTTATAATCAAAGCTATGAGTGATACTAATTACATTGACTCACAACATCAACAATAATAACCCATACTCACGTGAATAGATTGATGAAAAAATTAAGTCATCCTATTCATCTTCAATTGATGAAGAAAGCAAGGAAGATAATTAATTAAACTCTATTTCTTGCTCGTCCTCCGCCATGGCCTCAAAGGCATCAGAACACACTTGGGCAAACTCTTTGTATTTTATGTGCTCATTGCAGAGGAGATGGTCCATGGTCTCTGGCATGCCTTGCCAATGCTTCAAACAATGCACCTCCCTCCACACATTGCTCAACTTCCTTGCACACACACTCTCTCTCTCTCTCTCTCTCTCTCTCTCTCTCTCTCTCTCTCTCTGTGTTTATATCCTTGTGCTAGGAGTGGGTATAATCATTACATTTCCTGCTCTTTAACTTGTATTCCTTCTCATCTTTAATATTCTTTGAGAACATTAAATTAGATTGTTTTAATGTGTGTTTTGAACTTATTTCTTCTTGTAATTCCCTTGTCCTATTATGGAGAACTTGTGTCTCTTGTCATGGAATGCAAATTGTAATGAAGAGTCAATTTATGTCCTCAAATTTGATGAAATGCTATGTGGCACTTGATAAACCCTTGCATTCAGAATTATAAGTTGAACTCTATAGAGCAACTCGGCTAGGGAAACAACCACCCCTACAAGTGGACCCCTCCACCCTCCCCTCCCCCCCCCCCAAAAAAAAAAAGCCAAACCCCTAGCCATAAAAACATAAGAACGATTATTGATTATTTAATTGTTGAATAATATTTGACATTTATGCTCCACTGAGCACCCTTGTCTAGTAGTTTTTCAAATATAATTATTTAATTTTGAGACTTTATCTTAGATTAACAAGTCAATAAGTTTTTTAAGACTAATTAACAATTACTTTTAATGTTGTATTTTTTTTGTTTTGATGAATATCCCATTTAACTTATATTAAAGGAATAAATAGTACATATTCACCAAAAAAAAAAGTAGGGTGGTAAAAAGTCACACCCATGCAGTCACAACCTCAAAAGGCGAATAAAACATAAATCATAGCCTCAAAGAGCAATCAAAACATAGAGTCTAACATGAAAAGACATAAAAAACACTAAGCAAAAACAACACCACCAACAGAGGGAGGATGATCTTTATCATCAAATTTCCCCCAAAAGTCCCCAAGGATGGCATCCTCAATAGGCTCCCAACTGTCAAGAGTAGCAGTAGTATCTTCATTCTCCTCAGGCGGTTGAGTGTGAACTGGGGAAATGGCAAGTTGTAGCCAAGGAAACTTGCTAGTGTCTAGCTAGCCAACATCGTGCCAAGGAGATGGTTGTTTGGGAGGCAATGACCATCCTCCACGAGCGGTAGAATCCCTGGAGGGCTGAGGGCTACAAGAATGAGAGCTACGATCACCATGGTTGCCACCACGGTCCCGCTGGTCAAGTCGAGAGGACTGACTATGACCATGCCTACACTCCCGAGAGGAAGAAGAGTCAAGCAAAACCTGGGCAACAGTGCACGGAGCGTTGCCCCAATGGTCCAACAGCGCCTAGAGATGGACGACTTCAAGTGCAATTTTACTAGCTTGCACCTGAATATGCATTAGAACAAATGAGAGCTTCAATGTACAAAGAAAAGTGCTTATCCGCAGAACAATGATTGAAAATAGTAGTATTTTTTACAAATTACTTACGAATGAAACTTATGACCTCTTATAAAATGTTAGGTTTCTCTACTGACCCAATCCTACTTTCAAATTTATAGGGCATTACACCTCCTTATGATACAAGTACTAATATATACCTTATACTTATAATCTCATTTTACCCTTCCCCAAGACTCAGACTTTAATCTCACTTCGCTTCCCCAAACGAAGACTCCTTATGACAATGTTACCACAGTTCTTATATATACCATGGAAAAGGTAAAGCTCTATCTTGGCCTTCATTTTTAGCCTAACCCTGAATGACAACAAGTTTCCGAATGCAAGCGAGGTGTTTGGCACAGTGGCCAAGGATTACGCCAAGTCCAGGCCCCGCTATCCACCCCACCTTTTCTCTTTCCTTTCTTCCCTCACTGCACACCATGATCTCGCTTGGGATGTGGGCACAGGCACTGGCCAAGCCGGCATTGAGGCAAGTTGTTAAGCATATCTTTGTCACACATATTCCCTTTATCTGTCTTATCATAACCTATTCTCTAATGTGTGTAAATGGTAAAGCAGGTATCGAAGTACTACCAGAAAGTGGTGGCCACAGACACAAGTGAGCAGCAGCTCCAACACGCAGAGCAGCACCCCAACATAACCTACGCCGTGACGGCGCCGTCAATGACCGACCAACAACTCCACTCCATCGTCGGCCCCGACTCCTCCGTCGACCTCGTCACCGTCGCCACGGCCGTCCACTGGTTCGACTTGGATCAATTTTACCCGCAGGTAAAGCGCGTCTTGAAGAAGCCCGGCGGCGTCATTGCCGTGTGGTCGTACTTGGGCTCCACCGTAGATCCACCAGTGGACGCCGTTTATGAGCGATATTTTCGCAGGGTTAATCCGTTTTCCCCCCCGGCTGTGAAATGGGTGGTCGACAATTATGAGACTTTGCCGTTTCCTTTCACACAAGTGCAGCCAATAAAAATGGAGATTGAAGAGCAGAGGACGCTTGATCAGTATTTGGGATATTTCAGAACGAGTGTTTCTTTGGTGGGCAGGGAAGAAATCTTAGACTAGGAGATTGGCGCAGAGTTTGAGGCGGCGTGGGGAGCTCCGCGCCATGTGACCAAGGCTGTAAAGTTTCCGCTCTGCTTTAAGATTGATAAGGTTTGAAACAAAGCAAAGATTCTGTTAGTAGACGGTGGATGATCTACAGCTAACCTGTGTGCTTTACTGGCGACGTTAATTTGTTTTTTAGTGTCTTATCATATGTTAATCATATGGTTTAGTGATATCCCTTTGGGTACTGTCAGGCTTTAAATATGACAGCGATAGTCACATGGCTGTGTAAAGTATTTTCTGAAATCATAATAAAGGTTGTACAAGTTTCTTTTTAATTGACACATTTGTAAGTCATTCAATTTTTCTAATTAGCAGATAGGTTTTTATATGTCAGCGTTATAGGGGAAAGGACCTAATAGGTGGGATAGTTCCAATCGCTGAGACAGTAAATGTGCATTTAAGGCCCAATATTTTTTAAGTTAAGGCTCAATACTTTTAAAGTTTAGTACTAGTAGTTGTGAGTTTAAGATTGTTAATGTTATTATAAGTACTAATAATTGAATGAAATGTGCCCTTTAGATTTAAAAAGCAACCAATCATGTGATGCCAAGTCAGCGCACCATCAAAGGGGGTCTTAATTCACACCTATTGGTTCACACCTTTTTTTTGGGCACTATTTGACACCTCAACAAAACGCATGCTGATGTGGCATCATATTTGATGGTGTGGCCCTGAAACCTTAGTTATAAGCAGGGGCATTGCCAAGTAAGCTACTGTAAATTTTTTGAAGTGATTCGAAATTGCCACGTATGATTTTGAGAGGCGTGAAGTTAGGGTGCACAACTACTGGGTCCTCTGCCCTAGTGCTCAGAATTGTGTCACACTGGAAATTTTTTTAAACTTGTCGGTTATTTCTATCGACGTATTCCTTGAACCTCTTATGGGTGCAAGTGCTAGTAAATTAAAGATCACATGACAAAGAATTGTGTGAGTTTCTTTTTAATTTTAGCATATTGTAATATTGGGTATACGATCTAGTAAACTATGTGTAAGCCATTCAAATTCAGTAATAAACTAAAAACAATGTGACAATAAAACCCATCCAATAATATAGCAATAAAGGCTTCTCATGGATGATAGGGATGAGGACTAGGGAATTCAACAAGTATTGTTTCATGTCCTCATATGCCTTTTGTCAATCTTACTTCTATTCAAATTTAATATCTTTCTTTAGTAGCTTTGTAAATGATAATGTCTTGCCTACTGATTGGGCAATAAAGGGTCTAATAGTTTGGACTTCCCTTGAAGACTACAAAGTTACAACAAGTTATTTGAGGGAGGTATGTTAACAATAGCATCACGCTTCTTAGCATCTACCTCAACCTCTCTAAGATACAATGAATCCTACTAAGTGAACACTATTAACTTTGAATATGTATTTTTTAGGATTTAACCTTACTATGTATTGTCACAAACATTCGAATATTGTCCTCAAATCTTGTAAGTGATCTATTTGCCATTTTGACTTTGCTAAGATCTTATCCACATGATCCTCTAATACTTATTCATAAGATTAGTGTCATAGCCCTTTAATATGTAGCTCCAACTTTTTTCAACCTAGAATGCATGACAAGACAACAAAGTATTCCCGAGTGATCCCACAATATTGTGTCCCACTTTTTGGCCAAAATGGAACATTGAAATCAACATTTTTAACTAAATTTTCACTCTCTAACACTTATAACAATTAAACTATTAAGAATTTGAAGATGATATGAACTAATAATTTTTGATATTTTTGTGTAGATTCTAAATATATTTTTTAAAAAAATTAAGAAATAATTTGTGAGTTTTTTATGTAACTTTTAAAAACTTTTTTTTTATAGTTAACAACATTTTTTAAAAGTGATGTTTATACCATACATCATAACTTTTTTTTATAGAAAGGATCAAATTATAAAATTTTAAACATAGATTTATAACACCAATATCTAATGCACAGATATTTTTCATAATTTTTGGTTACATATTTTTTTTGTTAATTTTTGAAGTGAGATTATTAATAATTCAGACATAGGTTTATACCATACAACATAACATTTTCTGTATGTATTCAAATTAAATTATTATTTTTTTTGGTTGAAAGAAGGTCATCAATACCTAGTGTGTAGATATTTTTCATAATTTTTTTCTCTATTTTGTTTTTGCGTGTGGAATAAAGGCCTTGATGTTCAGTGAAAACCCTATGTTCACTAGAAAATAAAAAATAAATATAATAATGAAATGAAATATATTCAAAATCATATTTATTGGAAAGCTTATAACCTTATACTAAGGGCTACATATTTATAAAATAGAATTTCTAAATGACTTCATTTGATCCCCCAAAAGGTGAAGTAAGATTGGTTTTTTGTCAGCATTTTGATAGGTGCAAAGGAGCCTCCATCAAAGTTTTGATTTAAGACTAGGGGGTTCTTTCTAAGGGGGTTTGATCTACCCCCTTAATTAAACCCCTTGAGATGGAACCCCTAAAGGCTTAAATCATTAATTTTTATAGAAAATATGTGATTTCAGACAAAAATTAGGGTGTCCCAAGTTTGGGACTCAGTATTGTGGGATCACCCTCCCCAAGGTGAAGTAAAGGTGCTCTTATGTTGATCCTGGGGATTAATCATGATTTTATTATAGTCTAAAAAATCCATGGACATAAATGATAACAACTCGTGTCCAATAGTGGAGTCTACAATCATATCAATATGAGGAAGAGGAAAGCCATGCTTTGTAAAGATCTCTAAAGTCAATCCCAATGTATCATCAAGTTTTGCAATAGGTACCATAATAGATATTTAAGATGAGTAATCGACTAATCTAATAAATCTAGCCTTAAACATCTTTTCTAATTCTTCTTTAACCATTAAAGTAACCTTAGGATGTATGGTGAAAGCAAAACATTGGGGGTCAAAAAAGGAGCAAAAATGTAATTGATAATGTGCTTGATCATATTGTATTTGGTTTGTACTCAATAATTAAAATTGTATTTGGACTGAAGGTTAGTGACTATTGGATTGCATAAATAGTGCACTATTGTAGTAATTGTGAGTCATTAATTGTTTATGACTTACTAGTCATTAATCAAAGTGTAAGTTGTGCTACATGTCTTTGCCAAGTTGCTATAGTCCTAAACCAAGCTTCTACAAGATAGTTTCATGTGTTAATGGATTGCTACAAAAAATGTGACAGGAACTATGTATTATGCTAAGGACTTGTGTGTTATACTATAGGGACTGTGTATTATTGTTACATGAACTATGTGTTTTAAAATGTAATGCCCGATGATAGGCTGCAACATGACCTACTGTAGATAGTCACAATGAGTTATATGTTGGACTGATTAGATAACACAATTATTATTGTTGAAAGCAATATAATCACTTATATTTGGATGTGCCGTAATCTTATGCAAATATCCAACAATTGTTTTCCCTTTTCCTAACCAATTGCCTTTCTATTAATGGGATTCTCTTTTATCTTATTGCAAATGTTGGGTCGATTTCCTTCATGCAACTATTATAGCTTCCTGCAATATAGTTGATGTGTAGAGGTTTTCAATAATTTGTGGTAGATTTTTACACCTAGTAGCTAACTATATGATTGTGCTATTATTAGATGGTACATTTCTTTCCCTATCATGACTTCTTACATTCCTTTCTTTGTGGTGATTGATTTATTGCTCATTTGGGATGTTTTCCTATTTGCTAGGACAATGCATGTTTTCTTCTAGTTGATAGTCGATTTATGACATTTTCCTTCTTGTTGGGCCTACAAGCTGAACAACCTAGTAAGGGTTTGAACCTTGGTGGATTTATCAACATGCCATGTTTCTAACCATCACGCACACACACACATACCAATGGTAATTGAGATGGCTTGCCATGGAGATTCCCTTTGGTATCCATGTTTCAATTGTAAACATTTAATTTATTGATATATTGAAAGGGTAGGGCCCTTCTCCCCTCTAGCTTATGAATATGTGTGTGTGTGTGTGTGTTATAACATACATGTGTATATGTATATGTACACACACATACACGTATGTTATAACATACATGTATATGTGTATATACATACATACAGAGATATATGTGTGTGTAAACTAATCTTTCATTTATATATAAAATCTTAAAACTATTGGAGAGTTATTTAATAGTCAATAAAACCATAAGAAATCAATTCTTACCAAATAATTCCATAAAAAATAAGATTGAATTCATAAAAATGACAAGAGATCAATTCTTACCAAATAACTTTATAAAAGATGAGGTTAAATTCAAAATGTAAGTAAATTTGATAAAATGATACAACTAAGACCAAAAAAGGTTGGACTTCATCCAACGCAAAGAGGATGTTTCTTATCTTGTAGAAAACCAAAACCAAAACTAAAATTAAAAATGGAAGTTCAATTTCAATTGATTACATACTTATAATCTCACTTTGGCACCCAATAAAGTCTCATACTTATAATCACACTTTGCTTCGATATGAAGACTTATAGTCTCACTTTGCCCCAAAATGAAGACTCATAATCTCACTTTGTCTTGAAATGAAGACTCGTAATCTCACTCTTCCCCCAAATGAAGACTCATACTTATAATCTGACTCTATTGCCTAATGAAGACTCATACTTATAATCTAACTCTATTGCCTTTATTATATGAAGACTTATAATCTCTCTTTCCCCAAATGAAGACTCATAATCTCACTCTTCCCCCAAATGAAGACTTATACTTATAATCTGACTCTATTGCCTAATGAAGACTCATACTTATAATCTAACTCTATTGCCTAATAAAGACTCACACTTATAATCTAACTCTATTGCCTAATGAAGACTCATACTTATAATCTCATTTTGACGCTCAATAAACACTCATAATCTCACTTTGCCCGCTGATGAAGATTCATATGGATAATCTCACTTTGCTGACCAATGAAGACTCCTTATGACAATTTTATCACAGTTCGTTATATATACCTCATACTTATAATCTCATTTTACCCCTATGAAGGCTCATACTTATAATGTCACTTTGCCGCTCAATGAAGACTCCTTATCACAAATTTATCACAGCTCCTTATATATCATGGAAAAGCTAAAGCTCTATCTTGGTCTTCATTTTTAGCCTAACCATGAATGACAACAAGTTTCCGAATGTAAGAGAGGTGTATGGCACAGTGGCCAAGGATTACGCAGAGCTCAGGCCCCGCTATTCTCCTCAGCTTTTCTCCTTCCTTTCTTCCCTCACTACACACCATCATATCGCCTGGGATGTGGGCACAGGCACCGGCCAAGCCGCCATTGAGGCAACTTCTTTCTCTTTAACACATCTATTCTCTTTATTTGTCTTATCACAGCTTCCTATTCTCTAATGTGTGTAAATTGTAAAGCAGGTATCAAAGTACTACCAGAAAGTGGTGGCCACAGACACAAGTGAGCAGCAGCTACAATACGCAGAGCAGCGCCCCAACATAACCTACGCCGTGACGGCGCCGTCAATGACCGACCAACAACTCCACTCCATCGTCGGCCCCGATTCCTCCGTCGACCTCGTCACCGTCGCCATGGCCGTCCACTGGTTCGACTTGGATAAATTTTACCCGCAGGTAAAGCGCGTCTTGAAGAAGCCCGGCTGCGTCATTGCCGTGTGGTCGTACTTGGGCCCCACCGTAGACCCAGCAGTGGACGCCGTTTATGAGCAATATTTTCGCAGAGTTTATCCGTTTGTCCATCCGAATGCGAAATTGGTGGCCGACAATTATGAGACTTTGCCGTTTCCGTTCACACAAGTGCAGCCAATAAAAATGGAGATTGAAGAGCAGAGGACGTTTGATGAGTATTTGGGATTTTTCAGAACGAGATCTTCTTTGGTGGGCAGGGAAGAAATCTTAAATGAGGAGTTTGCCGCAGAATTTGAGGCCGCGTGGGGAGCTCCTCGGCATGTGACCAAGGCCGTAAAGTTTCCGCTCTGCTTTAAGATTGGTAAGGTGTGAAACAAAGCAAAGATTCTGTTAATAGACGGTGGATGATCCACAGGTAACCTGGAGGCTTCACTTGTAACGTTAATTTTATTTTAATATGTTTATAAATGTCTCAGCTTTTATATGTTAATCATATGGTTTATGGTTTAGTGATATCCCTTTGAGTACTGTCAGGCTTTAAATATGGCAGCGATAGTCACATGACCGTGTAAAGTTCTTTATTTGAATAGAGTTGTGGGAATATGTTCAGTTGAAAGTTTAAATAGCTCTAAAGTAAAGGTATGGCAACATGATTTTTGGATTGACAATGTGTTTGATGACATTGTATCAGGTTTGTATCAGTGATTTGATAGTTGAAATTTTATTTGGAGTGAAGTTTAGTAGCTATTGGATTGCATAAATCGTGTACTATTAGAGTCATTAATCATTTATGACAAGTAGTCATTTTTTGCACTAAGGCAATGAAATGATATCTAATCAATAAGTGAGTCATTAATCATAGACAACTTCAATTGCTGCTAGTTATTTTAAAAGAAAAGTGATGAAGTGAGACTAGATAATTAGTCGATAGGCTTTTATATGTGAGCATTATAGTGCTCGACTTTTATATGTGAGCATTATAGTGTTCGGAATTGTCTCATGCTGTAAAAAAATATCAATAAATTAAGTAAAATTATTAGATATGATTAAAAAATATTGTATAAAATAATGTACATGTAGTCCGAGCTCTATTGGATGCACTCCAAGCGTTGTGGATTGAATCTACACCTTTCATGTTTGGAAATTTGTACAACTTTAGTGAACACCAAATAAACATGACTTAGAGTAGTTCTTGTGTAATATAAACCATAAACACAACTTAAAATGTCATGTAACAAAAGTAATAGTCAGTTAAATTTATTATTGTTTTGTTGGAGAAAAGAATGAGTCAAATTAGATTCCTTGATTATGTGAACACTTGCCTTTTTACAATGATCCTTGTGAATATTATGCATGTCTAACAATATCCTAATATTCAAAGAGGTCACTTAACACCAAAATTAAATTATTAAAAATACATAAAATTGGTACTTATAAGCTATTAATTAAAACAAATAATTTCTATTAAAATTAGCATATAAAAATGAGGATTAATATAAAATGCAAAATAAACCAAAACACCCACAAATCTCTAGATTTTTAATCATTATTCGTTGAGTAATTCAAAGTCGGGAGCATCTTTCAATATAAAAATAAATATAATCAACACATAGCAAAGAAGATTGTGCACACAAATTTTTAGATTTTAATATGTAGGGGAGGTTTCTGTAGAAGTTTAAATAACTTTAGGAGTCTTTTTGAAGTCAATAAATAAAAAAGAAAAGAACATTTTTCACACAAATTTTTAGATTTTAATCGATGGGGAGGTTTTTGTAGAACATTAAATAACTTTAGGATTTTCTTAGAGATCTTGGAGCAATTTAAGTTCATGACATTGAGATAGGAAGCTTGCAAAGGTTGGAACTTGCACATAAAATCAAACTTTTTGTGTGGCATGAATTTTTGTAATTATTTAATGATTGTGCACATTGTTTCTCTCCATGTAGCACTTAATATTAAGTTTACTATATAATGGTTTATAGCACATGGATAACCTTAGCCCTAGAAAAAAGTCTCATGTATACATAATCTTTGGGTGATTTACTTACTAGCTTCAACATCATGTCTTTCTCCAATTCCAAAATTCAAATGAGGTGGAGTTTTTCTCGATTGCGTTTTGCACTATTATACAAAGTGCAAGGTCTGACTAAAGGATGCTCACCTACAATAATTGTCTTGGTTTGCTACTTGCTTGCAACGCTACAAAGACAAGCAATAAGCCTTTGTGAGTAAATATCAAGAAATTTGGTAGAACAGTATTTAAATATCTAAGATAGATTCATAACTTTTTCTAGATCATTCAACCAATTTTGTATTAATTAGAAATAGAACCAAGTTTGTATTCTTACCAGTGGGGCATTTGTCTGGCTAGGGGATGCCACCGCAGTTGCAACAAAAATGTCTCAAATTGATGTAATAAGCACAAAATCCACCACTTGACTTGCAATTTATGCAATTTTCACTTCTGCTCCATTTAAGTTGTAATTTCTCATGAATTAAATTGGGTACATGAATTTCTAAGCTCTGAATTGAAAGTATAACTTGTGATTTACACACACTAACCAAACTTGACCCTAGCTCTGAACTACAGAACCAACTTTGGTTACATGGTGATGGAGAGGCATATTCTTGAAATATATATGTCTATTGTAGATGGAAAGGATGCCTTTGAGCATGTCCTTTCACAACCTACTTGAAGGGGTTGTTGACATCTTTTGTTTTCAATCCCTCACAAACATAATCATGATGATTATCCTAATGATGATTTATGAGAAAGATTGGGTTCAATGTATAAGACAGAGGATAGGATTTGAGAGAGATCAAGGTTGGACACAAATGTTTAGTAGGCAAACTGGTGTAAAATGCTATCGATACTTCTAGTATATAACATAAATAAGTTCAAGACTATGACTCATAAGTAGGTGATGCTTGGCACATTAGTCAATAAAACACCCACAATATTGATTTAAACCGCTCATCGCTTTAGATTTTTGTCAAGAAATCTATGATGCTGATCAATTTCTCATAGAAGAATATTCCATTTAAGGTGGACAAGACCCATCAAACAAATGTGGCTTAAAGGACATGTCAGAGATTAATGCATTTTTCTAAGATTCTATATTGTGTTTAGTTATATAAATTACACTTTGTTGCAAATAAAGATGGTCATACTGGTAGAACAGTGTGTGGAAGAAGACCCCATCTTGTGCCTAGACATGAAGCAAGTTATACTAACTCTCTCTAAGATCTTTCAATCTTTAATGGAATGGGGTTCTTCATTGACAGGTAATAGTCAAGTTGTAGTCATTAATTTTCCACAGTCCATGATGTTGTAGATGATGCTTCTAGATTTGACTATGTTGTTTGTTTTTCCTCAACGTTTCGGGTCACACTTTGTGATCCATCATCAGGAGAAAAGAGAGCAAGACAACAAAAAAAAACAACACAGTCAAATCCAGAAGCATCATCTACAATAGTCAAGTTTTCAATGTGCTTAAACATGCCAGATGATTCAACACTTCTCTGGCATCATTCATATTAGATTACTTTCAGTTATTCACTATAAGCCTATGTGTCTATATTATGTATAAGAAGGGGTTCAAAGATCATCAGGTGTAGTATTCTAAAAATTTGACTACCCTTCCTCACATACTCTTTACAAGGATGAATGAAGCTATGATATATATAGTAGAGGGATCTTGTGACCTCATCAAACCCAATTCAATAGCCAATTAAGCATTGATAGTCAGATCTATAGCATGAAAACCTTATTTATAAGAAAATAAGCTTAAATGTAAGAGTAAAGAAGAGAAAGACATACGAATCATGATTTTGTTGAATGTTAATGGACAGTTTGATAGTTAGATCTGCATTGTGAACATTCTAACAAGAAAAGAAGTGTAAATAGACGAGCATAAGTCTAGCTCCTTTGACAAGTACTAGCAATCGGATTAGAGAAAGAAAGAATAGTGTGATCTATAAATGGTTAACAATAATCTTTGTTGTCAATTATGAGCTTATTTAATTTTAGTCTTACATCTCCTATAAACATAGCATTTTAATAGAATTTTATGTTTTGACAATTCATTTCAAAGTGTTTCTCCATTAAAAGAACAAACCCCATCAGACGAATGTGGAATGAAAAACCTCAAAATCATTTAGAAGGTGGACAAGACCCATCAGACCGATGTGGCCTAAAGGACATTAAAAATCATCAAATATCATCTTAGTTGGAAAAGATTATAATTATCATGATGAAATAATGAAAAGGTACTTAGAAAACCTCTAATGCTGAAGGTTTTCCCTTATATCCACTTGACATAATCAACACTAAGTTTCATGATCTTGTTGAACCATCCTAGCTAAATGGGCAAATATTGCGCAATAGCAAGTACACGAATATTTTATAGAGGAAACATGATGAGCAAAGAGCTACTCAATGAGCATAAGACTACCTTGTTTATTGTGAAAATGTACATAGACTACATACACTGCAAGATAAACAACCTTGACAAGTAAAAGCACATCTTATCCATGATAACATTAAATCCATCATTTCAAATGCAAAAAAATTGATAGTCCATACCTTATTTTTGCAGCATAATAGATCAAAACAAAGCATCAGATAGAAATGCTTTTGGATTAAACTGTGTGTGTTTCATTTCTATCAGAACGAGGGTACAATAACACGACACTGACATGAGACTAGATCACATAACTAAATCTGCCTTGGTGGAGCATTCCCACCTAACCAAACATCATATTTGCCTTGAAGACACCCAAGTTCGAATCAAGGAGGATAATTTTTTTAAGAGAAAACTCCTTGAAGCCATCTTTATTAGAAATCACCCTTCCAATCTTAATCGTGATGATGGTTGGCATTTAAGTCTCTCTTGGCAACCCTTATTTAACTCCCTCCACCCCCAACCTCATCCTATTTGACTCGTCTCGCCCTTATCCTCTTGCTTATGTTCGTCTGAGTGGTTGTTGTGTTTTTGGATCTATATTTTGCTTTAGGACTTGTGTTTTGACCAGTGGGTTTTCTTTCTTCTATTCTCTTGTTCCTTTTCTTTCCTTATTTAGGTATAATTGCACTTTTGGTGTTGAGGTCATGTGTTTGTATGGTCCTTGCTTCTACCTTCTTGGGATTATTGAATTTTTCATTCTTCATGTCCTTCCTTCTCACCCTTTGTTTACCACATTTTGGTTGTTTATTACTTGTCTTGCTTAATTTCACTTCATTTTTTTACTATCTTATATACTATTTAGCCACCTTGGCTCTCCTTTTTTTTCTTTTTATTCTTTTATACACTAGTTGCCTCTCTTGGTTTTTCCTTACCTATCTAACATTCTTTTGTCTTTTTTCTCTCTCCTATTTTTTATTTATATATATAATTTTTTCCTTTCGTATCATCGTTTACACTTTAGTATAGCTTACACCTTTTAGTAAGATATATATTTTTTACTTATTTTCATATTATTATTAATTAGATTATATCTTTAATTTTTTTTTAATTTTTTTGGAATTGTATAATCTTAATTCACGGCATTATTACCCTCATTTTTTATTTTACCCACTTTGTTCTCTTGTTTATACTCATTATTTTGTCTTTTATACATTATGGGCCTCTCTCTTATTTTATCTTTGCTTCCTTAATATCCTTTTATCTTTCAATTTTTTTCATGTTTTACACTTTATATATAATATCATATCTAATATAGCTAATATCATTTTTATTTTTATTTTTATTTCTTTTTAACTTTAATCCTCCCTTTCTTTTTACCTACATACCCTATGTTTTTTTTTTTAAAGTCACACTTATCTATCATCTAATGTGTTATAACATCTTTTCTCACTTTTTTTTTATATTATTTTATAACTAACACTTCCTATTAATACCATGTCACTTGATCTTTTTATTTCTTTATATTAATATTGTATGGTTTATTTAACTTATCTATTGTATAACTCTCATTATATTATTTCGGTATCTCTCTCCGATTTTTGTCTTATGCTCCTTTTTCATAGATCCTAATTACTATTATTTTCTCAACTTCCTCACTAACCCTACTCTACCCCTCCTCATCCTTTTTAAAGGCAAGTCTACAATCCAATATTCATAATATCCTCTTCCTGATGATGGATCATTGAGTGTGATCCGAAACGTTGAAGCAAAGAAACACACACAGTTTAATCCAAAAGCATTTCTATCTCATACTCTATGGACTGTGGAAAACTCATGCCTACCAAAACAAAGCAATACTAGAAACAAAACTTTGCGCAAATAGAAGAAATTCTACAATAGCCAAGTGTCAAATAGAATTGAGGGATAGGAATGGTTCACATCACATGGCAGAGTAATCAATATAGATTTAAATATAGTTATAAATACAACTAAGACTTTGGGTGCTCAAAACAAATACAAGAAGATTTTATCGTCACTGTTTCAACTACAAACTCTATTCATGTGTCTTCGTTTTATTTTTTCACAAAATATTCAAACAAAATATTGGTTATAATAGTGTTTAATTTCATTCAAGCAATTAATAAAGTTGAAATTTGAGCCTTGAATTAATACTTGAGTAAGACCTACATTATAAATATATAGGTGAAATTTTGTCGCAAGAATTTAATGCATTGAAAATGAAATAAAATTTAAATGATAGTTGTATTTATGCATTGACTATTCACAACATGAACCAATAAGAAAATAGATAAATGGCATTTTTAAAATTATTGGATATGAAAATTAATTATAGACTATGACATTGTTGGTCATATTTTTTAATTTTATATGATGATTGGTTTAAATAGGTTAAGCAATTGCATAGATAATGGATGCATAGGAACTAATAAAGGTTGGTACAAGTTTCTTTTTAATTGACATGGTATTGTGTGTATATTTGGCAGACTTTTTGTAAGTCATTCAACTTTACTAATAAGTCAAATATCACATGACAAAGAGTGGTAGGAGTTTCTTTTTAATTTTAACATATTATAATATTGGGTGCATTATCTAGTAAACTCTTTATAATCCATTCAACTTCAATAATAAACTAAAAATAACATGAGAATAAAACCCATCCAATAATATAGCAATAAAGGCTTATCATGAATGATAGGGATGAGGACTAGGGAATTCAACTAGTATTGCTTCATGTCCTCAAATGCCTTTTGTCAATCTTTCTTCCATTCAAATTTGATATATTTCTTTAGTATCTTTGTGAATGATAATTCCTTACTTGCTAATTGGGCAATGAAGGGTCTAATAGTTTGGATCTTCCCTTGAAGACTACAAAGTTACAAGTTATTTGAAGGAGGCATGTTAACGATAGTATCACTCTTCTTAGCATCTACCTCACTGCCTCTCTAAGATATAATGAATTCTTAGAGATACGACAAGCCTAACCATGAATGACAACAAGTTTCCGAATGTAAGAGAGGTGTATGGCACAGTGGCCAAGGATTACGCAGAGCTCAGGCCCCGCTATCCATCTCAGCTTTTCTCCTTCCTTTCTTCCCTCACTCCCCACCATCATCTCGCCTGGGATGTGGGCACAGGCACTGGCCAAGCCGCCATTGAGGCAACTTCTTTATCTTTCTCACACCTTTTCTCTTTATCTTTGTCACAATTCTTCTCATTCTGTAATGTGTGTTAATGGTGAAGCAGGTATCGAAGTACTACCAGAAAGTGGTGGCCACAGACACAAGTGAACAGCAGCTCCAACACGCAGAGCAACGCCCCAACATAACCTACGCCGTGACGGCGCCGTCAATGAGCGACCAACAACTCCACTCCATCGTCGGCCCTGATTCCTCCGTCGACCTTGTCACCGTCGCCACGGCCGTCCACTGGTTCGACTTGGATAAATTTTACCCGCAGGTAAAGCGTGTGTTGAAGAAGCCCGGCGGCGTCATTGCCGTGTGGTCGTACTTGGGCCCCACCGTAGATCCAGCAGTGGATGCCGTTTATGAGCGATTTTTTCGCAGAGTTTATCCGTTTTTTCCTCCGGCTGTGAAATTGGTGGTCGACAATTATGAGACTTTGCCGTTTCCTTTCACACATGTGCAGCCATTAAAAATGGAGATTGAAGAGCAGAGGACGCTTGACCAGTATTTGGGATATTTCAGAACGAGTGTTTCTTTGGTGGGCAGGGAAGAAATCTTAGACGAGGAGTTTGGCGCAGAATTTGAGGCGGCGTGGGGAGCTCCGCGCCATGTGACCAAGGCTGTAAAGTTTCCGCTCTGCTTTAAGATTGGTAAGGTTTGAAACAAAGCAGATATTCTGTTAGTAGACGGTGGATGATCTACAAGTAACCTGTGGGCTTTACTGGTGACGTTAATTTTATTTTAATATGTTCTTAAGTGTCTTCTTATGTGTTAATCATGTGGTTTAATGATATCCCTTCGGTTACTGCCAGGCTTTAAATATGACAGCGATAGTCACATGGCTGTGTAAAGTATTTTCTGAAATCATAATAAAGGTTGTACACGTTTCTTTTTAATTGACACATTATGATATTGGGTGGACATTTGGTAGATTCTTTGTAAGTCATTTAATTTTCTTAATTAGCGGATAGGCTTTTATATGTGAGCATTATAGTGCTCAGAATTGTCTCATGCCGTAAAAAAAATCACGCCGGAAAATTTTCTAAACTCGTCGGTTGTTCCTATCGACGTATTCCTTGAACCTCCTATGGGTGCAAGTGCTAGTAAATTAAAGATCACATGACACAGAATTGTGTGAGTTTCTTTTTAATTTTAACATATTGTAATATTGGGTATACGATCTAGTAAACTGTGTGTAAGCCATTCAAATTCAGTAATAAACTAAAAACAATGTGACAATAAAACCCATCCAATAATATAGCAATAAAGGCTTGTCATGGATGACAAGGATGAGGACTAGGGAATTCAACAAGTATTGTTTCATGTCCTTAGATGCCCTCTGTCAATCTTACTTCTATTCAAATTTAATATCTTTCTTTAGTAGCTTTGTAAATGATAATGTCTTGCCTACTGATTGGGCAATAAAGGGTCTAATAGTTTGGATCTTCCCTTGAAGACTACAAAGTTACAACAAGTTATTTCAGGGAGGTATGTTAACAATAGCATCACGCTTCGTAGCATCTACCTCAACCTCTCTAAGATACAATGAATCCTACTAAGCGAACACTATTAACTTTGAATATGTATTTTTTAGGATTTAACCTTACTATATATTGTCACAAACATTCGAATATTGCCCTTAAATCTTGTAAGTGATCTATTTGCCTTTTTGACTTTGCTAAGATCTCATCCACATGATCCTCTAATACTTATTCATAAGATTAGTGTCATAGCCTTTTGATATGTAGCTCCAACTTTTTTCAACCTAGAAGGCATGACAAGACAACAAAATATTCCCAAGTGATCCCACAATATTGTGTCCCACTTTTTGGCCAAAGGAGAACATTGAAATCAACATTTTTAACCAAATTTTCACTCTCTGACACCTATAACAATTAAACCATTAATAATTTGAAAATGATATGAACTAATAATTTTTGATATTTTTGTGTAGATTCTAAATGTATTTTTTTTTTAAAATTTAAGAAATAATTTGTGAGTGTTTTTATGTAACTTTTAAAAACTTATTTTTTATAGTTAACAACATTTTTTAAAAGTGACGTTTATACCATACATCATAATTTTTTTTTATAGAAATGATCAAATTATAAAATTTTAAACATAGATTTATAACACCAATATCTAATGCATGGATTTTTTTCATAATTTTTTGTTACATATATTTTTTTATTAATTTTTGAAGTGAGATTATTAATAATGCAGACATAGGTTTATACCATACAACATAACATTTTATGTATGTATCCAAATTAAATTATTTTTTTGTTGAAACAAAGACATCAATACCTAGTGTGTATATATTTTTCATAATATTTTTCTCTATTTTTTTATTTTTTTGCGTGTGTGGAATAGAGGCCTTGATGTTTAGTGAAAAACCTATGTTTACTAGAAAATAAAAAATAAATATAATAGTGAAATGAAATATATTCAAAATCATACTTTTTGGAAAGCTTATAACCTTATACTAAGGGCTACATACAAAATAGAATTTCTAAATGACTTCATTTGATCCCCCAAAAGGTGAAGCAAGATTGGTTTTTTGTCAGCATTTTGATAGGTGTAAATGAGCTTCTATTGAGGTTTTGATTTAAGACTAGGGGGTTCTTTTTAAGGGGGTTTGATCTACCCCCTTCAATTAAACCCCTTTAGATGGAACCCTTAAAGGCTTAAATCATTATTTTTTATAGAAAATATATGATTTCAGACAAAAATCAGGATATCCCAAGTTTGGGACTCAGTATTGTGGGATCACCCTCCCCAAGGTGAAGTAAAGGTACTCTTATGTTGATCTTGGGGATTAATCATGATTTTATTATAGTGTAAAAAATCCATCCATAAATGATAACAACTTGTGTCCAATAGTGGAGTCTACAATCATATCAATATGAGGAAGAGGAAAGCCATGCTTTGTAAAGATCTCTAAAGTCAATCCCAAATAGGTACCGTAATAGATATTTAAGATGAGTAATCGACTAATCTAATAAATCTAGCCTTAAACATCTTTTCTAATTCTTCTTTAACCATTAAAGTAACCTTAGGATGTATGGTGAAAGCAAAACATTGGGGGTCAAAAAAGGAGCAAAAATGTAGGGGGTGGGCACAAGAAGTTGAATGCATTTTTAGTGGAAGTCTTACGGGGTAAAAAAATCTTGTAATGATCTACCCTAGGTTTGGCACAATAAACTCAATGCAATTCATTGGAATCTGATGCAACTCATTAGTTTGACTCTTTTATTTGAATAACACTGCTATAGTAATGCATCTGAACATTGAAAAGGTGGTAAGATAAAATATTACCTCAAAAAAACTTTGATCCCAACTAAAATGATATTGTAGTTGAAGAAATGTCACCCCTAACAACAATGAGCTCTTATGGTGTCTCAGGCATGACTATATTTGGGTTTGCTAGCAAATTCATACTACTGAAAATGCCCAGAAATCTATGCAAATCACCCAGATTGCTCTCAAAGTATAGATATCATATTGCAAAGGCTTGAAATGAACTCTACTAGCCCATGCGCCCAGTTTCAATGACAAACATGACCCTTCTATAGTGTTTTCTGATGAAACTCCACTAAAATCACTGCTAGTACGACAGCCAGAGTACCACACAATCATTCATAACTCCACAAATTCTTAAGATTCTCTCTTAGGACCTTGTGCAATAGTTGTTCCTACCTTAGGCGATCCAAATTGATGCTAAAGACACTTCCCAAATGTTGTGGATGATTTCCTAAACTCCCACATCCTTTTTAAGTGGTACAACAACTTGAACAAGAGGTACGACCAGCACAACTAACACCCAACCTGCTTACTCAGCCCAGTTTGTCTTATTCTTCCCACAAATATTCAACAAAAGACCCTTCCAAAACATACGATCAATATGAAAAAGATTTCATGACTTTATGAGTACGGCCACCATTGTACGACACTACTAGAAAAGCACCATGAGCCCAGAATTGTTAGGGTTAAGGCAGATCAAAGCAATAAACACTAACAATTATATGCAGATTAAATAACCCAAATATAACAATGAGGAAATAACACAAAAGAGATCAACACAGAAATTTAACGTGGTTCACCCAATATGGGCTACATCCACATAAACTTAGCCATCCAATGATTTTATTATCTAGTGCAAAACAGATTACAATATCGCAAATACATCGATGTACCATACATCCCAGCCACTTTTAACAAGCTTTTCAGAAGCTTCTAGAATTAGGGTTTTGCAATGTCATTTTTTTTGTCGGTTAACAAAAATTAACAACCGACTTCGATTGTGCAAAAAAGAGGAAATTTTTTTTCTCGGGGGCTGCCGCCCCCGAACCCCCACTCGAGGCTCAACCCAACCCCGAACCCCGGTGAGGATACATAACTTGTGTACAATACTTGCATGATCAGTTGCCACATACCAACAATCTCCCACTTGGAGACTGATCAGGCTCCACGCCAAACAATCTCCCACTTGGAGACTGATCCTGGACGACATCACTGCGCTTGCAGCTCCCACTGGATTATAAGGCTGGCTGGTTTCTTAAGTCCACCATTATCAGTCATGAAGGCCAACAGAAACTAATGAGGAAATCAGTTTCTCCTGTGTAACCGCCTTTGTGAACATATCTGCAGGATTCTCACTTGTGTGAATTTTCTAGAACTTCAACTGCCCATCCTCTAAAACTGAATGGATGAAGTGGTATCTAAGCTATATGTGCTTAGTTTTTGAATGCAAAGTTGAATTCTTAGCAAGATCAATGGCACTCTGGTTATCAATGTATAAAGGGCTATCTGATTGTTGTTGCCCCAATTCCTTCAGAAAACATTATAACCAAATCATCTCCTTGCTAGCTTCTGTAGCAGCAACATACTCAACGTCAGTGGTTGAAAGTGCAACAACCTTTTGTAGTCTTGAAATCCAATTGACTGCAGTACCTCCTATAGTAAAAACATACCCTGTAGTACTCCTACTATCAATATCACCCGCCATATCAGAGTTAACATATCTTTTTAGAGCAGAATTTATTCCTCCAAAACATAGTTTCTTTGAAGTAGTACCTCTCAAATATCGGAGAACCCATTTTACAGCATTCCAATGTTCCATTCCCGGATTGCTCATATACCTGCTCACAACTCCCACTGCATGTGCAATATTTGGCCTTGTGCATAACATTGCATACATCAAGCTGCCAACTACTGATGCATATGGTATCTTAGACATTTTGTCTTCCTCTTCTTGTGTCTTTGGACACATCTCCTTAGTCAACTTAAAATGACTAGGCAAAGGTGTACTAACTGCTTTTGCATTCTGCATGTTAAACCTTTTCAACACCTTCTCTACATACTCACTTTCAGACAAAAATAATTTTCTATTTGTGCTGTCTCGTGTTATCCTCATACCAAGGATTTGTTTTGCTGCACCCAAATCCTTCATAGCAAATGAATTTGCTAATTTCTGTTTAAGTTCATTAATATGCTGCATGTTAGACCCGACAACAAGCATGTCATCAACATGAAGCAACAGGTTAATATAGCTACCATTACCCAATTTCTTGAAATAAACACAATAATCAGAATGACATCTTTTGTAACCTTGTTCAGCCATAAAACTATCAAATTTCAAATACCATTGCCGAGGTGCTTGCTTTAGGCCATACAAACTCTTCTTTAACCTGCACACAAAATCCTCCTTACCCTTGACCTCATATCCCTGTGGTTGCTACATGTATATTTCCTTTTCCAGATCCCCATGCAGAAAAATTATTTTCACATCTAGTTGTTCAAGATGTAAGTCTTCCGCAGCCACAAGACTTAGAATTTTGTTCTAATAGAAGTCAT
This sequence comes from Cunninghamia lanceolata, assembly GCA_027924645.1. NCBI lineage: Eukaryota > Viridiplantae > Streptophyta > Pinopsida > Cupressales > Cupressaceae > Cunninghamia > Cunninghamia lanceolata. The sequence goes on from BSBN01000484.1 coordinate 1,309,538, forward strand.
CTTTACAACTGGAAAAAATATTTCATCAAAATTATACCTTTTTTACTGTGCAAAACCTTTTACCACGAGTCTGGCCTTCTATCTTTTCTTGCTTCCATCTTCTTCCTTCAACCTGTAAACCCATTTATTTGGCAATGCTCTTTTACCTGCAGGCAATTGGACTAAGTCCCAAGTCTGATTCTGCAGCAAGGAATCCATTTCCTCTTTCATGCCTAGCTCCCACTGCTTTTTGGTATCTACCTGCATTGCTTCTTCATAACCTTCAGGTTCACCAAAATCAGTTAATAATATAGAATATAATGATGGATAAAATCTTTCAGGAGGTCTAGTTATCCTTGTAGAATGTCTAACACTTGCAGGAGTCTGTGGGATAACTTGTTGTTGCTGAGCATCAGGTACCACTGGTATTTTATTTTCTGGAATCTCATCCAGCACCACATATTCCTTTTTGGCCTGTTCATGCTTATTTTCCTACAGTTGATCCTTATACATGACCTTCTCATTGAATATAACATCTCTGCTCCTAATGATTTTATAATTTTCAAAATCCCATAACCGATAACCCAATTCATCTACTCCATATCCAATGAAGGTACATTATTTAGACTTATCCTCAAGCTTGGTTCTATTTTCAATATCAACATGAACAAAAGCTTCACAACCAAAGGTTTTTAGAAATGAATAGTTTACCTTTTTGCCCATCCATGCCTCCTCTGGAATGCCACCATCCAAAGGATTTGAAGGTCCCCTGTTTACTAAATAAACAGCAGTATGTACAACATTTGCCCAAAACTGTAAGGGTAGTCTAGCATGCAATCTCATGCTCCTTGCACGCTCCATAATGGTCCTATTCATCCTCTCAGACACACCATTTTCTTGTGGGGTTCCAGGAATTATTTTTTGCCTACAGATTCCATTATATGAACAATAATTCTCAAATTCTCTGCTGCAATACTCGCCTCCATTATCAGATCTGAGATACTTCAACTTTTTTCCTGTCTCATTCTCAACCAAAGCTTTCCACTTTTAAAAAGTTTCAAATACTTCTGATTTTTGTTTTAGGAAATACACCCATGTTTTCCTAGTTGCATCATCAATAAAAGTAACATAAGAGCAAGATCCTCCAAGAGAAGATACCTGAGCTGGTCCCCATACATCTGAATGCACAAGCTCTAATTTCTCACTCTTATTCTCTTTCCCAACTTTGAGAAATCAGACTCTTTACTGTTTTCCATAAACACAATTTTCACAGAACTCCAAGTCAATCTTTTTCAGACCTGGTAGCAACTTTCTGGAGTGAATAATCTTCATCCCTTTCTCACTCATGTGCCCAAGTCTATGGTGCCACAATTCTATTTCTATCCCTACAGTAAGTGTTATAACTGCCTCAAAAGCAACTGTTTTTGCAGCAGCTAAGGTAGAATAAGTATTACCAGTACACAAATACAATGTGCTTACCTTTTCACCTTTAGCTACTACTAATGCACCTTTAGTGACCTTTCAGATTTTTTCTGAAAAGGTAACTATACAACCTTCATTACCTAGTTGTCCTACAGAGATTAAATTCCTTCTCAAATTTGGAACATGTCTTACCTCCTGTAGCAACCATTCATTTCCACTCTGCATCTTGATTTTTATTTTTCCTTTTCTAACAATTTGATAAGGTTCGTCATCACCCAGATATACATGTCCAAAATCACCTTGAACATAATCTACAAAATATTTCCTATGGGGTGTGGCATGAAATGAAACCCCCGAATCTATTACCTAGGAATCATTAGCATTATCTAGACATAGAATTAAAGCATCCAGTAATTTATTACTTGCAACATTAGCTTCCTTACTGTCATCATGTTGTCTGTCTCCTTGTTTGCCCTTTCGAGACCAACAATCATTCTTCAAGTGTCCTGGCTTTCCACAATGCCAGCAATCCATTCTTCCTCTAGATTTAGATCTGCCTTTCCTCGACTTTCCTTGTGACTTCCCACGATTTGTAGGGCTTTTTCCTCTTTCCTTTGTTCTTCCCATATTCTCTACAGTCAAAGCATTACCAGGATGTTGAAGTCTCACCTATGCTTTTCCGTCCCATTTCCTCGCTAACGATAACACCAACAACATCATCAAATTTCAAAGTATTTGAACCAAAGATAGAGTTACTTACAACCATTACCAAGTTATTCCAACTTTCTGGCAAAGAACATAAAACTAAGAGAGCCCTTACCTCTTCATCAAATTTCACTTTTATAGAAGTTAATTGACTGTTTATCAGATTAAACTCATTTAAATGATCTAACACAGATCCACCTTCAATCATTTTCAGATTAAACAAACGCTTCATGAGAAGTACCTTATTAGAGGCTGAGGGTTTTTCATACAATTTGGCCAAAACTTTCATCAGTTCACTTGTTGTCTTCGCTTCTGTTATATTGAATGCCACAGATGGTGCCAGGCACAACCAAATGGTTCCTAGTGCCTTTCTATCCAGAAGTTCCTAATCCTCATCAGTCATTGCTACTGGTTTCTTGGCTACTTCTTCCAACGGCCTCAATAAATCCTTCTGATAGAGATAATCCTCCATATGCATCTTCCATAATTGATAGTTCTGCCCATTGAATTTATCTACCTTCAATTTACCCTCATCCGCCATTGCTCCCACTCAACCGTGAGACTCCCACTCAACCGTGAGACCTTCCTGCAGACAATAATCAAACACAACCCGCTCTGATACTAATTGTTAGGGTTAGGGAAGATCAAAGTAATAAACACTAACAATTATATGTAGATTAAATAACCCAAATATAACAATGAGGAAATAACACAAAAGAGATCAACACAAAAATTTAACGTGGTTCACCCAATGTGGGCTACATCCACAGAAACTCAGCCATCCAATGATTTTATTATCCAGTGCAAAATAAATTACAATCTCGTGAATACATCACTGTACCATACATCCCAGCCGCTTATAACAAGCTTTTCAGAAGCTTCTAGAATTAGGGTTTTGCAATGTCATTTTTCTTTTGTCGGTTAACAAAAATTAACAATTGACTCCGATCGTGCAAAAAAGAAAAAAAACTTGTGTACAGTACTTGCATGATCAGTCGCCACATACCAACAAGAACACCACTAATGCAATGAAAACTACCAAAATCATTCGCCAAAATTATCACTACAAAGTTCTAAATCTATTCAAGGCTTCAATACTCAAAACTGTTCAATTCACATCAAACTCCATTATTCTCAAATATGATTTCTGAGGTGAAATCAACGACATCACCAGCTAGGATTGGTCTCACACAATCAAAACTGGATAAATTTGAGGTAGAACACCTCACAAACCCTTGCTAAACAACACATGTGCTTAGAAGACAAATGAAAATATCAAACTACATGAAGAAGATTCCATAATGAGCAAATTTGTCTATATAACACCTTCCACCACAACCCACGCTCATGCAGAAAGAATAATAATTAATGCCCACTATTGAGCGCTCCCACTCCACAGGCTTAGCTTAGAATAGGAGATCACTAAAGGAGGGGCCCACCAACTTCAATGCCCACTAGAGAGTGCACATGCGAACTTTAAAGGGTATATGTTTTATAATATTATTTGAGTTGAGACTACTATTAATTTACAATAACCTTTTAAAAGTTTTATTTCCCTTACCAAAAAAAATTGGCCTTCAGAGAATCAAAAGGATAACGTTTTTCCCATACTGACTAATGGAAAATGGACATTACAATCCTCCCTCCTTGAAGTTACTTACCCTCAAGCAACTGGAAATCCAACCAACAGAACCATCCCGAATAATGTCACTCCAGGATCCCAAACTAGTCTAGGGGTTTTGTGAACTCCCAAATACCATCTGTCATGCTGTCTCACAATTACAATTGCCATTGTTCTTCCTCCAAGAGACTCTGAATGATGAACCCAAGCATGCAGAAGTTCGTTGTCTTGACTAAACTCCCAAGGTAAACTATCATATTTATTACGTCATAAACCTTTGTAAGATGAAGTTTTGAGGTATGGAAGATCTGAAAAAATGCATCATTGCTGTTGTTGTTCTTGACAGGAATCAGTGATGAATAATTTGATTTTAGCTCTGTACTTAAGGAACAACAGCTACCTCGAAGGAGTCTCCAAGGATGAACATGAAAGTGGAGTATTGGAATGCTCAAACCCTACTTAGGAGATGCTGGAAAAGACTCCCTAACATCCCCCCATGGGAAGTTCCTCCAACTCTCAACTGAAATACCTTGCCAACCTTCATGAATAAATACAAACAAAAGTATGTGGTGGTTGATCTGTAGTATAACAATAGAGTTAATACTGAAAACTTGAACTTTCCTCCACTGAGGAACACTACTTTGGTCACCATAACGTTCCAACATACTTTGTTGGTGACCTCTATCCAGAATTTGATGGAACGAATCAACTCCATCATACTTGTGTTGTGCAACTTTGTTATTCATGTGGGCTTAATCTAATGACCTTCTAGAGAAACTAAAGATATCTCTCCCAATAAGAATGCCTTTCACACTTTCAATCCAAGTGCTTTCAACCAATGGAACCTCCAAAGCACTAGGAATTTTGTAACTAACTTCACACGTTGCATGCTTTCTGAATTCATCCTCTTGCTTCCAATGTAGATCTGAGATAACTACATCAGCTTCTTCTTCCAACTTAGACATATCAGCATTAATATTCAAGGATCTAGGAACAACTAATGTCTCCCAATCCCACTCAAAAAGAGAATTATCACATTTCAAATCAGAACCTACTTCATAGAGTGGATTATCAAATGTATGAAAAACATGATTAAACCCTTGGCTCACCTGGTCTCTATGCAAAATAAATTCTAAACTTGCATTTTTTGTTGTTGTCCTAATTTTTCCAACTAGCTCCTCATCTCCTTTTGGAAGCTTCTCAGTCCATTTACAGCTAAAATCTTGACTTTGTTTATGTGGCAAGGCTTGCATAGCTGTAAGGTACTCCTTTTTCTCTTGCATTCTTTTTGCAGTGGGAACTCATGATGTAACATTTGACATTCCCCTCAAAACTACTCTTTTTCCATCATTTTGAAACTTGAGTTCCCTAGTTTGAAGGTTCAAATAAATAGATCAATAGATCAACTGATATCGATATCATCAAATTGATCTATTGATCGATATCAGTTGATATACACCAATAATAATACATATAACATTTAATAATATTCAATCTAAGTTTTAAAGAAATAGGGCTGGAGGGATCACTTTTTTAAGGATTAGAGGTGGCCAAATGCTACTAAAGTTACATATTTCTTCTCAACAATGTTTATAGATCTTTGCTACCTCCCTTCTAGTATGACCCCTAACTTAATAATAAATAAAAATGCTCCTTCTAGATATAACCCTAAGTGGATCATACTAAGTGGCTCCCTTTGGAAATCCAAAGCCTAACCTAGTCCATATAAGCTTCGTCACTTCAAACTCGCTATGTGAAATTGCATCCACTTCCTTCACAACAATCCCCTTTTTCCCCTTATGTAAGGAGTCCCTTGAACACACTTTTTGTTTTCTTCCCTTCTACTTATTACACTTGGTTCTCCATCTTTGATGCCTTGTATGCTACCCTCCAAGGGTTATCTGTCTAGATTAAAATAATGCATCTAAAACCTGTAGACAATTGATTATTCATTACATTTAGAAAGTTCGACGTTATGTTATTTTTTCAAATCTAATTTATCTTATGAAGATCAACATTCTATCACTTTGCTCTAACCTATAATTGTAATTTTCACTATCACATTAGAATTAGGACTTGCAATTAGGACATGAAATTGTAATTTTGACTTAGAATTAGAATTGGGACTTGCAATTAAGACATGTAATTGTAATTTCATCTTAGAATCAGAATTAGGACTTGTAATTTTACAATTAGATGCATGATTTTAAGTAAATAGTCTATGAAATAAAAACATATACATGCATAGTCCATTCAATAAATACTAAAATAGTCTATGAAATAAATATTGAAATAGTCTATGAAATTGATACTGAAATAGTCTATGAGATAAATATTGAAATAATCATAGTCCATAAAAAAATATTGAAATAGTCATAGTCCATGAAATAAATACTAAAATAGTCACAATCCATGAAATAACTACTCAAATACTCATAGTCTAGATGAAATAAATGCAACATCACACTTTAAGTTTTATCATCATCAATTTCAAGAGGCCTCTTGGTTCCATGTAACATAGATGGTGGCTCATGTTGTATAAGAAAAAGAAGCTTCAAATCAATTAATGTCAAAATTGCATGCATATTATTTAAATCAAATATTAAAAACAAAACCATGAAATTAATATTTAAATCTAGAATCAAGTATGCATGCATACCATATGGTGCTAATCATCTCCCACCTCCTATTGTCTTTCTATCTAGATATCAATTTTGTACCAAAAGTCTCAATTGTCAATTCCTATATTTAAAAAAAACATGAATTAGGCCAGAGTATTTACAAAATGCAACCATGATAAAAGGCCTAAAAATTGCGTAGGATTTCCTAGTAAGACCTGAAACATAGTAGATGACTGGTGAATTTGTGCAATCTCATTAGTGGTAGGATTTGTTGAGCCTGCCCCAACAGTGCTCTCATCCTGCATATATGTACATGTATATATATTTTCAACTTGATGAATTTAAAATTATGAAATTATAATTCAAGTGAATTTAAAGTAAAAATATAATTTAAAGCTACACACCAAGTATGACTCAGTCATAGAAGATGATGCTGGAGGACCACTCGCCACACCTTTTGGTTGGTCTGACATGGAAGTGTTGTGACCTCAAAGCTGTTGTAAAAATGAACCACATTTTTAAATATTATATAATTATTAAAATGTATCTAATTTTTAAAAACTAATTAAACATATTTAATGAACTGTAGATGGCTAACGGTAATTTATTGGTCTACTGTATAAGGTGTGTCGAGATGTACAACCATTGACACCAAATGGTCTAATCAAGATGTGGTGATCGAGCTAGTCACCTGTACCAAACAAAGAATATAAGATTTATGAAAAATTTAATAATTGATATTTTAAAATAGATCTATATTTATTAAATTTAATATGTACATTAGCACGTACATAAAATGTGGCATACCTCTATAGGAGCAAATAGTGTAGCTAAGAAAGATGACTCCTCTGTTGTAGCCCCCGTGTAGTGGATGCACAAACAAGACCAAAACATGGGTGATTGCAATTTTGAAAAAAATGGGGTGTAGATCGCAATGCTTTTGATGCACATGAGGTGCCAAGAGCAGTACCATCTCCTTCAATCTCTCTAGCACTGACTTCAACTCCCAAGCGAGTAGCTTGGTGAGTTAAGTTTTCTAAGAGCATACTTAAAACTCCTAATGTTGAGACCAGTGTCTGTTCATGAAAGGGTGCATGAATAGTGGGTGAAGAAGGAGCAAAAATGGACATGTGCCCCTAGCCTATGTTGTGGTACGCTGCCACCCAGACCCTAGAATGATCTGATGTCAAAATAATTGTACTTTAAACCCATTTTAAAATCAGACCATAATTTTCTCAAAAAATATAAAGGCACCTCAAAATTGGCATGTGGTGGAACCATCCACCACCACTCCCAAAATTTTTCTGCTACTTGAGGATGCATACACCATTTAATTAAAATTCTTTTTTTTTCTTAAATTTGGAGCGATGGGTTGGTTTGTTGAGGGGTCAATAAAGTGTGGGGCTATGTTATGTTTGGAAATATGTAAATCAAGGATGTATCTATATGAAAGCCCAACTGAATAGAATTATCTCCTCTCCTCCATCCAAATACACTTGATCTATCTAGATATGCATTAGTCAATCTAATAAAATCAATAATATTTTCCATTGAGGGCATATGCGGCTCATTTTGGATAAAATCAATATTTTCTTATAATATGGTTATGTTTTCATTTATAGTTTCTTGCAAGCGAGCCTCATCAAATGGAGGAGGTGGGGGGTTTTACGAGTTTGGGTTTTGGGTGGTCTTGGGGTGGGGGACTTTGGGTTGGGGTGCTTGGGAGGGGTTTTGGGGTGGGCCCGATTCATTTTGCAATACTTGTTCTAACAAAAACTCATATTTTGGTAATTGATCCATGTATGAGTACTTGAACTAGAGCTACAATTGCAAATAAGAAATATAAATTGAATTAGTTGTACATTTAAATGTTAAATGCTCAATATTTATACATATCAAACATAGAAATAAATAAATAAATGGTAAAAAATAATACGTTACATAACACTACGTTTAAACATTTAATTCCATAACAATAGATGCATTTAAATTATTTAAGTTCATAATAATACATGCATTTAAAATATTTCTACATTTAGAACTTGCATATATATAAATATATGATTTAAAAAATACATGGTTTAAAATACATTTAAACATAACAATGCATGCGTTTAAATATTTAAACATAACGTAATACATGTGCTTAAAATATATTTATACATTTAAACTTTGCATAATATAAATACATGGTTTAAAATAATACATAACAATCCTATTTAATTCTATTATTTTCTACCTTTGCATTCTTGAATTCCTAGGTTACATTCTAATATGGAACTAGACCCCCAATACTTGAACAATTTTGAGAGACAAGGGGATTTTTCCGTGAACATGGACCTATCAATTGACATGTGGTTAAAATGAGGAAGATAGTGCATATATCCCAAAAAGGGCTAGAACATAAAGGCTCAAAGAAGGATAGAAATTTCAAAAAAAAAAATTGCATATGAAGAAGAACAACAACAAATAAATGCATGGTGAAAATTTCAAAAAGGGAAACAAGGTGCATAGAAATAGGGTAGAAAAAGAGACAAGCAACAAGGAACATATACAACCATAGAGGAGACCATTTTTGTCCTTAGAAAGAAGAGATATTTAGAGGAAGAAAATGTGTCATGTCAAAAATAAGAGTAGAAAGAAACAAAAGGGGGATAATCAAAAAGGCTCGGGAAGAACAAGGGGTGAATTGAACAAGGAGGTCATTATTAGCAAGAAAAGCCCTCTTCTGTCACATGTGATAGCTCGCTAAATGGGAAGTGTTGTAAAATTTGCCAAAAAGAAGGATTTTAGTTAAGTAGGCATAATGGATTAAAAGGACAAGGACCTTGTAGAAAGTGAAGTGAGAGGAAATTGTTTGGAAAGGAGAAAGAGGTCACATGTAGGCTAGGCATGTGTCTTTGATCTCTAGAGGCTACCGTAAATTTGGCAATGTCCCATACTTGGAAAGGAAAAAGGGATAGCCATGTGGGAATAGGGAAGGTTTACAATTGAGAAGGTTTGATCTTTGTTAAAACAAGGTTGGGGTATGAAATTATAGCTTTAAAAGGGGAGGATCTAGATTTCCTTCACAATGTGAACCCTTAGAGAGGTCTTGTGATGATCAAATAGAACTTGGAAGTTCTCAAAATATGAACCAAACAAGAACTAATAAAGTTCACAAATAAAATCTATATTGATCAACTAATATGAACACATAGTAATATACTAAATTAAATATTAATCAAAACACATATTTATTAACTACAAATGAAAAATACACTAACCTATTTAAACATGTACTACTTGTGTACAAATTTATAGATAGATTTTTCAAAGAAAAAGAGAAGAAAATGTTGAATTGATCCTCAAATCATTCCACAGTATCATGATTCTATATTTGGGCACTTCTCTAGTCTATAGACAATACCTATAAAGACAATGAATTAGGTTGAACAAAAACCTAAACATAGAATAGAGCAAGGGGCATCTTGGTAATGCTTTCATGGAAAAATAGGTTGCAAAGTTAGTGCTCGTGTATGTAACTGGTTTTTTTCAATGCAAGGACTTAAAGATTAAAATGAGAATGAAAATAAAGTTCAAAAAGGTGTGGGTGTTGACAAAGAGGCATTATAAGACAAATTTAGGCATGCAACACATGTTATAAATCAAATGGAGGAGATAAAAGGTTGTACTTTTTATTTTGTCAAAATTCAATATTGTGTTTAGTAGACAAGTGGTTTCAAAACTATTGTGGTGATCAAAAGACTATCATATCAAAAGAAAAACTATTAGGGTAGTCACAAAGTTGTTGTAGTGGTTATACAATAGCCACCTGTTTGATATGAAAAAGGTGAATGATGACAACTAGGATGCACACTAGATCAAACCCTTTTCCATGTAACATTCAAGGACAAGACCAAGCCAAATCACTACCAAATGAAGGTGGATTTAACTACAGATCTTGTACTCAGGTATGCTATAGAGGAATCAGATTCAATTCAGTCTTTCTATCAAACCCTAAGTTAGCAATGCATGAAACCCTAGTTCTATGATAATCAGATTATAACAAAAAATACACAACAACAATCTAGAAACTAACTGCACATGGATGATCAAGAAGATGATAACACATGTCTCTCGAAAGCAGAGGTGTCAGAGGACTATTTTGGGACCACCCAAGTCCTAATTGGAAGATTTTTCCTGAGCTTTGAATTGGAAAGGTGTTCCAAATGCTGCCCTGATGCCAGATCTGGAGTCAGAAAGGGCAGAAAGACTAGGGCATCATCTCCCAAATCCTAGACAAAGGAATATTTCATAACTATTGTCAGATCCCAAAACTCTTATCTTCACTCAGTCTTCCTGTATCTTCACATTCTCCAAAGCTCACTCCTATAACCTGCACACAAGACGATAAGAGAGGGTTTAGGGGGTTATGGTGTTTAGGGAATTGCCTCAGTCAAATCCTGGGATAGAATTCAAGCTTCCCAACACCGTTGATTGATAGAGAATGCGTGCCCTCGTGGGGGCAGAGGCTAAAAACAATGATAATAATGATGAATCAAATGATGATAAACCACAATGATATCACCTATGTGATGATCCCTTAGGATGATGATCCTTCAACTCCTAACATGGATAGATGATAGCTTCATGCCTGCAACAAACACACAATAACAACACACAAATCTTCTCTAGAATCACAATGAATGCACTTGCTTTCTTCACTTCAATATCATAAGTTAGCTATCTCTATCTTGCTTACAAATAAACTCAAAAACACACTTATATATGCTTTCCCACTAACAATCGTGAAATTAAACCAAATGATCTGACAAAGAGAAACCTTTTAAAAGGTCCCATGCTGACATAAACTTGATTTCTCCCTAACCAATCAGGAGGGACTTGGGCTGTGGCGCCCAAGTCTTTGGGCTCCTTTTGGGTCTGGGATAAGATAAAATATGGGCCCATTATTCCCAATTTACATTGGTGTTGAGCAAATTTGTGTTGGAATAAACATTTAGAATGTACATAATGTAATCACGGGGACCTATGAGCTAAATAAGGAGGTAAAAAGACATGTGGACACTTTTTACTCCATAACACCTCTTAATAAAAGTTGTGATTTTGTCACATATGATAAAACTAATAAAATCTAAATCTGAAAAATATGCAATCAAGGAAAATAGGTTTTGAGGGGTTCAAAGTTATACTAAGAAATCTACTAGGGATATGACCTAAAGGTATGATAATCTAAAAGATTGGAGAAGCAAACAATTTATCTGTATAAGCTACAAAGTGCTTTTGTGGAAGAATGCAACATGTTTGAATAGAAATTTTAACCTAGTGCAAAAACAATGTTTGTATGAATCTTGTTTTTTAGGTTTCCTACTTGTAGGACTTACCTTTGGTAATCTCTCCACATGGCATGGGTATTGAACACATCTATAAGACTAGAATATGTACTTATATAATATCTAAGTATCAACATAAGGGTTAGAGTAATTATGTTAATTGTAGCCCCGTAATTGATTAAGATCTATTTAATATAGTTGTCATAAACCTAAACTTGGTAGAGGGAGGGACTGCCTCATCTAATCATCTCATTATATGAAGTTGTTTGTCTAGAAGTGAATGTGAAAACTATATATACTTAGAAGGAAAATTTAGTGGCTGAAGGTCATGGTTAACATAATTAATAACATGAGGGGTTGGAATCAACTATGCTAAGTGGCCCAGAACCATGGGCTTAAGAAAGGAACTCTTATGAGTAGTAGAGTTCTTAATAAGGTCCAAAATTTGAGGAAAAATTAAATCATTAGGTTCACTATGACTACGGTTGGTTTATCTAGATCCACAACTAGCATAGATTTCCATATCTATGTCAAGTTCTACAAGTCCCCAACATGTATCTTGTTTGGGGGAATGTGCACATGGTCAAGGTTGAGGCCTAGGTTCTTCATATTGTGAGTAAGAGAATAACTTAATAGATTATTGTCATTCACTTTGAAGAATATTTTGAATGGACATATTATATAATCTCTATATGTGGATGTGCCATTCTCCCCAAGCTTATGAAATTTGCAATATAAGTAAGGATTGTGTTGTGGAGGTAGGATGTTGTGCTTATTTTTGTTGTGTCGTAAAATGTGTACACCACCATTTTACTCTTAGTTTATCTCCTAGATGGGCCTCAAATGATTACCCTTGTTAATTAGGACCTATTTTAATGTACCTTTTTGAGCATTAAGCGTGTAATACTTGATCCTGATGCACGAAACCCAAAAAAGAATCATAAGGTGGGGCTAAGTGTACTCTAAGTGCCCTTTTTCAGGAGGTTTTTGGCTAATGGACCAGGGTGCCCAAGCGCCCTAGGCCCTCCTTAAGCCCTGCCCTAAAAAGTGGTCTTGTCAACTTAGGCCCTTTAAAACATTCCTAATGTCAGCCTTATGTGGTTTAACTCTTCGGAATTCAATGTGACTACATATAAAAGCAAGTTATTCTATTCATTTGAATATCTAACTCTCTCTAGAAAAATCTTGGCACTCTCGCACTCTCTCTCTTTCTCTCACATGCTCTCTATAGCTCTCTATTGTGGATTATTGTTGCATTACTAACATATTGCAGGCCTTGTGAAGATCTTGGAGGCTACACCAATTTCTTGAGTCAAGTTGTGATGCCATCTACAAGCATATAAGGGTTTCCATGCTCATGGTGACTTCCTTCCTTCATGCTTTGTTTTACCATTCCATTCTACTTTGGATTTGCCTCTACCCTTTTAGGGCATGCACTCTTTATCAATCATATTTTCTATTGTGGAGGTGGAAACACCATTCATGGGGCTTGAATGAGGCGAGATCCTAAATAGCAGCCAACCTTTTCCCTCTTTTCATGTGTGTAGGTCAGACAGACAGGTTTCATAAGGTGATATCCGGGAAGAAGACTAAGCTTGCTGGTACAGACCCGACAAAGTTTGTAGTTTCTGGAAACCCTAATTTGGGACCAAGGCGCCTAGTGCCCTTGTCTTGGGCATTCTGAACTTAGGAATTTTTTCTAAATCATTCACTGATCTTTGTTGTCCATTTGGTTGCAAGTTTTCAAGTACCGACAGTCTGTTTTACTTTGATCTTTCTCAACAAGGGTTTCATGTCTTGATCCTAGCTTGATTGATTGAATTTGGTTAATTTCTTCTCTATACAACAAAAGGGCAGAACCCTTGTAGTTTGGCTCTCCTTCTAAGGTAGAATCCAAGCTTGGTTTGTGCCACGAATGTTTTGTAGAAGAGGGTCAAATGACTTAGTTTGATCTATTGATCTAGTCTCTCTTTTCTACTCTACATTTTGGTGAACCTGTAGTTTACTACGCTTTGACATCTTTCTTGCATCAGATATAAGCTATTTTCTACCCTAGATCTAATCAAATTCAATTCATTCATTGTTTGGCATAATTATATAGCTTAATTTTGCATTATTTCATTGTTAGGGTTTGAAAAAACCTTGCTTTTTTGGAAAATTTGGCTAATCTTCAACCTAGGGTTTGTAGATTGGTGTGTTGTTGCAGATATTGTTGCATTATTGGATTTATTAAAGAGATTTAATCTTCTATACTTCATCATCCTTTCTGTTGTAAGGCTTCTTTGCATATTTGCATAGGAAAAAAGTGAAAAATTTAAGCATTTTAGGCTTAGGAAAAGGCATATTTGTGCATGGTTTTCATTGACTGTGTTATAGATCATCATAGAAAGATTTAGATCTATGAATTTTTCATCATATATGATTCATATTTTATTAGGTGATCATTTCATGGTGTTGCATCTTGCATTTGAAACTCTCGTTTGCTAGGGTTTTGTTGAAAATCTTACATTTTTGAAAAACCTAGTCAAATTCAAATCCTAGGGTTTTGTAATTAAAAGTTTGTTTCAAATTTTGTTGTTGTTGTAAACATTTAAAATTTGATCTTTCATTGCTATATCATGTCATAAATTTCATTTGTGTTCAAAAGTAAGGCTTGCATCGAAAAAAAAAATTGGTCTGGAAGTGAGCATTTAAGATCTAGGGTTTGATGGTAAAATCCTAGCTAGTCTTGCATCCTTATCAAAGCAAAGTGTTATAAATCATTGTGGAATTCAAGTGGATATATTATTTAGGCACTTCATTTTCACATACTACACATCCTATATTTACAAGATTAGTTTTTGTGGTTGCCAAAAACATCACATTTTTGGAAGACCTTGCTTTTCTTGCACTTGTAGGTCTTTTGATTGCAATCTTATTGAGACATTGGTTGTACTTGGTTAAATTGTGCATCTAATTATGGCTCGTTATTGGTTGAAATCTTTGCATGCACATATCATGGAATCTGAAAATTTCTCTAAATGCACTAATATGCATCCTCATATATATTAGATAACATAGTACCAAGGTATGATGTACCTCATGACAAGGATAGATCTTCTTTTACTTCTACTAAATTTCATGATGATATCATGAACATCATATCTAAGGCATGTAGAGTGACCTAGCTTCACCTACATCACCCTTTGATTTAGATCCCTCTCCTAAAACTGAGAACATTTTGGCGCAAGAGGATGAAATCATTAAAGATGTGACATTAGAGGATATTGAGCATACTGCTTTCACTTCTACCATACCAAATGATAATTAATCTATGGATCATCCTATGGATCTTCCACCTTTGATTGAATGTTCAAATACCTTGGACATCACTAAGGAAGTGAAGACCCTTGATTCTCCTCCTTTGGTGGTGTGTTTAAGTTCATTAAATATCACTATGGATGCGAAGACCTTGGATATTAGATCTTTGGTTGCATGTCCCCGTGGACATCACTGAAGGTAAAATCATTAACAATTCTCTTAACAAAACTTTACCCTCCCTTCATTCCAATGCTCTCCCTTCAAAAGATGAAGCATTAGTGGATGAATAGAGGTCTCTCACATTAAATCCCTTGGGGATGGATGTTGATCTTAAGCAAAAGGAAAACAATGTCAATTCAATCATCATTAATAGACTTATTCTACCCACCATGGGGATAGTGAATAAGTGTACTAATGGTCCTAAGATTATTGTGCATGAGGCACCTAATACACCTCACTTCAAATCGGTGATTACGGTTCAAGGTGATCCAACACCACCTCGACCCCCGTGTTACATTCTCAGTTATGCAAAACAAATTAATCAAGGTGTTCAAGATGTGACACAACATCACACAATTGCTCACACATACAACACCCATAATAATAAGCAAATTCAGACATCACCAAGTGTGTCCATCTCTCTTCCACCTTCTCAAAGGTCTATCCTAAATCAAGCACCTCGTGTTCCTACTCATATTGGTAAAGAATATGATCTTGTCAAGCAGCTTTGTGCTACTCTGGCTAAGATCTCTCTATGGGATTTAATACAAACATCACCTACATACCATGAGATGCTCCAAGAGGCTCTTCAAAAGGTGAGTATTCCACCTACTATCAGACCGAATGATGTGGCATCTCTGTTAGATTGTATGCAGGCGACAACATCCAATATATCATTTCAACAACATGAGTTACCTCCCATAAAAGTTCAAAACCAAAATGAGCCTCTTATGAAATTCGTCACCATTAATAGAAAGAGCATAAGATGCACTATCATTGATGGTGGATCAGGTCTTAATGTTTGTGAAATAGATTTGTTAGATAAAATCAATGTCGATAAATCTTTAATTAAACCAGATAATCTCATCCTTTGTGGCTTTGATAATGTTGGTAGACAATCATTGCGTACCATAACCTTAGATATTAAGGCTGGACCTAAGATAATGCCTACCCTTATCCATGTCATGCCTAATTTTCTTTCATACAATCTTCTTCTAGGTAGACCATGGATTCATGCCATGGGAGTAGTTTCATCTACCCTT
This sequence comes from Cunninghamia lanceolata, assembly GCA_027924645.1. Lineage (NCBI taxonomy): Eukaryota > Viridiplantae > Streptophyta > Pinopsida > Cupressales > Cupressaceae > Cunninghamia > Cunninghamia lanceolata. The sequence continues at coordinate 1,325,781 of BSBN01000484.1, forward strand.
CATTGTTCAATAAAATTCATCTTTGAAAATAAAATACATACAATGTTACATCCCCAATTTACAAATTAGACTTAATCAATAACTTGGCATGATAATCAGGAGGATTAGTCATAGTTAATTGATTTGATATTGTGGAAATATCTTATTTAACTTTTGATTATGAAGTAGAAACAAATGTTAAATAGTTTTGTAAATTAAATGATTACGATTATGAGATTTGATAATGATGCACTAATTGTAATCTCATGGTCTTAAGTGTGACAGGAGAAACGAACGTCTTTCGAAGAAGGAAGGAGAGTATCATCCTAGAGGAAGGGTTAGACATTGTGAAAACATAAGTTAACCAGCCATCTGAGTAATCGACTCCTATGTCCTTCTCAACCATTCATAAGTTGACATGTGTCATGTCTCTTGTCTTTTGTTTCTATGTTCTTGGTTTATTCTTTTGTCGATTAAGTTGTCTCGACAAGTCGTGATGACTGGACGATGTTTTGGGAACATCATTCCTAGCCGAGAGACAATAATATTTAGAGACAAGGAGGCATCTCTTACTTATTGTTCTTGGGGTCATTATGTTATTCCTAATCTTTCGACTAATGGGAATAGTCAATTTCGGGGGAGTATCACTCGATCCCAATAATCGATGTAATTAATGTGAATTCTTTTTATGAATATTATCTCTTGTGATAATCCTTTGTCAAGGATGAAACCTCTTAATAGGTTGTTACCTATAATGATATTGTTGTTATTTACTTATTTTGATAATTGTATTTGATGGAATATTCTTAAGTGGTTTTAGTCGATCATGAAGATTGATGGGAGCTTCGAGCTCAACCATCCCATGTTGTGCAAGGATCGGGCCACATTTTTAGGGGCACTATCGAGTGGAAAGGCAGTTGGTAGCCAAAATTGGCATGTTTGGGATCGGTTACCTTTTGTGTGTTAGGCTCTCCTTTTGGAAAAAAAAGGACTTGGGTGAATTGGGCAAAGGTTGGTTTTTGAGGGTTTTTAGAAAAGAAAGTTGGTGGCGTAACTGTTCGAGGGAGAACAATGACATGAGGAAGCTGTGAGTGGTGAAAAGACCCACATACTGGGTCTGCATTCAGTCTATTGCTTGACTCAGGTAAACTAGGAAACATGAAGTTTCTTGTTATTGATTAGAAATCTGAGGCACACAGCCTGCAAGGCCGTGCCATGCATGTTGTTTATATTTCTTTTGAGTCGTGGCTCTAGGCCAATCAACCAAGCTATCCTTGTTTTTAAATATCATATATGCTATGGTTTGGGAGCCATATGGCCGAACCCTTTTAAGACAACTTTGAGTTGTATTTATGCTCGAAGCCTCATGGGCTGAGCTTGTTAGACACAGTAACTGTTGAAACCATGCTCAAGGCTATGAGCTAAGCTAAAAACATATTTAACTTCTTTGAAACTACGCTCAAGGTTGTGAGCTAAGCAAAGAATATATATTAAACTTCTTGAAAACTTGCTCAAGGCTGTGAGCCAAGCTAGGAAACTATGTAACTATTCTTGAGATTACACTCAGCTGAGCCTTGTAAAGATTATCTCTTTCTTGAATGAGCCTTGAGTCTTTCAACTCAGTCGTACTGTATTATATGATACATAATGATAACTGGAGCTCAAAGACACCATGGATGAGCATGTATTCTTTTCATATTTGTTTAACCCACGTCGTATGATGACAAGGGCCGAGCCTATGAGCTCTCGAAGGGAGTTAAGAATGACTCCATGTGTTAGTTGATAATGGATATAGTCATACGACTGTAATGATAGTCGTGTAGGCGTCAATACTTGCATGCAGTCCCTCGACTGTATTAATAACTATGGAAGCTTTTAATATTATAAACACAATCTATTAACTGTGATGATCGTCGGGAAGGCAATTATAAATCGGTGTGTATATAACACCCAAACTAAACCCAGTCGGGCTTGCATGAGTAGCCAATAATGAACTACAAATAGAGTTGTTAAAACTATTATGAATGTTATATGAACCTTCGATTATGAAGGAGTATGATCTTTATGATCATAGTCTCTACATGAGATAGTTGGGAATAAGTTTATAAAAGAATATAGACTAGTTCTATATGTGACTAAATTATGACTTAACGAATAAAATTATGAGATATAAATTATTTTACTTATTTATAAACTATTGGGTTGGTGAATAACCCCATGAGCTCATTTGGAAAATAAGAGCTATTGACCCTTAAGAAACTTATAAATTCTTACTAAGGCAGGGTATGCCTTGAGTATCATGAAATCGACTTCATCATATGTGATGAAATGATATCAATATGAAAAACACGGGAGACCAAGACAGTCATAAAGTTTGAATTTGAAATGAATTGAATGGAACAAGGTGATGTGGAGTCACTAGTTTCGCATTACAAAGTAACCTATTTTGTTATAATTAACTTTTGATGGGAGTCAAATGTTCAAGTTTGGACAGTGATTTGAATTGATCCCACACTCATACTAGACCTAAAGGATAAGGTCATTAAGAACTGACTGTAGGACATGATAGCTTATAAGTTAAGTTAGGGTGGTGGACATATGACAATATTCATTGTGTAACATCTTTGTATGAAAACTTTGGCCAAAGTAATGTATCTGTCTTTGCATGCATTGTTGGTCCACAGTGATCCAGATGGCCTAGTGTCTCTAGTAGTGTCATACAAGTTAAAGTGGATCTATAGTGTGTGACCGTGAGACATTAGGAAGGACACACCACTAGTTACTCAGATGGCTATCCAATTGGTTCCAATGTCTAACCTTTCTATGAAGGGTAGGGCCTCTTCTAGTTAGGAAGATGAGCGAGGGACGACATGTCCGTGGTTGGAGGAAAAGCACCAGGATGATGCACTCCTTCCCAAGCATGAGACAAGCCGAGGCTTATGAAGACAGATGTTAATGGTTCCAGATAAAGTGTTTGCATTTTGACCAATTGGTCTATTGTAATTTAAAGATTTGACAAAGATGCCTAGAGCGTATATTGTATTGATTAGTGATGGGTAATCACTAATGATTGTAATGAATTTATAGATTGTAAGCTATGCTATATCTTGATTGATTAACATGCTTAAATGATGGAAAAGAATATGTTTCTTTATATTCAATTTTTGAATATTGTAATCCTTTCTTAATTAATGACTTGTTTAAGTTACATGTTTAAGTTAATTCTTGAGCTTTATGGAAAGTGATGTTACATATCGTATCAGAGATACCAAGTTTAACACATGGACCTAATGAGCTCACTATTTGATGATTAATGTATCCAGCATTAAGTGTGCTAATGATTGGATGTTATATGCCTGAATGGTAAAAATTAGAACCACACCTCACAAGAAGGTAATAGAACATGGACGTTACCTACGCCATCAAAAGATCTTGAAGGCACGAACCTCCATGATGAAGAAACTTGAACAGACTGGATGCTTGGTAAGTACATGGTTATCTAATGAGGAAACTTTCGTTGATGCAGTGAAACACATCAAGCGAGAGTTAAGGAAAGTCAAATGGATGGCTGCCCTTAAATCTACTAGAACATCAGTGTCACCATCTACTCCTATAGCACCAACTGAGGAAAATGACCATAATGAATGTAATGTACCAAAGGAGGATGTCAAGGAATACCAGTGTGTATCCTCACTTCCTGAGACTGAAAAGAAAATCTAATAATGGGAAGTTATCCCAATTGTAAATGATTTGCAGGAGCAAATATAAATACAATTTTGCATTTTTGTGGATTATATGTAATCCAATGGAAAAATAATGCAATGGCAAAGTTTTGACAATCTTTCCTTTCTTGTTAAAGATTATATGAATGTGAATAGATCTGTGAAATAATTGAATTATATGGCGTGGAAAACTAATCCGTGTTTAATCTGCAAACTTTAGGAAGAAGTAAATTGTAGTAAAGGTTTGAGTTGGAACTAGAATGGAGGATAGCCGAGATGAAGGAGCACCTTTAGGGCAATCCGAGTCTAAATTAGACCAAATCTTGACTTTGTTGAAAGAAACTAGGGCGAGGCTAGAAACCCTTGAACATAAAGTGGGAGGCCAGTCAGAAGACAGGAGAGATAATTATGATGGGGGTGATGGCGAGGAACGCTATAATGACACCACCCAAAGCCATCACAGAGAAAATAACTCCATAGCTAAACAAGATGGGGATAATGTTGGTGTGAACAAGGTTATCACCTAACCGGTTTACCCTTGTGTGGATAATTTACATTATTTAACTATTTACTAGTTAAATAATATTCACACATCACACATAATTCACACATGTTAAGTTGACTTAGTGAGTCTTCTAGGTGTTTCTAGTTGATGCAGGAGCATCCTTGGTTCAAGAGCAATCTTGCATCAACCAAAAACATTTGCATTTTAGTTTAGTTTGCAGTTCAATTTGTTTCTTTCATTTTCCAATTCGGTTCAGGCAGTTCAGTTAGAAGCAGTTTCTATATTTTGGTCCAGTAGCATTTTTAGATCTTGTGGAGATGGACTTAGCATCTACATTCATCCATCTAGATCATATCCATATATCAGAGATCCGCACTTCAATACCAGAAAGATATTGCTATCAGAAGTTTGACTATTTCTGAGAGCAGAGCATCCTGATAATCATAGATAACCAGCTGAAGAAGAAACTTGCGGAAGCATTTCCCAATCTGTGGAGCCTAATGACACATCATTCAATGATCTTTGGTTCGTGGCCAACCTTCCCGGAAGATCTGCACATCATTCCATTCATTTTCTAGAAGTGTTCTATGCATTTAGGTCTGACCTATCTGTGTACACATGTTACATCTCTTCTTTGGAATTTGTGACCTTCCTTGGCCGACGCAGAGGAATCTATTGATCCGGACTTGACATATATTGATGTAATATATCACTAGGAAAGTAGTGCATAATATAGTGATAGCTAATAGTTTAGATTTTGTGCGAAGGAGCTTCAAAGCTTTATCTTAGGCATGTATGTAATCAGGCCTGTGAGCCCTAATTGTAAGCCCGCATGTTGCCGACCAATCTATATTTAAATTCTTTCATATACTGAATGACTGAATCTGCATTTGTTCCATTTCTTTGAGTTGTTTCCATTGTGTTTACTCTTGCTGCACAGTCCAAACAATTCATTCTGTGAACCCTCCTACCATGACTGCACCAAGTGGTATCAGAGCGAAAGTTTGAATCTTTGGGAGCGAATTAAGCAAATTGAGTGAAGTTGGCGAGGGAATTTGATGAGGAACCTATCAACAAGAAAAGTGTTATCAGCTACTTTAGATTCTACTTCACCGATACGCCGATGACTTTTGTCTTCGGTGAGACTCTACACTATCGGTAACCATCATTTTGTTAATTCTGATACACGATCACTTTCTCTCTTCGCTGTGACCCTTATCATTGGCAAATGCTTACCAACTTAAGCTGATGCACTGATGGACCAACCACTCTTCGGCGTGACTTTAACCTTCAACGAACTTCCTTTTTGTATCTCCAATACATTGGTCACCCTAATCACCCATCGGCCAGACGAATGCTATCGGCCAAACCTTAAGATCTCTTACCGCTAGCTGATTTCTCCCAATGGATCTCCGTCGGTATCAATTATCCCTTATCACCCTGATGTAACTATGACAAATTAGCATTTTTCGTCACGGTTTTGGCAAGACATACACCTATCGGTGGAGCCAAAAATTATCAACCCGATACTCTGATAACATCCTCTCTTTGCTATCGGCCAGAGTCCTTTAGGTCACTGGAACTTGTCTCTTCGTTGGCCTGATCCAACGACACCACTAGCGGTTAGTGACCGTCTTTGGCCATGACTTTGCGACACAACGATACGCTGATAGGGTTAACTCTCACATTGTCTGATCTACACTCTACGCCTAGCACATAGAGATGCTAGGGCATGCTACTGTGCACACTCCTCAGTCTGGAACACCTGCCCCGCCAAATAGGTAAATGAAAGGAAAAACAAACAGAAATATGTACAGACCGATGCCATTCCATTGATTTCTTTAGAAATCCACCAATGGAATGGTTATCGACTCATCTTCGACAATTTAGACTAAACTATTTCAATTACAGAAAATAGAGAGCTATTATGAACAGTTAGGAAATATTTACGACACAGATCAAACACAGAAGATGACAGACAGAAGTTTTTATTGCTCAGTTGATTTCCAAATCACAATCTTTGAATCTACAGAACCCCCCTCTCGGTTGCTCCTTTGTGCTTTTATTAAGCCAGAGTTGGAAGATCAACAGTTGCTTAACCGTTCGGGAAGGCCAACTGCCCTAAATCCCAACTGACTCCTATTGACCTTTTTAGATTCTATTAGATACAAAATGTGTCCATTATTTGCCAAATGGAATACAAAGACTTATAGGTTTTTAGAAAAAAAAAACATGAAGAAGATGACATGGCCAAATAAGCCTTATTTCAACATAGTAGATTTTACTATGGTGCCCCTGCACCAGAATTCCATAAGATCTTTCTATGGACAGATCATCGAATTGAGGCAAGTTACTTATGTCGCAACTAATCACCGATTGAGAGGTAGTTGTTACCTTGTAGCCCGATCGCTGAACCTGAGGTAGTTTACACTTGATCCTAGGAAGAATGTCACTAGGGAGAGTTGCTGTTGTTGGAACAATGGCTTGTAGAATGGATGAGATGATGGAGATGATGAAAATAATGTGAATTCATTTGGATTCTGTTGAAGAAGATAGGCGAAGAGGATTGACACCGAGACCTAATATTGAAAGTGATGAGGAAGAAGAATTTCAATCTGTTGAACAAACTGGTGAAACCCTAGGAGGTGATGAAGTCGAAGAATCAGATCAAGTAAAGATGTTATGAGCTATTTAAAAGATTGGAAAGAGACCTAGAGTGGATGTGCCGAACTATACTGGTAATTTGAACCTTGAAGAGTTGATTGACTAGATAAATGACATGGAAGAATACTTTGAATATGAAGAAATTGAAGATTCAGAGAAGGTGAAGTTTGCAAAGATGAAGTTGAAAGGACATGCTACTATATGGTGGAAAGAAGTTTAGTTGGAAAGAAATAGAAGAGGGAAAGAAAAGATTAGAAAATGGGATAGGATGGTGACAAAGTTGAAGAATCAATTTATACCTGCTGACTATGAGTTGGAACTATTGAAAAAATTGCAAAACCTGAGACAAAAGGAGAAATCTGTGGAGTACACTGAAGAATTTCATAAAATGATCATAAGGACATGACATAATGAAGCAAACAAGGAGAAAGTGGCTAAGTATATCAATGGACTTAGATTAAACATTCAAGAGGAACTAAGCTTGGTAAGAATCACATCTTTGGAAGAAGCATATTAGTTTTTCCTGAAGGTTGAAGAGAACCTGAATAAAAGACATGATCAGAGACAGAGAGATAGAGGAGATGAATTTTAGAGAGTTAGGACATTTTTTGAAGGAGACAGATCATATCCGGAGCAGAACAAGTTTGACAACCCATTTAAGAAGGAGGACAGAGATAACAATGCTTACCAGAGAGATGACAAATTTTTACCGGAGAGGAAACCCTAGTGCATACTAGAATGAAGGATACAGAAGAGAAGGAAGAGGATTTGATAAGAGAACATTTAGAGGTACTTGTTTCAAGTGTGGAGGTGAAGGACATAGAGCATTTGAGTGTAATTAGAGTAGTACAAGTAAGAGGACAGAAAATAGTGGAAGAGTAGCCTATGTTGAAGAAGAACCTGTTGGATCACCCAGTTCAGTTGGCAAACCTGAGAAAGGAGAATCACTTGTGATGAGGAGAGCACTATTTCAAACAGAGACAAATGAGGAACCACTGCAAAGGAAGAGTCTGTTCAGAACTAGATGCAAATCAGGAGGTAAGTGTTGTAAAGTTGTGATTGATAGTGGTAGTTCAAATAACCTAGTTTCAGAGGAGATGATGACTAAGTTGAAGTTGGAAACATTGAAACACCCTAAGCCCTATCAGATAGCATGGATTCATGATAATCATAAGGTACTGGTGAGTGAACAATGTTTGGTGAAATTTCATATTGGATCTTATCATGATGAAGTCTTGTGTGATATTATGCCTATGGATGTTTGTCATATCTTGTTGGGTAGACCTTGGCAGTATGATAGAAAAGCTATACATGATGAGAGAAAGAATACTTATACTATAACAACAAATGGAAAGAGAATTACTTTGATTCCTTTAGAAGATGATCCTAAGAGTGAAGTATGTGGGAATGCTAGAATCTGTTTGGTAGATGGAAGAAAATTTCTGGATGGTTTGAGACATACGAATATGTGTTATGCTTTGATTCCTAAGAATCCTGAAGCATTGAATAAAGAGACTGAAGAAACACAACTGGAGGAGTTAAGGGAACTATTGACAAAAGACATCATATCAGATAATATACCTGAAGGATTACCACCTATAAGGAGTATCAGTCATCACATGGATCTTATACCGGGAGCAAGTTTGCCTAACAAAGCAGCACATAGAATGACACCGACAGAGAATGAAGAATTGAATAGACAGATACAAGAGTTGTTGAGGAAGGGTTTGATTAGAGAAAGTTTGAGTCCTTGTGCAGTACCTGTAGTGTTAACATCAAAGAAGGATGGAGAATGGAGAATGTGTACTGATTCTCAAGCAATAAACAAGATCACAGTTAAGTATAGATTTCCTTTACCTAGGATGGATGATATCATGGATTGTTTGAGTGGAGCAAGATATTTCACAAAGATAGACTTGAAAAGTGGATACCATCAGATCAGAATCAGAGAAGGTGATGAATGGAAGACTACTTTTAAGACAAATGAAGGATTGTATGAGTGGTTAGTGATGCCCTTTAGATTGACAAATGCACCGAGTACTTTCATGAGATTGATGAATGAAGTCTTGAAGAAATTCTTGGGTAAGTTTGTGATTGTATACTTGGATGATATTCTGATTTTCAGTAAGACAAAGGAGGAACATTTGTGGCATATTAGACAAGTTTTGGAGAGGTTGAGAGAAGAGAAATTGCTGATAAACATCAAGAAGTGTAGTTTCATGAAAGAAGAGTTGGTATATTTGGTATTTGTGATTTTTGCGGAAGGATTGAAGATGGACCCTGAGAAAGTGAAAGCAATTGTCGAGTGGCCTACACCAGAGAGCATTGGAGAGATTGGATCATTTCATGGATTGGCTAGTTTCTATCGGAAGTTCATCAAAAATTTCAGTTCAGTTTGTAACCCTATGACAGAGATAATGAGAGGCGATAGAAAAGAATTTAAGTGGACATCAGGAGCAGATAAAAGTTTTGAGTTGATAAAGTAGAAAGTGATAGAACTGTTGCAAGTATGAGGTGAACCAGTGTTGTCATTGATGTCAACATACTCATATTGCATTGACAAGAAGGATTGGATGAGCAGTGTGCTGAGGATATTGAGAAAATTAGCCTTAGTCAGGAACAGTGAAAAATAGTGATGAGAAGAAGGCAAATGTACTGTATAGGATGAGAACTGAAGGATGTAGATTAAAGGGTTTATAGATATGAGTCTTGAGATGGTTTAGTTAAGATTTCAGAGGTCCGCATAAAGATCTGAAGAAGTTGTGGCTGTCGGTGTGGAACCGGTTCCGGCAAGTGTTCAGAGGTGACAGAGGATCACAGAAAGGTCTGGTGAGGTCTGGAATTGTATAATCTTAATCTGCGGATTGGAAGGAGTGTTTGTGATGTCCTTGTGATGTGTCATCTTGAGTTGTGTATGATTTAGATGTCCGGAACTACCTTTTGCAGTGGCGACAGACTGTGTTCTTGAAGTTCTGGATAAGGAAGAGAAGAGATTCCAGTAATTAGAGGAAGTGCGGATGTACCTGGTCATTCAGGTAGGCCTGTGAAGATTCTTGGATCATGTTGAGGTCATGTTGTTGGTCCGCATTGATGGTAGAGCCCAGAATTGAAGATATTCTTCCGGATGAAGTTCTTGTTCCGACTAGCTGACCGGATGAGTTGTTCATCCTGTGAATGTTCTTGTGGTGGCCGACTGGATGTGTTATTCATCTTGCGGATATTCTTATGGTTGATTTCTGACTTAGATGATTGTTCCTAAGTCAATGTCTTGTATAAATAAAGGTTTGTGAGTTTATTTTGATGTATGGATTGGTGCGGATGAGAGTGGTGTAGCGAAGAAAAGTGCAAAAGGCAGAGCAGGGGTTTTGGGCTTAAATGGAACTGATCCGGACATGCTAGAGATGTCATTCTCTAGTTCAAGACTGTGATTCTTATCACTTTGTAGACAGTGTGTCTCCTTGTAGGCAGTGGGCCTCTTTGTGAGCAGTGTGCTCGGGCAGTGAGCCCTAATTGGCAAGTGCCATTCTTTTTCTTATTCTTCTAACAGAGAATAATCCTTGGGTTAATCAACCTGTGGTTTTTCCCTTAACCGAGTTTTCCACGTCAAAATCTTGGTGTTCAATGTGTTGATGTTTATCTGCTCTTGTGTTTGTGCATTATGCTTTCATGGATGATTAATTGATATACTGTTAACTAACAAAGAAGAATCAAGTGTTTAAAGTAGAGAAGGTTTTTATACAACTGATTCACCCCCCCCTCTTAGTTGTATGCCCTAGATCCAACAATTGGTATCAAAGCCAAGTTCCTCTGAAAGGAGCTTAACCGCTTGAGGAGATCCAGGATGTCGTCATACAAGAAGGATAGTCCGAAGTTTGATGGAACCAACTTCACTCTCTAGAAAGGTCGCATGAAATGTCACTTGGAATGTATGGGAAAAGCATACTTGGCCATGGTCTCAAAACCATATGTACCTCCACAGGGTGGTCCGACAACTCTGAATGAAATCACAGATGCTGAAAACAATATGCGGACCAAAGAAGCTCTTCTAAGCGCACTGAATGACTCAAATCTCTCAAATGTTATTGACCTACCAATTGCATATGAGATCCTGACTAAACTGGAACTTCTGTATGAAGGAGATGAGTTTGTCAAGAGTGCAAGGTTGCAAAGTCTAAAAGGGAAATTTGAAAGATTGAAGATGAGAGATGATGAAAACATCACTACTTTTATGCCACGAGTGAATGAGCTAGTGTGTGGAATTAGAAATGCTGGTGGAACTCTGGATGAAAATGAGATTGTTTGCAAAATCCTTAGATCCCTTCCTGCTGCCTACAAAATCAAGGTTGCTGCCATTGATGAATTTAGAGCTCACACAACTGTCACAAGAGAACAATTGGCTGGCAAACTAGCTGCATTTGAAATGACCGAGTTTGGAGATGATCCTCCCAAGACTGAATCTGCTTTCAAAGCCAGTGCCTATGTGAAAGGAAAACAGAGATTTGATCCGGGTGAAAACTCTTCAAGGAAGATGTCATGGTATGATCAAGCAAGAAGAGACATGGAAGAAGAAGAAGCAGAAACAGCTCAACTTGAAGCCCTCATTGCAAAGAGACTGCCAAGAGGATCCGGTAAGTATGAAGGAAAACTACCCTTTAAGTGCTTCAACTACAATAAGATTGGTCATTTTGCTTCAAGATGTCTGGAAAGATCTTTAAGGTCTAATACTAACAGACAAAGGTTTCAAAAGAACTGCTATTATGTTCATGAAGAAGATGACAATGAAGGAGTAACAGATGATGAATCAGAACTAGGAAGCAAATCCAGAAATGAATGGGTGTTTATTGCCATCAAGGAAGAAGATTCAATATCCTCTGAATCTGTCAATCACAAGGTTGTGGAAAGAGCTTTGGCTGCTCAAGTGAAAGAAAAGGATGATTGGGTTATTGACAGTGGATGTTCTCACCATATAACTAGTGACAAGAATAAGTTCTTGGATTTGGAAAGGTATGAAGGAGGAATGGTAAAGTTTGGTGACAATTCTGCCAGCAGAATCAGAGGTAGGGGAACTATTTCCTTTGATGGAAAGAGCAAAACAGGTAATGTACTATATGTTGAAGGATTGAAGCACAATCTTCTCAATGTTGGTCAGTTAGTGGACAAAGGCTATGATCTCCGGTTCAAGAATGGAAAATACAGAATCTTTACAAGCTCTAGAACTGAAATTGCATCCGGTACTCAAACAAAAGGTAATATCTTTTATCTGGTTGGTTCAAATAAAAGTTGTCTGTTTGTTCAAGTTGATCAGAGTTGGTTATGGCATAGAAGAATGTGTCATGTAAATTTTGATAACATCATCAAGATAAGCAATATTCAGGCTGTAAGAGATCTTCCAAAATTGATGAAACCTACAAATAGTTTGTGCAAAGAATGTCAGCTAGGTAAACAAAGCAGAGTCTCCTTCAAAAGCAAAGATCAGTCCTCTACCGAATTGTTGGAATTAGTACATACTGATCTCTGTGGTCCGACAAGAATCAAGAGTCTGCAAGGTGATAGATATTTCATGTTACTAATTGATGACCATTCCTGGATGATGTGGGTTACCTTCCTAAAGGAGAAATCAGAAGCCCTTGAGAAGTTCAAAATCTTCAAAACTATGGTAGAGAATCAAACCAGATTGAAACTGAAGTGTCTAAGGTCTGACAGAGGTGGTGAATTTACATCTGGTGAGTTCATTGACTTTTGTGAGAAGCAGGGTATAAGAAGACAGTTGTCTGCTCCTAGGACTCCACAGCAAAATGGAGTAGTTGAGAGAAAGAACCGGACCATCCAGGAAGCTGCCAGGACAATGATGTTGGAAGCAAATGTTCCTCAAATGTTTTGGAAAGAAGCTATCAGCACTGCAGTCTACACTCTCAATCGAGTTCAAATCAGAAACAACACTGGTAAGACCCCCTATGAACTCTGGTTTGGCATCACTCCTACTGTGAAATATTTCAGAGTATTTGGTAGCAAGTGTTATATTAAAAGAGATGAAGATCTAGGAAAGTTTGATGCTAGAAGTGATGAAGGAATTTTCTTGGGTTACTCCACTCAAAGCAAAGCATACCAGTGCTACAATAAGAGGCTGAGGAAGATGATAAAAAGCACTAATGTGAAAGTTGATGAAGGAATTGAGAAGCCCTCAAGATTTTATGAGTTTGATGAAGATGACCAAGATGGTGTTCAGGTTCAAGGAACTCAATCCTCTCCGGTAAGTCAGAATCAGCCTGATCTGGTAAATCAGGAAGAAGAGATAGGTCTAAATGAGCCTGATCAAGAAGAAGCAGTGCAGGATACTCCCAAAATTCTAAGGTATGTAAGACAGAACCACTCTGAAGATCAGATCATAGGTGACAGAAACAAAGGTGTGCAAACTAGAAGGAATGTTGCTCAAAATCAGGATGAATGTTGTCTGATTTCAAAGATTGAACCTAAAATAATAAATGAAGCCTATAATGATGAAAACTAGGCCAAAGCAATGGAAGATGAATTGATACAAATTGAGAAAAATCATACTTGGGATCTTGTTCCTAGACCTAGAGACAGGAATGTAATTGGAACCAAATGGGTCTTCCGAAACAAACTGAATGAAGCTGGTGAAGTAATCAGAAACAAAGCTAGATTGGTCTGCAAAGGCTACTCTCAAATAGAAGGAATTGATTTTGAAGAGACCTTTGCTCCGGTGGCAAGAATTGAAGCAGTCAGATTAGTTCTTGCATTTGCTACCTTTAAAGACTTCAAGGTATATCAGATAGATGTCAAGTCTGCCTTCCTAAATGGTGATCTGGAAGAAGAAGTTTACATTGAACAACCGAATGGATTTCAACTGTCTGATAATGATGATATGGTCTGCAAGTTGAAGAAAGCATTGTATGGATTAAAGCAAGCCCCAAGAGCATGGTATGAAAGGTTGGATAAGCATCTTGTGTAGATTGGATTCAACAAAGGTACTACTGATAGTAACTTATATTTCAAAATTGATCATGAAAATATTTTGATTGTTGAAGTGTTTGTGGATGATATCATTTTTAGAGGAAGAGATAGTATGTGCAAAACTTTTGCAAATAAGATGAAAAGTGAGTTTGAAATGTCTATGCTTGGTGAAATGAATTTCTTCTTGGGTCTGCAAATTACTCAAACAAAGAAAGGGATCTTCATTTCTCAGACCAAATATGTGAAAGAATTGTTGAGGAAATTTGGTATGGAAGATTCAAAGCCAATGAACACTCCCATGGCAACCGGATGTAAGTTGAGCAAAGATGATGACTCCCCAAAGGCAGATCAGACAAAGTATAGATCAATGATTGGTAGATTGTTGTATCTCATTCAGACTAGACCAGATATAATGCAGGCTATTGGTCTTGTAGCAAGATTCCAAGCTGATCTTAAAGAATCTCATGTTATGGCAATCAAAAGAATTTTTAGGTACTTGAAAGGAACAGCTAAGTATGGTCTATAGTACCCTAGAGATCCGGATTTCTCTCTTCATGCTTACACAGATGCAGATTGGGTAGGAGATGTGGATGACCAGAAAAGCACCAGTGGTGGAGCATTCTTTTTGGGGAAGAGACTGGTTTCTTGGCTAAGCAAGAAACAAGATGCAATATCTCTGTCTACAACTGAAGCAGAATACATTGCAGCAGCAGGTAGTTGCACTCAAATCTTATGGATGAAGTAGATGCTAAGAGACATTAAAGTTGAATATGAGGAGCCTATCACAATCTTCTGTGATAATTCAAGTGCAATTAATATTTCTAAGAATCCGGTATTGCATTCTAAGACTAAGCACATATCTATCAAGTTTCACTTTTTGAGAGAACAAGTGAACAAGGAAGAAGTCAGATTGGAGTATGTTCCTTCCAAGGATCAGATTGCAGATATCTTTACTAAACCTCTTCCCAAGGACTCTTTTGAATATCTCTGGGAGAAGTTAGGGGTCATGGCCCCTCCGGTAATGAACTAGGATGCACTGATGTGCATCAGTCCGGTGGATATCACAGTCATATCTTGTGATCCGGATTGATGATGGGGAGCTGCTACTAAGGGGGAGCAGCTGGCATGATTCTGATATGTTAGAATTCTAAGTATGAGCCCTTTTCCATTGATGTCAAAGGGGGAGAGAAGACATGTGAAAAACAAGTGGCTGATGATCAAAGGGGGAGCAGTAAATGAGGAGAAGACATGTTGCTGAAAGGGGGAGCTGTGACATAAAGGAGAAGTTTTTGTCTTGATGGTTTTTCACATCATATGTTGCCATCAATGACAAAGGGGGAGATTGTTGCAAGTATGAGGTGAACCAGTGTTATCATTGATGTCAACATACTCATATTGCATTGACAAGAAGGATTGGATGAGCAGTGTGCTGAGGATATTGAGAAAATTAGCCTCAGTCAGGAACAGTAAAAAACAATGATGAGAAGAAGGCAAATGTACTGTATAGGATGAGAATTGGAGGATGTGGATTAAAGGGTTTGTAGATATGAGTCTTGAGATGCTTCAGTTAAGATTTCAGAGGTCCACATAAAGATCTGAAGAAGTTGTGGCTGTCGGTGTGGAACCGGTTCCGGCAAGTGTTCAGAGGTGACAGAGGATCACAGAAAGGTCTGGTGAGGTCTGGAATTGTATAATCTTAATCTGTGGATTGGAAGGAGTGTTTGTGATGTCCTTGTGATGTGTCATCTTGAGTTGTGTATGATTTGGATGTCTGGAAGTACCTTTTGCAGTGGCGACAGACTATGTTCTTGAAGTTCCAGATAAGGAAGAGAAGAGATTCCAGTAATTAGAGGAAGTGCGGATGTACCTGGTCATTCAGGCAGGCCTGTGAAGATTCTTGGATCATGTTGAGGTCATGTTGTTGGTCCGCATTGATGGTAGAGCCCGAAATTGAAGATATTCTTCCGGATGAAGTTCTTGTTCCGACTAGCCGACCGGATGAGTTGTTCATCCTGCGAATGTTCTTGTGGTGGCCGACCGGATGTGTTATTCATCTTGCGGATATTCTTATGGTTGATTGCCGACTTAGATGATTGTTCCTAAGTCAATGTCTTGTATAAATAAAGGTTTGTGAGTTCATTTTGATGTATGGATTGGTGCGGATGAGAGTGGTGTAGCGAAGAAAAGTGCAAAAGGCAAAGCAGGGGTTTTGGGCTTAAATGGAACTGATCCGGACATGGTAGAGATGTCATTCTCCAGTTCAAGACTATGATTCTTATCACTTTGTAGACAGTGTGTCTCCTTGTAGGTAGTGGGCCTCTTTGTGAGCAGTGTAATCGGGCAGTGAGCCCTAACTGGCAAGTGCCATTTTTTTTCTTATTCTTCTAACAGAGAATAATCCTTGGGTTAATCACCCTGTGGTTTTTCCCTTAACCGGGTTTTCCACGTCAAAATCTTGGTGTTCAATGTGTTGATGTTTATCTACTCTTGTGTTTGTGCATTATGCTTTCATGGATGATTAATTGATATACTGTTAACTAACAAAGAAGAATCAAGTGTTTAAAGTAGAGCAGGTTTTTATACAACTGATTCACCCCCCCTCTCAGTTGTATGCCCTAGATCCAACAAGAACAACCTGTTTTGGCATTATCAGATTTCAATAAGGTATTTCAAGTAGATTGTGATGCAAGTGGAAATGCAATTGGAGCAATGTTAAGTCAAGAAGGTAGACCAGTAGCATATTTCAGTGAGAAGTTGAATGATGCAAGGAGAAGATATTTAGTCTATGATCAAGAGTTCTATGCCATAATTCAAGCCTTGAAGAAGTGGAGACATTACTTGTTGCTTAAGGAGTTTGTATTGTATACAGATCATCAAGCTTTGCAATATTTGAACAGTCAAGGTAAGTTAAATCAGAGACATATGAGATGTGTAGACATCCAAATTTGTCCATGTCTAGCGACACCTTGTTAAATCACTAATCCATTAGCTAATTAATTAAATAAATTTTATTTATTTAATTAAAATCCCATTCAATCCCATCCTCATCCTACTTAGCTAATTAATTAAATAAATTTTATTTATTTAATTAATTTCACATGCATAATCCCATTTATCTTATCCCCATCCCAATTAATTAAATAAATTTTATTTATTTAATTAATTTCCACATCATATCTTATCTCATCCTATTCAACTTCTCAATTAATTAAATAAATTTTATTTATTTAATTAATATCCAACTCATATCCCAACTAATTCAAATATTTTATTTGAATTAAACACTCATCTTTCATCACATTCCAACACTTGTCTAGTCAATCATGTGTTACAACTTTTATCTTTCACATGCACAACTAATGGGACCTAATTTTAGTATTTATCTACACAAGCACACCTAAGCGTCATCCTCCTTTGCCACATGTCATATGACTACAATTTCTTGATGTGCAAGGAAACCTAACTTAATCCTATCCATCCATTTCACCTAAAGCCCTAATTGATCCTAGCCATCCATTGGAACCAAGCCTTTCCTATAAATCAACCCCCTCACAAGCCATTAGCATGAATTGAGCCTTAAGCACCCTTATTCTGTCAAATTTTCTAAAAGGGCATTGATCCTCAAGTATCCACATGCTGTTGAAATATCATTAGAGCCTTTGCATCCATCATCTATCTCCTTATCAACGTTATGCTGCGGAATCGAGCAATCAACACAACAAAGCGATCAATCAATCAAGCTCATTTTGCATCTTCGAGGTATTGAATTATTTGGGTTTAGGTTATGCATTTCAATTGTTTGATCATTTCCATTTATAAATCCAAATTTTTCAATATACATTTGGCACGCCCGGTGGGACTCACGTCCTTGATTAACCTCTCTTGTTTGAGTTGTTTTTATGAAGTTTAGATCTCTTGGAGCGTCAATCTTTCATTTTTGCAAGCTTTTGTAGCAAAAATTTGCATTTTTCTAACCCTAGTTTGCAAAGATTTGGATAAAAATATATGTAGATGATCTCTTAGCCCAAATCTAACCTCACCATTGCGTCCGGGATGCCGTTTCTATAAACTTTGAGTACAAATTTGCCTAAATTTGATGAAAAATGGAGCGTTTGGTGAAGAAAACAACAACCGGACTGCAACAATGTGCTTCTGGTAATTCAGGTCGCTTATGATCAAACAACAGTCGCCTGGGCTAAATCAGCTCGCCTTTGGGCAAACAGCAGTAGCTTATGGTCAAATCTAGCTCGCTTTTAAGCAAACAGTGCTCGCTTTTGAACAAAAAGAGCCCGCATATGGTAAAATTGGTCGCTTATGGTTAACATTTGCATTCTGTCTCCTGAAACTCTCTAGGTCACTTTTGGGCTATTATGCATCGCTTTTGGTCTGTTGTTGGTCGCATATAAGCTATTACTTGTCGCTTCCATCCATTTTTGCATCGCTTATGAGCAAAAATCCACCACTTTCTGCATATCCGCGTCGCTTTTACACCGAGATCGGCCGCATCTATCATTTCCTGGGTCGCCTTTACACCAACAGTGATCGCCTCTGGTATGATTTGAATCGATTTTATATTAATAGAGCTCATGTGTGATCTGAATACTGTTAGCAGCTGCTTTAAAACTGTGTTTGTCGCTTATGGCCTAACAGTGATCGCTTAGGTTTTCTTTGCAACGCTTTTGAACTAACAGTGATCGCTTCTACATCTATTCGGATCGCTTTTGAACTAATAGTGGTCGCTTAAATCTGATGCGGATCACTTTTGATTGAACAGTGGTCGCTTTTGAACTAATAGGGATCGCTTATGAACTGACAGTGATCACCTGTGCAGGATAGGGTTTTGACTGTGTTTTGCAGATACAGATCGCTTAGAGGCTACAATTGATCGCTTCGGATTTATTGACATCACTTATAAGCTTACAGTCACCACATTGGTTATTTTTCAAATCACATATGATATGTAGGATCTTGCCTGTCGCAAGATACAGATCGCATATGTTCAACAGTGAATCGCATCTGGCAACTGTAACTTGCTTTTGGTAGCTGTCATTGTGCATCTTGGTATTTCTATCATAACTTTCACATACGGAGGTGAAATTGCACAAATAAGGACTCGTTGGAAAGCTGGGAGGACAAGCTTCACAACTGTACCACTTTTATTAGGTGATTGTACTATTTTTCAGGCTTTTTTTATCAGTCAAAGTTTAGGTTCATTGCAAACTTCATTTGAGCATAACTTGAGCAATTTTGATCATTTTTCAGCGAAACTTTTTTTCAAATTGCTTAGAATCTCCTGAATTTTCTGTTTATGTAATTTATTCTCTTGTATCAGATCATTTTAATCAGAATTTTCAGATTTCATCTTTTCCATGTAATCTCTTCTTTGCAAGTTTACTTGTTTCTTTTTGGAATTGGTGACTTGTAGAGGCATCTAAGGAGCTGGAGCAGCATTGGCATCAACATCTACAGCAAATTGGAGAGTGATTGTATCAGGTGCACTCATTCTAATCTTTCATCTCTTTCATCTTCTAATCATTGTTTGCAAACACATTTGGATTTTGGGCATAAAATGAACAATTGTTTGCAAATTCACATCAAAACATTGGGCTAAAATGAACCCTTGTCTTTCATCACATTTGGATTTGGATTTTAAAACAAACAAGTGCTTGCATTGTCTTCCACACATGGAATTTCTAAGGTTAATGAACCCCATGCGAGTGTGACCAAGTAAATGTGTATGCTCTCTCCTCGCGTCCCAACACGAACTTGGAGATCAAAAACATTTACTTGTGTTGCTTTTGTTTAGCCTTAGAGAGGCCTGCCTTGGTATACACCCCAAGGGAACGACCTCAAGCGGTACTTTCATCCGGTCCGCTATAAAAATTAGAGGATAAGGCGAAAGCCAAGTCTAACTGGTATTAGCGCTCACCATACAGTGTTAACTCAAAAGGAGGTGTACCTTTGTGTATATTAAAACTCCTAGTAGGGTTAGTTAAAGTCTTAAGTGGCTTGCTGGATGCTCGTGGGGTGCCGGTCCCCCGGATTTTCACTAGAACCTCCTTGTGATAGTGGCCTTGCCTTAACTAGGACTTGTTGAATTGTCTTCACGTGCTTGCTTAACCATCATCACATTTTTCCAAACTAAAACTTGCTTATGTGTCTTGCGTGAGTGATTCATGTGTGTATATGCATAATCATTTGTTTGAACATTGCCAAATCAAGCTATAAACACCAAACGCATAAACAAATCAATCTAAACACATCATCCAAACAATCCACATCATCAAAATCCCTAAACAAGCACTTGCTAAAAGGACTTAAGACAAACACTTGGTGACAACATGTCTACGCTAGAAGACCCAACAATCAAATTCCAAAGATTCTTCCAAAATCTTTATCAAGGATCACAACCCCTAAACCAAGATGCCATTAAAACATTACAATTCTTCATCCAAAGAGCTCAACCCCATGCAAGCCAATCACCTCAACTGCAACACTTCATAGCCCAAGTCCAACACCTTTTAGCCACTAGTCAAGCTCGACAAGTACAACAATCCTTAGCCACTTCCTATCAACCTAATCCACCTTATAGCCACATGTCATATCCATCCACTTCCTATCAACTTAATCCACTTATCCACCAAGTCAATGCCACATCAACCTATCAACATCCACCTCAAGCTTATCCAATCCCTCATACCACCATTCCAATGCACTACCAAGCCCATCTACAAGGCAATCAAGTGATATCACAATAACAACATGCAAGTCCCAATGGCTCTTTGTACATAAATCAAGCACATCCAAGTACACCTTTTCAACAAGACCATCAAGCACCATTGATAGACCTAAGTCCACATCTACAACAAGAAACAAATGCAAATCCCAATGGCTCCTTGTACATAAATCAAACAAGCCCAAGTTATCCTATGCAAGATCCAATAACCTTTGATAAGGGAGATACCAATCTAGAGTGGCCTTCATCATCTAATCACACACCAACACATGAGCCAACTAATCCTATCCTAACACCACCATGTGATCCTATTCCTAGTCCATTGGTCCATCAACCCTCCAAATCACCAAGCCCTTCATTACCTTCATCACCATGTCATTCTAATCCTTCACCAAAGGATGCAGCTGAGATAGTTTTACAAAGGATGCTTGAAGCAAAACTCATTGAACTTCCTAAAGTCAAACCATGTGAAGAAAGTCCATATGATGAACATGATTATTGTGCATACCATAGGACCAAAGGCCATAATACAAATCAATGTCCAATATTTGTCTCAATTGTTTACAAGGTGTACCCACCTATAATGGGAAATCGTGCCACATCATCACCCCCATCTAGTCCAAATCCTAATCCATCCAATCCAATTAGGTCTCAACCTAATCCTAGTCCTAATCCTAATCCAACACCAACTACCATTATCATACATCCATTATATTTTCCATCCACCCATACACTTGCAAAGGATGTGATCCATTGGCTACTAGCTAGGAATAAACTACCTCCATGTCAAATACTAATTTATGAGCCTACCAATGAACTTCCAAAGGTCATGTCCAATCCTATAATCTCATCATGTGGTTCACATTTCCTTGAGCCTCTTCAAGAGGCTTCCATTAACATACCTAGCCCTTTAAGCCCATCATGTGACCTACAAGCCAACAAGTCTATTCAAGAGTCTCCAACCACAAGCCTAAGTCAAGAGCCATCATGCCTTCATGTTGATAACTATCAAGAGCCTATCAAGTCCACTCAAGAACCTTCCACTTCCATCCAAAGTCAAGAGGTATGTCAAGAGCATAATCTTAAACATGTGGAAACATTAAGCCCTAGTCCAACTCAAGATCAAAACACTTCCATGCAACCCATCCATAACATTTACCTTCTTTATGATCAAGATGATACCTATGAAGAAGCTATCCATGAGCACCTTGATCCTATCCATAATCTTATATCTATCCATGACCAAGATATCCACATTGCTCCTAGTCATCTACCATCTAGCCCTATCCATAATGAGCAAACATCAACTTGTCATGATGAGACACTTGTCCCCCAAGTAAGCATAAAAGATCATACCAATAACTTGGATCAACATGAACATAAGCAAGATCCTAATGATTCTCCTTTCACATTGACCATCGATTCCACTTCAAGTCCACCATCATGTCCTATTGGTTTTACCACCTTTGTCCATGAATGTTCTTCCTTAGGACAACAACGACCTTTATCCACTTCACCTTCTTCATCCAATAATGAGCTCAAGTCTAATGTTCACAACACACCTAGTCCCATTGTCCATCGCATACTCCAAAACATGAACTACCAAGGCAAAGGTCTAGGCCTTTATGAACAAGGTATTTTGGAGCCAAACCATGTCAAAATCCCTCCATGCTCATATGGCCTTGGATACACACCCCAAGGTAAACAAGGCCAAGATGTTGGTAATCCTTTCATGCATCCTAAACCTACCACTTTCCATCACACCCCCCATCATATACCCAAAACATATGTAGCCATTCCATCTCCATCATCCTATAAATGTCAAAAGCATGTGACCATACACCTTCCGCCATCCACCTTGCCTCCACTTTTACCAACTCCAAATATCCCTCCATCCACCTTGCCACCATTGCTTCCAACACCTAACATACATATCATTCATAAGTATCCTTACATCCCTAATCATGGCCAACAAAAGCACACATCACATAAGCATAAAGCTTCCAATCATTTCATCCACTCCACCCATGCCATGGGATTCAAAAGCAAAAATTTTGATGCCTCTACCTATAAAGCTAAAAGTCCTACCAAAAATTCAAAGAACTATCATGCCTTAGGGCACAAACATGAAAAATCAATGCAAAGAACCAAATCAAAGCAATCCAAAAAGCTATCCAAGCCCATACCTCCAAAAGCAAAGCCCAAAAGCAAAATGGTTTGGGTTCCTAAGCAAACAGTTAGCAAAGCGAATGAGGCATCCTCATCCACATCTAAGCAACCATCCAAACCCTTACCTCCAAAAGCAAAGCCCAAAAGCAAAATGGTTTGGGTTCCTAAGCAAATAGCTAGCAAGTCAAATGAGGCATCCTCATCCACATCTCAAGAATCCCAACCACCTATATCCATCCAAAAGCCTACTTCCATCCAAAACTTCCATTCCCTTCAAAAATCCCACAAGAAAAACAAAAGTACTAAAAATACTAAATCTATGTGGGCTCCTAAATCACTTCATCGACCATCCCCTAAGCAAACATCCCCATTGCTTCCTACACCACCATCTCATCAAAAGCTTCAATGTTTATCACAGTGTGTGCAGCCGTTAGTCATGGTTCCTTTCCACTCCACAGCACCTCCACATAACTACATCTCCCCATCTTCCCTCCATTATCCTACATTTCTTCCCCATCACCTTCCTATGGTCCATGCTTTTGTATAAGCCTTTTATCCATCCATCCTTGCATGAACCTTCCATAATCCATTTCGTCATCTACTATCCACCTAATCCATCTCCCATCCATGCAATTCCTTATCAACATCTATGAGCATAATGACATGGTCCATGCGATGACATCCATCTCTAATGGGACTACCAACATCCATTGAACTAGCCACTTGAGTCCCTCCTATCCATTACCATGGTGAAAACCTGGCAAACAGGCGCCATGTGTAATTGTCATCCCATCTAAAAAAAAAAGCAAAAAAGCAAAAAAAATAAAAAAAATAAAAAAAAGTAAAGAGAAATCCCTTCATCCAATGGTGAAAACCTGGTAAACAGGCGCCTTGGATAAGTACCATGATGAAAACCTGGCAAACAGGTGTCATGTGTAGGTTGATCTTCTATGTCACTTACACTTGGGGGCACATTGTCTCATCCAACCTATCCATTTCCAAACTATCTATCCCATTATATCATTTACCATCCTACCATCCTTAGCCATTACATAAACAAGCCTATCCTATTGAACCCATTTATCCATTCATCCATCCTTCTGCCTTTTGATTTTGATGAAGACATAGGGGCAAAATCTTGAAACATGCTTTGGATATCTCTTGGTATCCCTCATACCTTCCTCATCAATCCATATTATCATTATCCACCTATCATACACCTTGTCATGTAAAACCTATCATGTCATCCCATGGTCATGAACTTTGTCATGTAAAAATCCTAAGCATTACCACCTAGAATGGGGGCAAGTTCTTCCTATGCAACATAGCCTTTGAAGATCACATCCTAGCTCCCTTATGATCCATCCACTATGGCATATCCTTATCATAAGCTTTCCATCTTATAGCTTATCCCCATCCATTTATCATGAGCTTTCCACTATAGCCTACCTATTTGTTCATCATGAGGCATGCATCCATCCCTTTTATGGCCTATCTTTTTATCCATCCATATATCATGAGCCTTCCATCCCTTATTGCCCATCCTTTTATCCATCCAATCCCATTCATCCATCTTTGCACCTAGACTTGGTTTTCCCTTGTCATTGGTATCTAGCACAACAGCTACCTAAATTGTAAATCCATTGACATCCCAAAACATTTCAAAAACTACAAAAAAAAAAATCAAATAACATATTGTCAAAAAATCTAAAAAATCAACTATCCAACGAAAACTCCAAGCAATAAAACCAATCATCATCAATCCAAAATAATCCACTTCATCAACATTCAATCAAAATCAATTCATCATCATCTTCAATCATCAATCATCAATTCTTCCTATCAATAACATTCATTCATCCATTTCAATCAATCCATTTCCAATCATATCAATCAAATCAATCTAAGCAATGATCTTAAATCTAAGTCACATTAATCCAT
The DNA here is from genome assembly GCA_027924645.1 of Cunninghamia lanceolata. Taxonomy (NCBI): domain Eukaryota; kingdom Viridiplantae; phylum Streptophyta; class Pinopsida; order Cupressales; family Cupressaceae; genus Cunninghamia; species Cunninghamia lanceolata. The sequence goes on from BSBN01000484.1 coordinate 1,350,469, forward strand.
ATGAAGCAAGCTAATCAATCAAGGAACATTATCCAATCAAATCAACAAGTTTTTGATCCTAATCTTGTCATGAGCCCAATCAATCATCATCAATGGGATATCGCATTCCCACATCCTTGTGTTGATCTAGGGATATAGCTTTCCCTGCAATGACAACACTATCATCATCAATCAAACAATCAAATATTGGTTTATGACTTGACAAGGGCAATAACCTTATTTGTTTTACATCCTTTGAGCATACTGAGAACACTTGCTTATGCTTAGATTGAATCGACACTCTAATCATCACACCATCACTATCATCATTCAAAACAATCCAATCATCAAAACAATCAACCCAGCAACAACAAACATCACAACCAAAGCACATCAAGCCAACCATCAAAACAAATCCTATCAATCATCAACATTAACACTAAAGCAAATCAACTCAAGCACATCAATCTAGCCATCAAAACAAATCCAATCACTTCAGCAAGTCAAAAGAAGCTCAATCCACCACAAATCATCCATCCTTCATCAAATCAATCCTTCATCAATCTTCATCCATCATTTCATCATCCTCAATTCAATCCAAAGCAAAGATCCAAATGCAAGCCCATCCTTAATCCATACCAATCATGTTAATTAATCAAGCCAAGTTATCCAAACGCAATCCATGGTCTTGATCCTAGCCTTGTTGTAAGCCAAATCAATCAATCAACTAGCCAACCAACTCAGCAAACAACCTTGTGTTGATCTAGGGATATAGCTTTCCCTGCAATGACAACACTCTCAACTATCAACAATCAGCAATTAATCATTGGTTTATAGCTTGACAGGGGCAATACCTTGTTTGTTTTTGAATCATTTGTGCTTGCTTGCTTGCTTGTGTGTGTTATCTTTTTATCTTGCATTTGTATCACATCTATATCATTCCAGCTAATATTCATATCTTGTGTATGTTGGAATAGCTTTTTGCACTATCCTTTGCATCTAAGGTCATATCATACCTTTTGTGTAGTAGGACTTCAATGCTCTAAGTTTTCTTCCTCATATGTTAGACAAGGTTGTATTACGCTGGGACACAAGACACATCGTCACCCTGGTCCTTATACCTTGGTGCATAATGTCTAGTGCTATATCAAACATCATGGTTGCTCACCTTCATTGCAGCATAACGCATCATCATTTCTTCTATCTATCCCCTTATCTTTCTTTTTGCAGCCAAGCCATTTCTTTTCGAGAGCCTACCCGTGTTTGTCCAACCCGCCTAACCTCTCGAGGGGGCATCATCATCCCATTTCATCCTATCTTTCCACATCATCATCCTCATCATATCTTTCCATCATCACTATCATTTTCCTCTATCCATACCTTGGCTTCTTTGAAATGATGTTACTCGACACAAATCTTATCATCTCGAACATCATCTCAAAGAGGGGCATCATCATCCCATTTCATCCTATCTTTCCACATCATCATCCTCATCATATCTTTCCATCATCACTATCATTTTCCTCTATCCATACCTTGGCTTCTTTGAAATGATGTTACTCGACACAAATCTTATCATCTCGAACATCATCTCAAAGAGGGGCAAAATGTAGACATCCAAATTTGTCCCAACTTTGTCCATGTCCTACAACACCTTGTTAAAACATTATCCTAAACATCATAAGCCATTTTTGTCCTAAATCCCACTCTTAATCCCATTTATCCATTAGCCAATTAATTAAATAAATTTTATTTATTTAATTAATTTCACATGCATAATCCCATTTATCTTATCCCCATCCCAATTAATTAAATAAATTTTATTTATTTAATTAATTTCCACATCATATCTTATCTCATCCTATTCAACTTCTCAATTAATTAAATAAATTTTATTTATTTAATTAATAGCCAACTCATATCCCAACTAATTCAAATATTTTATTTGAATTAAACACTCATCTTTCATCACATTCCAACACTTGTCTAGTCAATCATGTGTTACAACTTTTATCTTTCACATGCACAACTAATGGGACCTAATTTTAGTATTTATCTACACAAGCACACCTAAGCCTCATCCTCCTTTGCCACATGTCATATGACTACAATTTCTTGATGTGCAAGGAAACCTAACTTAATCCTATCCATCCATTTCACCTAAAGCCCTAATTGATCCTAGCCATCCATTGGAACCAAGCCTTTCCTATAAATCAACCCCCTCACAAGCCATTAGCATGCATTGAGCCTTAAGCACCCTTATTCTGTCAAATTTTCTAAAAGGGCATTGATCCTCAAGTATCCACATGCTGTTGAAATATCATTAGAGCCTTTGCATCCATCATCTATCTCCTTATCAACGTTATGCTGCGGAATCGAGCAATCAACACAACAAAGCGATCAATCAATCAAGCTCATTTTGCATCTTCGAGGTATTGAATTATTTGGGTTTAGGTTATGCATTTCAATTGTTTGACATATCGGCTATTAGAGAGCAAGATCCCAACACTACTGCTGTTGTTGCAAATAGACCATCTACTATAGTCGCGTCATCCCCTATTACATCACAAACATCATCCTCATTGCCTATTGTTGCTTCATTTGAGTTACCACGATCAGAGCATACTTTAGAACCATTGATAGTGCCCACCAATGTGCTCCCTCTCATGTCACAAAATCTCAACATTCCACCTTTTCATGTCCCTCAACATATCTCTCCTTCTACCATGACTGTTTCCATGCCTCACGTAACACAAGCTGTCCATGCAACACAAGCACAAACACTTCGAGCATCACAAGCTAGTTCCATGTCTTATGGTGTGCAAACCTCCCAAACTATTCCAACAACACATGTTGTCCATGCTTCGCACCCATTACAATCTACCACATCTCATATACCAACTGCTAATTCCTCCATGCTATCCTATAATCCCAACGTTAGTCTCATTGACATGAGTGATCCCCTCATTTCTCAAGCCAATCCAAACAGTAAGATCGCTTATGTTGATCAGCTTACATCCATGTTGTCCTCTTCTTCCAATCCTTCACACACCATCAATCCATCTTATGCTACCCAGGGCTTCTCTAATATCACCCAACACATGACATATACCAATCCTCATATTGTCCAAAATACAAATCCAAATGTTCATCCTTCTATCGTATCTACCAATCCCTCCATCACTTACCATATCATGAATTCAATCCCAACTTCCCAACCATCAGCTACTATCAATCCAATATCCAATTCTCATGTGATGCACACCCAATTGCCGCTTGTGTCTCAAGGACAGCAATCCTCCAACACATACATGTCACATACCATTCCTTTGACATACATTGTGGGCACACAACCCCAACAAACAATCACAGCTTCATATATCCCACAACCACAACAAACAGTCACAACTCCACATATACCACAACCGCAACCACAATATGTCTCATATCATACTTCACCCCCTTTGCAACAACAGCAGTTATCCTCAGCCGATATCCAACAGATGATCGATGAAAGGGTAGGACAAGGCAAGAAACCTCTCTCTCGAAAACATATGCGCATATCCATTTGACAAGTCTCTTAATATGATACCTTTTCCGCCACATTTTGAAATCCCACAATTTGATAAATACAAAGGGAAAGGAAATCCGGACGACCATCTTCGAGCCTTTTTCGTGGCATGTCTCGATGTTGCCTATGATTATACATATCTTTTGAGATTATTTCCTCGAAGCTTAGCAGGACAAGCTCTCGAATGGTTTTCCCATTTACCTCCAGGAATTAAGACTTTTTCAGAATTGGCAAACAAGTTTCGATCACACTTTGCCTTCAACATTGAACATGAGGTAAACATGAATGACCTTGTCAACAACAAACAACGCAATGGTGAAACCTTTTCCTCATTTACCCAACGATGGCGTAATATGGCTAGCAAATTATCATGGGAAATCCCTGAGAAACAACAGCTTGACATTTTTGTTCAAAATCTTCATCCTGAGCTGTCATTCCAACTACAATTGCAAAGTGCTAGCACCTTTGACGAATTAGTTTCCAAAGGAGTTATTATTGAACGAGCCTTAATTGCCAAAGGAACTATCAAGATCTTTCGTGATAACAAAGATTCTCCCCAAAATTCCAATGATAAGTCTCGCTTTTGGAGCAAGAACAAGAATGTTGTCAATGACGGTATTGTCGATACAAAGAATATTCAAACTATGAGAGCTCCCATCAACATTCAAGCAGCCTCTACACCAAGACAGCCTTTTCCACAACGAAGAAACCAACGCCAAACTTCTAATCCACGTTGACAATTTACACCATTAGTGGAACCCATGGAAGTTATTCTTCGAAAGCTACTTCAAGCCGGAGACGTTATTCTACCTGATGCACCACCAAATGGCGAACCACTCTTTCGAGCTCCTTGGTACAAAGAGAATGAGTATTGTGATTACCATCGAGTTAAAGGGCACAAAACAAATGGTTGTATGCACTTAAAACATGTTATCCAAGACTGCATTGATCAAGGTCTAATCAACGTCACACCTTCAACAGCTCAACCCGCTCAACCATCCACATCAAACTATGATCTAGAGACTTTCAAGAATCCACTTCCATCTCATGATCAGACAAATAACCTTCAAGCTGGAAATGCTATTCCCTATAACTATGCATCATCTACTATTGGCCGCATTGACCATGCTCGCATTTCTACCATTACTGTCCAAGGGAGAGCACCTGATTGTGCCGTAACCACGCGAAGAGGCCGAGTTACCATTCAAGGAGCACCTCCTCATCCTCCTCGACCTCTCTCTGACTATAACCTCTTGGATCACCTTGGTAAAACACCCACACACATATCTATCCTTGAGCTGCTCCGCATATCCCCCGCACATAAAGCTATCCTTGATAAAGCCTTACAAGAGTCTTCGGTGCCTAATAATATTAATATCACACAATTTCAATCTATGGTCGCTAGCATTGCAGCCCCTTGTCATTTGACCTTTTCCGACAAAGATCTTCAACCCTCCATTCATCCGTCACACAATGAGGCCCTCCATATCGAAGTATTTGTTAACCAACGCTGTATCAAACGAGTCTTGATAGATGGGGGAGCTGGTCTAAATATATGTTCTTTGAAACTTATCAAGCAATTGGGATATTCTGAGAAAGATGTTGACACTTCCAAAGTTATAACTATCAGAGCATATGATGACGCTGAAAGAGATACTGAAGGGATCATCTTATTGCCTATTCAAGTTGGGCCGGTCATTACAGAAACTCGCTGTCAAGTCCTTGATATTGATCTGCCTTACAACATCATCCTCGGTCGCCCTTGGATCCATACCCTTAAAGCAGTTCCATCTACATATCACCAATGCCTTAAATTTCCACATAAGGGTGTTGAAGTTACCATTCAAGCTGATCCCAATCCATTTGAGTTTTGCCGTGCCTTTCAAGCTAAATATCAGAGCCCAAACCGTATCCCTATCAACACCGAGGCATATCCATCTTCCTCCTATGTAGACCCATCCGATCTCCTCAAGCCCTCATCTAGCAAAGCCGCTTCCAACCTCCATATCAAATATACCGAACATGGCCCTGGTGAATACCAATTGCAGGAATCCTATTGCGTTGGTACCCTTCCATTATCTCCTAAATCCCATGGTAAGCCCTCTATATCTAAGCCAACTTCATCCTTCGCTGTTATCAAAGCTCCCCCTACAGTGTTCATTAAAGGTGGTTTTTTGGATGACGAAGACATTGAGGACATCAACTCTTGGATATTCTTTGATGAAAATGACCAAGTCCAACTTGAAGTAGAGCGATACAACAATGGGTTTCGTATCATAAAGAACATGGGCTATAAAGGACATGGCGGCTTGGGATCACAGGAACAAGGTGTTGATAACTGAGAGGGGGGGGTGAATCAGTTATCCTAATTATTTCCCTTATTGAACTTTCCTTTTAATTGATGCAGCATAAAATCAAACATAAACATTAATCATAAAACAGGAAACACATGACACAGTATTTTTGACGTGGAAACCCTGTTAAGGGAGAAAACCACGGGGTGATTAACCCAAAATTATTCTCTGTTAGAAGAATAGGAAATTACAAAGATGGCACTTGCCAATTAGGGCTCACTGCCCGAGCACACTGCTCACAAGAGGCCCACTGCCTACAAGAAGACACACTGTCTACAAAGTGATGAGAATCACAGTCTTGAACTGATTGGAAGCATCTGCATATGCTGGAGTTCAGTTCCGGTTAGGCTCAGTACACTGATCTGCTGCACTTCATCTTTCCTCTGTTCTTTATTCTGCTATCTTCCACATACCGGATCCTTTTTGCTACCTCTGCTCTTTCTTTGGACTTCTTCGCATATCTCTCCACATCACAACACACTTCACAACTAAATCCATCCTCTATATATATCCGCACAAGTAATTTCATCACCTTTCTAGTCGGCATCCGGAACAGTCTAGTTTCTTATAAACTCTCATTCTGTCGGCTGAATCCTTCCTCACCAAGCAATGCGGATCAAGCATATACTTGTAGATATCATTAATCATGTCGGCCAAACATGATTCATGCCTTCACAACCTCTGTCATCAACAGTAACCCATCCGGAAAGCAGTTTGATACTCTGCCAGTCAGTTCTTCCTCTGTTTTCACTGTCTCTCAGGAATCCGGTACTCAACCATTCATATCTTTTTCCTTGTCCATCACCGGAGGCTAAATCATTGGAATATACCACTCAAGGTAGTCCTCTTGACTTCCCCAAATCCGCACTGCACCAAGACACTTCCACTGAGAGGTCCGGACCAATCTGTCGGACCTTGCCACATGCTCTGTTCTTCTTCACCGGACCACAACATTCTTTATTCTGACTTCCGGTAGAGACACATCATGACTTGCGGATATGTGGGATGACCTTTGTTGCCATCAATGACAACAACCATGAATCCATATAGTGTCTCTTGCCAACAATCTCCCCCTTTGGCATTGATGGCAACACTTAGTGAAAAATGACTAAGTGTTTTCACTATGCTCCCCCTTTGCTGATGCTCTGTCTTTATATACAATTTCCGGAACTCCCCCTTAGTTGGATCCCTCATTTTTCACTGCTCCTCACTCCCCCTTTGACATCAATGGCAAAGGGTAGGGTCCGCATATCAAAATTTTCAAAAATTTCTTATACTTAGCCGCATATTTACATACTCACATATATTGAAGAATGTCTGCAAAGGATGTCTGTAATTGAATCATTTCGGTAGCCCAACTTTGCTTCATTCTGTCCAAAATTGAAATGTGACCACTTAACAAAAATGCAAACGCTTCTGCCCGCTTGAGATCTGTCGGATCTTTTGTTTGGGTGGTGGTCCTAGCATCACTGATGGCCTCATGCATGGTTTCCAACTTAGGGATTATAATCCTTCTAAGTTCTCCCATCCGGTTGGTGATGTTCTTCCTTTCCTTCTCAAGATTCTTTATTTCGTTCAAGACTGCAATAATCTGACATTCTTGATTTATTATAGAGGAAGAGAGAGGATCAAAACTTTGAGATAAGCTTTGTAGCTTATCCTGTTCCTCTTTTATTTTCTTGTCAAATGCTGCTGTTGCCTTTGACCAGGATATACAAAATTTATAGATATCACCGCCATCCTTAAGAGCATTCTCTAAGCTCTTTATTCCAATGCTTACAATCTTCCTATCTTTAGAAATTAATTCTAATATCTCTGAAAATCTCTTATCCAAAAATTCCTTCCGGACCTTTTCTTCAGCTGATTTTTCTAGAGAATCAAAATGTGTATCAACACTGCTGACTAAGGTTTTTAGATTACCGGAAGTGGAGGCTGTCGGATCTATTTGGATTGATGGCATGATCTTCACAAGTACTCCGGAGGCAGCCTCTATCAACTCACAGTCTTCCATATGAGACTTCAGGAGCTTTTCATTTGCCTTGGCATTTGTAAATGAAGCTATCTTCATTGTTTGTACCGGAGAGAGAGAGTCAAAATCAAATGGGCCTTTTAGAAGCTCCGGTTCATCAATCTCTAAAGTTTCTTTACTCAAAAATTGTTGAACAGTTTGTGCAGTGTCTCTTGCCGGAGACAGATGTTTCTTTTCTTCTGTAGTCTTAGAACTGTCAACCTCTTTGTCTTTCACCACTGCTTCCTTCTCCTGTAATTGCTCTTCTTCTTTGGATCCGGAGACTGTAGGGGAAACCGGAGGAGAGATGCTAACTTGTTCATGGGCCCCTTCTTCTGGAGCAGAGGGTCCCAAGTCCTCACTTGTCTGTTCAGGGCTCACTTCTTCCGGAACAGAAGATTCCAAATCAGCAGCTGTTTCTGCACCTAAGTCCTCTACAACAGGAAGATTGAACCTTTTGAAGGCCTTCCGGAGGATCTCTTCTGTTTCTTGGGCCACTTTGTTAGTCTCACCAAGCATGAGTTGATTCATCCTGGCTTTGCTTCTGAACTCATCTTTGCAGTCCTTGAAGATAATGTTCATTGTCTTGGGATCAATTTGAGGATATAGCTGAATAGCTATCTGCTCCCGGATCTCAAGATCTTTGGCATGAGCATTATTCTTTCTTACTTCCATTTCCTTCTCTAGGCTTTTAGGAATGAGAGATATGATCTCAATGAAAGCCTTATTGTATATGTTCAGATATTTAACTGTGGCTTCCTGCAGAGTCTTTTGGTCTGCCTCACTGAAGTCATCATAGGATTCAGTCATTGGTTGAAGGTTTCCATCCACCGTGACCGACTTGATTATGCTCTCTAGTGACAGAGTGGGCTTTTCAACAGTTACCTCTGCCATTTCATCCTTGTCTTGGCCTGTGGAGGGCTTACCGGATCCTTTCTTCTTCTGTTTCTTTACTTCTCTTACTCCCTCATTTGATTCTGTTTCCTCTTCATCCTTTTGGCTTCCATAAGCCCTTGTGGCTTTTGTCTTGGATCTCTTACCGGATGCCTAGACTTCCGGTTTTGAACTTTTGGTTGAGGGAGGTGCAGATCTCTTTGTTGATCTGGTCCGGGTGGGAGCTCCAACCGGAGCACTTTCTTTGCTTTTCTCTTCTTCCTCGGCCTTCCTCCTCTTTTCCCGGCTGGCATCAAGTGCCTCCTTTGAGATACCTAGGCCTTGAGCAATGTGCTCTACTTCTTTTCTTACCTTTCTTTTAATCTCAGGTTCCCTGAGTTCTACATGTATTTTTACACTCAGCTCCTCAAAGGTTCCAAACCTTTCTGCCTTAGAATCTTTGGGCTGACTTAGCATGTGTTGAACATGCAGCTCCACTATCTGTTCATCAACTTCATACCCCATGGGCATGATCCAGACAGTCCTTGGCTCCACTGCCTCCATTAGGCACTGATCAGTGTCAACCATAAAGCACACTGAGTCCTTGTATTTCTCAATGAGAGACTGAGGAATTCTCTCTCTTGCTTGCATCATGCTCTGAAAGTTTTTGAAGTATCCCCATAGAGCTGAATTTCTCGCTTTTGCATCCCCAAGTCCATGCAAGTAGTCTCTTATCTGGACTGCAACAGGTTTGTCATTCTGCCATACCCATCCACTTGTTCCGGGTAGCTCATTCATGAAGTAGAAGAATAGACATACAATCAGAGTACCATACTTAAAGGAATTCTTCTTATCCTTCTTGATTTTCTGTATATTTTCCATTAATTGGCTTAGCAGTAGTTCGCAGAGATCATACTCTGCATTCTTTCTTAGCATCTCATAGGCAGTGTATACTGCAGTTCCGGATACAGAATTCTCCCTGCTGGAGTGGTAGATCTTGTATCCTATTATCATTGATGCATATTTGATATCCGGATCGGAGATGTCTTCAATGGTCATTGCCCTTTTGTCAAATTTTGATCCGGTGGCCTCAGTTACAATGTTGTTCTTGACAGATTTGAGGATAGGTACTCCTCCGAAGGAGTATAGGCCAGTTACTGCTCTAATTGCCTCTTTTGTGATCTTGCAGGGTCTATCTAGCCATAGAAAGTTGTCATGCATCCTGCTCAGTACATACCGGACCCATTCATTCTCTTCAAAACAGGGGAAATGAATAAATTGCTCAAATTGTTTCTTCTGAATATCCTTATACTCTGGTTTAAGCTCAAAAGCATTGTCAATCAGCTGCTTGTGATAGAGGTCTCTTAATTTGAATTCCCCAAATTCCTCAATGTTTGCATGTATGTAAACCCTAATGTCTTCGGTGTGTAAAACTCCGTGAGGAACACTAGAGAAGGCTCCTAGTGGGTCTACCTCCAATGATTTGTAGGGATGTTTCTTGAATGAGGGGCGAGGTCTATCGGAGATCTTAACTATGTTTGGAGTAGCCATTCTTCAAAGATTTGCAGTGAGGTAATGAAAAACGGAGAATACCTTATGCGCCTTCGGTTTGCACGGAGTGGTTGGATTGATTTCTTTATCCAATAGCTTCGGCAGGAGATCCTTGGTGTGCTTGAAGAACCTTGTTGCAGAGCTCCACTTTTCGCTTCTTCTCGAGTGCAGAATGAGCAAATGACCTTTGAGAAATCCCTTAAATTGCTCTGCGAACCCTAATACCTGTCTGCAATAAATGCTTCACCTACATCATTCCGGTTTGCCTTGTCTGGATAGCTTGGAGTATCCCGAATTAGTCCTGATCTGTGGATATCATCCGGATCTTTCAATCATGAATAAATCGAGGTAGCATATTACAAGATCATCTCAAACACTCTGTCCAATCCGCAGAACAAGATAGTGCATTTCCGGATCTTTCCGGACCTTTTTGTAATCCTTTATCATACCGGAGCATCTCCCTGAACAGGTCTTATTTGATCACAGCTTCTTCATAACTTCATGCGGACCTCTGAAAACTTGACTGAAGTATCTCAAGATTCATATCTACAAACCCTTTGATCCGCATCTTGTGCCACATCCGGCACCACTTGTTTGGCTGGGGGAACAAGATTTTCTTTGAGTCTCCCCCTGAGCCTGAGCTCACTTTTAATTTCCGGAAGAAATATCAGCACCAGAGTCTGGTGCGGATCCAACCTCTACATTCTCTGAACTTTTCTTCACCCAAATCTTGCTCATCTGATTCCTAACCTCATCCACATTCATCTTTTGTTTACCCTTGTCTTGATTCTGATTATACACCAGACCTCTTTTGTCCTGATTCTTGTTTCTGCAGACTTTAGCATTATGACCGGATCTATTGCAGATTTGGCAAATAACATTTCTTTGCATATTTGACTGATATCCTCTTGATCTGCATTGATTTGCCATATGACCTATTCTATTGCATGTGAAGCATCTACCTTTGAATGATTTGTTTACTTGCATAATTCTGCATTCATGGGATTTGTGTCCATACCTTTTGCAGTTGAAGCACTGTCCGGAGAAGGATGAATTATTCTGATTCATTCTCATTCTGCACTGATTAGCTTTGTGACCAAAGTGGTTGCAGTTGTGGCAGTATCCATTGAAGGATGGATATCTTTGAGCATTTGGCTGTCTTACCGGAGGTCTTCTAGGCCTGCTCCTTGGATTTTCTGATCCAAGATTCTTCTGACCGGATCCGGAGCTTTCTCCTTTCTCATATCCCAAGCCATACTTGTCATCTGTCCTCTTTTGACTTCCAAGAAGAACTTCAAGTTGAGCAGAACTTATCTTGAATTTCTCTTTATATTCATTTGCTGTTTGAAGGTCTCTTTTGAGAGAGGCAATTTGATCCTCAAGTTTTCCTTCATTATCTTTGGCATCTTCAAGATCAGATTCAAGGTGTCTGATAATCCTGTCCATCTGGTGGCATTCTTCTGATTTTTCTTTAAGAGATTGTCTTAGATTGTCTTCAGCCTTTCTTTTTTCTTCAATCTCTTGAGTAAACTTTATAGTTCCTGATTCCATTTCATGTCTTAACATAATGACTTCTTTTGATAACTTTTCACATAACTTGGTTTGCTCAGTCAATTCCTCATTTGTATTGCTTTCTTCACTTTGTCTTGCCAACTGTTGAAGCAGCTCCTTTCTCTTTTTCATAGAGAGACTTAATTTGTCTTTTAATTCTCTCATGAATTCATCAGCCTGTTTGAGTCTTTCCTTTAATTCACTGACTTCAGAATTTGACTGTTCAAGATCCTCAAGGGCAGTCTTGAGTTGCTCCCTTAAACCATATGCATCCATTTGAAATCCCAGATCTTCCTCAAGCTGTTAGGCTCTATTAGGAGGAACCTGGCTCTGATACCAATTGTTGATAACTGAGAGGGGGGGGTGAATCAGTTATCCTAATTATTTCCCTTATTGAACTTTCCTTTTAATTGATGCAGCATAAAATCAAACATAAACATTAATCATAAAACAGGAAACACATGACACAGTATTTTTGACGTGGAAACCCTGTTAAGGGAGAAAACCACGGGGTGATTAACCCAAAATTATTCTCTGTTAGAAGAATAGGAAATTACAAAGATGGCACTTGCCAATTAGGGCTCACTGCCCGAGCACACTGCTCACAAGAGGCCCACTGCCTACAAGAAGACACACTGTCTACAAAGTGATGAGAATCATAGTCTTGAACTGATTGGAAGCATCTGCATATGCTGGAGTTCAGTTCCGGTTAGGCTCAGTACACTGATCTGCTGCACTTCATCTTTCCTCTGTTCTTTATTCTGCTATCTTCCACATACCGGATCCTTTTTGCTACCTCTGCTCTTTCTTTGGACTTCTTCGCATATCTCTCCACATCACAACACACTTCACAACTAAATCCATCCTCTATATATATCTGCACAAGTAATTTCATCACCTTTCTAGTCGGCATCCGGAACAGTCTAGTTTCTTATAAACTCTCATTCTGTCGGCTAAATCCTTCCTCACCAAGCAATGCGGATCAAGCATATACTTGTAGATATCATTAATCATGTCGGCCAAACATGATTCATGCCTTCACAACCTCTGTCATCAACAGTAACCCATCCGGAAAGCAGTCTGATACTCTGCCAGTCAGTTCTTCCTCTGTTTTCACTGTCTCTCAGGAATCCGGTACTCAACCATTCATATCTTTTTCCTTGTCCATCACCGGAGGCTAAATCCTTGGAATATACCACTCAAGGTAGTCCTCTTGACTTCCCCAAATCCGCACTGCACCAAGACACTTCCACTGAGAGGTCCGGACCAATCTGTCGGACCTTGCCACATGCTCTGTTCTTCTTCACCGGACCACAACATTCTTTATTCTGACTTCCGGTAGAGACACATCATGACTTGCGGATATGTGGGATGACCTTTGTTGCCATCAATGACAACAACCATGAATCCATATAGTGTCTCTTGCCAACACAAGGACCTATTGAGCCCCTTATTGTGTCTAAGAAGTTTAATAAGCAAGGCCTTGGTTACCAACCGGAGGTACCGCAAACCAAAGACATTAAGTGTATTTCCGATATTGACATTGGACCTTCTTCGGTAGGCGAGCCTTCTAATTCAGATACCATCGATGACTCCTCCCTTCATATCACCGATCTTTTTCAAGAACATTCCATCTTCATGTTTTCCGCAACCTCCTCTAGCCATCACGATTCCTCCATTAGCCTTTCACTCGTATATCCTGACCTCATCGATTGGGACCAACAGGGGGCACCGATATTAGATACATTTGAAAATGACGAAGCTATTGCCGAATTCATGGGTTTGAGACAAGGTATTCCACTGGGTGATCATAAAGCAGGTTTCATGATGGAATTACCTAAACTAGCATATTTTGGCGGAAGTATCAAATCCTTCAGTCGCAAAAGTGAAATAAACAAAATTCAACAAAATAGGTCACTAGGTGAAAACCGCAAGGCGCCTCTTGACCGTGAAAAAGCAAAAATAAAGGACGTATCCAAAGGTGAAAACCTCTCTGAGGCACCTGAGGATGAGGGATTTGATCTTCCTGTTGCCACTGATTACCATGAGAAATCAACGGTGCTAGTTGAAAAATCACAAGACATGAACTTGGGAACAGAACAGAATCCAAAGATCACTTTTTTGGCAGCATCACTATCAGAGCAAGAACGAAAGAGCTTCACAGCATTTTTTCTGAGAAGAGCTATAAATTTTGCATGGATGTATGCAGACATGCCAGGACTAGATCCTTCACTTGTGGTACATCATTTAGCAGTATTCCCTGATGCAAAGCCTGTCAAACAAAAATTGCGCAAAATGCATCCACAAGTTGCCTTATTGGTCAAAGTAGAAATTCAGAAGCTGTTAGAAGCAAAGTTCATAAAGCCTATTGATTATCCAGAATGGGTTTCAAACTTAGTACCTGTAGCAAAACCAGATGGACGAGTTCGCTGCTGCACAGACTTTAGAGATCTTAACAAAGCATGTCCTAAAGACGATTTTCCATTACCAAGCATAGACAACATTGTTGATCTTACAGCAGGACACGAAATGCTATCTTTGATGGATGGATTTTCAGGTTATAATCAAATCAGAATAGCAGAGGAAGACCAAGATAAAACATCTTTTATTTGTCCATGGGGCACATATTGTTGGGTTGTAATGCCTTTTGGTCTCAAAAACGCTGGAGCTACCTATCAACGAGCCATGACAGTTATTTTTCATGACCTTTTTCATACTATCATGGAAGACTATGTTGATGACATCCTGGGAAAATCTAAGACAAGGGAAGGACATCTACAAGTATTGGCACAAATTTTTGATCGATTAGAAAAATACCAAGTCAGACTAAACCCAAAGAAGTGTGTATTTGGCGTAACATCAGGAAAACTATTGGGATATATTGTGTCTCGACGAGGGATAGAAGTGGACCCAGCCAAGGTGAAAGCTATCATAGAAATGCCTCCACCAACGAATCTCAAACAGCTCCGCAGTTTACAGGGTAGGCTACAATCTATCCGCAGATTTATCTCACAACTTGCAGATAAATGTCATCCTTTTCAGCATCTTCTTCGTAAGGGTGAACCTTTTAAGTGGAATGAAAAGTGTCAACAAGCTTTTGATAAGATAAAGGAATACTTGGCAACACCTCCTGTGTTAATACCTCCTGTACTTGATCGTCCATTACTGCTCTATATATCATCAACAACCGCAGCATTGGGTGCACTTCTAGCTCAACATAATGATTCAGGAAAAGAACAAGCCATCTACTACATTAGCAGAACTCTTGTGGGATATGAGCTCAATTACTCGTTCATGGAAAAAGCTTGTTTAGCATTAGTGTTTGCTTCCCAAAAGTTGCGACACTATATGCTGAACCAAACAACAAAGCTCATCTCTAATGTGGATCCCCTCAAGTATCTCCTTTCAAAAGCACTTCTCACAGGGAGACTAGCAAAATGGGTTATGATCTTGAGTGAATTTGACATACAATATGTGAACCGTAAAGCTATCAAAGGACAAGTCATTACTGATCAATTAGCTGCAGCACCCATCACAGACATTCAGCCAATATATCCAGAATTCCCTGATGAAGGATTGTTTAATTTAAATTCTCCAGCACGATGGCAGCTATACTTTGACGGATCATACACTCAACACGGGTCTGGAGCAGGTATCTTGTTTGTCACTCCCCAAGGAGACTGCATACCTAAATCATACAGAATAGCATTCCCATGTACCAATAACATAGCAGAGTATGAGGCTTTAATCACAGGTTTGCGCATGGCAGTACAATGGGCTATCAAACAGTTACAAGTCTTTGGCGATTCTCAGCTAGTTATCAAACAGGTCTTAGATGAATATCAAACAAAAGATGAGAAGCTTCTTCCACATAAGCTAATGGTGGACGATTTCAAGCAATATTTTGAGGACATTACCTTCGAGCAAATTCCAAGACTACAAAACAGAGCAGCAGATGCCATGGCTATGATTGGATCTCTTTTAGACATGCCATCTAACACCCATAAATATGAATTCTTGGTCGAACAGCTTTTGATCCCAGCATTTGAAGTTCCACAGTCTGAGCTCATATGTGAGATTGTTGGTCCCAACTCGTCGTGGTACAAGGATATATACGAGTATCTCCGTAATCACACCTTGCCTCTTCAACTATCCAACACCCAGCGTAAAACTTTTATCCGTCGAGCCTCTCGTTACACTATCTTAGGAGACACCCTTTATTGCCGGAGTCTTGATGGTATCCTTCTTAGATGTCTTGATTCCGAGGAAGCAAAAACAACCTTACGTGAAGTACATGAAGGTGTCTGCGGTTCGCATTCTGCTGGCCCTGGCCTTGTTAAGAAACTTCTGCAAGCAGGATACTATTGGCCAACTATGGAAAAAGATGCCCAACAATTTGCAAAGCGATGTTTACAATGTCAGAAACATGGAGATCTAATACATGCACCAGCACATGAGCTTCAGCCTATTGTCACTCCCTGGCCTTTTTCGCAATGGGGACTTGATCTCGTGGGTAAAATCCATCCTACTTCATCAAATGGTCATAAGTTTATTATCACTGCCACTGAGTATTTCACAAAGTGGGTAGAAGCCATACCAATGACCTACATCACAGGTAAACAAATAGCTAAATTCATCTTACATTACATTATCTGCCGTTATGGAATTCCTCAAGCTATTGTTACAGACAATGGTCAGCCTTTCAAGAACCAAGAGGTTAGAGATCTTTGCAATAAGTTCCATATTCAACATAGGTTCTCTACGCCTTATTATCCTCAGAGCAACGGTCAAGCTGAAGCCTCTAATAAGACAATCATCAAGATCCTTAAAAAGACTGTTAATGAAGCTGGTCGAGATTGGCATCTACAACTGCATCCTGCTTTATGGGCCTATAGAACAAGTGTCAGAACTCCTACTGGCGCCACACCCTATGCTCTCGTCTATGGCACTGAAGCTATTTTGCCTATCGAGGTTGAGATCCCCTCTTTGCGCATATCCTTGCAACATACTATCTCAAATGAAGAATATCGAGTGTCCAGACTCCATGATCTTGAGCTATTAGATGAACGCCGCCTTACAGCATTGAACCATCTTCAAGTCTATCAAAACCGGCTACGCCGCAGCTACAACAAAAAGATCAGAGAACGCAGATTTCAGGTTGGTGACCTTGTCCTTAAAGAAAACCAAAGGAATCAACAGCATCGAGAGAAACAGGGCAAGTTTGAACCAAATTGGCTTGGTCCTTTCATTATCACAGCAGTCTATGGATCTGGTGCATACACTCTGGCAACACCTGAAGGCATTCCCTTGGATGAACCCATCAACAGCGTTCATCTCAAGAAGTTTTATCCATGAATCTCAGCTATCCCCCAAAAAGAGCAAAAAAAAAAAAAAAAAAAAAGAAAAAAAAATAATAATAATAATAAAAATAAAAACATTTAATAAATAATCCGTCCTCTGGTGAAAACCTGGTAAACAGGCGCCTTGGATAAGTACCATAGTGAAAACCTGGCAAACAGGCGCTATGTGTAGTGACCAGCTTCCCTCATCTGTTTGGTTCGTTTGATCATTTTTCCCACTGCATCTTGTATAAGCCATAATCATAAGCCCTATCGCAATCCCACACATAACCTTTCATCTTCATCCTTTGTCAATGCTATCTGTCATACTTGAGACATTGTGGTGATATCTATATCTTTTGGCACCTTAGCATCTTGGCTACATCTTTTCCGCATTGTCGCTTCTGCATAATAAACCTCATCCCGCACTGGGGGCATTTGTTGAGTCTTATTTGGAAGTGGATCCTGTTATCTCTAGCTCATAACACATCAAACAACTCAGCTTACAACACAGCACACCTTATCAACTTCAACCATGGAACATGTCCACCGACAAATATGACTTAACGGCTTGCAACCAGGACTCATATCTTCGCAATCCATCCACATTCATCCAACAATCGTAACAAACATCGCTTGATCAAACATCCAACCGATTAGCCACATTAATAAGAACTACATCTAGCTCTATCGTTGACGCCTTGATCCTGTGGATACAGGGTATGTAGGCAATCTGAGATGCGAAGGAAGCACTCTGATTCAGGCTAAGACGATAGCCCCTTTCATCAGTTATCTTTCATCTTTCTTCTAAACATCCTTCAATCTTTCAGCTCACATTCTTCTATCTTTCATCACTTACATCATCAATAAAACCCAGAACTACATATTCATCATGTCTCATCTTCATCGTAAATGTGCTTTGATCCCATGGATACAGGGTATGTAGGCAGTCTGGAATACGAAGGAAGTTTCTGGTACTCAAGCACAGATGATCCACCCCCATCTTCTTCATCTTCATGCATCATCCATCTTCTTCTCTTTGATCAGCTCAAACAAGAAGCAATCCATGTGTATATTGCAAGCTCAAGCACTTTAATCAATCAAAGGTACGCCAGAAGCTATTTGTCCGCATGCCTTAAGCCAACATTTGCTATAGCAGTTTATCAACAACTTTAGCCTTCAACAGGATGTAGCTTTCCTTTTAACAAGGCGCCAGCTTAATTTATCCAAGAGCACCCAAAAATTGGCAAGAGAACGTGATGACAATATCTTTTGTTTTATCTTTTGATTTATCTTTTGTCCCTTTTCTATACCTAGTCAAGACTGCCTGGATCTATTTATATCTTGGTATGTTGCGATGAAGTAAGGACTGGGGCATGGTCATATAGCTTTCGTATGCCGTGTTTGCGGGATGATCTTATCCTCTTCCTATATGTATTGGTATCTTGTACGTGTTGGGATTAGCATCTTACATATCAATATCTCTAGCATCTGAGAAGCTAAACAGTCTCTTATGCATTTGAGACTATTCTATGTTAAGACTAACTCCATACATATAACCAGCAAGTTATCATTATGTGTAGTGGAGATAAGCTCAAACCATTGTTTGTAGCGTCAAAGTCCAACACTAGCTGTTATTCATATCTTGTGCATGTCGGCTCCACATCTTGACCACATGCGTTCAGACAAGATTGTAACAGGCTAGTTACGCATTGGATACCTTGACACCTTGGTTTCTTATACCCTGGTGCATAACATCCATATGCTATATCAAACATAAGGACTGCATTTCTTTTCATTTTGAGCATTTGCTTGAAAGCTGCCCATCATCATCCTATCTATTCATTCTATCTATCCATTCGTTCCATCATCCTCAGCCAAGGTCGATCATCTCTATCATCTTTTCTTCATATTCCCGCTCCTACAAAACAAGTGTTAGCCATACATAAGTCCATTATATATATATATCTCTTTCATTTCCATCTACCTATATGCATACATCTATTCATATCATTACCTTTTACATATTCAAACATTTTCTATCCATTTACCATTTGCATAAACTTCCATCCATAATCCATATATAATCCATACACATAACATGCATAGCCATCATAATATCAACATCACAATCATTATAACATCATATAGATCGCCAAAACTGCTATATATATATATACATGTGTGTCAAAATACAAGTGTCTACAATACAAGTTGAGCCCTGAAAAGAATGAATGTACAACAATGGCTCTAGGCCTCGTCATGATACAATGTCAACAAGGTATGCCCTAGCGACTACTGCCAGCTCCCTCGCCCTGACCACCACCACCAACAGGTCCTGTACCTGGTCCCTCATCTCTCGGTGGCCCCATCACTGAAGCTACTAATCGAGATCCACCTGACCTCCGTGAGCTCAAAGCCCCTGACCTGCTCCTGAAGCTAGGCTGTCTCTGCTCTGCCGGCACAGCTCCATAATATAAGCCTCTTTAATACTCAGCCTCACCCTGCACTCTCCGAAGCTCAGCCTGTACCACTGTCAACTGTGTGGCCAAGTACATGGTAGCTCCATCAGTCCCCAAGGTAGCCACTACTCTATCCCGCTCACTAGTCATCCCCTGCAGCTGCTGCACTGCCCTATCTCTCTCAGCTCGCAGACCATCTCTCTCTGCTCTCATAGCCTGCTCCTGCTGTACTGCAGTATCTCGCTCAAGCCTCATCATCTGCTCATGCTACCTAGCTGTATCCTTCTCTCCTGTCACTCTAGCCAGAGCATCATCATCCTGTCCATCTCCTCTCTGAGCTCCCAACTATAGCTGAGCCTGATAAGTCTGTGCCTGTGCTCTAGCATGCCGCAGACTAATCACGGCCTGATGCCTATCCATCTCCACTCTTCTCAGCCTCATCTGTGCCCGCTGCCTCCATCTCCTCTCCTCTCTGATCCGTCTCCGTAGCTGCTGAATACCCACATCATCTCCTGCTCCGATCTGTGCCTGTGGCTGTGCTAATATAGCAGGCTGACCTGGCACCTACCCTGGCATCTGTATCCCTGGTGCAGCTGGCACTACTGCCTGTGCTGGTGGAGCCTGTCGTCGTTGCCTCCGCACTAGTCTCTCCATCCCAATCTCTCCAATCTCCCCATCTCGTGTCAACCGAGTCGGCCTAGCTGTCGCCCAGTATACATCGTACTCTGGCAATGTGCCTGGATCTGCAGGACCCTGTCTCCACTGCCATGCTGCTGGTTGCAGTCCATCTCTCTCTGCCAAGGCTGTGTCCACCACAACCTCTGGACCCCAATCAAACACCTCCTGCCTCGTCCTCCCAAAAATGGCATCACCTACAGGTACTGCCTGTGCCTCTCCGAACTGTCTCAGGGCCCTCTCTGGCAAATAGCACTCTATAATGTACATGCCACGTCCAAAAATGTACCTCGCCTGTCTAGCATAGGCAAGCTCTGCATCCTCCTCCTCCCACTGCTCACATCCTAGCCATGGCCTCCATACAAATCTGTCTATCTCATCTAATCTCCGCCGCCAGTATACCACCCCTCGGCGCTGTCGATAAGTCAAGGCTCCTCTATACATCCGTGCAAATGGCTCTCCTGCTGCTCTAGCAACCCATCCCTCTGGTCTCGTCACCGGAATGTGCTCATACGCCCATACATGCAAAACTGTCACTCCTGCTGACATACTGGCTCCAAACATGTACGTACAATCATGCAGGTAATGATAGAGCTGTCCCAACACGCACTCTGCCCATGCATATCTCGTGCCATAGGAGAACATACCCTCCATCACTGTCCCCCATCCTACAGGAAAACCTCTGGCTCTCCTATCACCCACTAGCCATCTAATGATAGCCACTACCACCCGCTGTAATCTGTCGCAGAGCTCCTCCATCCTCCCCATCGGTATCTTTGAACCCTCTGCTCCGATGTCTGGTGTCCCAAACAATCTCCTGAATGCAGCTAGACCCATCTCCGGATCATAATCTACATGGTCTCCATCTATCGGAATCCTCAAAATCCTGAATACATCCTCTAAGGTAATGGTCGCCTCTCCTGTTGGTAATAAGAATGAACTGTGCTTGCTCATCCATCGCTCCACCATCGCTGTCATCAGAGCTCGATGTCCCTGAACTGGCTCTAATTGGGATACATGCTCTAAGCCCAGGATCTCCAACACCAGTAGCTCCTCTGCATCCAACCGTCTCACCAGCCGCAAATCTCTCGGATGGGGCTCCCGTGATAGCAATGGCGGTAGTACATCCTGCATCATCCATTTACCCTTGTCAGTCCATTCCGTTAGCCATTCATATCAAAATTTGCCTATCTATATGCTATTTTATCCTACACCTACTATAAGTGGTCCATTTTACTACAAGCGATGTTTTCCTACTCAGTAGCGACCCTCTTTACCATATGCGCCTCTGTTTTGACCATATGCGAGCTATTTTCCATCATGCGCTTACTGTTTCACTATAAGCGACCTCAACTTCCCTCTGCGCTCATTATTCCTTCATATGCGAGTCATATCCTATGTGCGACTCTATTTACCCTAAAAGCGAGCTCTATTTTATATGCGCATAGCTTTTCACTATTAGCGAGCTACTTAACCATATGCGCCTATTCTAGCTCTATAAGCGCGCTATCTACCCCATGCGAGTTACTTGCCTTCATATGCGCGCTGTATTCCCCTATGCGACTCCTATTTGCTCATAAGCGACCAGTTTTCGTCTATATGCACATTTTCGCCGATATTTTCCCACCGACAGGATGCGACGACTTTTTCCTAAGCGACCTACCCACGCCCATATGCGAGCTGAATTACTCTAAGCGATCTCTATTCCTATATAAGCGACCTAAATGTGCAATTGTCCTAACCTAGTCGCTTTTGGTGACGTGTGTGAATTAATTACGCTTTTAGGCTATTAAATGCACGCTTTTGGGAAAAGTTTTGAAACATACCGGTGCGCCTACTCCCTCTGGTCGTCCATGTGTCCTCACCCGCTCCGCACGATGATCTCTGCGTGGAATCACCATCCTGTTAGCTCTGCCACTCTCACTCTCTGGAGCTCTGGATTTCTCTAAGTTTCTCAGCACAAATGAGCACAAATGAGCCTATTTGCCCTTGAAGCACCTACTTATAGCCCTTCTCAAAACCCTAATTCTTCTATGCCACAGCCTATTTTCTTCCATGCAATCCCCCTTTCCTTCGCGTCTGCCCTCTTTTTAGCCTTTTCTTCTATCGAGAGCCAACCCAGCCCTTCCTGGTTAGCCTGGCTTACCTCTCGAGGGGGCATCACCTGTCAGTTACACTGGGGCATAACTTGTTTATCGAACGCATCTCACATCTTCTTTGACACAACGTTCTATCGAACATTGTATCAAAGAGGGGCAAAATGTAGACACCCAAATTTGTCCATGTCTAGCGACACCTTGTTAAATCACTAATCCATTAGCTAATTAATTAAATAAATTTTATTTATTTAATTAAAATTCCATTCTCATCCACTTAGCCAATTAATTAAATAAATTGTATTTATTTAATTAATTCCACATCATGTCTTATCTCATTTTATGCATTTATCCTATTAATTAAATAAATTTTATTTATTTAATTAATTTCCAACTCCTATCCCAACTAATTCAAATATTTTATTTGAATTAAACACTCATCTTTCATCACATTCCAACACTTGTCTAGTCAATCATGTGTTACAACTTTTATCTTTCACATGCACAACTAATGGGACCTAATTTTAGTATTTATCTACACAAGCACACCTAAGCCTCATCCTCCTTTGCCACATGTCATATGACTACAATTTCTTGATGTGCAAGGAAACCTAACTTAATCCTATCCATCCATTTCACCTAAAGCCCTAATTGATCCTAGCCATCCATTGGAACCAAGCCTTTCCTATAAATCAACCCCCTCACAAGCCATTAGCATGCATTGAGCCTTAAGCACCCTTATTCTGTCAAATTTTCTAAAAGGGCATTGATCCTCAAGTATTCACATGCTATTGAAATATCATTAGAGCCTTTGCATCCATCATCTATCTCCTTATCAACGTTATGCTGCAGAATCGAGCAATCAACACAACAAAGCGATCAATCAATCAAGCTCATTTTGCATCTTCGAGGTATTGAATTATTTGGGTTTACGTTATGCATTTCAATTGTTTGATCATTTCCATTTATAAATCCAAATTTTTCGATATACAAGATGGGTAGAGTGCATGCAGAGTTATACATTTGTGTTGAAGCATAGGAGTGGTAAATCAAAAAAAGTTGTTGATGCATTGTGTAGAAGAAGAAACTTGTTGACAGAAATGAGAGTCGAAGTGTTTGGTTTTGATGACTTCAAGAACATGTATGAGGGAGACACTGATTTTGCAAAACCTTGGAAAGCATTTAAGGAACCTGTTGTGATAGATAGGAGTAAGTGGTTGGACTATTTTATTCAAGAACATATGTTGTTCAAAGGAAACAAGTTGTGCATACCTAGAAGTTCAATGAGAGATAATTTGATCAAGGAGAAGCATAGTGGTGGATTGGCAGGACATTTTGACATTGATAAGACAATGGCTTTGGTGAGTGAAAACTACTTTTGGCCTTAGATACATAAGGATGTTAGGAGATTTGTGCTGAGTTGTAGAGTTTGTCAAGTTGCAAAAGGGAGTAGTCAAAACACTGGATTGTATAAACCTTTGACAGTACCGAAAGGACCTTGGGAAGACATAAGCATGGATTTTGTAATGGGATTACCTAAGACAGAGAGGACATGATTTAATATTTGTATTGGTTGAAAGATTTTCAAAGATGACTCATTTCATACCTTGCAAGAAGACAACTGATGCAGTGCATGTATCTGACCTATTTTTCAAGGATATTGTGAGACTGCATGGATTACCTAAGAGCATAGTTTCAGATAGAGACACAAAATTTGTTGGATACTTTTGGAAGACACTTTGGAAGAAGATGAAGACAGATTTGAATTTTAGTTCATCTTTTCATCTGCAGACTGATGGACAGACAGACTGGTAGTGAATAGGACTTTGGGAAACCTGTTGAGATATTTGGTTGGAGAGAAGAAAGGAAGTTGGGGTTTGATTCTTTCACAAGCAGAGTTTGCATATAATAATTCAGTAAATAGGAGTACCAGAAGAACACCTTTTGAGATTGTGACCAGAGTGAATCCTAGAGGAATTGTAGAATTGAGAGATATCAACATGGAAGAAAAGAGGAGTACTGAAGCAAAAGAATTTCCAGATCATATGAAGACAGTGCATAATCAGGTGAAGAAGCATTTGGAGAATATGAACAGTAAGTATAAGGAAAATGTAGATGAGAATAGAAAACATAAGGAATTTGAAGTTGGAGATGAAGTGATGGTATATTTGAGAAAAGAAAGATTTCCAGTTGGGACATATAACAAGTTGAAGATGAAGTTTGGACCTTGTAGGATACTCAAGAAATTTGATTCAAGAAATGCATATGAAGTGGAATTACCGGAGACCTTGGGTATATCACCTATTTTCAACATTGCAGACTTATATTAGTATCATGAAGTAGAGTTCAGTAACAGCATGGAAGAAGACTTGAAGAAGTAGTTACCGCAACAAGCACCAGAGAAGATTGAAGACATTTTGGACAACAGAGTTGGACGTAGCACTAGAGAAAGACAATACAAAGAATATCTTGTGAAGTGGAAAGGTAGATCAAAAAAAGATTCATCAAGGATTTCTTAGGCTGAGGTGGACCGTCTTGGTTTTCCCCTAGCCCTAGCAAAGTGAGGGGCTCACTTTTTCAATAACTCTAGATGTCTGATGCAGGAGCATCCCTGGTTCAAGAGCAATCTTGCATCAACCAAAAACATTTGCATTTCAGTTTGGTTTGCAGTTTAATTTGTTTCTTTCATTTTCCAATTTAGTTCAAGCAGTTCATTAAGAAGCAATTTCTATATTTTGGTCTAGTAGCATTTTTAGATCTTGTGGAGCTGGACTTAGCATCTACATCATATCTAGAATTTAGAGATCTGCACTTTAATACCGAAAAGATATCACTATCAGAAGTTTGACTATTTCTCAGAGCAGAGCATCCTTATAATCATAGATAACTAGCTGAAGAAGAAACTTGTAGAAGCATTTCCCGATATGTGGAGCCTAATGACACATCATTCAATGATCTTTGGTTCATGGCCAACCTTCCCAGAAGATCCACACATCATTCCATTCATTTTCTGGAAGTGTTCTATGCATTTAGGTCTGACCTATCTGTATACACATGTTACATCTCTTCTTTGGAATTTGTGACCTTCCTTGGTCGACGTAGAGGAATCTATTGATCCAGACTTGACATATATTGATGTAATAGATCACTAGGAAAGGAGTTCATAATATAGTGATAGCTGATAGTTTAGATTTTGTGTGAAGGAGCTTCAAAGCTTTATCTTGTGCATGTATGTAATCAGGCCTGTGAGCCCTAATTGTAAGCCCACATGTTTCCAGCCAATCTATATTTGAATTCTTTGATATACCGAATGATTGAATCTGCATTTGTTCCATTTCTTTGAGTTGTTTTCGTTGTATTTACTCTTGCTTCACGGTCCAGACAGTTCATTCTATGAACCCTCCTACCGTGACCGCACCACTAGTTGAGTCTAGTTATATGTTGAGTTGTTGATAGTTGGAGTGAGTTGTCTTATCCTCCACATGTGCAATTAGTTATCATCCTCTAATTGTCACATATTGTAGGAATATCTCCACTTTCCACTCCACCTTTCTAGCTCTCACCTTGCCTTTATACGAAAGGCTCTCTTCATGTATTATGTAATCCAATGTAATCTCTTGTAATCTAGTAATCTTTTGCATTCAATGATATAATAGCATTATTCTCTCATTTGATCTCTCTTGTGCTTTCATGAAGTCCTAGATCTTGGGTGGCTCCAATCATAGCCAACTCTAACATGGTATCAGAGCTCTAGGAAGAATTACTTTATGTTAGTCATTTTTTGAGAGATATTGAGTGCAATTCATGGTGGATCTTGATACTTGAGTATGCTCTTCTCTTGCATCGAATGATGACCTGGAGAATCAGAAAGACTTGATAGAAATACTAGTTTTGTGAGGGTTTCCTCTTTGTAGCCTTGTATTGTGTTGGCTAACAGATTTGTCCTTATTCTGAAAATGTTTTATTCTGACTCTATACCCCTCTTTGAAGAACAAACGAGTTAAGCAACAAATGGGTGAACTTTTTAAATTAGTTCCCCTCTGAATTTAGGTACAGCTCCCTTTAAGATTTTCAATGAATTTAATCTATTCAACTATCCAAATGCACTTTTAACCAGAAAATGCTTAAGGCAAACTGACATTCATACATAACTATGTTATGAATGCGGTAAATTTATGCAGTAACAGTGAGTAATAGAATGCACAGATTCTACTTTTGATACATTCAAATACATGAACACATACATATGAATTTGCTGAACCAATAAATAATAGAACACATATGACGAGTTGTCCAATAAAAGAGCAATTACCAGGTGAAAGGACATTTCACATAGAAAATCTAATTCCAAACACTCAGACGCATAGATCTAAGTAAGCAGTAATTGTTTCTTCTTCTCATTCATAGATGAAAAATTTCTCAGACAATCATCACATAATGTAAAACCATAAAATAGTTTTCCTAAAATTCCCTTTTCCTTTTCTTTTCCTAACTTTCTATATATCCCCTTTAAAAGATTCAAAAACCTATATATATGAATGTCCTAATCAGGTCGTCAAGTAAATCAAACCCAGAGTTAAAGTAACTCTGACCCATACGGGATTTAGTTTATAACCAACTGATTTAAAGATCAAGATTACGAAAATAGCATAATAGAGGAACTGAATAAAAGAAAGTGAACCAATAAGATCATGGCTGGGACAACGGATTTGTATCTCCAGATTTGCCATCAGTGGTTTGGGAAGCACGTTGAGTCTTCCACTCCTGAAAAGCTGCAACAAACTCCTGAATCCTCAGGAAGTTGGGGATGCCTATGTGTTTCACTCTTGATTTCCAAACTTCTTTATCCCTTCGCATTTTCCCAATTTTTCCTTTATGCTCTGGAAGTGCATCGATACAGAGGTAAAGTAGAGACTCCACCTTAGAGATTCAAGAGAAATCTTCAATTAAGATATTGTCGTTTTCTTTGACAAAGTTAATTTTATCCTTAAAGGATTGAACCACTATGTCAACATCATCCTCTGGTTTCCCACCATCCCTTATGTATTTAACATCAACGCATTGCAAGTCATGCTGCAGCGATTGAGTGAGTTCAGTTATTTCTTTAATCAACTTTGTAAGTTCAAAGCGTCCCTGCCGTGATATGGAATTTCTCCATTCAATATTTTTCTTATTCACATATAATAGATCTTCATCCAAACCAGTCAGGCTCTTTTCTATCAAAAACTTCGATACCCCATATTTCTGAACTTCATCAATCTGATTTATCACATTTACCCATTTACCTTCATCTTTCACCCAAGCAGTAATCTGTGCTTTAAGGTCCTCAATGGTGGCAGCAGTCAGATCATATATATTCTTGAGTTCACGAATGTATACAGTTCCCTTCTCTACAATGCGGTCCAACCAACTATCAAATGTGTTTGCCACCATCTTGTTTCTATGAACTTGATCCAATATCTTCTGGTTAACTGGTGATTTAGGGTCAAAAGACAGGGAGAGCTGTGAAACCAGCTGCGGGTTAGGGTTGTGGATAGCATCAATGTACTCTGCCATTGAACACAGAGTCTGCTTCAATTCCCTTTTGTCCTTTTCATCCTTCCAAGTTTGACTAACTATCCTCTTGGTAGATGCTTCAAGGTGATGAACATCTGCAGCTCTTGAAGTAGCACCGAGATCCACTCTCTCAACAGTGAAATCCTGCACAGTTGGATCTTGTACTTCTTCCTCAGTCACTGGTTTGGCTATCTCAACACTCCAGTTTCCAGTATTTGGATCAATGTTTATTCTGGGTGTTATCTTTAGCTTCTTAGACTTGGGTGTTTTCCCTAAACATTTGCTCACCATGTCCTCTAAGGGGATAGCAAAAGGAATTATTTTTCTCTTGTCAGAGATAGAACTCTCCAGCCACTTAGGTGCAGGGGTTAAGGTTTCTTTTTCAGGGTCCAATCCATCAGAGGATATATTTGAAATTGTTAACATCTCAGGGGTCTCTAGAATGACCTCTAACTGTGGCCCAGTATCAACTTCCTCTGAATTCAGATCTACAACTATTGTTTTGGGAAGTTGTTCCTTTCTTTTACTTTTGGGCCTCAACCTGGTAGCACGATGGGGTAAAATAGCTGAGGGCTCTTCTGGATTTCTTAGTAGCAGGGCTCCTTCCAGTTGATGACTTGGAAGCACCTGCAGCACAGATAGCAATAGGTCAGTTAGAAGAGCTTATGGGAAGTGATGATTCAATCATTGAGGTGAATTGTTGGGCATTTTTATCCTGGCTCCCTTCCTGTCTCTTTTTAACCATTTCTCGGTTCTCCTTATCACTGGAAGAGTTTTAACTTCAATCCTATCTTCCTCTCTTTTGCTCCAGTCAACTTCTAGAATAGGTAATTGCTCCACTCATTCAAACTGCGGATCAATCACTTGTTCCCCATCATCAATAATTCCACAAATATCCATATTTAAATTGAGAGTAATTATCTGCCCTAAAGAGAACCTACACCACAGTCTTCTCCTGACCTCAAACTCATCTGAACAGTCTTCCCAGTAATCCTCTAGCTTAGGAATGTGTGAAAGCCCTGCTCCAGGATCTAGGTTATCCTTGACAAATCCTTTGCTGTCAAATTGAGACCTGGCAGTGAAGAACTGAAAATTAAACTTTTTAAGGTTCACCTCCAAATTCAAAGCATCAGATTTTGACTGACACGAGTAATGCCCAAGTTCGATGGGAAAAGAGATACCAAAACCCTTCTTTGTCGAGAACTTCTTATCTACATATGCTAGCTGTCTGCATACCTCTATCAGTACGAAACGGTCGAACACATAACTGGGTAGCTTAACAGGTTCACCGTCAAATCCTCCAACTCTGATGTAAGTGAACTTGGAAAATTGAATAAAGAAGCTACCATAAACGCTAATCAGTTGCATTACTTCATTGGACATCCTTTTACCCAGATTACCCGCCAGTTCATAAGTCATTCTTCCAGTGAAAACATCATTAACCCTTTTATAATTTTCATAACAATTTTGTTTCTGCAACTGTGAATAATATTTATAAATCCTACTATCCTCAGCCAAGGGTGCATGAGGTATATCAAACCATTCTCTTGTTGATGCCAGGCAATAAAATAAGTACGAAGACATATAAAAATCTCTGTCACCCAGACAATTACTCAAACCCTGATGCAAACAATCAGCCATAATTTATGCCCAATCTAAATATTGCTCTCCTTGGAAGATAACTTGTATGAAAAAGTACATCCAATCCTCCCAATAATACGCATGTTGACTGCCCTTCAATCTGTGTAATAATACGACAATATCCCTCATTTCTTTAATCAGATGATCCCTAGTAAGTGGTCTGGGCAACCTTGAACCACCCTTTTGAAATTTCAGTAACAAGTTCCTTGCTATCACACTTTTATAAGTCGATTTCTTCTCTGAGAAATACCCATAGGAAGAGGTAATATCAAGGCTGGAATACGCCTCTTTAGGCAGTATCTTCATTACGGACATGAGGGTTTGTCTGTTGACATGAAACAACACATCACCGTTTGCATTTCTGATGCACTTGTTTTGGGGTTCATACCTATTTATACATTCCTGAACCAGTTCTGGGCAATATACAGCCTTGGGAAAAGCCGCAACTTCAACTAAACCGCTGTCTATTATTTTCTTCATCATGGGGGTTTGCACAGGGTTTCTAGACCTTTCTCTAAATTCTTCTAAATCATATTGTACCAGTGCAATATCCCCAAATTCAGAGTGAGAATAGGTAAGTCTAGGACCATGTTCACTCCCCAAACATGTAGATTTCAAAGCCATACTTGGAGGATTACAATGAAAAACACTTCGAATTTTGAAAATAATGATAGAAACTCAAGAAATTCTTCTTTCTAGCTAAGAAATAGGAATAGCACATAGGAGGAACATAACTCACCTTCAAGATATCTGAATTCACTGTGAAATTTGAGTAACAAGAACCTTATACTTCCTGCGTTATTCTCCTCTGCGTTGCACAGTATGTTTACTTGTTGAATTCAACTTGTTCTTAGTTAATAATGGCATTAACCAGATTGAATAATTATCACTCGGAGCAATACGTGCCAAAAATATTTGAAAAGACATGAATTCTGACCTCTTCATTAATAGCAAGTATTATTCATGCGCCATCATGATGGTATAATGATTATCCGTAACCTCCGCCAAATTAGAACTCTCGGTTTCATAATGAGTCTCTGACATATTTTCCTCCAACTTTCCCGCTAAATTTGACTCAGAAAGCCGCGGGAATAAATGAGACCAAAATCACCAAAACTTTGAACTATTGAACCATTGAACCTTTAGGGCATGGTTCAATATGGCGGTTCGACCATACCAATTGAATCACATAAATGGGCAAAGGATTCACTTACGGGAATATTGAACCTAAGCTCATGAACCGTTGAACTTAGTAGGATATGGTTCAATATGAAGGTTCAAAGACACAAGGGCTACATAGACCAATGAACAGTCGCGTGACTTTTGTAAAAGGGGTTCCAACCATGAGACAGTGAACCATTGAACCTTGAACCATTGAACTTCGCTATCGAGTACGAGCGGAGGGTTCAATGATACATTAATTACACAAGATAACTGCATGACATGACTTGTTAGAAGGCAATGAGTGTTGAACCTTAGACCGTTGAACCATTGAACTTTGAACAAAAGGGTTCAAGTTCAACCCGAAAACTTGAAGACGTTTGAAATACACAGAACAACAACTTGCTGTTTGAGACACTTTAGGCATATCGAACCATTTGAACCTTGAACTTTGAGAAGGGTTTAGGTTCAAAGGTTCAAACCTTAAGTACCCTCACTCACAAAGATGATAAACGAGTAAAAATTGAAGGACCAAGAGTCGATTTAAGAAGCAAAGGTATGACCAAAAATACAACACAGCGAACCGACTCTTGTTCAGGAATTATTATCAATAAATAAATAAGGGCGACTCAAAAGGTAACATATTGCAAGTTCATTTTGCAATGTGCAGTTGCAAATCTGAGTTCACCATTGCATTCAAGAGGTCCGAGATAGTTGAGATTGACTTTTGTTTTGTCCAAATCAGACACCAAAGGCCAAATCTATAGTGTTTTCAATCTGAGGGATGGATACCTGATTTGGGAGGCATCTACAATTTCAGAGCAGTTTAGACAAAAATTGACCCTACCATCGTGCTCAGGATGCTCAAAAACCTATAAATCGACTGTCAATTCATTGAAATCGGAGCAGTTACACCAAAAGGCAATTTTTTTGCCTCTGCCCTCGGCCGTACAGAATCCGCAGAGAATATTCTCTCTGCGCCAATGGAATCTCTGACGTCATCGAATCTAGGCGTAGAAGCATCGACCATCAGGTAAAAGTTTATTTAATGGTTAATTTTCTGTGTTTTCATTAAAATTTTCTGTGAAGGTCTTTGGTGTACTATACCTTGTTGCAGAGTACGCAGGGTACGCAGTGTATCAAAGTGTCGGGGTGCCATGTGGCGTGGGCCCTTAACTAAATCCTGAAGCTTCAACTTTTTTAGTTGTCCCAATGGGATCATCTCCCCGTATAATCATCAACCAGTGAACATTCCCTATCAACGGTGGCCAAAATCACATTCTGGCAGTTATTTATCCTTGGCCGTCAGTGGTTCACATTGGGAATTTTGCCCAACTTGTCAGTTGTTCCAGATCCAAGCTATTCCAGAGGGTTTCAATAACATTCGGTGGTTATTACCCAGCCACCAACGAATCTTCCATGATCTAGGATTCTCCAAAACACACTTCAGCAGTGGATTAGGTTCTACACAACAGTCAAATCAACCGCAAACCACACCACCAGATCTCTGGATCTCCGTCGGCATTTGAAAACACCCAATCGGCAGTTTTGGGAAACCATCCGGTGGTTTCCACACTACACAGGTGGATCTTAATATCAATGGCCACATATAAACTAACCGCCACCCTATGACCAACAAAACTTCGGCGGTTTTGAGCCTTCGTAAACGGTTTTGCGGGAGTCTTTCAGTGGTTGTTCAAGGTATCCATCGGCGGTTACTTGGGTAGTTAAATCTTTGACCGACAACAATTTCAGACCATCACGGTCTGCAAACATTTTCAGTCTCTGCATATTTCATCCGGTGGTCTATCACAAACTCCAGCGGATTAAACACAGGCATCGACGATTTCACTGCCTTCCACGGCCACATCAAGTGGTCTGCAGAGTCAAAATTGTCTCATACCGTAAAAAAATCATGCCAGAACTCTTCTAAACTCGTCGATTGTTCCTATCAGCGAATGTCTTAAATCTTTCCGTGTGCTTCAAACAATTAACTCCCGATGACATTTCCCAGACAGGGGTTATCTTAGAACCACCTACTATCGATGGTTTCACAAACAGTGGTTTAAATTACCTGCAGGTGATTTCAAATCTTTTGGGTAGGCGGTCTGGAAGTCTTCAACCCCCGCCTTCATCACCCTCGGTCGGCAATTAAACCTCCCCAAATGACAACTGCATAAAAATCAGTCGTCGATGGTTTTGTCGATATTACAGTGGTTTTAGCAAGCAGTTTTTAGCCATTTAGACAACAGTCTTCTTAGATCAGTGGTTTTCTCTATACATTAAACCACTGGTCTCTACCCTGCATAAACTATTTTTTAAACTTGTAATCTGACCAGTGGTTTTTCATTGCAAACAGGCTGTTTTAAACCTCAAACAACGGTTTCACGCCAATTTATTAGCAATTTTCCAGCCAAATCAGTGGTTACCCGTGCCTATTTTTCAACGGTTTCAGACCTTGCATAGGCAGTTTTAGGACAACAAATTGGTTTTCGCCAATTCCTGAGTGGTTTTGCATTTGACCGGTTATTTTGCTTTCCGGGAGGGGGGTATTTTTTTCTATCGAAATGGAATATTCTAGGAATATTCGACTAGTGTCAGGTGACATCAGCGCTAAGGGGCCATTTTTGCCCCTCAAAGCCCTAAAAGGGGGCTTTTTTTTTGCATAACTTTTGCCCACAGAGGCCAAATCAGGCAAATAAGATATCGTTGGAAAGTTGACAGAGAGCACTTTGTAGAGGCATTAGTAGTTTTCTAAAATTTTGCTGCAGGTGAAAGATACAGTAGTTTGAAGATAGATCTCAACTTTTTGCTTCTGAGCTCACAACTTTCTACCACAATCTCTGATTTTTACGATTCTTGCGACATTGGAAAGGTATTCATGAGCTCTTCAAATCCACTATGCACTTTTCTCAAATTCATATCCAGGTTCATTTTATTTCATTTGTCAATTTTTTAGCTTTTGAGTGATAACTTGGGCATTTTGACACTTAAGGAAGTGAAACTTGTTTTGAAGGGATCTGTTTGCTGTGGTAAATCATTGTGAGTAATTGTAATCTTCCTTGAATCCCATTTTTAAGAGATTTTCATGCTTTCCCATTCTTGGTCCCTAGTGGACAGTTGTAAATCACACTAAGTATAAAGTGCCACAATCATTCTTTTATTTGGGGGTGATCTCTTTGATTGAGTAACAGGGGGTGTACTTGTGTTTTTTTGTACTCTTGCATCATGGATTCAAACAAACTTCCTCTACTCACACCATATAACTATCATGAGGGGAAAACTAAAATAGAGATTCATTTAAGAAGTTTAAAAATTCATAGAGTAACAATGGGTACATAAATTGAACCAACTGCAGCTGCAGAAAAGAGAAAGTGGTATAATAGATGGGATCAAGCCTATGGAATACTATTCTTGTCTATCTCTCCTAATCTTCTCTTTCATATTGCATCTTGTACAACACCTAATGAAGTGTGTACTACCTTAGAGAATCTCTTTGGTAAACAAGATACTATGAGAGGTTTTAAATTGGAGAATGAACTAATTGGTTTGAATCCAACCAACTTTGCGAGAATCCAAGACTTCTTCACAAAACTAAAGTCACTTAGATTGCAGCTCAAACAATGTGGAATTGAGAAAGAGGACACTCAATTGATTCTTTCAATCCTTGCCAAGCTTGGTCCTGACTATTCAATTTTTGTTTCTACCTTTTATGCTACTATGGATGCACTTGGGAAAGCTTTCACAATGCCTTCGCTTGATGAGTTTGTTGCATCACTCACAAGGGAGCAAGCTAAGTTAGTACACATGGGCAAATTGAAGTCACCTAAACCTCAATCTCTTCTTGCTAGTCAAGGTTCTAAGGATAAAAAGGCTTCAACTAGTAAAGGTAAGAAATAGAAAAATAAGGATCTCAAGAACAATGAGCAAGCAAAAGAGTCAACCAAATCACCTAAGTCCTCATCCTCTCCCAAGGAGGAATCATCTAAGAAGGAGAGACCAAAGTGTGCATATTGCAAGAAACTAGGACATGATGAGCATAAGTGTTATGAGAAGAAAATTGATGAGTTGACTCACATTATTCAAAAGTACAATATTCAAATGCCATCATCATCTACACATATAGGGATAGCAAGCATTGCAAATGGGACAAACAAAGGAAAAGGACATGCACTCTTTGCTTCTATAAGTCTTCAGTGAGCGAGATGGCTTCTTGATTCTGGAGCTTCTCATCATATGGCATCTTCACAAGGGATGTTCTCTTCATTCGAGTCATGTACTTCAACACCTATTTTGATGGGTAACTATACATACATGCATGCATCTGGAAAAAGGGACAATTGATGTTGGTGAGGGCACTTTCAACAATGTGTTGTGTGTACCTTCCTTTTCAACCAATCTCCTTTCCATCTATCAGATTACTCATTGTGGTGCGAGCAAGACAGTTGAGTTCACTCCTGATTTAGTGATCATTCGAGACTTGGAGAGCAGAGATATCATTGTTGTTGGGATGGTTGATCATGCATCTCGCTTGTATACTTTCTCCCATTTTGTTTCTGATGCAGAGTGTACAACAAAGTGGTGAAAACAGTTCAAAAAAAATAATGAACTATTATTGTGGTTGAACCTTCAAACCACTTGAACCCAATACACTCGTTGAACCGTTGAACCTTCAACTATTTGGTTCAACATACACTATCGGTTCAACATACTCCCATCGCATAGACTTAATGCTGTCGGCAACTATTGGTTGAACCGTTTGAACCTCCGATTTCATTGAATCGTTGAACCATTTGCTCCTTGTTGAACCGGTGAATCAAATGAACCGTTGAACCATATTATATTGAACCGTTGAACCATTTGCTCCTGTTGAACCTTTGAACTGGTTCAACCACCCACGAACATATACTGTCGACAACACCTTCAACTAGTTGAACCAATTGAACCTATTGAACCTTTGAACTGGTTCAATCACCCGCAAGCATATACCATTGGCAACACCTTCAATTTTGCATGTGCAATACTTAACCTTGTATTGCCGGTTATTCTCACCATTGTTATTGGTCACTCCTTGTATTCGCAGAAAGGCGAACTTCTAACATGCATTCCAATATACATTTAGAACATGCTTTTTGCAACCCGACACATAGATGCAGGATATACATAGGATGATATTCGCATACAAATGCGATATACTCACAAACTATTCCTGGCATGTAATTGATGTATATACATAAAATGTATATTCAAATCTCACGCCAATGACGTCCTCTACAACCAAACTCGCAGTCTCTATTCTGTTGAGCCCTAGCACATAGAGATGCTAGGCTCTCTACTGCGACAACTCTTCCAGCGATTGGATCCTTTGTCCCATTCCGCCATAAACACAAACAAAAAGAAAAAAAAATAGAAAACTATGTACAGGGTCCATTCTACTGACTTCAAAGAAATCCACCAGTGGAATGGTCTTAATCTTGCATATCGACAACATAAAACTAGATTATCTACAAAACAATTCGATATAGAGAATATACACAGGACAATTTCGATACATAGAGAATTTACACAAAAAAATAGAACTTGTAAACACAAACTGACATAATTTCTATTTCTTCAATCAAAACTTCGTCCTTCATCTCCTCTTCCAGAAATGTGTTTAAAGTCTCTTCACATCTAGTACCAACTAGAATACCAAAGGTTAGAGTCGTTACAACTTCCATATTCCAAGACACATATTAGCATAAGACAACTAAACACCTAATAACATGACACACTATATTTGATTTAATCATCTACATACCCCAAATTTGTGACCCTGGTTCACATGGTGGGGTCTTTATTACAGACATGAAATCACAACACAAATACTACATGACAACATGAACAAACATAGAAATGCATAAAACATAACAACATATTAAAACCCCAGTCTTCTCCCTCAGATGTATATTTGGCTTGTTGAAGGGGTGCTCCTGCACCATAGTCCCTGGGAGAAGAGATCTCAAGCCCACTTGAGATCAGAGTTTGAAGATTTGCACCATGGTTTGTGATTTGATCTTCAGTCATCTAAACTACCTCTAAATCAGGTTTCCCGTGCCAAGCCACCAAGTACTCCATGTAGTCTTTGTTCCTTGTCTTCTTTGCCACTCTTGAGTCTAAAATCTTCTTCAATTTTGGTGGATCATGCTTAGGAATATCATCATCTGCTGCATCCTGCAATGGTTCCTGTCCTACATCTGCATTATTCTTGTATGGAGTTAAATCACATACATTGAATATGGGTGACAATCCAAGATCAGGAGGAAGTTGGATCTCATAAGCATTCTGCCCACACTTTTTCAAAATATGACATGGTCCAATCTTCCTTTGCATTAGCTTGGTATGTTTACCTTTTGGGAGCCTCCCCTTCTTCAGATGAACCCACACCAAATCTCCAACATCAAATTGTACATCCCTTTTCTTCTTGTCAGCATATGCTTTGTACTTCAATGTAGTCTATTGGAGTTGTGTCTTGACTTGATCATGCACCTCCTTGATGGCTGATGCAAAGACTTCTCCATCTACACTAATAGACTCTCCTATAGGCAGATCTCTCAACTCCAAAATACCCCTTGGATGAATACCATATACCACTTGAAAAGGTGACTTCCCTGTACTCCTATTAATGGTGTCATTATAGGAAAATTTTGCTTGTGGTAGGATGTTATCCCACTTCTCTCCATGCTACCTTGTCAAACACCTTAGCAGATTTCCCAATGAACGGTTAACCACTTCAGTCTACCCATTTGTTTGAGGATGGTAGGTTGATGAGAAGGATAAATTGGTTCCAAGCTTCTTCCAAAGAGTCCTCCAAAAGTGGCCAATAAATTTCACATCTCTATCTGACACTATGCTCAATGGCAATCCATGTATCCTCACTATCTCTTTGAAAAATAGATCTGCAACATATGAAGCATCACAAGTGGTTTTGCATGGCAAGAAGTGTGCCATTTTACTAAATCTGTCTACTACAACAAAAACATTATCATATCCCTTCCTTGTCCTAGGCAAACCTAACATGAAGTCCGTGCTTATGCTCTCCCATGGCCTAGAAGGAATGGGTAGTGGCTGATACAAACCTGCATTAGTGGATCTCCCTTTTTCTTTCTAACATATCACACATGCCTCCACAAATCTCCTCACATCTAACTACAACTTGGGCCAATAGTAATGCCTCTTCACAAGATCAAGAGTCTTATCTAAACCAAAATGTCCTGCCATGGCCCCACAATGTTTCTCCCTAATGATATTCAGTCTCATAGAACACCGTGGAATGCACAACTGTCCACCTTTGAAAAGTAATCCATCTTGGATCAAAAATTCAGAGAACTCAACATGATATTTGTCACCAAAGGAAATACATACCTTATAGATTTCTCCAAAGTCTTCATCATCATCATACATGGCCTTCAAGGAGTCAATGCCAACACTCTCCAATTGGATCTGATTGATGGTTAGAACCCTCCTGCTCAAAGCATCTGCCACCTTGTTCTTGACCCCTTTCTTGTGCTTGAGTGTGTAGGTGAAAGCTTGCAAAGTCTCCACCCACTTCATGTGCCTACGGTTCAGCTTCTCTTGACTGTTTATGAAACTAAGGACCTGATTATCTGTGAACACTATGAATTCTTTTGGCAGCAAGTAATGCCTCCACTTTTTGAGTGACTGTACTAGAGCATACATCTCCAAATCATATGATAAGTATCTCTTCTTTGTATCATTTAGTTTCTCACTGAAAAATGCAATAGGCCTACCTTCTTGACTGAGTACTGCTCCAATTGCCATGTGGCTCGCATCACATTCTACCTGGAAAATCTTGTTGAAATTAGGAAGTGCAAGGATTGGCTTCTCTGCCACCTTCTTTTTCAATGTTTCAAATGAATCATTTGCCTCCTTTGTCCAAGTGAATCTGCACTTCTGTCCTCCTTTTATGGTGTCAAGCATGGGTGCACAGACATGACTAAACCCCTTTATAAACTTCCTATAGAAGGTTGCTAACCCATAGAAACTTCTAACATCATTCAAGGTTTTAGGAGTTGGTCAAAACAATATGGCACATACCTTCTCTTGATCCAGTTTTAGTTTTCCCTGTGAGATGACAAAACCCAAATAGATGATCTCCTCCTACATGAACAAACACTTCTCCAAGTTGATCATTAGCTACTCTTCATGTAACCTTTTGAGGACCAAGTCTATACGTTTGAGGTTCTCTTCCCTTGTATTACTAAAAATCAGGATGTCATCTAGATATACTATGACAAATTTGCCTATGAATTCCCTCAAGACCTCATTCATCAACCTCATAAAGGTACTAGAGGCGTTGGACAAACCAAAAGGCATGACCTTCCACTCATATAACCCCTCATTAGTCTTAAATGCAGTCTTCCATTCATCTCCTGGCCTAATCCTAATATGATGATAGCCACTCTTTAGATCTATCTTTGTGAAATATTTAGCACCCCCCAAGCAATCAAGCAAATCTTCTATCCTAGGGATTGGGAACCTATACCTGATTGTTATCTTGTTGATAGCCCTTGAATCAGTACAAAGTCTCCAAGTGCCTTCCTTCTTTGGTGCTAGTACAGCCGGTACTGTACATGGGCTTAAACTCTTGCCAATTAGGCATGTCTCCAACAACTCCTCAATCTACCTTGCTACCTCTGCATTCTGCTCTAGGGTAAGCTTGTATGCTGCCTTGTTTGGAAGTGTAGATCCTGGGATCAGATCTATGCAATGGATGATGTCCCTTATAGGTGGTAGGGACCTTGGCATTCCATCAGAGATGATGCCTTTGTACTTGTCCAATAGTTCTTGGACAGCCGGATCTATGAACCTTTGCCTCTTCTCTCCTTTGACTTCCTGCTGCTGCTCCTTGTTCACCTTCAGGCATGGAATTAGAGCATATGCAACTGCACCTTCTTCTACTATCTCTTTCATGAATTGTTTGCCTTCTACCATCATCACCTTGACTTCTTTCCCTTTTGATTCCACCTCATTCTCCATCAATGGTAGCAACTCTATCACCTTACCATCCTTGGTGATTGAATATGTGTTTCTAACTCCATCATGGTGTGCTTTCAAGTCATACTGCCATGGTCTTCCAAATAGGAGATGGCAAGCATCCATCTTGGCAATGTCAAACATCAATCTGTCCTTGTATGATCCAATTTGAAACTCCACCCAAGCTTGCTCTTCCACAACTGTTTGCTGACCTTGGGTGAGCCATGAGACCTTGTATGGGCAAGGATGTGGTAATTTTCTAAGTTTAATCTTCTCTACCATTTCAAATGACACAAAATTTTTAGTGGATCCGGAGTCAATAAGAACTTTACATACCTTTTCTCCTGCCTTGCAAGTAGTTCTGAAGAGAGACTTCCTTTGTGGGGGTTCTTTGTCAGGCACCTTCATGGTGGTCATTGCTCTCCTAATAATCAAAGATTCTCCTTTCTCAGGATATCCATAATTGTCAGGAGCATTCACAGTTTGAAAAGTGTTTGAGCTTGTCACACTTTGACAATCAGATTCTTGGATCAGATTTATCTTTTCTCCCATTGAACTTGTTGCCTTTTCTGGACATTTGCTGGCTATGTGGCCTTCTTGATTGCAATTGTAACATCTGAGAGGTCCTTTGCCCTGAGATCTCCCTCTAAATGGTGGTCTTCTGCCCCTAAAGTTTCCTCTTTGATTGTAACTTCCCCCTTGATTTTGACTGATGTCTCCTTTGTTGCTCTCTTGATTTGATTCACCATATTGTTCTAGAAATGCAGATTTAAATTCTTGCCAAGAGCTAACAGAGTATACTGGAAGATAGGAGAACCAGTCCCTTGCATCTTCATCTAGAGATTGAACAAATAATCTCATAACTACATCTTCATGGTCAATCTCAAAATTATCTATCACATTTATAAACTACTGCAAGTGTCTCTCAGCTGATTCATCCTTTGCACCATTGAATTTGGGCAAATACTTTCTAATTTTAGATGGAAAAGCATTTGGGTAGCCACAAATGCCATTGAAATTTATGGGCTTATATTTGTCAATACTAAAACTTTTTCTATGACATGGTTGGGACTGATTATTATGCATTACTGCATTTGACACTGCAAAAGGGTGCATGGGCTGATAATACATCATTATGTGTTTCTGCAACCCTCTTTTCAACTCAGATTTTCTTTTATAACAATGACCTTAGGCTTTTAAGATACAACTGCTATTTCAGCTTGCCTAAAGTCTCCTATATGAGTCTTTTAACAACATTGCATACTCCTTTTGAAATACAAACTAGGTTCTTACACAAGCATGCAATCTAGTCACCAATATTTCCCTTTTAACCAGTGTTGTTTCACCAAATAGAGAGTCTTTTAAAACTTATGTAAATACCTGGATATGTTGCAGCCTTTGATAGGATCATTCAACAGAGTTGCCACCTCCTTGGCAGAGGAATGAGCTCCAAATAGGTTGAAGCTGAAAATTGATTTCTTTTCTTTTTAGGTTCTCCCACAGCAGAGCCACACATATAACTTTCCAAAGCTGCTGCAACAAACACTTCCTGGTCTGATTCTTCAATTTTTTAGACTCAAACTTTCGTGAATATGACATTATGTCCCAAGTAGAGTTGCCATCTGTTGGTGTTTCTTCTGAATCAGCAGTGGGTTTGCCAGTTCCAATGCACAGGCAGATTCGGCCAACGAATACAGGAGGTTGCATGAGCTGCCTCCCCTTCACTTTTGGTTCTGCCGCACCAAGGGGGGTGGTGGTGCCTGCATGAGTATTCAAGTTTCAAGCATTTAGATATGCAGGCACCTTCCCAAAGAATCCAAAAAATTATGTGTCTTTCGGCCTCTGCAATAGAAAAAATTACAAAAATCTGTTGTATGCATGTCACTTTGTATATACAAGGGTGTTTGTATATACATGCGGGTCAAATATACATTGGCGGGTCAGAAATTTCAATCGGCCTCCAAAAAATGGTAAAAAGTGAGTTATATGCATTTTAAATGTATATCGAAAGTGCATATACAAGGGGGGAATCTTTCACAGATCCTCAGGAATATTCGCTGCTTGTATATCAGCTCTACTTGTATATCGGGCTTGTATGTCTAGACATACATTTGCCACATGCAATGGAAATTATACAAAAGGTCATCGGCAAAGCTTTGTATATTGGCAACTCATGCAATAGTCATCCCGATGGCCGATATGTATACAAGATGAACAGTGCAAAGGATGCATCGGCCGATGCATATACAAGCAAAAGATACAAGGGCCGATGTACATTTGGTGGGGCCCACGGATATGCAAAGCAAAATGTACATTGGGTG
This sequence comes from Cunninghamia lanceolata, assembly GCA_027924645.1. NCBI lineage: Eukaryota > Viridiplantae > Streptophyta > Pinopsida > Cupressales > Cupressaceae > Cunninghamia > Cunninghamia lanceolata. The sequence goes on from BSBN01000484.1 coordinate 1,392,643, forward strand.
GCAAATATACAAGTCAACATGCAAGCGCACAAATGCAAAGGATATACAAGCTGGATTTCAAAGAGTTTTTTCGATCTAATTCATAAGAACCTGGAGTCCGTGCCTTGTATGTATATTTGCTTGTATGATTGCACATACATGTCGATATACAAAAGGTGAGATACAAGTCGGATTTCAAGGCGGACGCAATGTGTTTCATATTTTTTAAAATCTGAGGCTTGCATGTATATTGCATGTATATGCAAATATACAATATGAAAAGATGCAAAAAAGAGATGCAAGCCGGACCCGAGTTGATTTTCATTTTGTTCTATAATATTTTGGGGTCTGCCTTGTATGATAAACAATTGTATGCATGTGCAAAGGCCGATATACATGGAGATTTTTGGCAGGACTTGATACATCGGCGGATACTCCCAGGGTCATTCTGATGGCTGATGGACATGCATTTTCCTGGTGATAGAGAACAAATCAGGGGTTGCCACATGTCCGAACACTGTTGTATGTATATGCAAGGATGCATATACAAAGATTTGAAAAATGATTGTATATGCATTTGCTCTTACATATACAAGGGGCGAAAGGGGTAAAATGTGAAGGGAAAAATCAGCGATAGGAGGATAAAAGGCCTACGTGGCGGAATTCTATTGGCCTGTTTCATATTTCCAAGGAAGGAAGGTTTTCCTATGTATCTACAGTTACATTTCTTGGTGGGAAAACCACAAGACGCGCAGTCTGCTACATCCTGCGGGTTGGTCTAGCCATTAATGGTGAAATCATAGAGGGATGATCGAAGGCATGGACGGATCAACCACCCGATTGAAGATATGAATCCCCAGGCGGTGGCGCGGGGCTCGAGTCCAACCACTCCCTGCCTCCTCTCCCACCTACTACATTCAATGTGTTGAGCGTCATTTCTCATGATGCATTGAATCTGGCAAAATTTTGATTTGCCTTGTAAATTTTGCTGAATACACAGTCTGGGTATAAAAGGTAGACTGTGCTATTCTTTTTGGTTGTTGAAGACTTGGGCATTTTTGTGTAAATAACAAAATACAGAGCATTTCCCGTTTGTTGTATCTCTGTGGAGTTTATGAGTTACATTTGAATGTATCTAGTACATGCGTTCAGTTTCTTGTCACTATATATGAAAAATACATTGTTGCATGTATTTATCTGTTTGTCTCTATTTGTTGTATGCATTTTCTTCATTTGAATCTGGTTGCTAAGGGTTTCTCAGATTCTGGGGTATAGTTTTGCTGTATCATATGCTTAATCTATAACTTCCATTCAAGGAGTGGATTAAATTGTTTTAGGTTAAGTGTGGAGAAGATTGTATGTCAGCTGGGATATTCATAAGTAGAGACAGTTAAATACTTATTCTTGGGTAGTGTTTGTAAGGCAAACGCCAATCCTAGCCCCTTGAAACTTGAATGCCAGTTGCAAGCCATTCTCTTGTATACGTCTAGTTGACTCCTTGCCTTGAGATAGGCACTGGTCTACTTCTTGTGTAGTAGTTATGATCCAAAACCCCTATCTTGCATCCAAACCATCAAATTCAAACCATTCATATTTCCAACCTGTTAATTGTAGGATTAGGATTAGGAACCCCCTGCATGCTCTCATACCTGACTAGACAAATATGTCCAAGGTTGCCAACCTTGTGATTTATCACACAAATCTTGGTCCACACATGAGAGTATTTTTCCTGTCATTGTAAAGCTAAAGCTTTCTGTCATTGGGTGAGTCAAAAGTATCACATCTTTAGCTATGGGGATACCCCCCTTGGTGTGGCAGAACCAGAAGTGAAGGGGAGGCAGCTCACGCAACCTCCTGTATTAGTTGGCTAAATCTGCCTGTGCATTGGAACTGGCAAACCCACTGCTGATTCGAAAGTAAACACCAACAGATGGTGACTCTGCTGGGGAGAGAGTCAAATATTTTGAAGGCTGGAAAATCTAGTTTCCAGTAAAGTTGTTGCAGCAGGATCCAAAAATGACCATGTGGTGCTCTACTGGCGTGGTGAATGCAGAAAATACAAGTGCCTTGTTGATATTATGTCCTCTCTGTGAGAGGTGGTGAATCTGTTGATTGAACCTATCAAGGCTGCAACATATTTCCAAGTATTCCATCTTTTCAAAAATGATGAGTTTAGAACAACAATCCTGGTTGTGCTCTCAAAGAAAACCATTTTTTATTGAAAGATATAAAGCCCTGAATTTCAAAGGAATATATGGTTACCCAAATCTTATTCCCAATAAAATTAGAAAATGTTTGCCAAAATATAGTGGATCAGATTCTGAATCGGCAAACAAACATTTGCAAAAATTTTGTAATTTGATAGAAGATTATGAGGTAGAGGATGAAGATGTAGTAATGAGACTCTTTGTTTAGTCATTAGAAGATGATGCTAGGGTTTAGTTTTCAGACCTGCCTGTATGTTCAGTCTCTTCATGGATAGATCTAGAAATTGCATTCCTAGGGCAATTTGGTGAAAGATTTGATTTGGCCTCATTGATCATGCACTTTATGAATATCCAAACGGAAGATGAGGAACTGGTTCCAGCCTTTAATCTTAGGTTTATTAAGTTGCTCAAGCAAATTCCTGAGTATATGAGACCAAATAATGCATTATGCTTAGCAATTTATTTGGCTGCATTTGATGAAGAAGTGAGTTATTTATTGAGAGATAAAGAACCAGCCACACTTCACTAGGCCTACCAATTTGCTATGGATATTGAAAACAATGAGAAATATGGAATGCCAATGGGTTTCATGGCTGCAAGTTGTCAAAACAGTTATCAAAATGAATATATTCCAGCTCTCCTAGTATGTGCATTGAAAGATGATTGTGTGGAGGGAAATATATTTCAGAATAGTATGTGCAGCCATGATGTGATGCATGAAGAAAATGTTATAGAAAATGTAGGCAAATCCTATAATGATGAAAACAAGGATTGTTATCAGCCTCTAGAAGAGAAGCCTGCAAACACAAAATGTCTTTCAAATAATGAAATGAAAGATATACATGAGGTTGTGTCCTACAGCAATATGCATATCCCTGTTATTCCTGATTATTTATCTGAGGTGGATATGCAAAGCTTCACTCTGAATATAGAGGATGATGTTTCAAGGGATAACAGTGAATATGTTAGTGACTGTCAACATTCAGATGCATATATGAGCCTTTCAGATGATGAAATATATATGGATGCTGAATATGAGTGTTTCCTTGAAGTTTCTGACCACCTTCACAGTGCAGAGGTTGAAAAGTTTGATTTTGATTATCAGGGCATTGGTGAAGAGGAAAAATAGGGTCACTATTCAGAGGTGGATGGACAGGTTGCAGATGTGTGTGCTCATACAGTTGGGGATAGTGCTGGTTGCAGGGGTAACTATGAGGTTTTTGACATAGGGTTGTATTTTGAGCTTTTTATGCCTTCTTTTGAGACATTCTAGGTGGACATAAATGATAAGATTGCTGAGCACAATGATGATGAATATCTGCATGCTTATAAAAATGAATTTGATTATGAGATGTTGCTTGTGCCTGAATATTGTTTGTTCAATACAGAGGAGCTCTTATATTTTGAAGAAGGGCAAATTTCTGATATGGATTCATTTGTTTCATATGAGTCAGTTAGTTTTCCAAGCAATATCAGTGACTCATATGATGATGACATTCTACAGTTGATGATAGTGCATGCTGATCAAGCTTGTTGTAGATTTGTCAAAGAAAGGGAAAGGAGCAGTAACACAATCAATTGCAATGCTGGGTGCTGCAAGTGGTTAAATGCTTTCAGGCTTCATTTGAAGAAATCAAAAGAAAATAGGGTTTTTGACAAAGGAAAATTCTAGTTTTTCCTTTTTGGTGGCGCTGGGCCGCCAAGTAAATTTTAATAAATGTGTTTTGTGATGTAGGTTAGTACAGTTTTGACTCTGTGCCCAATGGATAAGGGACTGGTCTGCATCCCAGAGTTCTATAATTCTCACCAAGCCTGCAAGAGGCATGCATCCCTAGACAGAGCCACTGGTGGTGCCTACATGAGTATTCAGGTTTCAAGCATTTAGATATGCAGGCACCTTCCCAAAGAATCCAAAAAATTATGTGTCTTTCGGCCTTTGCAGTAGAAAAATTTGCAAAAATCTATTGTATGCATGTCACTTTGTATATACAAGGGTGTTTGTATATACATGCGGGTCAAATATACATTGGCGGGTCAGAAATTTCAATCAGCCTCCAAAAAATGGTAAAAAGTGAGTTATATGCATTTTAAATGTATATCAAAAGTGCATATACAAAGGGAGAATCTTTCGTAGATCCCTGAGAATATTCGCTGCTTGTATATCGGCTCTGCTTGTATATCAGGCTTGTATGTCTAGACATACATTCGCCACATGCAATGAAATTATACAAAAGGTCATTGGCAAAGCTTTGTATATGCGACTCATGCAATAGTCATCCCGACGGCCGATATGCATACAAGATGAATAGTGTAAAGGATGCATCAGCCGATGCATATGCAAGCAAAAGATACAAGGGTCGATGTACATTTGGTGGGGCCCGCAGATATGCAAAGAAGAATGTACATCGGGTGGCAAATATACAAGTCAACATGCAAGTGCACAAATGCAAAGGATATACAAGCTAGATTTCAAAGAGTTTTTCCAATCCAATTCATAAGAACCTGGAGTCCGTGCCTTGTATGTATATTCGCTTGTATGATTGCACATACATGCCGATATACAAAAGGTGAGATACAAGCCAGATTTCAAGGCGGGTGCAATGTGTTTCTTATTTTTTGAAATCCGAGGCTTGTATGTATATTGCATGTATATGCAAATATACAATATGAAAAGATGCAAAAAAGAGATGCAAGCCGGACCTGAGTTGATTTTCATTTTGTTCTATACTATTTTGGGGTCCGCCTTGTATGATAAGCAGTTCTATGCATGTGCAAAGGCCGATATACATGGAGATTTTCGGTAGGACTCGATACATCGGTGAATACTCCTAGGGTCATTCCGATGGCCGATCAATATGCATTTTCCTGGCAACAGAGAACAAATCAAGGGTTGCCACGTGTCCGAACACTGTTGTATGTATATGCGTCCTGCATATACAAAGATTTGAAAAATGATTGTATATGCATTTGCTCTTGCATATACAAGGGGCGAAAGGGGTAAAATGCGAAGGGAAAAATCAATGATAGGAGGATAAAGGGCCTACGTGGTAGGATTCTATTGGCCCGTTTCATATTTCCAAGGTAGGAAGGTTTTCCTATGTATCTACAGTTACATTTCTTGGTGGGAAAACTACAAGACGCGCAGTCTACTGCATCTTGCGGGTTGGTCTGGCCATTAATGGTGAAATCACAGAGGGATGATCGAAGGCATGGACGGATCAACCACCCGATTGAAGATGTGAATCCCAGGCGGTGGCGCGAGGCTCGAGTCCAACCACTCCCTGCCTCCTCTCCCACCTGTTGCATTCAATGTGTTGAGCGCCATTTCTTATGATGCATTGAATCTGGTGAAATTTTGATTTACCTTGTAAATTTTGCTGAATACACAGTCTGGGTATAAAAGGCAGACTGTGCTATTCTTTTTGGTTGTTGAAGACTTGGGCATTTTTGTGTAAATAATGAAATACAGAGCATTTCCCGTTTGTTGTATCTCTGTGGAGTTTATGAGTTGCATTTGAATGTATCTAGTACATGTGTTCAGTTTCTTGTCACTGTATATGAAAAATACATTGTTGCATGTATTTATCTGTTTGTCTTCATTTGTTGTATGCATTTTCTTCATTTGAATCTAGTTGCTAAGGGTTTCTCAGATTTTGGAGTATAGTTTTGCTGTATCACATGCTTAATCTGTAACTTCCATTCAAGGAGTGGATTAAATTATTTTAGGTTAAGTGTGGAGAAGATTGTATGTCAGCTGGGATATTCATAAGTAGAGTCAGTTAAATACTTATTCTTGGATAGTGTTTATAAGGCAAACACCAGTCCTAACCCCTTGAAACTTGAATGCCAGTTGCAAGCCATTCTCTTGTATACATCTAGTTGGCTCCTTTGCCCTAAGATAGGCACCGGTCTGCTTCTTGTGTAGTAGTTATGATCAAAAACACCTATCTTGCATCCAAACCATCAAATTCAAACCATTCATATTTCCAACCTGTTAATTGTAGGATTAGGATCAGGAACCCCCTGCATGCTCTCATACCTGACCAGACAAATATGTCCAAGAAGGTTGCCAACCTTGTGATTTATCACACAAATCTTGGTCCACACATGAGAGTATTCTGCCTGTCATTGTAAAGCTAAATCTTTCTGTCATTGGGTGAGTCAAAAGTGTCAAATCTTTAGCTATGGGGATACCCCCTTGGTGCGATAGAACCAAAAGTGAAGGGGAGGCAGCTCATGCAACCTCCTGTATTAGTTGGTCGAATCGGCCTGTGCATTGGAACTGGCAAACCCACTACTAATTTAGAAGTAAACACCAACAGGGGGTATCCCTATAGCTAAAGATTTAACCTTGACTCACCCAATGACACAAAGATATAGATTTACAATAACAGGCATAATACTCTCATGTGTGGACCAAGATTTGTGTGACAAATCACAAAGTTGGCAACATTCTTGGACATATTTATCTAGTTATGGATGAGAGTATGCAGGGGGTTCCTAATCCTACTCCTACAACTAACAGGTTGGAAATATGGAATGATTGTTTTGATGGTTTGGATGCAAGATAGGGGGTTTTGGATCATAACTACTGCACAAGGGCAGACCGGTGCCTATCTCAGGGCAAGGAGTCAACTAGACGTATACACAAGAATGGATTGCACTTTGGATTCAAGTTTCAAGGGGTTAGATTAATGTTTGCCTTACAAACATCACCCAAGAATGGGTATTTAACTATCTCTACTTACAGATATCCCAGTTGACATACAATCTCCTCCATACTCAACCTAAAATAATTTAATCCACTCCTTGAATGAAAGTCTAAAGATCAAGCATGTAATACATAAATCTGTATTCTAGAATTTGAGAAACCCTTAGCAACCAAATTCAGAAGAAGAAATGCATGTAACAAATGGAAAGTGACAGCTAGACACATGCAATAAGCATTTTTCATATAAAACAACACTGAAACTGAAAATGTCTGCAATGTAGATTCAGGTGCAACTCATAAACTCCACAGAGATACAATAGACAGGAAATGCTCTATTTTTCATTATTTTCACAAAAATGCCCAAGTCTTCAACAACCTAAAATGAGTAACACAGTTTGCATTTTATAGCAAGATTGTGTACTCAGCAAATTAATTACAAGGTAGATCAAAATCTCGCTAGATGCATTGCATCAAGAATGGCACCCAAAATAATGAATGCAGCCGGGGAAAATAGAGGAGAGGGCAGGTGGGTTCAGGATCTGAGCCGCCGCTCAAAGATTTGCTTCAAACTGAGTAGTTTGCCTATCCATCGTTGACCCATACCACTGCAACTATGCCATTAATGCTCAGCTACCCACAGCCCCTCAAAATCTGTAGCAGCGCGCCTCTGGAGTTTTCTCGCTTGAAACATGACTGCAGATGCAAAGAAATCCATCGTTGCCTAGGAGTTTAAAACTAGCCGTTGATCTTCCTCCCTCAACTGAGATCCGTGGCTCAAAAATCCTACTGAAAAAGTCAAGAACCAATGAAAATGTGCCACGTAGGCACTTGGTGCAACCATCTCTGACCTTTCCTGCCCTTCATTTTGCCCTTTTCACCCATTGTATATGCAAAAGCATATACAATCACTTTATATACAAGCCGGACCTCAAATTTTATAGAACAATTTGAAATCGAGTTCCGCTCCGGCTTGTATCTCCCCCTTTTGCATATCGCATTGCACATACAAGTGCAATATACATACAAGGTGCGGACCTCAGACACTTATCCACTGCATTTGATTTCTCCTTCGAGTCTGAATTGTAGCTAACTCATTGTACTTCAAACTGTATATCAGCATATACAATGCACAATATACATGCAAGTCGCGGATGCCAGCGTTGAATTAGCCAAATCTAACTTTTGAATTAGGTCCGGCTTGTATCTTAACTTTTGCATCTTCATAATGTATATCAGCACATACAAGCACCCAATATACATGCTGCGGACCCCAAATCTTTATCCGCCATAGTACATTTTCCTTTTCGTGTCTGGGTTGCATGTTCTTCCTTTGTATATGATCAATGCATGTCGCATATACAATGCGAACATACAAGCAGATTATACATACAAACAGCGGACTTCAACCTTATCAACCAGAATGCATGTTCATTTCAGATCCGGCCATACATCTTCAGAATGCATGTTCCCTTGTATGTGCAAACATACAATCGCACTTGCATATGCATCTGGTGGGCCCCATGCTTTGTATATCGGCCCTTTACACAATTCCTTTGTATATGGTGAATGCATATCGCATATACACTCTGCATTGTATACGAGGTACAAAGCCCTTTGTATGTGAAGCAGACTCCACCAAATGTATCTTCTGTTTTGTATGTTGCCGAATATACAAGAGCTCTTGTATCCTTGCAAATGTACATGTTTCTTCTTGCATATGCATTGGCCGATGTATCTTTCCGTTGTATGTGGCGAATGTATATTGCACTTGCATCTCGCACATACAAACCCCTTTCACTGTAGCAAATGCATGTCAATCTCTTGTATATTTGTAATGTACATTCCCAATGTATGTCAGACATACATTCACCTTTGCATCTGTCTCGATGTACATTGACCCTTGTATATTTCACTTGTATGCTGCCAATGTATATTTTCTTTGCATGTTTCCCTTTGTATCTAGCTGTTGTATCTCTGAACATACAACATAAAATATACATGCAACCCGATATACAAGCAGGGAATATTTCCAGAATCTACGATAGATTCCTCAATGTATATGCACCTTTTTTTAAGCCCAATATGCATTGTGAAATGCATACAACCTAATTTTTTGCATTTTTTCAACTGCAGAGGCCAAAAGTGTTAAAATTTTTATGAATTTTATGGAAGGTGCCTGCATATTAAAATGCTTGAAACCTGAATGTTTATGCAGGCACCACCAAGGACTTGGTCAAAATAATATGGCACTTACCTTCTCTTGATCCATTTTTAGTTTTCCCTATGAGATGACAAAACCCAAATAGATGATCTCCTCCTGCATGAACAAACACTTCTCCAAGTTGATCATTAGCTACTCTTCATGTAACCTATTGAGGACCAAGTCTATATGTTTGAGGTGCTCTTCCCTTGTATTACTAAAAATCAGGATGTCATCTAGATATACTATGACAAATTTGCCTATGAATTCCCTCAAGACCTCATTCATCAACCTCATAAAGGTACTAGGGGCATTGGACAAACCAAAAGGCATGACCTTCCACTCATATAATCCATCATTAGTCTTAAATGTAGTTTTCCATTCATCTCCTGGCCTAATCCTAATCTGATGATAGCCACTCTTTAGATCTATCTTTGTGAAATATTTAGCACCCCCCAAGCAATCAAGCAAATCTTCTATCCTAGGGATTGGGAACCTATACTTGATTGTTATCTTGTTGATAGCCCTTGAATCAGTACAAAGTCTCCAAGTGCCTTCCTTCTTTGGTGCTAGTACAGCTGGTACTGCACCTGGGCTTAAACTCTTGCCAATTAGGCCTGTCTCCAACAACTCCTCAATCTACCTTGCTACCTCTGCATTCTGCTCTAGGGTAAGCTTGTATGCTGCCTTGTTTGGAAGTGTAGATCCTGGGATCAGATCTATGCAATGGTTGATGTCCCTTATAGGTGGTAGGGACCTTGGCATTCCATCAGAGATGATGCCTTTGTACTTGTCCAATAGTTCTTGGATAGCCAGATCTATGAACCTTTGCCTCTTCTCTCCTTTGATTCCTGCTGCTACTCCTTGTTCACCTTCAGGCATGGAATTAGAGCATATGCAACTACACCTTCTTCTACTATCTCTTTCATGAATTGTTTGCCTTCTACCATCATCACCTTGACTTCTTTCCCTTTTGATTCCACCTCATTCTCCATCAATGGTAGCAACTCTATCACCTTACCATCCTTGGTGATTGAATATGTGTTTCTAACTCCATCATGGTGTGCTTTCAAGTCATACTGCCATGGTCTTCCAAATAGGAGATGGCAAGCATCCATCTTGGCAATGTCAAACAACAATCTATCCTTGTATGATCCAATTTGAAACTCCACCCAAGCCTGCTCTTCCACAACTATTTGCTGACCTTGGGTGAGCCATGAGACCTTGTACGGGCAAGGATGTGGCAGTTTTCTAAGTTTAAGCTTTTCTACCATTTCAAATGACACAAAATTTTTAGTGGATCTGGAGTCAATCAGAACTTTACATACCTTTCATCCTGCCTTGCAAGTAGTTCTGAAGAGAGACTTCCTTTGTGGGGGTTCTTTGTCAGGCACCTTCATGGTGGTCATTGCTCTCCTAATCATCAAAGATTCTCCTTTCTCAGGATATCCATAACTGTCAGGAGCATTCATAGTTTGAAAAGTGTTTGAGCTTGTCACACTTTGACAATCAAATTCTTGGATCAGATTTATCCTCTTTTCTCCCATTGAACTTGTTGCCTTTTCTGGACATCTGCTGGCTATGTGGCCTTCTTGATTGCAATTGTAACATCTGAGAGGTCCTCTGCCCTGAGATCTCCCTCTAAATGGTGGTCTTCTGCCCCTAAAGTTTCCTCTTTGATTGTAACTTCCCCCTTGATTTTGACTGTTGTCTCCTTTGTTGCTCTCTTGATTTTATTCACCTTGGTGTCCAAATCCATTTCCTCTGCCTCTGAAAGGACTTCTTCCCCCTCTTTGCTGTCTCCCTCTTCCTCTACTGTTCTGCTCTTGTCTTCTCCTTAATTTCTCTTCAACTTTGAGTGCCAATTGGTAGCACTTTTGGACTGTCTCTGGGTTATGCAGATTTATGTCTTCTTGGATGGAAAACCTCAATCCATTGAGGTACCTTGCCACCTTCTCTTCCTCATTCTCCTTTACCTTTGTCTTGACACATGTTTCATGAACTCTTCTGTGTATGAGCTGACATCTAACTCCTTCTGCTTCAAGTTTTGTTTCCTCTTATGTAATTAGATGTTGTAATCTAATGGAACATAGGCCTCCTTCACTAAAGCCATCATCTTCTTCTAAGTAGCAACTCTATTCTTTCCTTCCTTCACCCTATCATCTTGGATGAAATTCCACCAGTTTAGTGCAGCCCCTTTCATTTTGGATTGGGCTATTCTCACCCTTTGGTGGTCTGGTATTTCCTCAGTCTCAAAGAAGTTATTCAAGGAGTCTATCCACTCCATCACTAAATCAGGTTCCATTTTTCCTACAAACACTGGCAGGTCTATTTTCATATCCATGGTCCTTCTCTCCATGGATTTGAGGACATTGAGTAAGGGTCTCTGGTCTGCAGGAACCTCTATCTCTTCCTGCCTAGGGATCTCCTCTTCATCCCCATCTTCTCGCTCACCAGAATCTTCATCTCCCTTCTCTACTTTGTCCTTCAACTTATCTAACTCATCTCTCAAGGCCTGATTCTGAGCTCTAACTGCTTTGCTCTCTGCCATTTGCTTCTTCACTAGGACCGCCAACTCAGTGTTGGTCATCTTTGTTGGGTACTCTTGTGACCCCTCTCATCTGACATCTTGTCTTCTTCTTCTACCCAAAGGATACTCGTTCACTCTGATACCACTTGATGCAGAGCGTGCAACAAAGTGGTGAAAATAGTTCAAAAAAATACTGAACTATTGTTGTGGTTGAACCTTCAAACCACTTGAACCCAATACACTCGTTGAACCGTTGAACCTTCAACTATTCGGTTCAACATACACTATCGGTTCAACATACTCCCATTGCATAGACTTAATGCTGTCGGCAACTATCGATTGAACCATTTGAACCTCTGATTTCATTGAACCGTTGAACCATTTGCTCCTTGTTGAACCGGCGAATCAAATGAACCATTGAACCATATTATATTGAACCATTGAACCATTTGCTCCTGTTGAACCTTTGAACCGATTCAACTACCCGCGAACATATACTGTCAACAACACCTTCAACTAGTTGAACCAATTGAACCTATGGAACCTTTGAACCAGTTCAATCACCCGCAAGCATATACCATCGGCAACACCTTCAATTTTGCATGTGCAATACTTAACCTTGTATTGCTGGTTATTCCGACCATTGTTGTCGGTCACTCCTTGTATTCGCAGAAAGGCGAACTTCCAACATGCATTCCAATATACATTTAGAACATGCTTTTTACAACCTAACACACAGATGCAGGATATACACAGGATGATATTCACATACAAATGCGATATACTCACAAACTGTTCCCTTCATGCAATTGATGTATATACATAAAATGTATATTCGAATCTCATGCTAATGACGTCCTCTGCAACCAAACTCGCAGTCTCTATTTTGTTGAGCCCTAGCACATAGAGATGCTAGGCTCTTTACTGCGACAACTCTTCCAGAGATTGGATCCTCTGTCCCATTCCACCATGAACATGAACAAAAAGAAAACAAAATAGAAAACTATGTACAAGGTCCATTCCACTGATTTCAAAGAAATCCACCAGTGGAATGGTCTTAATCTTGCATATCGACAACAGAAAACTAGATTATCTACAGAACAATTTGATACAGAGAATATACACAGGGCAATTTCGATACACAGAGAATTTACACAAAAAAATAGAACTTGTAAACACAAACTGACATAATTTCTATTTCTTCAATCAAAACTTCATCCTTCATCTCCTCTTCCAGAAATGTGTTTAAAGTCTCTTCACATCCAATACCAACCGGAATACCAAAGGTTGGAGTCGTTACAAATTCCATATTCCAAGACACATGTTAGCATAAGACAACTAAACAACTAACAACACGACACACTATATTTGATTTAATCATCTACATACCCCAAATTTGTGACCCTGGTTCACATGGTGGGGTCTTTATTACAAACATGAAATCACAACACAAGTACTACATGACAACATGAACAAACATAAAAGTGCATAAAACATAACAACATATTAAAACCTCAGTCTTCTCCCTTAGATGTATATTTGGCTTGTTGAAGGGGTGCTCCTGCACCAGTTTCTAATGATAATGTAGATCCATTGATTGATATTCACACTCATGCATCAAATGTGAATCATGTTTCTAAGGAGAAGTTTGGTCACTTGAACCTTGGTGTTCTTTCACCCACTTTGTTTTATGAGACTAGTGTTGAGCTTCCATCACCTCAACCTCTTGCTTTTTCAAAGATCAACATCGACATGGTTTCATCTACTACAGTTGAGCAGGATCATACAGGTCTTTTAGACACAGCTTTGTGGGATACTTTCTTGGTAGGTATATCAGACTTGTTTTGTGAGTCTCATATTGCAGATTTGGAGGACACACTTGAGGGGATATCTCTCCTTTTTTATGATAGTTACAAAACAACTGTTATCCCATCTACTTCATCTTTGGAGGTTGTTCCTCATCAATCTACTTGAGATTTTGGATTGGTCACACCTCATTGCATTGTGGCATTCTTTGATTCTGACATGTGGACACTTGAGCAGTCTTCAAAGGCATCCATCATGAGGCTTTTTCCCTCATACCAAGAGATGGAGTTTCTTCAACATCAGCGTTTGGATTGGTTTCTTCCTAAGGGGAGGAATGTTGTTTGCAGGTACATGACACTTTCTAGCGTTCATCTTCAGGCATTCATCATCGGCATAGGAGCTACTTCATTGTGGGGGGGACCTATAGTCTCACATTTGCTCTCCTATGGGGGGTATTTGATTGTATGTATGTGATAGAAGTTGTCCTTAGGGGGTCATGTTGAGTCCTCCTACTATCACTTCTTCTTTCACTTTCTTTGTTTCATGCATTCACTTTTGGAGAGGAGTTTTGTCCCATGAGGTTTTCTCCTTTTCTCCACTTGAGATTTGTTGTACATGGGTACCTAACATGGCCTAGTAGCCAGGACCCATCCATCATTCCATCTTTGTTTAGTCAACTACTCCCTAAGTTGCACTTAAGGGGGGGTGTTGGTATGAACAAGGTTATCACCTAACCGATTTACCCTTGTGTGGATAATTTACATTATTTAACTATTTACTAGTTAAATAATATTCACACATCACACATATTTCACAATGTTAAGTTGACTTAGTGAGTCTTCTAGGTGTTTCTAGTTGAGTCTAGTTGTGTGTTGAGTTGTTGATAGTTAGAGTGAGTTGTTTTATCCTCCACATGTGCAATTAGTTATCATCCTCTAATTGTCACATGTAGGAATATCTCCACTTTCCACCCCACCTTCTTGCTCTCACCTTGCCTTTATAAGCAAGGCTCTCTTCATGTATTATGTAATCCAATGTAATCTCTTGTAATCTAGTAATCTTTTGCATTCAATGATAGAATAGCATTATTCTCTCATTTGATCTCTCTTGTGCTTTCATGAAGTCCTAGATCCTTGGTGGCTCCAATCATAGCCAACTCTAACAGATAAAATGAGCCTTATGGCTATGAACTGTCTCATGACATGAAAAAGGTCATGCCACCTGAATTTGATGGATCCGTAAGCAGAGATGTCGTGGAGGCACGGCTTATAGAGATGGAGAAGTATTATGAAATTAGAAATTATAATGAGGTTACTAAAGTTGTTTGGGGAGCATTTCAGCTTGCTAGCAGGAGAAGCATCCACATGGTGGATGAAAAAAAAGATGGAGTTAGGATTGAGGTCTACAAGCTTTACTTGGGATAGGTTTGTAGAACTATTAGGCAAAAATGGTTGCCTCAACTATTCTATGATCAGAAACTCATAGACTTTCAAAACTTGAAACAGGTTGATATGACTGTAAATGATTATTGGGAGAAATTCACCCCATTGTTGAAATATGTGCCACAATATCAACATGATGAGAAGTTTCAGGTCTGGAAGTTTATCATGGGGTTGAACACCCAGATTGGGGGCGGGGTTAATGTTCATGGCCCTACAACCATGGAACAGGTCTATGAGAAGGCCGTTAGGCAAGAACAGAACTTGAAGGCTATATCGGCCTATAGAGAAAGGAACAGGAAGAGATATAACTGGTCTCAAAATTCTCAACCCTCAAAGAAAAAGGGGAAGAAACAGGATTATACTGAGAAGGCTAATAAAGGGGCTAAAAATAAACAAAATGAATCGAAGGGCGATAAAGGGGAATAACCACTCCAAGAAGAATGGGAACAATTTTGGCAAACCTCAGGAGAGGCGAGGACTAGTTGAAGGATGCTTCACTTGTGGCGGAGATCACTATGCCAATCAGTGTCCCAACAAATCACAAGAGAATCAAGAGGGAATCATCTACCTTCCCAGCAAGTGGCGTTCCAGCAACATATCCATGTGGCCTTGGACAACCGTCAAGCTAAGTATCAAATAACTCTAGTAGAGACAACATGTATTTTATTTGGAGTTCCTATTTCAGTTTTAATTGATAGAGGTGCCACAGAATGTTTCATTTCTCCCAAGATTGTAATAAGATTCCTAGAAAAGCAGGATTCATGGCAAATACTTGGTCTGTAGAGTATGCAAATCACACCAAGGCTCAAGTACAACAATGCATGTTTGAAGCTCGGGTTGAACTTCCAAACTCTTCCACTGAAGTAAATCTATATGTAGCCCCACTTGGCTCGTATGATGTTATCCTTGAAATAAATTGGCTATGGAGACATCAAGCCAAAGTAGACTATTATGCCAAGACAGTAGATTGTTTGGATGATCTAGGAAACCAAGTCCATATTCAAGGAAAACCTAGGGAAATTAAACTGAGGCAAATCTCCACCTTACAAATAAAAAGGGCACAGAGAAAAGGATGCCAACTTTTTGTTGTCAAGATGGATAAAATAGATGAAACAAAGGAAACCTACTTCCAAGATGACTTGATGTTCTATGAATCCCAAAAATTTAATGAAGTAGGGATGAAGGAGTCCATAGGTCAGGAAAGACTAGATATTGACAAACATCCCCTTAGATATTTCGAGGATGTATTCCTGGATGAACTACCAGGGTTACCCCCTAAGAGAGTTTTTGATTTTGCCATTGATATTATACCAGGGTCAGAACCTATTTCTAAAGCTCCCTACAGGATGACCACAACGGAATTAATGGAGTTAAAGGCTCAATTGCAAGAGCTACTGGATAAAGGGTTGATTAGACCCAATGTGTCACCATGGGGAGCACCTGTCAACTTTGTGAAAAAGAAAGATGACACTTTGCGGTTGTGTATAGATTACTGCATGTTAAATAAAGCAACCATCAAGAACAAGTATCCTCTACCCTGCATCAATGATCTTTTTGATCAGATGAGAGGTACAGTAGTATTTTCCAAGATCGATCTTCAATTGGGATATCACCAGTTGAGGGTGAAGGATGAAGACATCCATAAGATAGCCTTTAGAACCAGATATGGACATTATGAATTCACTATCCTACCTTTTGGGTTGACAAATGCCCCTACAATGTTTATGAATCTTATGAACAGTGTGTTCAGAGACTGCCTAGGCAAGTTTGTTTTGGTATTTCTTGATGATATTTTAATCTACTCTAAGAATGAAGAGGAACATATGCAGCATTTGAGAATAGTTCTTCAGAGATTAAGAGAGCATAAACTATATGATAAGCTCTATACTTGTGTACCTTCTTTTAGAAAGAAGTACAGTATTTGGGTCATATAATTTTAGCTAAAGGAATAGTTGTGGACCCAGCTAAGATTAATGCTATTTCTGAATGGCTTGAACTGAAAAATGTTCATGAGGTCTGAAGTTTTATGGGCCTGGCCGGTTATTACAGGAAGTTTGTGAAAAACTTCTCTAAAATTGCATATCCTATAACTTCCTTGCAAAGAAAGGGCAAGAAATTTGAATGGTCAGAAAAGTGCTAGGAGGCCTTTGACCTGCTAAAGGAAAAATTGACTTCGGCCCCGATTTTCAAAGTGCCTAACCCGGAAGGTCAATTTGAAGTCATTACTGATGCCTCAGGGGAAGGCTTAGGTGGTGTACTATTCCAAGATGGACATGCTATTGCGTATGAATCGCACAAACTGAAAAACTATGAACAAAACTATGCCCCACATAATTTAGAACTGGCAGCAGTCATGCATACACTCCAAATGTGGAGACATTATCTGCTTGGAAAACCTTTTGAGTTAAAAATGGATCACCAGGGACTTAAATATTTGTTCACTCAACCCCATCTTAATGCTCGTCAAAGAAGATGGTTAGAATTTATCTTGGATTATGATTTCAAGATTAAATATATCCAAGGAAAAGAAAATCAAGTAGCAGATGCTTTAAGTAGGAGAAGGCATATCTCCTCTATGATTTCCATACATTTTGCTTTTAGAAATCAGGTGTTACAACAATTTAAGGGAGATGAGTTTTACGAGCAGGTAAAATAGGCCCTTGAGAAAGATCTATAGAATCCAAAATATGAAGGATTCAACCTTGAATCAAATGGGTTATTAAGGTTTAAAGGAAGGATGTATGTACCTAACTCAACAGAGTTAAGGAATATGGTTTGGAAAGAGGTTCATTTTGCACCATATTCTGAAACCTTTATACTTTTAGAAAAGAATGAAAAAGGATGTTACAAATTTTGTAGCTACTTGTATTGAATGTCAAAAGGTGAAGGCAGAACACTAATACCCATCAGGTTTATTATACCCTCATGAAATTCCTATGTGGAAATAGTAGATTATAAGCATGGACTTTGTGCAGGGACTTCCTATGTCAAGAAATAAGCACAATGTTATCTTGGTTGTGGTGGACAGACTCACCAAAGTAGCCCATTTTATTCTGGGAAACTTGATAGATGGAGCACCCATCATTGCTTGGAAATTTGTTCAAGACATTTTCAGACTTCACGGCATTCCTAAGAAGATTATCTCAGATAGGGATGCACGAATAACTTCCAGGTTTTGGAAAACCTTGTTCTCTTCACTTGGAACACAACTGAACATAAGCTCTTCTTATCATCCTGAAACGGATGGTCAAACTGAAAGGGTGAATCAAGTGTTGGAAGATTTATTAAGGATGTATTGCATGGATCAACAATACAAGTGGGAGGATTATCTTCCTCTAGTGGAATTTGCTTACAATAAATCTTATCATTCAGCTATTAAGATGGCACCATTTGAGGCATTATATGGGCGGAAGTGACGAACCCCTATAAGCTAGGATAAGCTTGAAGCTAGGGTTAGCCTTGGTCCTGAAATGCTATCTGAGATGGAAGAACAAGTCCATCTAATTCAAAAGAGGTTAGCAGAATCCAATGATAGACAAAAGAGTTACGTAAATGCTAAGCGTGTTGAAAGGTACTTCACTGTGGGAGATAAAGTCCTTCTTAGGGTAAAACCCTAGAAAAGTTCCATCAAATTTGGAAAAATGTCCAAACTGGCACCAAGATATGTGGGTCCTTTTGAAGTTCTAGAAGAAATCAACCCAATGGCATACATAATTGCTCTACTGCCAACACTTACCATGATGCATAATGTTTCATTTTTCTTATTTGAAAAAGTTTAATTCTGCTGATAATTAGATTCATATGCTTGATTGGAATATGTTATAGGTGAAAGACCCAGGAGTGGTGGTGATCGATCCCATCAAGATGCTCGAAACGCATAAGTTACGCTTACGTAATAAGGAAATAACACAGTGCAAGGTCCAGTGGGACCAATATTCGGTGCAAAATGCCACCTGGGAAAATTATGATGACTGCTATGTTAGATTTCCTCATCTTTTCTGAGATATTTGATATTATGCTTTTGAAAAACCTTTTCATATTATGTTGGTTTATTTTAATGACAAATAATCATCGTGGACGATGATTCTTATGGGGAGAGATATGTTACATCCCCAATTTACAAATTAGACTTAATCAATAACTTGGCATGATAATTAGGAGGCTTAGTCATAGTTAATTGATTTGATATTGTGGAAATATCTGATTTAACTTTTGATTATGAAGTAGAAACATATGTTAAATACTTTTGTAAATTAAATGATTTACGATTACGAGATTTGATAATGATGCACTGCTGTAATCTTGTGGTCCTAAGTGTGATAGGAGAAACAAACATCCTTCAAAGAAGGAAGGAAAGTATCATCCTGGAGGAAGGGTTAGACGTTGTGAAAACATAAGTTGACTATCCATCTGAGTAATCGACTCCTATGTCCTTCTCAACCATTCGTAAGTTGACACGTGTCATGTCTCTTGTCTTTTGTTTCTATGTTCTTGGTTTATTCTTTTGTTGATGAAGTTGTCTCGACAAGTCATGATGACCAGATGATATTTTGGGAACATCATTCCTAGCTGAGAGACAATAATATTTAGAGACAAGGAGGTCTCTCTTACTTATTGTTCTTGGGGTCATTATGTTATTCCTAGTCTTTCGACTAATGGAAATAGTCAATTTCGGGGGAGTATCACTCGACTCCGATAATCAACGTAATTAATGTGAATTCTTTTTATGAATATTATCTCTTGTGATAATCCTTTGTCAAGGATGAAACCTCTTAATAGGTTGTTACCTATAATGATATTATTGTTATTTAATTATTTTGATAATTGTATTTGATGGAATATTTTTAAGTGGTTTTAGTCGATCATGAAGATCGATGGGAGCTTCGAGCTCAACCATCCCATGTTGTGCACGGATTGGGCCACATTTTTAGGGGCACTACTGAGTGGAAAGGCAGTTGGCAGCGAAAATCGGGATGTTTGGAATTAGTTACATTTTGTGTGTTAAGCTCTCCTTTTGGAAAAAAAAGGACTTGGGTGAATTAGATAGAGATTAGTTTCTGGGGGTTTTTAGAAAAGAAAGTTGGTGGCATAACTGTTCGAGGGAGAATAGTGACAAGAGGAAGCTGTGAACGGCGAAAAGACTCGCAAACTAGGACTGCATTCGGTCTATTGCTTGACTCAGGTAAACTAGGAAACATGAAGTTTCTTGTTATTGATTAGAAATCTGAGGCACGTAGCCTGCAAGGCCATGCCATGCATGTTGTTTATATTTCTTTTGAGTCGTGCTTCCAGGCCGATCAGCTGAGCTATCCTTGTTTTTAAATATCATCTATGCTATGGTTTGGGAGCCATATGGCTGAACCCTTTTAAGACAACTTTGAGTTGTGTTTATGCTCGAAGCCTCATGGGCAAAGCTTGTTAGACACAATAACTGTTGAAACCATGCTCAAGGCTGTGAGCCGAGATGAAAACATATTTAACTTTTTAGAAACTATGCTTAAGGCTGTGAGCTGAGTAGAGAATATATATTAAACTTCTTGAAAAGTTGCTCAAGGCTGTGAGCCGAGCTAGGAAACTATGTAACTATTCTTGAGATTACGCTCAGTAGAGCCTTGTAAACATTATCTCTTTCTTGAATGAGCCTTGAGTCTTTCAACTCGATCGTACTGTATTGTATGATACATTATGATAACTGGAGCTCAAAGCCATAATGGCTGAGCATGTATTCTTTTCATATTTATTTAACCCATGTCGTATGATGACAAGGGCCAAGCCTATGATCTCTCGAAGGGAGTTAAGAATGACTCCATATGTTAGTTGATAATGGATACAGTTATATGACTGTAATGATAGCCGTGTAAGTGTCAATACTTGCATACAGTCCCTTGACTGTAGTAATAACTATGGAAGCTTTTAATATTATAAACATAGTCTATTGACTGTGATGATTGCTGGGAAGGCAATTATAAATCGGTGTGTATATAACAAACTAAACCCAGTCAGACTTGCATGAGTAGCCAACAAAGAACTACAAATAGTGCTGTTAAAACTATTATGAATGTTATATGAACCTTTGATTATGAAGGAGTATGATCTTTATGATCATAGTCTTTACATGAGACAATTGGGAATAAGTTTATAAAAGAATATAAACTAGTTCTATGTGTCTGAATTATGACTTAACGAATAACGTTATAAGATATAAATTCTTTTACTTATTTATAAACTATTGGGTTGATGAATAACCCCATGAGCTCATTTGGAAAATAAGAGCTATTGACCCTTAAGAAACTTATACATTCTTACTAAGGAAGGGTATACCTTGAGTATCATGAAATTGACTTCATCATATGTGATGA
Source organism: Cunninghamia lanceolata (assembly GCA_027924645.1). Classification (NCBI taxonomy): domain Eukaryota; kingdom Viridiplantae; phylum Streptophyta; class Pinopsida; order Cupressales; family Cupressaceae; genus Cunninghamia; species Cunninghamia lanceolata. The sequence continues at coordinate 1,413,877 of BSBN01000484.1, forward strand.
AATGTTATCGATATGAAAAACACGGGAGACCAAGATGATCATAAAGTTTGAATTTAAAATGAATTGAACGGAACGAGGTGACATGGAGTCACTAGTTTCGCATTACAAAAGTAACCTATTTTGTTATAAATAACTTTTGATGGGAGTCGAATGTTCAAGTTTGGACAGTGATTCGAATTGATCCCACACTCATACTAGACCTAAAGGACAAGGTCGTTAAGAACTAATTGTAGGACATGATAGCTTATAAGTTGACTTAGGGTGGTGGACATACGATGACGTTCATTATGTAACATCTTTGTATGAAAAATTTGGCCAAAGTAATGCATCCGTGTCTGCATGCATTGTCGGTCCACAGTGATCCAAATGGCCTAGTGTCTCCAGTAGTGTCATACAAGTTAGAGAGGATCTATAGTGTGTGACCATGAGACATTAGGAAGGACACAACACCAGTTACTCAGATGGCTATCCAATTGGTTCCAATGTCTAACCTTTCCATGAAGGGTAGGGCCTCTTCCAGTTAGGAAGATGAGCGGAGGACCGTAGGTCCATGGTTGGAGGAAAAGCACTAGAATGATGCTCTCCTTCCCAAGCATGAGACAAGCCGAGGCTTATGAAGATAGATGTCAATGGTTCCAGATACAGTGTTTGCATTTTGACCAATTGGTCTATTGTAATTTAAAGATTTGACAAAGATGCCTAGAGCATATATTGTATTGATTAGTGATGGGTAATCACTAAGGATTGTAATGAATTATTAGATTGTAAGCTATGCTATATCTTGATTGATTAACATGCTTAAATGATGGAAAAGAATATGTTTCTTTATATTCAATTTTTTAATATTGTAATCCATTCTTAATTAATGACTTGTTTAAGTTACATGTTTAAGTTAATTCTTGAGCTTTATGGAAAGTAATGTTACATACAATTGAAGTTGATCTAACTCTAGATAGCTTCTTGAAAATAGAAGTGAGAGATCAAACTCCTTTAAGTAGTTTGATCCCTTCTTCAACACTACCCTCCATTGCTAACAACAGTTTTGGTCAGGATAGTGTTGGACCTTCGAATGCATTTTTCGATGATGATTGGAGTTTGTTAGATTTTACACTCTCCTTTTTGGGTGAATATAAAATCCCACCCTCACACTCTAAGACCTCGAAGGTGAATACAATTTTCTCAACACAATTGCATACTCCTACAAAGGTAAAACTTAAATTTAATGATGATGGAACCTTTAAAATAGATGAAGATATGTCTTCTCCTACAAGAATGACGACCATTTGTGATAAAGTACCATGTCTTGGTAATGAAGTGACCTCTTTAGATTTCAATCCCCATGGGATGATTGAAACAAAGATGGACCCTCCTCACCGTGATTAAAATGAACCTTCTTCTTCAACATAGATGGACTCTTGCTACACTTTGGATCTTGTTTGTTTGCCCAAAGGAGGAAAGGCCATAGGTTTCAAGCGGGTCTTCAAGAAGAAGTTTGGATTAGATGGTTCATTGGAGAAGTACAAGGCTAGACTGGTAGCCAAGGGCTACTCCTAGAGAGAGGGAGTTGATTTCGATGGAATATTCTCTCCTATTGCTAAATTAACTTTTATTAGATTTCATTTATCCATTGCTGTAGCTTTTGATTGGCAAATAGAGCAAATGGATGTTAAGACTGCATTCATGAATGGAGAATTTGAGGAAGAAAATTACATGCAACAACCTACAAGATTTGAGGTAAAAGGGAAACAACATTGGATTTGCAAATTGAAGAGGTCTCTTTATGGTCTGAAACAATCCCCCAGAATGTGGTACCATAAATTTGATCCATTTGTGTTGAAATTGGGTTTTGTTAGAAGTGAGCAGGATCGTTGTGTGTACATTCATTGTATTGACGATTCTATTCTAATCATTGCATTGTATGTTGATGACATGTTATTTTTCAACAATACTAAGGGTATGATTAGTGAATTGAAAGCCAGACTTTCAGTTGCATTCAATATGAAGGATCTTGGAGTAGCCAGGTATATTTTGAGTATGGAGATCAAGAGGGACATAGGTAGCAGAAAGCTTTTTGTCTCAAAGTAAGTATGTGAATACCATTTTGCAAAGATTTGGTATGCAAGACTGTAAACTAGTTAGAGTTCATTTACCCATTTGGTACTAAGCTTTCATTAGATATGTGTCTAAAGAATGAGGATGATTTAGAGGATATTTCTAATGTGTCGTATGCTAGTGTTGTAGGGAGTTTGATGTATGCAATTATTTGCAGTAGACCATATATTGCGCACGCAATGGGAGTTTTGAGCAGATTTATGTCTAACCCTAGTAGACAACATTAGAATTATGTGAAGAGGGTGTTCAGATATCTAGCAGGTACTCTTGTTTATTGTTTGGTTTATTCTGGTACTGAGAGTGCTGACAAAACATTGGATATACAGGGATTTGTTGATGCAAATTGGGCAGGTGACTTGGATAGTCGAAGGTCCACCAGTGGCTATGTGTTTACTTTGTTGTTGGAAATATGCATCCATATAGACTAATTCCTCATAACCCAATAAGAGATTCAATGTGCAACAAACCAGAAATCTATATGCAAAAGAAATAGACAATCATACCATCAATGGTGACACAAGATATACCCTGGGAAAACCCTCATAGAGGGAAAAACCTAGCCTCCAAAAGCATGCATCTCTCATGTATTATTCAGTAATAAACAACAAATACATATGCAAAGATCACCTCTGAAACATCGAGCTCTCTCTACCTACAATCCATGTGAACAAGCATGCAACCATACATCCCATGTCATGCTTCAAACCCTCACACAACCAACCTACAAGAGAAGTTACAAACCCAGCCAAAGGCAATAAGCCTTCACTCTTCAACAACACTTTACAACTACCTATGTGTTTGTTTTTATAGACATAAGCTCACACAAATACAACATCACATGATGCACCACAATTAAATATTTATTTTACATAATAAAATAATATCAATGTTATGCAAAGTGTACAACACACCTACTCCAACATTCTCCCACTTACATTGTAGATATTGCATAAGGGATCAACATGTAAACTCAAAACATCAAGGGAAACCATCCATGTTCCCATGTACCATATAACCATCCATGTGCTCCATGTGCTCCAAGATACCTGCAACAATAATCAAGGTGTCCACCATCTCAAACAAGAATCTCTCCATCTCCATAGAGCCTCATGAAGAATAATATCCTCCAAAGAGATGCCACACTAAATTGTCACATAGAATCAAGAAACCTACATCAACTGCTATCCAAACACAAGCACCAAATCCAATGGTAACGAATAGGCTCGCGTGGCTAACAAGAATCAATCACCATAGCTGCAATAGCAACAACAGCTAGTTGCTAATGCATCAACTAACCATACCTCCAAACCAAGGTATACAAAGGATAACAAGTAGACCTCATGCCATCAACATATCCAACTCAAATCACCATGATAACAAGTCCCTGTATATACTCAATCCTACATAAATAAGTCCTCCAAGGTAACAACACAAAGCATGTGATAACAAACCTCAAGACTCTCCATACCGTAGCATAATGAGAACATCCAACAAAGGAATCATATACATCATAGAACTCGCACTGCATGAGTAAATGTCAAATCTGAAAATAGATCAAGGCATCCAAAGATCCACTAATAGCACACACATAGAATATGTGGTTGAATCCTCTATCACATAGTGTCAAAGAATACACACAGATATGCAAAATCTGCAAACTAAATAACTACAACATAACTCTCCTCAAATCCATATCTCTCCCAAATATTCCACATCATAAAAGAAAGAAGCCAAAGAGACTCAAAATCTCCATACACATCTGAACTCCAATGTCATGTGAACATAAATATCCAGGAAGAAGAATAAGACCAATCAAGAGAGAACCTGCAAATCATAACCATGTCCTTCTATCCACACTAATGTGTTTTAGCTGTGAAAAGTATGATCTCCTCTACAACCCAAAGACAAGAAGCCTCCACAATATCCAATAACAAGATGCAAGCCTCTCAAACCAAAAGGTAGATCAAACTCATAACCATCCCAAAAAAGGAATAAGCCTAAAGCCACTAACCATCTTCATTACACACAATGATCTCAAACAACTCAGGATCAAACATAATGAGATAACCAATCATAATCATGCATCTACTCCTCAAACAAGTCATCACAACCATAATCCATAGCTCAAGACTCCAAGAATGAGAAGATAAGACACAAATGAATAATGCATTTGAAAATCAGGCGGGCATACCTATCAAATCATTCACCACCGAGTGGACCAAGAGTGGGGATGAGATTGCTTCTCCATGATGCACCAACCCTCAAAGGCTCTCTCCAAGAACAATCTCCTCAACATGTCCATGTTGGACTCACGTCCAAACAAGGTGTAGGCTCCTCGGTCTTGCTGCTGAAATCCTCATCAAAGAGCAACCATATCAACACATGTCTCTAATCCAAGAGAACTCAAGCCTCACCTAAGTCTCCAAGTATCCATGAGTACCTCCATAATCAATCCATGCTAAAATCCAAATGCATAACCGCACCATCATGAATCTCCCAAGCACATGACCAATGTACTCAATACCAAGAGAACCATCAAGATCATATTCAAAGCTCCCACTGCACATCTGCATAACCTAGGAACATATCATGACATCATGATCTAATCATCTCCTCAAAGGAAGATCACATGCACTAATGCACACATCCATGTATCATGCCAACACTCTAACACGTGATCAAGAGTAAACCATGACACAATACAACCATCCTATAAGCAAGGATCACCTGTCAAAACTGACAAACCATAACCAACACCTCAACCAAAGACTCCAAGAGTCCTCCATGGTACCAAGATGTCAACATCTCCAAATCACATCAAGATAACCATATCCTGTCAAAACTCTCACTGAAGTGTGATACCGAGCTAAACATGGCAACATCATAAACATTAAACCATCAAACCCATCACTGTCAAAAGCTCCCACTGAAACCTATAATTAAGTTATCCATGACATCATGATAACCATCTCCTACATGAAGAGCATCCATGGCCTCAACACAATCAAAGAATCCACTATAGATGACACAGCTCCCAAAAGGTCGAGTAAACCATAATCTCCAAAACCAAGAAGATGAACAAAACCTGTAAATCAAACATCAATCCAACACCACCAAAATTGCACCTGTAAAACAATCATGTCATGCCAAAGTCCCAACCAAACAAGGAACATCCATGACACCATGATCACCACCCAATGTACTTGCACCAAACTCCCATCAAGTCTCACACAACTGTACCATATAGTCAACAAACATAGGTCCCATATCATGATCGTATTAGGTAATACCATCTCTCTCTATATATGATAATGACAAGCAAACCAATGCAACATGTGACTAACCCAAGCCACAAATCAGAATATGCATCAATGCTGAAACATCTATTGGCATAGACAACCCACATCTAAGTCATAAATGCAGCCTGTAGGCATAGACAACCTACAACACTGCACAACATGTAGATCTCACAATACAACATGCAAACTCAACATTACATGTATAATGTTGTCAATCAAGGATAATCAAAGATAAATATGTAAGTCTACAATGACTCAAACACCAAATCATCCCAGATTTGATTTGCCATCAACTCATAAAATCACCAAAAGGCAAAGGGATTAAAATGAGCTCAAACTGATATATAATCTGAACAAACCTCAAAGTATCATCTCCAAACCTATACCATTGTGTAGTTCTTAGAAATACCTTTCCAACACCTATAAGAAGTCTGAAATACATTTTGTATGCACAAGTTATGCCCTGTCAAACCTCAAAACGAACATCTGGCTTCCAACTGGCAAAAACTGGTCAAAATCATAAAATTAGGAAAAATATTTGTCACCGCTACGTAGTACGCGGAAAGAGATTTCCGTCTACTATAAGAAGTTGAAAATCTGACCTGGGCAAAAGTTATTCCCCTTGGAAAAAATATGCCCTCTTAGGCTTATAGGCAAAAAACAAGTGGCTCTCCAGTGGCAGATGGGTGGTTGGTCGATGGCCAGCTAGCGGCTTGCCGGCGGTGACGGCGTACTGGCGGAGCTGCTAGTGGTGGATTTTAAATTGGTTTTAAAAAGGTTTAATTTTCATTTTAAATGTTTGAAGTTTAATTTTTAATAAAATTTTAAGTCCCCGTAAGGGGTGACTAGGCGTAGCCCTGGACCCCCATGGGACCGGAGGCCCAGGCCGAGGGGCTAAGCCCCATCAGCTCTAGAGCCCGCCACTCGGGGGTCGATACCTACCAGCTGGCAACACCGATGGCACTGACAGCACCGACAGCTCTGTCAATCTGTGCGCAGGCCGGTGCAAGGTTGGTGCAGGGGGGTACGACCCCCCTGCAATTTTTTTTAATAAAAAATCTTTTGCAAACCAAAGGAAATTAAAAATAAAATAAAATTATTTCTACAATAGTACATACGCTGGCGTAGGCAGAATTTTCTGACATTCGGTACCATACGGCAGATTCCCTACGAGATTCCTCCAGGGCACAAAAATGGCCAAATTTTTTTTGTCTCTGAACATAGGTGAATTATATATTTTTTTTCACCTGTGGCAACTCTTGAATCCAATGGTAGGGTCTATTTTTTCCCAGGACGCTTCTTGCAAAAGTTTACCTCCAAAATCCTCTATAGAAAGAGCCCAAATCGAAAACCTATTTTCCAAATCTCCATCAAACCCTAGATCTGCAACAACCCAAGTCTGCAAATAGCCTTGTAACCCTGAAAATACTTTCATTCCTTCCTACAAAGCCATGGATTCCACTATACACAAAAAATCTACTCATAGCTAGGGTTATCAAACAGGGATTTCCTCCCAAATCATGGCAACCAAGCTTTGATACCAAATGTTGGAAATATGCAACTATATAGATTAATTCCTCATAACCCAATGAGAGATTCAATATGCAACAAACTAGAAATCCACATGCAAAAGAAATAGACAATCATACCATCAATGGTGACACAAGATATACCCTGGGAAAACCCTCATAGAGGGAAAAACCTAGCCTCCAAAAGCATGCATCTCTCATGTATTATTCAGCAATACACAACAAATACATATGCAGAAATCACCTCTGAAACACCAAGCTCTCTCTACCTACAATCCATGTGAACAAGCATGTAACCATACATCCCATGCCATGCTTCAAACCCTCACACAACCAACCTGCAAGAGAAGCTACAAACCCAGCCAAAGGCAATAAGCCTTCACTCTTCAACAACACTCTACAACTACTCGTGTGTTTGCTTTTATAGACATAAGCTCACACAAATACAACATGTGGTATTGTAATACCATTTTCTCCAAAACCATGTGTCTACAAACCATTGACCCCACATTTGATTATTGGTACTAAGTTTTCCCAAATAATATTGAATAATTACAAATAAAGTAATTAACCCAATGTTACATACAATGATTACAAGTAGCATCTAAATAAATATCTAATGTGGCTAAACACATCACATGATGCACCACAATTAAATATTTATTTTACATAATAAAATAATACCAATGTTATGCAAGGTGTACAACACACCTACTCCAACATTTGTTTGGTGGAGCAGTGAGTTGGATGAGCAAAAGGTGGCCCACGGTTGCTTTGTCCACCACTGAAGCAGAGTATATGGCTGCTACCTATGTCTGTAAGGAGGCAGTTTGGTTGAGAAGATTGTGTACATGTATTGGTTTTGATTACAAGATCATTCAGGTTGGTTGTGATAGCTAGAGTGCTATTTTTTTGGCCAAGGATCCTGTGTATCATGCTCAGACTAAGCATGTTGATGTACAATATCACTTTGTTCGAGAAATGGTTGCAAATGGACAGATTGAGCTAAAGAAGGTAGACACTCAGGAGAATGTTGCAGATACTTTAACCAAGCCTATGTGCACAGATAAATTTGTTTGGTGTAGAGAGGCCATGGGCCTTGTTTCTAGTGCATGATTATTTATTGTTTTCCTATGGGTATTTACAATGTATGATATCAAGTGGGAGAATGTTAAGATTAAGGTGCCATCAACCTTGTAAATCCTATGTAAATTATTATTCCTATTATTGTTTGTAAATCACCCATAAGGGATGAAAGGTTTCACCAGTAGCGATCTTGTTTCAACTACATGTTTATATCTGGTACCCGACACTAATTCATCTGCAACAGGGGGGTCACAAGGGGGGTTTCCCCCCTGTGAAGGGTCTAGGGTAGTGCCCTTGAAAACACATTTTATTTATATTTTATCATTGTAAATCTGGACCGTTTGTCATTAGGTCACATATCTGACGGTCGATATTATGTCAGTTTTCTTGTCATAGAAGGCAACCCCTTCTTATAAGGATATTTGTACTATGCTTTTAGTAGAGCTAAAGTAACAGGCACCGTTGGACTGAAGACTGAAGAAGAAGAGGAAGTGCATGTATTGTAATCTCATATTTGAAGATAAAACAACTTGGAGCCTCTTTCCTTGGTGGAGTTTTTTATCTGAAAGGGTTTTCTCTACGTTATATACTGTGTTATGTGTTCAGTTCTCAATGCATGTAATTTATTTTTGTTGCAATCTCCATTGGTTATACATTATTTAGAGGACATTAATAAGGTTTGAATCAGATTTCTGTTGTGTGGTTTGCACCTTCATTTCTAAAAATCATGAGGTACATTTCACATTCAAGCAAATCAAACAAACCTTTGATGTCAAGTCAAAATGAACACAAGTCAATAGAAAGTCAAACTAGGTTAACACTTAGTCAACACCACTCTTTCCCAAGCATTTGATGTGCTCAGGGATTAGAGGAAATTGGATCAAGGCTATTCTCAAAGAGATAGACAAAATCCACCCAAGACCACAACACACAAAACAAACAATAAAAGTGCAAGAACATGCTCTTAGTATTATCCAACAAAGAGACATCATACATCGATGTATTCAAGCAAACTAGGATAGGTTAGAATGCTCTAGACTCATCAATGAGCAAAACAGTCTACCCACTAGACATTAGAGCATGAGAAATCCAAACAAGAGACATAGGACTAGTGACCCTTTGGGTCATATGATTATCTCCACCATAACAATCTTAGAACAATCTCGTCAAATTTCAACCCACACTCACCCCACAAACCGACCAACCTCCTTCCACGAAGTTCTGCTTCCCTGCGAACAAAACTAGCCCGGGATCTCGACTCGACTGGCTTTTGCCATGAGAGTGAGAGTGACTTGGAGGTCGCCTGTAGCAAAGAGGCAGTTCATGCATAACATCGAGATTGACTCATTCACGTTGTGCTTGAGTCACGTTTTGGAGACCACCGTCATCACAACAATTCACAAATAATTTTCAATTAAAAAATAATCTACTTATTATTTATGTTGATTGAATAATTACCACTTTTATCTACTATGTAAACTCTTTCCTTACATTATTCCCTTCTAATTTAATTGCTCCTATAAGTTAGAACAAAAATATAAAACCTAGCTAATCAATTGTATGCTCTTTTTTATATTTTATTTGTCTTTGTAATCAAGAAAAATTTCCCAATTGTAAACCTATTAATTGTTGTGATCACAATATTAGAGATAGGTGGTCGAATTTGAATATAACTTTTACAAGCACAAGCACACTTACAAATCAATTGCCCTCCAACCAGAAATCATGGTAATCAGTGTTTTAGTGTTTTAACTTTTTTATTTATTTTTTAACTTTGAACTTGAGATTTGTGGTTAAAGATATAACACTAACTTATCATTTCTTTTTAGAAATTTGTATTTTGTAAGAAATGAAGAAAATACTTAAATCCAAACATTTTTTTATATTGAACAATGTAGATTACAAAGATTGAACAGCCACTGGCTGACACTAAGAGAATTCCCAGAAACAGTACATCATAACATACACATTGATTTTTTATTCAACTAAACTAAACAGAAAACGCAATTTTCCTCATTTCCGGTCTTGATTTCGACGAAGTAGCGAATTCCAAGACTATTATGACGCATACACCATTTCACTTTCAGCGCTATGTAAAAACAATGTCTGTGTCACTTGTATCCTCCACAACATCGAATGTAAAGCCAATTAATGGATGTAGCACTAGCACTTGGGGAGATCTTTTGGCGGAGGCAATATGGATTGATTGGGTCCTTTATCATTCTCCACCACGAATGCCATCTTCAATCCCCACGTTGTGTGCACTTCCAGATGGCAATGCATGAACCACACCCCTGTGTGCATATCAATTCAACAATCAGATCACAGAATTGTATACAAAATTTAAAGTAAATGAAGTGAAAATGAAAAAATATGGTGTATACCTGGATTGTCAGCTCTAAATCTGATAGCAGTCCACCCGCCTGTTGGCACTCCCACTGTATTTCGCTCTGGAGGGTCTACTAAATTAAAGCTTGCTGGGTCTTTATTTGGGTTATAGTTACCAAAACCTGAACCCACTATGAAGAAATTAAAGCCATGGAGATGAATTGGATGGTTATCCACAGTCAGCACGCTGGTGTCCTGAAGAATCAACTGCACTGTTGAATTGTATGAGAGACGAGTGAGTCTTGTTCCTTTGGAAGTGAAGGGGTTCTTTGGTGGTGTGCCTGTGTAATTGAAAGGAGTGGGAGGGTTGTCTGGAAAATCTTTAGTGAAAACCCCATTGATGTTTTGATAATGTGCTTGCAGAAGAGCAATGGTGGGCATGACAAAGCTTACATTGTTGATTGAAGCAGATGTACGGGTGCCATTTAAGCAGGTTGGGCATAAGTCCAATGCAAGCCCCACTGTGAACAACAGATTGCGGTCTACTGTCTGCGGGACTTTTGCAGGGTATTGGGCAGAATTTAAGCTCCTGATAGAGTTGCTAAAGTTGGTGGCAAATGTGGTATCGTTTGGAGATGGGATTTGAGGCATGACAATCATGTTGGAGGAAAAAGATGAATTGGGTGCAGTGATATATTGCATGATTGCAGTGGCGGTTCTGTTATCTACAGGAACAGGGGCATCCATGAAGGGGCGAGCGGCCATGAAATACCTGCCGGGGTTTTTGTTTGCTTGGAGCAAAACGGTTGTAGTTTGTCCTGGAGCAATTACCACAGATTTGGTCTCAAAAGGCTTGGTGTACACTGCATCCACCTCCACCACTTTGAGGTGGTGACTTGCCACATCGAAGAAGAGCTCGTCATTCAGTGCAGCGTTGATGATTCTCAGCATGTAAGTTTTGCCCTGCTCAACTGGAAGCACAAAAGTATCTGCAATACAAGGGAGATTGCAATCCTTTGTTATAAGGTTTCATCATTAATATAATACACTATTTAGCAAGAATTGTGAGATGACAACTTATTATAAATTACAGTAAGAGATTATTATACATTACAGTATGATCTCAGTAAGAGTTTATACATTACATATGTTCTAATTTGGATCTTCGTTGACAATATATGTTTAAAGAAGTTGTAAAGTTTTAGAATTTAGAGGGTAAAAAGTTTTAAACATTATTTTTTTAAAAATCTTTGTTAGAGTCATTTTTAAATATCAAATAATTTAATAGTGAAAACAGTTTAATAATGAAAAATAAGTTTTTTAATAAAAATAAGATAATTATCTGATAATATAATGACTGAATCACACGAGTCTAATGAAAAAATCCTTACTTGAGCTTACTTGAAGCTGATTGCTTGCTTACCTTTGATAGGACATGTGAAGGCGCCTAGTGGACCTGGTTTTCCATTAATGGTGTGACTATCAGACACATTCGGTGCTCCTCCGGACTTAAGTGCTGCATTTATAACAGCCTCCACGTCTGCATTCCACCACTCCCCTGCACCCACAAAAAACCATAATTCAGTACTAGTATTATGCCATGACCAATCATGAAATCAAATCAAATATAATTCAATGGTTGATAACCCTTTTACTGACCTAGAATCAATGTGATTTCCTTATGGGGTTTGGGGAATGGATAAGGCACATTTAGTTTGGGTAAAATAACAATGGCTCCATAGACCGTTGCTCTCAACCATAGAATATGAGCGTGCCAGAAGAGTGTCCCTCTTTGCCCAGTGATGGTGAAGTTGTAAGTATAAGACTGCCCAGTTTGAATGGGGCATTGAGTGATATAAGCAGGCCCATCAGCCCACCCTGTACGCAGCTGTCTTATACCATGCCTGCAATAACAATTCCAACTATAATTCCAACCAATTACAAAGTAGATAAATCTCAATGAATAGTGGTAATACTAAACCATACCAGTGGATGGAGAGATTGTATTTGACATGATTGGTGAGGTTGATGAGTACTGTATCACCCTCTCTAGCATAAATAGTTGGCCCTGGGAACTGCCCATTCACTGTAACAATGGGCTTGGTATGACACAGTCTGCTAACATTCTTCAATTGTATCTGCACCATCGATTGCAAAGCCATTCGTAGTAAGATCACGGCAAATACAAGACATTGTGAGGGAAAAAGATATAATCCTTGTTTGGTTCAGTTGAGGCTGGGTTTGATTCAAGATGGCTTTAACAGAATATAACTTAGAATCAAATACTTATGAATTTGAGTCCCACACCCAAAAAAAAAATCAATCCATAAAAGTGACTGTTAAGGACTTTGTACTTATACTAGCAGGAGTAAACTATAGAAAGTGCACATACTGAACTACAAGATTAAAGCTCAGAATACAATACTTACAAATTTGGGTTCACACCAAATCGATTCACATTGTAACAACCTCAAAGCTAAAAGTATTTAAAACATACATAACTAAATAAAACTTACTTCAAATTTATAATGCCTGGTTTTTCCTTCTACTGTCCAGACTGAAATAAAAAGAACCACAAGAAAGACTGTTACTGTTGGCAGCACTGAGTTCACTGCTCTCCCCATCGTTTCTGAAACTTGTCTTTCTTTTCTTTCTTTGTTACTCTCTGTCCTCACTAACCAAAGTGCGAGTATATAACTTTGACTCCTTGTCCTTTATACACAGCATAAAGTCAGCTACAGACGTAATTCTTAATAAAATATCAGACAAGAGTTTGTTGAATAACAATAAGAAACAAAACGGAAACGTGAGAAGCAAATCTAAGTGTTGGTGGACTTCGTAACTTGTTACTCCACGTCTGGTGCGACCTCCAATTACTATGTTCTGTAAACCATTTCATCAGATATAAACCCACGTTTTCTGGAAGACAATTTCTATAAAATGTTCTGTACAACAAACAGTCCCTTATAAAAGATTAAAAAATGGTACAGATCCCTCAAAATCTACCACCTTCAACCTCCATTTTTGGAGCTTAAAGCAAAAGATTTATTATTATGATTTGTCAACCTTTGGTTGGTTAGATGCAAATTTCTCACGTCTGGGGTGCGTGGCGTTTTGACTTGGATATTGATTGTGAAATTATGAATATTTTTTAGCCTATAGGCTTCTATGTGGGAGATTTTGCGGGAGATTTTGCTCTCTCGAAATTTGTCATACCGGCTGTGTGGTTTTTCTTGTGGTTTTTAAACAGAAATGACACCTTTTTACCTTTGTTATGTTTGTGTTGGCGGTTAATATTTACAAACAATTTTATTTTACTGAATTTGATTGTCATTTGTTATCTCTTTCATTTCTAATGCATACATACCTCTGATTTCATATCCTTCGTTGTTGAGCTTCTATGTGCAGTGTAAATTGATACTGTTGTCCACAACTACTGCTCCTGTTCATAAATACTTTTTAGGCTATATTTTCAGCGTCACCAAAAAGGTATGTGACTTTTCAGAGAATTAATTGATTCAACTATCTGTGCTATATTACGTTGTTTGTTTCTAAAATTCAACCAATATTTCTCTCCCAGAATTGTAATTCGTCCCTAGCTTAAGTATATGCAGAAAAATAAACTCAATCATTTGTTATTGTATAGTTGGGTTTTGATGATAGTTTTAATATATTTTTAGGTTCAGTAAAATAATTTTTTTCTTTAGATTTGTAATAAAAAGTATCTTTTTTCCTTTATTATTTATGTGTTGGCATTTAATATTTACAAACAATTATTTATACTAAAACTAAACTACTATTGTTGTCCACAGCTATTGATGCTCTGTCCATAGCTACTTTTTAAACTATATTTTCAGTTTCTTCAAATAGGTATGTGCCTTCTCCTGGAAATTCTATATAGTCTTCAACATTCTAAAGAACAAGGAATTCCTTTTTAATGAAACTCCAAATATGATAGCCACTAAATTTATTTTGGTGTATGATTAGGTTAGACGATGTGTTGATAAATAACTCAAGGTTCCACATACTGATAAATTAGAAATCCAAACATTAATTGTGTACACTTATTCATGTTGGTTGGATTCAAATTTTCCATAATGTGACTGAAATCGGGAAACATTGGAAAACCTATTCATGCAGTGTACAAACGGCACTGCAACTCACCCCTCGAAAAATTCAATCTATTAATGTTGGAGACATAGTAACGTTTCCGTCACTTCAAATTGTATCTCTAAAGAAGCTAAGCCCTAGTGGAAATTCAAGTGAAAGGTATAAGGTTGTATTATCCAATGGCTTCCATATGCATATGGCCATTTTGCTCAGAAAATTTAATATGCACTTTTCCTCCCAAACATTGAAGATAGGATTTGTAGTGCATTTACCACACTACATATATCATTCCACTGGAGATTCAAGGTAGGATCGCATCTTTTCCAACATTATTTTTACTTATTCATGGTCATATATACATATGTTCCATGGTATTTATAGCTATTTTTAAACTCAATTCTTACAGGACAATAATAATCTTTGAACTAGATGTCGCCTCTATACACTGCGAAGTACTTAGCCAACCCAAATTCTTGTTTAAGCAACAGGAACAACAAATGCATCCAGACATAGAAAGCTCTTCAAGCAGTCAAAATGCGATGTTTGGTATAAACATGCCTTCTCAACAACATACCATTCTTGAAAATATAAGTCCAATCAAAGGCTTGACCCCTATCAAGGAAGATGGAAAATTAAAGGTTATGTAACAAATTAAAAAAAATGCACTAATTTAAGACCACTAGAAATAGTGGACAAGTTTTTAGTTTTAACATGATAGACAATGAAGGAACTAAAATTTGGGTGACTTGCTTCAATGATATAGCAGAGCTACATTATGAACAAGTACAAGTGGGAGCACTATACATGCTTTCAAAAGGCTCAATAAAGGAAGCAAAGAGGAACTACAACAAGCTATTTAATAGTCACCTTGAGATCACTCTAGACCAGGATTTAGTCTTGCGGTAGTGTGACGATGACCCCTTAATGCCTAAACATCACTTCAAGTTCACATCAATTGATAAAATTACAGATATGAACAATAATAATCTCATTGATATTATTGGAGTAGTCAATATTATCAGTGATACATCAACAATAAGATGGTGAGATGGAACTAAAGTGTTGAAGAGAAGTTTAGAGTTGTAGGAAACATCAATTTCCTCTATTCAAGTAAATTTATGGGGTCCTGTTTCAAAGAAAGAGGGTATGGAACTCAAAAGAATAAAAGATTCTCAAGAGATTGTTGTAGTTGCTATTAAGAATGGCAGTGTATTTGAATTCAATGGAAAGGTTATCAACAATGTTGCCTCTATAGTTTTGGCTATAAACCCTACGATGCCTGAAGTAGAGGACCTGAGGCATTGGATGGATAGAGAGGATACAAATATACCATCGTACTCAACAAGTTTAGCACTATCAACTACATCACTTGTGAGGATGACTATTGTATCTCTTTTAGAACAACCTAAAACAATGAAACAACCTTTCTAGGCCACTATGAAAGCGACCATCAAATTTGTCAAAACTGATGCCTTTTGCTACCCAGCTTGTCTGTTAAAGGTGAATGGTAAAGAGTACAATAAAAAATGCATCCAAGGTAATGACGACACGTGGTATTGCAAAAGATGTAGATTTCTCCTTGAAGATTGTAATTACAAATAACTTCTATGCATAAAAATTTAGGACCACACTAGCAATACTTGGGTAGTAGCCTTTGATGAGGTCGTAGGTGAGTTGTTGCATGTATTTGCCAAAGAACTATACACATTACAGTAGGGTAATCCCATAATAATGAGTCCCACTTTATGGCCAAGATGGACATTGATATTAGCATTTTTAACTAAATCTTCAGTTTCTGAGACCTATAGCAGCTAAACCGTTAAAAATTTGAAGATGATGCGAACTAGTGATTTGTGGCAATTTGGGTGTAGATTCTAAATATATTTTTTTTATTTTTTTAAAAATAAATCGTGAATCTTTCAACGTCTCCTTTAATAACTAGTTTTTAATAGTAAACAACATTTTCAAAAAGTAACGTTTATGTCGTCAAGCATAACTTTTTTCTATAAGATAAAATTCTAATTTTTTAAATATAAGGTTTTAACATCAATATCTGGTGCATGGATATTTTTTCATGATTTTTTGTTACATATTTTTTTTCTATTCTGCTCTTTTCCAGTCGATGGAGGCGTGAAGACTGCATTTAGAGAAATATTCTTATGGATGGGGTGATATCTCATTCCACCAAACTTCTGTGCTTGACATACATGTGCACTATCTCATTCTACCAAAATTTTGCACTTGACATACATGTAGATAAACGTATTTCTATTTTGTTCATATACTTTTGTGCTTTCTATCCTTGAGAAATTCAATGAACACATGTAGAAGTAGCACTAGAAGGAAACAAAAACACATAACAATGAATTTCAACACCCAACAAACCTTAAATTGAATGCCCAACAATATATAAAACATTGTCCATGTGAAGTTGCATTCAACATATTACATTCAGTGCATACATCAAAGACCAAAATGGTAGGCTCAAAAACGTCAACTCCCCATACTCAATCGGATCAAAACTCAATGTCTTAACATCCAAACTCAAACTGATCTTAGAAATGTGTACAATGATTGGAAGACTATTTTTAATTTTTTGGTTACTATTAAATCGGGATAAGTGTTGCATCCCCAATTTTTATCTTGCTAATACTTTTTACTTTTACTTGAACATAAGTGAATCTATTTTGATGTTTAGATTAATATCAAGGAAAAACATAGATTCTATTGTATGGCATTTATGGAATTATGGAAATGCAAATATTTTATCGATTTAATAATTGTATTATGAGAATTTGGTTTATTGTTTGAATAATGATGCACTGATCATAATCTGTTGATTTTAAGTTTTATACAGGATTACAGGTTTCAGATGACTCTCAGAGAAAAGAGAGAGAGAGAGAGAGAGAGAGAGAGAGAGTATCTTTCAAGGAGAGAAATATAGACATTGGGTTACGAGTGTTCATTTTCCAAAACAAGTATAAGTGTTTAACAAAAATGTGAACCGATATCGATAGAGGTAAGTCATGTTTTGTCAATATAACTCTTGAGTCTATTTGACAAGTAGTCAATATCTTTTGATTATTTTCTGGGTTAGTCATGTGTGTCGACATTGGTGTTCATAAAGAAAATGACATCTTCAAAGTAGAATGATGTTCGTTTACGATTAACGTAAATCTTACATCGACATTGTTGCAAAATTGTTATGTTAGCTTCCTTAAGTCATTGAATGTTAAATTGTTGATATTAAAATGTCATATGATGATCTTATTAAGTCAAGTTGACATGATTTAACGAAAGTCTGTGAAGGGGAGACAAGCTCGACCCTTTCACATTATTCGTAAGCATTTTGACTTATTATTATTATCAAATATTGATCAAAGCATAAATGATCAAGTAAGGTAGTTGTCATGATAAACCATTACTTAAATATATAAATATATATATACATCGATTTGAGGTTAACACCTCATAATTATCAACTGCTTGCTCAATCATGGAGCAGCTGTAGGCATGTATATAGGAATTCTTTTCTTTTATCCCAAGTGGAGGATCAAACAACTCTATGTGATCATTAAATGATCAAACAGTAGTATTATTGTTATGTCGGCCTCTTTGAGCAAAATTAGTGGTGTTACAAACCACATTCTTTACACTCTCTGCGTGAGACATTTTCCCATCGACATATGTTACACCTTGCATTTTATGAGGATTCGGTTGTAACCAAAGTATACATGGACTATATGTGTACTCCTTGTGTCTCTAACTATAATCATGGGGGAGCAATGATGGGAGAACTAATTAAGAGTCATGGGAGAGTCTTAAAAGGAGACCGACTCTGTATGAGTTGAGACAGTGAGTATTATTCATGGGAAATTTGGTGTGGGTAGGAGGGAATAGAAAATGGTCTTGAGAAGGAAGTAAATGTCAGTTTAGGTATCCAGTGGAGCTCTCGGTCTGCAACTCATTTTATCCTTGAAGTTGTCGTTGCCAGGTTATCTTTTTCTGCCTAGTGTACATTGTAAGCAATGTAGAATCAAATTTTATTTTATGTTATTCACTATAGTGTGGGTAAGTGCAAGAAGATGGGGGGCCAAAAAGGGATCTTAAGTGGTCACTTTTTTCTGAAATCAGGAAATGCTGGCCTTGGATGAGAAATTGAGCATAGCTACACTCAAAATTTGGAGATGCAACCAAAACAATGTTCGTAGTGCTCCGAGTCTACTTTCTAAACTACTTTCTTTTTAAATGGTATAGATTAAGGGGTTCAAAAGAGGGAGCCACAAAAATTAACTTTTTTTTGGTATTTTTAAAATCACTTAGGTGAGAAATTAGCTAACAACATGTAGTTTATGCTCAATTTTTCTGATAATTTTTTGATGAATATTTGATTTTTAACTAATTTTCAAAGTGGACACATCCTGAAAATAGAATTTTGCTCGTGCTACCCCTATAAATTTTGAAACCTAATTGAAAATTATTATTTTTTAATATGTGTAGAATGGAGTCTAGTTTCTAAATATGTAATTTTTTTGAAATTTCAATGAATGGTTAATTTACAATGAAAAAAAGACTGGTCAAATAGTGGTTTTTGCCCAAAAATGGACACACAAACAAAATAAATTAAAGATGAAAGGCTTAACATTGTCAAAATGTGAAAAAAATTACATTGTCAAATAGCTAAGAGAAAGCCTAACATTACCCAGGTGTTTGATTTGTTCGACCTTGAAACACGTGCAAATCTGAGGGTTAGCATGAACAAAATTATGTGAAATCTTGTAGAATTTGTAAAAACACATTTGTGGATGTTGAAAAGGAACTCCAAGCCTTTGGGTTGGAAATCCAAAGCAAATCCCAAGCCTAAGGCTTGGGATTCCCAAAGCACAATATAACGCGAGCGCGTTATAACGCGAGTGCGTTATATTGTGCTTTTTTTCCTTTTTTGCATGTTTGCCACTGTTTTCCCAAATCAACATAACGTAAGCATGTTATAACATACTCACATTATGTCTTCCTTTGAATGATTTATGTTCAAGTTTCATAAGTACATGTTTCATGGATGTATATATGCATGCTTGTATGTATGTACATGTATGCATGCTTGTATGTATGTACATGTATGTATGCATATTTGTATGTATGTATGTATGTTTGTATGTATGCATGTATGTATGTATGTATGTAAGTGTTTAGGATTTAGGGTATATAAGGACCTGAGCCTATATAGTTTTGAGGGTTGAGGGTTGAGGGATTAGGGCTTAAGTAATAGGTAGAGGGTAGAGGGTAGAGGGTAGAGATTAGATGGCTGAGAGTTACAGTTGAGGGTTAATATTCAAGTTGTTGAGTGTATAAGATTAAGTGTGTAAGGCGCAGGGATTAGGATTTAGGATATTGGGTTTAGGGTTTACGATATGGATTGAGGGTATATAAGGCATAGTGTGACTTGGGTTGAGAGCACGAATGGTTTAGGTTTAATTTAAGTATAGGGTTGAGGCACATTATTCGGGGTTTAGGATATAAGGGTGAGGTTATATCATCTAGGGATGAGGGTTTGTGGGTGTAGGCTTCAGGGTTTAAGGTATAGGATTGATGATTGATGGATTAGGGCTTAAGTATATGGTTGAGGGTATAGGATTGAGGGTTTAGGGATAGGTTTTAGGTTTTAAGGTTTAAGGGTTAAGGGTTGAGGGATAGGGTTTAAGGTTTACGGGTAAGGGATTAGGGTTTAAGGTATAATGTCTTGGGTTGAGGGTTTAGGAATAGGGATAGCATTTAGGGTTTAGGGATGAGGGTTGAGGGTTGAGGGTTGAGGGTTGAGGGTTGAGGGATTAGGGTTTAGAGTTGAGGGATTAGGGTTTAAGGAGTATTGTTGAGGGTTTAAGGTTGAGGGATTAGGGTTTAGGGTTGACAGATTAGGGTTTAATGTTGAGAGTTGAGGGTTGAGGGTTGAGGGTTGAGGGTTTAGGGATAGGGTTGATGGTCAAGGGATTAGGGTTAAAGTAGAGTGTCGAGGGTAGAGGGATTAGGGATAGGGTTTAGGGTTTAAGGTTTAATGATTGAGAGTTAAGGCTTTAGGGCTGAGGGTTAAGGGATTGGGGTTTAAGATATAGTGTTGAGCACAGAGGGTTAAGGGATAGGTTTTAGGGTTTAATTTTTAAGGGTTAAGGGTTGAGGGATAGGGTTTAGGGTTTATGGATAAGGGATTAGGGTTTAAGGTATAGTGTCGAGGGTTGAGGGTTTAGGAATAGGGATAGTGTTTAGGGTTGAGGGTTGAGGGATTAGGGTTGAGGGTTGAGGGATTAGGGTTTAAGGTATAGTGTTGAGGATTGAGTGTTTAGTGATAGGGTTTAGGGTTTAGGGTTGAGGGATTAGGTTTTAGGGTTGATGGATTAGGGTTTAAGGTATAGTGTTGAGGGTTGAGGGTTTAGGGTTGAGGGATTAGGTTTTAGGGTTGACAGATTAGGGTTTAATGTTGAGAGTTGAGGGTTTAGGGATAGGGTTAGAGTGTCAATGATAGTGGGATTAGGGATAGGGTTTAGGGTTTAAGGTTTAAGGATTGAGGGTTGAGGCTTTAGGGATGAGAGTTTAAGGCTTAAGATATAGTGTCGAGTGTTGAGGGTGTAGGGATAGGTTTAAGTTTTAAGGGTTAAGGGTTGAGGGATAGGGATTAGGGTTTAAGGTATAGTGTTGAGGGTTGAGGGTTTACGGATAGGGTTGAGGGATTAGGGTTTAGGGTTGACGGATTAGGGTTTAATGTTGAGGGTTGAGGGTTGAGGGTTTAGGGATAGGGTTGATGGTCAAGGGATTAGGGTTAAAGTAGAGTGTCAAGGGTAGAGGGATTAGGGATAGGGTTTAGGGTTGAAAGTTTAAGGATTTAGGGTTGAGGCTTTAGGGATGAGGGTTAAGGGATTAGGGTTTAAGATATAGTGTCAAGTGTTGAGGGTGTAGGGATAGGTTTTAGGGTTTAATTTTTAAGAGTTGAGGGTTGAGGGATGGGGATTAGGGTTTAGGGATAAGGGATTAGGGATTAGGGTATAGTGTTGAGGGTTGAGGGTTTAGGAATAGGGATAGCATTTAGGGTGGAAGCATTAGGGATAGGGTTTATGGTTTAGGGATAAGGGATTAGGGTTTAGGTTTTAGGGATTAGGGTACCATAAATTATAATTAGGGATTAGGGTTTACGGTTTAGGGATTAGGGATTAGGGTTTAGGGTTTAGGGATGTACAATTAAGGGGTACCATAAATAAACTGGAATTTCGGTAGGGTTGGGTAAATTTTTTGAATCGTCATGGGCTGGAGATTGGAGATTTTGTTATGTTCAAGTACATATCCAAGTCATATTTTAAGTTTAAGATATCTCAAAGAACAAGGTGTGTGAAAAACATCAATGCTCTTCAGCTTATGAATACCAACATTGATACAGATAAAAGATGCCCTTCTTCTAACAAAGTATGCAGTTCAAGTCACCTAATGGGCAACAAGTTGTTGAATGAATTGGTTTAATGGGCATGCCTCCTTCAAAGTTATGCTTGGAGACTTTACACAAAAATTGGTAACTATATACATTATTTTTCATTCTTTTATTTCCTGTACACTGTTAAGAACTTGTAAAATCTAATTGTGTGATGTGTTTATGGTAGCACATTACTCCTACATTTGTTTCATAGTTTATAGACAACACAGATGAACATATGGTGTTGCAAGGCCCAAGTGGGTAGGAGTGGTATGTGCAATTAAGGGGTACCATAAATAAACTAGAATTTAGGAAGGGTTGGGAAAATTTTGTGAATCATCATGGGCTAAAGATTGGAGATTTCATTGTGTTCAAGTACATATCCAAGTCATATTTTAAGGTTAAGAAATTTCAAAGAACAAGATGTGTGAAAAATATCAATGCTCTTCAGCTTATGAATACCAACATTGATACAAATAAAAAAAATGCCCTTCTTCTAATAGAGGATGTAGTTCAAGTCAACCAATGGGTAGCAAGTTGTTGATTGAATTGGTTTCTAATGAAGAAAATAATGATGTTGTTGAAGCAAAGGAAGAAAATTAAAATTGTAAGTCTAATTTAATTTATTTCAACTTTCAAAGTAGGCATTTGAATTGTAGCTTTACCAAGAGGATTGGTATAACAAAAACTTAATTCTGTTACAGGCCTTTCTTTGAAGAACCCTGGACATTATGGACCCTATCATCTAGAAAGAACATGACAGTGAACTTTTCCCCACCTTTCAAATCGTATAAACCTTTTATTCAATGAAAATGAAGTCAAGAAATGTAAACTGACCATGCATACTAGTAAGAGTCCAAAGTGCAAAAAGGAAACAATCTTTGATGAGATGTTACTCAGAAACTGTGTCACTTAGAGACATTCTGTGTAAGGAAACGTGATCATGTAGGGTCCCTCTACAATAACCTATCTCAAATTTTTATATCTTTGAGGCATTTTCCTGTGGTGAAAGGTTTTCTGTTGCCCCAAAAATTGTCAGAAGGAGGCAGTGTAAAGTTGCAAAGGGGTGTAACTTTCATTCTACTCCTGGTGCAACTAAAATGACTATTCCAACATGTCTGGATGGGTACATTTAGGCTAGGCATGGTCCTTCTTTTCACCCAAACATGCCGAAACAATCCGAGCTACATTGTACCGATGATATCCCTAAAGAGTCCAAAGTGCGAAAGGGCAGCAATCTTTGACGAGATGTTACTCAAAAACTAAGTCACTTAGAGACGTTTCGTCTGAGGTAACACAATCATGTAGGGTCCCTCTATAATAACCTCTCTCAATTTTTATATCTTTGAGGCGTTTGCCCGTGGTGAAAGGTTTTCTGTTGCCCCAAAAATTGTCAGAAGAAGGCAGTGTAAAGTTGCAAAGGGATGTAACTTTTGTCCTTCTCCTGATGCAACCAAACTAACTATTCCAATGCATCTGGATGGGTATATTTAGGCTAGGCATGGTCCTATTTTTCACCCAAACATGTCGAAACAGTCTGAGCTACATTGTACCAACGATACCCCTAAAGTGTCCAAAGTGCAAAAATGCAGCAATCTTTGATGAGATGTTACTTGAAAACTGTTTCACTTAGAGATATTTTGTTCAAGGAAATGCGATCACGTAGGGTCTCTCTACAATAACCCCTCTTAGTTTTTTATATCTCTGAGGTGTTTATCGGTGGTAAAAAAAAATCTGCTGCCCCAAAAATCGTCAGGAGGCAGTGTAAAGTTACAAAGGGGTGTAACTTTTGTTCTTCTACTTGTGTGGCCAAACTGACAGTTCCAATGCATCTAGATGGGTATGTTCAGGCTAGGCATGGTCCTATTTTGTACCCAAACATGCTGAAATAGTCCGAGTTACATTGTACCCACGATATCCCTGAAGAGTCCAAAGTGCAAAAACGAAGCAATCTTTGATGAGCTGTTACTCAAAAAATGTGTCACTTAGAGACATTCCATCTGAGGAAACGCGATCATGTAGGGTCCCTCTACAATAATCTCTCTCAGTTTTTTATATATCTGAGGCATTTAGCCGTGGTGAAAGGTTTTCTGCTACCCCAAAAATTGTCAAAAGGAGGTAGTGTAATGTTACAAAGGGATGTAACTTTTGTTCTTCTCCTCGTGTGGCCAAACCGATAGTTCCAACGCATCTATATGGGTACATTTAGGCTATGCATGTCATGTTTCGCACCCAAACATGCCAAAATAGTCTGAGCTACAAACACTAACTAGTCTTCAATCTTCAAACACTACAAATACCATGATATCCTGCATAAAGCTGTCTTTTAGCTTTTTTTAAAGGTATGCCCATCAAATTCAACCGCATAGAGATGACTATTTGTATTCCAAATTCCTTTTAAATACTAACCTTCCAATCCTTTTTCCCACCGTCATATCAATTAAATATGACCTTCGATTATGATTTGGCACTTGGGCTTATGAGAGTTTATCAAAGACACCGGTTGAGTTAGGTTGAAGGGATGGTGAACTAAGGACTTAAAGACCCTTTAGTAGGTTGACTTAAGTGATAGTAACCTATGATTATAAGTCAATATTAAATTAAAATAAAAGTGCACTTTACACACAACAAGCAATTGAGGGTTTTAAAGTCCTAAGAAAAGTATATTCTTTTTAGGGTTTAATGCCCAATATGCAAACCCTAACTATCAATAAGAAAGACTTAAACATTCTAACTTTCATTAAGAGATATCTAGGACATTTTATAGATATTAGGGACATCAAAAGAAAGACATTAGAGTATGACACTTATCATAGGCTTAGGGTTCTGAGACATGAACAACTTCACATTCAAATCAAACTCATGACTCCCCTTGATAAATATAACTCTCCTTGATGATGACATTGAATTATGATTATGAAAGCTTGTGTCTTCTTTGACTTCTTATTGCATGAACAAAACCACATCCACCATGAACTTGAACCTTGCATCATATCAACCTTCCAAGATAGACCTTATCATGAAAACCATATTCACAACAAAACCTTGCATGAACAAAACCACATCCACCATGAACATGAACATTGCATCATATGAACCATGTTTGTCTTGTGCAGCATCAACATGAACTCAGAGACCTTATCATGAAAACAATATTCACAACATCATGCACCTCATGACCATCACCTACCTTGAATCACTGTATCACCTTATCAACATCATGGCATCAACCTTCACATGAATGACAAACAACCTTGACCCTTTGACTTCAATGACAACCTTGAACCTTGATTGTTGATGACTTATGGAAGCATATAGCCCCAATGTTATGTTGCATACTAAAATTAGGTAAGACTCAATGTACTCTCATAACCTCGCCTTAAATGCAAGAGGAATTACATTTAATAACCAAAATGGTCATTAGGTGCTCATAAGCATATGATTTTGACTATCTTATTCAAAACAACAAACATACTCTTTGCATCCCAATATGGCATACTAACAAGAAATTAAGAAATATTTTCAATTGAGCAACTCATAAAGGATATGGATCAACATACTCATTTGAATATTTTCAATTGAGCAACTCATAAATAATATGGATATTTTATATTCAACATGATGATTCATTTTTATTTTAAATACAACTTTTATCTTTTAGTTCTAGAATGAGGTTTAGGTGATACTTGAATAACAATAGCTGGCTTATTGGATCAACATACATCCTATGTAATACAATTGGACTTTAAATATTTTAAGTAACCATCTACAAATATCCATTGAAACGTGGATTTCTAATGCAAGTATGGATGCCATCAATAAAAAGTATTTGTATTAACAAAATATCCATATAGGCATACATCAATATCTGTCGATATAAGTATAACATATATACAAAATAGCCATATAGGCATACAATGTCTCATATATGCAATACAAAATATATATCCACAAATTCCATATAGGCATACAACAAAGGACCCCAATAAGCATTCATTCCCCTCTGTTCAGTGAAGGGAATAGATCATGAGCAGCCTTTGATCTTCAGGAGGGTGGAGACGTGTATGAGGGCGGTCTACTACGAACCTGGGGGCTACTCCTCCTATTTAGTTCTTTGTGGATCTATAGTTGTTACAATAAAAAGTATAGACATTAATATATAGAAATTACATGTAATAAAAAATAAAACATTTAACAAAATAATCACTTACCGCTACCATATAATTTGCCTCCTCATTTGCCTTAGTAGCAGGATTAGGCTGTGGTGATGTCATGTCCTATAGAAACCATCCAGATAGAAATTAAACTTCAAATCAATAATCATTTGATTTTTTAAAACTAAACAACTATAACAATGAATGTAAATTGAAATTTACTAATCTGCCTCATACCCCTATCAATGGCATGGAGCTATGAATCGCAGTGGACACACCTTACTCCATTGCCCTATGAACTTTGGGAGGTGTCTCCGTAGCCTGCATCATTTGAAAATAAAACAACATTATTCAATTATGAAACTACAATAGTGATGCAAGTCATGGTTCCTAACATACACACACGTTCACCTAAACATGGAAGTACACACAATAAAGCACACTATGATATTCATTATCAACAATGCATCACTATGATACAACTAGAGACATAATACACATAATCACATTGAAAATTTTGCTCTCTTGGTGATATACTATAGCTCTTTCTTATAGATGTAGGGATGGAAGAAATTGAGACAATAAGATTGACATAATTAATACCTAAAACCTAAATGATGTTTAACTCAATCATATGCCATATAAGATGTCATAGGTTGATGCCCCTCTCTGGTGTCATGTCCTGGGGTCTAATTGGTGGTAACTAGATTAGATTATTAGAGAGAATTTGTTGAAGAATAGTGTGGAGGGTGTTAGCACTCATTTTGACCTGGGGTTGATTTGTCATGATCAGGAGGTTTCTTCATTTGAAGCCTTTATCTTCTTGCCCATTTTTTCTAAGTGTTGGACCTCCTCAGCATTTTTCAGCTGCATCATCATATTTTCCTGAGGAGGAGGTCATCATCATCATCTTGTCTTCGATGATGGTCTGCATCATCATGTTCTTCGTCGACTGGTTTCTCATCGTCATCATCATATTTCAACTGTCGGGTGATGTTTGGTTATCATCCTGATGATACTGGTGAGCTACAGTGCGCCCTCATCTGCTTGCGAGGGTGATTTTTCAAGTATCCGGTGATCTTCCGAATATCACCTTGCCCAAACATGATGATGATGTTGCCCCGTTATCCTGGAGGGATTATTCTCTAAGTTGTTCGACCTGACTTGTTTTTTCTTAAGGGTCGTCGTCATCATCATGATATTTCTAGTTATCATCCTGCTGCTTGCGGAGGTCATCATATTTTCTGCCTTCATGATATTTCGCCGGGGTGATATTTTTATCATCGGGTGATCTTGGGTATGATCATCCTGATGATGTTGTTGAAGAGTTCTAAGTGCGACCCGATATTCATTAGGGTCATCATATTTTGAAC
The DNA here is from genome assembly GCA_027924645.1 of Cunninghamia lanceolata. Lineage (NCBI taxonomy): Eukaryota > Viridiplantae > Streptophyta > Pinopsida > Cupressales > Cupressaceae > Cunninghamia > Cunninghamia lanceolata. Next base: position 1,441,321 of record BSBN01000484.1, read on the forward strand.
GTCAGGATGATCTTAGTCAATATCATCCTGATGATGTTGTATCACTTCTTGTTCGTTGTTTTGTCATCCTGATGATGCTGACGTCATCCTTATATCAGGGTGATATCTATTTCTCTGCCTATCTGCATCATGATATTTCCGAAGGAAGGGGTGATATTTTCATATCACCCGGATATATGTTTGTTCGAGCATCATGATGATGCTGATATCAAGGAGATATCCGCCTGCCGGCTTCGCGCATTATCTACTGGGGGTGATCTTTTCAAGCAGCATCATCATATTCAGTTATCGCCCCGATCTTATAGAGGAGCTACAGTGCAACCTGATATTTGAACATCAGGAGGATATTTCCAAATATCTGGTTGTCTTCCGAATATCATGATGATGTTAATATGATGATGATGTCATCAAGGTCCGGGGGGGTCATATTTCTAACACTGATCATCTTGAAGAGACCTCCTGATATTTGCAAACATGATGGTGACGTCAGCAGGATATGATGATGACGTCATCAGGATGTTCATCGGCCAGACTTTTAGTATAAGCTCAGTAGGAGGATGTTCCTCCGAAGGATCAGGTTGTGCCGATTATCATGAGGACTATATTTTAAATATCATGATGACGTCAGGGTGATATTTCGAACAACAGGATATCATGCTGCTGGAGGATGATGATGATGAGGTCTATACTAGTGTCGTCAGGAGCAAAAGCACCGACATGATATATGCTCATGACCTAGTATATAAAGTGTTAAAGAGGTCATCGCGGGGTGCATGTGGGATATTGATATCCTGCATTTTCAAATATCATGATGATGAATCTCGGCGGGAAATGCTTGCGATAGTCTGTTTGATGATCTTCCCAAGGCCGCGGGTTGGTGCGCCATTAATGGCGATTGTTACAGAGGTATGGGCGATGGCGTGGGCGGATCCTGTACCCGACTGAAGGTGTACATCCGCGGACAGTGGCGCAGGGCTCGAGAAATCTTCCTGTCTCCTCCCCTACCTGCTGCATTCAAGTTTGGGCGCCAATCTGGTTGTGTTTGAGCGCCATTTTCATGATACTGTGTATCTGGCGAAATTTTGGTCAACCATGTAATTAATTGCTAAGCACCTACCTGGCTGTTATAAGCAGGTTGTGTTGCTCATTTGAGAGGTTGTTGAAAGTTGATGATTTTGGCTCTATAATGCATAACAAGCTGATCTGGTTGCTCTGTACAGCTTACCTGTGAGTTTATGTATCTCTTGTTGTTTGTTTTTGGCATGAACCCACTGATTTCATGATTAAACTTATATGAGAAATGCTGTTTAGCATGTGTTGTGTTAATTCTGTCTCCAGTATTGCATGTATTCTTCTTCTGAATCTGGATGTTTGGTAATGTTCAGATTCTAGAGCATAGAATTCCTATGTTGACTGTCTGATCTTTTAACTTCTACTCAAGGGGTAGATTAAACTATTTTCAGGTTGAACATTGGGAAGGGTGTACTGCAGTAGGGATACCATAAGTAGAGATAACCTAACACTCTGTATTGGGAGATACCTGTAAGGCAGGTATCACATATATCCCCTTGAAATCCAGTTTTAGCTGTTCATGCTGATCATTCACAGGTGTATGTCTACTGACTCCAGGCCCTGGATAGGCACCAATCATGCTTTGTTTTGTGTTATAACCATATCCAGCTTTGCATCCACACTTAAACTCCAAATCAAAATCTAAAACCAACATTAGGACATTAGAGTTAGTTTTAGGAACCTCAGTCCTCTGTCTACAACTGCAAATAGGCCCAAAGCTAGCCCCTTTGCTCTTATCTTTCAGTTTTGGTCTACTTACAGAAGGACTCATCTGCTTTCTGTCAACATCCCAGCCTTGCATGCATATCCTCATGGATGTTGAGTAGGGAATACCCCCCTAGGTCTTGCAGAGCTTGAAGAAGAAGAGGAGATAAAATATAGAGTCTGTCTCCTACACTGTTGACCCCTGGCCCAGAGATCCTGTTGATCACTGATGGCTACCTTGTAGGGAAATCTGGGAATAAGCATCCAGTCTGGGAAAAAGTCAACAGAAATTGTCGACTCTGCTGGGGATTGAGAAGTAAAAGTACTATCTAATCATCTCCAGTAATATATATGTGACCCATCTGAGTCAGCAACAGTAATCTACTCCGCTGGAGAACCTTGTGAAAGAACCCTGGTTTTCAGAAGAAAACAGTTCCTAGAAATAGGTGGCGACTCCGAAGTAATCTCCCAACCGGTCAAGGTAAATCTATATGCAGGGGAGAAGATCCCAACAAAATCCTTTATTTGAAGAGTTACCATTAACAAAAAGAATGATGTATAGAAGAAAGGGAACTGTCTCAGTTAGTCATGAGAGCTCTCCCAGAAAAGGTGATGATACACAAGATAACCCTAGGCCATCAGGACAGCATGCGCCTTATTTTTCAAGTGCAGAAGCTGATATCCAAGGTGCATATGAGAGGCAACAGGGTGGTAGTATGAGAATGAGGTCAGAGGTGTTCCAGGAACGCCCTTTTCTAGACCCAAGTGAAAGGTTTGAAGAGGCAGAGTCTCTAAGGGATGATGAGGATGATGACCAAAATGGTATGAGACCATCCACCTCCAGACCTAAGGATGAACAATTGGCTGAAGAAATCAGAAGTCTAAGAGCAGAACTAGAATACCTACAAGCCATGAAAATCAGAGATGATATGAAGCAGAAAGTGCAAGCCTTAAGAACTGCCCAAAATGATTCAGTTCCTACTCTAGAGAATGCAAATATGCAAAGACATCAGCAAAGATATGAAATGCAACATCAGCATCATGATGACAGACAAAATGTGAATGATGCTAGGATACCACTGAACCATGCAGGAAACCAAAATGCAAACAGAAATGTTAATGTTAATCAGCCAAACAGACAGCCCATGCAGCTAGATAGATTCAGGCAGCTGGTGTTTGATGGTATTCCTGGGTATCCTAATCCCATTGATAAGCATCTGAGGCTGCAAGTGCCTAAATTTTCAGGAAACAACACAGTGTCAGGAGAAGATCATCTAAAGGCCTTTCAAAATGTCATGGATAATTTTGAGGTTGAGCATGAGGATGTTTTCATGAAGTCATTCATGCAATCCTTAATAGATGAGGCAAGAGAATGGTACAGGAATCTGCCTGACAGGAGCATTTCATCATGGGATGATTTTAAGAGGATGTTCAAGGAGCAATATGGTGATAAAACTGACCCTAGCTTTTTTGTAAATGAGTTCACCAGTATCACTAAAGGGTCAAATGAGCAGGTTGCAGACTTTAATGCAAGATTTACTAAAGTGCTGAACAAATTGCCACATCACATGAGGCCAAATGAACCTATGTGCATAATTTTGTATATCAATGCCTTTGATGCAAAGACTGCATATGGACTAAGAGATAAAGGTCCTGCCACCCTCAGGGATGCTTTCAGAATTGCAGTAAATATTGAAAACAATAGGAAAGCATCAGGCAAGACCAATAGAAGGGATGATATAAAGATTCTGCAGAATCCAAACAAGCCTCAGAACACTCAAGGTAGTACATCTGCTCCTGAAGACAAGATAGACAAACTGGCAAATGTTGTCAAGGACCTGAGCTATAGATTAGCTAGAAGTGAAAAAGGGATGGGTCCTGATAGGCAAGTCTATCAAAGGCAGGAAAAGAGGCCATCATTACATGATATGCCTTATAACACCAATTGGCATGATGGTAAGCCTGTATATCCACGTAACAACACAAATCAGAGGGCTCAACATGTCAAGGAAACTCCTGATCCCCTAAAGAAAACTATAAATATTGCTGATGATGCTCCGTGGTGTATAATTTGTCAGATGCCACATTCACAGTCACAGTGCATGATTGCTCAATCCTTGTATGATAGTGCTACATCATGTAGTGAGTGCAATGAGCCACATCATGTGCAGGATGATGATGTTAACATGATGTCTATAGGCAATGGATATACTCTTTATGATGCTGATGAGAATACAGATCATCAAATTCAGGCCTGCCAACAGTCCCCATATGATGAAGATAATGAAGATAATTATGTGTATGCTCAGAACTCACACAACTTTCTGAGTAACTTACAAAGACCTTCTGATGAGGAAATCAGAGCCTTCACAGCTGCAGCAGTTGCTCAAGTCAAAAGCAACTACAATCTCAAAGGTAAAAATCAAGTTGGCAGCCCACATCAGCCAGAAGATATTTCTGCAGGTCAGCTGGTGCATGGTCATAAAGGAATTGAACCACAAAAAAGGCAGTGGGTAAATAATAAGCAGAACTTTAGATACAGAACAGGTCATGAATTTCAAGGACCAGAAAACAAAATCCCTCAGGCTGAAGATCAAAGCAGAGGTTCCCAAGACAAGAATGATGATCAAGGAACTATGAAAATGAAAACTAAATCAGCTCAGGATAAAAGCAAGATTGTGGAGCAAGCCACAACTGTTGTACAAAACTGTGCTCCATTTGATATAGCCCAGATCCTCTCTCAGGTAAAGGTCTCTGTTCCACTTATGGAACTCATGAAAGTGGAAGAGATCAAGAACAGGACAATATCCCTAATCTCAGGGGTACCTTTTCAAGCTAAACAAAATGATCACACCCAGGGTGAGAAACATGTCATGTGTAATGAAGAAGATGAGACTCCTGAAGTCTATTTAGGAATGACCATGACAAAGTGTCCTTCACAGGTGGAACCATTTTATGTTTCCCTGGTTATAAATGGTAAAATAATTAGAAATTGTATGCTTGACTCTGGAGCATCCACAAATGTCATGCCTTTGGCCATCATGCAACAAACTGGATTAAAGATTGACAAGGCATGTGGAAAGTGTTATGCTATGGATGCCAGAGAGGTACCAGTTATTGGAATCATGAAGGATGTAGATTTCAAACTGGCAGCATTTCCTGAAAAAAGATACAAAATGAATATAACAGTGGTTGACATCAAGCCACAGTATGGTATGTTGCTGTCAAGAAGATGGGCAGCACTAATTGGTGGAAGTATGCAGCTTGACCTATCATATGCCCTGACTCCAATGAATGGCAGGGATGTCAAGCTAATCAGAGAGCAAAGATCATCAGAGACAGTGGAAGACCAAGAAGCAAATGAACAGATATGCTTTGTAGACACTGACTGTGATAACTTCAAGGTTGTCTCAGATGATGCAGAAGATAAAAGGAAAAATGTCTGCATTGAAGAGCTGGATCAGCAAGGCTTATGGACCATGTTTTTTGATGGAGCTTGTGCAAAAGAAGGCTCTGGGGCTGGAGTTGTTTTCCTGTCTCCAACTGGTAAGCTCCTCAAATTCTCTTTCTTGCTGAGGTTTGATTGCACAAACAATATTGTAGAATATGAGGCTTTACTCTTAGGCCTAAATATTGCTCTCAAACATGGAATTAAGATGTTAAGAGTATTTGGGGATTCTGAGCTAATTGTATCCCAAATCAGAAATAAGTATGCTGCAAAAAATAAAAGGTTGAAGCAATACAAGCATGCTGTTTGGGATACTATTGAATTATTTGATGCATTTTCAATTGGCTGGGTAGAAAGGTCAAAAAATGTTATGGCTGATTTCTTAGCCAATGTTGCAATAAGGCCAGATGACATCACTCTGTCAGGTGTCACAAATGTAGAAGTTAAAATTAGGCCTGCCATACCAGAAAATATATGCAGTTGGCAAGTTTTTAATGATGATAGGGATTTGCTGAAATTTTTGCACTGCATAGATGAGTATGAGAACCAACAGATTGATTTCCAAGCTTTTGTAGAGACTGTAAATGGAAAAGAGACTCTTGTGGGAAAAGAGATAATTCAGTTGAAGACTAACAAGATCCCTAGAGGGTTAGTGGCTTTGGAGAGAGCCTTTGACAGTAGAGACAAAATGGTCACAAGGACATCCCCCACAAATAAGGAGGATTTAGAAGAAATAAATTTGGGAACATCTCAGGCCCCTCAGAAGGTATATATTGGCAAACAGCTCAAACCACACATAAGAAGTATGCTGATTGCATTACTAAAAAAGTATAAACATGTTTTTGCTTGGTCATATGAGGACCTAAAAGCTTATAGGGAGGACTTATTCCAGCATGAGATCCCATTGAAGCCTGAAGCTAAGCCATTTAGACAAAGGCAAAGACCTATTAACCCTACCTTAGCTCCCAAGATGCAAGAAGAACTCAAAAGGCTCAGGGAAGCTGGAATAATTGTGCCAATCAGACATTCAACTTGGGTGTCTAACCTTGTCCCAGTCAGGAAAAAGAATGGTGATATTAGGCTTTGTGTTGATTTCAGGAACTTGAATGTATCCTCTTTGAAGGATAACTATCCATTGCCTAATATGGAAGCTATGTTGCAGAGGGTGACTGGTTGTGAACTCCTATCCATGATGGATGGATTTTCAGGATATAATCAGGTAAAGGTAAAGGAATCAGAACAGTATAAGACTGCCTTTACCACTCCATGGGGGACATATGTGTATGTTAGAATGCCATTTGGACTAACAAATGCAGGTGCTACATTTCAAAGAGCAATGGATGTTGCTTTTGCAGGGCTGATTGATTCAATCCTGGCTGTATATCAGGATGACTTGACTGCCTACTCAAAGAAAGAAGAGCAGCATTGTTTGCATCTGGAGCAGATTTTCATAAGAGCACTAGAATATGGTATTTCTTTAAACCCAAAGAAGTGTGCCTTTGGAGTAGTTGAAGGAAAACTTCTGGGACATATTGTTTCCAAGGATGGAGTCAGGATAGATCCAGAGAGAGTGGCAGCTATTGACCGGATTCAAATGCCAAAAACTGTGAAAGGAGTTCAGTCCTTCTTTGGACAGATAAATTTTGTTAGAAGATTTGTTCCCAACTTTGCAGAGATCACAAGGAACATTTCCAAGATGATGAAGAAGGATGCAATTGTCAACTGGGAAAGGGAAGCAACAGAGTCATTTCAGAATATCAAAGAGGCAATTAAGATGGCCCCTGTTCTTAAATCTCCTGATTTTTCTAGGCCATTCCAAGTGTTTTCATTTGCTTCCTTTCATACTGTTGCTGCATGTTTGTTACAGAAAAATGAAGATGGTTTTGAACAGCCCATCGCTTTCTTCAGTATGTCCCTGCAGGCCTCTGAGTTGAAATATGACATTATGGAAAAATAGGCATATGCACTTGTTAGAGCCATCAAAAGTTTCAGACCATACTTGGTAGGGTCATATATAGTTGCATATGTACCTCATGCAGCAGTCAAAGACATATTCACTCAGCAGGAGGTGACTGGAAGAAGGTGCAGATGGATAAACAAACTGCAGGAATTCAACATAGACATACAAGTTACTAAGTTGATAAGAGGACAAGGATTAGCCAAGATGATGGCACAGTCAAACTTGGAAGCATGCCAAGTTAATGCAGTCCAAGATGAGAGTATAAATGTATCAGGATCTGAATGGTACAAGGATATTGTTTATTACTTGCAAAATCTGAATTGTCCTTCCCATTTCAGTGACAATCAAAAGAGGACTCTAAAGCTACATGCAATCAGGTATGTTGTTGTTCAAGGTGAGCTGTACTGGAAAAACCCTGATGGTGTGCTGCTGAGATGTGTGGATGAGAACATGGCTAACAATGTTTTGATTGACATGCATAAAGAATTGTGTGGAGGACATTATACTGCCCAAACAACAGTTCATAAAATTCTCAGGGCAGGATATTGGTGGCCCACTCTCTTTTCAGATGCACAGAGGTTAGTGAGAAAGTGTGACCCTTGCCAGAGATTCTTAGGAAAGCTGAAGTATGATGGTGCTTTACCCCTCAGAACTGTACCTGTGGATGCTCCATTCCAGCAATGGGGAATTGACTTCATAGGGGAAATTGCAGACAAATCAAGTGGGGGACACAGTTGGATTTTGGTGGCAACTGACTACTTTACCAAATAGATTGAGGCCATTCCAACTAAGAGAGCTACAAGTAAGGTGGTGACAGATTTCATACTAGAGAACATCATCATCAGGTTTGGAGTACCAATTAAGATAATCACTGATAATGCTATGTGCTTCAGATTAGGTGAATTTGTTGATTTTTGCAACAGGTATGGGATAAATCTGTCATATACATCACCATATCACCCCCAAGGAAATGGTCAAGCAGAATCAAGCAATAAGAGCATCATGAAAATTGTCAAGAGGATACTGGACAAGAACAAGAGAGCTTGGGACTCAAAGTTGAATTTAGCAGTATGGGCTGACAGAGTGACTGTGAAAAGGGCTATTGGGAAGTCACCTTTTGAGCTAGTGTATGGTGCATCAGCTAGACTGCCCATAAACAATCTCCTACCAGTTTACAGATTCATTCAGGAAAATGATGAGGAGATTGAAGATCCCATGACAGAAAGAGTGAATCAGCTGGTTGCATTAGATGAAGACAGAAGGAGAGCCCACCAGATCAATCTCAAAAGACAATAGGATATGAAATATCAGTTTGACAGGAGAACTACAAAAAGGAAGTTTCAAGTTAATGATCTAGTGCTCATTTGGAATGCTAAAGATCAAGAAAAGGGTAAACATGGTAAGTTTCAACCCTTATGGATGGGCCCATATCAGGTTTGCAATACTCATGGGGAGGATTCTTATTTCCTCCAGGCCCTAGATGGTGAAATTCTGGAATTGCCTGTGCATGGCCAATTCCTTAAATTCTATTTTGCATGAATAGCTGGTTGCTGTGCACATTTGTAAGAATATGTATGTAGTGTAAATGCCTTGTACAGCTCGTGTTTTTTGGCTTTTTTTGTCTGGTCTGCCCGGAGATCTGGTTCTCGCTGCAGGTTTTCACCTGCACGTCCCCATTCGGAGCCACTGTTAGCACTCATTTTGACCTGGGGTTGATTTGTCATGATCAGGAGGTTTCTTCATTTGAAGCCTTTATCTTCTTGCCCATTTTTTCTAAGTGTTGGACCTCCTCAGCATTTTTCAGCTGCATCATCATATTTTCTTGAGGAGGAGGTCATCATCATCATCTTGTCTTCGATGATGGTCTGCATCATCATGTTCTTCGTCGACTGGTTTCTCATCGTCATCATCATATTTCAACTGTCGGGTGATGTTTGGTTATCATCCTGATGATACTGGTGAGCTACAGTGCGCCCTCATCTGCTTGCGAGGGTGATTTTTCAAGTATCCGGTGATCTTCCGAATATCACCTTGCCCAAACATGATGATGATGTTGCCCCGTTATCCTGGAGGGATTATTCTCTAAGTTGTTCGACTTGACTTGTTTTTTCTTAAGGGTCGTCGTCATCATCATGATATTTCCAGTTATCATCCTGCTGCTTGCGGAGGTCATCATATTTTCTGCCTTCATGATATTTCGCCGGGGTGATATTTTTATCATCGGGTGATCTTGGGTATGATCATCCTGATGATGTTGTTGAAGAGTTCTAAGTGCGACCCGATATTCATTAGGGTCATCATATTTTGAACGTCAGGATGATCTTAGTCAATATCATCCTGATGATGTTGTATCACTTCTTGTTCGTTGTTTTGTCATCCTGATGATGCTGACGTCATCCTTATATCAGGGTGATATCTATTTCTCTGCCTATCTGCATCATGATATTTCTGAAGGAAGGGGTGATATTTTCATATCACCCGGATATATGTTTGTTCGAGCATCATGATGATGCTGATATCAAGGAGATATCCGCCTGCCAGCTTCGTGCATTATCTACTGGGGGTGATCTTTTCAAGCAGCATCATCATATTCAGTTATCGCCCCGATCTTATAGAGGAGCTACAGTGCAACCTGATATTTGAACATCAGGAGGATATTTCCAAATATCCGGTTGTCTTCCGAATATCATGATGATGTTAATATGATGATGATGTCATCAAGGTCCGGGGGGGTCATATTTCTAACACTGATCATCTTGAAGAGACCTCCTGATATTTGCAAACATGATGGTGACGTCAGCAGGATATGATGATGACGTCATCAGGATGTTCATCGGCCAGACTTTTAGTATAAGCTCAGCAGGAGGATGTTCCTCCGAAGGATCAGGTTGTGCCGATTATCATGAGGACTATATTTCAAATATCATGATGACGTCAGAGTGATATTTCGAACAACAGGATATCATGCTGCTGGAGGATGATGATGATGAGGTCTATACTAGTGTCGTCAGGAGCAAAAGCACCGACATGATATATGCTCATGACCTAGTATATAAAGTGTTAAAGAGGTCATCGCGGGGTGCATGTGGGATATTGATATCCTGTATTTTCAAATATCATGATGATGAATCTCGGCGGGAAATGCTTGCGATAGTCTGTTTGATGATCTTCCCAAGGCCGCGGGTTGGTGCGCCATTAATGGTGATTGTTGCAGAGGTATGGGCGATGGCGTGGGTGGATCCTGTACCCGACTGAAGGTGTACATCCGCGGACAGTGGCGCAGGGCTCGAGAAATCTTCCTGTCTCCTCCCCTACCTGCTGCATTCAAGTTTGGGCGCCAATCTGGTTGTGTTTGAGCGCCATTTTCATGATACTGTGTATCTGGCGAAATTTTGGTCAACCATGTAATTAATTGCTGAGCACCTACCTGGCTGTTATAAGCAGGTTGTGTTGCTCATTTGAGAGGTTGTTGAAAGTTGATGATTTTGGCTCTGTAATGCATAACAAGCTGATCTGGTTGCTCTGTACAGCTTACCTGTGAGTTTATGTATCTCTTGTTGTTTGTTTTTGGCATGAACCCACTGATTTCATGATTAAACTTATATGAGAAATGCTGTTTAGCATGTGTTGTGTTAATTCTGTCTCCAGTATTGCATGTATTCTTCTTCTGAATCTGGATGTTTGGTAATGTTCAGATTCTAGAGCATAGAATTCCTATGTTGACTGTCTGATCTTTTAACTTCTACTCAAGGGGTAGATTAAACTGTTTTCAGGTTGAACATTGGGAAGGGTGTACTGCAGTAGGGATACCATAAGTAGAGATAACCTAACACTCTGTATTGGGAGATACCTGTAAGGCAGGTATCACATATATCCCCTTGAAATCCAGTTTTAGCTGTTCATGCTGATCATTCACAGGTGTATGTCTACTGACTCCAGGCCCTGGATAGGCACCAATCATGCTTTGTTTTGTGTTATAACCATATCCAGCTTTGCATCCACACTTAAACTCCAAATCAAAATCTAAAACCAACATTAGGACATTAGAGTTAGTTTTAGGAACCTCAGTCCTCTGTCTACAACTGCAAATAGGCCCAAAGCTAGCCCCTTTGCTCTTATCTTTCAGTTTTGGTCTACTTACAGGAGGACTCATCTGCTTTCTGTCAACATCCCAGCCTTGCATGCATATCCTCATGGATGTTGAGTAGGGAATACCCCCCTAGGTCTTGCAGAGCCTGAAGAAGAAGAGGAGATAAAATATAGAGTCTATCTCCTACACTGTTGACCCCCTGGCCCAGAGATCCTGTTGATCACTGATGGCTACCTTGTAGGGAAATCTGGGAATAAGCATCCAGTCTGGGAAAAAGTCAACAGAGGGGATCTACAAGCTTTGGTAGACACGTATGAAAAATGTGGTAGCATAGACAAGGCAGTGAGTTGTTTGAAAAGATGCCTCAAAGAAAAGTGGTCTCATGGTGATGTCCTTGTCTATACATCTACTTCTCATGGCATTCCATGAGAGCACATTTCTTTGAGGCATTTTTTCAAGTTTAACTATATTATAATTGAAATTTTGTCATCTATCAACATCTAGCTATTAGTTATGCAATGTTTAATAATGCTTTGAGTTTGAAGGATGTGTAATGCAATGTTTAATAATGCTTTGAGTTTGAAGGATGTGTAATGCAATGTAATCAACGATATGAATATAAAATACAAAAATCTAAGAAGTACAATTCATTAGTTAAATTATTTATTTTATTACCTTAGTGAAGCTTTGAACTACACTACCACTGGTAGGTGTTGCCGTGAAATCTCTAAGATTAACCTATTCAACATCTAAAATCAGTTATTAGAATACCATTCACATAACAATGATATTCACATGTAATATTTATAATTGTTTACTAGTTACATACCTTGGCAGTAGATGTCATAGTGTAAAATGCATGTGGAGTACTGCTGAGAACTGCATCAATGCTATGACCTTGAAATTTCATCAAAATCATCAAACTAAATTAGTTAATCTTGCATTTTAAAAATAAAATTTAATAAATTAAATTTAGTGAACTTGCTAATATTTACCTGAGTATCAAGGCCAAAAGTCTCACTCAGGAGGGTATCTGTCATCATCATTTGCTTAGTTGTAGATGTAGCCTCCACACCTGCATCTTGACTATCCATGGGGTCATAACCACAGGCTAACCCGCAAGTCTAACAACTATGGGGTGGAACCCTACTCCTCGCACTATCTCCCAACCCACGTTGTGCTGCAAGACTGGCATGCTCTATGATGCTCTGGGTCAAGGCACTAATGGACTGAAGTATCTTGACCTCAACACTATCCTTCACAATGGAAGGGATAGACACATGCTCATGGGCTGGTCTACTGATTACTCATCTCACTGGCTGCTGTGGGTCAACACGTGCCCCTGGTCTATCTTGTGTTGACCCCCCACCTCTACCCTGAAACTGCCACATATCAAAATAGTTTGGCACTTTATTGAGGACAAACTCGCAGTAGAGTTTCCTCAAAATGTATTACAGGATCTCATTATTGTTGCATGGAGGATGGTCAAAAGCCATCCACCACCTCTGCCCAAAATTGTCCCTTATCGCTTGGTTGTTGAACCAGTGGATAGGGAACCTCTTGCATGTAATGGGTGGAGGTTGATTTGTTTGTGGGTTTGTGAAAATGGAACACAAGTCCAATTTTGTAATTTGTAACTTTTTCACTTCTTCATATGATAGCTTGTCTGCATAATACTCTCTAAACTCTCTCCTCTTATCTAACCAACTAGATATTTGCTTGCTAATTGAATCTACATTTGATAACATAGATTCAAGAGATTGAGCAAGCGTGGATCTATGCAAGGTTGAAGTTGAAGGATCTTTCAACCTTGGAATTGTGTCTTTAATTTTTTTTTTATTGTTTTCAATTTGCCCCATTAGATTTTCTTGTGTTCCAGGGGCATGTCGAAGAATGGATGGAGGAGTTTGTTGTTCAAGTTATTCTTCGACATGTATTTCATGTTCAAGATTTTGTGGATTTTGAGGAGGAGGAGGTGCATTAACATTTCCTGACAATTAAAGAAATTTACATCAAAAATCAACTCCAACCTACCTATTTAGAAAACAATTTAGATAAAAAAACAAATAAAACTCACTCCTTTGGCCTACTCGACGTCGTGGCAGCATTTTGGCAATGAATCAGCAAGATTTTGGTGTCGAATTAGGTCTTCAAAAATGTGAGTGCGCTCCTTAGGGTTTGTAGGCTGCGGGTGTAGAGAGAATAAAATAAATCAAATGAGTAAAAATGCTCTTATATATATAATTAAACATAACGTGCTCGCATTATAATGCGAGCACATTATGGTTTAGTTTTGCCAAGCCTTAGGCTCGTCGTTACCAAACCATAATGCAAGCGTGTTATAACGCACTCGCATTATGTCTTAAATTTTTTTGAAAAAATGTTGGCCACTTTTTGGCCCCCCAACTTTTTGCACTTACCCGTGTCTTGTTCTAGACTTTCAAATATGCCAGTAAGGCTAAACCTTTTAGTTCAATATGATTCTATTTAAACCAATGGTGTCAACTGTGTGGAATTGATGATAGAGTTTATAGTAATCTATTTAGCTACCATACAAGAATGCTGATAGCATCGATTAAGCTTGGTTGGCCGATGCATGCTATTATTGTTGAAATCTATACCATAGCACCCTGAGCCAATAACATACAATATGTTTTAAAACTGTTAAATATGTCAAGCTAACGTGTAGTGATAGTAAGGTCATTACAAATTGCATACCTGAATAAGGTTATTTTTGGTAGTTATCATGAGCCTTATAAGTTCAAAACAGTCGCCTTGATAATTGAGATTTATCATGTAGCAGAACAACTATGATGTTATAAGTTTAAACATGAAAAAGGCTTTCAGTGTCATTAGAACAATATGATACTTTGAAATGTATTTATTTTGGATATGTGAAACCTGGCTTAGCCATTAAGCTAGATTGATATCGATTTAAACCATTCTTTGTTTAGTCTTATATCAAAACGATTTCTATTCAAAAACCCAGATTCGTAGTAATTTTTGGAAAACTATTTTATATCTAGTCGAGTAATATAAAAACTAGGAATAGTATGGTAGAAGAGGTAAGGTCCATAGGACAATCCTTATTACCAATTAGATTAATCTTGTTGAAGATATTCTTTGTAAACCATTATGATGGAATAGACTAGTCTAAACTAGAAAATGACCTAGTATGGAAACATATATATATGTTTATGTTGTTACTATCAATGATATCGCAATAGGGAAAATAGAAAGTGCTCATACTCCACTGTGTAGGAGGTAATATCTTTTATGGAACTATATTATTCTTATTCTTGACTGAGTAAACCTAGGGGTCATTTTTAAACCTTAGTCTCATAGTTATGAGGTAGGATTATTTTGAAATATCAGAATATTAAAGGTTGCAATGAAAACCCTAGTATCAAATATGGAAACTAATGATTAGTTATATTTATATGAACTCATCTAAGTCAAGTAGACCATTACCATGAAAGATGTTAAAAACTATTTACATAAACATAGTTGGTGAGGATAAAACTACAAGAATATGATAGTATCCAAGTTAAGTTGGGGTGGGTGAACATTTCGACCACATTCATTACGAATGTTATTGATATTAAAACTTTGGCCAAAGTAATGCATTCATTTTTTGCATGCATTTTCTGTTCACTATATCTGGATTGCATAACCTATCAGAAAATCATACTTAGCTAGAGGGTATCTAGGGTTGTATGATTGATAGAGTTATGTAGGATACAACACGATGTACTCAGAAGGCAAATTACCATTGGTCGCCTTTGGTCTATATATTCCTCGTGAAGGGTAGGGCCACTTCCTATGTGGAAGATGTGTGGGAGACCACCGGTCTGTGGATGGAGGTAAAACACTTGAAAGATACTCTCTCTCTCTCTCCAGTAGAAAACATGTCATGACTTGTGATAAAGATGTCAGATATTCAAAAGCAATAATCACTCCAAATTTGTTTATGTAATTGAATTACTTATGTAGATACTTGTAATTGAGAAAGATAATATGCCATATTTGTTTTATGTAAGAGAATCTTGCAATTTGTTGTTGCTTGATTATATGATAAATAAAAGAAAAAAATTCTCTCATTTTTACCTTGTTGGATTTGTTCCATGGTAATTTCTCTATATTATTGTGTTTTTAGAACGTGGTTGTTACATATGGTATTAGAGATACTAGGTTTAGTACTAGGGCTTATGAGACTGCTATGCTTACCTATAGTCAACATTATGCGGTTAGCTAATGTTTAAAAAATTTTGTGCCAGGATGGTATGTCTTAAGAAGACAACGAGAAAGTCAGTTAATGGGAGTAAACATTTCCTTAAAGCAAAAAGAGAATGTGAAGCCATTATTAAAACTTTTGAGGGAACTAATGACAAGAGTGACATATGGTTAAGTGATACTGAAACCCTTGCGAATTCCTTAACTCGAATCAAGCAAGTGAGAAAGGAAAATATTGAAAGAGTTAAGATCACAACTAAAATCATAGCATATATGTCAGATGAAGATAAAACTATGGATAGGCAAAATCTCTGCATACCCTCATCTATTGAGATCATAGAAGTTAGGTCCGATAGTGAGTCAAAAGATTTTATACCTTGAGATTGTGTATCTGAAAATGAATTTGAAGGATATTCTCCTCTTGAGCATGACTTTTGAAGTCATTTCTGGTATAAATAAAGAATATTCTTTACCTTGAAATGAAATAAATAAAGAAGAGTTGTTTTATACCAAACTATTGTTTGATTTGAGTTTATTATGTTTTGATTTAATGGGATGCATTATAATCATGAACTAATAGACAACTCAATATTCTCAGGTCTGAGAAAAATGATAAACATGGTTCGAACAAGAACTAACCAAGGAGGAAGTTAAGAGGAAAACTACCCGCCACATAATAAATTGGACCAGATCATATACATGCTTGAGGAAACTAAGAAAAGACTGGATGATTTGGAAAAGAAGGTGGATAATAAAGGGAATTCTAAGGGAGGAGCTGAAAACTCTCGTAGAGAAAGTACAGAGAGAATCATGAAAAACAAAGTAAGAGTACAAAACCTTAGAAAGAGGCAAGGGATAGACTGACCTTAGAAATCTCTAAGGATATGAAGAAGGTCACTCCTCCAAAATTTGATGGAAAGGTGACTGGAGATGCAGTAGAAGCTTGGTTGACAGAAATGGAAAAATATATCGAGATAAGGAATTACTTAGAAGTAACCAAGGCAGTTTGGGGAGCATTCCAACTGGCAGGAGAAGCATCCATGTGGTGGATGAATAAGAAGATGGAACTGAATTTATGTTCTTTAAGGGTAACTTGAGATGAGTTTGTGGATCTCTTTCACAAAAGATGGCTACCACAACTTTATTTTTTTAAAAAATTAATTGATATTTAGAATCTTTGTCAAGGAGACATGACCGTGGTGGAATATGGAGAAAAATTCACCTGTGTTTTGAAATATGTGCCTCAGTATTAAAAAGACGAGAGATTCAGGATCAGAAAATTCATCATGGGTTTAAATGCACAAATTGGTGGAGAGGTGGACATACATGGTCCCACAACAATGGATCAAGTGTATGAGAAGGTGATCAAGCAAGAACAAAAGATGAAATCCATCTCGTCTTATCGTGATAGAAACAACAAGAGATTTAATGAACTCCTGCTAACTAACCATTCAAGAGAAGAAATGATAAGAGCTATGAGAACTCAAAAAAATAGGGTGGACCTAGAAATGAGAAGAATAATGGTAATTACAAAAGGAATGAGGATAACAATGGAAAGACTTTAGATAAGAGAGGACCTATTGGAGGATGCTTTACTACATGGTGGTGATCAATATGCTAATCATTGCCCAAACAAGAATCAATATGGTCAACAAAGAGGTACTGCACTACCTACTCAACAAGAAGCTTTCTAGCAAAGGATTCATGCATCTCTCGACAATCATCAAGTAGAGTATCAAATCACACCCATTGAAATGACAGGTACTTTGTTTGGAGTCCCTATATCTATTTTGATTGATACAAGAGCCACTAAAAACTTTGTTTCTCCTGGAATTTTGTATAAGTTTCCTAGAAAAGTTGGGTTCATGTCTAAACCTTAGTCAGTAGAATATGCTAACCAATCTAAGGCTCAGGTAGAGCAATGTTTGTTTGAGGCCAAGATTGATCTCCCTAGTTTCTCAATGGAAGTAAACCTGTATGTAGCCCCCTTAGGTTCCTATGACGTAATCTTAGGAATGAGTTGGTTATGGAAGCATAGAGCTAAGGTAGACTGTCTTTCAAAAATGGTTGAATGCTTAGATGATTTGGGAAATCAGACCCAATTTCAAGGGATTCAAAGAGAAGTTAAGATTAGACCTATCTCTGCTAAGCAATTAAAAAGGGTTAGATGAAAAGGTTTTTAGTTGTTTCTAGTTAAAATGGAACAATTGGAAGAAGGGTTAGAAAAACCTAGTTCATCTTTTGAAGAAAAGTATCCCTTTCTTCAGGATTTTCAGGATGTTTTTCCAGAAGAACTTCTAGGATTGCCTCCCAAGAGAGTTTTTGATTTTGCAATTGATATTAAACTAGGATCTGAGACTATCAAAAGCACCCTACCATATGACAACTACAGAGTTAATGGAATTGAAAGCCCAATTACAAGAATTGTTGGCAAAAGGTTTGATTAGACCCAGTGTTTCACCACGGGGTGCTCCAGTTATCTTTGTCAAGAAGAAGGATGGAACTCTTTGTTTATATATAGATTATCGTATGCTTAATAAAGCAATGGTAAAGAACAAATATCATTTGCCACATATTGATGATTTCTTTGATCAAATGTGTGGATCTGCAATATTTTCAAAGATTGATTTGCAATCGGGATATCATCAGTTAAGATTGAAAGATGAGGATATCCATAAGACAACTTTATGAACCAGATATGGGCACTATGAGTTCACAGTGTTGCCATTTGGTTTGATGAATGCTGCTACTACATTCATGAACCTCATGAACAGTGTACTCAGAGATTGTTTAGACAAGTTTGTTCTAGTCTTTCTGGATGATATACTTAATTACTCTAAGAATGAAGAAGAACATCATCGACATTTGCAATTGGTTTTGCAATGGTTAAGAGAACATAAGTTATACAGAAAACTATCAAAGTGTACATTCTTCCAAAAGGAGATTCAATATCTAGGACATATTATATATGCAAATGGAATATTTGTTTATCCTGCAAAAATCATAGCTATTCTAGATTGGCATGTACCCACAAATGTGCACGAGGTGCGTAGTTTCATGGGCCTGGCTGGTTATTATAGAAAGTTTGTTCTAAATTTCTCCAGTATTTCTAGTCCAATCACTTCCCTACAAAGAAAAGAAAAATGATTTGAATGGATAGACAAATGTCAAGAGGCATTTGATCTTTTAAAAGAAAAGTTAACTTTAGCTCCAATTTTGAAAGTCCCTGACCCTGAAGGACAGTTTGAGGTAATTACAGATGCCTTGAGAGAGGGATTAGGAGTGCTTATGCAAGATGGGAGAGTGATAGCATATGAGTCTAGAAAATTGAAATCCTACGAGAAAAATTATGCACCACATGATCTAGAATTGGCAACAGTTACTCATGCTTTGCAAATGTGGAGGCACTATTTGTTAGGGAAAACCTTTGTACTTAAGTCAGACCATCAAATTCTTAGGTATATTTTCTCTCAACCACATCTCAATGCTCGACAAAGGAGATGGTTAGAATTGATATCTAACTATGACTTTGAGATAAACTATATCAAATGAAAAGAGAACACAGTAGCTGATGCTTTGAATCGTAGAAGACATATCTTCAATTATCTCTATTCGTGGAAATTTAAAGGATTTAGTGCTGCAAAATTTGTCTAGTGATGAATATTATGAGGAGGTTAAGCAGGCTCTGGAGCTTAATCCTAGAGACCCAAGGTATGATGGGTTTCTGTTTGAGTCATGGGTAAGTGCAAGAAGATGGGGGGCCAAAAAGGGGTCTTAAGTGGCCACTTTTTTTCTGAAATCAGGAAATACTGGCCTTGGATGAGAAATTGAGCATAGTTACACTCAAAATTTGGAGATGCAACCAAAACAATGTTCGTAGTGCTCCGAGTCTACTTTCGAAACTACTAATTTTTTTGAAAATGGTATAGATTAAGGGGTTCAAAAAAGGGAGCCACAGAAATTGGTGTTGTTTCTGTCAAAAAAACATAACATAGCATGTTTTGTGGCTCCCTCAAAAGGTTAACTTTTTTTTGGTGTTTTTAAAATCATTTCAGTGAGAAATTAGCTAATAGCATGTAGTTTATGCCCAATTTGTTTGATAATTTTTTGATGAATATTTAATTTTTTACTAATTTTCAAAGTGGACACATCCTAAAAAATAGAATTTTGGCCGTGCTACCCCTATAAATTTTGAAAACTAATTGAAAATCATTTTTTTTTTAATATGTGTAGAATGGAGTCTAGTTTCTAAATATGTAATTTTTTGAAATTTCAATGAATGGTTAATTTATGATGAAAAAAAGACCAAATAGTGGTTTTTGCCCAAAACTGGACACAAACAAAAGAAATTAAAGATGAAAGGCTTAACATTGTCAAAATGTGAAAAAAATTACATCGTTAAATAGCTAAAAGAAAGCCTAACATTACCCAGGTGTTTGATTTGTTTGACCTTGAAACACGTGCAAATCTGAGGGTTAGCACGAACAAAATTATGTGAAATCTTGAAGAATCTGCAAAAACACGTCTATGGATGTTGAAAAGGCACTCCAAGCCTTTGGGTTGGAAATCCAAAGCAAATCCCAAGCCCAAGGCTTGGGATGCCCAAAGCATAACATAATACGAGCGCGTTATAATGCGAGCGCATTCTATTGTGCTTTTTTTCATTTTTGCATGTTTGTCGGTGTTTTCCCAGTTTGACATAACGTGAGCGCGTTATAACACGCTCACGCTATGTCTTCCTTTGAATGAGATATGTTCAAATTTCATAAGTATGTTTCATGGATATTTATATCTATTCTTGTAGGTATGTATGCATGTATATGTATGCATGCTTGTATGTATTTACATGTATGCATGCTTGTATGTATTCATCTTTGTATGTATGTATGTTTGTATGTATGCATGTATGTATGTAAGTGTTTTGGGTTTAGTGTATATAAGGACCTAAGCCTGTATAGTTTTGAGGGTTGAGGGATTAGGTCTTAAGTAATAGGTAGAGGGTAGAGGGTTGAGGGTTACAGTTGAGAGTTAATATTCAGATTGTTGATTGTATAAGATTAAGTGTGTAAGGCGCAGGGATTAGGGTTTAGGGTTTACGATATGGATTGAGGGTATATAAGGCATAGAGTGACTTGGGTTGAGAGCACGTATGGTTTAGGTTTAATTTGAGTATAGAGTTGAGGCACAATATTCAAGGTTTAGGATATAAGGGTGAGGTTATATGGTCTAGGGATGAGGGTTTGAGGGTGTAGGCTTCAGGTTTAAGGTATAGGGTTGATGATTGAGGTATTAGGGCTTAAGTATATTGTTGAGGGTATAGAGTTAAGGGTTTAGGGATAGGTTTTAGGGTTTAAGGGTTAAGGGTTAAGGGTTGAGGGATAGGGTTTAAGGTTTAGGGGTAAGGGATTAGGGTTTAAGGTATAGTGTCTTGGGTTGAGGGTTTAGGAATAGGGATAGCATTTAGGGTTTAGGGACAAGGGATTAGGGTTGAGGGTTGAGGGTTGAGGGATTAAGGTTTAAGGTATAACTTGCTGAGGGTTGAGTTTTTAAGGATAGGGTTTATGGTTTAGGGTTGAGGGATTAGGGTTTAGAGTTGAGTGATTAGGGTTTAAGGAATAGTGTTGAGGGTTGAGGGTTTAGGGATAGGGTTTAGGGTTGAGGGATTATGGTTTAGGGTTGATGGATTAGGGTTTAAAGAATATTGTTGAGGGTTGAGGGATTAGGGTTTAGGGTTGATGGATTAGGGTTTAATGTTGGGAGTTGAGGGTTGAGGGTTTACAGATAGGGTTTATGGTCAAGGGATTAGGGTTAAAGTAGAGTGTTGAGGGTAGAGGGATTAGGGATAGGGTTTAGGGTTGAAGGTTTAACGATTGAGGGTTGAGCCTTTAGTGCTGAGGGTTAAGGGATTGGGGTTTAAGATATAGTGTTGAGTGTCGAGGGTTTATGGATAGGTTTTAGGGTTTAAGTTTTAAGGGTTAAGGGTTGAGGGATAGGGTTTAGGGATAAGGGATAAGGGATAAGGGATTAGGGTTTAAGGTATAGTGTCGAGGGTTGAGGGTTTAGGAATAGGATAGCATTTAGGGTTTAGGGATGAGAGATTAGGGTTGAGGGTTGAGGGATTAGGGTTGAGGGATTAGGGTTTAAGGTCTAGTGTCGAGGGTTAAGGGTTTATTGATAGTGTTTAGGGTTGAGGGTTGAGGGATTAGGTTTAGGGTTGATGGATTAGGGTTTAAGGTATAGTGTTGAGGGTTGAGGGTTTAGGGATAGGGTTTAGGGTTGATGGATTAGCATTTAATGTCGAGGTTAGGGTTAGAGTGTCGAGGGTAGAGGGATTAGGGATAGGGTTTAGGGTTGAAGGTTTAAGGATTAAGGGTTGAGGCTTTAGGGATGAGGGTTTAAGGCTTAAGATATAGTGTTGAGTGTTGAGGGTGTAGAGATAGGGTTTAAGTTTTAAGGGTTAAGGGTTGAGGGATAGGGATTAGGGTTTAAGGTATAGTGTTGAGGGTTGATGGTTTAGGGATAGGGTTTAGGTTTGAGAGATTAGGGTTTAGGGTTGATGAATTAGGGTTTAATGTTGAGAGTTGAGGGTTGAGGGTTGAGGGTTTAGGGATAGGGTTTATGGTCAAGGGATTAGGGTTAAAATAGAGTGTCAAGGGTAGAGGGATTAGGGATAGGGTTTAGGGTTGAAGGTTTAAGGATTTAGGGTTGAGGCTTTAGGGATGAGGGTTAAGGGATTAGGATTTAAGATATAGTGTCGAGTGTTGAGGGTGTAGGGATAGGTTTTAGGGTTCAAGTTTTAAGGGTTAAGGGTTGAGGGATAGTATCGATCCTATTGAGGGTTTAGGAATAGGGATAGTGTTTAGGGTTTAGGAATGAGGGATTAGGATTGAGGGATTAGGGTTTAAGGTATAGTGTTGAAGGTTTAGGGATAGGGTTTAGGGTTGAGGGATTAGAGTTAAGGGTTGAGGGATTAGGGTTTGACATTGAGTGTTGAGGGTTGAGGTTTTAGGGTTGAGGGTTTAGGGATGGGGTTGAGGGTCAAGGGATCAGAGTTAAGGGTTGACGGATTATGGTTTGACGTTGAGGGTTGAGTACATTGAGGTTTGAGGGTTGAGTGTTTAGGGATAGGGTTTAGGGTCAAGGGATTAGGGTTAAAGTAGAGTGTCGAGGGTATAAGGATTAGGGATAGGGTTGGAGGGTTTAGGGATAAGGGATTAGGGTTTAAGGTATAGTATCGAGCCCATTGAGGGTTTAGGAATAGGGATAGCATTTAGGGTTTAGGGATGAGGGATTAGAGTTGAGGGTTGAGGAATTAGGGTTGAGGGTTGAGGGATTAGGGTTTAGGGATAAGGTTTAGGGTTGAGGGTTGAGGAATTAGGGTTTAAGGTATAGTGTTGAGGGTTTAGGGTTGAGGGATTAGAGTGAAGGGTTGAGGGATTAGGATTTGACATTGAGGGTTGAGGGTTGAGGCTTTAGGGTTTAGGGTTTAGGGATAGGGTTGAGGGTCAAGGGATTAGAGTTAAGGGTTGAGGGATTAGGGTTTGACATTGAGGGTTGAGGGTTGAGGGTTGAGGTTTTAGGGTCAAGGGTTTAGGGATAGGGTTGAGGATCGAGGGATTAGGGTTAAAGTAGAGTGTCGAGGGTATAAGGATTAGGGATAGGGTTGGAGGGTTTAGGGATAAGGGATTAGGGTTTAAGGTATAGTATTGAGCCCATTGAGGGTTTAGGAATAGGGATAGTGTTTAGAGTTTAGGGATAGGGTTTAGGGTTGAGGGATTAGAGTTAAGGGTTGAGGGATTAGGGGTTGATGTTAAGTGTTGAGGGTTGAGGTTTTAGGGTTAAGGGTTTAGGGATAGGGTTGAGGGTCGAGGGATCAAAGTTAAGGGTTGAGGGATTAGGGTTTGACATTGAGGGTTGAGTACATTGAAGTTCAAGGGTTGAGGGTTTAGGGATAGGGTTGAGGGTCGAGGGATTAGGGTTAAAGTAGAGTGTCGAGTGTATAAGGATTAGGGATAGGGTTAGAGGGTTCAGGGATAAGGGATTAGGGTTTAAGTTATAGTATCAAGCCCGTTGAGGGTTTAGGAATAGGGATAGCATTTAGGGTTTAGGGATGAGGGATTAGAGTTGAGGGTTGAGGGATTAGGGTTGAGGGTTGAGGGATTAGGGTTTAAGGTATAGTGTTGAGGGTTTAGGGATAGGGTTTAGGGTTGAGGGATTAGGATTTGACATTGAGGGTTGAGGGTTGAGGCATTACAGTTTAGGGTTTAGGGATAGGGTTGAGGGTCGAGGGATTAGAGTTAAGGGTTGAGGGATTAGGGTTTGACGTTGAGGGTTGAGGGTTGAGTTTCAAGGGTCGAGGGTTTAGGGATAGGGTCGAGGCTCAAGGGATTAGGGTTAAAGTAGATTTTTGAGGGTATAAGGATTAGGGATAGGGTTGGAGGGTTTAGGGATAAGGGATTAGGGTTTAAGGTATAGTATTGAGCCCATTGAGGGTTTAGCAATAGGGATAGTGTTTAGGGTTTAGGGATAGGGTTTAGGGTTGAGGAATTAGAGTTAAAGGTTGAGGGATTAGGGTTTGATGTTGAGTGTTGAGGGTTGAGGTTTTAGGGTTGAGGGTTTAGGGATAGGGTTGAGGGTTGAGGGATCAGAGTTAAGGGTTGAGGGATTAGGGTTTGACGTTGAGAGTTGAGTACATTGAGGTTCGAGGGTTGAGGGTTTAGGGATAGGGTTGAGGGTCAAGGGATTAGGGTTAAAGTAGAGTGTTGAGGGTATAAGGATTAGGGATAGGGTTGGAGGGTTTAGGGATAAGGGATTGGGGTTTAAATTATAGTATTGATCTTGTTGAGGATTTAGGAATAGGGATAGTGTTTAGGGTTTAGGGACGAGGGATTAGAGTTGAGGATTGAGGGATTAGGGTTGAGGGTTGAGGGATTAGGGTTTAGGGATAAGGTTTAGGGTTGAGGGTTGAGGGATTAGGGTTTAAGGTATAGTGTTGAGGGTTTAGGGATAGGGTTTAGGGTTGAGGGATTAGAGTGAAGGGTTGAGGGATTAGGATTTGACATTGAGGGTTGAGGGTTGAGGCTTTAGGGTTTAGGGTTTAGGGATAGGGTTGAGGGTCGAGGGATTAGAGTTAAGGGTTGAGGGATTAGGGTTCGACGTTGAGGGTTGAGGGTCGAGGGTTTAGGGATAGGGTTGAGGGTCGAGGGATCGAGGTTAAAGTAGAGTGTCGAGGGTATAAGGATTAGGGATAGGGTTGGAGGGTTTAGGGATAAGGGATTAGGGTTTAAGGTATAGTATCGAGCCCATTGAGGGTTTAGGAATAGAGATAGTGTTTAGGGTTTATAGATAGGGTTTAGGGTTGAGGGATTAGAGTTAAGGGTTAAGGGATTAGGGTTTGATGTTGAGTGTTGAGGGTTGAGGTTTTAAGGTTGAGGGTTTAGGGATAGGGTTGAGGGTCAAGGGATTAGAGTTAAGGGTTGATGGTTTAGGGTTTGAAATTAAGGGTTGAGTACATTGAGGTTCGAGGGTTGAGCGTTTCAGGATAGGGTTAAGGGTCAAGGGATTAGGGTTAAAGTAGAGTGTCAAGGGTATAAGGATTAGGAATAGGGTTAGAGGGTTTAGGGATAAGGGATTAGGGTTTAAGTTATAGTATCAAGCCCATTGAGGGTTTAGGAATAGGGACAACATTTAGAGTTTAGGGATGAGGGATTAGAGTTGAGGGTTGAGGGTTGAGGGATTAGGGTTTAGGGATAAGGTTTAGGGTTAAGGGATTAGGGTTTAAGGTATAGTGTTGAGGGTTTACGGATAGGGTTTAGGGTTGAGGGATTAGAGTGAAGGGTTGAGGGATTAGGATTTGACATTGAGGGTTGAGGCTTTAAGGCTTAGGGTTTAGGGATAGGGTTGAGGGTCGAGGGATTAGAGTTAAGGGTTGAGGGATTAGGGTTTAAGGTATAGTATCAAGCCCATTGAGGGTTTAGAAATAGGGATAGCATTTCAAGTTTAGGGATGAGGGATTAGAGTTGAGGGTTGAGGGTTGAGGGATTAGGGTTTAGGGATAAGGTTTAGGGTTTAGGGTTGAGGTAGACAAGGAGTGACTAAGAGACATAGAGAGGGGAGAGGTAGAGAGGTGAACAGGAGAGATAAGTGAGATATAAAACATGAGCTAATGGAACTAGAGGTGAGATATTGTAAAGGTTCTATCTAAGGTGAGATAGGCACAAATATTTATGAATCAATCTATAGTAGGACAAAATGTGAGTGCGTTATAACACGCTCATGTTTTGTCCTACTATAGAAATGGTAATAAAGTGTTGACCCCCATGATCCAGGCCCACATGCTCTATTTTCATGTTGATTATGCGCGTGTTCTAACAAAAAAGAAGTGCTTTCATGTTGTTGGGAAGCTCACATGCACATTTTACACATTCTACCACCTTTGCATGATCTTTCCACCACCTTTTCTATTTTACCAACTTGAGGAGGAAATAACATAGTTTTCACACCAAGTTTGATATATATCTATTCAAGTTTCAATTTTTGTAGTGTTACAATGTTAATTGTGATTCAATTTTAGGAATTTAACATTATAGATTAGTTAATAGTATTGTTGTTAGTAATTATATTTGAGTGTTATTCAATTTAACATTGAAAAGGAAGCAAGTAGTGAAAAACTCAAATTGTTGAGGAGTTTGATGCAAGAAGAAAAAAACAATACATAATTGGGTACTCTCTCCACTTGAATCTTCACTTTTAAGTATGTCAAATCTTTACATGCATGTTCTTTACATTTTCCTTAATTCTATTTGAATTACTTTATCATGCTTTATCATACATGTTTAAAATAGACACATTCCCAATCAAGAAAGCAGCCTACAATCTCACATGATGCCATGTATATTTTCTAAACTTGGGCTCTTTCATAATTATGTGTAATAAACAGACCTTAACATACCATGATGTCAAACTATACAAGAATAAATCCTTAAAACATAATAAAAATACAATCCCACTATTATCTTGTCATGTTAACAAGTTAAAATACAAATGAATAGGTGCCAAGATCATACAAGTATGCACATGACATGATGATTTGTATGCACATATCTTGGGCTAGGACATTCCTTATGCACCTATTCAAGATGATTTGTACATGCACATGACACAACAATTGTTGTCTATTCCTTCACAAGCCACCCAAATCCTAGTATCCCTAGTACCAACAAAACACCTTCTCAATTCCAAATCCTAGTAGCCCTAGTAACAACAAACATGTCAAATTGGGTCTGCCTCAACCTTTTCAAGCATAAAGTCCCATGTATTCTTTTCATGGCTGCAATAATTTTCTTTGTATGATTTGTATCTATTTCGGTTCAGTGACATTTACTCTTTTACATGATGATTGTATGTACATTTACTATGAAGGGTTGAATGACATATATTTTAGTTATTTGTATGGATTCATTTCTTAGGAACTAATATTGGTCTCTTTATCATGCTACAGATAAATTCTTCGTCATGCCTAGGAAACGATCAAGAATTAAACCAACACGGGAAGAGATAGAAGCTAAGAATGCAACGAAAGCAGTAGCTATGAGGGAACTTCGTGAGAAGAGGAAATTGGACACGCTAAATGAAGACATGCCAATTGAAGAGGAACCACAACCATCACAAAGAGATATGGTATTGGCGGCACAAAGAGAACGAATGCAAAAACTTCGTGCTATGAGCGATTTGAATACCATAGTTGGAGACACGTCCTCTACCGCAAGTCAACATGTAGGGACACCATCTACCACATCTCAAGTTGAGAGTACATCATCACTCACATGTGATGAAGGAGGTATGCCATCGTTCCCACCTCAACCTCAAGGTATGTCATCTATTCCATCTTCGATCAAAGGTATGCCATCTAGCCCATCTCATTTAAATATTGATGAAATTCCTAATGTTGTGATGAATTTACCTAACTTAACACCACCTAGAATTTTGCATAGAAAGCCAAAGTATTTGATTGATATTGATGAGAATATTTTGCAGCCAATGGAAGGTAAGATTCCAAAACAAACTTGTAGAAGATATGCTAATAAGATTTGGAGATTGTTCTTTGAAAAGTTAAATGAGACTGCAAGATGTCAACTATTCATTGAAATGATGTGAAGTATAAAGTATAGGTCCATCATGGAGATTCTTGGGTTGAGAACATCAGAGGCTTCAAGTGAAAAATCTATTGTCAAGAATCTAATGAGTGTGTATGAGAGTGTGGGTAACACCTCACGCACAAAAGATAGTAATGCAACATGGTGTGTGATTACATCGACTATAGTAAGTAGTCAAATGAGGAAAGCTCATCTCATTATAAAGATGAGTCAAGAATTGAGAATTAATAGGAAAATTTTATCAAGAGCCATTGGAAGATGCTAAAGAATTAAGGACACTAATGCCAATGAATTATGGGCGTTCTCGGGGAGACTACCATGAAAAGATAAACCAATTGTTGAAGCATTAAGATCACTAATTGAAGACTTTTGGAAGAATTACACAAGGGTATCTCTGAATCAAAGGGATGTGGTAAGAAGGAGAATCGGTAGTCAGAACCGTGAGCCACATCCAAAGCATTTTTTGGATGAGACTCAAACACAGTTTTATGGTAAATTTCTAGAGAAGTATCCTCAAATTAAAATTTGTCAAAAATATTTTGAAATGCTAAAACCTTTCTATGTCAAGATAAATCACACACGCATTACTTGTTGTTGTAGATTACATATTGAATTTTCTAACCGTTTTGATGTTTATAGGTCTCTATGTTTAGATATGAATACTAACAATGTTTTGCAGGGTTGTACCATACGTGCCCCACCAACATCTTCAAGAGACTTCATATCAAGAATTTTATGTGAAAGAGGCGAAGGTCAAATATTCTACAAGAAATTATGCTTGGATGGCACATGTCATCATTGCGGTGGCTTGCAACGTTTGCCAATATGTGAACATATGGAAAGAACACATGCAGTTGGAAATGAACTAGTAGAGTTTGGCAA
Source organism: Cunninghamia lanceolata (assembly GCA_027924645.1). Lineage (NCBI taxonomy): Eukaryota > Viridiplantae > Streptophyta > Pinopsida > Cupressales > Cupressaceae > Cunninghamia > Cunninghamia lanceolata. The sequence goes on from BSBN01000484.1 coordinate 1,469,865, forward strand.
GTATAAAACAGTGGCATACAATACAAAAGATGGTAAAGAAGCAAAGAGGTGTGAATTGGTTATTGAAAAGATTCCAGTGTATCAGTTTATGCCTATATTTCGTGACAACATAGTGTATGAGTATGCAAGACATAGAGCTTGATGGTTGGACTTGCAATTCAAGTTATGCAAGGACACATTTTCAGTTGGTAGCATTGTTTCAGTCGTCAACTTTGCAGAGAACTATAGTCTACAACCACAGCATGAGTTGCAATCACAATATTACAACTCCACACAGGTTTCTATATTTTTGCACATCGCATTCATTCATACGAATGATATTATAGAGCATGACAAAAAGATCCTAAGGGAGTATAATTTCTATATTAGTGATGATCGCACACATTCTACAGAGTTCATACAAGGTTGCTTTCAGGTGTTCTACAATGATTTGGCTAGAAGGGGCATATCGTTCAATCAGCATATCATATGGTCAGATAACTATGTGTCACAATTCAAGAACTCATGGAATTTCTATTGGCTAAGTAGGAGGAATAATTTTACAAGTACTCAGCATATGTGGAACTTTTGTGAGGCCGGGCATGGAAAGGGGGAGCATGATGGTGCAGGAGCATGTATCGAAAGAACCATAGCATGAGAAGAGTTAAGGTATAAAGACAATGCAAAGTTGACAGATGCAAAATCGATTGTCGAGTGGTGTAATGCTTCCATGGGTCTAGGTAATGAAGGTAAGTCTTTAGTTCGTAGATTTTTTTGGTTGATAGATGATACTAACATTGCACTATATGAGGACTGTTCTACACTGACAGGATCAAGTGAGATGCACTCGTTTAGAAGCTCAATTGTAGGTTCATGGAGTATCCATATGCGAAAGATATCATGCTTTTGTTCTTCCTGTACAATTCAAGCCTGAGATGAGTGCGAGTCAAAGGAGTGGGTTGACAAATGGCAGTTAAGTTATCTTAGCCCACTTGACACATATCGACCCCCGATGACACTGGAACTAACACATACGGAATCATCAGTTGACTTTGACCACATATCAGATCTAGTCCAACCAGGTAATATATCTATTTGCATAGTTTTTGAAATTCCTAATGTCATCTTACTTTGTAGTGTTTTTGTAATGTTGACTAATTTCATCTAATTTGTTACATATCAATATAGGGCACATATATGCAGTTATTGCAGATGAAGATAATGAAGAGGGAACAAATTATTACTTATGTCATTGTGTTGAGGCCAAAAAGAAATTGGAGGCCCCAGTTAGAGATGGAGAAAACATCGAATACCCTACAGGCTCAGTGGTTATTACTGGAACATGGCTTAGAAGGTACCCACATAAGAGTGTTAATGTTTGGCTATTTAAAGACTTTGACACGCATCGGAAGATTCTTCATTACTCAAACCTTGTCATGGAATCCAATGTTCATTTGATACAGTATCAGGGTAGACCTTTGAACAAAAGCTTGTGGAAGGTGCGTGAGTCTGACCATAAAGCAATACTTGACACAATAAAGAGTAGAGAAGACTCGAATGGTTCATTGGATTAATTTGTAAGTATTCACATTGATTTTGTAAAGTCATGTTACATTGAGTTGTAAGTATGCATATTAATTTGTAAGGTTTGTCTTTTTTTATTTCCTACTGCATTTTTACACATATACACATTTTTACATCATCATGTTATGCTTCATGGGGTTAGACCTAAGTGATGGATGAAGTTGATCCTAAGAATAATGTATAAAATCTAGGTAACATATAAAATATAGGTGTTTCTAGGTGTCTTGGTTTCTAACTAGATAATAGGTGTCTCTAATTGTGTCTTAGGTATATACGATATGTCAACTAGGTAGATAGAGACTAGAAAATAGGTGTCTTAGGTGTCCTGTGTCTACTAGACTACATGTGTCTTAGGTCTTAGGTGAGGCCACATGAGCTTCCACCTTCATGTGGTTGGCCTTGTCAGTATAGAATATTTATATTTCTTGAAGCTAAGGGAAGCTTTTTTTATTAATAGGAAAATTTTATCGACTTCAATTGCACTAATGGTGCAGGGGCACCTAGGTTGTCATGCCTCCAAGAGGGGTCAAAAAATGAAATTTTGTTTTGATTGAGCCAATTGTATGTAATAAGGTCTCCTCAAACCATTTCATTTGTTTTTAAGTCACTTTGAGTCATTTGGGGTCAGTTTGAGTCTTTGAGTCCTGTTGCAAAAAAGTGTCAATGTTGTCAAGTTACACAATGCAACTTTTGCATTTTTGGTGTCCTGCTCTTGATGCGACCAAACTAACTATTCCAATGCATCTGGATGGTTACATTTACACTAAGTATGGTCCTATTTTTCACCCAAAAATGTCAAAACAGTTCGAGCTACATTGTACCGACGATATCCCTGAAAAGTCCCAAGTGCAAAAAAGCAGCAATCTTTGACGAGATGTTATTCGAAAACCGTGTCACTTAGAAATATTTTATCTAAGGAAACATGATCATGTAGAGTGCCTCTACAATAACCTCTCATTTTTTTATATCTCTGAGGCATTTTCCCGTGGTGAAAGGTTTTCTGCTGCCCCAAAAATTGTTAGGAGGCAGTGTAAAGTTGCAAAGGGGTGTAACTTTCATCTTGCTCCTAATGCGACCAAACTAACTATTCCAACACATCTAGATGGGTACATTTACACTAGGAATGGTCCTTTTTTTCACCTAAACATGTCGAAACAGTCTGAGCTACATTGTACCGACGATATCCCTAAAGAGTCCAAAGTGCAAAAAGGCAACAATCTTTGACGAGATGTTACTTGAAAACTGTGTCACTTAGAAATATTTTGTATGAGGTAACACGATCACATAGAGTGCCTCTACAATAACCTCTCTTAGTTTTTTATATCTCTGAGGCATTTGCCTGTGGTGAAAGGTTTTCTGCTGCCCCAAAAATCGTCAGAAGGAGGCAATGTAAAGTTGCAAAGGGGTGTAACTTTCATCCTGCTCCTGATGCGACCAAACTAATTGTTCCAACACGTCCATATGGGTACATTTACGCTAGGTATAGTCCTATTTTTCACCTAAACATGTCAAAACAATCCAAGCTACATTGTACCGATGATATCCCTGAAGAGTCCAAAGTGTAAAAAGGCAGCAATCTTTGACGAGATGTTACTCAAAAATTGTGTCACTTAGAAATATTATGTCTAAAGAAATGATATCATGTAGAGTGTCTCTACAATAACCTCTCTTAGTTTTTTATATCTCTGAGGTATTTGCCCGTGGTGAAAGGTTTTCTGCTACCCTAAAAATTGTCAGAAGGAGGTAGTGTAAAGTTGCAAAGGGGTGTAACTTTCGTCCTGCTCCTGATGCAACCAAACTGATTATTTCAATGTGTCTGAATGGGTGCATTTACGCTAAGAATGGTCTTATTTTTCACCCAAACATGTCGAAATAGTCTGAGCTACATTGTATCGACGATATCCCTGAAGAGTCCAAAGTGCAAAAAAGGTAGCAATCTTTGACGAGATGTTACTCAAAAATTGTCACTTAGAAACATTTCGTCTAAAGAAAAATGATCATGTAGAGTCCCTCTACAATAACCTCTCTCAATTTTTTATATCTCTGAGACATTTGCCCGTGGTGAAAGGTTTTCTACTGCCCCAAAAATTGTCAAAAGGAGGTAATGTAAAGCTGCAAGGGGTGTAACTTTCATCCTACTCTTGATGCAACCAAACTGACTATTCCAACACATTTGGATGGGTACATTACGCTAGGCATGGTCCTTTTTTTGAGTCAAACATGTCAAAACAGTTTGAGCTACATTATACCGATGATATCCCGGAAGAGTCCAAAGTGCAAAAAGGTAGCAATTTTTGATGGGATGTTACTTGAAAACTATTTCACTTAGAAACATTATGTCTAAGGTAACGCGATCATGTAGAGTCCCTCTATAATAACCTCTCTCAGTTTTTTATATCTCTAAGGCGTTTGCCCATGGTGAAAGGTTTTCTGCTGCCCCAAAAATCGTCAGAAGGAGGCGGTGTAAAGTTGCAAAGGGGTGTAACTTTTTTTCTTCTCCTCATGTGGCCAAACTGATAGTTTCAACGTGTCTAGATGGGTACATTTAGGCTAGGCATGGTCCTGTTTTGTACCCAAACATGCCGAAACAGTCCAAGCTACATTGTAACGGCGATATCCCTAAAGAGTCCATAGTGCAAAATGCAGCAATCTTTGACGAGCTGTTATTTGGAAACCATATCACTTAGATACATTATGTCTAAGGAAAAGTGATCACGTAGGGTCCCTCTATAATAATGTCTCTCAATTTTTTATATCTCTAAGGCGTTTGCCCATGGTGAAAGGTTTTCTGCTGCCCCAAATATCGTCAGAAGGAGGTAGTGTAAAGTTGTAAAGGGGTGTAACTTTTGTTCTTCTCCTCGTGTGGCCAAACTGACAGTTCCAATGCATCTGCATGGGTACGTTTAGGCTAGGTATGGTCCTGTTTTGCACCCAAACATGCCAAAATAATCCAAGCTACATTGTACCGACGATATCCCTAAAGAGTCCAAAGTGCAAAAAGGCAACAATCTTTGATGAGTTGTTATTCAGAAACCATGTCACTTAGATACATTCCATCTAAGGCAAATCAATCAGGTAGGGTTCCTCTATAATAGCCTCTCTTAGTTTTTTATATCTCTAAGGCATTTGCCCATGGTAAAAGGTTTTCTGCTGCCCCAAAAATCGTCAGAAGGAGGCAGTGTAAAGTTGCAAAGGGGTGTAACTTTTGTTCTTCTCCTCGTGTGGCCAAACTAACAGTTCCAACACATCTGGATGGGTACATTTAGGCTAGGCATGGTCATGTTTTGTACCCAAACATGCCAAAACAATTTGAGCTACATTGTACCAGCGATATCCCTAAAGAGTCCAAAATGTAAAAAGGTAGCAATCTTTGACGAGCTATTATTCAAAAATTGTGTCACTTAGATACATTTTGTCTGAGGCAAAGCGATCATGTAGGGTTCCTCTACAATAACCTCTCTCAGTTTTTTATATCTCTAAGGCATTTGCCCGTGGTGAAATATTTTCTGCTGCCCCAAAAATCGTTAGGAGGCAGTGTAAAGTTGCAAACGGGTGTAACTTTTGTTATTCTACTCGTGTGGCCAAATTGACAATTCCAACACGTCTAGATGGGTACGTTTAGGCTAGATATGGTCCTATTTTGCACCCAAACATGCCGAAATAGTCCGAGCTACATTGTACCGGTGATATCCCTGAAGAGTCCAAACTATAAAAAGGCAGCAATCTTTGATGAGGTGTAACTTGGAAACCGTGTCACTTAGATACATTTTGTCTAAGGAAACGCGATCATGTAGGGTCCCTCTACAATAACCTCTCTCATTTTTTATATCTCTGAGGCATTTTCCTGTGGTGAAAGTTTTTCTGCTGCCCTAAAAATCGTCAAAAAGAGGCAGTGTAAAGTTGTAAAGGGGTGTAACTTTTGTTCTTCTCCTCATGCGGCCAAACTGATGATTCCAATGCATTTGGATGGGTACGTTTAGGCTAGGCATGGTCCTGTTTCACAACCAAACATGCCGAAACAGTCTGAGCTACAAACACTAACTAGTCTTCAATCTTCAAACACTACAAATACCATGATATCCTGCATAGAGCTATCTTTTAGCCTTTTATAAAGGCGTGCCCATCAAATTCAACCACATAGAGATAATTGTTTGTATTCCAAATTCATTTTAAATACTAACCTTCCAATCCTTTTTCCTGCCCTCATATCAATTAAATATGACCTTCGATTATGATATGGTGCTTGAGCTTATGAGAGTTTGCCAAAGATGTCGGTTGAGTTAGGTTGAAGGGGCGGTGAACTAATGACTTAAAGACCCTTTAGTAGGTTGATTTAAGTGATAGTAACTTCTGATTATAAGTCAATATTAAATTAAAACAAAAGTGTACTTTACACACGACAAGCAATTGAGGGTTTTAAAGTCTTAAGAAAAGTAGATTCTTTTTAGGGTTTAATGCCCAATATGCAAACCCTAACTATCAATAAGATTATGATTATGAAAGATTGTGTCTTCTCTAACTTCTTATTGCAAGAACAAAACCACATCCACCATGAATATGAACCTTGCATCATATCGACCTTTCAAGATAGACCTTATCATGAAAATCATATTCACAAAAAAACCTTGCATGAACAAAACCACATCCACCATGAACATGAACCTTGCATCATATGAACCATGTTTGTCTTATGCAGCATCAACATGAATTAAGAGACCTTATCATGAAACTATATTCACAACATCATGCACCTCATGACCATCACCTACCTTGAATCACTGTATCACCTTATCAACATCATGGCATCAACCTTGACATCAATGACAAACAACCTTGACCCTTTAAATTCAATGACAACCTTGAACCTTGATTGTTGATGACTTATGGAAGCCTATAGCCCCAATGTTATGTTGCATACTAAAATTAGGTAAGACTCAATGTAATCTCATAACCTCGCCTTATATGCAAGAGGAATTACATTTAATAACCATAATGGTCATTAGGTGCTCATAAGCATATGATTTTAACTATCTTATTCAAAACAACAAACATACTCTTTGCATCCCAATATGGTATAATAATAAGAAATTAAGAAATATTTTCAATTGACCAACTCATAAAGAATATGGATCAACATACTCATTTGAATATTTTCAATTAAGCATCTCATAAAGAATATGAATATTTTTTGTTCAATATGATGATTCATTTTTATTTTAAATACAACTTTTATCTTTTAGTTTCAAAATGAGGATTAGGTGATACTTGAATAACAATAGCTGGCTTATTAGATCAACAAACATCCTATGTAATACAATTGGACTCTAAATATTTGAAGTAGCCATCTACATATATCCATTCAAATGTAGATTTATAATGCAAGTATGGACGCCATCAATAAAAAAAATTTGTATTAAACATATATCCATATAGGCATACATCAACATCTGTCGATATAAGTATAACATATGTACAAAATAGCCATATAGGCTTACAAGAATGCCATATAGGCATACAATGTCAACTATATGCAATATAAAATATATGTCCACAAATGCCATATAGGCATACAACAAAGGAACACAATGAAAAGTCATTCCCCTCTAGCTGGTGAAGAGAATAGATCACGGGCAGCCTTTGATCTTCTAGGGGATGGAGACGTGAATGTGGGTGGTCTACTATGAACCTGAGGGTTGCTCCTCCTATTTAGTTCTTCTTGCATCTTTAGTTGTTACAATAAAAAGTATAGACATTAATATATAGAAATTACATGTTATAAAAAATGAAACATTTAACAAAATAATCACTTACCGCTACCATATAATCTATCTCCTCACTTGCCTTTGTAGCAGGAATAGGCGATGGTGATGTCATGTCCTATAGAAACCATCTAGATAGAAATTAAACTTCAAATCAATAATCTTTTGATTTTTTAAAAATAAACAACTATAACAATGAATTTAAATTAAAATTTACTAATCTGCCTCATACCCCTGTCAATGGCATGGAGCTATGAATCGCAGAGGTCACACGATGCTCCATTGCCCTATGAACATTAGGAGGTATCTCCACAACCTGCATCATCTGGAAATAAAACAACATTATTCAATTACGAAAACTATAATAGTGATGCAAATCATGGCTCCTAACATACACACACGTTCACCTAAACATGGAAGTACACACAATAAAGCCCACAAGTCACATACAAAAATCTAGTAAGTACAATTCATTCATTAAACTATTTATTTTATTACCTCTGTGAAGTTTTGAAGTCCACCACCGCTGGCAGGTATTGCCGTAAAATCTCCAATATTAACCTATTCAACATCCAAAATCAAATATTAGAATACCATTCATATAACGATGCTATTCACATGTAATATTAATAATTGTTTACTAGTTACATACTCCGACAGTAGATGATGTAGTGTAATATGCAGGTGGAGAATCACTGAAAACTGCATCAATGCTATGACCCTGAAATTTTATTAAAATTATCAAACTAAATTAGTTAATCTTGCATTTCAAAAATAAAATTTAATAAATTAAATTCAATGAACTTGCTAATATTTACCTGAGTATCAAGGCCGAAAGTTTCACTCGGGAGGGTATCTGTCATCACCATATGCTCAGCTGTAGATGTAGCCTGTGTACCTACATCCTAACTATCCATGGGGTCATAACCACAGGCTGACCCGCAAGTCTGAAAAGTATAGGGTGGGACCCTACTCCTCGCACTATCTCCCAACCCACACTGTGTTGCAGGACTGGCATGCTCTATGATGCTCTGGGTCAACGCACTAATGGACTGAAGTGTATCAACCTCAACACTCTCCTTCACAATGGAAGGGATAGAAACATGCTCATGGGCTGGTTTGCTAATTACTCATCTCACTAGCCACTGTGGGTCAACACGTGCCCCTGGTCTATCTTGTGCTGACCCCCCACCTCTACCCTGGAAGTCCCGCATATCAAAAGAGTTTGGCACTTTATTAAGGACAAACTCGCAGTAGAGTTTCCTCAAAAAGTATTGCGGGACCTCATTATTATTGCATGGAGGATGGTCAAAAACCATCCGCCACCTTTGCCCAAAATTGTCTCCTATCACTTGGTTGTTGCACCAATGGATAGGGAACCTCTTGCATGTAATGGGTGGAGGTTGATTTGTTTGTGGGTTTGTGAAAATCGAACACAAGTCTAATTTTGTAATTTGTAACTTTTTCACATCTTCATATGATAGCTTGTCTGCATAATACTCTCTAAACTCTCTCCTCTTATCCGACCAACTAGATATTTGCTTGCTAATTGAATCTACATTTGATAACATAGATTCAAGAGATTGAGCAAGCATGGACCTATGCAAGGTTGAAGTGGAAGGATCTTTCAACCTTGAATTATGTCTTTAATTTCTTTTTTATTGTTTTCAATTTGCCCCATTATATTTTCTTGTGTTCCAAGGGCGTGTCGAGGAATGGATGGAGGAGTTTGTTGTTCAAGTTGTTCTTCGGCAGGTATTGCCTATTCAAGATTTTGTGCATTTTGAGGAGGAGGAGGTGCATTAACATTTCCTGACAATTAAGGAAATTTACATCAAAAATCAACTCAAACCTACCTATTTAGAAATAAATTCAAACAAAAAACAAATAAAACACACTCCTTTAGCCAGCTCGACGTCATGGTGGCATTTTGGCGATGAATCGGTAAGATTTTGGTGCTTCTTAAGGTTTGCAGGCCACAGGTGTAGAGGAAAATAAAGAAATGATTTATGAGCAGAAATGCTCTTTTTTATATATATAATTAGTCATAACGTGCTTGCATTATAACGCGAAAAAAATTTGGCCACTTTTTGGCCCCCCAACTTTTTGCACTTACCCTCAGATGGACTATTGAGGTTTAGAGGTAGAATGTATGTTCCTAATTCAGCTGAATTAAGGAATCTAGTATGGAAAGAAGTTCATACTGCACCATACTCCAGACATCCAGGAGTGACCAAACTTCTAGCGGATGTTAAACCTCTTTATTTTTGGAAAGGAATGAAGAACAATGCTACGAGATTTGTAGCAAGTTGTTTAGAATGCCAGAGGGCTAAAGCAGAACATCAACACCCAGCAGGATTGTTGTACCCGTATAATGTACCAGAGTGGAAGTGGCAAGTTATAAGTATGGATTTTGTTCAAGGTCTTCCTATGTCTAGGAATAGACATGATGCCATTTTAGTTGTTGATAAACTCATGAAGGTAGCACATTTCATACCAGGGAATTTGTCTGATGGAACACCAGTGTTAGCCTACAAATTTGTTCATGAAGTGTTTAGATTGCATGGTTTCCCTGAAAAGATTATCTTGGATAGAGATGCGCGTATAACATCAAGGTTTTGGCAAACTTTGTTCTCTGTGCTAGGGACCAAACTCAATGTGAGTGCAACTTATCATCCTGAAACTGATGGGCAAATTGAGAGAGTTAACCAAGTTTTGGAAGATTTGTTGAGAATGTATTGCATGGATCGACAATATAAGTGGGAAGAATACTTACCACTTGTGGAATTTGCTTACAGTAATTTCTACCATTCTTCTATTAAGATGACGCTATTTGAAGCATTGTATGGAAGAAAATGGTGAACTACTATAAATTGGGATAAGCTAAAAGATAGGATTAGCATCAGACCAGAAATGCTAGCTGAAATGGAAGAAAAAGTTAAGCTGATCAGGAAAAGATTGGCAGAAGCCAACAATAGATAGAAGAGTTATGCAGATGCTAAGCATGTACCAAGACAATTCTCTATTGGAGAGAAACTTCTCTTGAGGATCAAACCTCAAAAAAGTTCTATTAAGTTTGGGAAGTCTTCTAAACTAGATCCTCGATATGTGGGACCCTTTGAAGTACTCGAAGTGGTCAATCCGGTTGCCTACAAAATTGCTCAACCAGCAGCTTTGTCTAGAATGCACAATGTTTTTCATGTTTCTTATTTAAAGAAATATATTACAGGTGATAATCATATTTTAAATTGGAATTCTTTACAGATGCAGGACCCAGGAGTGGTCATGATCGAGCCACTCAAAGTGTTATAAACATGCAAGCTCCGCTTGCGTAACAGAGAGGACTTGCAGTGCAAGGTCCAATGGGACCAATATGCTGAGGAAAATGCTACATGAGAGGACTACCATGAATTTTATCAGAAGTTTCCTCATTTATTTAATACTTTTACCAATTGAAAAATAATGAACTTGCTTTTAGTTACATTTTACTACTTTATATCATCGAGGACAATGAATCTTTAGGGGAAGGATACGTTACATCCCCAATTTTTGTCTTGCTAATACTTTTTACTTTTACTTGAACATAAGTAAGTCTATTTTGATGTTTACATTATTATCAAGGAAAAACATAGATTCTATTGTATGGAATTTGTGGAATTATGGAAATGCAAATGTTTTATTGATTTAATAATTGTATTATGAGAATTTGGTTTATTGTTTGAATAATGATGCACTGATCATAATCTGTTGATTTCAAGTTTTATACAAGATTATAGGTTTTGGATGACTCTCAGAGAAAAGAGAGAGAGTATCTTTCAAGGAGAGAAACATAGACCTTGGGTTATGAGTGTTCATTTGCCAAAATGAGTATAAGTGTTTAACAAAAACGTGAACCGGTATCGATAGAGGTAAATCATGTTTTGTCAATATAACTCTTGAGTCTATTCGACAAGTAGTCAATATCTTTTGATTCATTTTTGGGTTAGTTGTGTGTGTTGACATTGTAATTCATAAATGAAAACAAAATCTTCAAATTAGAACGATGTTCATTTACGATTAACGTAAATCTTACATCGACATTGTTGCAAAATTATTGTGTTAGCTTCCTTAAGTCATTGAAGGTTAAATTGTTGATATTAAAACTTCATATGATGATCTTATCAAGTCAAGTTGACATGATTTAATGAGAGTCTATGAAGGCAAGACAAGCTCAACCCTTTCACATTATTCGTAAGCCTTTCAACTTATTATTATTATCAAATATTGATCAAAGCATAAATGATCAAGTAAGGTAGTTGTCATGATAAACCATTACTTAAATATATAAATATATACACATCGATTTGAGGTTAACACCTCATAATTATTAACTGCTTGCTCAATCATGGAGCAGTCGTAGCCATGTATATAGGAATGTTTTTTTTTTATCCCAAGTGCAGGATTAAACAACTCAATGTGATCATTAAATGATCAAACAGTAGTATTATTGTTATGTCGGCCACTTTGAGAGGAATTAGTGGTGTCACAAACCACATTCGTTACACTCTCTGTGTGAGATGTTTTCCAATCGACATATGTTATACCTTGCATTTTATGAGGATTCAGCTGTAATCAAAGTATACGTGGACTGTACATGTACTCCTTGTGTCTCTAACTGTAATTGTGGGGAAGCAATGATAGGAGGACTCATTAAGAGTCATGGGAGAGTCTTAAAAGAAGAACGACTCTATATGAGTCGAGACGGTGAGTATTATGCGTGGGAGATTTGGTGTGGGCAGGAGGGAATAGAAAACGGTCTTTAGAAGGAAGTAAATGTCAATTTAGGTGTCTAGTGGAGCTCACGATCTGCAACTCATTTTATCCTTGAAGCCGTCATTGCCAAGTTATCTTTTTCTACCTAGTGTACATTGTAAGCAATGTAGAATTGAATTTTCTTTTATGTTATTTATTATAGTGTCTTGTTGTAGACATTCGAATATGCCAATAAGGCTAAACCTTTTAATTCAATATGATTCTGTTTAAACCAATGGTGTCGACTATTTGGAATCACTAATAGAGTTGACAGTAACCACATTGATCTAAGAGAACTCCCTTATATAGGCAAGGTGAGAGATAAGGCACAAGGCCAACATAGTGGAAAAACTAACTAGATGACAAATAATAAATGCACCTAGACATCACTAATTAATAAATGTATGTAAGACAAACTTGTAATATGACAAGTGTCTTAATGCTATGACGTGAGACAACTAGTGCAAAAATATTAAATGCAATTAGATGTACATTATTAAATGCACCTAATGACACTTGAGTAAGCTTAAGTAGACTAGTGTGAAGATAACCTAGCTAGGTAATATCTCTTTTTACACTAACACCCCCCCCCTTAAGTGCAACTTAGGGAGAAGAAAACTAGGCATGAATGCATGATTTAGTCCTAGATATGAGGCCATGTTAGGTACTCGTGAACAACAAATCTCAAGTGGGGAAAAGGAGAAAATCACATGGGATAAAACTCCTCTCTAAAAGTGAGAATGCATAATCAAACATGTACAAATTATTAAATGATGGAAAGACTCAATACACCCAAGTACACCATCTATCACAAATATACAATCAATATCCCCCCATAATATGGAAAGAATGAGACAAGATGTCCCCCCCATAATGAAGTAGCTCATGTGCCAATGGTGAATGCTTGAAGAAGAAGACTAAAGAGGATCCAAAATTGGAAAACATTTCTCCCCTTCAAAAGAAACCAATCCACTAATAGATGTAGAAGAAACTCCCAGCTCCAAAACAAGAGATGAGGAAGGAAGTTTCATGAAGTATGATGTCTCTAAAAGCTGCTCATGTGTCTCCATGTCAATGCCGAAAGATGCCACAATGAAATCATGAGTCCCAAGCCTAATTGATGAAAGTGACAAACCAGAACCAAGTGAAAACTGAAGATTATCAAGCTCCAAAGATAAATATGAGGTGACAATAGTTGTGTTATGAATGTCATCAAAGAGGAGAGCCCCTAAAATGTGTCCTCCAAATCTGTAAGATGAGACTCAACAAACAAATCTGAAATACATGTCAAATACTCATCCCACAAAGTTGTATCTAAAAGACAATAAACATCCTACTGAACTGAAGCATTTAACTCTAAAGAAGTAGGAGATAGAGGAGATGGAAGTGTAGCACAAGTCTCAGGAACCAAAGATGATGAAAGAATACCAAGGTTCAAGTGACCAAACATCTCCTCAGAAGTATGATTCACACAAGGATTGTGAATATCAACCAAAGTATCTGAATCATCATCAGGAGAGAAACCATAAAAGGTGTATAACCTATTTGCATGATCAACCACCCCAGTAGCAATAATCTCTATGATCTCCAAGTCTCTGATAATAGCCAAATCAGGTGTGAACTCAATAGTCTTCCTTATACAACTGTGAGTAATTTGATAGATGGAAAGAATATTATTAGTTAATGAAGTCACACAAAATACATCATTCAAGGTACTTGAACACCAATACCAATAGTTCTTTTCCCAATTACATTCATGTATGTGTTGTTACCCATCAAAATAGGTGGCATAGTACAAGGCCCAAAAGTAGAGAATACATCTTGTGAAGAAGCCATATGATGAGAGGCTCATGAATCAAGAATCCATTTACCTAATCCATAACTTGTACTTGCACAAAGTGTGAACTTTATGTTTGAGTTCCTTCTTAGCTTTCCTTGCATGACCTAGTTCATAAGATCCTAATTGATCAGATGTAGAAGGAGAAGAAGAATCGGGCATTTGAATATTATTCCTTTGAACAAGATGCATGAATGTATCAATCTTTTTCTTAAAACAATTATGTTCATCATGCCTTGATTTCTTACAATAACCACAAATGAGTTTCTCCTTCTTAGATGAGTCCTCTTTGGAAGAGGATTTATGTTGTGTTGAATTTGTGTGGGGATTTTTCTTAGATTTCTTTTGTTTCTTGTCAAAAGGATTTGACTCTTTCTGTTCCTTAGGCTAACTAACTAACAAAGCCCGTGACTATGATGGCTTAATGAGACCCATAGAAAGAAGCTTCTATTGTTCATGCATTAACATCTCAAAAAAATATGCAAATGATGGAATAGTGTAAGCAGATCTCATAGTTAACCTGTGAGTGTTAAAGCTAGAAACAAAAGTTGCATATTCAGGACCAAGTTTGTTACTTTGTGCTCTTAGATCATTAACCTTAGTTATATAATCCTGGGTGTTGCTAAAGTTCTTAGGATCAAAGCTCATGAGTTTATTATCAATTTGATAGACTTTGACTTCATTTGAACATTGTACCATTCAATGTTTTCAACTTTTTCTAAGCATCATGTGAATTTGTGCATGCCTCAATGTGAAGCATAAGATCAATGGAAACAAAACTATGAAGACATCCAAGGGCTTTTGTATGTTCAATCATCCATTTTATCTTTTCTTTAGCATATGTGGGTTCAAGTACCTTTTGTTCAACATATAGAGAATGCCCAAGATCCATTAGGGTATTCCATGCTTGTTGATGCCAAGTTGCATAGTTATAAGGTGTTAGCAAAGGACTCCTAGACTTATCTATATGTAGCGAAAAAGAAGAGCACAAGAAACCAAATCAAAACACACACCAAGAGACCCCCCCAATTTCACTCAATCAAGAGAACCCCCAACAAAATATGATGATGGAACTTAATACTTAATGCAATTACAATTACCACAAGCCAAAATAGCTAAGTGGTGTTTGATCTTAGAAATGCCAAAATAGGCCTTATAATAAAAGTAAAATTTGCATATATAATGAGATCAAATAGATCTATATAGTACTTCAAAAAATCATGCACTTTCAAAAAAGGTTTCACCAAAAAATATTATTGCAGGAGCATGTTATTGTAGGAGCCCTAACGGGGCCCCAAAAGTTCCAAAAATGGGAATTGCTCAACAACAACGATGAAGATTTGTACTTTTTGGACAAACCAAACACCAAAACCAAAATCTGATTGTACCACTATGAATCTTGAAATTCTGGCCTGAAACCAAAAAAAAAGCTCAAAGAATAGAGCAAAATTGAGCAAGATAGAGCACTTCAAAGTCATATTACCAAAATCAAAACTCAAACTGGAGGGGGGGAAGAGGGCCCAAGCCTGATGACTTCACACTGACATCACCTGGTGCCAAAATAAGAATATTCTTTGATTGGTTGGAATATGCTCTAGATCACCAAAACCACCACCATTTTTCAAAACTGCCCTGCAAATAGTAAAATCGCTAGTGGATTGGAGAAAATTGTCTGGGAGGGGCGTGAAACTACTTATCAACTAGAATGGTGGTTTCATGGATTTAATGCCTAAAGATTCTTTGCAGATTCTAGAGATGCCGCCGCTAGTGGAGGAATATGCCACCACCGGCCAAAGTTTGCCACCGATGAGAGCTTGTTGGGTGGTCAAAGGGGACTGATGGAGTGGCCAAGGGGTCCGCGCCATGTGGCACCCCTGTAGAGACATATTGGTGTTTATCGTACTACACAATTAGGGTATTATGTACCCTATTGACGCGAGATTAACTAAAAAACTGCAGAATATGCTTTTAACCTACAGAAAATTGAAAAAACCTGACGGATAATTTTTTTCAAATCAAATGCTTACACAGGCTTGATGTAGATGGTGACATAGATGTTGGCACATAATAAAGGATGTCATATGGAGGGTACGGCTCTGTATGGAACCGTACAACCATACAGAAATTCACAGATCCAAAATTTTTCCTATCTCCAATTTTGGCATTTGAATAGGCGATATTTAGGTTTTGACATCTTTTGATCACAACTGTATAGTCCATTTTGCATTAGGATGCACCAAAAATTATCTCTTATCCAAATCTCTCAAAAAAAAAGGGAAGAAGATCGCATATCTAAAGCTCTGATACCATGTAAGAGTTGATAATGGACTCAAGCACTCCTAGGATCACCTGCAATCATTTCAATCTTCCACAACAAGAGAGAAAAATAATATTTCCATGAATAATGATGCATAACATTTACAAGATGCAAAGCTTGAATACAATTGAATTGTACAATGAGAGACCTCCCTTATATAGGCAAGGTGAGAGGTGAGGCACATGGCCAACATAGTGGAAAAACTAACTAGATGACACAAATAATAAATTCTCACTTAGACACCACTAATTAATAAATACATGTAAGACAAACTTGTAATATGACTTGAGTGTCTTAATGTTAAGACATGGACAACTAGTGCAAAAATATTAAATGCACCTAGATGTACATTATTGAATGCACCTAATAACACCTAAGTAATCTTAAGTAGACTAGTGTGAAGAGAACCTAGCTAGGTAATATCTCTTTTTACACTAACATAGATCTCTTTAACCACTGGATGAGAGAAAGGAAAGTACCATCCCTAAACAAAAGAGGTCAAATTATTATTCATAATCCAATTAACTCCCAGATTTTACATATTTTTGGCAATTTGAATCAACTAATTCTAGTTAGGACAACAATCAAGTAATTTTCTCCATTGGCTAACTCCCCCACTATGTAAGATGTAGTCAGAAACATCAACACCAAAGAAGTTACTAGCATCCCTGGCCAACCTACTGTAGTTATGATGATTGGTAAGAGGTTGGTCCTCTATCCAAAAATATTCCAAAAATCTAATTAATCTACCATTCCCCAACCTCCACTTGATACCTTTTTGGAGAAGACATCTAATTTTGAAAACATTATTCTAGATCACTGAGCCTTTAGGGACTCCCACTTCATCAAGAAACTTGTCAGCCTCAATATTATTCAAGTATTTAGCTTTCATGATTGACCCCCAATATTCGTTGTCCTTGATAAGGCCCCAACCCACTTTGGCTAGTAAAGCCTTATTAGTGAAGTGAACCTTTATTACACCAAGACCACCATGGGTTCTAGGTAAGCAAACCTTATCCCAATTGATAAGAGAAATTCTTTTCTTCTCCTTAACTCCAAACCATGAGAAATTTCTTTAAATTTTTTCTATTTTTTTAGCCACAACATACATGTATTCTTAGACTTTCTAGTCATATTGGAAGAGTTACAAAATCTGGAGGCATTTAGCCTAAATAAAGTCTCAATGTGAGATCCTTTAGCTACCACCAAAGTCCTTCTCACCAATTTGCAACTAGACTTGCCAAATGTCACATACATTCTAGAATCATTCAACTGGGATATAGAAAGTAAGCTTCATGCAAGTCCTAGAATGTGCAAAATATTATCAAAGGATTTAATCCTCTCATCACTAAAAAACAATTATACCTTTCTTTTATGAATGATCTAATTGGTAGTGTTGTCACCAAGGAAAACCTCTCCTCCATCACAAGCCTTGTAAGATGAAAACCACTCCTTGTAAAATGAAAACGACACCTTGTAAGAAGTCATATGGTAGGAGCAACGTGAATCAAGGAGGCAGGCATCATCACAAATAGTGTTATTAGAAATAAATAAAACATCAATATCATCATTAAAAGATTTCTCTATGGAGGAATTGAAGGATTTCTCTATAGAGGAATTGAAGGATTTCTTTTTGTATCTACATTCCTTCTTCACATGCACTATTTTCCCATAATTCCAACATTTTGTTCTGCTCTTCCCTTGGGTTTTGGATCGACCTCTTGATTTGGATCTACCTTTTAATTTCTTCATATCCCCATTAGATCCACCTTTATCCTTGGGTCTTCCTCAAACATGCAGGGCATCCTTTGAGCCATCATTCATAGATTTTCTTCTCATCTCCTCTGAAAGTAAGGTAGAAATAAAATCATCCATCTTTAGCTCTATACCACCACCACTAATGACATACATTTAGATCTTCTTCTTCCATCTTAAGATCTACAAAAATGAGTTGACTCATAATCGAATTAAATGTATTCAAATGATTTGCAACTAAATCACCATCTTTCATTTTCAAAGAATACAAACTCATTTTTAGATATAATTTATTTGTTAGAGTTTTAGTTTGATAAATATCACTTATCCTCTTCCATAACTTGTATGTAGTGGTCTCCTCGGAGATATTCAAGGACAGAATCCATAAGACATAATTGAATGGTTCCTCATGCCTTCTTGTCCAACATTAACTAGTCTTCATTAGACATTCAAGATGACTTTGTATCTTTCTCAATATCTTTCCACTAATCTCTTTCTTCTAAGAGATCTTTCATCTTTAGCTTCCACAACTTGTACCCATTGCCATTAAATTTCTCAATCTCTCAACAAGAGCCACAAACCATGGTTTCCAATCCCTCACAGATTTGTAAAACCCACAAAAACAAGTGATCCCACTACAACCAAAATCCTTTAACACTTCCACAAAGGCGTCCCCTCTGTATTTAACCAATTTCTAATACCAAATGTTGTTAAACAAGGTGAATAAAACTTTTAATGAAAAGTTGTACAAAGTAATGCAAATTTGAAATTAATTTCTTAACAATGGATTACCTATTATAGATTAAGTGTGGAAGCATAAATCAACACTATAAATAAAATCAACAAACCATGATAAAATGAACAACACTAGATTTACATGGAGAAACCCTTCCAAAAAAAATCCACCATCAAAGAGAGCACAAAGAATATATTGATTTTCAACAAGCATGTACATATGAAACATTCTTTCTCTCAATCTGATAGAATTTAGTAGTATTTGTCTACCTATAAAATAACATAATGAAACTATTATCTCATGCCTCTAATTTATAGAGAAATAGGAGAGGAATAGTTTTCCAAAACAATGAACCATCAAACCATGGTAAAATGCAAAAACTCCCACATCCAAAATGAAGAGTTTATTTCGAAAATAGTAAATGTAACTCCCAATGAATCGCGAATAACAAAAGTAGCCTTTGTACTAATAATAGACAACATCTTTGACTTGTAACTCCTCCATAATGACTCATATCCTAGGGTAAGTGTGCAAAATCATCACTTAACTCATATGGGACCCACCGACAACATGCAAGATGCTCCACAACCCAATTCTAGTGTCCAAGTTGATAAATTTGTTAAAAATAACTTTGCCAACTCTACCTTCTTCATGAATACTGTTATAACTAATATTTCAAGCCAACAAGGAGAATAATAATAAAATAATAATATCTCTCAATAACATGGATGTCCAAGTACCCATTCCAAGACTGTTAGAGATACATAAAAATATAATACATTAAGATTGCAATTGAATATCACACTATCCTAACATGAGCATTTAGTAAACTAAAATATTTTAAATGTAAAATTTTGGTAAATTATGAATTGTTAAATTTTAAGTGTTATGCTAAGTGTGAAGTTTTATTTTAAGCATAGATTTAGTCATCACAACTCACATATATTTTTTAATTATAAAATAATCTACTTATTATTTATCTTAATTAAATAGTTACCATTTTGTTTGTTATATAAACTCTTTCCCTACAATATTCTCTTGTAATTTAGTTACTCATGTAATTTAAAAGCAAAAACATATAACCTAGTCAATCAATTGTATGTTCTTTATGTATTTTTATTTCCTTCTGTTATCAAGAAAATTTTCCCAATTGGAAACCTATTAATTTGTTGTGTTCATAATATTAGAAATAGGTAGTCAAATTTGAATATAACTTTTACAACCACACTTACAAATCAATTACCCTCCAACCAGAAATTATGTTAATCAATATTTTAGTATTAATTTTTTATTTATTTTGTAACTTTGAACTTGAAATTTGTGATTGAAGATACAACGCTAACTTATCATTTCTTTTAAAAATTTGTATTTTGTAAGAATTGAAAAAAACATTTATATGTCCTATAACATGACAAACACTTTTTTTTGAATATTCTTTATTAAACATTATATTAATATATATAAAAATAGTACAATATTTTTATTTATTTTTTTTAAATCTAACAAGTCACAGTAAATTACAAAGGAGGAACAGCCACTGGCTGAGAACAAGAAACATTACATCATAACATACACATTGATTTTATTCAACTAAACTGAACAGAAAACGCAATTTTCCTCATTTCCGGTCTTGATTTCGACGAAGTGGCGAATTGCAAGACTATTGTGACGCATACACCATTTCACTCTCAGCGCTATGTAAAAACAATGTCTGTGTCGCTTGTATCCTCCACAACATCGAACGTAAAGCCAATTAATGGGTGTAGCACTAGCACTTGGGGAGATCTTTTGGCGGAGGCAATATGGATTGATTGGGTCCTTTTCCATTCTCCACCACGAATGCCATCTTCAATCCCCACGTTGTGTGCACTTCCAGATGGCAATGCATGAACCACACCCCTGTGTTCATATCAATTCAACAATCAGATCACACAATTATATACAAAATTTATAGGAAATGAAGTGAAAATGAATAACATGGTTTATACCTGGATTATCAGCTCTAAATCTGATAGCAGTCCAGCCGCCTGTTGGCACTCCCACTGTATTTCTCTCTGGAGGGTCTACTAAATTAAAGTTTGCTGGATCTTTATTTGGGTTATAGTTACCAAAACCTGAACCCACTATGAAGAAATTGAAGCCATGGAGATGAATTGGATGGTTATCCACAGTCAGCACGCTAGTGTCCTGAAGAATCAACTGCACCGTTGAATTGTATGAGAGGCGAGTGAGTCTTGTTCCTTTGGAAGTGAAGGGATTCTTTGGTGGTGTGCCTGTGTAATTGAAAGGAGTGGGAGGGTTGTCTGGGAAATCTTTAGTGAAAACCCCATTGATGTTTTGATAATGTGCTTGCGGAAGAGCAATGGTGGGCATCACAAAGCTTACATTGTTGATTGAAGCAGATGTACGGGTGCCATTCAAGCAGGTTGGGCATAAGTCCAATGCAAGCCCCACAGTGAACAACAGATTTCGGTCTACTGTCTGCGGGACTTTTGCAGGGTATTGGGCAGAATTTAAGCTCCTGATAGAATTGCTAAAGTTGGTGGCAAATGTGGTATCGTTTGGAGATGGGATTTGGGGCATGACAATCATGTTGGAGGAAAAAGAGGAATTGGGTGCAGTGATATATTGCATGATTGCGTTAGCGGTTCTGTTATCTACAGGAACAGGGGCATCCATGAAGGGGCGAGCGGCCATGAAATACCTGCTGGGGTTTTTGTTTGCTTGGAGCAAAACGGTTGTGGTTTGTCCTGGAGCAATTACCACAGATTTGGTCTCAAATGGCTTGGTGTACACTGCATCCACCTCCACCACTTTGAGGTGGTGACTTGCCACATCGAAGAAGAGCTCGTCATTCAGTGCAGCGTTGATGATTCTCAGCATGTAAGTTTTCCCCTGCTCAACTGGAAGCACAAAAGTATCTGCAATACAAGGGAGATTGCAATCCTTTGTTATAAGGTTTCATCATTCATATAATACACTATTTAGCAAGAATTGTGAGATTGCAACTTATTATACATTACAGTAAGAGCTTATTACGCCGAGAGGCGTTCTACACTCACAGCAAGGGTTGACAGATCCAGATTCCATGTAAACAAAATTTATAAAATGTGTAAATAAATAAATTTGTGGAAGTCAAATGGATAGAAAAATAGAAAAAACTTGGGCAGTTATGGAGTGAAATCTTTATCACGTTAAACAAAAAAATAAATAAATTCATGGAAGCCAAATGGATAGAAAAATAGAAAAACTTGGGCAGTTATGGAATGAAATCTTTATTACGTTTGAAGAATATGAAAAGTCTTGCAGCATAGTCTCTTTAAATTAACTCATATGAGCATATCAAATATTCTAACTGCAAGTAATTTGTAAATGCCAACAAATTGGAAGATATCTCTCGGCATACTGTAGATATATTTTTTTAAATATAAATATACTAGTTATACAGTATGATCTCAGTAAGAGTTTTTACATTACATATGTTCTAATTTGGATCTTCATTGGCAATATATGTTTAAAGAAGTTGTAAAGTTTTAGAATTTAGAGGGTAAAAAGTTTTAAACATTATTTTTTTTTAAATCTTTGGTAGAGTCATTTTTAAATATCAAATAATTTAATAGTGAAAACAGTTTAATAATGAAAAATAAGTTTTTTAATAAAAATAAGATAATTATCTGATAATATAATGACTGAATCAAACGAGTCTAATGAAAAAATCCCTACTTGAGCTTACTTGAAGCTGATTGCTTGCTTACCTTTGATAGGACATGTGAAGGCGCCTAGTGGACCTGGTTTTCCATTAATGGTGTGACTATCAGACACATTCGGTGCTCCTCCGGACTTAAGTGCTGCATTTATAACAGCCTCCACGTCTGCATTCCACCACTCCCCTGCACCCACAAAAAAACCATAATTCAGTACTAGTATTATGCCATGACTAATCATGAATTCAAATCAAATATAATTCAATGGTTGATAACCCTTTTACTGACCTAGAATCAATGTGATTTCCTTATGGGATTTGGGGAATGGATAAGGCACATTTAGTTTGGGTAAAATAACAATGGCTCCATAGACCGTTGCTCTCAACCATAGAATATGAGCGTGCCAGAAGAGTGTCCCTCTTTGCCCAGTGATGGTGAAGTTGTAAGTATAAGACTGCCCAGTTTGAATGGGGCATTGAGTGATATAAGCAGGCCCATCAGCCCACCCTGTACGCAGCTGTCTTATACCATGCCTGCAATAACAATTCCAACTATAATTCCAACCAATTACAAAGTAGATAAATCTCAATGAATAGTGGTAATACTAAACCATACCAGTGGATGGAGAGATTGTATTTGACATGATTGGTGAGGTTGATGAGTACTGTATCACCCTCTCTAGCATAAATAGTTGGCCCTGGGAACTGCCCATTCACTGTAACAATGGGCTTGGTATGACACAGTCTGCTAACATTCTTCAATTGTATCTGCACCATCGATTTCAAAGCCATTCATAGTAAGATCACGGCAAAGACAAGACATTGTGAGGGAAAAAGATATAGTCCTTGTTTGGTTCAGTTGAGGCTGGGTTTGATTCAAGATGGCTTTAACAGAATATAACTTAGAATCAAATACTTATGAATTTGAGTCCCACACCCCAAAAAAAAAAAATCAATCCATAAAAGTGACTCTTAAGGACTTTGTACTTATACTAGCAGAAGTAAACTATAGAAAGTGCACATACTGAACTACAAGATTAAAGCTCAGAATACAATACTTACAAATTTGGGTTCACACCAAATAGATTCACATTGTAACAACCTCAAAGCTAAAAGTATTTAAAACATACATAACTAAATAAAACTTACTTCAAATTTATAATGCCTGGTTTTTCCTTCTACTGTCCAGACTGAAATAAAAAGAACCACAAGAAAGACTGTTACTGTTGGCAGCACTGAGTTCACTGCTCTCCCCATCGTTTCTGAAACTTGTCTTTCTTTTCTTTCTTTGTTACTCTCTGTCCTCACTAACCAAAGTGCGAGTATATAACTTTGACTCCTTGTCCTTTATACACAGCATAAAGTCAGCTACAGACATAATTCTTAATAAAATATCAGACAAGAGTTTATTGAATAACAATAATAAACAAAACGGAAACGTGAGAAGCAAATCTAAGTGTTGGTGGACTTCGTAACTTGTTACTCCACGTCTGGTGCGACCTCCAATTACTATGTTCTGTAAACCATTTCATCAGATATAAACTCACGTTTTCTGGAAGACAATTTCTATAAAATGTTCTGTACAACAAACAGTCCCTTATAAAAGATTAAATAATGGTACAGATCCCTCAAAATCTACCACCTTAAACCTCCATTTTTGGAGCTTAAAGCAAAAGATTTATTATTATGATTTGTCAACCTTTGATTGTTAGATGCAAATTTCTCACGTCTGGGGTGCGTGGCGTTTTGACTTGGATACTGATTGTGAAATTATTAATATTTTTTTAGCCTATAGGCTTCTACGTGGGAGCTTTTGCTCCCTCCAAATTTGTCATAGCGGCTGTGTGGTTTTTTTTGTGGTTTTTAAACAAAAATGACACTTTTTTCCTTTGTAATGTTTGTGTTGGCGGTTAATATTTACAAACAATTTTATTTTACTGAATTTGATTGTCATTTGTTATCTCTTTCATTTCTAATGCATACATACCTCTGATTGCATATCCTTCGTTGTTGAGCTTCTATGTGCAGTGTAAATTGATACTGTTGTCCACAACTACTGCTCATGTTCATAGCTACTTTTTAGGCTATATTTTCAGCTTCACCAAAAAGGTATGTGACTTCTCAGAGAATTAATTGATTCAACTATCTGTGCTCTATTATGTTGTTTGTTTATAAAATTCAACCAATATTTCTCTCCCAGAATTGTAATTCGTCCCTAGCTTAAGCATATGCAGAAAAATAAACCCAATCATTTGTTATTGTATAGTTGGGTTTTGATGATAGTTTTAATATATTTTTAGGTTCAGTAAAATATTTTTTTTCCTTGGATTTGTATTAAAAAGTATCTTTTTTCCTTTACTATTTATGTGTTGGCGGTTAATATTTACAAACAATTATTTATACTAAAACTAAACTACTATTGTTGTCCACAGTTATTGATGGCCTGTCCATAACTACTTTTTAAAATATATTTTCAGTTTCTTCAAATAGGTATGTGCCTTCTCCTAGAAATAATATATAGTGTTCAACATTCTAAAGAACAAGGAATTCCTTTTTAATGAAACTCCAAATATGATAGCCAATAAATTTATTTTGGTGTATGATTAGGTTAGACGATGTGTTGATAAATAACTCAAGGTTCCACATACTGATAAATTAGAAATCCAAACATTAATTGCGTACACTTATTCATGTTGGTTGGATTCAAATTTTCCATAATGTGACTGAAATCGAGAAACGTTGGAAAACCCATTCGTGCAGTGTGCAAATGGCACTACAACTCACCCCTAGAGAAATTCAATCTATTAATGTTGGAGACATAGTAATGTCTCTGTCACTTCAGATTGTATCTCTAAAGAAGCTAAGCCCTAGTGGAAATTCAAGTGAAAGGTATAAGGTTGTATTATCCAGTGGCTTCCATATGCAAATGGTCATTTTGCTGAGAAAATTTAATATGCACTTTTCCTCCCAGACATTGAAGATAGGATCTGTAGTGCATTTACCACACTACATATATCATTCCACTGGAGATTCAAGGTAGGATTGCATCTTTTCCAACATTATTTTTACTTATTCATGACCATATATACATATGTTCCATGGTATTTATAGCTATTTTTAAACTCAATTCTTACAAGACAATAATAATCTTTGAACTAGATATCGCCTCTATAGGCTGCCAGGTACTTGGCCAAGCCAAATTCTTGTTTAAGCAACAGGAACAACAAATGCATCCAGACAGAGAAAGCTCTTCAAGCAGTCGAAATGCGATGTTTGGTATAAACATGCCTTCTCAAAAATAGACCATTCTTGAAAATATAAGTCCAATCAAAGGCTTGAACCCGTATCAAGGAAGATGGAAAATTAAAGGTTGTGTAACAAATAAAAAACATATGCACTAATTTAAGACCACTAGAAATAGTGGACAAGTTTTTAGTTTAACATGATAGACAATGAAGGAACTGAAATTTGGGTGACTTGCTTCAACGATATAGCAGAGCTACATTATGAACGAGTACAAGTGGGAGCACTGTACACGCTTTCAAAAGGCTCAATAAAGGAAGCAAAGAGGAACTACAACAAGCTATTTAATATTCACCTTGAGATCACTCTAGACCAGGATTCAGTCTTGCGGTAGTGTGACGATGACCCCTCAATGCCTAAACATCACTTCAAGTTCACATCAATTGATAAAATTACAGACATGAACAATAATAATCTCATTGATATTATTGGAGTTGTCAATATTATCAATGATACATCAACAATAAGATGGTGAGATGGAACTAAAGTGTTGAGGAGAAGTTTAGAGTTGTAGGACACATCAATTTCCTCCATTCAAGTAAATTTATGGAGTCCTATTTCAAAGAAAGAGGGTATGGAACTCAAAAGAATGAAAGATTCTCAAGAGATTGTTGTAGTTGCTATTAAGAATGGCAGTGTATTTGAATTCAATGGAAAGGTTGTCAATAATGTTGCCTCTATAGTTTTGGCTATAAACCCTACAATACCTGAAGTAGAGGACCTAAGACATTGGATGGATAGAGAGGATACAAAATACCATCGTACTCAACAAGTTTAGCACTATCAACTACATCACTTGTGAGGATAACTATTGTATCTCTTTTAGAACAACCTAAAACAATGGATCAACCTTTCCAGGCCACTGTGAAAGCGACCATCAAATTTGTCAAAACTAATGCCTTTTGCTACCCAGCTTGTCTGTTAAAGGTGAATGGTTAAGAGTACAAGAAAAAATGCATCCAAGGTAATGATGAAATGTGGTATTGCACAAGATGTAGAGTTCTCCTTGAAGATTTAATTACAGATACCTTCTATGCACAAAAATTTAGGACCACACTAGCAGTACTTGGGTTGTAGCCTTTGATGAGGTGGCAGGTGAGTTGTTGCATGTATTTGCCAAAGAACTATACACGTTACAGTAGGGTAATCCCATAATAATGAGTCCCACTTTATGGCCAAGATGGACATTGATATTAGCATTTTTAATTAAATCTTCAGTTTCTGAGACCTATAGTAACTAAACTGTTAAGAATTTGAAGATGATACAAACTAGTGATTTGTGGCAATTTGGGTGTAGATTCTAAGTATATATATATATATATATATATATATATATATATATATATATATATATATATATATATATATATATATATATATATATATATATATATATATATATATATTTTGAAATAAATCATGAATCTTTCAACATCTCCTTTAATAAATAGTTTTTAATAGTAAACAACATTTTCAAAAAGTAACGTTTATGTCGTCAAGCATAACTTTATTCTATAAGATAAAATTCTAATTTTTTAAATATAAGTTTTTAACATCAATATCTAGTGCATGGATATTTTTTCATAATTTTTTGTTACATACTTCTTTTTTTGTTCTACTCTTTTCCAGTTGATGGAGGCGTGAAGACTGCATTTAGAGAAATATTCTTATGGATGGGGTGATATCTCATTCCACCAAACTTATGTGCTTGACATATATGTGCACTATCTCATTCTACCAAAATTTTGCACTTGACATACATGTAGATAAATGTATTTCTATTTTGTTCATATACTTTTGTGCTTTCTATCCTTGAGAAATTCAATGAACACATGTAGAAGTAGCACTGGAAGGCAACAACAACACATAACAATGACTTTCAACACCCAACAAACCTTAAATTGAATGCCCAACAATATATAAAACATCGTCCATGTGAAGTTGCATTCAGTATATTACATTCAGCGTAGACATCAAAGACCAAAATGGTAGGCTCAAAAATGTCAACTCCCCATACTCAATTGGATCAAAACTCAATGTCTTAACATCCAAACTCAAACTGATCTTAGAAATGTGTACAGTGATTGGAAGACTATTTTTAATTTTTTGGTTACTATTAAATTGGGATAAGTGTTACATCCCCAATTTTTATCTTGCTAATACTTTTTACTTTTACTCAAACATAAGTAAATCTATTTTGATGTTTAGATTAATATCAAGGAAAAACATAGATTCTATTGTATGCCATTTATGGAATTATGGAAATGCAAATATTTTATCAATTTAATAGTTGTATTATGAGAATTTGGTTTATTGTTTGAATAATGATGCACTGATCATAATCTGTCAATTTCAATTTTTATACAAGATTACAAGTTACGGATGACTCTCATAGAAAAAAGAGAGAGAGTATCTTTCAAGGAGAGAAATATAGACATTGGGTTACGAGTGTTCATTTGTCAAAATGAGTATAAGTGTTTAACAAAAACGTGAACCAGTATCAATAGAGGTAAGTCTTGTTTTGTCAATATAACTCTTGAGTCTATTTGACAAGTAGTCAATATCTTTTGATTATTTTCTAGGTTAGTCATGTGTGTCGACATTGTCATTCATAAAGAAAATGACATCTTCAAAGTAGGATGATGTTCATTTACGATTAACATAAATCTTACGTCGACATTGTCGCAAAATTGTTATGTTAGCTTCCTTAAGTCGTTGAAGGTTAAATTGTTGATATTAAAACTTCATATGATGATCTTATCAAGTCAAGTTGACCTGATTTAATGAGAGTCTTTGAAGGGGAGACAAGCTCGACCCTTTCACATTATTCGTAAGCCTTTCAACTTATTATTATTGTTATCAGTGGGAATTGCACCCATATGCAAGGCTAGTTAAAGCACTACAATTCCATGTAACATGGGACTAATCTTAGGTTGTGGGTGCCCTATGACGAGATTAGACCTCCAGATTATGGGTTGGTTTGCTTCAAATGTTCTATTGAGATGTATGTTTTTACTTTTTGGGAAAAGGGAAGAAAGAAACTAAATGAATACTAAAGGAAAAATGGTGATGCACCTGATATGGATATAATAATGCAATCTATTTCACAATGTTTACCCAGAAATCTGACTTCTACACAATCCAGACTTGGCATAAATACCACAAAAATGATTCTAAGGAAGGTTTGAAAATAGGTTTTTATGAAGGAAATTGTTTTTTCACAGCATAAAAAGACTATTTCTGGTTAACACAACCTAAGACTTATGATGAATATATGCTTTAATGCTGCAAACAAGGAGGTGAGACAATAATTTTGAAGGTTTAATAATAAAACACAACAAAATTTCATCAAAATCACTTCAATATTCAGTACCAAAAGGAAAGGTAATTCAACTGATCTGAAATAAACATAGGAAAGCTTTGCAAAAAGACAAAAGATAACCAGTAACATGTTGATCTCTCAATAAAACTGTAAAAGTGAGCTACAAGAATTCTCCAATCTGTCTGAATCAGAATGAGAATCAAGAACTAGCAAAAAGAAACTTTTGCTTTACAATATATAGGTCTGCTCTCTCCAAGAGGCATGCAAAAATAATATGGATTTGTAGATAATTGCCTCTAAAAATACTCATTCCCGAGCAACCTCAAAAATCCTCAAAATTAGGGCCTAAAACTGCCACAAATTGAGCAAAAATAGCTTCAATTTGGGCCTCTCCATATGTTTGACCAAAATTTTGACCAAGGACCCTCAAAATACTCCTAAAAGTCATGCAAAACCTCCTAGGTGGCCTAGTTAACTCAACTAATCAATTTGCATGATTTTGCATGAGCAAAATTGATTGTGAGTAAATAATAAAGTAATAGAATATTACTCTATTATTGGTTACAATTTGATCTATTTTTTATTTTACAATTTGTGAAAAATAATAAAGTAATTTATAGAGTATTACTTTATTATTTATTTACAATTAATTCATATATAAAATTGTGCATGATTAGAAGGAAAATAT
Organism: Cunninghamia lanceolata; assembly: GCA_027924645.1. Taxonomy (NCBI): domain Eukaryota; kingdom Viridiplantae; phylum Streptophyta; class Pinopsida; order Cupressales; family Cupressaceae; genus Cunninghamia; species Cunninghamia lanceolata. Next base: position 1,499,639 of record BSBN01000484.1, read on the forward strand.
CACTCCTTATCACTCTAATACATTTGCCTATTTTGCATGATATGAGAAAAAAATAGGACTTAGGAATAATTACAAAAATCCTTATCACTCCAATGATCAATGAGAAAAATTATCTCCCTCTGCAAGGGAAATAAAAGAAACTGAGTCACTCCACATGACATTCCATGCACAAAAGAAATATGCATAAATATCCTTATGACTCCCTCTTGTTGCCTTTGTGCACATACATCACATTTTCTAAATCTCCTTAAATCCTCATATGCAATTTGAGATTAAGGAAGGAAGAATAACTCCATTATGGATAAAACCCCATGCATAAAAAATGCTTCATCATATACTGCCACCATGCAATTGCCTTTATGCAATAATCAAATCAATACAGGATAATAACCCTTATACCTCCCAATCAAAACATACCTCAACCATGCATGAATGCTTACCTTTGAAAACTCCATGTATAGCATATGCATATACCATGTCTAAAATTACATCTTCTTGGCTGTTAGCCACCATGCATAATGAGGAGATACCCCTATCTTTGGATGCTTTGAAAATGGACAAGGAACCTGAGCATGTGTATTGTTGTCCATTTACCACCCGACCACCAAGGAATCTTCAAAAGGTTAATAAGGCTTGGAGCCTTTTCTTCACATCACATTGGTCTCTTGACTTAATAAAAATCAACTCTAAAACATTGTTGTCGACCACTCTATGTTATGGTGGCTAGGGAAAAGTCTTGACCATGGCATTGTTTTTGGATAATGTAATTATTGGTTTTTTTGTAAGTCAAAAATACACTTGAGCAAAGAACCTCTGAATAAAAGAAGGAAAACAACCCTAATTTCCATTCACTCTTCATTTTGACTTCCTTCTTTGAGCTCTGCAACTGCATTATGCCGGCCTAGGGTTTCAACCATCTTCATCATGGCTTTGGTCTTCTCTCTTCAATGACTCCTCTTTGTGTTTCCATGGAACTCTGCATGATAAGGAAGAAGTTAACTCTGCTTTCTGTTTGATATGAAACATTTTATGGATCTATAGCTTTATTTCTTTTAAATGGCCATGGCCTTCTTCTTCATTCATTGCTCTCTATTTGTTGTGCAATCTTTAATACCTTCATTTTTTTTCTGTATGCCTCCTCCTTGATGATCTTCACCTGATCTTGAAAGTTGAGGCCACTGTGAGGCCGTGGAATGATCTTTCCTCCTGTCAGCAACAAGGGTAAGCACTTGTCATTTTCAACTCTATAGCTTCATTTGTCTTTGGTTTCACTCTTTATAGCATGACAAGTCTATTGGTAGACATGGGTATTGCATTTTATAGCAAAAAATGCTATGTCACTATCGGCCATGACTGTATATTTCTTCTTTTTGCCTTGATTTGTTTTCATCATGCAAAAACTTGAGGGTTTAAAGCTTTTTTAAGATGAGGGTTTTGACATCTCCTCCATTTTCAAAGCCTCTACCTGCTATGGCTATGCTTCTCTTGAAAATAGGCATCAAAATGTTGTAGACTGTCAAGGGTTTGTGAGCTTTGAAGTTAGGGTTTCAACCCTTCTTGCACAAAAACCTTTATAATGCCACGGCCATACTCTTTCACTTAATCTATTTCTCTTTATACTGTAAAGAAAGAAAGGTTTGATGTATCTTTGAAAAGATCTTGTTTAGTTTGCAAATGGGTACACCTTCCTTCTTTTTTCTTGCTCCTCTGGCATGGTTATGAATGTATCATGGCATTTGTTTGAAGTTTCTTAACTGTGTCTACAAAAAATATCATTAGGGTTTGATATCTTGACATGGGTATACATTTTTTCATAAACAGCTTCTCTTTCTATGTAGCATCACCTTGACTGTGGTTTTTTTCTCCATTTGTTGGCAAAAGTATAAAGAGTTTGAAGTATTAGCAAGTGGGGTTTCTTTATTTACTTCACATAACATCTTCTCCTTCTGTCTTTTTGTGACTGTCATACATTGCTGATGATATACTTTACCTTACTTGTCCCACTGTAGCTACTGGGTAGAAGCACATTTTGGTATTCTGTATGACAGCAAAACATGTGATATTCTATATGATGACTATTATCATCTGTTTCCATTGTACTTGTAGCATAAATGGCTCCTTATGCATATCTCTTCAGGTTGCTGACTATAATGTGATGGACTGTATGTCATGTGGAAACATCCTTGACTGGGTATTGTCTTTGTTGCAATTGGATATATACTATGGCATAGATCTCATGCTATCTCTTGACTGTCATATGTATTGGGATTCTTCTGTGCATAGATATCATGCATTTTTGTCTCTTGCTGTCTGTTTACTACAACTACATCTTTATGGCATATCACTGTTACCTTTTCTTTTGCTCATTTCATCACTTGAATGTCTAGTGCATGGTATGTATCATGCATGTTATGAGTACTTGTAGCTATCCTTGTGCATTTCAAGGCATATCTATAGCATCCTTAACATGTTCATATCTCTTCTAGTTGTTCCTCTTTCATCATTTATGCACCTCTGTATTATAGATATGTGTTCTTTGTCCATCCTTGCATCTGTAGTCATTCTTATGCACACTGACTGCCTATGTTATCATTTTTCATGCTCTTCTATAGATGGATATGGCCATTATGATATATCTTGAATGTCTCTTTCTTATATAAGCCATTTCATTGGTCACTGTCCATGGTGATGGTGACTATATCTGTATCTTGATCTTCATGGTATCTCACTTCTCTTGTACTGTATCTCTCTTTGCTGCAATGTATCTCTCTTTGATCTTGCATGGCATCTTCTTGACTGCACCATGGCATCACTGTAGCTTTAGGCATGAGAAATAAAGTTTGTCAAAGCACAATAATGTTGAAATGCATGGAATCCACTTTATTTATCCTTGAACTGTTGCATTCTTTATACTCTACTATACTCTATGTATCGTGTATTTACAACTTCTTCCTTGCTTTAGACATGGCTGTCTCTTATTTTTGGATTTGTAATTGACTGTCATGTCTGTGATGACACACGTAGCTACTCCATAGCTTGTTCTTCCATTAAGATCACTAATGGTTAGTGACAGTCTTTATCATTTGATGAATTGTGAGCATGATGTATGTATCTGTTATTTGCATCTTTCCACTTTAGTCATGACTGTCTCTCATTTGATCTTGAAAGTTGACTGTCATGTCTGTGATGACCATTCATTGTGTTGGGGTATTTGCTACGCATTATGTGCTTCATCCCTGGATGCTTGATTGTTTGAACATCTAACTACATTTTAGATTGTAACATTCATCTTCATTTATAGGTTCTCTTTAATGCCTGAATCATTATGAGATTCTTGGCCTGGTTGTTTCATTTTTGAAAATTAAAACCCATCTGCTCCAGTAGAACTATTTCATGGTATCTTCATGTATCTTTGATGGTTTGAAGTTTTGAGGCATTGGTGATAGCCTTTTGCAAAGTTTATATCTTCTTTCTGGATGACTGCACACTTATCTCATACATCTTGTGAAGTTTTATTTTATGGCAGTCAAGTTGGCATATTGTTTATGATTGTCTTGCCTTCCACTGTTCCATATGTTGTTCCATGTGGCATTTTTCTTGACTATTTCTGTGAGACACTTGCAACTTGAATGAGATATAGCTGTTTAAACTTTGATCATCTTAAATAGTATGAAAACAACATGAGAAATACCTAGTATAAAATGCTGCTTCATCTTACTCCTTTGTCATAATGAGATGACCCTTCACATGATTTATTTTGCAATTTATTCAAATGATACATAAGTTCTTGTATCCTTCTTTACTCTGTCTCTCTTCTCTTTATCAAGCACAATAATCTAAAAACTTGTATCACTCCTTAGATGACTATAATCTAATTTCTGAATTTGTCCTTTTGTCAATCTTAACTCAGTCATATAGCTTTGATTTGCTTCAATCAACTATAATGATGTCATGATGACATCTTCTTTATGTAAGTTGATTAGATGATGCATGATATAGCTTAGAATGATGCTTCCTATCTTTTCTGATACTCTTTTCAAAAAATAAAAGAAACATGTTGGGCTCAAACCCTTGTGGGAGCCACATTTAATCCACATGTTTATTTGTCTTCAAACTAGCAACAAAATTTGTCCTATACCTGCACAGTGAACAAACAAGTTAGCATAAGAAGTACCTGATAGCATTGATTGATCTCCTTCATAATTTCTTCCTTATTTGTGTCATATATCTAATCTGATCTCTTATCTGAATGCATGATATGATAAGTAGATGTCTCTGTTTGATAAAAGCATGTGATAACTATAAACATTCAGAGCACTAACAGGGTTGTCCCCAAAATTTTGTAGGTTTCAATTGGATGGTGGCTTGGAGTGAAGAATGAAGACTAAAGACTTGTAGGCCAGCTTCAACAGCAACCTCCATCATCAAGCAATGATGGATGTTTAGATTTATCATATGTTCTTTTCTCTTTTCTTTTATCAAATAGATACATATCATGCATGTCTGCAATTGCTCAGTCTAGTTACTCCCATGGCTTGTGTGGGACACATTTGAACACTTCTTTTAAACATGATCAGTTAGTTTCTTTGATGCATATGATGTATATGTATTTCTTTATTAATCAATGCATGAGATAAAGTAACAGATACCTGGATGTATGTTCAAAACATGACATGAAATAACAGTGTAATACAATATCTTTCTCTCTTTTATTCAAAACTGATTAATCTGAATAATCAATTTAACTTATAACTCTTGAAAGATCAAACTTTGTAGAACAACTGTATCTCCTTGAATGTTTGATCCTTTGATAATTACTTCTTTTCTCATGATAACTTATTGGTCCTGATTGGACTGATGGGTTATCCTAACAACTGGATCTTCTTTTCAACTTTGTCAAGGCATCAACCATTCAAGAATGCATAACCTTGAAGTTTTCTATTATTCCTTCTGAACAATTACACTTAGGTCCAACTAATTTTCAGTGTGAACAAAAAATTAGTAACAATTATTATCAAATATTGATCAAAGCATAAATGATCAAGTAAGGTAGTTGTCATGATAAACCATTACTTAAATTTATAAATAAATAAATATATATATATATATATACATTGATTTGAGGTTAACACCCCATAATTATCAATTGCTTGCTCAATCATGGAGCAACTGTAGGCATGCTGTAGGCATGTATATAGGAATGCTTTTCTTTTATCCCAAGTGGAAGATCGAACAACTCAATATGATCATTAAATGATCTAACAGTAGTATTATTGTTATGTCAGCCTCTTCGAGAGGAATTAGTGGTGTTACAAACCACATTCTTTACACTCTCTACATGAGACATTTTCCCATCGACATATGTTACACCTTGCATTTTATGAGGATTCGCTTGTAACCGAAGTATACGTGGACTGTATGTGTACTCCCCGTGTCTCTAACTATAATCGTGGGGGAGCAATGATAGGAGGACTCATTAAGAGTCATGGGAGAGTCTTAAAAGGAGAACGACGCTGTATGAGTCGAGACAGTGAGTATTATGCGTGGGAGATTTGGTGTGGGTAGGATGGAATAGAAAATGGTCTTGAGAAGGAAGTAAACATCAGTTTAGGCATCCAGTGGAGCTCTCAGTCTGCAACTCATTTTATCCTTGAAGCCGTCATTGCCAGGTTATCATTTTCTGCCTAGTGTACATTGTAAGCAACGTAGAATCAAATTTTATTTTATGTTATTCACTGTAGTGTGGGTAAGTGCAAGAAGATGGGGGGCCAAAAAGGGATCTTAAGTGGCCACTTTTTTCTAAAATCAGGAAATGCTAGCCTTGGATGAGAAATTGAGCATAGTTACACTCAAAATTTGGAGATGCGACCAAAACAATGTTCGTAGTGCTCCAAGTCTACTTTCTAAACTACTTTTTTTTTAAATGGTATAGATTAAGGGGTTCAAAAGAGGGAGCCAAATAAATTAACTTTTTTTTGGTATTTTTAAAATCGCTTCAGTGAGAAATTAGCTAACAGCATGTAGTTTATGCCCGATTTTTCTAATAATTTTTTGATGAATATTTGATTTTTTACTAATTTTCAAAGTGGACACATCCTAAAAAATAGAATTTTGGTCGTGCTACCCTTATAAAGTTTGAAAACTAATTGAAAATCATTTTTTTTAATGTGTAGAATGGAGTCTAGTTTCTAAATATGTAATTTTTTTGAAATTTCAATGAATGGTTAATTTACAATGAAAAAAAGACTGGTCAAACAGTGGTTTTTACCCAAAAACGGAAACACAAACAAAAGAAATTAAAGATGAAAGGCTTAACATTGTCAAAATGTAAAAAAAATTACATCATTAAATAGCTAAGAGAAAGCCTAACATTACCCAGGTGTTCGATTTGTTCGACCTTGAAACATGTGCAAATCTGATGGTTAGCATGAACAAAATTATGTGAAATCTTGTAGAATTTGCAAAAACACGTTTGTGGATGTTGAAGAGGCACTCCAAGCCTTTGGGTTGGAAACCCAAAGCTTCCCAAAACACAATATAACGTGAGTCCATTATATTGTGCTTTTTTCCTTTTTTGCATGTTTGTCGATGTTTTCCCAATTCAACATAACGCAAGCGCGTTATAACGCGCTCACATTATGTCTTCCTTTGAATTATTTATGTTCAAGTTTCATAAGTATGTTTCATGGATGTATATATGTATGATTGTAGGTATGTATGCATGTACATGTATGCATGCTTGTATGTATGTACATGTATGTATGTATGTGTATGTATGCATGTATGTATGTATGTAAGTGTTTTGGGTTTAGGGTATATAAGGACCTGAGCCTGTATAGTTTTGAGGGTTGAGGGTTGAGGGATTAGGGCTTAAGTAATAGGTAGAGGGTAGAGGGTAGAGGGTAGAGATTAGATGGTTGAGGGTTACAGTTGAGGTTTAATATTTAGGTTGTTGAGTGTATAAGATTAAGTGTGTAAGGCACATGGATTAGGGTTTAGGATATTGGGTTTAGGGTTTACGATATGGATTGAGGGTATATAAGGCATAGGGTGACTTGGGTTGAGAGCACGAATGGTTTAGGTTTAATTTAAGTATAGGGTTGAGGCACATTATTCAGGGTTTAGGATATAAGGGTGAGGTTATATGGTCTAGGGGTGAGGGTTTGTGGGTGTAGGCTTCATGGTTTAAGGTATAGGATTGATGATTGAGAGATTAGGGCTTAAGTATATGGTTGAGGGTATAGGGTTGAGGGTTTAGGGTTTAGGGATAGGTTTTAGGTTTTAAGGTTTAAGGGTTAAGGGTTGAGGGATAGGGTTTAAGGTTTAGGGGTAAGGGATTAGGGTTTAAGGTATAGTGTCTTGGGTTGAGGGTTTAAGAATAGGGATAGCATTTAGGGTTTAGGGATGAGGGATTAGGGTTGAGGGTTGAGGGTTGAGGGTTGAGGGTTGAGGGTTTAGGGATAGGGTTGATGGTCAAGGGATTAGGGTTAAAATAGAGTGTCGAGGGTAGAGGGATTAGGGATAGGGTTTAGGGTTGAAGGTTTAATGATTGAGGGTTGAGGCTTTAGGGCTTAGGGTTAAGGGATTGGGGTTTAAGATATAGTGTTGAGCATAGAGGGTTTAGGGATAGGTTTTAGGGTTTAAGTTTTAAGGGTTAAGGGTTGAGGGATAGGGTTTAGGGTTTAGGGATAAGGGATTAGGGTTTAAGGTATAGTGTCGAGGGTTGAGGGTTTAGGAATAGGGATAGCATTTAGGGTTTAGGGATGAGGGATTAGGGTTGAGGGATTAGGGTTTAAAGTATAGTGTTAAGGGTTGAGGGATTAGTGATAGGGTTTAGGGTTGAGGGTTGAAGGATTAGGTTTTAGGGTTGATGGATTAGGGTTTAAGGTATAGGGTTGAGGGTTGAGGGTTTAGGGATAGGGATTAGGGTTGAGGGATTAGGGTTTAGGGTTGATAGATTAGGGTTTAATGTTGAGAGTTGAGGGTTTAGGGATAGGGTTGATGGTTAAGGGATTAGGGTTAGAGTGTCAAGGATAGTGGGATTAGGGATAGGGTTTAGGGTTGAAGGTTTAAGGATTGAGGGTTGAGGCTTTAGGGATGAGGGTTTAAGGCTTAAGATATAGTGTCGAGTGTTGAGGGTGTAGGGATAGGTTTAAGTTTTAAGGGTTAAGGGTTAAGGGATAGGGATTAGGGTTTAAGGTATAGTGTTGAGGGTTTAGGGATAGGGTTGAGGGATTAGGGTTTAGGGTTGACGGATTAGGGTTTAATTTTGAGAGTTGAGGGTTGAGGGATTAGGTTTAAAGTAGAGTGACGAGGGTAGAGGGATTAGGGATAGGGTTTAGGGTTGAAGGTTTGAGGATTTAGGATTGAGGCTTTAGGGATGAGGGTTAAGGGATTAGGGTTTAAGATATAGTGTCAAGTGTTAAGGGTGTAGGGATAGGTTTTAGGGTTTAATTTTTAAGGGTTAAGGGTTGAGGGATAGGGATTAGGGTTTAGGGATAAAGGATTAGGGTTTAAGGTATAGTGTCGAGGGTTGAGGGTTTTGGAATAGGGATAGCGTTTAGGGTGGAGGCATTAGGGATAGGGTTGAGGATTTAAGGTTTAAGTGTTGAGGGTTGAGGATTTAGGGATAGGGTTTATGGTTTAGGGATAAGGGATTAGGGTTTGGGGTTTGGGGATTAGGGTACCATAAATTATAATTAGGGATTAGGGATTAGGGTTTATGGATTAGGGATTAGGGTTTAGGGTTAAGGGATAAGGGTTTAGGGTTTAGGGATGTACAATTAAGGGGTACCATAAATAAACTAGAATTTAGGTAGGGTTGGGAAAATTTTGTGAATCGTCATGGGCTGGAGATTGGAGATTTTGTTGTGTTCAAGTACATATCCAAGTCATATTTTAAGGTTAAGATATTTCAAAGAACAGGGTGTGTGAAAAACATCAATGCTCTTCAACTTATGAATAAGAACATTGATACAGATAAAAGATGCCCTTCTTCTAACAAAGTATGCAGTTCAAGTCAACCAATGGGTAGCAAGTTGTTGAATGAATTGGTTTAATGGGCATGCCTCCTTCAAAGTTATGCTTGGAGACTTTACACAAAAACTGGTAACTTTATACATTATTTTTCATTCTTTTATTTCCTGTACACTATTAAGAACTTGTAAAATCTAATTGTGTGATGTGTTTATGGCAGCTTGTTTCACAGTTTACAGACAACACAGACGAACATATGCTGTTGCAAGGCCTAGGTGGACAGGAGTGGGATGTGCAATTAAGGGGTATCATAAATAAACTAGAATTTAGGCAGGGTTGGAAAAATTTTGTGAATCATCATGGGCTAGAGATTGGATATTTTGTTGTGTTCAAGTACATATCCAAGTCATATTTTAAGGTTAAGATATTTCAAAGAACAAGATGTGTGAAAAATATCAATGCTCTTTAGCTTATGAATACCAACATTGATACTGATAAAAAAATGTCCTTCTTCTAACAGAGGATGCAGTTCAAGTCAACCAATGGGTAGCAAGTTGCTGATTGAATTAGTTTCTGATGAAGAAAATAATGATGTTGTTGAAGCAATGAAAGAAAATCAAAATTGTAAGTCTAATTTAATTTATTTCAACTTTCAAAGCAGGCATTTGAATTGTAGCTTTACCAGGAGGATTGGTATAACAAAAACTTAATTCTATTATAGGCCTTTCTTTGAAGAACCCTAGACATTATGGACCCTATCATCTAGAAAGCACATGACAGTGAACTCTATCCCACTGTTCAAATCAGATAAACCTTTTATTCAATGAAAATGAAGTCACAGAATGTAAACTGACCATGCATACTAGTAAGAGTCCAAAGTGCAAAAAGGCAACAATCTTTGACAAGATGTTACTCAAAAACCGTGTCACTTAGAGACATTTTGTCTAAGGCAATGCAATCATGTAGGGTCCCTCTACAATAACCTATCTTAATTTTTTATATCTTTGAGGTGTTTACCCATGGTGAAAGGTTTTCGACTACCTCAAAAATCGTCAGAAGGAGGCAGTGTAAAGTTGCAAAGGCGTGTAACTTTCGTTCTGCTCCTGATGCGACCAAACTAACTATTCGAACACATCCGTATGGGTACATTTAGGCTAGGCATGGTCCTTCTTTTCACCCAAACATGCCGAAACAGTCTGAGCTACATTGTACCGACGATATCCCTGAAGTGTCTAAAGTGCAAAAAGGCAGCAATCTTTGACGAGATGTTACTCAAAAACTATGTCACTTAGAGACATTTCGTCTAAGGTAACACAATCATGTAGGGCCCTCTACAATAACCTCTCTCAGTGTTTTATATCTTTGAGGCGTTTGCCCATGGTGAAAGGTTTTCTGCTGCCCCAAAAATTGTCAGGAGGCAGTGTAAAGTTGCAAAGGGGTGTAACTTTCGTCCTACTCCTGATGCAACCAAACTAACTGTTCCAACATGTCTGGATGGGTACATTTAGGCTAGGCATGGTCTTTTTTTTCACCCAAACATGCCGAAACAATCCGAGCTACATTATACCGATGATATCCCTGAAGAATCCAAAGTACAAAAATGCAGCAATCTTTGACGAGATGTTACTCAAAAACTATCTCACTTAGAGACATTCCGTTCAAGGAAACATGATCATGTAGGGTCCCTCTACAATAACCTCTCTCAGTTTTTATATCTCTGAGGCATTTGCCCGTGGTAAAAGGTTTTCTGCTGCCCTAAAAATTATCAGAAGGAGGCAATGTAAAGTTGCAAAGGGGTGTAACTTTTGTTCTTCTCCTCATGTGGCCAAACTGACATTTCCAATGCATCTGGATGGATATTTTTAGGCTAGGTATGGTCCTATTTTGCACCCAAACATGTCAAAATAGTCTGAGCTACATTGTACCCGCGATATCCCTGAAAAGTCTAGAGTGCAAAAAGGAAGCAATCTTTGACAAGTTGTTACTCAGAAACTGTGTCACTCTGAGACATTCCATCTGAGGAAACGCAATCATGTAGGGTCCCTCTATAATAACCTCTCTCAATTTTTTATATAACTAAGGCGTTTACTCATGGTGAAAGGTTTTTTGCTACCCCAAAAATTGTCAAAAGGAGGTAGTGTAAAGTTACAAAGGGGTGTAACTTTTGTTCTTCTCCTCATGTGGCCAAACTGATAGTTCCAATGCATCTAGATAGGTACATTTAGGCTAGACATGGTCATGTTTTGTACCCAAACATGCCAAAATAGTCTGAGCTACAAACACTAACTAGTCTTCAATCTTCAAACACTACAAATACCATGATATCCTGCATAAAGTTGTCTTTTAGCTTTTTATAAAGGCATACCCATCAAATTCAACCGCATAGAGATGACTATGTGTATTCCAAATTCCTTTTAAATACTGACCTTCCAATCCTTTTTTCCGCCCTCATATCAATTATATATGACCTTTGATTATGATTTGGAACTCGGGCTTATGAGAGTTTTCCAGAGAGGCTAGTTGAGTTAGGTTGAAGGGATGGCAAACTAATGACTTAAAGACCCTTTAGTAGGTTGACTTAAGTGATAGTAACTTATGATTATAAGTCAATATTAAATTAAAATAAAAGTGCACTTTACACACGACAGGCAATTGAGGGTTTTAAAGTCTTAAGAAAAGTAGATTCTTTTTAGGGTATAATGCCCACTATGTAAAACCTAACTATCAATAAGAAAGACTTAAACATTCTATCTTTCATCAAGAGATATCTAGGACATTTCAGAGACCTCATGGACATCAAAAGAAAGACATTAGAGTATGACACTTATCATAGGCTTAAGGTTCTAAGACATGAACAACTTCACATTTGAATCAAACTCATGACTCCCCTTGATAAATATAACTCTCCTTGATGATAACATTGAATTATGATTATGAAAGCTTGTGTCTTCTCTAACTTCTTATTGCATGAACAAAACCACATCCACCATGAACTTGAACCTTGCATCATATCAACCTTCCAAGATAGATATTATCATGAAAACCATATTCACAACAAAACCTTGCATGAACAAAACCACATCCACCATGAACATGAACCTTGCATCATATGAACCATGTTTGTCTTGTGCAGCATCAACATGAACTGAGAGACCTTATCATGAAAACCATATTCACAACATCATGCACCTCATGACCACCTACCTTGAATCACTGTATCACCTTATCAACATCATGGCATCAACCTTGACATCAATGACAAACAACCTTGACCCTTTGACTTCAATGACAACCTTGAACCTTGATTGTTGATGACTTATGGAAGCCTATAGCCCCAATGTTATGTTGCATACTAAAATTAGGTAAGACTCAATGTACTCTCATAACCTCGCCTTATATGCAAGAGGAATTACATTTAATAACCACAATGGTCATTAGGTGCTCATAAGCATATGATTTTGACTATCTTATTCAAAACAACAAACATACTCTTTGCATCTCAATATGGTATACTAACAAGAAATTAAGAAATATTTTCAATTGAGCAACTCATAAAGAATATGGATCAGCATACTCATTTGAATATTTTCAATTGAGCAACTCATAAAGAATATGGATATTTTCTATTCAACGTGATGATTCATTTTTATTTTAAATACAACTTTTATCTTTTAGTTCTAGAATGAGGTTTAGGTGATACTTGAATAACAATAGCTGGCTTATTGGATCAATAAACATCCTATGTAATACAATTGGACTTTAAATATTTGAAGTAACCATCTATAAATATCCATTGAAACGTCGATTTATAATGCAAATATGGACGCCATCAATAAAAAAGATTTGTATTAACTAAATATCCATATAGGCATACATCAATATCTGTCGATATAAGTATAACATATATACAAAATAGCCATATAGGCATACAATGTCTCCTATATGCAATACAAAATATATATCCACAAATGCCATATAGGCATACAACAAAGGACCCCAATAAGCAGTCATTCCCCTTTGTTCGGTGAAGGGAATAGATCACGAGCATCCTTTGATCTTCGGAAGGATAGAGACGTGTAAAGGGTGGTCTACTACAAACCTAGAGGTTGCTCCTCCTATTTAGTTCTTCGTGGATATGTAGTTGTTACAAAAAAAAGTATAGACATTAATATATAGAAATTACATGTAATAGAAAATGAAACATTTAACAAAATAATCACTTACTACTACCATATAATCCGCCTCCTCATTTGCCTTAGTAGCAGGATTAGGTTGTGGTGATTTCATGTCCTATAGAAACCATCCAGATAGAAATTAAACTTCAAATCAATAATCATTTGATTTTTTTTTAAATAAACAACTATAACAATGAATGTAAATTGAAATTTACTAATCTACCTCATACCCCCATCAATGGCTTGAAGCTATGAATCACAGTGGACACACCATGCTCCATTGCCCTATAAACTTCAAGAGGTGTCTTTGCAGCTTGCATCATCTGAAAATAAAACAACATTCTTCAATTATGAAACTAGAATAGTGATGCAAGTCATGGTTCCTAACATACACACACGTTCACCTAAACATGGAAGTACACACAATAAAACACACTATGATATTCATTATCAACAATGCATCACTATCATACATCTAGGCACATAATACACATAATCACAGTGAAAATTTGGCTCTCTTGGTGATATACTATAGCTCTTTCTTATAGATGTAGGGATGGACAAAATTGAGCCAATAGGATTGACATAATTTTGTAGGGGAAAGGGTTAGTGTAAATTTGAAGATTTTGGTTAGGGGTGACTTGTTGTCCCCATAATTAACACCTAAAACCTAGATGATGTTCAAGTCAATCATATGCTATATAAGATGTCATAGGTTGATGCCCCTCTTTGGTGTCATGTCTTGGGGTCTAATTGGTGGTAATTGGATGAGATTATTAGAGAGAATTTGTCGAAGAATAGTGTGGAGGGGATCAACAAGCTTTGGTAGACATGTATGGAAAATGTGGTAGCATAGACAAGGCAGTGAGCTATTTGAAAAGATGCCTCAAAGAAAACTAGTCTCATGGTGATGTCCTTGTTTATGCATCTTCTTCTCATGGCATTCCATGAGAGCACATTTCTTTGAGGCATTTTTTCAAATTTAACTATATTATAATTGAAATTTTGTCATCTATCAACATCTAGCTATTAGTTATGCAATGTTTAATAATGCTTTGAGTTTGAAAGATGTGCAATGCAATGTAATCAACGATATGAATATAAAATACAAAAATCTAATAAGTACAATTCATTAGTTAAACTGTTTATTTTATTACCTCAGTGAAGCTTTGAACTGCACCACCACTGGCAGGTGTTGCCATGAAATCTCCAAGATTAACCTATTCAACATCTAAAATCAAATATTAGAATACCATTCATATAACAATGCTATGCACATGTAATATTTATAAGTGTTTACTAGTTACATACCCTGGCAGTAGATGTCGTAGTGTAAAATGCAGGTGGAGTACTACTGAGAACTGCATCAATGCTATGACCTTGAAATTTTATCAAAATCATCAAACTAAATTAGTTAATCTTGCATTTCAAAAATAAAATTTAATAAATTAAATTCAATGAACTTGCTAATATTTACCTAAGTATCAAGGCCAAAATTCTCACTCAAAAGGGTATATGTCATCACCATCTACTCAGCTGTAGATGTAGCCTCCGCACTTGTGTCCTGACTATGCATGGGGTCATAACCACAAGTTGACCCGCAAGTCTGACAAGTATGGGGTGGAACCCTACTCCTCGCACTATCTCCCAACCCACGTTGTGCTGCAGGACTGGCATGCTCTATGATGCTCTAGGTCAAGGCACTAATGGATTGAAGTATCTCGACCTCAACACTATCCTTCATAATGGAAGGGATAGACACATGCTCATGGGCTAGTCTACTGATTACTCATCTCACTGGCTGCTATGGGTCAACACATGCCGCTGGTCTATCTTGTGTTGACCCCCCACCTCTACCCTAAAACTCCCACATATCAAAATAGTTTGGCACTTTATTGAGGACAAACTCGCAGTAGAGTTTCCTCAAAAAGTATTACAGGACATCATTATTGTTGCATGGAGGATGGTCAAAAACCATCCACCACCTCTGCCCAAAATTGTCTCTTATTGCCTGGTTGTTGAACCACTGGATAGGGAACCTCTTGCATGTAATGGGTGGAGGTTGATTTATTTGTGGGTTTGTGAAAATGGAACACAAGTCCAATTTTGTAATTTGTAACTTTTTCACTTCCTCATATGATAGCTTGTCTACATAATACTCTCTAAACTCTCTCCTCTTATCCGACCAACTAGATATTTGCTTGCTAATTGAATCTAAATTTGATAACATAGATTCAAGAGATTGAGAAAGCATGGATCTATGCAAGGTTAAAGTTGAAGGATCTTTCAACCTTGGAATTATGTTTTCAATTTCTTTTTATTGTTTTCTATTTGCCCCATTAGATTTTCTTGTGTTCCAAGGGCATGTCGAGGAATGGATGGAGGAGTTTGTTGTTCGGGTTGTTCTTCGGCAAGTATTTCATGTTCAGGATTTTGTGGATTTTGAGGAGGAGGTGCATTAACATTTCTTGACAATTAAGGAAATTTACATCAAAAATCAACTCAAACCTACCTATTTAGAAACAAATTTAGACCAAAAATAAATAAAACTCACTCCTTTGGCCTGCTTGACATCGTGGTGGCATTTTGGCGATGAATCAGCGCGATTTTGGTGTCAAATTGGGTCTTCAAAAATGTGAGTGTGCTCCTTAGGGTTTACAGGTCATAGGTGTAGAGGGAATAAAAGAAATCAAATGAGCAAAAGTGCTCTTATATATATATATAAACATAATGCATTCGCGTTATAACGCGAGCGCGTTATGGTTTGGTTTTGCCAAGCCTTAGGCTCATTATTACCAAACCATAATGCGAGCGCGTTATTATGTCTTAATTTTTTTTGAAAAAATGTTGGCCACTTTTTGGCCCCCCAACTTTTTGCACTTACCCGTGTCTTGTTCTAGACATTCGAATATGCCAATAAGGCTAAACCTTTTAATTCAATATGATTCTATTTAAACCAATGGTGTCAACTGTGTGGAATCGATGATAGAGTTGATAGTAATCTATTTAGCTACCATACAAGAATGCCGATAGCATCGATTAAGCCTGGTTGGCCGATGCATGCTATTATCATTGAAATCTATACCATAGCACCTTGAGCCAATAACATACAATATGTTTTAAAATTGTTAAACATGTTAAGCTACCATATAGTGATAGTAAGGTCATTACAATCTGCATACCTGAATAAGGTTACTTTTGGTAGTTATCGTGAGCCTTATAAGTTCAAAACAGTCGCCTTGATGATTGAGATTTATCATGTAGTAGAACAACTATGATGTTATAAGTTTAAACATGAAAAAGACTTTCAGTGTCATTAGAACAATATGATACTTTGAAATGTATTTCTTTGGATATGTGAAACCTGGCATAGTCATTAAGCTAGATTGATATCGATTTAAACCATTCTCTGTTTAGTCTTATATCAAAATGATTTCTATTCAAAAACCTGGATTCGTCGTAATTTTTGGAAAACTATTTTATATCTAGTCGAGTAATAGAAAAACTAGGAATTGTATGGTAGAAGAGGTAAGGTCCATAGGACAATCCTTATTACCTATTATATTAATCTTGTTGAAGATATTCTTTGTAAACCATTATGATGGAATAGACTAGTCTAAACTAGAAAATGACCTAGTATGGAAACATATATATGTTTATATTGTTACTATCAATGATATCACAATAGGGAAAATATACAGTACTCATACTCCATTGTATAGGAGGTAATATCTTTTCTGAAACTATATTATTCTTAATCTTGACTGAGTAAACCTAGGGGTCATTTTTAAACCTTAGTCTCATAGTTATGAGGTAGGATTATTTTGAAATATCAGAATATTAAAGGTTGCAATGAAAACTCGAGTATCGAATATGGAAACTAATGATTAGTTATATCTATATGAACTTGTCTAAGTCAAGTAGACCATTACCATGAAAGATGTTAAAAACTATTTACATAAACATAGTTGGTGAGGATAAAACTGCAAGAATATGATAGTATCCAAGTCAAGTTGGGGTGGGTGAACATTTCGACCACATTCATTACGAATGTTATTGATATTAAAACTTTGGCCAAAGTAATGCATTCATTTTTTGCATGCATTTTTAGTTCACTATATTTGGATTGCATAACCTATCAGAAAATCATACTTAGCTAGAGGGTATCTAGGGTTGTATGATTGATAGATTTATGTAGGATACAACACTATGTACTCAGAAGGCAAATTACCACTGGTCACCTTTGGTCTATATTCCTCATGAAGGGTAGGGGCACTTCCTATGTGGAAGAAGTGTGGGAGACCACTGGTCTATGGATGGAGGTAAAACACTTGAAAGATGCTCTCTCTCTCCAGTAGAAAACATGACGTGACTTGTGATAAAGATGTCAGATATTTAGAAGCAGTAATCACTCCAAATTTGTTTATGTAATTGAATTACTTATGCAGATACTTGTAATTGAGAAATACAATATGCCATATTTGTTTTATGTAAGAGAATCTTGCAATTTGTTGTTGCTTGATTATATGATAAATAAAAGAAAAAATTTCTTTCTCATTTTTACCTTGTTGGATTTATTCATGGTAATTTCTCTATATTATTGTGTTTTTAGAACATGGATGTTACATATGGTATTAGAGCTACCAGGTTTAGCACTAGGGCTTATGAGACTGCTATGCTTACCTATAGTCAACATTATGCCATTAGCTAATGTTTAAAAATTTTTGTGCCAGGATGGTACGTCTTAAGAAGACAGCAAGAAAGTCAGTTAATGGGAGTAAATGTTTCCTTAAAGCAAAAAGAGAATGTGAAGCCATTATTAAAACTTTTGAGGGAACTAATGATGAGAGTGACATATGGTTAAGTGATACTGAAACCCTTGTGAATGCCTTAACTCGAATCAAGCAAGTGAGAAAGGAAAATATTGAAAGAGTTAAGATCACAACTAAAATCATAGCATATATGTCAGATGAAGATAAAACTATGGTTAGGCGAAATCCCCACATACCCCCATCTATTGAGATCATAGAAGTTAAGTCCAATAGTGAGTCAGAAGATTTGATACCTCGAGATTATGTATTTAAAAATGAATCTGAAGGATATTCTCCTCTTGAGCACGACTTTTGAAGTCATTTCTTGTATAAATAAAGAATATTCTTTACCCTGAAATGAAATAAATAAAGAAGAGTTGTTTTATATCAAACTATTGTTTGATTTGAGTTTATTATGTTTTGATTTAATGGGATGCATTATAATCATGAACTAATAGACAACTCAATATTCTCAGGTGTGAGAAAAATGATAAACATGGTTTGGCCAAGAACTAACCAAGGAGAAAGTTAAGAGGAAAACCACCCACCAAATAATAAATTGGACCAGATAATAACCATGCTTGAGGAAACTAAGAAAAGACTGGGTGGTTTGGAAAAGAAGGTGGATAATAAAGGGAATTCTGAGGGAGGAGGTGAAAACTCTCGTGGAGAAAGTAGAGAGAATCATGAAGAACAAAGTAAGAGTACGGAACCTCAGAAAGAGGCAAGGGATAGACTAACCTTAGAACTCTCTAAGGATATGAAGAAGGTCACTCCACCAAAATTTGATGGAAAGGTGATTGGAGATGCAGTAGAAGCTTGGTTGACAGAAATGGAAAAATATTTCAAGATAAGGAATTACTCAGAAGTAACCAAGGTAGTTAGGGGAGCATTCCAACTGGCAGAAGAAGCATCCATGTGGTGGATGAATAAGAAGATGAAATTAAATTTAAGTTCTTTAAGGGTAACTTGGGATGAGTTCGTGGAGCTCTTTCGCAAAAGATGGCTACCACAACTTTATTTTCATAAAAAATTGATTGATATTCAAAATCTTTGTCAAGGAGACATGACAGTGATGGAATATGGAGAAAAATTGACATGTCTTCTGAAATATGTGCCTCAGTATCAAAAAGATGAGAGATTCAGGGTCAAAAAATTCATCATGGGTTTAAATTCTCAAATTGGTGGAGAGGTGGGCGTACATGGTCCCACAACAATGGATCAAGTGTACGAGAAGGCGATCAAGCAAGAATAAAAGTTGAAATCCATCTCATCTTATCGTGATAGAAACAACAAGAGATTTAATGGAACTCCTGCTAACCAATCATTCAAGAGAAGAAATGATAAGAGCTATGAGAACAAGAGAAAAGGAACTCAGAAAAATAGGGGTGGACCTAGAAATGAGAACAAGAATGGTAATTACAAAAGGAATGAGGATAACAATGGAAAGACTTCAGATAAGAGAGGACCTATTGGAGGATGCTCTACTACATGGAGGTGATCATTATGCTAATCGTTGCCCAAACAAGAATCAATATGGTCAACAAAGAGGTACTGCACTACCTACTCAACAAGAAGCTTTCTAGCAAAGGATTCATGCAGCTCTCGACAATCATCAAGTAGAGTATCAAATCACACCCATTGAAATGACAGGTACTTTGTTTGGATTCCTTATACCTATTTTGATTGATACAGGAGCCACTAAAAACTTTGTTTCTCCTAGAATTTTGTATAAGTTTCCTAGAAAAGCCGGGTTCATGTCTAAACCTTGGTCAATAGAATATGCTAACCAATCTAAGGCTCATGTAGAGCAATGTTTGTTTGAGGCCAAGATTGATCTTCCTAGTTTCTCAATGGAAGTAAACCTGTATGTAGCCCACTTAGGTTCCTATGATGTAATCCAAGGAATGAGTTGGTTATGGAAGCATAGAGCTAAGGTAGACTATTTTTCAAAAACGGTTGAATGCTTAGATGATTTGGGAAATCAAACCCAATTTCAAGGGATTTAAAGAGAAGCTAAGATTAGACCTATCTCTGCTAAGCAATTAAAAAGGGTTAGATGAAAATGTTTTCAATTGTTTCTAGTTAAAATGGAACAATTAGAAGAAGGGTTAGAAAACCCTAGTTCATCTTTTGAAGAAAAGTATACCTTTCTTCAGGATTTTCAGGATGTTTTTCCAGAAGAACTTCTAGGACTGCCTCCCAAGAGAGTTTTGATTTTGCAATTGATATTAAACTAGGATCTAAGCCTATATCAAAAGCACCCTACCATATGACAACTACGGAGTTAATGGAATTGAAAGCCCAATTACAAGAATTGTTGGCAAAAGGTTTGATTAGACCCAGTGTTTCACCATGGGGTGCTCCAGTTATCTTTGTCAAGAAGAAGGATGGAACTCTTTGTTTATGTATAGATTATCATATGCTTAATAAAGCAACAATAAAGAACAAATATCCTTTGCCACGTATTGATGATCTCTTTGATCAAATGCATGGAGCTGCAATATTTTCAAAGATTGATTTGCGATCGGGATATCATCAATTAAGATTGAAAGATGAGGATATCCATAAGATAGCTTTTAGAACCAGATATGGGCAGTATGAGTTCACAGTATTGCCATTTGGTTTGATGAATGTTGGTACTGCATTCATGAACCTCATGAACAGTGTATTCAGAGATTGTTTAGATGAGTTTGTTCTAGTCTTTCTGGATGATATACTTAATTACTCTAAGAATGAAGAAGAACATCATCGACATTTGCAATTGGTTCTGCAATGGTTAAGAGAACATAAGTTATACGAAAAACTATCAAAGTGTACATTCTTCCAAAAGGAGATTCAATATCTAAGACATATTATATCTATAAATGGAATATCTGTTGATCCTGCAAAAATCACAGCTATTCTAGATTGTCCTGTACCCACAAATGTGCACGAGGTGCATAGTTTCATGGGCCTGGCTCGTTATTATAAAAAGTTTGTTCTAAATTTCTCTAGTATTTCTAGTCCAATCACTTCCCTGCAAAGAAAAGAAAAGTGATTTGAATGGATAGATAAATGTCAGGAGGCATTTAATCTTTTAAAAGAAAAGTTAACTTCAGCTCCAATTTTGAAAGTTCCTAACCCCAAAGGACAGTTTGAGGTAATTACAAATGCCTCGAGAGAGGGATAAGGAGGAGTGCTTGTGCAAGATGGGAGAGTGATAGCATATGAGTCTAGAAAATTGAAATCCTATGAGAAAAATTATGCATCGCATGATCTAGAATTGGCAGCAGTTACTCATGCTTTGCAAATGTGGAGGCACTATTTGTTAGGGAAAACCTTTGTACTTAAGTTAGACCATCAAATTCTTAGGTATATTTTCTCTCAACCACATCTCAATGCTCGACAAAGGAGATGGTTAGAATTGATATCTAACTATGACTTTGAGATAAACTATATCAAAGGAAAAGAGAACAGAGTAGCTGATGCTTTGAGTCGTAGAAGACATATATCTTCAATTGTCTCTATTCGTGGAAATTTCAAGGATTTAGTGCTGCAAAATTTGTCTAGTGATGAATATTATGAGCAGGCTGAGCAGGCTTTGGAGGTTAATCCTAGAGACCCAAGGTATGATGGGTTTTTGTTTGAGTCATATGGACTATTGAGGTTTAGAGGTAGAATGTATGTTCCTAATTTAGCTGAATTAAGGAATCTAGTATGGAAAGAAGTTCATACCGCACCATACTTCAGACATCTAGGAGTGACCAAACTTCTAGTGGATGTTAAACCTCTTTATTTTTGGAAAGAAATGAAGAACAATGCTGCGAGATTTGTAGTAAGTTGTTTAGAATGCCAGAGGGTTAAAGCAGAACATCGACACCCAGCAGGATTGTTGTACCCGTACGATGTACCAGAGTGGAAATGGCAAGTTATAAGTATGGATTTTGTTCAAGGTCTTCCCATGTCTAGGAATGGACACGATGCCATTTTAATTATTGTTGATAAACTCATGAAGGTAGCACATTTCATACTAGGGAATTTGTCTGATGGAGCACCAGTGTTAGCCTGCAAATTTGTTCATGAAGTGTTTAGATTGCATAGTTTCCCTGAAAAGATTATCTTGGATAGAGATGCACGTATAACATCAAGGTTTTGGCAAACTTTGTTCTCTGTGCTAGGGATCAAACTCAATATGAGTACAGCTTATCATCCTAAAACTGATGGGCAAACTGAGAGAGTTAACCAAGTTTTGGAAGATTTGTTGAGAATGTATTACATGGATCAACAATATAAGTGGGAAGAATACTTATCACTTGTGGAATTTGCTTACAACAATTTCTACCATTCTGCTATTAAGATGCCACTATTTAAAGCATTGTATGGAAGAAGATGGTGATATCCTAAAAGCTGGGATAAGCTAGAAGATATGATTAGCATCAGACCAAAAATGCTAGCTGAAATGGAAGAAAAAATTAAGCTGATCAGATAAAGATTGGCAGAAGCCAACAATAGACAAAAGAGTTATGTGGATGCCAAGCATGTACCAAGACAATTCTCTATTGGAGAGAAACTTCTCTTGAGGATTAAACCTCAGAAAAGTTCTATTAAGTTTGGGAAGTCTTCTAAACTAGCTCCTTACTTTGTGGGACCCTTTGAAGTACTCGAAGTGGTCAATTCGGTTGCCTACAGAATTGCTCGACCACCAGCTTTGTCTAGAATGCACAATGTTTTTCATGTTTCTTATTTAAATAAATATATTGCAGGTGATAATCATATTTTAAATTGGAATTCTTTATAGATGCAGGACCCAGGGGTGGTCATGATTGAGCCACTCAAAGTGTTATAAACACGCAAGCTCTGCTTGCGTAACAGAGAGGACTTGTAGTGCAAGGTCTAATGGGACCAATATGCTGAGGAAAATGCTACATGGGAGGACTACCATGAATTTTATCAGAAGTTTCCGTATTTATTTAATACTTTTACCAGTTGAAAAATAATGAACTTGCTTTTAGTTACATTTTGATACTTTATATCATCGAGGACAATGAATCTTTAGGGGAAGGATATGTTACATCCCCAATTTTTGTCTTGCTAATACTTTTTACTTTTACTTGAACATAAGTAAATCTATTTTGATGTTTAGATTAATATCAAGGAAAAACATAGATTCTATTGTATGGAATTTATGGAATTATAGAAATGCAAATGTTTTATCGATTTAATAATTGTATTATGAGAATTTGGTTTATTGTTTGAATAATGATGCACTGATCATAATCTCTTGATTTCAAGTTTTATACAAGATTATAGGTTTCGGATGACTCTCAGAGAAAAGAGAGAGGGAGAGTATCTTTCAAGGAGAGAAATATAGACCTTGGGTTATGAGTGTTCATTTGCCAAAACGAGTATAAGTGTTTAACAAAAACGTGAACCGGTATCGATAGAGGTAAATCATGTTTTGTCAATATAACTCTTGAGTCTATTCGACAAGTAGTCAATATCTTTTGATTCATTTCTGGGTTAATCGTGTGTGTTGACATTGTCGTTCGTAAATGAAAACAACATCTTCAGAGTAGAACGATGTTCATTTACGATTAACATAAATCTTACGTTGACGTTGTTGCAAAATTATTGTGTTAGCTCCTTAAGACGTTGAAGGTTAAATCGTTGATATTAAAACATCATATGACGATCTTATCAAGTCAAGTTGGCATGATTTAATGAGAGTCTGTGAAGGGGAGACACGCTCGACCCTTTCACATTATTCGTAAGCCTTCCAACTTATTATTATTATCAAATATTGATCAAATCATAAATGATCAAGTAAGGTAGTTGTCATGATAAACCATTACTTAAATATATAAATATATATACATCAATTTGAGGTTAACACCTCATAATTATTAACTGCTTGCTCAATCATGGAGCAACCGTAGGCATGTATATAGGAATGCTTTTCTTTTATCCGAAGTGGAGCATCAAACAATTCAATGTGATCATTAAATGATCAAATAGTAGTATTATTGTTACGTCGGCCACTTTGAGAGGAATTAGTGGTGTTACAAACCACATTCTTTACACTCTTTGTGTGAGACGTTTTCCCATCAACATATGTTACACCTTGCATTTTATGAGGATTCGGCTGTAACTGAAGTATATGTGGACTCTATGTGTACTCCTTGTGTCTCTAATTGTAATCATGGGGGAGAAATGATAGGAGGACTCATTAAGAGTCATGGGAGAGTCTTAAAAGGAGAACGACTCTGTATGAGTTGAGACTGAGTATTATGCATGGGAGATTTGGTGTGGGTAGGAGGGAATAGAAAACGGTCTTGAGAAGGAAGTAAACATTAGTTTAGGTGTCCAGTGGAGCTCTTGATCTACAACTCATTTTATCCTTGAAGTCGTCATTGCCAAGTTATCTTTTTCTGCCTAGTGTACATTGTAAGCAATGCAAAATTGAATTCTCTTTTATGTTAATCACTATAGTGTCTTGTTGTAGACATTCGAATATGCCAGTAAGGCTAAACCTTTTAATTCAATATGATTCTATTTAAACCAACGGTGTTGACTGTGTGGAATCACTAATAGAGTTGATAGTAATATGTTTAGCTACCATACAAGAATGTTGATAGCATCGATTGAGCCTGGTTGGCCAATGCATGCTATTATCATTGAAATCTATACCATAGCACCCTGAGCTGATAACATACAATATGTTTTAAAACTGTTAAACATGTCAAGGTACCGTGTAGTGATAGTAAGGTCATTACAATTCACATACCTAAATAAGGTTATTTTTGGTAGTTATCGCAAGCCTTATAAGTTTGAAATAGTCGCCTTAATGATTGTGATTTATCATGTAGCAGAACAACTATGATGTTCTAAGTTTAAACATGAAAAAGACTTTCGGTGTCATTAAAACAATATGATACTTTGAAATGTATTTCTTTTGGATATGTGAAACCCAGCTTAGTCATTAAGCTAGATTGATATCGATTTAAACCATTCTTTGTTTAGTCTTATATCAAAACAATTTCTATTCAAAAATGTGGATTCATAGTAATTTTTGGAAAACTATTTTATATCTAGTCGAGTAATAGAAAAACTAGGAATAGTATGGTAGAAGAGGTAAGGTCCATAGGACAATCCTTATTACCTATTATATTAATCTTGTTGAAGATATTCTTTGTAAACCATTATGATGGAATAGACTAGTCTAAACTAGAAAATGACCTAGTATGGAAACATATATATATATATATATATATATATATATATATATATATATATATATATATGTTTATGTTTATGTTGTGACTATCAATGATATCGCAATAGGGAAATAGAAAGTACTCATACTCCATTGTGTACAGGAGGTAATATCTTTTCTAGGACTATATTATTCTTAATCTTGACTGAGTAAACCTAGGGGTCATTTTTAAACCTTAGTCTCATAGTTATGAGGTAGGATTATTTTGAAATATCAGAATATTAAAGGTTGCAATGAAAACCCTAGTATCGAATATAGAAACTAATAATTAGTTATGTCTATATGAACTTGTCTAAGTCAAGTAGACCATTACCATGATTTAGATGTTAAAAACTATTTACGTAAACATAGTTGGTGAGGATAAAACTGCAAGGATATGATAGTATCCAAGTTGGGGTGGGGTGGGTGAACATTTTGACCACGTTCATTACGAACGTTATTGATATTAAAATTTTGGGCAAAGTAATGCATTCATTTTCTGCATGCATTGTCAGTTCACTGTATCTGGATTGCATAACCTATCAAAAAATCATACTTAGCTAGAGGGTATCTAGGGTTGTATGATTGATAGAGTTGTGTAGGATACAACACTATGTACTCAAAAGGCAAATTACCACTGGTCACCTTTGGTCTATATTCCTCATGAAGGGTAGGGCCACTTCCTATGTGGAAGATGTGTGGGAGACCACCAGTCTGTGGATGGAGGTAAAACACTTGAAAGATGCTCTCTCTCTCCAGCAGAAAACATGTCGTGACTTGTGATGAAGATGTCAGATATTCAAAAGCAGTAATCACTCCAAATTTGTTTATGTAATTGAATTACTTATGCAGATACTTGTAATTGAGAAAGACAATATGTCATATTTGTTTTATGTAAGAGAATCTTGCAATTTGTTGTTACTTGATTATATGATAACTAAAAGAAAAAATTTCTCTCATTTTTACCTTGTTGGATTTATTCCATGGTAAGTTCTCTATATTATTGTGTTTTTAGAACGTGGATGTTACAATAAGATCCATGAATCGAATAAGGCAGATCAAGGAAAATTTTAGATTCCAATCAAAAAGCCTGATTCTGACATTGTTCCTATAATGCTTTTGATAGAAAATTTGCCCTAGATTAAGCAATTCCATTGAAAATACCTATCATTGCATGTCTACACAAGTAAATATTTCCAAACCTCTTCTGAATACCCTTTCCACGCTTGACAAAATTTATGAAAAAAAGGCGTGATAGTCTACAACATTTGACAATGATGGAAACTTGGTAGTATTTCTTTTTTCATCACATAAAGACTCTCTGATACCATATTAAATTATGGTAGGACAAATACACAGAATGAAAAGTATATATTAATATTAATGTCATCGGATGATGTTACAATAAAATACAATGGCTTTTTAAAGCCTTGTTTTCCCATGAATAAATTCTTATGGGAAATAACTTCCCAAAACTAACATTGTTTTATTTATATAAACTATATACTAACTAAATGTAAACCTTATATTATATTTATTCTAACAGAAGTTATGATGATTTAACTTTAGATCACATAGCCTTAAATGATAGTATGTGCCAGGGTGGTAATCATAACTCTAAAGCGTCGTCAAACAATTGAAATATCCCATCCACCTTAGTTGCAAAATTATCCACACATGCTTAACATGTTGATTCATTCTCTTAACAACCTCAACAGTCCTAGTCACCATGCCACCATGGTCAACTTGGGTGATGTGAAAAAAAATCATATCGGCCATATAATGAAGGAGAAAGGTAGTTCAAAAATTAAACTCCATTAGGAAGAGAAATTTTGCTAGTCCTTTTGGAGAAGGGAAATAATATTGCTAGGGAGATTCCCTAGATTATTCCAACATCTCCACAAACCCACAAACTATATAGCTTATACCTAAGTTGGCTATAGCATCCACCACACAATTTCCTTCCCTATAGATATGGAAAATTTCATACCCCTCAAAGCCATGAGAGAGGCCCTCGATATCATTAATAATATCAGCAAGATGCCAACTCGGGTCTGCTTTTCCAAGGGCAGAGTTAATTATAAGTTTGGAATCCCCTTCCACCTGTAAATTTTTTATGCCAAGGGAGCACAATTTTGATTCGCCATAACATTTACATGGCCTTTGCCTGATTATTCATTTTCAAACCTAGCCCTCTAGTGTAAGTAGTAATGAAGTCACCCTTGTAAGGTCTCAACACACTCCATCCACTAGCAAGACCAAGATTCCCTTTGCTTCGCCATAAAATTTCAGTTTACTCTAGCCTTCAGGGAGGTCTCCACTTAGTGTTTAGATGAGCAATCTTTTTAGAATTATCCACCGTGTTTATGTCCTTAAAAATACCGCACTTTTTGACAATGTTGATTTCCATGGGGTTAGGAGAAACTTCTACAGTATTCAGCTTGCAACTAGAGACATTTTCAAATAGGAGCTTGAGAAAGCAAAAAAGGTCTCCTTAGTGCTCTTAGCAGAGTTCTGGAATATGCAATTATTCTTTTTCTTCCATAGACTCCAACTAATATGAGGGGGAATTTGATTCTAGATTGTAAGAGTCAATAATGGACTCAAGCACTCCTAGGATCACCTACAATCAATTCAATCTTCCACAACAAGAGAGAAAAGCAATATTGTCAAGAATAATGATGCATAACATTTACAAGATGCAAAGCTTGACTACAATTTAATTGTACAATTAGAGAACTCCCTTATATAGGCAAGGTGAGAGATAAGGCACAAGGCCAACATAGTGGAAAAGCTAACTAGATGATAAATAATAAATGCACCTAGACATCACTAATTAATAAATGTATGTAAGACAAACTTGTAATATGACAAGTGTCTTAATGCTATGACATGAGATAACTAGTGCAAAAATATTAAATGCAATTAGATGTACATTATTGAATGCACCTAATGACACCTGAGTAAGCTTAAGTAGACTAGTGTGAAGAGAACCTAGCTAGGTAATATCTCTTTTTACACTAACACCATCCCCCCCCTTAAGTGCAACTTAGGGAGAAGAAAACTAGGCATAAATGCATGATTGAGTCCTAGCTATGAGGCCATGTTAGGTACTTGTGAACAACAAATCTCAAGTGGGGAAAAGGAGAAAATCACATGGGATAAAACTCCTCTCCAAAAGTGAGAATGCATAAAAAAACATGTACAAGTGATTAAATGATGGAAAGACTCAATACCCCCAAGTACACCATCTATCACAAATATACAATCAATATCCCCCCATAATATGGAAAGAATGAGACAAGATGTCCCCCCCAGAATGAAGTAGCTCATGTGCCAATGGTGAATGCTCGAAGAAGAAGACCAAAGAGGATCCAAAACTGGAAAACATTTCTCCCCTTGGGAAGAAACCAATCCACTAATAGATGTAGAAGAAACTCCCAACTCCAAAACAAGAGATGAGGAAGGAAGTCTCATGAAGTATGATGTCTCTGAAAGCTTCTCATGTGTCTCCATGTCAATGCCGAAAGATGCCATAATCAAATCATGAGTCCCAAGCCTAATTGATGAAAGTGACAAACCAGAACCAAGTGGAAACTGAAGATTTGTCAAGCTCCAAAGATAAATATGAGGTGACAATAGTTGTGTTATGAATGTCATCAAAGAGGAGACAACCCCTAAAATGTGTCCTCCAAATCTGTAAGATGAGACTCAACAAACAAATCTGAAATACATGTCAAATACTCATCCCACAAAGTTGTATCTGAAAGACAATAAACATCCTGCTGAACTAAAGCATTTAACTCTAAAGAAGCAGGAGATAGAGGAGATGGAAGTGTAGCACAAGTCTAAAGAACCGAAGATGATGAAAGAATACCAAGGTTCAAGTGACCAAACATCTCCTCAGAAGTATGATTCACACAAGGATTGTGAATATCAACCAAAGGATCTGAATCATCATCAGGAGAGAAACCATAAAAGGTGTATAACCGATTTGCATGATCAACCGCCCCAGTAGCAATAATCTCTATGATCTCCAAGTCTCTGATAATAGCCAAATCAGGTGTGAACTCCATAGTCTTCCTTATACAACTGTGAGTAATTTGATAGATGGAAAGAATATTATTGGTCAAAGAAGTCGCACAAAGTACATCATTCAAGGTACATGAACACCAATATCAATAGTTCTCTTCCCAATTACATTCATGTATGTGTTGTTACCCATCAAAATAGGTGGCATAGTACAAGGCTCAAAAGTAGAGAATACATCTTGTGAAGAAGCCATATGATGAGAGGCTCATGAATCAAGAATCCATTTACCTAATCCATGACTTGTACTTGCACAAAGTGTGTGAACTTTATGTTTGAGTTCCTTCTTAGCTTTCCTTGCATGACCTAGTTTAGAAGATCCTGAATGATCATATGTAGAAGAAGGAGAAGAAGAATCAGGCATTTGAATAGTATTCCTTTGAAGAAGATGCATCAATGCATCAATCTTTTTCTTAAAACAATTATGTTCATCATGCCTTGATTTCTTACAATAACCACAAATGAGTTTCTCCTTCTTAGATGAGACCTCTTTGGAAGAGGATTTAAGTTGTGTTGAATTTGTGTGTGGATTTTTCTTAGATTTCTTTTGTTTCTTGTCAAAAGGATTTGACTCTTTCTGTTCCTTAGGCTAACTAACTAACAAAGCCCATGACTATGATGGCTTAATGAGACCCCTAGAAAGAAGCTTCTATTGTTCATGCATTAACATCTCAGAAAAATATGCAAATGATGGCATAGTGTAAGTAGATCTCATAGTTAACCTGTGAGTGTGAAAGCTAGAAACAAAAGTTGCATATTTAGGACCAAGTTTGTTCAATACATTGTAGAACAACTGAATATCCTTCTTGTCAATACCACATGCTTTACATTGTGCTCTTAGATCATTAACCTTAGTTATATAATCATGGGTGTTGCTAGAGTTCTTAGGATCAAGGCTCATGAGTTTATTATCAATTTGATAGACTTTGACTTCATTTGAACATTGTATCATATAATGTTTTCAACTTTTCTTAAGCATCATGTGAATTTGTGCATGCCTCAATGTGAAGCATAAGATCAATGGAAACAAAACTATGAAGACATCCAAGGGCTTTTGTATGTTCAATCATCCATTTTATCTTTTCTTTAGCATATGTGGGTTCAGGTACCTTTTGTTCAACATATAGAGAATGCCCAAGATCCATTAGGGTATTCCATGCTTGTTGATGCCAAGTTGCATAGTTATAAGGTGTTAGCAAAGGACTCCTAGACTTATCCATATGTAGCAAAACAGAAGAGCACAAGAAACCAAATCAAAACACACACCAAGAGACCCCCCCAATTTCACTCAATCAAGAGAACCCCCAACAAAATATGATGATGGCACTTAATACTTAATGCAATTACAATTGCCACAAGCCAAAATAATTAAGTGGTCTTTGATCTTAGAAATGCCAAAATAGGCCTTATACTAAAAGTAAAATTTGCATATAAAATGAGATCAAATAGATCTGTGAAGTACTTGAAAAATCATGCGCTTTCAAAAAAGGTTTCACCAAAAAATATTATTGTAGGAGCCCAAATGGGGCCCCAAAAGTTCCAAAAATGGGAATTGCTCAACAACAACGATGAAGATTTGTACTTTCTGGACAAACCAAACACCAAAACTAAAATTTGATTGTATCACCGTGAATCTTGTGAAATTTTGGCCCGAAACAAAAAAAATGCTCAAAACATAGAGCAAAATTGAGCAAGATAGAGCACTTCAAAGTCATACTACCAAAATCAAAACTCAAACTAGAGGGGGGGAAGAGGGCCCAAGCCTGATGAAATGATGCTGACATCACTTGGTGCCAAAATAAGAATATTCTTCGATTGGTTGGAATATGCTCTAGATCGCCAAAACCACCACCATTTTTCAAAATTGCCCTACAAATAGTAAAATCGCCAGTGGACTGGAGAAAACTGCCTGGGAGGGGCGTGAAACTACTTACCGACTAGAATGGTGGTTTCTTGGATTTAATGCCTGAAGATCTGGAGATGCCGCCGCTAGTGGAGGAATATGCCACCACTGGTCAAAGTTTGCCACCAGTGAGAGCTTGTTGGGTGGTCAAAGGGGACTGATGGAGTGGCCAAGGGGTCTGCGCCATGTGGCACCCCTCTAGAGACATATTGGTGTCTATCGTACTGCACAGTTAGGGTACTATGTAACCTGTTGACACAGGATTAACTAAAAAACTACAGAATATGCTTTTAACCTGTAGACAATTGAAAAAACCTGACGGATAAAATTTTTTTCAAATCAAATGCTTACGCAGGCTTGATGTGGATGGTGACATAGATGTTGGCATAGAATAAAGGACGTCATATGGAGGGTATGGCTCTGTATGGAACCATACAACCATATAGAAATTCACAGATCCAAAAATTTTCCTATCTCCAATTTCAGCATTTGAATAGGCGATATTTAGGTTTTGACACCTTTTGATCGCAACCCTGCAATCCATTTTGCATTAGGATGCACCAAAAATTATCTCTTATCCAAATCTCTCGAAAAAGAGGGAAGAAGATCGCATATCTAAAGCTTTGATACCATGTAAGAGTCGAAAATGGACTCAAGCACTCCCAGGATCACCTGCAATCATTTCAATCTTCCACAACAAGAGAGAAAAATAATATTTCCATGAATAATGATGCATAACATTTACAAGATGCAAAGCTTGACTACAATTGAATTGTACAATGAGAGACCTACCTTATATAGGCAAGGTGAGAGGTGAGGCACAAGGCCAACATAGTGGAAAAACTAACTAGATGACACAAATAATAAATTTTCACCTAGACACGACTAATTAATAAATACATGTAAGACAAACTTGTAATATGACTTGAGTGTCTTAATGTTAAGACATGAGACAACTAGTGCAAAACCATTAAATGCACCTAATGACACCTAAGTAATCTTAAGTAGACTAGTGTGAAGAGAACCTAGCTAGGTAATATCTCTTTTTACACTAACATAGATCTCTTTGACCACTGGGTGAGAGAAAGGAAAGTACCATCCCTCAACAAAAGAGGTCAAATTGTCATTCATAATCCAATTAACTCCCAGATTTTACATATTTTTGGCAATCTAAATCAACTCATTCTAGTTAGGACAACAATCAAGTAATTTTCTCTATCAGCTAACTCCCCCACTATGTAAGATGTGGTCAGAAACATCAACACCAAAGAAGTTGATGGCATCCCCGACCAACCTACTATAGTTATGATGATTGGTAAGAGGCTGATCCACTATCCAAAAATCTTCCCAAAATCTAATTAATCTACCATTCCCCAGCCTCCACTTGATACCTTTTTGGAGAAGACATCTAATTTTGAAAACATTATTCCAGATCACTGAGCCTTTAGGGACTCCCACTTCATCAAGAAACTTGTCAGCCTCAATATTATTCAAGTATTTAGCTTTCATGATTGACCCCCAATCTTTGTTGTCCTTAATAAGGCCCCAACCCACTTTGGCTAGTAAAGCCTTATTAGTGAAGTGAACCTTTATTACACCAAGATCACCATGGGTTCTAGGTAAGAAAACCTTATCCCAATTGATAAGAGCAATTCTTTTCTTCTCCTTAACTCCAGACCACAAGAAATTTCTCTAAATTTTTTCTTTTTTTTTTAGCCACAACATACATGTATTCTTAGACTTTCTAGTCATATTGGAAGAGTTACAAAATGTGGAGGCATTTATCCTAAACAAAGTCTCAATGTGAGATCCTTTAGCTGCCACCAAACTCCTTCTCACCAATTTGCAACTAGACTTGCCAAATGTCACATGCATTCTAGAATCATTCAACTAGGATATAGAAAGTAAGCTTCATGCAAGTCCTAGAATGTGCAAAATATTATCAAAGGATTTAATCCTCTCATCACTAAAACACAATTATACCTTTCTTTTATGAACAATCTGATTGGTAGTGTTGTCACCAAGGAAAACCTCTCCTCCATCAAAAGCCTTGTAAGATGAAAACCACTCCTTGTAAGGAGTCATATGGTAGGAGCAACGTGAATCAATGAGCCAGGCATCATCATGAATAGTGTTATTAGAAATAAATAAAACATCAATATCATCATCATTAAAAGATTTGTCTATGGAGGAATTGAAGGATTTCTTTTTGTATCTACATTCCTTCTTCACATGCACTCTTTTCCCATAATTCCAACATTTTATTCTGCTATTCCCTTGGGTTTTGGATCGACCTCTTGATTTGGATCTACCTTTTAATTTCTTCATATATCACCATTAGATCCACCTTTATCCTTAGGTCTTCCTCAAACATGCAGGGCATCCTTTGAGCCATCAATTCATAGATTTTCTTCTCATCTCCTCTGAAAGTAAGGTAGAAATAAAATCATCCATCTTTAGCTCTACACCACCACCACTAATGACATACATTTAGATATTCTTCTTCCATCTTAAGATCTACAAAAATGAGTTGACTCATAATCGAATTAAATGTATTCAAATGATTTGCAACTAAATCACCATCTTTCATTTTCAAAGAATACAAACTCATTTTTAGATATAATTTATTTGTTAGAGTTTTAGTTTGATAAATATCACTTATCCTCTTCCATAACTTGTATGTAGTGGTCTCCTCGGAGATATTCAAGAGGACAGAATTCGTAAGACATAATTGAATGGTTCCTCATGCCTTCTTGTCCAACATTAACTAGTCTTCATTAGACATTCAAGATGGCTTTGTATCTTTCTCAATAGCTTTCCACTAATCTCTTTCTTTTAAGAGATCTTTCATCTTTAGCTTCCACAACTTGTACCCATTGCCATTAAATTTCTCAATCTCTCAACAAGAGGCACAAACCATGGTTTCCAATCCCTCACAAATTTGTAAAACCCATAAAAACAAGTGATCCCACTAGAACCAAAATCCTTTAACACTTCCACAAAGGCGTCCCCTCTGTATTTAACCAATTTCTAATACCAAATGTTGTTAAACAAGGTGAATAAAACTTCTAACGAAAAGTTGTACAAAGTGATGCAAATTTGAAATTAATTTCTTAACAATGGATTACCTATTATAGATTAAGTGTGGAAGCATAAATCAACACTATAAATAAAATCAAAAAACCATGATAAAATGGACAACACTAGATTTACATGGAGAAACCCTTCCAGAAAAAATCCACCATCAAAGAAAGCACAAAGAATATATTGATTTTCAACAAGCATGTATATATGAAACATTCTTTCTCTCAATCTGATAGAATTTAGTAGTATTTGTGTACCTATAAAATAACATAATGAAACTATTATCTCATGCCTCTAATTTATAGAGAAATAGGAGAGGAATAGTTTTCCAAAACAATGAACCATCAAACCATGGTAAAATGCAAAAACTCCCACATCCAAAATGAAGAGGTTATTTCGAAAATAGTAAATGTAACTCCCAATGAATCGTGAATAACAAAAGTAGCCTTTGTACTAATAATAGACAACATCTTTGACTTGTAACTCCTCCATAATGACTCATATCCTAGGGTAAGTGTCCAAAATTATCACTTAACTCATATGGGACCCACCGACAACATGCAAGATGCTCCACAACCCAATTCTAGTGTCCAAGTTGATAAATTTGTTAAAAATAACTTTGCCAACTCTACCTTCTTCATGAATACTATTATAACTAATATTTCAAGCCAACAAGGAGAATAATAATAAAATAATAATATCTCTCAATAACATGGATGTCCAAGTACCCATTCCAAGATTGTTAGAGATACATAAAAATATAATACATTAAGATTGCAATTGAATATCACACTATCCTAACATGAACATTTAGTAAACTAAAATATTTTAAATATAAAATTTTGGTAAATTATGAATTGTTAAATTTTAAGTGTTATGCTAAGTGTGAGGTTTTATTTTAAGCATAGATTTAGTCATCACAACTCATATATTTTTCAATTATAAAATAATCTACTTATTATTTATGTTAATTAAATAGTTACCATTTTGTTTGTTATTTAAACTCTTTCCCTACAATATTCTCTTGTACTTTAGTTGCTCTTGTAATTTAAAAGCAAAAACATAAAACCTAGCCAATCAATCGTATGTTTTTTATGTATTTTTATTTGCTTCTATTATCAAGAAAAATTTCCCAATTGTAAACCTATTAATTTGTTGTGTTCATAATATTAGAAATAGGTAGTCAAATTTGAATATAACTTTTACAACCACACTTACAAATCAATTACCCTCCAACCAGAAATTATGTTAATCAATATTTTAGTATTAATTTTTTATTTATTTTGTAACTTTGAACTTGAGATTTGTGATTGAAGATACAACACTAACTTATCATTTCTTTGAAAAATTTGTATTTTGTAAGAATTGAAGAAAACACTTATATGTCCTAAAACATGACAAACACTTTTTTTTTAGTATTCTTTATTAAACATTATATTAATATATATATTAAATAGTACAATATTAAAAAAAAAAAAAATCTAACAAGCCAGACTAAATTACAAAGGAGGGCCCGATTACAAAGAATGAACAGCCACTGGCTGAGAACAAGAAACATTACATCATAACACATACATTGATTTTATTCAGCTAAACTGAACTGAAAACGCAATCTTCCTCATTTCCGGTCTTGATTTCGACGAAGTGGCGAATTGCAAGACTATTATGACGCATACACCATTTCACTCTCAGCGCTATGTATAAACAATGTCTGTGTCACTTGTATCCTCCACCACATCGAACGCAAAGCCAATTAATGACTGTAGCACTAGCATTTGGGAAGGTCTTTTGGTGGAGGCAATATGGATTGATTGGGTCCTTTTCCATTCTCCACCACGAATGCCATCTTCAATCCCCACGTTGTGTGCACTTCCAGATGGCAATGCATGAACCACACCCCTGTGTGCATATCAATTCAACAATCAGATCACAGAATTGTATATAAAATTTGAAGGAAATGAAGTGAAAATGAAATACTATGGTTTATACCTGGATTGTCAGCTCTAAATCTGATAGCAGTCCACCCGCCTGTTGGCACTCCCACTGTATTTCGCTCTGGAGGGTCTACTAAATTAAAGCTTGCTGGGTCTTTATTTGGGTTATAGTTACCAAAACCTGAACCCACTATGAAAAAATTGAAGCCATGGAGATGAATTGGATGATTATCCACAGTCAGCACGCTGGTGTCCTGAAGAATCAGCTGCACTGTTGAATTGTATGAGAGACGAGTGAGTCTTGTTCCTTTGGAAGTGAAGAGGTTCTTTGGCGGTGTGCCTGTGTAATTGAAAGGAGTGGGAGGGTTGTCTGGGAAATCTTTAGTGAAAACCCCATTGATGTTTTTATAATGTGCTTGCAGAAGAGCAATGGTGGGCATCACAAAGCTTACATTGTTGATTGAAGCAGATGCACGGATGCCATTTAAGCAGGTTGGGCATAAGTCCAATGCAAGCCCCACTGTGAACAACAGATTGCGATCTACTGTCTGCGGGACTTTTGCAGAGTATTGGGCAGAATTTAAGCTTCTGATAGAGTTGCTAAAGTTGGTGGCAAATGTGGTATCGTTTGGAGATGGGATTTGGGGCATGACAATCATGTTGGAGGAAAAAGAGGAATTGGGTGCAGTGATATATTGCATGATTGCAGTAGCGGGTCTGTTATCTACAGGAACAGGGGCATCCATGAAGGGGCGAGCGGCCATGAAATACCTGCTGGGGTTTTTGTTTGCAATGAGCAAAACGGTTGTGGTTTGTCCTGGAGCAATTACCACAGATTTGGTCTCAAATGGCTTGGTGTACACTGCATCCACCTCCACCACTTTGAGGTGGTGACTTGCCACATCGAAGAAGAGCTCGTCATTCAGTGCAGCATTGATTATTCTCAGCATGTAAGTTTTGCCCTGCTCAACTGGAAGCACAAAAGTATCTGCAATACAATGGAGATTGGAATCCTTTGTCATAAGATTTCATCAATCATAACGCACACTATTTAGTAAGAACTGTGAGATAAAGACAACTTATTATATATTGCAGTAAGAGCTTAATAAGAATTTAAACAGATTACTAAGAGCTTAAACAGTATGCACAGTCCAATTTCAATCTTAGCTGACATTATATGTTTAAAAAAATTTAAGAGGTAAAAATGTTTTAAAAAATTAAGTAAAGAGAGTTCAGAGGGTGAAAGTTGTAAACATTATAAAAATTTGGCAATGAAAAAGGATCAAGTACATAACAATCTTACAGTAGTAAATTACATTCAACTTTTGAAAAAGAGAGAGTTTAGAGGATGAAAAGGTTAGTATTGTAAATTACATTCATCATTCTTTAATTTATTAATAAATCCCCTGTTCCAAAAACTTTAATAAAGAAAAAGGGTGTAGAGGGTGATAAGCCTAAATCATAAACCACTTTCATTATTCCACTTTATTAACATGATTCCACTTAGTTAGCAAATCAAATGTTATAAAATCTTTGACCAGGTGAAAGAATCTAAAGGGTGAGAAGTCTAAATCCTTAAAACGAATCTCACGTCAGCTGTTTATCTGTTGCAATCATTTCACCAGATCTAAAAGTTGATTAATGTGATCTTCACAAAGAAAACAAATATAAAAAGTGGGAATCCAAAAGATTTATCATTCTTTATTCTACTAATAAATATTTAATACTGCCAATTTTGCTTGTATGGTAAGCCACACTTATTTTATAAATATTTGAGAAAGAAATGTGATTAATATAATGACTGAAACACACAAGTTAACTAAAAAAATCTAAACTTAAAATGAACTGGTGGTATCTATATCACTTGAGGTTGATTGCTTGCTTACCTTTGATAGGACATGTGAAGGTGCCTAGTGGACCTGGTTTTCCATTAATGGTGTGACTATCAGATACATTGGGAGCTCCCCCCGACTTAAGTGCTGCATTTATAACAGTTTCCACGTCTGCATTCCACCACTCCCCTGCACCCACAAGAAACCCTAACTCAGTACTAGTGTTATATGCCATGACTAATCATGAAATCAAATCAAATATAGTCCAATGGTTGATTAACACTTTCACTGACCTAGAATCAATGTGACTTCCTTATGGGGTTTGGGGAATGGATAAGGCACATTTAGTTGGGGTAAAATAACAAGGGCTCCATAGACTGTTGCTCTCAACCAGAGAATATGAGCGTGCCAGAAGAGTGTCCCTCGTTGGCCAGTGATGGTGAAGTTGTAAGTATAAGACTGCCCAGTTTGAATGGGGCATTGAGTGATATAAGCAGGCCCATCAGCCCACCCTGTGCGCAGCTGCCTGATTCCATGCCTACAATAACAGTTCAAACCCATTACAAATCATATATAGAATTCAATCAATAGTAGTAATACTAGATCATACCAGTGGATGGAGAGATTGTATTTGACATGATTTGTGAGGTTGATAAGCACTGTGTCATCCTCCCTAGCATAAATAGTTGGCCCTGGGAACTGTCCATTCACTGTGACGATGGGTTTTGTATGACACAGTCTGCTAACATTCTTCAATTGTATCTGCACCATCAAATGCAAAGTTATTCATAGTAAGATTCAAAGGAAATACAAGTCACTATGGAGATGAAAAGGGTATAAACTTGGCTGGCTTCAGTTGAGGCTGGATTCAATACATAGAATCAAATACTTGCAACTTTTTTAATTTTACGGAGATCATCTACAAGATCATTTTTGCTATCTTATACGGGAGCACAAGTCTTAGGCTGAATCTCTTCGGCTGAGAGCCAAAGACTGAGGGGTATCCATTCCGCCAATTCACATCAAAAGATCAAACTCGGCCTTTAGTAAGGAACTCACTTTTGAAATATTTTTACTAAAGAAAAACATGCACAAAATATGAAATAAAAGTTGAATCCACACCCCAACCTCAAAACCAAATGTATTTATAAACCCTATAATTCAATAAAACTTACATCAAATTTATAATGTCTGGTTTTTCCCTCCACGAAATAGATAGAACCACAAGAAAGACTGTCACTGTTGACAGCACTGAGTTCACTGTTCTCCCCATCGTTTCTCAAACTTCTCTTTCTTTTCTTTCTTTGTTAGTCTATTTCCTCCCTAACCGAAGTGAAGCATACAACTTTGCCTCCTTGTCTTTATAGACAGCATAAAGTAAGCCACAGACGTAATTCTCAAAAAATTTCCGACAAAAGTTTGTTGGGTAACAATAAAAAACGAAACGAAAACGTCGGAAGCAAAATATAACTGTTGGTGGACTACTAACTTGTTTATCTACGTCTGGTGCCATGTCGAATTACTATGTTATATAAACCATTTCATCAGATATAAACCCACATTTTGTGGGAAAAAAATTCTATAAAATGGTTTGTCCAACAAACAGTGCCTTATAAACGATTAAATTGTGTTACAGATCTCTCAAAATCTACCACCCTCAACCTCCATTGTTGGAGCTTGAAGCAAAAGATCTATTATTATGATATGTCCACCTTTAGTTTGTTACATGCAAAATTCTCACGTTTGGGGTGTGTGGCGTTTTAACTTGGACCACTACTTTGTTACAATGAGTTTAATATTTCAACATCTATTGTGAAATTATTAATAAAAAATAATGAATGTGAAGGGCCACATCTTAGAAATGCACCCCCCTTAGTATTAAAAGCACACAATTAAACTATAATAAATACTTTCAATTTATCAAATATATTTTATTATGGAAGATGTCTGAAAGGAACCCACAACCTATTAGTGAGAGATTAGGAAGAAAGTAGGAGAACTAAATGCATATATTGTAATAGAAAATACATATAGGAGAAAACTACTTGAAACAATTAATGTGGTAGAACTTTGCATTCATATCTTGAAGTCATTCTTCTATTCACATTGTAGGATATTTGTGAGAGG
Source organism: Cunninghamia lanceolata (assembly GCA_027924645.1). Taxonomy (NCBI): domain Eukaryota; kingdom Viridiplantae; phylum Streptophyta; class Pinopsida; order Cupressales; family Cupressaceae; genus Cunninghamia; species Cunninghamia lanceolata. The sequence continues at coordinate 1,539,804 of BSBN01000484.1, forward strand.
TATTAAGTAGGTATATTACAAAATTATTAATTTTTGTATTTAATTAAATAAATTTTTAATAATTGGGTTTTGTTATTTTTCTTTGTGGGAATGTGGATATTTAGTTTAATAAATTATAAAATGATCAACAAAATGAAAATCAATCAACACATGATATTATTGGTCAGGAGCTACTTTTTCATGGTCAAGATCTTATAGATGGTGGTTTTGGGCCCAAACTTGATGATGATGGTTTTCCACCTATGACATGATTCATTGCTTTAACTCCTTAGTTTTCATTTGCTTTTGTAATTATAGTTGCATTATGGGGATTTACTATATAAACTTATGTCCTAACATGTTTGTTCTTAGGATACTAAATAATACATCTATTTCCATTTCCGCCTTATAATATTTGATTAATAATAACCTTCCAATACTTATTATAAATTTAAATACTCTTTATTTTACCATATATACAAACTACTGATTTTTTTTCATTTTTTTTATACCTTTTTTCTATTTCTACTTCTTTTTTTTCAATAGTTTTATATCTTTTTTCTACCATATATTTGAAATAACTATTTTGAATTAAATTTCATAATATTATTAAAGGTTAGTGAGATCTATGAAATTTACTATTCTCATTGCTAAGTAATCATTCCTCCATGACCATTCCTATAGTATAAAAATGTTAATGCCCGACTATTGTATTAATGAAGTCTACTCTTCACCATCCATGTGGAACACCATCAATATAAAACTTTATACCTTAATAAATTTATTCCCTTGACCCCTTAATAGAAGGCAATATAACACCTTAGATTTTTAGTGATTATTAAATCTCCTTTGTAAATGGATGCGGTATGGTACCCACTAGGTAGTGAATCGCTCATGCGTTGCATCCACTTAGACTTTTTATGATTCATTGGCCTTTTGTGCCTAGTTTCATACTTTGGTTTGGTTTTGAGGTGTGATTTTATTCCACCCATCTTTTTCTTTGATAGGAAGTAAATTATTTTTCTTTAAAGTAATATATAGATCATATTTCATAAAAAATACTTTGGGGACATATTGCTCTCAATTTTTTTACATTAGTCATAACCTTTTGAATTTTCTAAATGAGAATCATATGTGTCTCCTTGTTCGCTTAGTGTTTTTGGAATGAATTTTCATTCACTTTGAAACCTATTAAAGTATTATTAACTTTTTTAATTATCATCCTCAAGAATTCAAACCACACTTCCATAACATCTAGACTTTGGATGTGTTGACATATATATGTCATAATAGATTTTGATTAGATTTTCAATATGACCACCTCTATGATAAGAGAGGCTAAACATATATGAATTTTGTGTATGAATTTCTAAGGATTTAATTGATCTAAGTGACAATTCAAGTCATCTAACTAGTTCACTTTTAGGTAAAATTATGGTTTTTTTAAATGACAACTTTCAATAGTTTCTATTTTCTTAGTTTACTTTTTTTTTCGGCCCTTTAGAAGCAAATTTGACTAAGCAATTAATGATATGTCCCTAGGGAGTTTCCCTATAGCCACCAAAAGTAGTTCACAACCTAAGGAATTCAACATGTCTTGAAATTTTGAATTTTGACCTATGGGCCAAGGGGTCATAACCTCAACAAGAAGCACCACTATAATAACCCCAATTGGTTATCTAATAGGTGACACTCATGGATACAATTTTGTGAATTTCCAAAACAGAAAACTTTTAGTAGCTTTTACATTTTCTTAATTATTTTCTTTTTGGGGTATTTCATAGTCAAATTTGGTTGTATAATTGATTAAATGTCCCTAAGGATTTCAAAGGATTATAGAAACCAAAAACCATAAAATAAATGGCAAAAAAGAAACCAAAACCATAGAGGTATATACACCTAGGAGAAACACACACATGACCAAGGACCAAAGCTCATTAAGAGTGATTGCTACCTCCCATTCATCTTACATGGATTTGAGGTGGGTTCTAAGAGCTTTGACAATGAAACTTGGATTAGCTACCTTGGATTTACTGCAGCACTATGGCCTACTTGAGTCCTCACTTGGCTATTTTTCACCTTCTCATGAAATGCTTTGATTTTATTAGGGAGTTGTTGATCATTGATTTGTTGAAATTAATGATCTTCTTGATGATGCCCTTCACCTCTAAAATATATGCCTCCAATATCCCTATCCTTTCTTCCTTCTTAGACAGCTACTCCTTAAGATTGATCACTTCCTCCTTCAAATTCTACTCGTCCATTAGAGAACCTTGAAGCCTATTTCTTTTGAATTCCATAAAAAAACACATGAAGATTTTGTGGTGGGTGCCTATATTTATATGCAAGTCATTAGTCTTATCATCCAGAGTATCAATAACAAAGGTCATGTTGTTTAGGGTAGAGGAGGGACAATGAGAGCAATTCTCATAGTCAGTATCACTAGGGTAGAGATGTTTCACTTCTACCATCATGTTCTCCACATTGATCTCTTTATATTCCATCATTTTCTCCTTCACCTTATTACTGAGGTATATTTCACCCTTCAGGGCACCTCAATCACTAGACTTCTCTATAACATTCCAATTGGAGTATTAGATATCCTTAAACATAATTAAGAAAAACATCACACTAATTTTTTTAAACTATAATCAAAAGATATTACATTTTCAATTTCAAGTACAATAAATATATTTAGAAAAATGGTTGCTTCACATGTGACTTACAAAATTCCACATATCTCTTACGACTTACAATTTTACCATATCTTTTATAGAATAAGTAATGTATTCTTCTTCACAAGTCTTCGGCAAACAACTACAGGAGAGAGAGAGAGAGAGCATCACCCTAGTACTTTTCCTCCAACCACAGACTGACGGTCCCCCCGCACACCTTCCTACTGGAAGTGGCCTAAGTCCCTTCATGAGGGTAATAAATAATGAGAATCAACTAATTCGTTATGCCATCTAAGAACTAGTGATGTGTCCTAGTCATTACAGTTGGGTTTACAACTCTAGTCTAGCTCTAGCTATGTATGACCCAGTCTGATTGTTCAACTATCTGGTACATCATGAACTGACAATGCAAGCAATGACTTTTGTATTTGGCCAAAGATTCATATAAATATATACTCGTATGTTCACTCACTCTTCTCTCGACCTAGAGACAACATTCTTATTTCACAATTTATGACATAAATAAAATAATTCTTTTCAACTTGCTTATACCATATTGGTCTTAAAGACATATCATAATCCTTATCTACTATCATTTTGACAAGTCTAAGGTGAGAACTTAGGTGACTATAAAACATACACCGAGTCCCTCTTTACATCCTTGCAATCACGAGTCTATGACATCCTGTCATCTACTCAATGACTTGTCTACCTATTCTCATGCTAACTGAATTCTTCTATATATGCAATATTTTGACACTTAAGTCAAAGGATTTTATGATTAAAGACTCTATCTGCCTTAATCTAAGAACATAATCATTCAAATCATAATCTATCAAAGATTAACTATAATTTCATATAACAATGAATTGAATGCACTTCCTCATGTATATCCAAAAGATAACATAATATCAAATAATCTATAACATAACTTTCTATTGTCATAGTGAGTATTTCACTCGATAATCATGTGGTAATTCTTAGCCTAAGATAGGATTAAAGATTATTTCTCTATAAAACTAGAATACATACAATTTAAATAACTCTAGAATAGCTTCTAAAAACAACTCATTCTTCTTTATATACTTGAAAATAATGGTCTAACGTCAAGTGCTCCTACACAACGACTTTGACTCCAAACTAGCTTTCTAATCTTTCCAACACACTCTATGTCTTCATAGCTTGATACTACTATGAGATGAGTACTTTGTTTTACAAGTACGAGCATCTCTCTCTCTCTCTCTCTCTCTCTCTCTCTCTCTCTCTCTCTCTCTCTCTCTCTCTCTCTCTCTCTCTCTCTCTCTCTCTCTCTCTCTCTCTCTCTCTCTCTCTCTCTCTCTCTCTCTCTCTCTCTCTCTCTCTCTCTCTCTCTCTCTCTCTCTCTCTCTCTCTCCTCATCTCTCTCTCTCTCTCTCTCTCTCTCTCTCTCTCTCTCTCTCTCACTCTTCTCTCTCTCAAGTCGCATTGGCCTCATAATAAAATTTCTTGGCACAATTATACCACCTTAAGGCATAGTTGACCTCTTAAAAAGACACAGTCGACCTCCCTTGTAACTCAGTCAACTTTTTACTTAATACCCAATCAGCTTACTAATAACACAGTTGGCCTATAAATATTACATCCAGCCTAATAAACAATACATTCGACCTTCCATACATAACATAGTCAGCCAAACACTTAAAACACAGTCAGGTAAAACACTCAATACACAGTTGGCCAAACACTTAAAATGCAATGACTTATATTTTAAAACATTGAAAGACATATATATATATATATATATATATATATATATATATATATATATATATATATATATCATAGTTGATCTTTTTGTCATAGTCAATCTGTATATATATACAGTCAAACTAAAATTGTCAAACGAAATGGCTTTGTTTAGTTTCAAGGGACTTGGGCACTATAAAAGCTATTACTCTACGTAGCTTAACAAGCTACCATAACAACATAAAGGAATAGATATCTAAAATGTATTCGTAAGGTTTACTTACACAGAGATACCAATATGTTTAGCATCTCTAAAACATAACTAAATGACAAGGGTTAGATATAGATACATGAGTCTTTTCATAACTATTTGTCTTTCCTATTTGGTAAGATACTACAAAAAACCTTATTCCTCTGTAGAGGATATACAATCCTATCAACATTTACTTATGCAAAGTGATAGTCTACTTGGCATATAGAAGATAAACACAATTCTCTTTACTTTTAATGATTACTATTCTATTCAAACATAAGATTATTATACAAACTTCATCATAGTCTACGAAGAATAATGGACTTACCTATATGACAAAAATAAGCCGTGTCTTTTCTGTGATCACTTGTTATGTCTCGTCCACTTCCTCACAGCTTCCAAGCTCTTCTATCCACCCCAGTCTTTTATCTCTGCCTCTCTATTATCCGCCCACACATCAATAGTCATGGGCAAATAATAATGGTGTCACCCACATAAATCTCTCTTCCACTCGCATGAGCTTACCATGTAGGAATAAGTGGAGAATGTGGAGAATGTGGAGTGACTTCTTCTTTCCCCACTCCCCAAGCATCTAAGGGGTGGGATAAGGAGGAATAAGAAGAGACTTTATACCTCCTTAACTTAATCTTAACTATAACAATAATATATAAATTATAAGATATCATTAATAATTATTATTTATAGATAGATATAACACACTTATCTAATAGATGTGCTACTGCAAACTCTCTAACACTTTATTGTGCTTATTGTAAGCATAATTATCAATAATTCTCACACATCGATTATAATCTTGATGACAAAATTAAACATGTTTAGTCGATTTATAAACGTCAACTTGTCATCCAAGGGCATACACAATGTTTCCACCAGATCATGACAGAAAAGGATTTATCCTTCGTCTTAACGACAACATCATTTGACAAGAACAACATGATCTATCTCTCTACTAAATATATGTGTGTGTCTGTATTTTCAAATGGAATTTAAGGATCTTTTGCATTCACATGATCTAGCACCCTCTCCTTGGTGATACTCTTTCTCTCCTCTTATCGAAGGGGGAAAACAACATTGTTCCTGCATCCACCTCAGTTACATAATGATAGTCTATTTCATCATTTAACCACATGATCAATAATAATGTCATATACAATTATTTCTTGCATATAAATTTATATAAAGAAAAAATGCATTTTCCATTATGATTAAAATCATAATATTGTATCTGACTAACTATCTGTCTTTACAAAAATATTGAAAATAAATACATTAGTTTAAAAACGGGGTGTGACCCTTAGAGATTATCAATTCTATATGATTATGTCCAAGGCAAAAAATAAATACTTCAAACATGTTCTTATACATCATGCTATATAAAAAGATGTGGAAACTTTTGATAGATATCATTATAATCCTCCCAGGTAGCATTTTCCTCTAAATACTGGTGCCACTAGACCTTGCACTAGGTAACCTCTTTGTTACATAGGTAGAGCTTGCATACCTGGAGCACTTTGAGAGGCTCGATCATTACCACCCCTGCATCCTGTATGTGGAGAGTGTAGACACCCAAAATTGTCCCAACTTTGTCCATGTCTAGCAACACCTAGTTAAAAACATTATCCTAGACATCTTATAGCATTTTGTCCTAAATCCCACTCTCAATCCCATTTATCCATTAGCCAATTAATTAAATAAATTTATTTATTTAATTAATTTCCACATCATATCCTAATCCCACTATCCAATTAATTAAATAAATTTTATTTATTTAATTAATATCCAACTCATATCCCCACTAATTCAAATATTTTATTTGAATTAGTTTTTATTATAAGCCGACTTTCCAATTAATTAAATAAATTTTATTTATTTAATTAATTTATCTTATCATTAAGCCGACATGTGTGCCTCTTTCATTTAAAAAAGATAAGTGGTACTACCCCCTTTTATTTAATATCTTTCATATGTAGTACTTTTTATGTACACAAGCACACATGAGCCCTATCCTCCCTCCACTTGTCAAATGACTACAACTTCTTTGAAGAGTGGGATAACCGAATCAATCCTAGCCGTCCACATCAATTAATTAGCTTTTAATCTCAACCATCCATTTGAACCAAGCCTTTCCTATAAATCAACCCCCCTCATAAGTCATTAGCATGCATTGAGCCTCAAGTACCATTATTCTGGCAAATTTTCTAAAATGCATTGAGCCTCAAGTACCATTATTCTGCCAAATTTTCTAAAATGCATTGAGCTTCAAGTACCATTATTCTGTCAAAATATCATTAGAGCCTTTGCATCCTTCAACTATCATCCTCATATCATCTTCATCTTAATGTTATGCTGCAGAAGTGAGCATCCAACATTCCTCCAACAATAATCCTTCAAAATCTTGCATGCTCATGCGAGGTAGAGAAGAGCAATGGAGATAAATCGAGCATAGCATGGAGATCGGTTTACATTTACATTTGTTATTTTGATTTTCATGTTGTCTTGTGCTTCATTGTGCATTGCTAGGGTTTTTATCATTGTTGTTTATTCATTTGCCTTGATTTGCAATTTTACCCCTAACTACAGAGAGAATTCCAAACAAGTATATGATTAGATCCTGATATATATATATATATATCTTTAAATATGACACATGGAAAACATCATGCATTCTAGCAAGGGCTAGTGGTAGAGCTATCCCGTAAGCAACTGGATTAACCACTTCTAGGACTTCAAAAGGTCCAACATATCTAGGTGCTAGTTTGGAAGACTTTCCAAACTTAATTGGGCTCTTATGAGATTTGACTCTTAAGAGAACTTTATCTCCTACTAAAAATTGTTGGGGTATTCACTTGGCATCATCATAGCTTTTCTGTCTATCATTTGCTTCTACTAATCTTTTCCCAATTAGCTTTACTTTCTCTTCCATTTTTTGAAAGCATTTCTAGCCTGAGGCAAATCCTATCCTCTAGCTTATCCTAGCTTATAGGAGTTTGACACTTCCTTGCCCTACAATGCTTCGAATGGAGCCATCTTAATTACAGAATGATAAGAATTATTATATGCAAATTCAACTAATGGAAGATACTCTTCCATTTATACTATTGGTCCATGCAATACATCCTCAACAAATTCTCTAGTATTTGATTTACTCTCTCTATTTGTCCATATGTTTTCTGGATGATAGGTTGAGCTTATATTTAGTTGTGTTCCCAAAGCCAAGAACAAAGTTTCCCAAAACTTGAAGTTATTTGAGCATCTCTATCTGAAATTATCTTTTCCAGAATTCCATGCAATATGAAGACTTCTTGCATGAAATCTTTGGCTAAGATGGGTGCTCCATCTATAAGATTACCATGTATAAAATGAGCTACCTTAGAAATTTTATCCACTACTATAATAATAGCATCATGCTTATAGTAGGACATAGGCAATCCTTGAACAAAATCCATACTAATAACTTGCCATTTCCATTCAGGTATGTCATGAGGATACAAAAGTCCTACTAGGTGCTAGTGTTCAACCTTAACTCGCTGACATTCTAGGCATCTTGCCACAAATCTTGCAGCACCATTCTTCATTCCCTTCCAAAAATATAAGGGTTTCACGTCAGCTAGCAACTTTGTCACTCCAGGGTGACCTGAATAAGGTGTAGAATGCGCTTCTTTCCACACTGTTCTTAAATCTCCTTGATTTAGAACATATATTCAGTTATTGAATCTTAATAACCCATCAAGTTCAAATAAAATCCATCATACCTTGTATCTTGAGGATTTTCTATTAGAGCGCTTTCAAAATTTTCTCATAATATGCATCACCAGTCAAATTCTTCAATATTTGAGCTCTAAAATCAGAAGTGTACTGATACTATTGCCAATATGTGCCTCCTCATTCAACTCAAGGCATCAACCACTTGATTTTCCTTACCTTTAATATAGTTAACCTCAAAATCATAGTCAAGATGAGCTCTAACCATCTTCTTCACCAGGAATTAAGGTTAGGTTGCGTGAAACATATACTTCAAACCTTGATTATTATATTTTAGTTCAAATTGTTTTCCCAATAAATAATGCCTCCATACTTGAAGAGCATGCACAATTGTAGCTAATTCCAAATCATGAGGGGCATAATTATGCTCATAAGGTCACAACTTCCTGGACTCATAGATCACAACTTGGTCTTCGTGCATAAGCACTCTTCCTAACCCTTCTCTTGAAGCATCAGTCACAACAACAAAATGACCCTCAAGGTCTGGCACTTTAAGAATTGGTGCTAAAGTCAATTTCCTCTTAAGAAAATTAAATGCTTCTTCACATTTATCAGACCATTTTCCTTTTCTCTACAAGGAAGTGATAAGATGGGCAATTCTAGAAAAGTTTAAAATAAACTTCCTGTTTAATACCTTGCTAATCCCATAAAACTTTGCACTTCATACACATTCTTAGGAGTAAGCCATTCCAAAATAGCCTTTATCTTTGATGGATCTACAAAAATTCCTTTAGGTAATATAATATGACCCAAGTATTGCACCTCTTTCTGAAAGAAAGTACATTTGGATAGCTTTCCATAAAGTTTATGCTCCCTAAGTCATTACAGAACTATTCGCAAATGCTTATGTTGTTCATCCTCATTTCAAGAGGAGATTAGAATATCACCTAAAAACACAAAAGAAATTTTTCTAGATAGTCCTCTAAAAACATTGTTCATTAAATTCATAAATGTTGCTAGACCATTGGTCAAACCAAAAGGTGAGACTGTGAACTCATAATGCCCATACATTGTTTGAAAGGTTGTCTTGTAGATATCTTCTTCCTTCAATGTCAACTGATGATAACCTAACCTAAGGTTAATTTTGGAAAATACAGCCAAGTCACGCATTTGATCAAAAAATTGTCTATGCACAATAGAGGATACTTTTTCTTAATTGTTTCTTTATTAAGCATATGATAATCTATACAAAGATGTAGAGTGCCATCTTTCTTCTTAACAAAGATCAATAGCGCTCCCCAAGGTGACACACTAGGTCTAATCAATCCTTTTTGTAACAATTCCTAGATTTGAGCTTTTAACTCCATCAACTCAGTAGTAGTCATCCAATTAGGTGCTTTGGACACCAGTTTAGAACTAGGAATAATATCTATTGCAAAATCAAAAACTCTTTTTGAGGGAAAAACCTGGAAGGTCTCTCGCAAACACATCTTGAAAATCATTAAGAAAGGGGTACACTTCAAAAGAATTTTCCTTAGGTTCCTTCTCCTCTTCATGTTTCACTTCCTCCATTTTAACTACAAACATCTAGCATCCTTTCCATTTTACTCATATTTTCAATCACATCATGAACATTTTCCTGATTTTCATTTCTCGCTGAAAACCTTGGATAAGGACAACATTTCCCTCATCATCAAGACACTCTACTGTTTTGGAAAGACAATCAACTTTTCCCTTATGTTGAGATAACCATTTTATCCCTAAATGACATCATAAGATCCTAGAGGTGCTACATAAAGGTTAATCTCCATGGAAAAAGTAGGTAGGGTTAATCTATCTTCAAACAAATATTGCTCTACCTGAGCTCTTGACTGATTTGCAAATTCTACAGTCCATTAATTAGCCATGAAACTAGCTTTCCTAGACATTTTATCAAGTATTCTAGGGTTCACATAATTTTCAGTTGCTCTTGTATCTATTAGAATAGAAATTGGGGTTCCAAAAAGAGTACATGTGGCTTCAATAGGAGTAACTCGATACTCAGCTTGACGACTATCAAGAATGTAACATCCAAGTTCTAAAAACATAATAAAACTATAAAAACTTACCATAAAGTAATTCAACAAGATAAAAATGAGATAGAGAAAATTTTTCTTTTATTTAACTCATAAACAAATATCAATAATTATAAGGTTTTTCCTTTACAAAGAACAATACATCATGAAGTCTTTCTCAAAGACAAAGTTTACAATGTAAATCAATTACATAGACAATTTGGAATAAATACTGATGCTAAATATCTGACATCTTTATCACAAGTCCTGGCATATCTTAGGCTTGGAGAGAGAGAGTATCTTTCGAGTGATTTACCTCCATCCACAGACCGGCGGTCTCCCACACATCTTCCACATAGGAAGTGGCCCTACCCTTCACGAGGAATATAGACCAAAGGTGACCAGTGGTAATTTGCCTATCCCAAGTACATAGTTTTGTATCCTACACCTATCCATCAATCATACAACCCTAGATACCCTCTAGCTAAGTATGATTTCCAATAGATTGTGCATTCCAAATACAGTGAACCGACAATGCATGCAGAAGACACTTGCATTACTTTGGCCAAAGCTTTAATATCAATAACGTTCATAATGAACACGGTCATTATGTTCACCCACCCCTACTCGACTTGGATATTGTCATATTCTCGTAGTTTATTCATATTAATAAAATTTACATAAATAGTTTAATCATCGTGCCATGATATTAGCTACCTTGACAAGGATAAGTTTAAATGTCATATCTATTTAGTTGGTTCATAATCACTTTTAGGGTTTACCTATTACCCTTGTAAAATATGATTTCACAAAATAAACATATATCAACCCTAAGAGACTTAGGTTCTTAATTGACCAATGGTTTAACTCATCCATGGTTAGGAATAATTTAACTCATTGCAAAATAATAACCCCTATTTCAAGGAACATGAATCCTATTCAATTCACTTCAATGTTATTTACCTGCACTTCTCATATACTCATAAAGGAATTCTATGTAAAGTTGTAGATATAGTCTTTTGACATAAAATGGTATACTATAAAACTATACATGCCAAGATTATTTGTATAGATAATATAGAAGGATTTATTCATTTTTCCAAACTATCCTTAGTTATTATATATAACCCAATAGGTTTACCATAGTTGTCATAGATCACTTAGACTCTGAATTCTATGGATAAGGAAAACGTTATTAACCAATGTATTAACCAAGAATGGTTTCAAAAGATATTATTTTCTATTTGATATTCAAGACCATACTATTCATAGTTTGGTAAGTCTTCCCTTAATAATCAGCCTCTACTTATTCTTTCGAATTACTTTCCAAGACTAACATACATCTTTTCGAGACTAACATACATCGACACAGTCAGTTGTCTTCAATCAAGTATGAGACTGGTTCACTAGTTTCGTGATAACTACGTTATCCTTCGTAAAATTAAAAATAATAGAATCATTTGGTTCCTAACTCATATCAAGACAAGTATCACAGTTTCGAACTAAGACACAAAGTCGGCCTATATAAATCATAAGATGGATTTCATTATCAATCCTACGATTCGGCCTTACCAGTCTAAAATGACTCTCAAGTTAAAACTGAAATATAATACTAGTCATAGAATGACTCTTAATACCTTCTTAACCGGTTGACTCAAATAATCAGGCTATATCATTATTAAGAAGAGACAATCTGCTCATCCTCATCGAAATAGATACAAAATAACTCAGAATTTCTCAAAATGATAATGGACAAACGTCTAAGACAAGGCAGAATTTAATCTTTCATTAATTTCAATGATCACAATATACAAAGGTGTTTACCTGAGGTGGCGGTTTACATAGGTGAGATAGCTACAGAATAGATTGTATTCTTCCAAAGGATACCTTCCTAGCCCACGCGCAGTCCTCTCCTAATCTTTGCTACTGAACCCCCCTCACATCCCCCTTCCTATCGACTATCAAGTCATGATCTCTTTAGAGCTCCCAACCGACTCATCAATGAGTCGTGTCATTAGGGGCTCCACTCATGACACTTAAAAACTCATTTATGAACAACGGTTTTGGTCTCTAGTTAAGACTCAACCACCAGCTACAAAGGTGCAATCGACACCATATGTCAATCTTTGCAAAATTGCTGAGATGAGTTAGTGAATGTAGTTGGTTATACACCACTCCTCATCAATGAGGCCGCCAACTCAATAACAGAAAGAGAGCAATTGATTACTCTTAATGAGTAGTTTGATCCATCATGTTTTAATATTTAAGGCACTCCTCAATAGATGCCTATGACTGCTCAATTAAAAACCATAATAATTTATCATGAGGTAGTACCTCATTTGACTCATAAACATATAATATTTGATTATATCAAATATTATTTTCATATCATTATCTCTATTGAATTATTATGATTTAATCAATAAAAAGATAATACTAAAACAAAGGAATACGAAAAATGTGATTGGGTTCAGCTAGTCTCCCCATCACGATCTGTTGACAAAACACGTCATCTTAATTGACGATAAAGTCTTAACGTTAATAATCGATTAAAATACCTCAAGTGACTTAATAATATTAAGATAACTATTTAACAACAATAACGTTGTAATATTTACATTAAATGTAAATAGTCACAAATCATACTCAAACGATGTCATTAATGTTATTAACGACTAAGATGACTTACCACGACTTAGAAAGATTTGTAAATAATATCGACTACTTGTCAATTATGTTCAAAAGAAAACTAACAAGACAAGACTTACATCTTATGACACATTGGTTCACATTTTCATTAAACACTTATACTCGATTTGGCAAATAAACCACTCCTAACCCGAGGTCTATATCTCTCTCCTTGAAAGATACTCTCTCTCTCTCTCTCTCTCTCTCTCTCTCTCTCTCTCTCTCTCTAAGAGTCATCTAAGAATTTGTATTCCTGTTGCAACTTGTAACCAAACAATATATGATCAGTGCATCATTATTCAAATAATAAATCAAATCTCATAATGCAATTATTAAATCGATAATAATATAATCTTTTCTATAATTTCATAAATAACATTCAATATAATCCATGTCTTTCCTTGTCATTAATCTAATCATCATAATAAATTTACTTATGTCCAAGTAAAAGTAAAAAGTATAACAAGGAAAAAATTGGGGATATAACAAAGAGCAGCATGAATCCTTTTCTTAAAAGCCATTTGCTATGAAGGTAAAGGTTTGCCTCCATAAGAATTCCCTTGACCCTTCGTGGGGCATTGATTAACATAATGATCTCCTCCACATGTGAAAAACCCTCCAGGAGGACCTCTCTTTCTAGATGATTGATCGGTATTATCATCATTCCTTTTAGGATTGAAATCCCTATTTCCATCCCTGGATTCATTTCTATTAAATCTAGAACTTTTACCCCGATTCCTCTCTTTGGATTCTTGATTCATGTTTCTCTTTTTGAAGGATGCTGAAGGATGACTCTAGCTAAACTTCTTTCGAGATATTTCTCGAGACATAGAGATAGATTTGAGCTTATGTTCTTGTTTAATGGCTTTCTCAAAGAATTGATCAATGGTTGTGGGTCTATGGACAGCCACTTCTCCGCCAATCTAAGCATTCAAGCCCTTGATAAACTTCCTTATTCTAAATATCTCATCATTCTGATATTGTGGCACATATACTTCAATAATATGGTGAATTTTTCCCAATATTTAGTGACAAACATATCTCCTTGATGCAAATTTTGAAAATCTATTAATTTTTGGTCAAAGTAAAGTTGAGGCAACCACCATTTTCTGAATATGACTATAAACTTGAAATGAAGCAAGGTATGCGGAAACACTTCCTACACTGATCTATTGAGGAAAGATTTATGCAAATTTTAACTTTTACAATTACAAATTAAGATGCACATTAACAGAAAGGTAATAGCAACATCCAAATGCAAATACAAAATTCACAACACAAGATATACGTGGGGAAAACCCTTTCGAGTAAAAAACCCCACAGTCCAAAGCCGCCCAATATATTATTCAAGAATCAAGAAGATTACAATATACTTGTAGAGCAAGCTTTCACAGGAGTATATCCAACCAGAGATTCAAGAGGTAACTCAACATCTATAATACTCTTACACACAACCTCCATCTCAAGCTCCTGATATATAGGAGATACAATATAGTAAACCGTGGCACCCAAATTATTAGGTTGGGGAGAGTGATGAGTCTAGTTTATGACTCAATTTTGTTAAGCTTTATTTTCCACTTGCTGTAGTTATCTTGGACTTTGGTACTTAGATCCTGATCTTTTTATGACATTTCCTCAAAACTATAAGATGTTGGGCATAGGTTGTTTCCTATAAACTTTTATGACAATGACATGCTATTTGAACTATCTATGCTAATTTTACATATGGTTAATGAATGTTACTCTAAGGTAGTTACAGATGTACAATTATTGTGCATATTAATATTGTTATGCAGATATAATTAGCAACCATAAAGTTGAGGAAGATTCTACCAGTTGTTTACTCCCCATCAAAGTCAAACATGGTGATCGTTCAAATATCAAATGGAGGGAAGATAACCACCTTGTAACTGATCTTAATTACTTGAGCAAATTTATGAGTTATTATTGTGCTAGATCTACGTTGAAGCGACTTTCTTGACCAAATTCCATGCATGTGTAACCTCCTCTCCACTTTCTATGCTTTCCCTAAAGTTGTGTCCTCCTATTTTGTTGGAGTTGACCACCTTGCTAGGTAATTGGTTATGTATTTCTCTTTTTATAAATAAGACTCTGATGCTCTTTCTGAGGGGGATTAATCAGAGATTGTACTTGCATTATCCAATTTTCAATAATACAATCACACTGTTCATTTGTACTCAAGTTTTCCAATGAATAAAATGAAGTTATAAGTTCACATCTCTGAGTTTACATTTGTCTTAGGGAATACTCATCCAAGGGAACCCACTTGGTGAGCATTCCATCCTTTAGTTTAGTTGTATTTTTTGTTAAGTAATTAGTTAAATGTGGCATTGAATGTTCCTGCAACCACTAGAATTCTATTATGTGTTTGTTCCTACAACCAAAGCAGACATAGTAGTTTCCTATTTGTTTGCCCAGGCTTTTATTTTCTATCATGCACTTGAGCTTAGAATAGTTGTTGGTTGATGTTCAGCATTCATGTTATCTCTTTCCTAGCAGTTTATTTTCAGTATTATGTCTTTCTTAGCTATAGAATGAATGTGGCTACTTTGGAAGTTCCTAGTGCACATACCATGCTGACCCATTTCAAGTTCACGTCCCTGGGTTGACAAGTGAAATGCATCTTCATAGTGATCAAGACAACTACTCAGGTTAGATGTCCAATCTCTGAGTCACAGCTTTATGGGCTTAGTTGTTAAATCATTGTAGGCCGTTGTCGGGGATGGTGTCAAACTAGGAAGATCTTTGGAGTCATCTTTAGTTTTATTTCTTGCAGTTTTTTTTTCTTAAAAATGTTCTCTTAGTTAGGAAGTAACCATCTACAATCCATTCACAACATTTTTTGTGTGAGGTGGTTGATACTGAGTATATTGCATGCATAGAGGCAGGAGAAGAGATGCTTTAGGGAGATTCCTTTCTAATGATTCAAATTACCCAGCAAAAGAAGCAGAAGTGAATATTTTTCTTGATGCATTCCCTGATTTGAATAGTTCTAAAACATCCTCTGAAGAACAAGCTACCCAAAACTTGGTTGACAATCCATTCGCCTTGATAATAAGCCAAGCAGCTATGGCTGCCCAAAATGTACCCAATCAACCAACCTTTCCTTTTCTGATTGCTCATCAAAATGAAGTGGATAATCTCAAAAACATCCCTGCTTCAGCTCTCCCCAAGTTCTATGGACTTGCAACAGAGGACCTAGACACCTTCTTGTTCGAATTTGATATCCTTTCCAGAAGCTATGACTACACTACTAATGCTCATAGGCTTAAGTTGCTTCCTACTACCATGAAAGATATTGCATTAAGGTGGTTTATGGGTCTAGGTAGTGATATTGTCAATACTTGGGATGAGATGAAGAGAAATTTTTTGAGAAATATAAAGACTACTTCAATTCCCCCCTCCAATTATAGTTGCTAGAATAAGCAAATATCGAGAACTCAGGCAAATCAACAACTAAACTATAATAGTAGGGGTAGGGGTTATTATATTTCTTATTCCCTGCGCTGATTAATTAGAAACTATAGTTGAATTCTAGTCGGTTAATATAGTTGCTTATTCTAGCATATTCTAGCAAGCAAATCCTTAGAATAGTAGGGCACTGCTCGAATTAAGGATTTTAATGGTGGGTGGGAGGCTATAACTAGAATTCCCTCCCCCCCACCCCCCGATATAGTTGGGTGGGCCCCTACTATTCTATGGCAATACTGTAGGGGTGGAGATATGAGAGGAAATGATATTTTCATAATGCAACAGAAAGAGGATGAAAGTTTGGAGGATTACATCTCAAGGTTCCTGTTTTGTTTACAAAAATCTCCCCATCGTGCACTCAATGAGGAGTCTCAGAAACTGCTCTTCCTCAGGGGAATAAGTGAGCATGGTACAGATGCCTTGGATTTAATGGGAAGAGGAGATATTACCCAAGTGTCTTGGGAGGATATTAAGAAGTTGTGTCAAAATTATTCCAGAGCAGTCATGAAGAAAGGAAGAGGTTACCATTCCCTTATGGGCAAAACCTCTACCAATGGAGTTTCAAGGATGGAGATAAGTCACTTGCTATCTGATTTTAAGCAAGATATTATAAATAATATGGCCACCCAGCTAGACACACTTCAGGTAAAGAAGCATGAAGAGGCTGAGGCAACGTTAGCAGAATATTGCCCTCACTGCAGACAAAAGAAGAGGGACTGTAGATGCAAAATGGTAGCTAACATTGACAGTAAGCAGATTCCACCTAAGTTCAAGCCAATACAAGTTGAAGAAGATCAAGTCTACTATGTTGCACAAAGGAGGCCATGGGCTCCAAGAGAAAGTATGTCACCAGATTCATTATCATTTGCTGGACCATATTTTAATACTTATGCATCTGGTAACCAATGGCAACAACCATTTCCATCTAATTATGGAGGATATCCACCTCAGCCTTGGAATAACCCTCAAAATACTTGGCAAAATTACCAAAACCCTGCACCTCAGGGGAATTGGCAGTCACCTCCAGGAAACTGGCAACAAACATCTCAATGGAGGGGAGGACAATAATGGCCGAATCAGACAACTAATTACATGCATCAACCTTCTTAGCCCCAACAGCCTACTATAATGCCTCCACCTGCTAGCTCCAATTCAAATATGCCTAAACCTACTTAGTTACCAGCCCAACCCTCACCTAACCCAAATAATAGACCACAGCAGCAGCCAGTATATTTTGTTGATCCAAATCAATTCCCTGCATATGCTGTGAATGTAAGTGACATCCACCTGTGTTCAGGAACTACCTTGGCAACTCCTTCTAGACCCGTCATTATTGAGCTTTCTGAGGAAGAAGAGGAACCTATAAAAACCCCCATTCAACCAAATGCACCTGGAAATCCTAAACCAGTACCAGTCAAGTGGACTGCCCCAAGAACCACCATTTCCACAAAGGTTAGAAACTGTGAAACAAAAGGAAGAGGAAGAGGAACCCACCTTTGACATTTTAGAGTAGTTGAAACATGTATGTGTCAAGATCCCTCTATTTCAGACCATAAAAGATGTTCCTATATATGGCAAAGCAATCAAGGAAGCATGCCTTAAGAAGCCAGGTAGAAAAAGGAAAGACCCCACTATGTTTCATGTGGTGGGATAGTTGGCTGACATCATGCTTGGGAAAGTGACTGTCCCCAAATATAATGATCCAGGGAGTCTTGTGGTAGGAGTTGTTATAAATGGGATCCAAATCAGAAATGCTCTGATTGATCTAGGAGCATCCATAAATGTAATGACCAAGGATATCCTACAACAACTAAATGTTGCAACCATGAGACCTACTCCTACTGTCCTGCAACTTGCTGATAGTTCTACTGTTAAACCTGATGGGATAGTCGAGGACCTTGTGGTATCCTTGGACTCATGGGAATATCTAGCTAATTTCATGATACTTTCTCCTAAAGCTACATTGGGAGGATACCCCATCATTCTGGGAAGACCATGGTTAGCCACAGCAGATGCTTATATTGGATGTCGGTGAGGAGACATGACCATCTCTAATGAGAGAAGCACTAAAAAACTTATTTTTTACCCACCTGCACAACCATATCATGATATGGATAATCATGTTTGGCCTCATGTTGGTGAAGAGGTATATGAAGCTAATTCTATGGAGCAGCTTATGATGTTAGGCAGAAGTTCTTTCCTACAACTTCAAGGAGAGGAGGAGGTGTTGTCTAACATAATTTAGAATCATTGTGAAGTAGAGGAAGCATCATCCTCTCATTCTGTTGATCCAGTGAAGATTCTTATTCCCACTTTTCCTGCAGCACCAGGTATGTTGCATACATTGCTTCCACAAGAAATTAAGGTATCAATCATTAGTGTAGTAACTATGGTAGACTTAACAACTCAAGTGGAGATTTCAGAAGAAATATATCTAAATATTAACAGCAAATTGACTCAAGCACAGCAGTTGTCTTTGACAAATTTGTTAAAGAAACATAAGAATGCCTTTGTATGGGATTATCATGACATGAAAATACTAGATCCTACATTATGCACCCATAGGATTTACATAAAGGAAGATTGTACACCAGTAAGACTACCACAAAGGAGAATCAACCCTGCACTAAGAGAAATTGTCAAAGAAGAATTACATAAGCTATGAGATGCAGGATTTATCTACCCAATCTCATATAGACAGTGGGTGTCTCCTCTAGTTCTTGTGCCCAAAAAGGGAGGGAAATGGAGACTCTATAATGATTACAGAGAATTAAACTCTACCACCAAAAAGGATCATTTTCCCCTTCCTTTCATAGACCAAGTATTGGACTCACTTGCAGGAAAACAGTACTTTCCTTTTTGGATGGGTTTAGCGGTTACAATCAGATACAGATTGCACCTGAAGATCAAGAGAAAACAACATTTACCTATCCTTGGGGGACATATGCCTACTCAGTGCTCCCATTTGGCTTATGCAATGTACCTGCAACTTTCCAAAGGGTAGTCATTAGCATATTTTCAGATATCTCACATGATTGCATGGAAATCTATATGGACAATTTCACTACTAATGGTGTTACTTTTGAAGAGGCATTAGCAAACTTAGGAAAGGTGTTGGAGAGATGTGAAGACCACAATCTATCCTTGAACAGTGCAAAGTGCTTCATGATGATGCAGAAAGGAGTAGTACTTGGCCACTATGTCTCTCCAAAAGGAATCCAGGTAGACCCAACAAAGATTAAAGTCATCATTAATCTTCCCATTCCTGCAAAGCAAAAAGATGTCAAAAGCTTCTTGGGTCATGCAGGGTACTATAGACGTTTCATCAAAGATTTTAGCAAAATGGCATCCCCATGTATACTCTTCTCACGAAGGATGCTAAATTTCAGTGGAATGAAGACTGTAACAAAGCATTTTTTGATTTAAAGGTGGCATTAACTCATGCTCCTGTACTTAAAGGGCCCAATTGAGAACTTCCTTTCCACATTCATACTGATGCATCAGATTATGCCATAGGAGCAGTCTTAGGCCAGAAAGAAGGAATCATTGAGCATTCTATTTATTTTGTTAGCAAAAACTTACAGGGAGCTAAGTTTAATTATACAGTACAACAGAGAATGAAATGCTAGTAGTAATCTATGCACTCAACAAATTTAGGCACTACATAATAGGCTATCAAATCTTTGTGGATACAGATCATGCAACCATTAGGTATCTTATGAACAAACCTCTAATATCAGGTCGATTAGCAAGATGGGTGTTGCTAATGCAAGAATTTGAAATCACTATTGTGGATAGGCCAGGGAAGGCCAATGTTGTTGCAGACTTTCTTTCAAGACTGACTACATCAGAGGACAACCAAGTCATTGATGACTTTTTCCTAATAAACATTTGTTTTCACTCACTGTGCAAACACCCTGGTATGCTGACACAACCAATTATCTAGTCACAAGAAGAGTCCCTCCTCATTTCTCTCCAAAGGAGAGAAGGGTACTCATTGAAATGTCTTTTCCTTTTTCATGGATTGTTGGATACTTTTTCTGCACTGGACCAGACAATGTCATGAGGAGATGTGTGAGAGAAGATGAAACATATGACATTTTGCATGCATGCCACAATGAACCATGTGGAGGAAATTTTGCAGTAAAACAAACAACAATGAAGATTTTGAATGCAAGTTATTACTGGACTACACTCCACAAGGGTGCAGGAAGATATACAAAGAAATGTGACAGATGTTAGAGGATGGGATGGCCAACCAAATCTGATGAGATGCCCCTTTACCCTCACCTTGTGATTACTCCATTTAATAAGTGGGGATTAGATTTTGTACGACCCATTGATCCTCCATCCAATGGTAAATCCTATATCTTAGTATGCATGGATTGTGTAACTAAATGGGTAGAAGTTAAGGCCATGAAACATGCGAGAGATAGTAAGGTTGCATAATTTCTCTATGAGGAAATTTTCACATGATATGGAGTCCCCAGAGAGTTAGTGACTGATCAAGGAACTCAATTCACCTCAACCCTAGTTGCAGCACTAGTAAATGAGTACAACATAAGGCACAAGAAATCTACTCCTTATCACCCTCAGGCCAATGGCCAAGTTGAGGTGACTAACAGGGAAATTGAAGCCATTCTAACCAAAATTGTGGTTGTCCATACAAAGGATTGGGCAAACGGGTTGTCTGCCCGCCTATAGGACAACCTAGAAAACAACCACAAGCTTCACCCCTTTTGAGTTACTGTATGGCAAAACAGCCATGATGCCTATTGAATTTGAACTTAAGACTCTTCAGACTACACTTGACTTGGGGATGGATCTCTCTGAGGCACAAAAGGAAAGAGTCATGTAGCTCAATGCTTTGGATGAGATGAGGAAAGCAACCTTACATCACACATAGGTGGTGTAAAATCAAAGAATAAAGTGGCATGACAAATACATCAAAGATAAGAAATTCCAACCAAATAACTGGGCTTTGCTTTATGACTCAAGGTATCAGGATAATGCAGGGAAACTATAGACAAGGTGGCTAGGACCATATGAGGTTGCTAAAGTTTTTTCTAATGGTGTTGTACAACTTCCCACCATTGACCCTATCAGATTTAAGTTGTTAGTCAATGGTCATCACCTCAAGTTGTATCAAAAGCCAACTTCAAAAGAAGAATTCCTGCAATAATTCAATTAGCATGCAACTCCTGAACTTCCTGTAGCCAAAGGTAGTGGACCTAGTGTCCCTCCTTCTGGCTAACCGAGGTATGGCAATTGTCATAATAAAGACTTCCACTTTTGTGGGAGTCCACTTCTTCATCCATTTGCCCATCCACCCACCCATATCCATCATTCTCTCTTCCATCACATGTCTTGATTACACTTCATCCCACCTCACTTTCTTCCACTCCACTCTCATTCATTTCTCCATTAATTCTTAAAAAGTGACTGGAACTTTCTCGATAATTTTTGCAACCGATCTTCCACACATCAAGGTACGCATGCTTTAATAGTTCTATCTTAATTATCTTTTGGTACATTCATTTAATTATTGTAAATTAATATCTATGTTCTCCATAGCATGTAATTATTCCCTACCTCGTCCGGTCACACATCACCATTCCACATGTGCGGACACATGCTCAAATTTAGGCTGGGGAGGGAGTGTGAATATTATGCCCACATGTTAGTCTATATGCTTTATGCTAGCATGTCAGCAAAGTTTAAAATTGAATGATTTGAATTCTGAGTGAGATGATAGCTCACAAGTGTGAGATGATAGCCTTCATTGATTATTCATTATTGCTTGTACTACCCTTGTCATAATATTATGTTCCCAAAAAAAGAAAATTCAGATGACATGAGTAATTGAAAATTTAATACAATTACAGGAAGGTGAAGTTAGTTTTCAAACTTTTTGTAGAAGGAAAAACTTTGCAGTGCGATTGTTTTTAGACAACTAAATCAATGGGAGGTGGATTAATTGAAAATGAACCCACAGTTCATGACATATTATTGCAAGATGCACCTAGCCAGGCCGAGTTTATAAATTGTGGGTGGTTAGACTATTTCTTGAAGTTGAATGGTTTTGATGAAAATGTTGCATTAGAATTTGCCCATACATTCTCTAAAGGTAAGGCCATGGTAAAAGGGTTGGAGGTGTTGGCTACTGAAAAAAGAATTACATAAGTTATAGGGTTGCATGTCGATGGTGAGAATTACCCTGTTACTAGAGACGCCAGGTCAGCTAGGACCAAATTTACAGAACCTGGTGACCCTCCATTGACTATAGACAAACAGGGGGCCAAGAGAACCTCTCTGCCTGAGCTGTGGAAACAGGTAGCTGTTCATGTTGTGAGGTACATCACTTGTGAAGGTCATCAATCTAATCTTCATTCTGTGCATTTCAAACTGCTAAATCATATGAGGCATGGGAGAAGAATGAATGTGCCAAACGTGATATACCACCTTCTCTCAATCATGGCCACCGAGACCCAACAAGGTAGGGCTAATTCTATTTCCCACCATTGTTTGATCAAATTGTTAGTTGAAAAGTCTCTGCATGATGTATCTGATATGACTTGGGAGGAATTTTTAAATATTGATCAAATAAGACCAAGCCATTTGGGACCTGTGATTGTTCCTCAACCTCATAGAACTAGGAGAAGAGTGAGTTCTATTGAAGCTACTCTAGGAACCTCAACTTCTAGTGCAAACCCTCCTACAACAAAACAAGCTATTAAGATTAGTTCTTTTGAGGCAGAGCATGCAAGCAAAGAAAGTTCTTCAAATTCTGATGATGATGTTCCTCTTAGCAATTTAATTCAAACTAGGGCATAGAAGAAAAAGGCAAAAATAAAGAAGGGTAAACTAAAAAGCAAACTACAGGAAGGAAGGTGTCGCGCTCTAGGAAACGAAAGACTGACACTATTCTTCCTGCAACTAAAGAGAAACATGAGATCCCTTCTAGTAAATTGAGACCTACTAAACCGGCCTCTGGTGTGCCTCCATAGACAAGCCCTAGGGTTTAAGAGATGATAGCTGAGGATACAGAAGCCCCAATGGGACATGTGAATGTTGTAGAAAAAGACATAATTGAGGAAGTAGTAAATGTGACACTAGCAGACCTTGTTGCTACTGCTGAACATATTGAGAGCCAGGGACATGAAGATAAACAAGAGTTCCTACAGCAAGACGTCCTACAGCCAGGATTAGCTTAACATTCAGAAACCCTGCAGCTAGTGCTATATGAAGATCAACCATATGTGCCAAGAAAGCCTTTGGTAGGAATACACAGCCCCCCTGATTTTTTGATGCATACGGTAGCCATGAATTTGTGGAATGAGATGCAAAGGAGAGAAGAAGAATGGAAGAAGGAGAAACACAGATTGAAGGATGAAATTCAAAACAAAGATGAAGAGATTGAAGAAAAGAATGCAGAAATTGCGACTTTAAAAGAGAGAGTGGATAATATGGCAGCTTTAGTGCCTCAAGTATTAGAGTGCAGGACTCCCCCAAGGGTCTATGCTCTATATTTAAAGGAAAGGTAGCTCTCTTTTAAGTTAGCAAGGATTGTTTTAGGTTTGAACCCTTCCATTGAGTCTCCTCTTGAATTTTTCAATGCTTATCGGATTGCTCCCCCTGAAATAAAGAATTTATTGTGTGAATTCTATTTACATAATTATGTTGTGTCCCAAGACCATGAGTGGAACCCCTTGTTGTATGTTGGGGATGTTCAATTGAGGGTATTTATGTCTTGGATACAAAATGAGATTAGTTGGGGACAACAGTTCATGGCTTATAAGCAATTAGAATTTAGCACTCCACTGCCTATCCGAGCTAAATTTGGAAATCCAAGAAGCATTTTCAATGATTGGCACATAATGCTTTATAGGCTAAGCTATGGTAATAGAATCTTGCCTGAGAGAGAAGCATCTTACAGAGAATATGAGAAGGTTGCAAACACTATTAGAGAATTTGTAAAAGGACATTTGACACAAAAGTGGAATAGTTTGTCTGATGAGCTAAAACAAGTAGAGCCTCACTCTTTGCAGAACTATGTTGCGATGTGTAAAAGAGTGGATAGATATATACAGATTGGGAGGAAAAAGGGACAATTCTAGCTTCCCTTAATCTTTCAACCACCTATTCTATTGTGGTATGTGCCAAATTACAAATTTTACCAGTATGATATTGCTGAAGAGAGGCAGAGATGGAACAAATTGGATAGGTAGCAAGGGTTCTATTGGGATCCTAACTCATGCACTAGAGAAATTGATATAGGATAGGTGGCAGTTGCTAATTTCAGGGCATTAACCAAACAAAAGAACAACCCTTCCTCTGTTGGAGGACTAGCAAAGTATTAGGTTGGGGAGAGTGATGAGTCTAGTTTATGACTCAATTTTGTTAAGCTTTATTTTCCACTTGCTATAGTTATCTTGGACTTTGGTACTTAGATCCTGATCTTTTTATGACATTTCCTCAAAACTATAAGATGTTGGGCATAGGTTATTTCCTATAAACTTTTATGACAATGACATGCTATATGAACTATCTATGTTAATTTTACATATGGTTAATGAATGTTACTCTAAGGTAGTTACATATGTGCAATTATTGTGCATACTAATATTGTTATGTAAATATAATTAGCAACCATAAAGTCAAGGAAGATTCTACTGGCTGGTTACCCGCCATCAAAGTCAAACATGGTGAGTGTTCAAATGTCAAATGGAGGAAAGATAACTGACTTGTAACTGATCTTAATTAATTGTTAAGCAAATTTAGGAGTTACTGTTGTGCTAGATCTTCATTGAAGTGACTTGCTTGACCAGATTCCACACATGCGTAACCTCCTCTCCACTTTCTATGCTTTCCCTAAAGTGGTGTCCTCCTATTTTGTTGGAGTTGACCACCTTGCTAGGTAGTTGGTTTTGTAGTTCTCTTTCTATAAATAAGACTTTGATGCTCCTTCTCAGGGGGATTAATCAGAGATTGTACTTGCATTATCTAATTTTCAATAATACAATCACGTTCATTTATACTCATGTTTTCCAATGAATAAAATGAAGTTATAAGTTTGCATCTCTGAGTTTACATTTATCTTAGGGAATACTCATCCAAGGGGGCCCACTTGGTGAGCATTCCATCCTTTAGTTTAGCTATATTTTCTGTTAAGTAATTAGTTAAATCTGGCATTGAATGTTCCTGCAACCACTAGAATTCTATTCTGTGTCTATTCCTGTAGCCAAAGCAGACAGAGTAGTTTCTTGTTTGTTTGCCCAGACTTTTCTTTTCTGTCATGCACCTGAGCTTAGAATAGATGTTGGTTGATGTTCAACATTCATGTTATCTTTTTCCTAGCAGTTTATTTTTAGCATTATGTCTTTCTTAGCTATAGAATGAATGTGGCTACTTTGGAAGTTCCTAGTGCACATACCGTGCTGATGCATTCAAGTTCACGTCCCTAGGTTGACAAGTGAAATGCATCTTCATAGTGATTAAGACAGATACTCAGGTTAGATGTCCAATCTCTGAGTCACATCTTTATGGGCTTAGTTGTTCAATCATTGTAGGAGACCAACAAACCACATCCTTGTTCTTCTCTTCTTTCTCTAGCTACAAGACAACAAAAAAATGATTGATCTCTCTAAAGATCACACTTCTGCTATACAAAAATTTCTCAGCCGCTTGATCCTAAAGCTTGTACCCTTTCACATCAATGCCATAACCGATGAAGATACACTTCACAACCTTGTTCTCCAACTTAGACCTCTTCTCCTTATGCACATGTGCATATACCTCACAACCAAATACTTGAATGTGTCTCAATGAAGGCTTTTTACCAGAACACGCCTCCATAGGTGTCTTATTAATGAGCGATGATGTAGGAGACCTATTAACCAGGGAACAAGCAGAAGCAATAGCTCCAGCCCATAACTTTTGTTCAAGGCTAGCTCCACTTAGCATACTCCTTGCCCTCTCCATCAACATTCTATTCATCCTTACTGTAACTCCATTCTGTTGAGGGGTATACGGAGTTGTCTTGTAACTCTCAATCCCTTGTTCTTTATAGAACTTGTCAAAATCTACTAAACAAAACTCACCACCATTGTTAGTCCTCAAACAGTTAATCTTTCTATCCTTCTGGTTCTCTACGAGAGATTTGAACTCTTTGAATCTACTAAAGACTTCAGATTTGCTTCTAAGGAAATACACCCATGTCCTTCTACTGTAATCATCAATGAATGAAACAAAGTAAACAAATTTTAAAATCAAAGGAACATTAATATGACTAAACACATCAGAATGAATCAAGTCCAATACCTCAGAAGATTTGTGAGAACTAGAATAAAACTAAACACGGTTTGTTTTCCATAAATGTAATGTTCGTAGAAATCAAACTCAAGGTTACATTCATTCATACCCTTAACAAGATTTTTATTTTTCAAGGTCCTCAAACCCTTTTCACCAATGTGACCAAGCCTTGGGTGCCATAACATTGTCTTCTTAGCTAGAAGCTTTGTCTCCCTAGAATGAGCACCCTTAGGTACCCAGAAAGCACGACCATTGGAAGTAGATGCAACAATCCTCTTCGTTGTTGGTTCTAATGGTGAGGATGAAGACTCTGAAGCTCTCTTCTTCGAAATGGAAGCACTATTGTATTAAACCATACATGCATCAAACTGAAACATAGTACCAATCTGAATACCCTTAGCCTTTCAATCTTTGAGATCCCAATCTACTTGAGACATTGCCATTGGTTTTATACCAAGTATGGTATCCCATAAATCTTGATCTACAAGCATGTCCTCCATTTTGAGTTTCCACAACTCAAAATTACTGCCATTAAACTTCTCTATCTCAAACCTCCCAGATGTTCTCGCCATCTCTTTCCTGCAACATAGATTTCAAAATCCTTTGCACAAGCTCCCACTCAAATGAATATTAGCTCAGAAACCCCTCTACCCAACAACTAGAACCAAAGGTGATAAGGCTCTGATACCAATTGAAAGGAAGCAAGGTATGTGGAAACATTTCCTACACTGATCTACTACGGAAAGATTTATGCAAATTTTAACTTTTACAGTTATAGATTAAGATACACATTAATAGAAAGGTAATAACAACATCCCAATGCAAATGCAAAACTCACAACACAAGATATACATGGGGAAAACCCTTTCGGGTAAAAAACCCACAATCCAAAGCCGCCCATTATATTATTCAAGAATCAAGAAGATTACAATATACGTGCAGAGAAAGCTTTCACAGGAGTATATCCAACTAGAGATTCAGGAGGTAACTCAACATCTATAAGACTCTTACACACAACCACCATCTCAAGCTCCTGATATATAGGAGATACAATATAGTAAACCGTCAACGGTAATTACAAAACCATGAGCCAAAACCACCCAAAAGTGGTGCCCAAATTATCTCCAATCAAAGATGACTTGTGATGTGCCAAATCACACACCAACATGTGTAACTCTCCCCTTTACAGCTCTTTTAAGTGTCCAACATGTTTTTACATTTCCCAGAAATAGGAGGTCCAACTTCTAGAGGCCATAACTTTTGATCTGGGTGTCTAATTGATGAATTGTTTAATGTGCTGGAAATCTCGTGAAGAGATCTCTCAAGATATAACTGACTTTGTCAATTATGACAACTTTTGGGGCATTTAGGGACATCTAAGTGCCTCAAAACTGAGTTTAAAACTTTTTTCGGCAGTTTCAAAAATAGAAAGTTTAATATCTCATGATCCAGATATGATCTTGAGTCAAAACTCACCCGAGATGTTTATTTAGCAATTCCACACCTTTTGGGAAAATTTTTGGGTCAATCAAATGTAGAGTTATTAAAAATAGTAAGTCCCACCATTTTTAGCCCTTTTGGAAACTTTGAAAGTTCTAGACCATTCTCCAAGATAAAGGGTATTCAAAAAGACCAAAACTAGTAAGAATAGTAACCTTTCATAGTTGCAAGGTTGAGACACTTTTGTTAAAAAAATTGATCCCAAGTTAAACTCAAGGAACTCAATCAACTCAATCCTAATTCTATTTTCTTGTTCATCCACTACGTGGATGTTTCTCCAGCTAACTGGTATGCTTCCCATACAACCTTGGTGATCTCAAAATATTTTCCCATCTCTGTCAACCAAGCCTCAACTACATCTCCACTCACTATTCCATCAAACTTTGGAGGTATAACTTTTTTCATATCTCAGGCTAACTCATTGGTAAGATGAGTTTTTGCCTCATAATGAATTTGTGAGTCTTGATTATTTACTCTAGGTTCACCATGGAAACCATATTCCTCTCTCCTTTTAGAGAATTGTTCTTGATTGGTTTCTCCCCCTCTAACTTCTTGTTCTAGGGTTTCCAATCTTCCATAAATGTTTCATTTTAAACTAACAAAATTTGATCTAGTTTTTCCATGGGGTTTTTCTTAGGATCTGGGCCATCCGGGTTCCCTCCTAATTGGTTTCCACAATGTTCCATAACATGACCACACCTAATCATTTGCATAGAAATTTATCAAAACATGTAACTTTTGATACACTATCATAAAAGTACAAGTTTATAAATACAAAAACTCAGAGATTTGCCACACAAACATTTAAAAAAAACTTTACTTTATTCTCTTTCTAGATCTTTACATCCTTATTCCAATACAATTTTTTTGTGTGTGAGAAGGTAAATGTCTACATATCACTTTCTAATAGAGGAAATTCCTCTGGTTCCTCCTCTGATGAAGAGCACCAAGGACTGAAAAGAAAACTTCAAGAACTCAAGCAAATGACTCATAAGGTTCACTATTTTTGACAGAGATCAAATCTTTCATGAGGAGGAGGCTTTAACCCAACAACCATACTTGTTCAAGGCACAAAATGTGAGTAGACTTCAGGGCAAATACTTCAAGGTTTCTAACTCAATCTAATCCTCCATCAAACCCATTGTACAGGGTCTGAAGACAGTAGTTTTATTATGCATTCCATGGATAGTCACAGTACTAACTGCTCTGTTTGAATGACAGTCACAATATCCTCTTTAGAATGACCTCAACTAGAACAAACTCAATCTAATTTAGATGCTCCTGTGACAAGTCAATAGCGTACCAAAACATAACTAGTACCTTCCTTGTGATAACTATCTTCAGTGAGGACTGGCAGAGTCAGACTAGGGCAGAATGGACTAGTTTCATAGAGGAGTTCATCCTATCTCCTATCACAAGACCATTAATAGATCTATAACACCTTGTGTTAGTGACAATGCCTAGCATTTCATAGATTTTCCACTTCCACAGTCGATGGTTACCATCTATTTGCTACTGTTCTTCTTTAAGACCCAACACATGGTTTTGTTGGGTCATCTACACAGCAAACTTGGTCCATTCCATTCCCCTTCCTCTAAAACCTTCACAAGTTGTGAGACTACCTACAATACAATCCATTCCACTAATCATAAATAGAAAGATCAGTGGAATGAAGGGAAATGCATCGAGTTTACTCAGGAAGCCCTAACTCAGGGTTTAAGACAGTTTATGAGAAACCAATGATTTCTTACACCTAATCTATTGTCAAGCCTTCAATCAATGTTCAAATTAAAGATACTTTGACCTACTATCCATCCAAGATGCTATTAGACTATGACAATTCCGTACAGGGCCAGGTATGGGCTAGAAACAGTAAGAAAATACAGAATTTGCAAGAGAACTAATGTTTCTTCATTTCTTTTCACTTCCAATCTTCATCTACATCATAAATGAACAGGTTCAAGGATTTACGAAGCCTGTCACAATGCCTTGGAGTAGTTGGAGGGCAGTTTGAATTGATGGAAGGTGTAAAACTATTCTCCAACCATCAAGTGTCTTATTTATTAACTTCTGCAACTAACTACTAGTTTGGAAACTACCCTGTTTAGGACTGCATCGATTGGTTTATGCTTAATCAAAGCCTTCAAACATTTTGACAATGTAATTAGGCCTTGAACATCACCTTAGACCTCTTGACATACCTTAACAAGGCTTAAAATAATGAAGACTATCTCTACATGCCTTCGGAAGGCTTTACAAATGTGAGGAAACATATGACTACCCCTAGGACTTCATGACTGCCTTTTACATGACAATAATATGTAGATATTTGGATATAGTCCTTATTACAATCAAGTGGATGGTTTTCTAGGACCTTATTAGAATCAACAAGACAAAAATGAACATCAAAACAAGTCATGAAGTTGAATGCCTCATGGAGGCCACCTTGTGTTAGGTGCTCCTGCACCATCCTCTCTGTCAGAATCGCATAATGCAAACTTAACAGGTGGATGTACTCATGAGTACTCCTTCAACACCTCTAGACTCATAACAGGTGCATCTTGACCACACCCAAAAGGCATACATCATGATGACCAGATGATTTACTAATCTTAACAATAATAGGGGTTAACAATCATTTTACCTCCTCAAGTCATTTCCTCCTTTCTAGGTGGATATGTTTGAGTGCATCAGCTAAAGTTACAAAATTAGTAAGCCAAGCTTCCTTTGCATAACTCACTGTATCTTCCATCTTTTGTTCAGGAGTTGGCTCTTTCTTAATAGTGGTCTTAGGCATTTCACTAAGTTTTGTTTTCTTGGCTCACTTTCTTGTCCTTTTGTTTCCTTCCATTCTAGCACAAGAACAAATGTTTTAGCATTAGCATATCTTGCCATTCTTGTGAAACCTCGCAATGAGCTCCAAGGTCCAAGAGATGAACCTGGTAGCTCTGATACCATGTGTAACATTTCAACTAGAATATTAGATATCCTTAAACATAATTAAGCAAAATATCACACTAATTGTTTTAAAATTATAATCAAAAGATATTGCATTTGCAATTTCAAATACAATACATATATTTAGAAAAATGGCTACTTCACATGTGACTTACAACATTCCACATATAAAAAATGGTCACATTTCTTATGACTTACAATTTTACCATACATTTTACATAATAAGTAATGTATTCTTGTTCACAAGTCTTCAGTAGTCAACTATAGGAGAGAGAGAGAGAGAGAGCATCACCCTAGTGCTTTTCGTCCAACCACAAACTGGAATTCCCCCATGCACCTTCCCACTAGAAGTGGCCCTTCCCTTCATCAGGGTAATAGATAATGAGAATCAACTGATTCTTTATGCTATATGAGAACTATTGATGTGTCCTAGCCATTCCAATCAGGTTTACAACTCTAGTCTAGCTCTAGCTATTTATGACCTAGTTTGATTGTTCAGTTATCTGGTACACCATGAATCAACAATCTAAGCAGTGACTTTTGTATTACTTTGGCCAAAGATTCATATAAATATATAGTCGTATGTTCACTCACTCTTTTCATGACTTGGAGACAACATTCTTATTTCATAATTTATGACATATAAATAAAATATTTCTTTTTGACTTGGTTATACCATATTGGTCTTAAAGACATATCATAATCCTTATCTACTAGTCATTTGACAAGTCTAAGATGAGAAATTAGGTGAGTATAAAACATACACTGAGTCTGTCATTGCATCCTTGCAATCATGGGTCTATGACATCTTGTCATCTACTCAATGACCTTTCTGCCCATTCTCATGCTAACTGAATTCTTCTAGATATGCAATATTCTAACACTTAAGTCAAAGGATTTTATGATTAAAGACTATCTATCTTAATCTAAGAACATAATCATCAACTCATAATCTGCCAAAGATTAACTATAATTTCATATAACAATGAATTGAATGCAGTTCCTCATGTATATCCAAAAGATAATATAATATCAAATAATCTATAACATAACTTTATATTGCCGTAGTGAGTATTTCACTCGACAATCCTGTGGCTATTCTTAGCCTAAGATAGGACTGCAGATTATTTCTCTATAAAACTAGGATACATATAATTTAAATAACTATAGAATAGCTTCTGAAAACAACTCAATCTTCTTTATATACTTGAAAATAATGGTCTAACATCAAGTGCTCCTACACAACGACTTTGACTCCAAACTAACTTTCTAAGCTTTCCAACACACTCTATGTCTTCACAATTTGATACTACTATGAGATGAGTACTTTGTTTTACAAGTATGAACATCTCTTAAGTTGCATTGGCTCATAATAAAATTTCTTGGCACAATCTTACCACCTTAAGGCATAGTTGGCCTCTTAAAAAGACAAAATTGACCTCCCTTGTAACTTAGTCAACTTTTTACTTGATACCCAATCGGCCTACTAATAACACAATTGGCCTATAAATATTACATCCAGCCTATAAACAATACATTTGGCCTTCGATACATAACATAGTCAGCCAAACACTCAATGCACAGTCAGCCAAACACTTAAAACATAGTTGGCCAAACACTCAATACATAGTCAGCCAAACACTTAAAACACAATCGACCAAACACTCAATACACAGTCGGCCAAACACTTAAAACATAGTGACTTATCTTTTAAAACATTGAAAGACTATGTATATGTATCACAATTGGGATATATATATAGTTATGTCAGAAAATGTCCCCTTGGGGATTTTCCCTCTTAAGGTTTAGCTCTTGTGTCCTGTTTATGCATTTAGAGGATTTTTCATGTTAATCTGACATCCCAATGAGAAAACCCCTAAGTTTCATGGCAAATGGGACCTAGGGGGTACACTTGACATGATTCTTGCTTGAAATAGGGGGGAGGACTTGGGCGCCCGTGCCCTAGTCCTTCCCTATTTTAGGTTAGGCCTAATTTTTAAGTGTCAGTTTATGACCGTTATTTAGGTCCTATGTAGACACAGTAAGTTTCAATTACGAAATTCTTAGCGGGAATGTTTGTAGTTGCATATATAAGCATGCTTAGGCATTCATTTGTAAACTAGATGGACATTTTGATTGACAAGCTCATGTTAAGGTGATTCAAGGCATTCATTGTGTTACAAAGCAAAATTCGTGTTGTTCTTGTGTTTGTATTTACATATTTGGCATCCATCTCCTCATGGAATGAAGAGCATCTTCCTTCCATGAGTTCTTCACTACAAGGTGATATCAATTATGTTTTCAATCATTTATCATTTGGATTTTGCCTCTATCCTGCAAGGATACACACTCTTTATCTGACAACGGTGTTCGGAAGACTTGAATGTCTCTTTGGGGCTTGATTGAGGCAAGCCTCTAAACACCACAACCCCCAACCCATTTTTCCATGATTGTAGGTTACAGGTTGCATGAGCAGAAAAAGTGGAGTTGCAGGAGAGTAGTGCAAACTATCAGAATTGCAGATCAAAGAAGTTCATTAGTCCTCCAGATCCCACAACTGAAAAATCTTTGGAACAATAGGAATAGGTTGGAGACAAGGTTTCCAGATCCCAACAAAAAGCATGGCACTGGACTAGGGCGCACGCTCGTTAGTCCCTGACTTTTCTATTTTCTGAACTTTGAAATCTGGTACGCATTTAATTGTTATTTAATATCTCTGTGTGCGAGCATTTTTCGTGATTTGTCTGTTTACTTTTAAATTTGCATAATTAGGGTTTTGAGCATATGTGGACTTAATCAAATAAAAAAATCACACAATTCCAATTTTCCCTGATATTCCAAGTGACTGAAACCCTGATAGTAGATTTCCTACTCAGTTGAAGTCCTTGAATGTTTGAGGTGAAAGGAGGATTCATACAAACCATCACAATTAACCCTAAACACAAACAAATCCTCTTGCATCAAATTTCACCTTATATATATATATATATATATATATATATATATATATATATATATATATATATATATATATATATCATAGTTGATCTTTTTGTCATAGTTGATCTGTATGTATATACAATCAAACTAAAACTGCCAAACAAAATAGCTTCATTTAGTTTCAAGGGAATTAGGCACTATAAAAGCTATTACTCTGTGTAGCTTAACAAGCTACCATAACAATGTAAAGGAATAGATATCTAAAACGTAGTTGTAAGGCTCACTTACTTAGAAATATCAATATGTTTAGCATCTCCAAAACATAACTAAATGACAAGGGTTAGATATAGATACACAGTCTTTCATAACTATTCTTCTTTCTCATTCGGTAAGATAATACATAAAACCTTATTCCTTTGTAGAGGATATACAACCTATCAACATTTACATATGCAAAGTGATAGTCCACTTAGCATTCATAAGATAAACACAATTCTCTTTACTTCTAATGCTTATTGTTCTATTCGAACATAAGATTATTATACAGACTTCATCATAGTCTATGAATAATAATGGACTTACCTGTATGACAAAGCAGGCCGTGTCTTTTTTGTGATCACTTGCTATGTCTAGTCTACTCCTCACAACTTCTGAGCTCTTATGTCCACCCCAGTCCTTTCTCTCTATCTGTCTATTATCCCCCCATGCATTAATACTCATGGGCAGATAATAATGGAGTTGCCCACATAAATCTCTCTTCCACTCTCGTGAGTTTACCATGCAGGAATAAGTGGAGAATGTGGAGCAACTACTTTCCCCACTCCCCAAGCATCTAGGAGGTGTGTTAAGGAGGAATAAGAAGAGACTTTATAACTCCATAACTTAATCTTAACTATAACAATAATATAAATGATAATAATATCATTAATAATAACAATGATTTATAGATAGATATAACAAACTTATCTAATAGATCTGTCACTACTGCGAACTCACTAACACTTTATTGTGCGTATTTGTAAGCATAATTATTGACACGTCGATAATAATATTGACGACAAAATTAAACATGTTTAGTCAAATTATAAATGTTGACTTGTCATCCAAGGGCATACACAATGTTTCCACTAGACGACAAAAAATATTTATCCTTCATCTTAACGACGACATCATTTGACAAGAATAAACACGATCTCTTTCTCTACAAAGTATATGCATGTGTGTGTGTGTTTTTAGATGGCATAAGGATCGTTGCATTCACACAATCTAGCACCCTCTCCTTGGTGATACTCTCTCTCCTCTTATCTAAGAGAAAAATAACATTGTTCCTACATCCACCTCAGTTACATAACAATAGTTATTCTATTTCATCATTTAACCACATGATCAATAATAACATCATAAATGATTATTTCTTGCATGTAAATTAATATAAAGCAAAAATGCATTTTCCATTATGATTAAAATCATAATATTTTCTCTGACTATCTGTCTTTACGAAAATAATTAAAATAAATACATTAGTTTAAAAATGTGGTGTGACATTCTCCTTACTCCTGTGGGGCTCAAGCCTTGTCTCCTTAAACTTACCTCTTCCAATAGTTCTTTTCTCTGACCTTATAGAGTTTGAGGAACAAAGGGGATTTCAAAATAAAAGGAGTCAAGCTCAGAATGGGGAGAAGAGTCCATAGAGGTGAATGGGGAAGGCAATTTTCTTTTGGGGGTATGACAGGAAGGAGGAGAATGCTCAGAGAACATAGAGAGTTTAGGATTTTGATAATGGCCATACTTGAACAAAATAAAAATTGAGAGATTAGTGGAGGGAAGAACTCCCCATAACCATTTTAGCTTCCAAAATTGAATATTCTATGGAAGACATGAGGAAGAAGGGGAAAATAACCTTTCTATTATGTCTAACATGTCTCAACAAGGTGAAGTGATACATATAAATTACTTGAAATATCCCTTCCAATGTTGTATATCTCATGATCTATAACTTAACTTCCTCCCAAGGCCATGATAAGGAGAGTCTAGCATAGGCAATTTGTGCTTTGTTCAACATATCCCCCTCCTTGCGGAAGGTATTAACCACCTCCTCTTCATGCCTTCTATTCTTGTATGTTTTCCTTCCCTCAATTGACAACCCAATAATCAAAGCTATGAATAATTCAGTGAGGTGGATCTCCACACCGCATAAGGTAACCACCCTAGAATTCCATTTGGCAACAAACTTTGTAGATATAGTAGGGTCATAACTGTTGAGCCTCTCCATATAAGGTGTTAATCCTCCTTATTGAAGAATTTTCTAATTTTTGTATTCTTCTTGATGGATTCATAGGACAGGGGCTTCATCTTGTTGTGATCCCCACCCATAGTGCTTAGATTTTGATTATGCTTAACTAAATTAAACTATTATTTAGTAATATAGTTCCTAATTCTATTATGAATGGGCCCTCAAAATCCACAACAATGCTGGAAAAAATTCCAAAGATATGAAATGAAGCTAATAGAACCTCTCTAACTTTGCATGGCTTTCTCCATCACAAGAAATGATGAAACAAATCATCAATACAAAGTCATGTATTGTCCTATTGTCACAAGCCAACATTATTGTGATGGGTAAGAGCTGACACAGGTCTTAAGGGAGATAATCATTTTGCAACCATCTTTGCATCCCTTAATCAAGGCTCCTTGATTTACAAAAAAATCATTTTTGGATGTGTAACAAACCACCAAATTTTAGAAAAAGGCATTTACAAAACCTCTGTTGAAAAAACTACCTCCTTTCCTTTGGCTCAAAACTACCACTTCCTAGAGAAAAATATCCCAAAAAATTGGTAGTTTTATGTGGAAGCATAAAATACTCATTTCTCACAAAATTTCCAAATTATGATGCTCGAAATCTACTTCATGTGTCTTCTAAGTTATGTTCCACTTTTCTAAGGGATTGTAGTGTGTCTAAACTCAAATCTAGATCCACTTTTTGATCATTATATTATTATCCATAGTACATTTTAGCTTATAAGAAACATACATTCCATCCGATGAGAGATTACTCTTCAATTATCAAGAAGAACCCTTCATTTACTATCTTGATAAATTTTTAGTTTTTACATTATAAGGTTATTAAATAGGTACGTCAGTATGTGTATAAAGATGAGGGGATAAAAAGTGGCCAAACATTCATTTTAATCCATAACATACCCCGTGTTACAAAAAGCATAATGCAAGAGTATTATAATGTGCATACATTAAGGATAAAGTATTTTTTTGTAATGTGGATCGTATTATAATGTGTACACATTTTAGTTTGAACTAATGAAATCTTGCCTAAGTGGGCTTGGAACAAGTTTCAATTTACCAAGGCTAAGGGTTGCACCTACATGTTGGATGCTCAAATCCATGTTTTATAAA
Source organism: Cunninghamia lanceolata (assembly GCA_027924645.1). NCBI lineage: Eukaryota > Viridiplantae > Streptophyta > Pinopsida > Cupressales > Cupressaceae > Cunninghamia > Cunninghamia lanceolata. Next base: position 1,577,516 of record BSBN01000484.1, read on the forward strand.
AAACATTAAAGAGTGTAATTATCAAGAATGTTCTTCATTAGGTACATGTATTTTTGAACAATATTCCATGAAAACACCACTATGACGTCAAGCTATATTTATGTTTCTAACCATCTAGTTTTTTTCTAAAATCAAATATAAATTAAGGTTTTTATCTTTAATTACTTTTAGTAGCATCTTCATTTTCCATAAAAACACATGTATTAATTTTTCTATGTAATTTTTTATTTGCTCATCCAAATGTAAAATATTTATATTTTACAACTTGTGTTTTATTCTATACACATAAAACAATCTTGATTACTTTTCTTAAAATCGGAGGGGGAGCATACCTAGATTTCTATTTTTGGATGTATCTACTTTGAAGTTTACTAAAAAATAATATATTCACTAAAAAATTAGTAGAAAAATATCTCAATGACTACATAATCTTAGCTAACTTTTAGCTAACTTAGATGGATTTTATAATGGTATCACAACATTGTTGGTGTTTGGAGTTTGTTCATGTCCACTGAGGAGACGGTTTCATCTAGAGCTTCACATTGAAAGATTCACATTGAAAGCTTCACATTGGTGATTCCTAAGTCATATTAGAGCTCACCATAATTTTTAAAGTAGCCAAAAAATAAAGTTTTATCTTTCATTTCATCCAATTTGGACACTTAGAAGTCATTTGATTTAAGTTTCTAGTTACAAATATTCTAGTATCTTTTGTGAACAATTCAATTTTTGGAGTGCTTTGGTGGTGCAAAATAGAGTGCACCATTATGTCTAGGTTGGCCACAAACCTACAAATCAACATAAAAATTGTCAAAATTAGAGTAGTTTGTAGAAAAGGATTTTTTTTTCCAAGTACATCATAGAACTTCCTTGAATAGTCCTACACTATTAAAAAATGTTTCTTTGTACTATATTTTTCTTATTTGTTGAAAAAATAATTTAAAAAATACACAAAATTTTTGAACTGCTTAAAGAGTGCATGTAAAATAAAAGTTTTATTTTAAAATAGTTTTAGGGGAGGGTATCCTCGTACCCTATCATGTGCAGTGTATGTGGGGGGACCACCCAATAGCCCTTGCCTCCCATTAAGTGGGTGGCAGGAGCCTTAGACCCATCCCTCCCTTATGGGGGCTAGTGGGTGTTATGGTCCTCGCTCACTTAAAACAATTTTTTTAAAAGTTTTTATTAAAAAACAAATATATGTACATTTTTTTAATATAAAGTTTTTAATTAAAAAAATAAAATAAGAATAAAAGCACCACACAAACATTCGCATGATGCGCTAGCATCCTAGAAGTTTTTAAAATTGAAACCATTGTTTTCCTACCCAACTACCTTTTGTTGATGGTAATGCTCATCCAATAGAAAAACACCTCCTACAAGCATACCTAACATTTCATCTTCCCTCTATTCATTCATAATTTTTTTAGAAACCCTAGCTTCTTCTTCTTGCTTCTTGGTTCTCTCATGCTTTTGGCTCTCCATTGTTGGTTTTGAAATGCTTTCTCATAGCTAAAGCGTCTCTCTTTCTCATATTCTATTGGACACACTATTGAAGGTTTGATTTCGTTGAGTCTCTCATAAAAAGTCCATCATGTTGAATGCATATTGATCAAATCATCCAAATAGTTTGCAACATCTCTTCTACATTGTGAACTAGGTTTAATATTATTTTTATTTGAATAATATTGCTATGTTTTTTATATTGCACCTTCCATTACCTATTGGCAAATCTTTGGTGTAGACCGCCACCTTGTTTTTCTTATACACACACTAGGGTATTCTTCCCTGTAGATTAGGGTTGATACTCAAATTTTTTATGTCATTATTGTTATTATCCTACACACACTTAGAAAATAAAAGAACAAACTTGTTATTTACTATTTTCCAACATCGATTTTCCATGGAGGTTGAAAGACCAACATAAGGGCTTGACTTGAAGGCAAGCTACTAAATAGTCACAACCATTTTTCCTTTGTGTTGTAACTGTAGATATTTTGGAGACACTCAACTGCATAGAGTTTTTTTGGTTTTTCCCCTTTTGTTTCTCTCCCTATTTCTCATTTTTTTCATTTAAATATAAACATTTCAATGAATTTTTTAATAATTTTTGTCACCTAGAATGTTGCTAAATTTTTCCCATGGTTTGCTATGCAGACTGGGTGATTTGTCGAAATGAAAAGAAAACATTTATAAAAGTTCACTTGCATTATAGTCATATAGACTATAGAGTGATGCACAAACATTAGTGCAACACATAGACATCATGGACAACGTCTTCCAGTCTCTAATGCCAAATTCTATTTTTCATCCTCTTTCTAGTCCTATAACTCTTTCTATGAATCTATACTTTATTTTCTAGAAAATATAGCTACTTTATCATTTTCTTTGTTCGTTAAAAATTACTCTTTTTTAACTTTAAAGCATTTCTAGGATTTTTTGGAGTTGTTTTTCTCTTCCTGTTTGGATCACAACAAAATACATTTCCAGTGTAGTGCTGTTGAAATTGTTTTAGTTAGAAAACAAAAACATTCTTAGCTAAAATATAATTTCATCATCACATTTTGGTGAACTTTGCCATCTCACACCTTCTTCTCTTGTTGTGGTTCACTTTTCCAATCTTAGTGAACCCACCCTTCAACTCCAAATTTTATCATTTCTTTGGTTTACTGAAAGCAAGTATTTGATCATGTCAGATCTCTTTCTTCAAACCTTCACATATTTTGATCATCCTTTTTCTAGTGAATATTTTGACATGCTAGATGAATCCCTTGATGAATTCATCCATGTCACTTCATCCCCTTCTTTAATAACAAATTCTCCTTCAAAGCATTTGATTAACACAGTCTTTGTTTCCAATTCTCCACAAGAATTTGCAAAACCAAAATTTTTTGTTCACCATTGTCCTGATATACAACCTTCTAGATCAATTATTATTGTTCAAGGTGTTTCTAATGCACCCTGACCTTCCAATTACTTTACTCAAGTCACAAGATCTATAACACTAAACATGCTTGTGGATACTCACTACCATGCAGTAGCCCACATGTATAATACTTACAGGAACATATAGGCTACATTTGTCCTTGTTTCTCTTCCTACTTCTATTCTTCCTTCAAATCCTTGTTTTCCTCAAAATATTGTCAAAGAGTATGATCTTATAGAGAAACTTTGTGTTAATACCACTAAGATCTCTCGGGGAGCTTATTCAAACTTCCCCTACATACCATGGTATGCTTAAAAAATCCTTACAAAAGATCCCTATGTTATCTTTTTCTCGTCTTGATGATGTGGTTTCCTTACTAGATTGCATGTACACTAATACTACCAATGTCGTCTTATAACAATATGAGTTACCCTCTATAGAGGTTCAAAAACAAAATTATCCTCTTCTTATCATTGTTGGAATAAATTATATCGATATCAAATTTACCCTTATTGACAATGGTTTAGGTCTCACCATCTGTAGTGTAAACTTGTTAAACCCTATCAATATCGATACATCTCGTATTTATCTAACAAACCTTTCTATCCATGGTTTTGACAACATAGGTAAGCAAACTCTTGGCAAAATCATGTTGCTTATTGAGTTGGGCCCCATTACTTTACCCATTGTTTCTTTGTAGAGCATGGATCCATGCCATGGGTTCGGTTCCCTCTACCCTACATAGATCAATAAAATTTGTCCATGGTAACAAAACATACACAATCAAAGTTGAACTAGATCCCCTATAGTATTGTTAGCAACTGGATCCTGATCATCAAAATGGTTCTTCTCCAACACTTCAAAACCTCATTCCCTCTTCTTCACCAAAATAAACTATATCATCATCAACACCTATTGATGATTCTAATGATAACCTAAACTCATCTTCTAATGCATGCCTAGGTGATGACTAGGGTCCTTTAGATTTCATGCCTTCCTTTGTTAATGAATATAAAATCAACCCATCTCACTTTGACATCCATAAAGTTCAATCTACTTCATCTTCTTCATCACAAAATGTTAACACTTCTAATCCTTTTTCTTCTAAGGATTCATGTGATTATGCTTCTCATATTGACTATGCCACTAATGGATAACCTCTTCCTTTTGCAAAGATGCAATCTTTCTATGGTTGTGGTTTTCATATTCTCTCTAAAATTGGTTACAAAGGTAATGGATGTGGACAAAAGGAAAAAAGTATCAAGATCCCCTTAGAGTTAGGTGTTGCCACAATAGTTTGTCCCACTTATGGGACATCCCGATCTTTGTCTGAAATCACATATTTTTTAGAAAAATTAATGATTTAATCCTTGAGAGGTTCCATATAAAGGGGTTTAATTGAATGGGGCTAGATAAAACTCCCTTAGATGAAATCCCCTTTGAAAGAATCCCCCTAGTCTTAAATCAAACCCTTGATAGAGTCTCCTCTACACCTATCAAAATGTTGACAAAAAACCAATTTTGATTCACCTTCTGGGGGATGAAATGAAGTCATTTAGAAATTATATTTTGTAAATATGTAGCTCTTAGTATAAGATTTCCATAAAGTATGATTTTCAACATGTTTCATTTGATTTTATATTTATTTTCTATTTTCTAGCGAACATAGGTTTTCCACTAAATATCAAGGTTTCTATTCCACACACACATAAAAATAAAAATAGAGAGTTTTTTTTTTAAAAATATATGTGCACTAGGTATTGATGTCCTTGTTTCAACAAAAAAAGAAGTTAATTTGGATACATACATAAAAACTTATGTTGTATGGTATAAACCTATGTCTAAATTATAACTAATCTCACTTCAAAAATGTAACATCTCAATCCATAATGCCCCAAAATTAACATAAACATTCATCATAATTAAGAGATTAGATAACAACATGATTATCCATTTCAAATTAAACAATAATGATTCACTATCATTTCATCAACTAAGCATGTTATTCTAAACAGAACATAACAAAGCTTACATTTTAAATAATCATTTACATATCCAAGTGAATGACTTTCACTATGTATGTACAAGTTATGCTCAAGGCATCATATATCAAATTATACATTACAGTTGACTATCAAGTCATAAAATGAAAAACACTATATCTCCACCAAAGACATTTGTCTTCATAAGCCTTGGATCATCTCATGCTTGGGAAGGAGAGCATCATCACGGTGCTTTTCCACCAACCACGGACCTACGGTTCCCCGCTCAACTTCCTAACTAGAAGTGGCCCTACCCTATGTGTAAGGGTTAGATATTAGGAACCGTTGGGTTAGCCATTTGAGTGTCTGGTGTTGTGTCCTTCATAATGTCTCTTGGTCACACAACTATAGATCCATTCTAACTATGTATGACTCTATTGGAGACACTATGCCATATCGAACATCGTGGACTGACAATGCATGCAGAGACAGATGCATTACTTTGGCCAAAGATTTACATACATGTACATTACACAATGAACATCATCGTATGTCCACCACCCTAACTTGACTTGGAAGTTGTCTTGTCCTAAATTAAGTTTGATTTAACCTCTCTCTCTAGGTCTAATGCATGTGGGATCAATTCGATTCAAAGTCCATACCAGGACTATCAACTTCCTTCTTAAGAATTGTAATGACTTAATGCATTACTTTTGAAAAGAGGGACTTGTGACTCCTCGTCACTTTGTCCCATTTGCAAATTATATTAAGTCAACTAGATCCACCAATCTAGGTCTCCCATGGTTTACATACTCAATATGAGTCATCAATATAGGTTAAGATTTCAATCATAGTATCGTAGGCATTTACAACCTTAACTAGTTATAATGGTTTCATAATAAAAGATAACTCAATATTCCCATATGAGCTGTTAATGATAACCCCTCTTTTTAATAGGGTTCAATCATAAGTTTGGTAAGGGTTTAAAACTTGTGCTAATATCCATATAAATCTTAGTTAATCATGCTTCCCATTCTTCCTTGTTACCAATAGTAAGAAGGGATCCTCATTAATGATTTGGTTAGCATGCAAGCTGCCATAATAATATTACAGTGATCTTTTAATTAACACACCACCTCCTTACTTGAGGGGTAGTCAAGTATAGTCTAGGTTATTTTAGTAACCTTTTAAACCACAGTCGGGTTCTATGTAAGGTGAAACAAGATTTTGTTTTGAGTGATATAAGCACAGTTTAAGACTAAGGTTGTATCGACCATCACCACAGTTCGTGGTGGCCACATTGGCCACATGTAGGCCGAACCATTGAGTCTGTACTTAACTCAATAGTTCTACACTTCTCGTGCCATGAGCATTTCTTGCTCAACTCATTATAGTTGTGGCAATATTACTATTTAATCCATGTCGATAACCATCATATAAAAGTTACCGTGGATATGTGCTTTGCCTTAATGGCCTCGAGCTACAGTTTCAATAAAGAATATGAGGAATTAAAGCTCGGCCTTAGTGGCCTCGAGCTACAATCACAATAGAGATTATAAAGAATTAAAGCTTAGCCTAAATGGCCTCGAGATCCAATCACAATAGAGATTACAATGAATTAAAGCTCGGTCTTGGTGACCTCGAGCTACAATCATAATAAAGATTATAAAGATTACAATGAAATAAAGCTCGACCTTAGTGGCCTCAATCTACAGTCATAAAGAAAGTTCAAGGGTTAAAGATCGGCCATAATGGCCTCGAGCCACAGTGTATAGAGTGTTTCAATGGTTATACAGGATTGACCTTATTAGCCTTGAGCCTCTGCAATAAAGTATGAATGAATGAAGCTCAATATAGTAAAGATACTGTAAACGACTTGATACAGATAATACTTACAAAACCAGAATGCAAACAAATGAAAGACAACATTTTAACAACTTTCATTCTACCTGAATGAAGTCTTTCAATGCAATCTTTCTAGTTCGGTTCACTGTTCTTTCTTGCTCTGTATCTCCTTCCTTGCATAGAGAGAGCACACGAATATCCCAACCCTCGAAGATAGTATCCCCAAAAATGATAAACAAAACTTGTTATCTTTTCTCTTCTTGGCATGCCGATCTTGGTGGAAACTACCACCCTCGCCATAACACAGTGGGTAATCTTTCCCACTCAGCCAACCTTCAGGTTCATAGGCACTTGTCGATAGATACATGATATCAACCAACCTTTTGGTGAGCTCCAAGCTCCCATTAGTTTCAAATGTCCAAAATATCACTCCACTATCATGGGTGATATCAACTAGAGCAAATTAATAAACATAATAGCATAGCAAGAAAATTTGATATTAGACTAAATGATCATAGCATAGTATTATTTTCATGTATCTACTAGATGTATGTAAATACTTGTATTAATCAAGATGTCATTTTCTGACATCACCTCCTTTTGGAGACAGGGTCGATCATGCGATTTAGGGATTGAGCACTGCTCTCCCTTCTTCGCTAAGAACCCAAAGCATAATAGACCAAGACTAATATATTCACGATCCTAGTTTGGGAATATTCAAAGCAATAAAAAATGCTCTGATACATGGAAAGACTATCTCTCGACTCGTATTGTCATTCCAATAACGTTGCTACGAGTCGATGCAACTTTGTCAAAATGACTAAATCGACAAGAGGACTCAAAAGGAAAATCAACTGTCCAAAAAGAAATGTAACTTACACCAACTTACACAAGTTGTAAGGACATTTAATCTGACACTCAGATGGCTATTAACCCCATTTCTCGACATCTAATTCTTCCTCCATGATGATACTCTCCTTCCTTCTTCAAAGGATGTTGCATTTTCTTGTTCACACGTAGGACCATAAAATCATGATCAATGCATCATCATCTATTTCACAATTCAAATTAATTTAATATTCATATGAACAAATAGTTTCATAACTAACTATCATCAATCATTAACCTCATAATCAAAGGTTAAATTAGATATTTCTACAATATCAAATCAGTTAGCTATGATTAATCCTCCTAATTACCATGCAAGGTTAAGAGTAGGTCTAATTATAAGTTAGGGATGTAACATATCTCCCCCCATGTGAATCATCGTCCCTGATGATTAATTGTCTTAAAAGTTAATCAACATAATAATAAAATGTTTCAAGAGCATAATAAATAAGTTTTTCAGAAAAGATGAGGTAATCTAGCATGAAAGTCATCATAGTTTTCCCAGGTGGCATTTTTCTCTACATATTTGTCCCATTGGACCTTGCATTGTGTTATCTCTTTGTTATATAAGCGTAGCTTACGCATTTCGAGCACCTTGATGGGCTCGATCACCACCACCCCTAGGTCCTTCACCTGTATAGCATTCCAATCAAGCATATGAATTTGATTATCAATAGTATTAAACTTTTTCAAATATGAAACATGAAACACATTATGCATCATGGCAAGGACTAGAGGTAGAGCAATTTTGTATGCTACTGGGTTGACTTCTTTGAGAACTTCAAAAGGACCCACGTATCTTGGTGCCAGTTTGGACATCTTTCCAAATTTAATAGAACTCTTCTGAGGTTTTACCCTTAGGAGAACTTTCTCTACCACTGTGAAATGCCTTTCGATGTGCTTAGCATATACATAACTCTTTTGTCTATCATTGGCTTCCACTAGCCTTTTTTAATCAAATGGACTTGCTCTTACATCTATGATAGCATTTCTAGACCAAGGCTAACCCTATCTTCCAGCTTGTCCCATCTTATAGGGGTTCGGCACTTCTGTCCACATAATGCCTCAAATGGAGCCATCTTAATAGTTGAGTGATAGGAATTATTGTAGACAAATTCCACAAGATAAATATAATCCTCCCACTTGTATTGTTGATCCATGCAATACATTCTTAATAAATCCTCCAGCACTTGGTTCACCCTCTCAGTTTGTCCATCTGTTTCAAGATGATAAGCAGAGCTTATATTCAACTGGGTTCCAAGTGAAGAGAATAAGGTTTTCCAAAACCTCAATGTCATTCGTGCATCCCTATCTGAAATGATTTTCTTAGGAATGCCATGTAATTTGAAAATCTCTTGAAAATTTTTTTGAGCAATGATGGGTGCCCCATCCGTCAAGTTCCCAGGTATAAAATAAGCAACTTTGGTGAGTCTATCGACCACAACCAAGATAGCATTGTGCCTGTTCCTTGACATAGGAAGCCCTTGCACAAAGTCCATGCTTATAATTTACCATTTCTACTCAGGAATTTCATGAGGGTACAAGAGTCCTGCTGGGTGATGGTGTTCCACCTTTATCCTCTGGCATTCCATACACGTAGCTACAAAATTTGCAGCATCCCTCTTCATTCCTTTCTAAAAATATAGGGGTTTTACACTAGCAAGTAACATGGTTACTCCAAGATTCCCATAATATGGTGCAGAATGAACCTCTTTCCATACCATATTCCTTAACTATGCTGAGTTAGGTACATACATCCTTCCTTTAAACCTTAATAACCCATTGGGTTCAAGGTTGAATCCTTCATATCTTAGATTCTGGGAGTTTTATTCAAGGGCTTGTTTTACCTACTCGTAAAACTCATCTCCCTTAGATTTTTGTAACACCTAATTCCTAAAATCAGAATGTATGGAAATCATGGAGGAGATGTGTCTTCTCCTCTCAAAGCATTTGCCACCCAATTTTCCTTTCCTTGAATATATTTAATCTCGAAATCATAATCTGAGATAAATTCCAACCATCTTCTTTGTCGAGCATTAAGATGTGGTTGAGTGAACAAATATTTGAGTCCTTGATGATCTATTTTCAACTCAAAAGGTTTCCCAAGTAAATAGTGTCTCCACATTTGAAGTGCATGAATGATTGTTGCAAGTTCTAAATCATGTGGGGCATAATTTTGTTCAATTTTTCAGTTTACGTGATTCATACGCAATGACTTGTCCATCCTAGACTAGTACACCACCTAAGCCTTCTCCCGAGGCATTAGTACTGACTATAAATTGACCCTCTGGTTCAGGTACTTTCAAAATTGGCGTTGAAGTCAATTATTCCTTCAGTAGGTCAAAGGCCTCCTGGCACTTATCTGACCACTCAAATCTCTTTCCTTTTCTCTACAAGGAAGTTATAAGATATGCAATTTTAGAGAATTTTTTCATGAACTTCCTGTAATAACTAGCAATGCCCATAAAACTTTGGACCTTATGAACATTTCTCAGTATTGACCATTCCAAAATAGCCTTAATCTTAGCTGGGTCCACAGCTATCCCCTTAGCTGAAATTATGTGGCCCAAGTATTGTACTTCCTTTTGAAAGAAAGTACATTTGGAGAGCTTGCCATATAGTATATGTTCTCTCAACCTCTGGAGAATAATTCTTAACTGTTGCAAATGCTCTTCCTCATTTTTAGAATAGTTTAGAATGTCATCAAGAAACACTAAGACAAACTTATCCAGACAGTACCTAAACACACTATTCATAAGATTCATAAATGCCACCGGTGCATTCGTTAATCCAAAAGGTAAGATGGTGAATTCATAATGTCCATACCTGGTTCTAAAGGATGTCTTATGGATGTCCTCATCCTTCAACCTCAATTGGTGATATCCAGACTAAAGATTGATCTTAGAAAACATGGTTGCACCCCTCATTTGATCGAAAAGATTATCGATGCGAAGTAAAGGATACTTATTCTTAATGGTTGCTTTATTCAACATGTAGTAATCTATGCACAACCGCAAAGTTCCATCTTTCTTTTTCACAAATATGACTGGGGCTCCCTATGGCAAAACACTGGGTCTAATCATCCCTTTATCTAACAATTCCTATCATTGAGCTTTTAGCTCCATTAGTTCGGTAGTGGTCATTCTGTAGGGGGATTTAGAAATAGGTTCCGATCCAGGAATTATATCAATGGCAAAATCAAAGGCCCTTTTAGGAGGTAATCTCGGTAGCTCATTTGGAAAAACATCCTCAAAGTCTCTAAGGAAAGGATACCTGTCCATATTTGATCTTTCCTGACCTATGGACTCCTTCCCAACTTCATTATGTTTTTGAGATTCATAAAACATTAAGTCATCTTGGAAATAAGTTTCCCCATTCTCATTTAGTTTTTCCATTTTGACAACGAAAAGCTGGCACCCTTTTCTTTGAGCTCTTTTCATTTGCAGAGTAGAAATTTGCCTTAGTTTGACTTCCCTAGGTTTCCCTTGCAGAAAGACTTTATTTCCTAAATCATCCAGATAGTCTACTATTTTGGCATAACAATCCACTTTGGCTTGATGTCTCCATAGCCAATTTATTCCTAGGATAACATCATATGAGCCTAGTGGGGCTACATAAAGATTTACTTCCATGGAAAAGCTCAGAAGTTCAACCCTAGCCTCAAACAGACATTGCTCTACTTGAGCCTTGGTGTGATTTGCATACTCTACAGACCATGTGTTTTCCATGAATCCAACCTTTCTAGGAATTTTACTAACAATTTTAGGGGAAACAAAACATTCGGTAGCACCACTGTCAATTAAAGCTAAAATCAGAAGACCAGATAAAATACATGTTGTCTCAATGGGAGTTATTTGGTATTTAGCTTGCCTGTTGTCCAAGGATGCATGAATGCATTGCTGGAATGTCGCTTGTTGAGAGGGTATAAGGTTTCCTCTTGGCGGTGCTCCCTATGCCTTGCTAGGACACTGATTGGCGTAATGATCCCTGCCACAAGTGTAGCACCCTCCCATTGGTCCTCGCCCCTCCTGAGGTTTTCCAAAATTGTCTCCATTCTTCTTAGAGTGGTTGTTCCCCTTTATCTCTCCCTTGGACTCAGTTTGCTTATGCTTGGTCCCTTTATCATTTTTTTCATGATAATCCTATTTCTTCCCCTTTTTCTTAGAGGATTGTGAGGATTGTGACCAATTATATCTCTTTCGGTTCCTTTCTCTATAATCTGACATAGCTTTCAATTTTTGTTCCTGTTTGATGGCCTTTTCATAGACCTAGTCCATCGGAGTAGGACCGTGAACATCAACCTCACCCCCAATTTGGGTGTTCAACCCCATATGATCTTGCAAATGTGAAATTTCTCATCTTGTTGGTACTGTGGTACATACTTCAACAGTCGGGTGAATTTTTCCCAATATTCATTCACAGACATATCAGCTTGTTTTAGATTATGAAAGTTTATAAGTTTCTGATCATAGAACAGTTGAGGCAACCATCTTTGCCTAAAATGTTCTATGAACTTGTCCCATGTAAGGCTTGTAGAGCTCAAGCCTAGTTCCATTTTTTTGTTCATCCACCATGCAAATGCTTCACCTGCTAGCTAGAATGCTCCCCACACAGCTTTAGTGACCTCGTTATAGTTTCTGATTTCAAAATATTTTCCATCTCCTTGAGCCATGCCTCCACGGCATCTCCGCTTACATATCCATCAAATTTAGGAGGCATGACCTTCTTCATGTCTTGGGATAGTTCCAAATCCATATGGCTCCTCCTATCCTCTTCTTTCCTAGCCTCAGAGTTATTCTCTCCATTCTCACTTTGGGTGGTTTCATTATGACATTCCTCATCATCACCCCCATCATAAGCATCTCACTTGGGTCCTTGTCAGCCTCTGACCTCCTGTTCAAGAGTTTCTACCCTCATTCTTGTTTCTTTTAATAAAGTTAGGATCTAGTCTAAATTAGACTCGGAGTGCCCTGAAGGTGCTCCTTCATCCTGGCTATCTCCCATCCTGGTTCTAATTTGAACCTTTGGTGCAATCTACTTCTTCCTAAAGTTTGCAGATTAATCACGGATTAGTTTTTCCATGTCATTTAATTCATTCATAATACAAATCTATTCTCACTCATGTAATTTTTAACAAGAAAGGAAAGATTGCCAGAATTTTGCCATTGCATTGTAGTTTTCATTGGATTACACATAATCCACCAAAATTACAAAAATGTTTACACCTTACTACTGCAAGTCATTTACAGTTTGGGATAACTTCCCATATTCATTTCTCAACCTTGAGATTTAGCATTTCAGTCTTAAGAGATGAGGGTACATGTAGGTACTCCTTCACAATCTCCTTAGGTACATCATAATCCCTAGGATTATTTTCCACAACTGGTGCTTTATGTGTAGAGGGTTCTGCTGACGCATCAATAGATTCTAGGGCAACCATCTTTTCTGCTTTACTTAACTCTTGCTTGATGCATTTCATGGCATCAGCGAAGGTTTCCTCATCAGTTAACCATGCTCCTACTAGGCAGCCAGTCTATTCAAGTTGTCTTATCCTTGAGGTTTTTTCTCTCAAGACCTTTTGTTGATGTAGGTAATATCCATGTTTTGTTACCTTCTTTCGGGGTGTTGTTCTTATCTTTACCATTCTGGCATAGAACATCCAAACATTAGCATCTGTAAATGTTGGATACCAATAATCATCTAGTAGTGAGCTCATAGGTCCATGTATTGAACACGGTTGCTCTGATACCATATGTAACATCTCAATCCATAATGCCCAAAAATTAACATAATCATTCATCATAATTAAGAGATTAGATAACAACATGATTATCCATTTCAAATTAAACAATAATGATTCACTATCATTTCATCAACTAAGCATGTTATTCTAAACAAAATATAACAAACCTTACATTTCCAATAATCATTTACATATCCAAGTGAATGACTTTCACTATGTATGTACAAGTTATGCTCAAGGCATCATATATCAAATTATACATTACAATTGACTATCAAGTCATAAAATGAAAAGCACTGTATCTAGAACATAAGACATTTGTCTTCATAAGCCTTGACTAGTCTCATGCTTGGGAAGGAGAGCATCATCCCGGTGCTTTTCCACCAACCACAGACCTACAGTCCCCTGCTCAACTTCCTAATTGGAAGTGGCCCTAACCTTTGCGGAAGGGTTAGATATTAGGAACCATTGGGTTAGCCATCTAAGTGTCTGGTGTTGTGTCCTTTATAATGTCTCTCGGTCACACAACTATAGATCCACTCTAACTATGTATGACTCTACTAAAGACACTATGCCATCTGGAACACTGTGGACCGACAATGCATGCAGAGATGGATGCATTACTTTGGCCAAATATTTGCATACATGTACGTTACACAATGAATGTCATCATATGTACACCACCCTAACTTGACTTGGAAGTTGTCTTGTCCTACAGTAAGTTTTATTTGACCTCTCTCTAGGTCTAATGCATGTGGGATCAATTCGATTCAAAGTCCATACTAGGACTATTGACTCCCTTCATAAGGATTGTAATGACTTAATGCATTACTTTCAAAAAGAGGGACTTGTGACTCCTAGTCACTTTGTCCCATTTACAAATTATATTAAGTCAAACAGATTCACCAATCTAGGTCTCCCATGGTTTACATACTCAATACGAGTCATCAAATAGGTTAATATTTCAATCATAGTACCGTAGGCATTTACAACCTTAACTAGTTATAATGGTTTCATAATAAAAGATAACTCAATTTCCCCATATGAGTTGTTAATGATAACCACTCTTTTCAATAGAGTTTAATCATAAGTTTGTTAAGGGTTTAAAACTTGTCATAATATCCATATAAATCTTAGTTAATCATGCTTCCCATTCTTCCATGTTACTAATAGTGAGAAGGGATCATCATTAATGATTTGGTTAGCATGCAAGTTGCCATAATAATATTACAGTGATCTTTTAAATAACACACCACATCCTTACTCGAGGGGTAGTCAAGTACAATCTAGGTTATTTTAGTAACCTTTTAAACCACAGTCAGGTTCTATGTAAGGTGAAACAAGATTCTATTTTGAGTGCTATAAGCACAGTTAAGACTAAGGTCGTATCGACCATCACCATAGTTTGTGGTGACCACATTGGCCACATGTAGGCCAAACCATTGAGTATGTACTTAACTCAATAGTTCTGCACTTCTCATGCCATGAGCATTTCTTGCTCGACTCATTATAGTTGTGGCACTATTACTATTTAAGCCACGTCAATAAACATCATATAAAAGTTACCGTGGATATATGCTTGGCCTTAATGGCCTTGAGCTACAATTTCAATAAAGAATATGAGGAATTAAAGCTCGGCCTTAGCGGCCTCGAGCTACAATCACAACAACGATTATAAAGAATTAAAGCTCAGCCTAAATGGCCTCGAGCTCCAGTCACAACAAATATTACAATGAATTAAAGCTCGGTCTTGGTGACCTCGAGATACAATCATAATAAAGATTATAAAGATTACAATGAAATAAAGCTTAGCCTTAGTGGCCTCGAGCTACAGTCACAAGGAAAGTTCAAGGGTTAATGCTCATCCATAACGGCCTTGAGCCATAGTGTATAAAGTGTTTCAATGGTTATATAGGTTCGACCTTATTGGCCTCAAGCCTTTGCAATAAAGTATGAATGAATGAAGCTCAATACAGTAAACATACTATGATCAGCTCAATACATATAATACTTACAAAACCAGAATGCAAATAAATGAAAGACAATGTTTTACCAATTTTCATTCTACCTGAATGAAGTCTTTCAATGCAATCTTTCCAGTTCGGTTCACTGTTCTTTCTTGCTTTATATCTCCTTCCTTGCATAGAGAAAGCACACGAACATCCCAACCCCCAAAGATAGTCTCTCAAAAAATGATAAACAAAACTTGTTATCTTTTCTCTTCTTAGCATGTCGATCTTGGTGGAAACTACCACCCTCGCCATAACGCGGTGGGTGGTCTTTCCCACTTGGCCAACCTTTGGGTTCATAGGGACTTGTTGACAAATACATGATATCATCCAACCTTTTGGTGAGCTCCAAGCTCCCATTAGTTTCAAATATCCAAAATATCACTCGACTACCGTGGGTGATATCAACTATAGCAAATTAATAAACATAATAGCATAGAAAGAAAATTTGATATTAGACTAAATGATCATAGCATAGTATTATTTTCATGTATCTACTAGATGTATGTAAATACTTGTATTAATCAAGATGTTTTTTGACATCACCTCCTTCATGGAGACATGGTCAATCATGCAATTTAGGGATTGAGCACTGCTCTCCCTTCTTTGCTAAGAACCTAAAGCATAACAGACCAAGAATAATAGATTCGCGATCCTGGTTTGGGAATATTCAAGGCAATAAGAAAATGCTCTGACGCATGGGAAGACTATCTCTCGACTTGTATTGACATTCCAAGAATGTTGCTAGGTTGAGTCGATGCAACTTTGTAGAAATGACTAAATTGACAAGATGACTCAAAAGGAAAATCAACTGTCCAAAAAGAAATGTAACTTATGCCAACTTACACAAGTTGTAAGGACATAATGTCTAACACTCAGATGGCTATTAACCCTATTTCCCGACATCTAATTCTTCCTCTAGGATGATACTCTCCTTCCTTCTTCAAAGGATGTTGCATTTTCCTGTTCACACTCAGGACCATAAAATCATGATTAGTGCATCATCATCTATTTCACAATTCAAATTAATTTAATATTCATATGAACAAATAGTTTCATAACTAACTATCATCAATCATTAACCTCATAATAAGTTGGGAATGTAATAAAAAATTAATTAAAAAAATATGCAACAAAAAATTATGAAAACATATATGTGCACTAGATGTTGGTGTTGCAAACCTGTGTTTAATAATTTATAATTTTATAATTTCTATAAAAAAAGTTATGTTGTATGGTATGAACGTCACTGTCTAAAAATGTTGTTAATTATAAAAAATAAGTTATTAAAAGTTACGTAAAAAAATCCACAAATTATTTTTTAATTTTAAAAAAATATATTTAGAATCTACACGTGAAATCTCAAAAGTCACTAGTTCACATCATCTTCAAATTCTTAATGATTTAGTTGCTATAGGTGTCATAAAGTGGAATTTTGGTTAAAAATGTTGATTTCAATGTCCTACTTTGGCTAAAAAGTGGAACATAATATTGTGGGATCACCCAACCTAATCCACATTCATCTTATGTGGGTCTTAGCTACCACTCTCCTCACCTATCTAAGACTTCATACTAGAATTTCATGGATGTGACTATGATCTATACATCCCTCAATTATTCATCTCTTCCTCTTTTGCATCTTGAGATCATCATAGATAATCCTAAACTGCATATACGCCCTCTATATGCTTTCTTGATAGATGAATATAGAGCAAATTTTATAGGTGTATATGATCACATGCCTAAGTATCACCATGATCATGGGTTTCCCTATTGTTTAAATGCATAAGCATACTTTAGGAAATCCACCTTGTCATCATATGATACTTCTTCATTTTCTAACAATTCTTATGAATCTCCTCATTTATCTGACCCTCAGGACCATAGTATGCTCCTAGTTGGAGGCACTATTGATGTCTTAATGGATCTTAAAGATACTAAAAATTCATCCAAATAGGTCAATGCCTATCTTCTAATAAATGATCTTCACATTCTAATCTCTTACACAAATTTCCCGATCTATTTACCTAGTTATATGAGGATATGCCTAGTATAGACCCAAAAGGTTGTGGTCCATAATATAGTCCTTTATCTCGATGCCCAACCTAACAAATAGAAAATTTGTAAAATGGATCCTATGGTAGCCCTAATGGTCAATGCTAAGATAGAATATCTCTTACAAGCTAGCTTTATGCTCATGAAAGACTATTCACTTTAGATTTTGAATATCATAGCTATTACTAAACTTGACAATTGTGTTCAAGTATGCATCAATTTCCAAGATCTCAATAAAGAATCCCTGAAGGATGACTTCCCTTTTCCAAATATTAACATAATAGTTGATTCCACAATTGGTCAAGCCTTACTTTCTTTCATGGATGGTTTCTTAGGCTATAATCAAATTCTTATCCATCCCCAAGATCAAATCAAAACTACATTCATGACCTCTTGGGGTACCTTCTGTTATGTGGTCATGTCATTTGGATTAAAGAATGTAGGTGCAACTCATCAACATGCAATGGCCCTAGATATTTCATGACTTCATTCACAACATCTTAGAGGATTATATTGATGATATCTTGCCCAAATCCATTTTGCATCAAGATCATGTGCATAATCTTTGTCTCATCTTTGAGCACCTCTTCCAATACAACATATGCCTCAATCCCCATAAGTGTATCAAATACTTGATAATAATGTACCACTTCAAGGGGGCAATCTCCAAAAGTCTCAAATGAATAACACAATTCATAATATGATGATAATGACTAACCTCTACCTTCTATATATACCATATTCAAGCCTTGGATATCACCCATGTTGACTTAGATACCAAAATATATCACCTAGAATGACCTAAATACCTATATAAGTCTATATTAATGATTATATAACTTAATTAAGAGTTAAGGTAGCCACAAGATGACTACTCATAACCCTCTACTAATGTAAGATTAAGGGCACAGCAAGATTTCCTTTTCTTCCAACTTTGCTAGAATTTCTTCACTCTTTAAGCTCTACATGATACTACTAGACTCTAAGATATCTCTCTATGCATAGTTCTACCTTCCACTTCCTTATTTTCTCTTTCCACCTTGTCTTGCATGCCATGTTGCCTTGAAGACAATTTCTCCTCTACTTTAAGCACAATATAATAGACATCTTCTATAGAATGTATATGTAACAAAAAAATTCAACCTAAATGGAAGTGCCCAAACCATTTACATACCTGGAGACTTTCTCTTTGTTCTCTCCCACATGACTAGCTTGGATGTTAAGTCAATAAAAATCCTCAATATAGTCCTTCTTGGTTGTCTAACATTGGCATGGGTTTTGGAGTTTCTTTAACAAATCCAATGTGTAGTTTGCCAACATGAATTTACCCTTAACTTTGATGACCATGCAATTCCACTACAAAATATTTCTCTTGTTCCTTTGACCACGATCCTTCTATACCTCATCCAACCACATGGTATTATGCCCTTTCAACTTTATGGTCACATACCTCACCTTCTTAGGATCTTTAATTGACTCAAAATTAAAATATTCTCAAGCTCAATGATACCATAAATCTTTTGGATTTAAGCTTCCCAAATAACTAGGCAAATCAAACCTTGGCTTGTTACTAGCTCTTAATAGAGCTTGCACAAATTGATCTACTACAATTTCCTCATCAAATTCAATATTAACATTACCTTACGTAGAGCTTCATCTTCTCCCTCATCATCATTGATATCTTCTATCTTAACAAATCCTTTTCTCTACATGGTCTCTAAGGTATCAATCCTTTCTTGAAGGTCTCTTAACATATCAACAAGTTCTACCAAGTGCAGTCCTCTAGTTGTCTATTGATTTTCCACTTCCTCTTTGTAATCTATGGGCCATTTCTCTCGAGGGATTATTCCAGTGGTGAATCTTTGCTAATTGGTGAATGTTTCAAATTAGCTTGTCAATGTTAGAGAATAATACAAACCATACGAGGCACCAAATTGCCACAATTTTGCCAAATTTAACTTAATAGTTGTTAAATCACCGCACTATTCTATTATTAAATTTCTTCATCAAACTATTTTACCACAATAATTTGTGTGATTATCACCTAATCACCCAAAATTTATAATAAACATTTCAATTTGAGGTCTACTCACCATTATCATTAATTTCACACCTACTGTTGGGGCTATATTTTTCATAAAATCACTACCCATACATAGGTTCCTAGCCCTAATCATTGGACATTTACATCTATTGATTATAAGTTTGGCTAGATATGTCATTTATAATTCATATAAATAACATATAAAGTAGAGAGCTCTAATAGTAACAATAGTATGAAGATGATTCATGGTACTGCTCATTTTCATTGCTTCTGATCTAAAAAATATGTAGTAGAAGGTGATAAAGTAGACGAGGATTTAGAGGAACATTCAAGATCTTATGTAAGGATGAAGAAGAACTATGAAGGATAGAAAAAATTTCCTTCTATTATCATATTATTTAATTTCTTAGCATATGTAGACTTATTCAACTTGAAATAACTTATGTTTGTTATTTTAAATTATAGAAAACCATGTGGTACAACAATAATCATAGGCTTGACTATGAACATGATTATATATTTAAGCCACATATATCATTAACATATCCAATGGAGAGTGAGGGGATGATCTTTCTCTATTGATTTGGGAATTTCTTGCAAATGTATATCTAGCTTGTGCAAAGGATTGGTTATCTACGTCCCCATGGTCCCTTCTTGAGTCCCAAAGTGTTTTGAAAGTTTTAATCTTCATCTCCCATCACTCATTTTCTATTTGATTACATTGTTGAAATTTGTTTTTAGGAAGAAATAAGCATGTGCCTTTTAAATCACTTACTAAGTCTACAATTTGTTTTTTATTGTTCAATAATTTTTATCAATCAACAATCAATGTTACAAGGTCATCTTGTTGGTATGACACTTCTAATTTCATAAAGTATTCTAAAAGCTACTTCTTCTTCTCCCACCATTTATTTTCTAACTAACTAACTGAATAGTTTAGATTTTTTTCCAAGAAGAAATAAATATGTGCCCGTTGAATTGCTTACCAAGCGTGAAATCTCTTTTTGATTGTTCAATTCTTTATCAATCAACAATTAATATTGTCTAATCTTTTATTAAGAAAAGGAAAAAAAAGAACACAATAAATTAATTAACCCTTCCTTGTCCCCAAATATGCTTAATTTATATGTCTTTACTTGATAGTAATACAAAAATGCTTCCAAACCTTATATCATTATGTGTAGTACCTATATTATGAATGCTCCTTATTGGTTGTTTGAATGATGTTTTGTCGCATCCTTCTTTCTAGGCCATGTTTAAAATATGGTTAATCATTCAGCGTTGATTTGATTCTCACTTAGAGGATCGAGCAACCATGGTCATTAGGTATTTGGAGTCAAATTTTGTTATAATGAGCTGCCTTCACACCAATAGTTTATATTTTAAAAGGTTGTTAACTTGCACGTAACAAAGAGTATCTAATTGAACGTAAGTGTCGAAATCATGGTTGTTTGTTTTGGCAAGGTTATCACCTCTTTGGGAAGAATTTTCCCATACCTTCCCTTGCCACTATCCCCTCTTGGCCCATAAAAGTGGCAACGATAAGAAGAATGACCAAGAAACATGTAGATCGGTCCCTAAAACTTGGGCAAACATAAATTGCATGACAAAAAGGAGTAACCTTGTCATTACCTAGCACTTTATTTATACCTAAATTTTCCACACATATATCAAAAACATTACCCATCTAGATCATTCCACTATTTTTAAGAAATTATCAAAGAGGGGTTCTCTTTTGTGGGCAACAGGGGTCTTAGGACGCTTCTCAGTGTGAGACCCATTTTCTTTTTTTCAATTCCATTGCCAAGAAAGTCTCATGAAAAAAAGGACTAAACCCTATCATCTAAATCACATTTTCCTCTTTTGGGTTTTTTAAGGATCAACATGTACCCCATATTAATTTGCGAGCGTTGGAGGAACAGCATCAGCCTCTTATATGAATAGTGCTTTTCCTTTTTAATAGTTGCAGAATTAGGTTAATTGGATTGGAAGAAGACCATGAAGGAGATTGCAGAAGTTCACCATAGGTGCGCTATGAACAGCAATTGTGTTTGTAGCAAGTACTCTGGATTCAAGACGTCATGCATTTAAAGATCAAGTCATTTTTAAAAATGGGTACTCATCATTCCTTTCAAATTCTTCACTTTAATCATTCATTTGGTTCTTCTGATCTGCATGGCCGTAAACACTTTTACTGCATCGTTTCATCAACGAAAACCATGTTGAATGCTTGCACAAACAAGGCTGTTGTTTTTTCTCAGAATGCTCACACAATCAATTCCAACTGCAGTCTGTATCCTATGTATCAGAAACTGGTTTGTCATTATCCTAAAACCCCTTATTTTTGCTACCAAAACTCGCATTCTTCACTTGTTTGCCATAAAAGTAGCCCCCTTAATCTCAGAAGAAGTTTGTTTTGTGCCCAGGCAACTTATTTTTACCTCTATTCTTCACCAATTTCTGAGGTTACTTCATGCCTACAATTCGTTTCTAGTAATTCTGAAATTTCATCTTTTTTGAGAAGAATCCATCAAAATACTTTAATCCACCATGATCAATGTCAATGGTTGAAACATATCCGATTATTATCTAACTCTCGGGCTAGAAAAAATACTTTGTCATACCTTAGACGGCACGTCCTGTATTCTTTCCATTCAGAGAGCCCTAATTTTTTGCCCTTCTCAAAATTAAGTCATCTGGTTTCTATATTCTCATCTATGATTTCAACCTCCCTGCTCTCTTCTTCAGTAACAAGCCACCCTCTTTCTTCTTCATCCTCTCCCTATACCACTGAGAGCAAGGGTTTACATAGGTGGCATTGGCCTACTGGGGATGACAATGGTAGGGAGGAAAATAAAATTTCAGCTGAGAGGAAATCCGTGATGGCTGTTGTTTTACTTGGGTGGCTTGGTGCCCAACAGAAGCATCTGAAAAAGTATGCTGAGTGGTACAATGCCAGAGGTATTCATGCTGTGACCTTCGTTATCCCAATGAATGACCTTCCGAGTTTCAAACCGGGGGAAAAGGCCGAGCACCACATAGAGAACTTAGCTCGGGAATTGGCCTCTTGGATGTCTGGAAAAGAAGATGATGGGAGAGAGAGGCATATTATGTTTCATATTTTCAGCAATGCAGGGTGGCTCTCGTAGGTACCTCTGTCCTTTTTTTTCGTTACTTTGTTTCTGTCTTCATTCACACATGCACTCAACATTCACGATTTCACTCAAAGTTACTTATATTACAACAAATTTGGCTGATGTTTCTTTTTCTTAATTAAACTTTAATATGCTTATGAGGGTCTAGAGACAAAAAAAACAACAACAATTACACCATAATATTTGGGAGAAATGTAAGATGATCCCAACAAGGTAACTGGTTTCTTTTTGCAGAATAATTTGTGAAGATTATGTATTTTCTAGTTGGGTCCCTCTATTTCAGGAAATGGAAGCCTATATATACCTTTTAGATAAATAAATCTATTATTTCCTAGTCAATTGCAAGGCTTATTATTGAATAGCAATAGATGACTAGGTTTATTTGAAAATATGTTCTTACAGCCAAGATGGAGAGCTGTTTTGCATGAAAGAGAATACATTTTGATGCTGTTCTAATATTGGATCTATTTTGAAGATGAGCACAGTTTTGTACTAAATTTTTGTACCATGATATTGAGAATTAGCATATCATATAAATTGCAAGTAATAAAACCTGATTTTAATTAGGGTAGTAGAATTTTACTCATGTTAATCCCTCCTTTGCAATTCATTAGATTGTTGTAATCCATGCACATCTTTTGTGTATTGTTTTCTGTGAACCCTTGTGCCTTGTCTGCATGAACAGTGGCTTCTGTACTGTTGTCTTTTGTAACTTAGTTCCACCGGAATTTATAACCATTTCTACGTTGCAGATTAATTCAGGTTGTGAGCTAGGGTGCATCTTATTTATTGGGCTGAAGGTTCTGTCATTGATAATCATTGCGAGTTTCAAGTTGACACCAAGTAAAGAGGCAATATATAGTTATGCAAAGGTTTTCTGATTTTATTTTGGGTTTCTAGGATTTGACTGGACATGGATTCTTTTTATTTTAAGCTGAAAAATACAGGTGAAGAATATGATATTCTCTTAGTAATTATGGATAGGTGATGCTAGTTGTATGATTGTGGATGTGCCTTCTTTTATAGCTACTACTAATTAGTCTCTTCGGTGGTTTGTTTTGTGTTACAACCAATGCCCTATCCATTTTCACTATGTTAAAAATGTTTTCATATTTTCTTACCTTTTTAAATGGGTATTCTCTCAAATAATTGGCCCAAATAGAAGATAGTAATGGTCTGAGGATAATAGGTGAACAGTTTTCTAAGATATCACAATTGGATGTTGGAGGATGCATGAGATGTAGCTGAGAGCTTAGAAATCAAATTTTGAGTGTTTTCAACCTAATTGAAAGAGATGAAAAACCAAATGTTCATATACAATCATGACTGGTCACAGACTTACAGGCCTTCCATAGGAAGCTTGTGGAAGAAAAGAAACCTCCTTTTGTTGCCTGTAAGCAGTCTTATTTAGATGAAGTGATGGAGTGTTCATAGGTGCCTTGATGATATTCATTTGGGTGTATTTCAAATTTGTTGTAACAGTCCCTTTATGCAGATTAAGATCATGCTTTCATGGGTAGAATCTAAGAGAAAAATATCTCCATTTTTGAAAGGATCAAATCCACTAATAGGAGAGAAATTTATATATGCCCTTTACGAAGTATTTTTACGGTAGATGTGATAAATTGAACAATCCTCTTTACTTGGCCAGTTATGCCCTAAATCTGGGTGGTGTGCCTTAGGCCCTTAACATACACAAAGAACAAACTCCAAGTTAAAAAGGTTGTGATTGCTTTTATCATTTATGTCAAAAGTGCAAAAATATAGGGCTGTTGATTGTCTGCAAAAATGATCTTAGATCTATTTGCCATATTTGTACATGGCGAATTTATGGTGTATAAGAAACTGAGCTCTAGTTGTTTATGATCTAGGTGATGAGCACACGGTTATACTGAGAGGGGTGGGGTGAATCAGTATAATACAATCTTTTACCTTTTTTAAATCTTAACAACCATATCAATATCTATCACACAAGATCTATCAATTATGCAACACATAGAGAACACAAGATTTACGTGGAGACCCTTATGGGAGAAAACCATGGCAAAATATTGCTTATATATATTTCTCTTACAAGCTTTGTAGGCACCAACCTACAGGAGACTCCAATCCCCGTTTGTAGAATTCGTGAGCACCAACCCATGGGAGACACCAATCCCCACTTGTGCACTCTGTGAGCACCAACCCACTGGAGACACCAATCCCCGCTTGTACACTTTGTGAGCACCAACCCACTGGAGACACCAGTCCCTGTAACTGAACACCAACCCAACAAGGCACCAACCTACGAATTCTTCAATGGATGATATGTCTTCACACGATCTAAATGTCAATACACTTCTTCTTACAAATTTGATCACAACCCACACAATATCCTTTCTTCATAAATCTGATCCGAATCATGCACAAACTCTTTTCACAAAACTGATCATAATCATGGCACTATCTTCTAATAAATTTCTGCCTTGAGATCTGCCCAAACTCGTCCTCTATCTCTGCATAGATTTCTCCTTTTATATCTGCTCAAATTCTTCCTTTATGTAATGTCCCCTTTTAGGATATTCCTGATTTCTTTACCTTCACACCATAACAACTACTAGAAAAGGACATTAGAAATATTAAAGATCAATAAATTAGGATAATATTTAGTTCACAACATCATTCATATTAAATTTATCTATCATAGCATAATTAATAATGAGATCAATATTTCATAACATAAATAATGAGATCAAATCATCATAGCATAATCAATATTTAGTTCAATACATATATTAAACAAGCACAAAGTATACACACCATACATGAAGCATACATGTAATTCACAAAGCAAACATATAATCATTTCAGGGTTATTCCCAATGGTCAACCACATAATGAAATTCTATGAGAAATTATATAGGGCATTGAGAGTCTGTCCTCCTCAACCAAGCCCAAGGGCACGGTACGTCCATCCCGGATAATTCCACCCCTTGGCCCACAAGTGGCAAGAACTTCTGTCCATCCAACTTGGGGTGGCCTACTTGATGAAGAGACCAATGCTGCTGCTTGTCCCCTAATATGCATTTCACATTCATTCCAAATGTGATGGCCCATTGAGTTAAATGGGTAATTAGGCTGAAAGCCTTCCCTATGTGAGCATCACATGATGAATTATATAGATGAAGGGCCTAGATTAAAAGGACTACCATGAAATCAATCTTGTCCGTTGCTTGTTTTTCAAAATGTCATAAATGATAAAAAAACAAAAAAGTTCCCTTTAGCTTTATCACTTTGACAATTGATAAATTGTTAATTTTTTATTTTATTTTTCTACAAAATGTCATAAATGATTAAAAAAAAAAAATTCCCTTTACCTTTATCACTTTGAGAATTGATAAATTGATAAATTGTTAATTTTTTATTTTATTTTTCTACAAAATGTTCCCTTTATCTTGACAATTGATAAACTTTAATGTTTTATTTAATTTAATTTTTTTATTTTATTGCAATGATTTTTTTTATCTAGTGATTACCAATCAAAACAAAGTAGTATTTATCATGTTGAACAAATTTTTATTTTTAATATGTTTACATGAGAATTTTTTTGGGAAATATTATTTTGAATAAAACAAATAAAATCAAGTAAAAAAATACGACACAAATTCAGTTATTAAACAAATAATATTTATTTTAATGTTAAACAAATAATAGGGTGGGGGCCCTGGCTCGATTGGCTAAGTAATTCCGTTGCGGTAAAGATGGTCACGAGGTCTAGTCGTCCCTGTCCCTGTGATACTGGAGGGCGTGTCGTGCCAGCGTCACCGGTCACGTGAAAAAAAATTTACCAGGCACACTTAAAAAAAAGAATGTTAAACAAATAATATTTTTTCTTTAAATCTATGCAAATAATATAACAAAATTGTAATATTTATATTAATATTATATTCATGTTAATGTGATTATTTAATTTTGATTCATTATATATATATTTTAAATATTAATGAAATAATATAATTAATTATATATCAATAATAGAATGTATATTAAATTATTGATTATACAAATTAGTAGAATTATCATGTGATAGATATTATAAAAGTTCATATATCAAATACATACTTATAAAAATGATTATGAGCCATCTTAGTATGTATTTAATAGAAAAATATAGTTATGCCTTATGTGCATAATATTAGATATAAGTTGTAGTCACATAATTATTTTTAAAATAATTATATGATTAAATATGCATTTGTTTCTATGGCCTATTATATAAAAATCAATAAGAGATTCAATTAATTTACTACATTTACCCAATTATCTCAATATGTAATGTAAAAAGAAATTTACTAATATAAGTGAAAGAAGACAATAGTTAATGTGATGAAATTTCAATAAGAATTTAGTGGATTAAATAACTTAATTAATAGATAATAAAAAATATCTAACAAATTCTATAATTTCTTCAAAAAGTTTTCAGCCTGCCCATTGAACCTATGGGTCCAATTGCTAGTATAAAGTACCTCTTGATGGATTTCAAGTTCGGTTCAAGGATTGTAATATATGAGACAACATATAGGGTGTTGCGAGCTTGTCCTCCTCAACCAAGCCCAAGGGCGCGGTACGTCCATCCCGGATAATTCCACCCCTTGGCCCACAAGTGGCAGGAACTCCCGTCCATCCAACTTGGGGTGGCCTACTTGATGAAGGGACCAATGCTGCTGCTTGTCCCCTAATACGCATTTCTCTGTCCTCCTCAACCAAGCCCAAGGGCGCAGTACATCCATCCCGGATAGTTCCACCCCTTGGCCTACAAGTGGCAGGGACTCCCGTCCATCCAAATTGGGGTGGCCTACTTGATGAAGGGACCAGTGCTGCTGTTGTAATATAAAATATATATATCTGCTGTAACTGTCAATGCTGTTTGGATTTCTTATTTATTTATTTATTTCTGAGTATGCCTTCTTTGCTGTTAACACTTGTTATACAGCCAATATATATATACTTGATATATTTCCTTTTGCTTGATTTATATGACTTCCTTCCAATGAAGATAGCTTCTTTTGATTGCTAATTGGTATCTCAGATATTCGCTGATTTGATTGATTCCATAATAGAATTATAGAACGATAGAATGATAGAATAATAGAAGGATAGAATAATCGAATGATAGAATGATAGAGTTATTGCATGATAGAATGGCTGCAATAAATAATTCTCTGCTGTTATCAATTATTGCATATATATATATATATATATATATATATATATATATGACTGCTGCTGTATGCCTTGCAGATTTATCTCTGCCAAATATATTTAGTATTTACTTGCTGATTGATTATATATTCTATTTCTGCTTCTTAATTCAACTGATTTATCAAGTTTTCTGCTTTTATATTCCAATGATAATTCCTACTCCGTCTCTGTCGTACATATATATATATATGCTCCCCCAAGTTTCGGGGACGGGTGGACGAGTTTCGGGGACGACATTTTCTTTGGCCATTTTTTAAGGGACGGCAGGGGACGGCTACTAAAAAAATAAGATTTTTTTAAAAATATAAGGAAATTTCAAATATTAATATGATAACATTGATAGAGCATTCATTATAGACATTATAGACTGTTACCTCATTTCATACGAACGGGCATGGTCACCAGTTTCTCATCTGCTCGTCTACTCTGCTTATGCTTACCATCTTAGGTGGCATGGTCACAAGTTTTAAAAAGAGGGCAATGGCACACTGCTGCAGGGCAGCACAAGATGAGAAGTGGACAGCCAGCAAACAAGACAAAAACCCTAAAAACTTTACAGTCATTAGTGTTCCCAGCAGGGAAAAGCATAAGAAAAAGTGTATAAAAAATGCTTTGAGCAGCAATGCTTTGTGACTGTATGCAGAAAACATTCTGTTTGTTGTGACTCCTTTGCCGTTGGCTGTGAATCAAACAAAATGCATCGAAAATGTTAAATGACCATCGTTTAGGGTTTTAGGTGCATGTTTTATGGTAAAAGAGTCAAATGAAATGCGTCAAAATTTTTGCCATCACCATGGAAATACCATGGAAATGTCAGCAAAAAAGGGGATGTCCCCGGGGAAACGGGGACGGTCAGGGGATGTTTCCTGCCCGTACCTGCGTCCCTGAAACGTCCTTGGGATGGTACGGGGCTTCTTGGGGCAGGGGACGCGTCCCCGGGGAGCACAAATATATATCTATATATATATATATTCCCTTGAATGATTTCCTTATATATTATATTTCATTGTCTAATTACATCCTTTCTCAAATCTGTATGGTATCCATTTATTCTTCTGCTGTTATGCTTCAGATATCTGCTCTAAATCAGTTGATAATACTCCCCTTCAAATCTGTATGTTCTCCTCTTTTAAATCTGCATATTCTTCCTTTCAAAACTATTCATAATATATTTGTATATCTGCTATAATTGCTCTGCTCTAATACCTGAATGATATTACATTGTGTTTCTTTTTTTTTTTTCTTCCACACTTAGCAATCTGAATTTATATCTTCTTGTTTCTATTAAGAGAGATATCCTTTCATAATGGATGCATTCTTTCCAAAGGAGGTGTCCTTTTGAACCTCACTAATCGCTGCCCTTGTTATTTATCTTTATCCCTACCTTCTTTATTAATCGCTGTCTTCTCTTATGTTTAATTGCTGCTGTATTAGAATCACCTTTAGTTGATGTTTTTGTGAATCACTATCTCTCATATGACTTGAGCGATTAACCTTTATTTGTATGCTTTTGTCTTGGGCGCTAATAGGGAAGTCGGCCAAAATTCAGTTTACTAGTATGTTAACAAAACACAAGTAATTCTTCCTTGGGTCAGCTATATCAAAACATTAATTGATTAATCTCTTATGAGTCGTTGCCTTTTAACTAATACAAGCGCTGCGGTTTGTTTATTTAATTTTAGTGACTTAGACCAAAAATCAGTCGGCCAACATACTGCCAAGTCGGCCTACCAATAAATTTAAATCTTTAATTTAAATTTTATTCAATCTAGGAGGTCGGCCACTTCCGGGACATTTCACTTTATCTTTGCAAGATCTTTTTTATTTCAGCCCAAACTCTTCTTTATCACAGGATATTCTTCTTCTCTATATATGTATTAACACCCTCCTCTATATCTTTCACAAACATATCTTTTATCCTCACTCATAAATGCTTCATCATTTGAATGATCTCCATACTTCGTTCCCTTTTAAATCTGCATTTAACTCTTTTTGATGTTCTATTTTTCTTCTTAATTGCAGATCTGCTGGTGTATATATTATAAATCTTTTATTTTACACTCCCACTGCACACTTCAATTTTATTTAACAAACTTCTTTTAATAGATTCACCAAGGAAGGCGACTTGATGAAGGGACACATCTATTAGTTATGATTTGTTACCTTTGCTGCCTTTAGATAAGTTGCTGCCATTAATTCAAATCTTTTATGAAATTGCTGTTCCTTAACAAATTGTGCCTCTTCATTTATTCACCGCCCCTTACTAAATGTAATTGCCGCTCCTTAACAAATTGTGCTTCTTTAGTTATTCACCGCTCCTCACTAAATGTAGTCTTATATATATGTGAAGCGCTCCTCATAGAGAGGTCGACTATTAATAAAAACTGAATTTCAACATCCAAAAGTTGGCGCTATTATGGGAGTCAGCCAGAATTAGGAAAACAATTTGAATAGTAAACTTGAACCTTGGTGCCCAAGGTAAGTTGGTTTTCATTAACAAGTTTAAATCTTTAATTTAAACTTTGATATTATCTTTATTGCCCATAGAGAAGTCGGTCATGATGGAGAAATCATATCATCATGATATTGTTTTAATCCTTCACCAGAACTCAACTGAGACCTTGTCTGTAATTGCTTCACATTGCTTTTATTGATATTAATGACCACCATTTCCTATACTTTTGTCTATTCATCAATGATAACGATAATGAATATTTTCTTGACATTGATGACATTATTTCCAACAATCTCGTTCATTCCTCAATGATAACAATCTTCTAATAATCTTTTTATTCCTCTTTTGACATCAATGACAACCATCGTCTATGCACCTTTGACATCAATGACAACATTTCCAACATTAGGTTCTTTCTTCTGTGGCATATTTTTCCTTTTTCCATAGGAATTGAGATACATTTTGTTTTGTTTGCTCAACAGTAAATAAGGGAGTTGATGATAAATGTTTAGGTTTATTGTGATACGGTCCATATTCACATTGTAATGACCACCCTAGTTTTTTTTTTTTTTTTAATAAAATAATGTCAGCTGGAATCCAAACCCTTGGCAGTCATCGAAACCATAGTTTGAAAACTCGGACTCGCCGCGGACTCGGCAGCCCAAAATAGGACTCGGACTCGGACTCGGGACTCGGCAAAAAACTCGGCTAGGACTCGGCAAAGAAGAAAACCGTAGTTTTACCAAAAAAACAAAAAGAAATTAATGCATTTAGAGAACATAAGAGCCATAATTCAAACATTACACGTCATATGATCTTCAAACACTCGATATTTGAAATTTCATCATTCATGAACCATAATCATACGATTCATACTCATAGTTTCAAACTTTCAAATGTATAACATCATAAGTTTATAAATGTTTACCTATAATGATGTCAAAATGAGAAAAACAACCAAATAAAATCTACATCTTCCTCTTTCCTCTCCTAATGTAACTCAATTTTTGAGGCCTCGAACTAGAAGGTGCTACAGTTGTTTCTTGTTCTTCAAAATCAAAACTATCTTCGTCATCCTCCATTTCATCTAATTCTGCTACTTCCGCTTCTACTGTTGCTCCTCTCTCCAATTCTACAAGATCTTCTTCAGTAAGGAGGACATCATCATCATTTTGTTCATTGGTAGTCCATTCACCATATGGATCAATATCATCTAAGTCGATGGACTCATGTGAAATGCCCTCCACCTTTCTAGTTTGAAGGCGAAGGTTGTACTGGACGAAGACAAGATCATTGAGCCGCTGCTGGGTCAACCTATTTCTCTTCTTCGTGTGAATGTTCTCAAATAAACTCCAATTGCGTTCCCACCCAGAAGCACTACATGGCTAGGACAAAATACGGACGGCTATCTTTTGAAGATTAGGCGTGGCAGCGCCATAATTCTCCCACCATAAATCTACAAAAAAACATTTAGAAATATAAGAATTAAGCAAAGAAATATAGGAGTAAATTTTCTATTTTTTTCTTGTAGTATTGAACTAAATTTTTTACCTGGTTGTTTTCCTCTCTTATCAATTGCTTGAGATGAAGAAAAAAGTCTCCCCTCTGCTCCCTTCTAGACCTTGAAAGGATAAAAAATAAAATTAAATCAAACATAGAAAATTAGTTACTATGTAAAATGCATGTTTCTAGATAGTCAGCGACTCAACATTGCCAAATTCATAAATAAGATATAGCAAATCTCACTTCCAACTCATCAAGAACCTTGTCTCTCAACTCAGGTTCAGGTGCCATCTTATCAATGCATGTAATAACACCTGCCATGACCTCCTCATCAACCTTAAGTGAATTAGAGAAGTAGAATTTTGGATTCAAGAAGTAGGCCAAGGCATGTAGCGGTTGGTGGAGTTGGTTTGTCCATCTACGATCAATGATGTGCCAACTGATTGCATATTTCTTCTTGTTAGTAATGTGAAATGGCCTCTTTGGCCCTATCAATGGCCTCATAAATGAAACCCATTGGCATGCCCTCTCCATCCACCATACGAAGAACCCTTACCAAAGGTTCTGTCATCTAAAAAAATAAGACAAATTATAAATCATTACAAAATTAACCTAAAAAAAAAAACAGCAAATAGACTCTAGAGTATCTTGTATAAACTTATAAAGTTTATGTTTGTGTTTGTTACTTACCCTAACCAACTCCTTTGCATTTTTCTTGAATGACTCATCAAAAACAATTTTTACAATCTTCTCCGCTTCAGGTTTTTTTGTGAAATGGAGACTGCACCCAAGTATCAGACGCAAACATCTGTATGAGATGAGGAATGGCACCAAGAATGCTTTGCAATGTGAGGAAGCGACTAGCAAATCGTGTCATTGCTGGTCGCACAAGATTCTTGCCATTTGTGTGGTCTCATCAAAGAAAGGACCCAAGTATGGTTGTAGAGGAATTTGGTGACATTTTTAGCATCTTCAACCACACTTTTCACCCATCCAATCTTCCCAATGTCCTCTAACAACAAGTCCAAGCAATGTGCAGCACAAGGACTCCATGAAATTGTAGGATGCCTCTCCATAAGCAATCTACCTGCAACTACATATGCAGCTGCGTTGTCCGTGATAATTTGGACAACATTCTCAACACCAACCTCTTGACCACCCCATCTAATAAATTGCACAAAGTTGCAGCATTTTTTTCTTCATGGGAGGCATCTACAGACTTCAGGAACACCAATCCACCATTAGAAGCCACTAAGAAGTTCAGGAGAGTTATATTCCGTCCATCTGTCCATCCATCTGATAAAATGCTGCATCCTTTTCTCCTCCAAAATTTTTTTTGTTCCTCAACCACAAGCCATGTATTTTTTACTGCATTCTCTAGCAATGGCCCACTCAAGTTGCGTGTTGTTGGGATCTTAAACCCCTTGCCTGCAAGTCTTAATGCATTCACCAAACCTTCCCAATATGCGCTGTTCGCCACATTGAAAGGTAAATTATTGTAGTACCAAAAATTTGCTGCTGCCATCCTAGCTTCATGATGTTTTTCTTTATTCCAACTGGTACCTTCAAGTGAAGGTTGTGCTCCTGGAACATTGCGTGGAATAAAGTAATTCGGTCCTAATGAAGGAGGCATCTAACTAGCAGTAGAAAAAAAACCATCAGGAGTCTCACCAAAAGATGAATGTGCTTGACGAACGGTTTGACTTGGATCCGATTGCGTAGAAGTGTGAGACGAAGACATCACTGCTGCTATTGCTTCCTTTGTTTTTTTGCCTTTCTTCTTTTCTCATCTCAAAACTAGAAAGAAGGGCCTTCATCTCTCTAACCATCTCCAGAGTTGAATTAGTGCATATCTCCACATTTTGTCCAGGTATTTTGGCAAGGTGGTATTTTAATCTATTGATTCCTCCTGTCATCGATTTACCACATTCAGTACAAGTGACATCACCCTTTTTTACTTCCCTGTACTCCATACTTCCATGTTGGGTCTCGTCTTGATGGCCTTGAAGTTGACATTGCTGTTTTAACATGAAAAAAAAAAATCAGTAGGGTTTTGTGAAAAATCAGCAAAAAAATGATAATCAATCATTTGAAAAAAATAGAATTCAAAAACAAGCTAAAACTACTAAGAAATACGTTATGAAGGGAAATGAAAAAAAAATTGCCAGCATTTCCTCTTATTTTTGAAGATTTTTCGATTTTCACTCAAACAAAACAAAAAAAAAGAGAATTAAAATCACTTACCTGGCTCTATTTCGATCTCCTTAGCTCGTAATCTCCTCTTCTCCAGCTTCTAATCCACTATGCAGACCTGTTGTGTGCCTCAAAGAGTGTTAAAATGAAGAAAAAAACAAAAAGGAATGAGTTTTAAATGTTGTTGGGCGTTAAAGTGACAGACC
The DNA here is from genome assembly GCA_027924645.1 of Cunninghamia lanceolata. Taxonomy (NCBI): domain Eukaryota; kingdom Viridiplantae; phylum Streptophyta; class Pinopsida; order Cupressales; family Cupressaceae; genus Cunninghamia; species Cunninghamia lanceolata. The sequence goes on from BSBN01000484.1 coordinate 1,611,761, forward strand.
GAGAGTCCAGGGTCGGGACTCGGGAGTCCTACACTGGGACTCGTGCGAGTCCCGACCTTGGACTCTTTAAGACTCGACTCGTGAGTCCGTGGTGAGTCGACTCGGCTTGCCATAGGACTCGCGAGTCCGCCGAGTTTTGGAGAGTCCTAGTAGAGTTTCAAACTATGATCGAAACACTTTCTGATCACCAAGTTCCCGATGGCATACAGTGTTCGAATCACACAACTATCTAAATGTAAGGCGGCAAGCTGACCAGAACACATGCGAGGTGGCATAGCTGACCTATCAGTGGGACTAGTGTGTATAAACCTTGGTAGAATGTCTAAGCTTTCTGAGGGCATACAGTGTTTGAATCACACAACTATCTAAATGCTAAGTTGCCGGTTCTGGTACGGGAACGGGTTCGGGAGCGGGGTTCTGGTACGCCGGTACGGCGAAATTTTTTTTTTCTGTGGGTACGGCTGTACTATATATATATTTATTTATATAGTATAACTGTATATACCAAAAAAATTAAAAAATATACAGAATTGAACATACATAATACATTTGAATCTTGATTGATAATTTAGATGACCAATGAACAATGAAACATTGAAAATCATTACAAATACTCAGTAGTCAGTACTGTATTACAAAATTTGAAATTTCAAAATAGTAAAATACTATAAGTCTATAATCAAGATTCAAAAGTCAATCTTTCGCTCTTCAATCTTCATCAAAAGGATCTAGATCTAAGTCATCATCATTGGTTGGTTGCAAATCGTTTGAAACACCAACATATGGAGTGCCACTCGCACTATGTACATCATGTAGAAAATTCTCCTCATCATCTATAGTGATTGTAGCAAGCTCTGTAATAGATGCATCCAAGTTGGCACACTCAGGGGCTATATCCAATTCTTCGCTGCCCCGTCCTTGTACTCAACTTGCTTATGTGATAGAAGACGCAAGTTGGAGTGGACATAGACCAAGTCTTCTGCTTTTTTAGCAGCCAATCGATTACGCTTCACTGAGTGGATATAGGAGTATGTACTCCAATTCCGTTCAGCCGAAGAAGAACTTGCAACCTATTCAAATTTCAAATTAGAGCTCTAGTCAATACAACTTTAAAATGCAAAAAATGGTAAGTACTAAGAATGTTAAAATAAAACATGCTTACTTGTGATAGAATTTTGATTGCAAGAGGCTGGAGCAAAACATAATCTTGCCCATGGAGGTACCACCATGTATGTGCATCTTCCTTGTACATGTCTGCAATAGCACACAAACTTTGCTCTCGTCCTTGTATGAACTTGCCAAACTCTTTCCTAACACCATTCACCATTTTTGGATCGGAGTAGATTCTTCAAAATGCTTTCATGCAGCCGGAAGCAACTTCTCTATCTCTATATGGTGCGGTTCTCCCCGGCAAAGCAAGTATCTCAGTACTATAATATTTGGGAGACAAGGCATATGCAAGGAGGTGCAAGGGTGTGTTCATCTTGTCCCAACGGTCATCAATGATTTTTTTTGACACTTAGGAAAAATGTTTCATTGGGGTCATTGTCCTTTTGTGTTATTATGCTCTTTATTCTTTCTACCATGGAGTCAATGCCATCATAGATTTCCCCCAAACATGGCTGATCTGTATCAACAAACCTAAGCATACTCATGATAGGCTCCGTGAAACTCAAAACATATTGCACACGTTCCCAGAACTCATCAGCTAGGATCAATGACTTCACCTTTTGAGCCTTCTCTGAATTAGCTGTCTTCCATATACTCCATTGGTGGCAAGTGACCATGGAGCCTAATGCCTCTTTCACCTTCACAAGTCGTCTCAAAACGATTGTGTGTGATGCAAATCGGGTCTCAGCAACCTAATGTTATGTAAAAAAAAAAGTTAACACATTAAAAATTAAAATCTAAATCAAGAATCTAAATCAATGAATCATGCAACTCAAGTAAATAAAAATATGGCATAAATTAAAATTAAAATAAACTAAATTTACCTTCAACAACTCCAAATGCGAGAAAGACCTGAAGATGCCTTGTGACATATGATGGTTTGTCACAAACATTTGAATCTCTTCACCCTCATTGTATGTATTTTTCACCCAATCTACTTGAGTGCCAATTGCTTGCATCACCAAGTTAAGGGAGTGTACGGTACATGGTGTCCAAAATATGTGAGTATCTTTCCTCAACCAAAGCACCTGCTGCCCTACAATTTTTTGCATTGTCTGTAATGACTTGGACAACATTATCAACACCCACCATCTCTATGGACTCAATGAGGATTTTGGAAATAAATTGTGCATCCTTGATTTCCCCCTCACAATCAACCGACTTCAAAAACATTGCCCCTTTGGGGGACACAGCAATAACATTTATTAAAGGTCGGTTTTTGCAATCTTTCTATCCATCAGAAACAATGGACACTCCTGTTTCAATCCATGAATCTCTAATTGGTTTTAGTGATTTCTCTACATAACTTTTTTCTTTTGCCAATAAGGTGGTTCGCACCTTTTCATAACCAGGACCTGTGTAATCAGAAGGTGCATTACTAATTGCTACCACCATTTCCCGCCAATATGGTGATCTCACCAAGTTGAAAGGAAGACCATTGGCATAAATGCAACGTGCAATTTTTTCATTTGCAATTATCTCTCGTTTCATTTTGAAATGCCTTTGCCAATGGACCTCTTTTGCAGGAAGAAGAGGGTTCATCATCTTGGATTACCTCCAAGTCCAAGAAAGGATGTTGTGGCCTGGAACAAGGAGCTTCTGTAGGTGGATTTATTGATGTTTTCTTTGTTAGAGGATGAGCTCTTGATTTTGCTCTTGCACTCTTTTCATCAGCTTCTTCTTGTTCTTTAATGTATGCCATAATTTGTGCTTTTGGCAACCCCCTCTTGTTTGGCCCTTCACATATTTTTATTCCTTTTCCACTTATGGCACATAAGTGAGCTTTCAATCGAGTATATGAGCTCTTAAATGTGACTTTGCACTCATTACAAACGCAAACAAAAGCCCCACCTCCTGCTAGTTGTTCAATCATGTCGACATGTCTCCAAAGAGGAGATCCTTGATCATATTTAAATTGTTTACTCTTCTCAAGGCCCACCGAACTTGAACTAGTAGGTGTAGCCATTTCACTTTCAAATAGATTGCTGCTTAAAAAATTACAAAATTTAAATTAAAATAATAAAAATTAAAATATAATAAAAATATTCCAACCCTACACACTAATAAAACACCTAAACATTCAAGAGAAACAATAAAATAGGTTTAAAAAATGTTCAAACATGTTTTTTTTTTTCAAAAAAAATGTTGAAATTTTTGAAAAAAATTTGAAAAAATTTAAAAATTCATAAAAAACTTGAACAAATATTACAAACACATGAACAATATTACTTCTAATCATCATCTAAGCTGATCATATAAATCTGATATAAAATTCAGGGTGCTGTTACAAATAAATCAAATCAACATATGCTCTGAGAACAACAAATATCATAAGGAAACCATATACCAATACTCTCTGGCTGATGGATGATGATGTGAAACACCGTAGAAGCTGCCGACACTGATGGTGAAGGTCTGAACTGAAGCTGAACTCAATGACACTCTGCTGTAACAATCTGAAACTTCTGTTGCAGCTCTGTAAACCCTCAACCGGCAACACCAAATCTCTCATAACTTCTCATTGCATCATTTCTCCAACTCCTAAACACTATCAAAGTGTTTATCCAGCCTAGGCGCCATCATAGGGTGCATAAGACAGGCCAAAGAGGGGGCGAATCCCTTAGGATCCCTCACGCTAGTCAAGGAAAGCGGCTAGGTACAACAACAATCGTACGACCTGCAAAAGTAACTCAGAAACCCCTTCAAAATTCATCAAAATGCATCAGTAATACATAGAAATCCATGGTGCTCAGATTAAGATAGTTTGCAGATCAAAATAACATCAGAATAGATATACCCTCACGCCCAACACAGGTGCGCCCTCCAAAAGTACGACCAGCAAGGGTTATGATCAGCTATCAAATTAATTAAGCAAACTCACACCAAAATTGCTGAAATACACACCAAAAACAATATGCTTCTAGATACATCAAAGTATTTACTTTCAACAACAAAATATTAAACTCCACTTTCAGCACAAGGGCAATCTTTGTATGAAATTGCTCAAATTCCTTAGCATTCAGCACAAAGGCAATCTCTGAATGAAATTGCTCAAATATCTTCAGCATTCAGCACCAATGGTGATTTCTGTATGAAACCACACCAGTCCAGCTAGAGAGGATCTTTCACCACTGAAACTAGAAATCTACAAAAGGGTTTTCGTCCTCAAGAGATGGAGAAGAACACAGGTTCTCTCATTTTGCAGCAACTTATCCAATTCATCAACAACCTTAACAATGAGCCCCAACTCTCCTTAACAATGAGCCCCAACTCTCCTTTTAAAGATACTTTTAGGGCGACAAGAGGAAATAAAATAATAATTTCACTTTTCTTTTAATTTCCTCCTTACATACAACTAACCTTTTTTAATTGCTCACTTTATGTCTCCCTTGCCTAGCATTCCCTTTATGTGAACATCAAATAATACTTTTCAACACTTTTCCAAAGAGCTATTACACTAAGTTGCTTTTAAAATTAATTCATAAAATTAAGCAATTTTAATGAAATAATTAAATAATTACTCATTAACTCACCCGAGTTGCGGAAATCACTGAAACAATATCGAAATCAAATCTGACTATACTGGAATGACATTGATGATGAAGAATGATAATTGGAGCCAACCGGGTGACTTACTAAAAATCGACGCTCTCTCCAAGAAGTTTGGAGAACACCCCGAAAACTGGAAATCTCTTATGAAAGCATCATGAAGGTCTTTAAGATCCATTGAGCTCACTGCCAAGAACAATAGCTCCGCAAGATTGATCAAAGCTTTTCCAAGAACATTGGAGTTCTCCCCAACTAACCAATTAGCCTCTGGAAGACTTGGAAACTGGCTAAATGCCCACAAATTGGCTATGCGCCAAAATGGGATATTACACACATGAAAATCCTTTCTGTGGTAGGATTAAAGAAACATCAACTCAGAAAGGATGAGATCAATTGATAAGAAAAATAGACCCTTATATCCTTTACTAAAGGTCCTTATATCAATTGATAAGAAAAGACGATGGTAGGTGGACAAATTTAAATGATCCTCTTTTGAAAGGCACATATGACTAAATCCTCTGTCTTTAGTCAGACCCAAAGGAGATTGTGGTTATGATGCTGTCTCATTATTACTAAAAAACAACTGTTCTCTTGTGATGAACTGAAGAAAATTTGATTTAATTGCTTTTATTGTTTTATATTATGGGTGGACACTTTTTAAAGCTCTTAATGCTTACCAAAATATTCTGAAAACTTTCAGGTTTCAACAAGATTTGCCTGCTTATGTGGAATGCATTTAAAATACAGAACTGACGAAAAATGTGCTTTCAAAATGAAATTTGTCATTAAAATATCTGAAAATTTAAATCTCTCTTTTTTTTGATCGGTGAACGCTTTTGACTGGAGCTATGAACCGGCGAGTCCACAACACGGGGGACCTCATCCCCTGGCATTAACACCTGGCATGAACGCCTGCATCAACACTGGAGGTTCAAACCCACGAGCTTGTTGGCCTAGTGAAGGCCCATAGCCTGCAAATACAACCACCCAGTGAAGGCACAAGACCTACGAGCACGTTAGCCCAGTGAAGGCACAAGCCTACAAGCTCTTTGGCCCAGTGGAGGTTTGAACCTTGGTGGCCGCCATTACAATTGAGCGACTTGACCACCGAACCACGCCCTTAATGGCAAAATCTAGATCTCTTTTTAGCTTTGATGATTGTTCTAGTCTATGCTTTCAAGCTTTGACATACGGTTCAAATAGGTTGCAAATGAGGAAATTAATAGATTTCACTGTCTGATTCAAAATAATTCCATTTCCTTTTTACCTAGTTGGTTGAATGCTGCTAATTGTAATAACAATTAGCTATTGAGATTAATTCAGTGATCTCTCTCTCTCTCTCTCTCTCTCTCACACACACACACACACACGCGCGCGCGTGCGCGCAAACACACACACACACACTCGTCGAGACCTCCTTCCCTTCATTGGCGAAGAGGCATGAATGCCTTGTCATCTCTAAATCTATATAAGCAATGCAAATTCAAGAGAAGTTGGGAACAAAATGATAAGCAAACTAGTGGAGTCCCTCATCAACAGAGATAATGATTCGATTAATGACCATATCCAATATGTTGCTCATACTGCACTTGGTACAAATTTCAAGTGACACAGCTTGATGCTCAGCTACCGCATGATATGCTTCAAGTAAATAGTGAGCAGTCTTAAACATTTGATGACCAGCTGATAACCCTTATTTGAAGGCCAAGAATAGTATGCTAGAGCTTGACATAAGATTTAACATATGGGAACATTAAGGGGATTGCACATTGTGAAATGTCTAAAGATCTTGGTATCAATAGTAAGGCATTTATAGTCCCACGACTGAGATTTTTATTGACAGTTAAATATTTTTAATTTTCAGTTGTATATTCTTATTGTGTGGGCACTTGGTTCATACTCCATAGAATCAAATTTTAGCTGTCCATTCTCATTGTCTGGGCACTCTGTTCAGTTGTATTTTTAATTTTAATTTTCAGTTGTATATTCTTATTGTCTGGGTACATGTGCAGCATGAGACATATGATGTATTGTTAAGTGTTTATATCTTCTGTAAGTATGGTGGTCGATATATGGACTACCTACTACTGCGGAGACTAGAGTGGGGCTTCCTCTCTGTGCAGTAAGTTATATCAGACATGTAAATAGTCTGGGACTGGTGGGGCTCCTTTTATTTAAGCATGTTTTTCATCTTATCATGTGGGAAAGTGGATAATCATTCCACAAACAATATAGTTTACTCTCTGGATAAGGAAAGAGTTTCGTATATCTTCTCCACTGCTAGATTAACATCATAGTCTGTATTTGAAATATTTGGATACAGCCTCAATTAAAGGGCTTATTGTTCTTGTATTGTGTGTTAACATTGTATGGCTGTAAGATTAATTACTTTTCAGCTCCTTTGTTGCTCGTCTGACATTTGAACAAACAGATATGGTGTTATATTGGAGAAACTTCTGAGGATGGGTGATTTCTATGATAAGATCAAAGGCTGTGTCATTGATTCAGCTCCGGAGCCAGAGCCAAATCCTCAGGTTTGAATGTTGAAATTGCAAATTTTCAAAGTAGATATCTCTGAGTGTATGGAACATGTCATTTTGTCATAGTTTTTGCCATCAAATAGGAGTTAAAATCTGATCGAGGATTTTATTTTTCTCTATTATGACTGCTCAGTGAACTGACTCTACTTTGAATCCCAGGTTTGGGCATTAGGATTTTCAACTGCATTGTTGAAGAAGCCTAGTCGTTTTATGCATTCAACAAATGAGAATGGTGTCGAAAATTCAGAGAAAATTGATACCAATATAGTAAAGTCCACAGAACAGATTGATCCACCTTTCAGTGAAATGGCACTTTTAGCAATGTTAGAGAAATTCTTCTCAGTTGTGCTTAAGCTTCCTTATGTTAATAGGTGAGTTCTTTTTATGCACATCAATGGTGTTAGTGGAATATTTAAGATGGTTTGTAAAATTATCCTAATGCCAGATTTTTGCTTATGTAGGAGGTTGGCAGAAGTTACCTCTATCCTCTCCAAGAATCAGCCACCTTGTCCCCAATTGTATATATATAGCAGTGCAGACAGGGTGATACCGAAAGAATCGATTGAGTCCTTTATCAACGAGCAGAAGAAAGCGGGAAAAAAGGTCATAGCCTGTGACATGAAATCTTCACCACATGTTGACCATTTCCGAACTTTCCCCCATATTTATACTGAGCAACTACGCAATTTTCTTGAAGTGTGTTCTCAGGTTGTCAGTCAGTAAGTGTCATTTGCAAGGTTCAGGTTTTAGGCTGCTATAAAAGTCATACGGGCATAATGATCTTTTGTCTTGGGAAACAAAATTCAATCTGAGGATACTTCTTAACATGATTTTCCCAGGCATCCTATAATGTGAAACCTTGTTTCCAAAACCCACCTTATAAATAATTTCATCCTGTTCTTGTGTCATAGCATTCATGATCATTTCGTTCATGGTTAGCTGAAGCAGTTATGTAGGACTTGGCAGCATGATAGACCTAATAAAATTGTTTTCTTTGAAATGAAGAAAGATAAGAGGTTATATTACTGTCATGTAAAGTACAGGACAAGTTGCAGAATGTCATCTGAAAGAATGGTAAGTAATAAAATGTCAATGCCTTTCATTAATTTCTATGGGTGAATTTTTTTGATGGAGGGTTTTATGTCAAACCCAGATTGTTTTTGCTATTTAATATAAGAGCATGAGTCTAAGCTGATACCTCTTTGGCTGAGAGCCAAGGACTAAAAGGTGTCCATTCTGCCAAAGTCACCCGGGGCATGATTTGGACTTCATCTCTTATTATTGCACCTCTTGGGGATTTGAACCTTTGTGGATGGCATAATCAAGGAACAATACCATCACCCTTACCAATTGAGCTACAACCCTTTGGTTAAAGGTAAAATTTAGCCGAAAGGCATGTTAATTTTTTTTAGTTGTGCAAACTTAATGATAAGAACACTTTTGAAGTTATGCCTAATGGTATATCCAAAATACATTTTCCTGATGCATTTAGTCCTATAAACAGTAGGTTTCATGGGGAAATTAGTCACATACTCAAAACTGTGATGAGAAGGGCAACCCTATTTTGGCTTCAGAATAATTAATTAAGATCATTGGAGAGAGAGTTTGTTCTTCCACAAAAAAACCCTTGATTTCTGTTAAGTAAAATATTTTTGCCATTTTAAACCCTCATATGATCAGACCTTTCTCGGATGGATTGTAAATCCTCATATTCTGAGACCTTGCCCTGATGGATTGTTGTGGGTGCTTCGTTAAGAACTATAGCTAAAAAGATCTTTCTACGAGTGGATTAAAGAAAACTAGTGAAGCTCACATATAAACAAATGTACAAGAAGCTTTGTTTTTGAATTGAAGGTTGACTTGATTACTAATTCTATGGATAATGCTCATCCATTTTCTCTACTTAAACTTTAGGTCGTTTATGTTAATGGAGACGACTGGTCATTAGAAATGGGAGATATGCAGTAGGAGGTTTTACTTATCTCCATTGCCTCCTAAATGTACTTATTGGTGTAGTATTCAACCTTGGCAATGACTATTAAATCCTAAATGCAAGCATGATCGCTGAATGGATTATTACACTAAAATTTAGAATATTAAAACAATATTTTTTAGACTTCTTTCCCAATTCTCTTTAGAATTGTTTTTCTATCTCTGATATACAAGTGCCCCTTAAAATAAAGATAAAAATACTAAAAAAAAACACAATTTACTTTTTAAATAATTATTATTAAAAAAAATATTACAATCTCAATTCCTTTTCGCAAGAATTATTAGCCAAATTAGACAAGATCAGTATATAATATCTGATCAATCCTTTTTATTAATGGATATTGTTTTCAATAAAAAATTAGCTTAACTCAATATGGTTGATAAGTTTGGGAGAAAATTTCTTTGCAATAAATTTTACAACTAAAAACATAATTTTATGAAGTTAAGAAAATGAGAGTGCCTCTCTCGCATCCTGTGAACATCAAATCATTTATATTTATAAGACAAAAGTAGTCATATATCATTGTAAAGGAAAATAATCTTTCCATAAGCTCAATGTAGGCTAATCTAATTAAGAAGCATACATATAAGCACAAATCAAGTGGGACGATATAATTAGAATTTAATACTAAGTTAGGAAATTAAATGTGATAGGTAGGTGTACTTAGCTCTAGACATAAGGATGAATAATTATGAGGTAGTTTAGAACCCAATTATTTTGGAACTAGAAATGAATCTTTTTTGTTTGTCTTCCTTTGGATATTGCATAAAGATTGTCTTTTTTTAGGACAAGTTCACGAATCTAGATAACTCATGCATGTATGGATTTGATTCTGCTAGTTACACACTTCCGTTTCTCGATTCACCTCATTCTTGATGTCTTCTTTGTCGTATGTATTGGCAATATTTAATAATACCATTAGAGGGTTGTCTAATTGCTAGGGGACACAATCTCCTAGGTCAAGACTTGGAAAAGCTCTGTTTTATGGTCATGCAAAGAATCAATGACAATCAAGCAATTGCGTAGATGTCCTAGATGATGATGTTGAAGTAAATGTTGTTCTTTTGGTGCAAAGCGTTCTAATAATGCTCCTTGAATGCTTTATGAATGTGAATGATTTAGGTTTAGAGAGGATCATATGATGAAATGAATGCAATTGAATGCCTTTAAATACAAGGACAGAGAAATAAATTGCACAAACATGTGTTTAGTCAGCTCATAGTGGCTAGTGAAATGGACGATTGCCAAACAAATTTGAATTTGAATTTAGGAATTTTAGGTGTCAAATCCATGGATGTGAGAGCATTCTCACACCTATGGGATTACCACATGATAATCGTGCTAAGATCTAGGCAAAGAATGGATGCTCCAATCATGGAGGGTGCAATAAATGTAAATAGTATGAGAGAATGTCTAGGAATGGATAAGGTATGGTTGGAGTGTGGGAATATGTGTAATTGTGGATAAGTGATGGCTAGGGGAATGGGCCCATCTTTGCACAAGATTGAGCAATTTGTTGATATGTAACTATTATTAGATATTCACTCAAAATGGACACAAAACTAAATTGTGATTGGTATGGGATGCCATTTTCACCATTACATTTTACCTCCATTTTGAAGTGCATGTGAATCCTAGAATGATCATGTATCTTGAAGTATGCAACACTCCCAAACATGCATGTAAAGTAAATATTGAAACATAAAAGGATATCTAGGTCCGTATAAAACAAAGGATCTTAGTAATTATCTTCATGTAAGTTCATCCTTGTACTATATGCTCCATGGGAACTTGCAAAAGAGTAAAAATGTGCAATGGGCAGATTATGTGTGACAAATGAAAAATAGGCACAAAACACAAACTTGCTTAATTATTTAGGAAATTGAAAATTGGGAGATGAGAAAGAGTAGGGTTAGGAAATTCCACTTGTATAGAAAGTGATACGACTTGCTACTATGTGGCATGTTAGAATCTTCCATGCTATGTGGCATGAGCTTCGTCTGGACACAATGATGAACCTTTGTGTATCATTTATCACTGCCCAAAATATCAATGACAAGAGTGTTAGAAACAATATATATGCCCCTACAATTGATTGTATCCACAAGATGCAAGTAATTGGAGGAGAGAGAAAAATAGTTTATGAAATACAAACTTAATCTAAGCACGTAATGGTGTAACTCATGTAAATTGGTATCTATAAAAATGCTTCATGCGATATGCAAGTAAAATATGTAGAAATATAATACATGGAAATCATATGGGCTACAAATGAATCTCAAGGTATAAGGTTGCCCCTAGCATGGGCAAATGTGAATGGTCATGGGACCCTCAATGACTAGGAACACCAATGTAGGTACATAGGGGACTAGGATGGGCATATGCCCCCAATGTGGCATCTAAGAGCATGATCACACAATGGTCAAGGTAAGGCAGTAGGTCCCTAGTTTTAACATAGGTCTAGGAATGTGATCTCAAGGTAATGGTGGGGGAAGGCACAATTCCCCTAATGTAAAAGGGATATGACAACATGGAAAAAGAGTAGTGAGGGCAAGATGCCCTCACTCAAAAGAGGTAGCTCTAGAAGAATAATAAGGGAATGTAGGCACAAATGATATGAGGCAAGCAATGAGGTCCCCAATGTAAAGATGTGGCAAGGGAATTCAAATGCTATGGGGAAGATATGATGCTCCCAATGTAAACTTTAAAGGTGAGATATGGGAAATTAGGCTTTATATATAAGCTCTAGAAGTATGGTATGGCTATGAAAGCGCAATTGGCATGGGGAAGGCATGATGCCCTAGATGTAAAGATATGGAAATAGAAGCTCAATATAAAATTGGAAAGGCATGATGCCCCCAATCTAGTAAGGTGAAGGTTGAGGGCCACTATGGTGTGTATAGGAATTAGTGTGAGAAGTGAGAGTAATGGAAGGGATGATAGATTGGAAAAGAGTCATAGAAGAGGAAAGATACTTGGGGGCATCCATGGATGTAGATGTGAAATTGGAGATAAACATAGCATGTGAAGTGGTAGATGTGGGAGTGACACAATTAAGAGGAGTGGTGATAAGTTAGGTAGTGGTGGATGAAATAGGTATAGAGGTGTGGTACATGATGAGGGAAGTGAGTATCTTGAGAGGAGTGAAGTTAGGAGTTAAGCCATAAATAGGGAGAAAGTGGAGAAGGGATAAACTCCATGTGGTGGGACACTGGTAAGGGCATCACCATGGGAGTGAGTAGTTACAAAAGGAGTACTGGTAGAGGGTGGATTAATCCCAGAAGAGGCAAAATAGTAGATGTACTAGTCACAGTAGATCAAGCAATTTTAGCACTGTTAAGGGGGAAAAGATGAATGATGGAGACAAGCATGCACACCAAATCACAACCTCTTCCACAATAACATTCAAGGACAAGACCAAGCCAAATCACAACCAAAGGGAGGTGGAATTAGCTACAGATCTTGTGCTCTTGTTTGTTATGGAAAGATATGATTTAATCAAGCCTTTTATCAAACCCTAGGTCAACTAATGCACAAAACCCTAGATTTGTAAAGATCTAATCATAACAGGAGATACGAAGCAGATATTCAAAAACTAATTTCACAAGAGTGATCAGAGAGATATCAAAACCTGTGTCCCAGAAGCTGGAAAGTCAGAGGACTATGGGGTAGCCACCCAAGTCAAGAAAGACAGAATCTTCAGAAACTTAAAATTGGAGAAATGTCGCAGATGATGTCCTGATGCTAGATTTAGTACATGTTTGAGCAGGAGGACTACGGGGTAGGCGCCCAAGTCTTATGCAGAGGAATATAACCCTTTCCCTTACACAACCTTCCTATACCTTCTTTAGACTTCGCACCTGTAACCTACACACAAGAAGAAAAGGGGTTTGGGGGTTGTGGTGTTTAGGGATTTGCCTCAGTCAAATCCCAAGATAGCATTCAAGCTTCCCAACATCATTGTTAAAGAGAGTGCGTGCCTTAGCAGGGCAAAGACTAAACAAAAGAAATGATGATAGAATGATTCAAATAACAATGATATCACCTCGGAGGTGAAGCCCTTAGGAGAATGAAGATTCTTCAACTCATAAGGAGATGGATGATGATTCTAAATCTGCAACAACACACACAATACAAACACAAATATGCAACAATAACACAATGAATGCTTTGAATGCTCTTTGCTCCAAGATCATAAGTTCGCTATATCCATCTAGGTTATAGATGAATGAAAAAACACTTATATATGCTTTCCTATTAACATTCATAAATTAAATCAAAAGAGCCGACAAGGAGAGACCCATTTAAAGATCCTATGCTGACATACTTAGAAATTTGCCCTGACCAATCAGGGAGGACTTGGGTGTGGGCACCCAAGTCCCTAGGTGCCTTTTTAGTCTAGGGTAAGGCATAAAATGGGCCCCTAGTTCCTAATTGTCATGGGTTTTGGGGGATTTCTCATTGGGATGAATATTTTGCATGTATAATGTTATCATGGGGACCTAGGAGCTAAACTAGGAGGTAAAAAGACATGTGTCCACTTTTTACTCCATAACAAGCACTAACTACTTGCAAGATTTCTAATCCATATGGCTTGTTCGTGAACATATTGTGAATCATATCAACTAGTTATGTAGGATTTTCTATACTAGCCAAACTAGCAAGTTCATTTCCAAAATCTTGGTTTGCCACATGAGTATCATGGTCATAATCCTCATTATTGTTCTCAATATTAGCATCAAAATAGATTTTAATCTCATTGAATTGGGTGGCCATGTTAGGGTTTAAATGGGCAATTCTTTTGAATGGAAGATTAGGATTATGAGTTGCTCATGGCATAAACAAAAGATAGTAATATAAAGTTCGAATGCACTTTTAGATTCAAAAATAAAAAAACATCAATAGTATATCAGATCTAAAAATGAAACCCTATTGGAGTAGCCAAGGGTGGGTAGGGTGCAAAAAAGAGACCATAAAGAAGAGATAAGAAAAAGCTCAAAACCCTACAAGAAAAGATGTAACAATGTAAATGTAACAAAGCATAAGAATAGAAGGAGAATTAGATTTGGAAATAAGATATGAAAATTAAAAAAAAACATAGATATGAAAACCCTAATATTAATGAGAAATCCTCAAGGGAAACTAGTTTGTGTAAGCACAAATGAGTTAAGCAAAATGTAAAGGAAAATAATCTTTCCCTAAGCTTAATCTAGGATAATCCAACCAAGAAGCATACACATAAGCACAAATTAACCTAGATTAATTAGTTATGAGCTACAAGAGTGATAAATTTAGAATTTAATGCTAAAGAAATCAAATGTGATAAATATGCGTACTTAGCTCTAGGCTCAAGAATGAATAACTTTGATATAGCTCTAGAACCTAACTATCTTGGAACTAACAATTTAGATCCTCTCTATCTATGTTTTACTTCAAGTTTTCCATAGACTCTTTTTTGGATCAAGTATGTAGGTGTTAAGAGGTAAAAAGAGAGAAGATGGAATGCGTGAGTACACTAGATCAAACCCTCCTTTCACTCCAACATTCAAAGTCAAAGACCAAGCCACGCCACTACAAAATGGAAGCGGGCTCAACTACTGATCTTTGTGCTCTTGTTTGTCAAGGAAAGACAAGATTCAACCAAGCTTTTATTAAACCCTAGGCTAAGTATGAAGGAAACCCTAGTTAGAACATAATCAACTTGAAACAAATGATCGACAACAGAAATCTAGAATCCAAAAGTACAGAGAGGATCAGTAAGATGTCAGAACCTATCTCCTGAAAGTAGAGGTGTCAGAGGACAAATTCGACAACTGTCTAAGTCTAGATGTAGTATTCTACCAGAGGTCAGAACTGACGAAATGCTGCTAATGATGCTTAGAATTCAGATCCAAAAGCTTGAGGCCCTGTAGACTAGGGCAGCAACCACCCAAGTCTAGTTAGAGGAATATTCTGGAACTATTTCCAGATCTTGAAACTTTGTTTCCTGCACTACCTTCCTGTAACTCCACTTTTCCCGAAAGCTGTATCTATAACCTGCACACAAGACGACAAGAGAGGGGTTTGGGGGTTGTGGTGTTTAGAGATTTGCCTCAATCAAATCCTGGGTTAGCATTCAAGCTTTCCCAACATCGTTGTTAATGAGAGAGCATGCCCTTGTAGGGCAGAGGCTAAAGAAAATCCAAATGATGAAATGATTCAAATAGCAATAATGTCACCTTAGAGGTGAAGCCCTTGGGAGGATGAAATCTCTTCAACTCACAAGGAGATGGATGATGATGCCATATCTGCAACGAACACACAAATAAAAACACAAATCTGCAACAATAACACAATGAATGCCTTGAATGCTCTTTGCTCCACTATCATAAGTTCACGTTATGCATCTAGGTGTAAAATGAAGTCATAAAATTACTTATATATGCTTTCTCGCTAACATTTACGAATTTAAATCACAAAAGATGACAAGGATAAATTTTTTGGAAGGGCCTAAGCAGACATACCAAAAGTTCACCCCGACCAATTAAGAGAGACTTGGGTGGTTGGTGCCCAAGTCTAGGGGCCTAAACTAGGTCAGTGTTAAGCTAAAGGAGGCCCCAAGGGTCCCAAAATGTCTTGAGTGTCGGGGAATTTCCTTCAGGATGATCAATTATAATGTAAAATGAAGTATAAGGAAATAGGACCTAGGAGCTAAACTAGGAGGTAAAAAGGCATGTGGTCACTTTTTACTCCATAACATTTAGCCCCCACTATAATGTATGTATGATCTTACGATCCATACATGCATTAAAGTATGACCAAAGCACATCAGACACATTAAACACACCCTAAGTTTGAAGACTATCGCTAGCCCCCAAGCTTAGGAAAACATAAGAAAACACTTAACAATCACATAAGACACAATGAATACAGTAAGGAAGCATGGAGTACACGGAGAAGACAGTGAAGCACACAATACACAGAGAAGACATGAGCGTAGTCACAAAGAAGACATGATTAAGCAATTACATATCTATATAATGCTAACTAAAGTAAACAAAATGCACATGTGAAGACATGCAAAACACATATAGCGTAGGGAGGGACTCATAAGCACACAACTTTAGACTACGCCAAAAACACGCAAGACATGCAGAGAAAACACATAAAACACGCGGAAGACACATGGAATACACGAGTGCCACCTAGTATGCCATAGACATACTAAACGTCTTATACCTGACAAACATGAGCGATAGGGAGGAGCTCATCACTACTCCATTATCTAAAACATGCTAAACACACCTGACGATTGAGCTACGCTACCACAACCGCCAAAGACACGCTTAAGGGTAAATGACTCAAGATCCAACCCCACCTCGCAATGAGGACTTTGTATAAAAGGATGTGCACTAGCTCAAGAGATAAACCATCCTGCCTCATGATGAGGGCTTTGTATAAAGGATACACACTAGCTCAAGAGATATGTCATCCTGCCTCACGATGAGGGATTTTTTGGTTGCTTTTTAAAAGGATGTGCACTAGCTCAAGATTTACACCATCCCGTCTCATGGTGAGGGATTTCAAACATGCATTGTCAGTGCCAAAAGATAATCAAACATATACCATTATATATGCCCCCACCCTAAGGTGGTTGATCCCGATTGCCGGTATCAAGCACATTAAGGTAGAGTGAAAACACGCAAGGGAACAAGAGCTTTCACAAAGCCCATGCCCCCAAAGGTGACATGTGCCTCGATCACCGAATGTTCCCACAAAAACATTGATATGATTAACAATAGATAAGATTTGGTTAGAAAAACTTTCACTAAGATAGCAACCAAATCAACTTATAGAAGCTATGCATGAAATTATTTACCAAGGACCAAGGCTACACTCACAGGTTTGGAACTGCGTATAGCCATTGGGCTATACTACAGATATCTCAGAACAGAGTGTAGCGACAAGGTGAGATACAAAACCATCCAAAGTGCATTGAAGTTGATTGACAGTATTGTAAAATGTTTGTTACAATAGATTTCACAACGTGAATCACAATACAGAGTGATTCTACTAGCCAAGCGTTGAATTTATATATCAACCCCATCTTCATATATGGAATAGGTCTATTTTTGCTTTCTTGCTAAAGGGACACATGATCCTTATCAGTATTTATTTGTTTTTCATCATCTGCCGACTAGTAAAGCCACTGAAGAAGTGAAACAATAAAAATGAGGAGAGAAAAGTGACTTGGGTTTACAACATGAGGAGATTCCCTAAGACATCCCCCCAGTGTTATGCCCCCAAGGCACAACACACAACAATAAAGTAGATGAGAGGAAAGATAGAAGAATAGAGAAACATATAGAAGAATGGTCACAATAGAGGCGGTCTCCTTGTATCCTTGACCTTACAAGAGTGTCAAGGGTCATCCAAAGAGACCTAAACAATACTTATCACAACACGGGGAGCAAAAAATAACACATGTAAAGATATATATCTAAGAAAAGGTCAATCTTGTGAGCATCTTAGAGAGGTGCCCTATCAAGTGTGACAGATTGCGTGAAGAAATCATACCTGATTGATGCTTGTTTTTAGAATAGCCATACGGTGCTTGCTTCTCAATAACCTATATGCTTGAAATCTTTTGCTACTTATGAGGAGGGGAATCATTGCTGTTTCATTGATGACAGTCGCCTTGCTCTTTTCCTTCCTTTTGCCTTCTTACTTTGATTAATGAGCCTTTCACGATGAAATGGAATGCTTCTCATCGATACCACTTTCTCTTGCTTCAAGTGATGACATATAGGCTGTTCCAATTGCATATCTTGTGCATGTTGGTTATCTCCTGATCCATATAGGGATAACTGAGGAGGAACCTCAACATAGATACCTTTTCTGCATGGGTGAGGTAAATCTTTAGTTGTCATCTTATCCACTTCTAACATACCCACTATGCCATCATAGTCAAGATAATCATCTTCAAGCTCTATTGTATTTTGTTCCACCATATTATTGTCGCTATGCTTAGGAAAAGGATTAGTGAAGATTTGTAGATTTTGATTTTGAGGCGCTACCGACTTATTTCCATTGTCATTCACACCAATAACTTGTATCATATTAGAATTGATGAGGTCTTGAATTTTATGTTTAAGACACATACATCTTTTGGTATTATGTCCCAAAGAGAGGTGATAGTGACAATAAGCATTAGCATTGAATGAAGGTCCTTGTGGCCTTGAACTGTCAAAAGGACAAGTAGGCGGAAGCTTCAAAAGATTGTTATTCACTACTTGAGTCATTATTGAATGGAGAGAATCTGATAATGGAGTAAATTGTCGTTGTTCCTGTTTGAATGGAAATGGTGCCTGAGGAGGCTTTGAGATAGTAGACACTTGTGAGTGAAAGTTATTCAAATGTTTCCCATTAATCTTGATAAAATTCCTGTTGTTCTTCTTAAATGAATTTTGAGATTTTCCAGCTACAGATTGACCAACAGGAGCCGATGAGGTGTGATTCTCAAACTGACTAGCTGAAAGTTGGTAATCTCGGAGAGCTGTGCATAAATGTTGGAAAGAATTATACTTCATCAACAATATTTTGTCGCGTATGTTTGGTTGTAGATTCATAATGAATACCTTCTGAAGATCCTCATCTTTAATTAGATAGTGTATTTGTGAGATGAGACCTTAATATCGACTAATGAACTCTATCAATTTCTCTTTCGAGCCTCGTTTACAATGAACCAAATCAATCAAGGAAATAGTGGGTCCAATGTTTGCTTGGAAATGTTGTAAGAATTTATCAACTAATTGTGAGAAAGAATTGATTAAATTAGGAGGTAAAGAGAAAAACCATTCCAAAGCAGTATCTTTGAGTGATTGGGGAAAGAGTTTTGCTAACAATTCCTCATTAAAGAAGAAATCATTGCACATCGTTGTGAATGCTGCCACATGAGTATTAGGATCACCTTTACCACCATATTTTTCAAAGCAGGGGGTCTCAAATTTGTCAGGCATTGGAGTTCTTAGAATTGCATAAGATAAAGGGCTACAGACATGATATGTTGGTAAAGTACGTTGAGAAGAAGAATTAGTCAAGTTTGTCACTTTCTGCTATAAAGAAGACATACTTTGCAAAAGTTGATTTAGGAGAGTATCATTGGATGAAGAATTGGCTTGTGGATTTGAGAAATATGGATTGGATGTTGTGGTTGTGAAATTATAGGGTGGTTGATAATGAGTGGAGGTGATAGGTGGTTGAGAATAGGTTTGCATTGGTAATGGATACATGAGGTTCAAAATTTTGATAATTAAATCCAACAACTTTGTAATTTCTAGTAGATGTTCCCATGGTAGTGGTAACATTAATACAAGCATGTGGATTGGTGGTGAGAATTGATGATGTAAAAGTGGATATTCCCGTAGTCGGTATGGGTACCGAGATCAGTGAGCTTATATACCTTGGTGGTGACACATTTTCAATATTATTCACATGGCTAGCTGTATGTATAATGTTATGATCCACTATGTGGGCTAATCCATGGAGCATGTCAACACCTTTTTGTCCTTCTTGTAACAATCCTCTTATACCTTCAACAATAGGTAACACTTGTTGAGCTAGATGTGCTTGTTCGATAACTTGTTGAAATTCATTTAGTTGTTTGTCCAATCTCTGAAGATGTTCCTCACACACATGAATATCTTTGTTACCCATTTCTTCAAGAGGAGGAATTATTGGTTCTTCTATGTTATCATTGAAGATGTCATATAGAGATGTTGATTCACCCTTTGTAAAGTGGTTGTATAATGGATTTTCTGATGTTTGCAAATCATTGCTATCAATAGCATTAGAACCCATTAGTCTACAACTTCTTCTTACAAAGATGTTCCTAGTAGGGCAGCGGGTTATACAACTCATGCAAAGTCCAATAACACTCAATGCACAAACTAAGAGTACAATCAACAAGATTGAGGTAGTTATGTTTGTTGAAATACACAATGTGTAATTGCAAAATTTGAAATTTGAATGCAAGGATACACAATAAAGCCACACTACAACTCAAAATTATATTTGAATGAGTGTTTAAAGGAGCAGAAAAATTTGAAACAAGATTGTGCCTACAAACCCTAGCTTTTTGCAAAAACTAGGTTATATGAAAAATACAAATTTTCAACAAAACCCTAACAAATGATATATGCAAATGCAAGGTGTAAGATCATGAAATGATTAATTACTGTAATTTATCTTAGATCTGATGTAAAAATCAGATTTTCAAATGTATCCAATGATATACAATGAAATAATACAAAACTATGCCTTAATGCAATCCTAAAATGCTTTTTTTTTTTAAGATGACAAATATGATATGAATGAATGAAAGGATTGATTATGACACTCAGCAAGGTGCAAGTTCAGTAAAAACATGAGTTCACCAAAATGTTAAGAGGTAAAAAGAGAGAAGATGGAATGCGTGAGTACACTAGATCAAACCTTCCTTTCACTCCAACATTCAAGGACAAAGATCAGGCCAAGTCACTACAAAATGGAAGAGGGCTCAACTACCGATCTTTGTACTCTTGTTTGTCAAGGAAAGATAAGATTCAACCAAGCTTTTATCAAACCCTAAGCTAAGTATGAAGGAAACCCTAGTTAGAAGATAATCAACTTGAAACAGATGATCGACAATAGAAATCTAGAATCCAAAAGTATAGAGGATCAGTAAGATGTCAAAACCTATCTCCCGAAAGCAGAGGTGTTAGAGGAAAAATTTGGCAACCACCCAAGTCTAGATGTAGTATTCTACTGGAGGTCAGAACTGATGAAATGCTACTAATGATGCTAAGAACTCAGATTCAGAAGCTTGAGGCCCTATAGACTAGGACGGAAACCACCCAAGTCTAGTTAGAGGAATATTTTGGAACTATTTATGGATCCTGAAACTCTGTTTCCTGCACTGCCTTACTGTAGCTCCACTTTTCTTGAAGCTTGTACTTGTAAATTGCACACAAGACAATAAGAGAGGGGTTTGGGAGTTGTGGTGTTTAGGGATTTTCCTCAGTTAGCATTCAAGCTTTCCCAACACCATTGTTAATGAGAGAGCGTGCCCTTGCAGGGCAGAGGCTAAAGATAATCCAAATGATGAAATGATTCAAATGATTCAAATAACAATGATGTCACCTCAAAGATGAAGCCCTTGGGAGGATGAAAGCTCTTCAACTCACAAGGAGATGGATGATGATGCCATATCTGCAACAAACACATAAGTACAAACATAAATCTGCAACAATAACACAAATAATGCCTTGAATGCTCTTTGCTCCAATATCATAAGTTCGTGTTATCAATCTAGGTGTAAAATAAAGTCATAAACTCACTTATATATGCTTTTCCGCTAACATTTACGGATTTAAATCACAAAAGCCGATAAGCAGAAACATTTTGGAAGGGCCCAAGCTAACATACCAAAAGTTAGCCCTGACCAATTAGAAGAGACTTGGGCGGTTGGCGCCCAAGTCTAGGGGCCTAAATTGGGTTAGGGTTAAGCTAAAGGAGGCCCCAAGGGTCCCAAAATTTCCTAGATGTCGGGGAATTTCCTTCGGGATGATCAATTATAATGTAAAATAAAGTATAAGGAAGCAAATAGGACCTAGGAGCTAAACTAGGAGGTAAAAAGGCACGTGGTCACTTTTTACTCCATAATAGTGGGTATAGATCACTTCCATAGGCATGAATCTATCCTTCGAAAAATAGGTCTAATTCTATTGGTTATGTGCTTCTGCTTCTTTGTTCACCCCATTCTCTATTGTCTTCTTTACTTCATGAAATAGCAATATTTAAAAACACTTTTAGATTGGTTTTAAATCATTAGGGGACACATTCTCCTAGGTCAATCCTACAAAACTAACTTTATAGTTATACAAACATCTCTAAAAAATGAAACTATCTGAGATAAAAACTCTACTCAACTCAACTCCCTTATCAATGAAGAGATTTTGAAGAGGCAAAAGGTTGTTCCATTCTAGGGATAGCTTGATATGGGCATGCTACTTCCTTTGACATGAACATACTACTTCCTCATGCAATATCGATGTTGGTAGGTATTATTTGACCCAAGTCTAGTTACCAAGTATCATTAAATCATAAAGCAAGAAAAGCAATCATGCAAATGTCCTAGATGATCATTGTTGATTCTCAAAAGCGAAATCCCTCTCCTCTAGCATAATTACTTGAGCTGAGACAATGGATCTCAAACAAAGAGGATAACATATCAAGGGGAAGATAGTTTTGGCCAATGCATAGGATTAGGGAAAATACTCTTCTTCTTTAGGCTCTATGGAACCTAGGGGGTATTCCCTTGAGATCTTAACATAAATAAGAACAAGGCTTTTGTTACCATGCCCTAATGAAAACTAGGGACATGCCTACTAGACCTCACCAACAATAGATACAAACAAGCATGAAAATGCACTAGGATATGAATTGATTATATTTCTGTTGAATATCCTTATCTTTTCTTACACATATGCATCTTGTATCTTACCAACAAATCCCTCTATAAATCAATTTGACACAAGCTCAGTAATATTATGCATTTGTTGAAGCAATGAGCTATGTGGTAAGAAAGACTCCTATATACACAAACCTCTTAAGATCTTACTCAAGTGTAACTCCCTTAAGATGGATCCAAAGTTGTAAAACTAATTGGTGCATGCAAGTAGGATAGGGAACTAAACTAAAATAGAAAAGAAAGATATGTTATGAATGAGGTGATTGGATCCCAAACCCATCTAACTAATATGTACTCAATTGGGAAACTAAGTCATAATGATGTAAGGGAGAAGATGATATGTGTACAAAGCATAATGGAACCAAATGTGCATATGCATAAAAATCAAATATAACACTTCATGTAAATGGACATACTTCATAATCCAATCTCAATGCCACAACTACCCACATGAAATAGAAGTAAGACCATTACAAAATAATTTGCAATGAATTATAATGTTGCAACATTAATAAAACCCCTATTACACTCATACCAACAAATGTGGCAAGAGAGGATCTACAACAAGGTTCAAGCACCCCTTGAATAGTTACAAACTACCATGGAGACATCCATTTACATACATTATGTTCATTGAATACCGCTCATATGAGTTACAATGTGTATCTCATCCCATTACAGACTATAATTGCATCACTTGATGCCCTATAACAACCTGAGATACTTAAGCAACTAAAAAATTGGCTTAGTGACTAACCCATAACCCACCGAACAAGCATGCATATATAGCACTTTCAAACTTTCCAACAACCTATTGATGGTGGTTTTAGCACACAACAACGCAGGTGTGATTGCTGGTTTCACACCTCTGTTGAAAAGTATCCTACCCTAGGTAAGACTACTCCAATGATAATACAACTAGGTCTTAGCTTGCTTGGAATCTCTCAATTGGTATGTTCTAGCTGTTCCTACAAGGGGTCTTACATGCAATCTGCAAATCTTCAGGTTTGGGGCAGCAAATACACATAAACCCTTTTATGATTTTCAGCTGATAAACAAGATAAAGTGTTGCTGAAATTCCTATTTTAATAACTAACAATGGTTTTAAAGAAAATGCAAAAGGTTAGGGTTTTAGAAGAATTCTAAGTGACATTCACAATACATAGGTTATCTTTAGTAGATAGATACTCTAAAACTTTAACCAGCTTTCTGAGTTACCAAATTGAAATGGGTGTTACAGTGCTGCAGAAAACGGTGCTATCTTCAATGGAGGTCAATAGATTTTCAGATCACATTCATTTGCTAAATACCCAATAAGCAGCGAAACTTAACTTATGAAATACAATTGAACTTTAGCACAAATAATCAGCCTAGACCAACTTTACACAGCTATTTACCATCAACAAATAACCAAAAGTATGGACTTGGAGTATTCATCAGATACTACAACAAACCATGAACATTATAAAGCACAACTAACTAACTATGGGAGAGCAAGAAGCAAACCATGAAAACCAAAATGAGCCAACACAAGACACAAATTCTTAGAATTACTGCAGAAACTTGCTTTGTATTACTTCAAATGGCATAGAGTCAACAATTCGGTATCAAAATCTCTCTCAAACAAAGAAAATGGCAGCCCTTTATATAGAAAAGCAGCATACTGAGTTTGCAAATGAACGATGGAGATTAACTCGACACCGATGGTCCAGATTACATCAATAAATACAATTATAACATCTCACATCAATTCTCAGATTACATTTTGTCTTCTATGAAAAAGATGAAAAACAACCCCCAGATATATTGAATCTAGTCAATTTGACTAGCCAACTCAATATATTAGTAGAAAAGAACATTTTAGAAGCAAGAAAAGGACAAAATACAGTCACATGCTGCCTCAAATACAACAATTTACAATTATGATAGGATTACATCCTTAGAATATTCACAATAACATCAGGATTCTTTAGCTAAGTCAATTTTGTCCTTGCTAGCCAGCTTGTTGTGATAAGTCAGCCACGCATCAAGTGCAGGATTAATCTCAGACGGATCTGGATCCTTCAAATGATTTATCCGATAGACAAACACCTCCAGTTCTTGACTGAATTTACCATGTATTCTTTCTATCTCTACTCCTACCTTTTGGAACGCCTTGAATTTAGCTCTGAGGTCGCTTGCCTTGTCTAACCTTTCCTCCATACTGAGCGTGGCATCTTCAAAAATTACCTTATGCAACTCATCTTTACACTTCTCGATATCAAATGGAGCATAATCATCGTAGGATGCTTCCCAGCAATCCTTTAAAGAATCATTGATATCATAAATTATTGATCTAAGCTCCTCATCAGCCAAATTATATGCTTCCTTTATATGTTCAAAAGTTTATTTCTTCCAAAGCAACTGTTGATACCATTCAATGGCCTTCGGTAGTTGATTCCTAGTCAAAATGTTCTCTACGACTAGAGTTTGGGTAGGTAACTCCTTGATGCTCTTTATCCAAGGATACATATGCGAGTAGTACTCATCGAAGGAGTCACTCTTCACGCAAGTCCGTCCATTTCTTATGCAATTCTACCAATTTCTTATGAGCTTGAGTAGAGGCACTAATGGTTTCACATCCCATCTCAAAAACTTTCAATAACCAATTCTCCGTACCTTGGGATTTGGATCTTACCTCACCCAATCTGGCCATTTCATCAATAGACAAGAAAGTGGGTATTGTCCTTATATCTCCTCTTGCATCTACCAGCTTTACAAGAATTGGAGGCATGCGCAAAGTTCTTCATTTGCTACTTCAAGTCCTTCTTGGATGTTTCATCTTTGTCCAATTGTTCCAAAATTGATGTAACTGAGTCTTTAAAATCATCCACTCTTTGAGCATGAGTGGCTAGTGGTGGTACCTACATTGATGTTCAGGTTTCAAGCAATTAGTTTTATAGGCACTCTCCTAGAAAGTCCAAAAAGTTCTAAGTCTTTGGGCCTCCTCAGCATGTTTTAACATCAGCATCATACTTCTAGAGGAGGAGGTCCTCATCATCATGTTTTCGGTCATCACCCTGTGTTTCTTGCGTGGATCATCATATTTTCTGTCACCCTGATCTTTCGCCTGGGGGTGATATTTTAACATCGGGTGATCTTAGTTAAGATCATCCTGATGTTGTTGTTGCAAAGTTCCAAGTATGACCCGATCTTTCCGTGGCAGGGTCATCATATTTGAATATCGGGTGATCTTTGTTGAGATCACCCTGATGTTATTTTATCACTTCATGTTCGCTGGATCACCCTGATGCTGTTGACGTCATTCCTATGTGAGGGTGATATCTTCTTTTCTGCCTATCTACATCATGACTTTTCTGAAGGAGGGGGTGATATTTTCAAATATCAATCATATTCAAACATCACCCCGATGTTACAATGAAGCTACAGTGCACCCTAATATTTTGCGGGGGGTGATATTTCAAATATCAGGTGATCTTACGAATATCACCCCACCGAATGTCACCTTATGCAGACATGATGATGATGTCATCAAGGTCTGGGGGGTCATATTTCTAACATTAGTCATCCTATGGAGATCCCCCGATATTTGCAAACATGCCAATGATGTCATCCGGATATGAGGAGGTGCGTGGTATGCAGATATGGCGGTGACGTCATCAGGATGTTCATCGGCCAAACGTTTGGTATCGGCAAAGTAGGAGGATCTTCCTCCGATGCATTTGGTTGTGTCGATGAGGGTGAATATCGGGGTGATATTTTATATCAGGTGATGCGGACAACATGATATTTTCTGCGGGGTGATATTTCACATCAGGGTGATGTGAATTATCAGGGTGAGCTCAGTAGGTGGTTCACTGACGTTAGGGTGATTCTGGGCATCTAGATATCCTGCAGGAGGCAAATTGTAAGTGTGGATGAAGGGGTATCATGGTGAGGTTTAAGTTGATGACGTCAGGAGCAAAATCACCGACAACATATATGCTCATGACCTAGCTTATAAAGTATTGAGGAAGTTGCTATGGGGTGAATGTGGTATATTATGTCCTCATGCAGTTTGAAAGGAAAAGTCAAACATGATGCACCCACGTGGCACGATATCATCGGCAGCTGACTTTTCAGCATGATTGACACTGTAAATCTCGGCAGAAAGGTAGGAGATCGATGGTTATCATTTAAATATTCAAATGGAGGGTTTTCCATGCTTCCATAGTAGCATCCCAAGGCGGGAAAAGGTTTGCAAGGCACGCAATTGCTGCGTCCCGAGGCTGTGAGTTGGTATGCCATTAATGGTAGGATTGCACAGAGGTATGGGTCGAAAGGACACGCTAGCTACCCGATTTAGACAGAAGATCTCCATGTGGCGATGCAGATCCCGATCCCACCTGCTCTTTCTGTCCTCTCTATGCGGCAGCATTAAATGATTTTGGCGCCCCCTAGTGATGCATTATATCTAGTAAATGTTCTGGAGAGTACCCTGTAATTAATGATGGAGTACATCTGCTTGCCTTATAAGCAGATGATGTTACTCAATAAGTTGTTGTTGAAAACTGGACAAGTCTGGGTGCTATAATAAGATACAACTCCATTGGTGACCATATCTGGATGTCTTTTGAGTTTATGAGTCTCATGTTGTATGTTTCATGCATGAATTCACTGGTTTCATGATTGATTTTATATGAACAATGCTTTATTTGCATGTATTTTGTTATTTTATCTCCAAACTGAATATGCTCTTCTTCTGAATCTAAACATCTAAGGGGTGTTTGGGATTCTAGGATATGGTTCTGTTATATTGAAAACTTAATCTTTTGCTTCTGCTTAAGGGGTAGATTAAAGTGTTTCAGGTTAAGGGTTGGGAAGAACATAATGCAGTAAGGATATTGTAAGCAGAGGTAACTGAATACTCTGTTTTGGGAGGTATCTGTAAGGCAGATATCATAAAATCCCCTTGATACTCAGTCTCTGATATATGTTTATGGTGACCATTCACATGTGTATGTCTACTTACTCCAAGCCCTGAATAGGCACCAATCTAGTCTTGCATTAAGGTTACACCTCAGGTCCTAGTTTTGTATCCAAATACCAAATCAACCTAAACTTCAGAACCAAACCATTAGGACATTAGAATTAGTTTTAGGATCAGAATCTTTTGTCTCACAACTGAACGTAGGCCCAAAGCTAGCCCCTTTGTACTTATCTTACAGTTTTGGTCTACATAAAGGAGGATTCATTTGCTTTATATCAGTATCCCACCATCCACAGATATATTTTATGGATGTTGAATAGGGAATACCCCCCTAGGTTTTGCAGAGCCTGAAGAAGAAGAGGAGATATCTATAGAGTCTATCTCCTACACTGTTGGCCCCTGGCCCGGATATCCTATTGATCAATGATGGATACCTTGTAGGGATACTGGGAACAAGCATATAGTCTGGGAAAAAACCAATAGATTTTGGTGACTTCGCTGGGGAACATAAAATGAAAGTGATTATACCTTTGTAAGAACACTGATTTTAAAAGAAAAATAATTCCTAGTTATAGGTGGCGACTTCGAACAATCTCCTAAATCGGTAAAGTAACAATTTGTATGCAAGGGAGAAGATCCCTGCGTAATCCTTTATTTGAAGAGTTACCTTGAAAGATGATGTATAGGAAAAAGGGAACTGCCCAAGTTGGTCATGGAGAATCTCCCAGAAATAATGATGATGCCCAAGATAACCCTAGATCTTTGGGGCAACATGTACCTTATTTTTCAAATGTAGAAGCTGATATGCAAGGTGCATATGAGAGGCAACAAGGTGGTAGCTTAAGAATGAGGTCAGAGGTGTTTCAAGAATGCCCTTTCCTAGATCCTAGTGAAAGATTTGAAGAAGCAGAATCTCCAAGGGATGATGATAATGATGACCAAGATGGAATGAGACCATCTTCTTCCATGCCCAGAGATGAATAATTAGTTGACGAAATCATAAACTTGAGAGCTGAATTTGAGTATCTACAGGCAGTGAAAATTAGAGATGACATGAGACAGAAGGTGCAAGCTTTAAGGACTACTCAACAGGATGCAGTCCCCACTCTAGATAATGCAGATGCCCTCAGAAATTAGTATAGAAATGAAGTCCAGTATCAGCAAAATGATCAAAGACAGAATGCAAACAATGCTAGAGTACCATTAAATAATGTAAGAAATCAAAATGCTAATAGAAATGCTAATGCTAATCAGTTTGGTAGAAAACCTATGCAGCTAGATAGATTCAGACAACTTGTTTTTGATGGTATTCCTAGTTATCCTAACCCCATTGACAAGCATGTAAGGCTTCAAGTGCCAAAGTTTTCAGGAAATAATACTGTGTCAGGGGAGGATCATTTAAAGGCTTTTCAGAATGTCATGGACAACTTTGAGGTTGAGCATGGGGATGTTTTTATGAAATCATTTATGCAATCCTTAGTTGATGAAGCTAGAG
The DNA here is from genome assembly GCA_027924645.1 of Cunninghamia lanceolata. NCBI lineage: Eukaryota > Viridiplantae > Streptophyta > Pinopsida > Cupressales > Cupressaceae > Cunninghamia > Cunninghamia lanceolata. The sequence continues at coordinate 1,640,966 of BSBN01000484.1, forward strand.
AATGGTACAAGAATCTGCCTGACCGGAGTATCTCATCATGGGATGATTTCAAAAGGCTCTTTAAGGAGTAGTATGGTGACAAAACTTACCCAAGATTTTTTGTAAATGAATTCACTAGTATCACTAAAGGGTCAAATGAGCAGGTTGTAGACTTTAATGCTAGATTTACCAAAGTGCTGAACAAATTGCCACATCATATGAGGCCAAATGAACCAATGTGCATAATATTGTATATTAATGCTTTTGATGCCAAAACAACATATGGGCTAAGAGATAAAAGTCCTGCTACTCTTAGGGATGCTTTCAGAATAGCAGTAAATATTGAAAATAATAGGAAGGCATCAGGCAAGATAAATAGAAGGGATGAGGTGAAGATATTGTAGAATCCAAATAAGCCTCAAAACACTCAAGGTAATGCATCTGCCCCTGAAGACAAAATAGATAAACTGGCAAATGTTGTTAAGGACCTAAGTTACAGGCTTGCCAGAAATGAAAAAGGGGTAGGTCCTGACAGGCAGGTCTACCAGAGGTAGGAAAAGAGACCATCACTGCATGATATGCCTTATCATACAAATTGGCAAAATGGTAAGCCAGTTTTTCCAAGTGGCAACCCAAATCAAAGAGATCAACATCACAAGGAGACACTTGATCCATTGAAAAGAACTGTTAATATTGCTGATGATCTCCATGGTGCATCATATGCCAAATGCCTCATGCCCAATCGCAATGCATGATTGCCCAATCTTTATATAATAATGTTGTTGCCTGTGATGAGTGCAATGAGCCGCACTACATACAGGAGGATGATGTCAATATGATGTCCACAAGCAGGGAGCATCCTTCTCATGATGCAGATGAAAGTACAAATGATGAGATTCAGGTCTGCCAGCAGGTTTTTTATGATGAGGATGATGAAGATAACTATGCATATGCTCAGGGCTTGCATAATTTTTTGAATAATTTGAGGAGACCTTCTGATGAAGAAATTAGAGCACTTACAGCTGCAGCAATAGCTCAGGTCAAGAGCAATTACAATCTTAGGGGTAAGGCCCAGGTAAGCAGCTCATCTCAACCAGAGAACACTTCTGCAAGTCAGCCAATGCATAATTATAAGGGGACTGAGCCGCAAAAGATGAAATGGAGCAACAACAAGAAAAGTTTTCAAAAAACAAGTCATGACCTTCAGAGGTCAGGACATGAGGTTCCCCAAGGTGAGGACCAAAGTAATAACTCCCAAATCATAGACGGTCAGAGGACCACCAAAACTAAGGCTGGGTCACCTCAGGATAAGAACAAAACCATGGAGCAGGTTACAACTGCTGTACAAAGTTATGCTCCTTTTGACATAGCTTAGGTATTGTCCTAGGTAAAAATTTATGTACCATTAATGGAACTCATGAAGGTGGAAGAGTTTAGAGACAAGGCAGTGTCCTTAATTTCAGGGGTGCGTTGTCAGGTCAAACAAAATATTGAGGAACAAGGTAAGAAGCAAGCCATGTACACTGATGAAAATATACCTGGGAGTGACCATGACAAAATGCCCATCACAAGTGGAACCATTCTATGCCTCCCTTGTTATCAATGGAAAAGTAATTAAGAATTGTATGCTTGATTCAGGAGCATCAACAAATATCATGCCTCTGGCTATCATGCAGGAAGTTAGATTGAAAATAGATAAGGCATGTGGGAAATGCTATGCCATGGATGCTAGAGAAGTACTTGTTATTAGAATCATGAAAGATGTGGATTTTAGGTTAGCAACATATCCAGAGAAGCCATATAAAATGAACATAACAGTGGTTGACATAAATCCACAATATGGTATGCTGTTGTCAAGAAGATGGGCAGCACTAATTAGTGGAAGTGTGTAGCTAGACCTGTCATATGCCATGATTCCAATGAATGGCAGAGATGCTAAGCTGATCAGAGAAGAAAGGTCACAAGAGACAGTTGAAGATCAGGATTCGGGGGAGCATATTTGTTTTGTAGACACTGATTGTGAGAATTTTAGAGTTGTCTCAAGTGATCAAGGAAGCCAAGAGAAGGATACTGGCATTCAAGAGCTAGACCAATAGGGTCTATGGACCATGTACTTTGATGGAGCTTGTGCAAAAGAAGGATCTGGTGCTGGAGTTGTATTCCTGTCTCCAGCTGGTAAGCTCCTAAAGTTCTCTTTCTTGTTGAAGTTTACTTGCACTAATAACATTGCAAAATATGAGGCTTTGTTATTAGGATTGAATATGGCTCTCAAACATGGAATTGAAATGTTAAGAGTATTTGGAGATTCTGAGTTAATTGTTTCCTAGGTTAGAGATAGGTATGCTTCTAAAAACAAAAGGCTAAAACAATATAAGCATGCTGTATGGGACACAATTGAATTATTTGACGCATTTTCAATAAATTGGATAGAAAGATCAAAAAATGTCATGGCAGATTTTATAGCTAATGTGGCCATTAGGCCTGATGATATAACTCTGTCAGATGTTACCAATGTTGAAGTTAAACTTAGACCTGCAGTACCAGAAAACATATGCAGCTGGCAAGTGTTTGATGATGACAAAGATTTGCTAAGGTCTTTGCACTGCATAGATGAATATGAGAACCAAGAAATTAATTTTCAGAATTTTGTAGAGATTGTAGATGGAAAAGAAACTCTTTTGGGGAAGGAAGTAATTCAGCTAAAGACAAATAAAATCCCCAAAGGGTTAGTTGCTTTAGAAAGAGCTTTGACAATAGAGACCAATGTGTTACAAAGACATCTCCTACAAACAAGGATGACTTGGAGGAGACAAACTTGGGGACATCTCGTGCCCCCAAGAAGGTATATATTGGCAAATAGGTCGAACCACACATCAGAAGTATGTTGATAGCATTACTAAAAAGGTATAAGCATGTCTTTGCTTGGTCATATGAGGACCTAAAAGCCTATAGAGAAGACCTATTCCAGCATGAGATCCCTTTGAAGCCTGAAGCTAAGCCGTTTAGGCAAAGACAAAGACCTATTAATCCTACCTTAGCTCCAAAAATGCAAGAAGAACTCAAGAAGCTTAGGGAGGCTGGAATAATTATGCCTATTAGACATTCAACCTGGGTGTCTAACCTTGTCCCAATTAGAAAAAAAGAATGGTGATATAAGACTTTGTGTTGATTTTAGAAATTTGAATGTATCCTCTTTGAAGGACAATTATCCATTGCCAAACATGGAGGCCATGTTGCAAAAGGTGATTGGCTGTGAACTCATATCCATGATGGATGGATTTTTAGGGTACAATCAAGTGAAAGTAAAAGAATCAAAACAATTCAAGACTGCTTTCACCACCCCATGGGGAACCTATGTATATGTGAGAATGCAATTTGGACTGACAAATGCAGGTGCTACATTTCAAAGGGCTATGGATGTCGCTTTTGCAGGATTAATTAATTCAATCTTGGTAGTATATCAGGATGATCTGACTGCATATTCAAAGGAGGAGCAGCACTGTATGCACCTAGAATAGATTTTTATTAGAGCATTAGAGTATGGCATTTCTCTTAACCCCAAGAAATGTGCTTTTGGAGTAATTGAAGGAAAACTCTTGGGGCACATTGTTTCCAAGGATGGAGTTAGAATTGATCCTGAAAGGGTGGCTGCAATTGACAGGATTCAGATGCCTAAAACAGTGAAAGGAGTTCAATCCTTCTTTGGACAGATTAATTTTGTTAGGAGGTTTGTTCCTAACTTTGCAGAAACTACAAGGAACATTTCTAAGATGATGAAGAAGGATGCAACTGTTAGTTGGGAAAGTGAAGCAATTGAATCATTCCACAACATCAAAGAAGCAATAAAGATGGCTCCTGTACTAAAGTCTCTTGATTTTTCTAAGCCATTTCAGTTGTTTTCATTTGCTTCTTTCCATACTATTGCTGCATGTTTATTATAGAAAAATAAGGATGGTTTTGAGCAGCCCATTGCTTTCTTCAGTATGTCACTGCAGGCTACTGAGTTAAAGTATGATATCATGGAAAACTAGGCATATGCATTGGTTAGAGCAGTCAAAAGCTTTAGGTCATATCTGGTAGGATCTCAAATAGTTACATATGTGCCTCATGTAGTAGTCAAGGACATTTTTACTCAGCAAGAGGTAACAGGAAGAAGGTGCAGGTGGATAAATAAACTACAAGAATTTAACATAGAGATACAGATCACAAAGCTGGTAAGGGGACAAGGGTTGGCCAAGGTGATGAAACAATCAAATTTAGAAGCATGTCAAATCAATGCAATCCACAATGAAATTGTTAATATGGTAGAATCTGAATGGCATAAGGATATTGTATATTATTTGCAAAATTTGAATTGTCCTTCCCATTTCAGTGATAGTCAGAAGAGGACATTGAAGCTGCATGCAATTAGGTACATCATTGTTCAAAGAGAACTGTACTGGAAGAATCCTGATGGTGTACTACTCAGGTGTGTCGATAAAGATGAGGCCAAGAATGTTCTGAATGACATGCACAAAGGAATGTGTGGTGGACACTATATTGCCCAAACAACAACTCACAAAATTCTCAGAGCGGGCTATTGGTGGCCAACTCTTTTCTCAGATGCACAAAAGTTGGTAAGAAAATGTGATCCTTGCCAAAGGTTCTCAGGAAAGTTAAGGTATGAAGGTGCATTACCCCTTAGGACTGTAACTGTGGAGGCTCCATTTTAGCAGTGGGGGATTGACTTCATAGGGGAAATTGTAGAAAAATCTAGTGGAGGACATAGTTGGATTTTGGTTGCTACTGATTACTTCACCAAATGGATTGAAGCCATTCCAACTAAGAGAGCTACAAGTAAGGTGGTGATTGATTTTATTCTTGTAAATATTATTATCAGGTTTGGAGCACCAGTCAAGTTGGCCACTGCAATGTGCTTCAGATCAGGTGAATTTGTTGATTTTTGCAATAAATATGGGATCAATCTATCATATGCATCACCATATCACCCCCAGGGAAATGGTCAAGTAGAGTCAAGCAACAAAAGCCTCATGAAAATCATCAAAAGGATGATAGACAAAAATAGGAGAGTCTGGGATTCAAAGCTGAAGATGGCACTATGGGCTGATAGAGTGACTGTAAAGAAAGCAATTAAGAAGTCACCCTTTGAGCTGGTATATGGCACATCAGCTAGGTTGCCTATGAACAATCTCTTTCCAGTCTACAAATTTCTACAAGAAAATGATGAAGAGATTGAAGATCCAATGACAGAGAGGATAAATCAGCTGGTGGCACTAGATGAATTCAGAAGAGAAGCTCACCAGACAAACATCAAGCAACAATAGAAAGTGAAATATCTATTTGATAAGAGGACTACAAACAAAAAGTTTCAGGTAGATGATTTAGTCCTTATCTGGAATGCAAAGGGTTAGGACAAGGGCAAGCATGGTAAGTTTGAGCCCTTATGGATGGGCCCATATCAGGTTAGCAACACTCATGGAGAAGATTCTTATTTTCTCCAAGCCTTAAGTGGTGAAATGCTGGAATTGCCTATGCACGGTCAATTCCTGAAGGCTTACTTTTCATGAGTATCCTTTTCTATACACACTTGTAAATATTTGTAAATGTTTCTGTATAGTTGGTGTTCTGCATTTTTGCATTTTGCCTGGTCTGCCCGGAGATGATCTGGTTCTCGCTGCAGCCTTGCACCTGCACGTCCCCAGACGGAGCCAATGGTGGTACCTGCATTGATGTTTAGGTTTCAAGCAATTAGTTTTACATGCACTCTCCTAGAAAGTCCAAAAAGTTCTAAGTCTTTGGGCCTCCTCAGCATGATTTAACATCAGCATCATATTTCTAGAGGAGGAGGTCCTCATCATCATGTTTTCAGTCATCACCCTGTGTTTCTTGCATGGATCATCATATTTTCTATCACCCTAATCTTTTGCCTGGGGGTGATATTTTAACATCGGGTGATCTTAGTTAAGATCATCCTGATGTTGTTGTTGCAAAGTTCCAAGTATGACCCGATCTTTCCGCAGTAGGGTCATCATATTTGAATATCGGGTGATCTTTGTTGAGATCACCCCGATGTTATTTTATCACTTCATGTTCGCTGGATCACCCTGATGCTGTTGACATCATTCCTATGTGAGGGTGATATCTGCTTTTCTGCCTGTCTGCATCATGACTTTTCTGAAGGAGGGGGTGATATTTTCAAATATCAGTCATATTCAAACATCACCCAGATGTTACAATGAAGCTACAGTGCACCCTGATATTTTGTGGGGGGAGATATTTCAAATATCAGGTGATCTTACGAATATCACGCCGTTGAATGTCACCTTATGCAGACATGATGATGACATCATCAAGGTCCGGGGGGGTCATATTTCTAACATTAGTCATCCTATGGAGATCCCCCGATATTTGCAAACATGACGATGATGTCATCCAGATATGAGGAGGTGTGCGGTATGCAGATATGGTGGTGACGTCATCAGGATGTTCATCGGCCAGACGTTTGGTATTGGTAAAGTAGGAGGATCTTCCTCGGATGCATTTGGTTGTGCCGATGAGGGTGAATATCGGGGTGATATTTTATATCAGGTGATGTGGACAGTATGATATTTTCTGTGGGGTGATATTTCACATCAGGGTGATGTGAATTATCAGGGTGAGCTCAGCAGGTGGTTCGCTAACGTCAGGGTGATTCTGGGCACCCGAATATCCTGCAGGAGGCAAGTTGTCAGTGTGGATGAAGGGGTATCATGGTAAGGTTTAAGTTGATGACGTTGGGAGCAAAATCATCGACAACATATATGCTCATGACCTAGCTTATAAAGTATTGAGGAAGTTGCTGTGGGGTGAATGTGGGATAATATGTCCTCATGCAGTTTGAAAGGAAAAGTCAAACATGATGCACCCACGTGGCATGATATCATCGGCAGCCAACTTTTCAGCATGATTGACACCATAAATCTGGGCAGGAAGGTAGGAGATCGATGGTTATCATTTAAATATTCAAATGGAGGGTTTTCCATGCTTCCATAGTAGCATCCCAAGGTGGGAAAAGGTTTGCAAGGCACGCAACTGCTGCGTCCCAAGGCTATGAGTTGGTATGCCATTAATGGTAGGATTGTACAGAGGTATGGGTTGAAAGGACATGCCAGCTACCCAATTTAGATAGAAGATCTCCATGTGGCGATGTAGATCCTGATCCCACCTACTCTTTCTCTCCTCTCTGTGCGGTGGCATTAAATGTTTTTGGCACCCCCTGGTGATGCATTGTATCTGGTAAATGTTCTGGAGAGTACCCCGTAATTAATGATGGAGTACATCTGCTTTCCTTATAAGCAGATGATGTTACTCAATCCGTTGTTGTTGAAAACTGGACAAGTCTGGGTGCTGTAATAAGATACAACTCCATTGGTGACCATATTTGGATGTCTTCTGAGTTTATGAGTCTCATGTTGTATGTTTCATGCATGAATTCACTGGTTTCATGATTGATTTTATATGAACAATGCTTTATTTGCATGTATTCTATTATTCTGTGTCCAAACTGAATATGCTCTTCTTCTGAATCTAAACATCTAAGGGGTGTCTGTGATTCTAGGATATGGTTTTGCTATATTGAAAACTTAATCTTTTGCTTCTGCTCAAGGGGTAGATTAAAGTGTTTCAGGTTAAGGGTTGGGAAGAACATAATGCAGTAAGGATATTGTAAGTAGAGGTAACTGAATACTCTATTTTGGGAGGTATCTGTAAGGAAAATATCATAAAATCTCCTTGATACTCAGTCTCTGATATATGTTCATGGTGACCATTCACATGTGTATGTCTACTGACTCCAAGCCTTGGATAGGCACCAATCTAGTCTTGCATTGAGGTTACACCTCAGGTCCTAGTTTTACATCCAAATACCAAATCAACCTAAACTTTAGAACCAAACCATTAGGACCTTAGAATTAGTTTTAGGATCAGAATCTTCTATCTCATAATTGAACATAGGCCCAAAGCTAGCCCCTTTGCACTTATCTTACAATTATGGTCTACATAAAGGAGGATTCATCTGCTTTATATCAGTATCCCACCATCCACAGATATATTTTATGGATGTTGAATAGGGAATACCCCCCTAGGTTTTGCAGAGCCTGAAGAAGAAGAGGAGATGACTATAGAGTTTATCTCCTACACTATTGGCCCCTGGCCTGGATATCCTATTGATCAATGATGGCTACCTTGTAGGGATACTGGGAACAAGCATCCAGTTTGGGAAAAAACCAACAGCTAGTCCCAGATCAACTGTAGATATTATGTAATCCTCCGCCCTGACTTGTTCTTTTGCAACATTAGCTGGCGGGACTGCTATTTCTGCAATTCTTGATCCTTATTCATTCTTATAGATTCTTGACTGTATCTTAGCTTTCTTTTGTTTCTTAGGCTTATGACCTTGTGAAAGGATCGTACTTAGATCAAGATGCATTACTTCTACTTGCAGCTCAAGATATGTCATTCTGCCTTGCATCCATTTAGGTGTAGAAGATTTGTTCAATTCAGTGGCTCCATCACCATCAATTACAACTAGCTCTTTAAGTGATTTCTGTTCTTTCTCTGGCTCTTCATTCTCCTCCGGACTTATCTCTTCTTCCTTTTCCTCTTCTTGGGCCAAGTTCTCTAGATTTGTCATTGTAGTTTCTTGTGCAGACTTGAAAACTTCCTCTGTTTGATCTTTGTCTAGAGGACTATCAGATACATCAATGACTTCCACATTGGCTGAAGGTTCATGGAAGTCTTTATCACTTACTTCAGCCAATGTATCTTTCTCCTCCTCAAATGCTATTTGAGGCTCATGCAACCCCAACTCTGCACATACTTTCTCAATCCCAGGCAACAGTGGTACTGCCAATAAATCTGCAGGCATTTGTGAAATAGGGACAACAGAAGATATGGCTAGGGAAGGTGCATTAACTTGTGTTAGATTGGCCAAGACCGAGGATAGGGAGGAAGAAATGACAAGAGGTGAAGGAAAGGGTAGTGAAGGTAGAGAAAGAGGGGGTGAAAGGATGGTAGAAATGGGAGGTAGTAGTAATTGAGTGGAAGAAGTAGAAGATGTAAGTGTAGTGATAGTAGAAGGGCATGAAATGGTGATAGTTGAAGAAATAGGGTTGCTAGAGGTGTTTGACGAAATCGCCAATGAGCAGGAAGTAGCTGCAATGGTAGAGGTAAGATAGGTGATAGGGGATGTTTCTTGAGTTATGGAAACTGAGGTTATGGGTGAAGTGGATGTAGCAGAGGAAGGAGTGATAGAAGGAGAAGTGGCAATAGAAACAACAGGGGTTGTGATAGCAGTGCCCACACTTTGGGTATTAGGAGACTGAGCAGTCAGAGGATTAGAATCTTTCTTGGTTGCAACATCCTCCTTACTAACTTCTTTCACTTTCACCTTCTTGGCCTTAGAGCCTTCTCTAGAACCACTTGGCATATCTCTTTTCTTGGAGGCCCTTGTCTTGGTAGGAGGTTGATCTTTCTTTTGAGGAGATCTTGTAGATGGCTTCTTCATCTTCTTTTCCTTTTCAGCCAAGGATGTATGTTCTTCACTATCTGACTTCTGTTTCTCAGTTGGGTCTGCCTCATCTGTGACATGGATTGGCTCATCCTCTTCTCCCCCAGAGTCCTTATCTGAATCCAATGCTATATAAGTGAGCTAAACTCCTTGTCCTTCTAGAGCAGCCACCTGACCTCTTACCCAAGCCTTGCTTAACCTGATAGGTTCCCTCATAACAATATCCAAGGAGCTCTCTTCTGCATTTGCCCAATTTGGTAATGGGATAGGCTAATGGTACTGAGCCTCCCATGGTCCTCTGACCATAACATTTTCATTATCCTGTAGCTGGTCTGGCACTGTCATAATGTGAAACTTCTTGATAAAATCTAGAGGCAGTCTTGAGTGTGCTTTCTTCATGATCTCATGGTCATCGGGGTAGTTAGCCCAAAAATCTTCAATGTGCATCTTATGGAACAACTTCTTGCTCACAAATCTTTCCATCACCTTATTTGGATCAAAATGACCCCTTGCATTGTAGTAGTTTAGGTTGAGGAGCTGAAGTTCTATATCAGAGTGCTCTGCAGAAGCCAAAGAAGGGCATGCATAAATCCCCTTGCCAAACTTTATGGGAAATTGAACATTAGTTCTGTGCAAGTGTTTAAGCTTCTCAACACATGGTATTAATTGTCTAGACAGCTCCAGAAGTACTATCTTATCATCAGGATACCTAGGAAGTCTGTAAGCCATCCCAGTGAAGCCTTACACTCTGAAATATGTGAATTTCTTGAACTAGATGTACCATCTACCATATTTGGTTATTTCATTCATGGCCTCAGTGGAAATCCTCAAGGTTGTGTTACCTTGCAGCATTCTAGTTATACACATCGTGAAAGCATCATTTACTCTTTTGAAATGTATCAAGGATTAAGAAGAGATTAGCTGTGGGTAGCATTCATACACCTTTATCTGAGTTTGCTCATCATTCCCAACTTCTCCAATTTTGGACAACCCAACATAGTGATTTCTCCTTGCCAATGCATAAACAACATAGGATGTCCATTTGAAGTACCTCTTGTCCTTGAAATTGCTAAAGGCCTCATGGATGTTGAGGCTAAGGATCTGGGCCTAATGGAACTTAGTCCCTTTTAGTATCTCAATGATAATGACAAACATCCAATCCTCAAAAGTGGAGGCTGTAGGCAGTCCATATATCTTGCTCAAGAAAGTTACCAACTCTCCAATTTCATCATGGAAGTCACTTTTGTATAATATCCTGGGAAGGTTGATAAGAGCAGACCTTTTTCTCTTGGCCCAATTGTCATTTATGTACTTTCTACAACCTTCTACATCCTTGTTATAAGTATCTTGTGATCCTTTTTTGTCTGGCATAGTCATAACCTTGTGCCATGGAATATCAAAGGTCTTAGCTAAAGAAGGTGGGGTTAAATCAGCCAAGATATCCCCACTGGCTGTTTGAATTGTTCTTGTCATTATATCATATCTGTCTACACAAGTTGCCATTAGTTCTGCACATTGCACTAAAGTAGGGAAGGCAACAACTTGTGAAATACCACTATCTCCAAGTACTCTGGCCCTAGGGGTTGGGTTCAGACCGAAGACTCTCAATTTGAAATCATCTAGGTCTATGTGACCTAGGTCTGTATCTCCTACATCACTCCACCCAGAGTGAATCTTGGTCTTTAGAGGGATTCCTTTGAACTTGTACTTCATAGCTTGGGCTCGAGCAGTCATTTAGTCTGCAGGACCAGACCTTATAAGTTTAATACCTTGAGGAATCCTATAACACATTCCTAAGTTTAAGATGAACTTTGACAAATTTTCTATTGCTACTAATATACCCTTTGAAGGAAACTCAAATCTAACATTTATTGCAATTATAACAACCATCATTAATACATGCAGAGAAACATCTAATGTTGCAAGAAATTTCATGAAAATCATCATTATCAATGCATTACAACATTAACTCTATCAATTTTAACACTTTCCCTTTGAAAACTCTTAGAAAATTCAGTCATTTGCATGTTTTGCGCTATTTTGAGGGTCATCCAACCTGTAGGTAGAAAAGCGCTGAAATCAGGGTCATTCGACCTCAGCAGGAGAAACGGGATGGTCTGACCAAAGGCTTTACTACCTTTTATGCTTTTAAATGCTTTGTGTGGATTTTGATTGGTACCGACCTGCGCATGTTTTAGAGGTCACCGACCTCCATTGGTTATCAAGTTAGTCATTTGTGTTTTTAGCACAAAGCCTATCAATTTATTTGTTTTACAATTGTGCATGATTCGGTGTGGTCTGATTTGTGTGAATTTTGGTTGCTACCGACCAAGTCGGTGGGAGAGTATTACGGCCAGGGTCGAAAGGGGTTATTTTTAGAACACAGTTGATGTAGTTCTTCCAGCTGGATTTTGAGATGGTATTGATCTTGCGGGGAAATTCAAGGTGTCTAACCAAGTCAGAGACAAGGTCTTTTAACGCAAAGTCAGTGTAAGGGGTTTTCAACGCAAAAAAGTAGTTTCAAGGTTAGCGATGTTTTTAGGACCTTTTGACCAAGTCAAAAAAATGTGAAGTGGACATGTAGGTCAGAGACCTTATTTCAGCGCAAAAATTTGAAGGCATCCACGGCAAAGTTTATCTAAGTCTTGGTCTTTAGCAGCTTATGGCAATCTATTTTCAGCAGGGAATCCTAACGGGGTTTAAATGAAAATCTACAGTCCATGTACGGAAACCCTAGCTAGAAACCCTACGAATGCTCATTTTAGAAAGATTTAATGTTTAAAGAAAACCTAATGGTATGCAATGAAAGCTCAGAGGATAAAGTTCAAAACCCTACCTGGTAAATATGGAATGCGTGCTTGGATTGTGCAGACAAGTTGTGGCTTCAAACTCAGGCAAATTGACAGCAAAAGTGAAAACAAAGCTCTGGAATCCCATTCAATGCAAAGAAAATGGTTAAAAACAGAGGATTTGCCCCTTATATCCCTTGGCAAAATCACCATTAATGCGCAAGCGTACGTATGTCAGTTTAGGGTTTGGCGCAGTTTTTCCTTAGCTCAGACCTGGCGGGGAATTTGGATGCATTGGACCTGGTCAGACGAGATCGCTTTCAGCGTTAAACTCATAAATTCAATTGGCACAGTTTGCAGGCATTTTAAGTTCCTTCGACTTAGTTGATGATTGCTCGATTTAGTGCAAGTCAGAGAACATTGATTCTAGCGCAGGAGTCCATGATAGAGAAAATTAGTACTGAAGTCAGAGATAAGAGATTTTAGCACCAGGTCGGTTGGAAGACAATCCAGTGCAAAAGGTCAATTCAAGGCCTTCAAAAGGAAAATAAAGATTCAACCTAGTAGATTCTTAAAGTGATTTTTCAATATTATCAGTCAATCAAGTTCAAAATGCACTTTGACCACTTAACCACTTAGGAGATGAAAAAGACCTAATTGACACCCTAAGCCAAATCAAAAGAGGGGGTCCTCTTTTTTGAATGGGGTGTGTGTGTGAGACACAACCAATGGCGACTCTGCTGGGAAATGCTCCTGAGCATTCCAACGATAAACGTCTAGTTTGAACCCAGAATCTCTGTGTTCCCCACATATTAAATGAAAAAGCAAGGTACCTTATCAAAGAATCTAAGATCACTAACTAGTGCAACCATCCACATCCTGAAAACCTAAGTGTGTGCAATTGTATTCATTCCCATCCTTTGGCAACTAAGTTCATCCAAGATCCCCTAAGACAAGCTAGAAAGCTGAAATCATTCTACCACTAGGAAATGCTCAAATTTTAGAATGTGACGAGCCTTGAAATAGACAAATAACCAGTAATGTTTTTTGGTATGATGACATTTGATGTTATATCATTTCTGGATAGTACCTTTTGTAAGTATTTTCAATTTGGTAATCTCTTTTATTTGCACTGTAATGGGTCTGGTGTTGAAAAACACCTTTTATTTTTACCAAATATTGACTAGCAACACTTAGTGTCACCTGCCTTCTTTCTTGATTGATAGTGCATGTGGTAGAAGAGGAAGTCAACCCTTTTACTTGACACAGGATCACTCAAACTTGCCTAGCTACCTTAGGATCATTTAAAGTGTAAAAGATATATGGTTGGAAAATACTTTAGGTGCACCAACTAATAACTCATTTCGAATGAACAGACACTATACTCCTTGGCATAACAATGGAACCCATAGCAAAACTAAGTGGAAACCTTGGCTTCTCGAAGGAAAACTCATGATTATTCACCCATCAAAGAAGCACTTGTAGGTCTGCATAACTGCCACCACATCAAGAACAAAGACCCCGCGAAAAAGCGAGCGTAACAAGCAAAAACAAAAGGACAACTAATCTAAGCAAAACACCTAACAACTAAGGAAAGCAAAGGTAAGAAAGCAAAACTAAACTAAAGGCAACCTAAACTAGCAGCACTCAAACCCCTAACAATGTACACTAAAATGAGGCATGACTCCCTCTCAGACTTGGAAATAGTGCTTTAGGAATCGGCCATTGACAGGCAGTGGTAGCTCCTCACCAGTAAGGCTCTTGAGTCAGTACATGTTGTCTCCGAGGATCTCATATATCTGATAGGGGCCCAACCAAAGTTTATCAAACTTACCATGTTCTCCTTTCTTTTCATGCGCTTTATCCCAGTATAGGACCAAATCAGAAATGCGGAAGCCTTTAACCTTGGATCTTTTGTCGAACCATCATTTTACGACTTCCTGATGTTTAGCAAAGTTTTCTATAGCAGCATCATGTTTCTCTTCAAGGTGCAGTAATTGGGCCAACCTAGAGGACAATTGATCATCAGTTTCAAGGTAGTCTTGCATGAATTGCAGCACCGAGATCCTCAAATGGATGGGAAAGATGGGTTCAATCCCATAGACTAGGTGATAAGGTGATGTGTTTAGGGATGCTTTATGTCAGATTCTATCAGCCCATAAGGCAAACCTAAGTTGAGTATGCCAGACTTTGGGGTTTTTGTCCAATAGCTTCTTAATAACTTCAAGCAGATTTTTATTCATTGATTCAGCTACCCCATTCCCTTGTGGATAGTAATTAGATGAGAATTTGAGAGTAATCCCATAATCAAATGCCTAGTTAGAAAAACATAATGATGAAAAGGTAGAGCCATTATCACAAACTAAAGCAAATGGACAACCAAATCTAGTGATAATATGCTTTTCAATAAATTCAATAACTACCTCTATAGTGCATTGCTTACAAGCTATTGCTTCAGACCATCGAGTGCAGTAATTAGTAGCGGTCATAATATACCTGTGGCCTGTAGAGGAAGGTGGATTGATCATACTGATAAAGTCAAGGCCCCACTGAGCAAATGGTCGTACCTCCACTACTAGTTGTAAAGGCATGGCTACGTGTCGCTCTCTGTGTGCAGCGGTCTAGCATATATGATAGGTTCTTACATGTGAATATGCGTCTTTGAACAAAGTTGGCTAGTAATATCTGGCACGAAGAACCTAATTAGCTATTGAGTGTGCTGACCTATGACATGTCCTAAATCTCTCGTGAAAACTAGTTAATACTTGATTAACCTCTGACTTGTCCAAACACCTCAGATAGATGCCTTCGTGATTCTTCTTGTAAAGGACTGATCCTTTTATCATGTAACTGCTACTTTTTAGTTTGAGAGCTCTCTTTTGCACTGAATTTAGCTGTGGTGGACAGCGTTGGTTGAGTAAATAAAATATGATATCCCTGTACCACTCATCTTTTGAAACGTCTTCTAACATGTATTACTGGGACACTAGGTCTAGTCCCACTTCAACCATTGTTCTAGTCAAGGCCTGACCTCTTACCAATTTCATAGGTTGAATATCTATGTCAAATTCTTGTAGTATGGTGACCCACTTCCCTCTTCTTTCTCCTAATTCACTTTGCATCAGGAATGCTTTGACTGTTGCATCTGGGACTATAGCAATCACCTGACTTCTCAAGATGTAATGGCATAATTTCTTAACTGCCTTTACCATAGCGTATGCTTGTTTTTCCACATTTGGATATCTTAACTCCTCATCTTTCAATGGAGTGCTCATGAAAGTGATGGGTCTTTCATCATCAACTGATCTCTTCTGCATCAACATTGCAGCACAAGTATTCTCGGAAGTAAATGAGTATATTTGAAATGGCAAAGTATAATCGGGACTCACCAAGACAGGTGTGTTGGCTATAGCTTGTTTAATTTCTGCGAAGGTAGCCATTGCTTTTGGAGTCTAATCCATTTTAGCATCCTTCTTCAGCATGGCGTTGAGAGGTCAAACAATCTCAGCAAACCCCGTGATGAATTTACGTACAAAATTGATCTTACCAAAGTATGACTTAAGTTCCTTCTTGCTGGCTAGGGAAGGTATTTTGAGTATTGCTTGGATCGGGTCTGGGTCGATAGATATTCCTTCCTCAGATATTACATATCCCAGCAACTTCCCCTCTGTTACTCCAAAAATGCACTTCTTAAGGTTGAGTGATATACCATAATCCTTGCATTGCTGCAACACCTTTCTTAGATCTGCTACATGATCCTCTCACCTTTTTGAGAATATTGTGAGGTCATCCATGTAGATGATAATACATTTTCCAATTAACCCTTTAAAAGCCACATCCATTGTGCATTGAAAAGTTGCACCAGTGTTGATTAAACTGAATGGCATGTGGCGATATGCATAGATGCCCCATTTATAGGTGAAGGATGTCTTCAATCTGTTGTCATATTCTACCATCACCTGGTTATAACCAGAATATCCATCCAAGAATGACATCATCTAGGATCCATTAACAATCTGTAACACTTCGTCCAAAGAAGGCAGTGGGTAATTATCCTTTTCAGATGCTCTGTTTAAGTTATGGAAGTCAACACAAAGCTTGATTTCTCCATTTTTCTTTCAGACTGGAACTAAATTTGTTACCCATGTGAAATATCTGACTGGAAATATTATCCTTGTTGACAGCAGCTTTTGAACTTCTTTGAAAATTAGTGGTTCCAGTAGAGCATTCATTGGCCACTGCCTTTGTCTGAATGGCTTAGCTCCTGGCTTCAACAGGATGGTGTGCTTGATGATTGAGGTATCATATGTCTTTAGATCTTCATAGCTCCATGCTATAACCTCATGGTAATCTCTTAATGCATGTATGATTCCTGTCCTTTCTTCTTCGGTATTGGCTTTCCCAATGAACACATTCTTAACATTTTCTTCTGTTCCCAAGTTAAATAAGTCACACTTTCCTCCTGGAGACTCTCCTTCTTTCCCTTGGGTTCCTAAATTATCTGCATCAAATGGTCTTTCCAATTCTACCATTCCTCATGGAATTGTATTAGTTTTCAAGTTTAGTATGCCTTCTAAATCCATTTCAGCAGGCTCCATTTCTTCTTCATCTATTATCTGAGTAGTGAAAACATCAGATGAAGAAAGAAAATTAATTATGTGCTCATCATGTTTAAAAACTTGGAAATTGGTAACATTATTAGGTACAGACGGAGTAGCAACAAATTTAATAGAAAACTTTTTTAATCCTGCCATAGATGTTGGCTCTAATGTACTTGCTATCTGAGCTAGAGCATTTGCAACATGATTCTGTCTCCTTGGGATCAACTAGATGTTAAAACCATCAAAGCGTTCTATCAAATCCCAAACTCTGTTCCTGTACCTATTCAACCTCTTATCATTGCATGAGTACAATTTTCTTACTTGTTTCACCACTAGTTCAGAATCACCAAACACCTGGATAATTCTGACCTTCTTCTGCAGAGCGAGCAACAACCCTTGCACTAATGCTTCGTATTCAGTGACATTGTTTGTGCATGGAAACTATAGTCTTTGTGATGCCAAGTATGAGCTCCCAGTGGGGCTGATTAATTTGACCCCTGCACCAGACCCTTGTCTGCATCTTGAGCCATCAAATCTTAAGGTCCATAAGTGAAAATCTTTACTGCTATCATTCTATTTCATAGACTTCGTTTCATCAAGTGGAGGCTCTAGTTCTTCCTTCTTTTCCACAGTAGATACCTCCTTTGGAATTATGGGGATCTTCAGTGTCTTTGTACTTGTTTGACTACCTCTTAACACAGTTGGCAAGTACATTCAGAATGCAATGTATCATGTATGCGGCACCAATTGGGTAATAACAACTCCATTTGAACCTACTTTCTGACATCAGATTGATCTTGCGCAAATCTGGCTATGAAATCATGGAATCCTTCGAATACCCTAGGTTCATCATCTTCTGAAGAGTCTTCTGCATCTGATTGAATGTAGGCTTCCATACATTCCAGTCTTTCTATAAGTGGTTTAGAGGGTCTCAAGCAACTCAGCGTAAGAACTTCTGATTGATTAATGTGTGGGAGATAAACTCCCAAATCAACTTCTGAGAATAGAATCTCATTGGGTTGATTGTATTCTGTGATCATATGCTTCATCTTAGGTTCTCTTTCAATACGTATTTGATTGGCCAATCCTTTCCATGATAGCCACATATGGGAAAAGTCAGTTGCCATATAACCATTCAAAGTCTTAGACCAATCTCTACTCAGAAGCATGCCATATTGATCTAGAATGTCCACTACTTGAATATCTATATACTGCTGTACCCTAGGATTAGAAGCCAACTGCATGTGTATCCTATTTAATTCACCTACTACATTCACTTCAGTCTTATCTAATTGTGTCACCTTTCTGGAAGACTTGGCTAGCGTGAGCCCAAGTGCTTTACAGACTGATAATGGCATTACATTCGTGGAAGCACCAGAATCTACTGAATAGTTATGAAGGTTCTTATTGAAGATCTTGAGTGTTAAGGGACAAGGAGGACTTTCCCTCTTGTCTTTATACAATGTCATCTTTTGTTCCACATCAGTCACATGTATTCTTTCTTTCCCTTTATCAAGGCTATCTTTGGCGATGTTTTCCTTTGGTACATAATCAATTTTAGTTCCAACACCTATATCTTGAAAGAAAGATGTCCTAACTTCAAGTATTTTAAGTAACTCATACACAGAAGGACTGACCTTCATTTTCTTAAGTTCTTCGGCTACATACTGCCCCATTTTCACTATGTCAGATCTTTGGGAATTTTCTGCAATAGTAGTACCCTGATATACTATTTGATGGGGAACTTTCAGGGGTTTAGGATTATTGGTAGCTTTTGGGTCAGGAAGAATCTGATAGCTATTTGGTAGGATGGAGGTGGTGAAAGGGCCTTTGGGCTCGCTACTTCTCAGGTTGTAAGGAGTCTTATTATACTGCTGATACGTATTAACCTCTTTAGACTCTTCTTCCTCAGGTTGATTATCATATTGGAATGGGAATGTATAACTATCAAGAACTAGAGCAGTGTCATACCTTTGAGAAGGAACAATTTCATACCCTGTCAGTGAAGTCTCCTGATTTTTAGCATTTTGAATCTCCATCTAGAAGATACTGGATGCAATATGGAATTCTGGGCAGTCTAGTTGAGAGTGAGCATTCGTGTTGTGCAGTCTGCACCAAGTGGATAAAGCTACTTTAGCTAACATCACACGACCTGGGGGTCTGGTATCATTGTTCTGACTTTCCAAGGGCGATGACACTCCATTGTTCAGTCTGGTGTTCCAAGATCAGTTTGGCCGCTATTGAAAGTTCTGATTTTGATACTAATTCTAATTTGGGAACTGGTTCTGATTTTGATTCTGGGAGTACTGCTGATTCTGAAAATGTTGCTGATTCTGTCTCCTTTGCTACAAGTAAGCATTCTAGTTCTTGAGTTGGGTAATCTCAACAGTAAGCTTCTTCATTTGCTCAACCAGTTCTTTGATATCATCTCTATCTTCTTTAGCTTTGGCTATTTTTGAAGACTGTAGGAAAGGCATTTGTGCTGGAGGAATTTCAACTACTGGATTGCCTGGGTGGATCACTAAGGCCTGTGTTGCAGCTGGGTTTGGAAATGGATTCATCACAGGAGTATGATTAGCTAATGCATGATTTATCATAGGTATTTGATTTGGCATGGTAATAGGTCCTATATGGTTCAATGGACCAGAGGCTGTTTGTCCTAGCTGGGTACTCACAGTGAAAACAACAGAATATGCTTGAGCTAAAGTAGCAGGGATTGGGTCAACTCTTCTTGCAAAAATGGAGGTAAGTTTATCTAGGGCAACATAGTAAATGGGTAGGGCAGTGGCCTATTCTATAGTGTAAGGAGCTTGCAAATGACTGTAAGCTTTCTGGAATCTGTTGTTAAAGGAACTTATCATCTCTCCTTCACCTTGACGGATCACTATAAAGGACCTATAAAGATCAGCTGGGGTGGTAGGCATACAAAACCTATCCATAAAAGTAGTCTTTAGGTTCTGCCATGAATTTATGGATGCTGCAAGGAGGTTAGCAAACCAGTAATAAGCTTCATCCTATAAGGAATAAGGGAACAACCTGCATATCACATCCTCATACTGTACTTGCAACATGAACATGTTAGCTTCAAAGATTTTAATGTGCTCATCTACAGTCCTATCTAGATCATTTACTCTGAACTTTGAACAGAACTTATCTGGGTTCTTTGGCATATCATCGTAATTGTTGAACAGAAAAGGAGACTGGTTATTTCCTACAAAAAAGGCCATGCTGGGAGGATTAATGGGAGATGCAGTGGTGTTTCTTGGGGTTGACTGAGCTCTTGGGGCTCAAGGTATTCCTTGATCCCTTCTTGTTCACTTGAATTCTGCCAGGGACAATAGCTCTTCTCCACCTGAGCTGGATCTAGTGTGTCTCTGTCTAGTCCCCATACTTGCCAATTTTAAGCAGAGGGAAATAAGAGCCCTCCTTCTAGCTCCAATTCTGTTGATGGTGGTTGTAGCACACAACAACGCAGGTGTGATTGCTGGTTTCACACCTCTCTTGAAAAGTATCCTACCCTAGGCAAGACTACTCAAGGATAATATAGCTAGGTCTTAGCTTGCTTGGAATCTTTCAATTGGTATGTTGTAGCTATTCCTACAAGGGGTCTTACATGCAATCTACAAATCTTTAGGTTTGGGGTAGCAAATACACATAAACCCTTTTATGATTTTTAGCTGATAAACAAGATAAAGTGCTGCTGAAATTCCTATTTTAATAACTAACAGCGGTTTTAAAGAAAATGCAAAAGGTTAGGGTTTTAGAAGAATCCTAAGTGACATTCACAATACATAGGTTATCTTTAGTAGACAGATACTCTAAAACTTTAAACCTGCTTTCTGAGTTACCAAACTGAAATGGGTGTTACAGTGCTGCAGAAAATGGTGCTATCTTCAATGGAGATCAATAGATTTTCAGATCACATTCATCTGCTAAATATCCAAAAAGTGGTGCAACTTAACTTATGAAATGCAATTGAACTTTAGCACAAATAATTAGCCTAGACTAACTTTACACAGCTATTTACCATCAACAAATAACCAAAAGTATGGACTTGGAGTATACATCAAATACTACAGCAAACCATGAACATTATAAAAGCACAACTAACTAACTATGGGAGAGCAAGAAGCAAACCATGAAAACCAAAATGAGCCAACATAAGACACAAATTCTCAGAATTACTGCAGAAACTTACTTTGTATTACTTCAAATGGAATAGAGTCAACAATTCGGTATCAAAATCTCTCTCTCAAACAAAGGAAATGGCAGCCCTTTATATAGAAAAGAAACATACCGAGTTTTCAAATGAACGGTGGAGATTAACTCGACACCGATGGTCTAGATTACATCAATAAATACCATTATAACAGCTTACATCAATTCTTGGATTACATTTTGTCTTCTATGAAAAATATGAAAAACAACCCCCAGATACATTGAATCTAGTCAATTTGACTAGCCAACTCAATATATTAGTAGAAAAGAACATTTTAGAAGAAAGAAAAGGACAAAATACAGTCACATGATGCCCCAAATACAACAATTTATAATTATGATGGGATTACATCCTTAGAATATTCAAAATAACATCAGGATTCTTTATCTAAGTCAATTTTGTCCTTGCTAGCCAGCTTGTTACGATAAGTCAGCCACGCGTCAAGTGCAGGATTAATCTCAGACGGATTTAGATCCTTCAAATGATTTATCCAGTAGTCAAACAGCTCTAGTTCCTGACTAAATTTACCATGTATTCTTTCTATCTCTGCTACTGCCTTTTGGAATGCCTTGAATTCAGCTCTGAGGTCGCTTGCCTTGTCTAACCTTTCCTCCAGACTGAGCATGGCATCTTAAAAAATTACCTTATGCAACTTATCTTTACACTTCTCGATATCAAATGGAGCATAATCATCATAGGATGCTTCCCAGAAATCCTTTAAAGAATCATTGATATCATATATTATTGATCTAAGCTCCTCATCAGTTGGTTTATATGCTTCCTTTATATGTTCAAAAGTTTATTTCCTCAAAAGTAGCTGTTGATACTATTCAATAGCCTTCGGCAGCTGATTCCCAGTCAAAATGTTCTCTACAACCAGAGTTTGGGTAGGCAACTCCCTGATGCTCTTTATCCGAGGATACATATGTGAGTAGTACTCATTGAAGGAGTCACACTCTTTGTGCAAGTCCTTCCATTTCTTATGAGCTTGAGCATAGGCACTAATGGTTTCACATCCCATCTCAAAAACTTTCAATAACCAATTCTCTATACCTTGGGATTTGGATCTTACCTCACCCAATTTGGCTATTTCATCAGTAGACAGGAAAGTGGGTATTGTCCTTATATCTCCCCCTGCATCTACTAGCTTTACCAAGAATTGGAGGCATGCACAAAGTTCTTCATTTTACTACTTCAAGTCCTTCTTGGACATTTCATCTTTGTCCAATTGTTCCAAAATTGATGTAACTGAGTCTTTAAAATCATCCACTCTTTTAGCACGAGTGGCTGGTCCCAGATCAACTATAGATATTATATAATCCTCCACTTTGACTTTTTCTTTCGCTACATCAGCTAGCGGGACTGCTATTTCTGCAATTCTCGATCCTGATTTATTCTTATAGATTCTTGACTGTATCTTAGCTTTCTTTTGTTTCTTAGGCTTCTGAGCTTGTGACAGGATCGTACTTAGATCAAGCTGCATTACTTCTACTTGCAGCTCAGGATATGTCATTCTGCCTTGCAGCCATTCAGGTGCAGAAGATTTGTTAATTTCAGTGGCTCCATCACCATCAATTACAGCTAGCTCTTTAAGTGATTTCTATTCTTGCTCTAGCTCTTCATTCTCCTCTGGACTTATCTCTTCTTCCTTTTCCTCTTCTTGGGCCAAGTTCTCTAGATTTGTCATTGTAGTTTCTTGTACAGACTTGAAAATTTCCTCTGTTTGATCTTTGTCTAGAGGACTGTCAGATACATCAATGACTTCCACATTGGCTGAAGGTTCATGGAAGTCTTCATCACTTACTTTAGCCAATGTATCTTTCTCCTCCTCAAATGCTGTTTGAGGCTCATGCAACCCCAACTCTGCACATACTTTCTCAATCCCAGGCAGTAGTGGTACTGCCAATGAATCTGCAAGCATTTGTGAATAGGGATAGCAGAAGATATGGCTAGGGAAGGCGCATTAACTTATGTTAGATTGGCCAAGACCGAGGATAGGGAGGAAGGAATGACAAGAGGTGAAGGAAAGGGTAGTGAAGGTAGAGGAAGAGGGGGTGAAAGGATGGTAGAAATGGGAGGTAATGGTAATTGAGTGGAAGAAGTAGAAGATGTAAGTGTAGTGATAGTGGAAGGGCATGAAATGGTGACAGTGGAAGAAATAGGGCTGCTAGAGGTGGTGGAAGAAATCGCCAAGGAGCAGGAAGTAGCTGCAATGGTAGAGGTAAGAGAGGTGACAGGGGATGTTTCTTGAGTTATGGAAATTGAGGTTATGGGTGAAGTGGATGTAGCAGAGGAAGGAGTGATAGAAGGAGAAGTGGTAGTAGAAATAGCAGGGGTTGTGATAGCAGTACCCACACTTTGGGTAGTAGGAGGCTGGGAAGTTGGAGGATTAGAATCTTTCTTGGTTGCAACATCCTCCTTACTAACTTCTTTCACTTTCACCTTCTTGGCCTTAGAGCCTTCTCCAGAACCACTTGGCATATCTCTTTTCTTGGAGGCCCTTGTCCTGGTAGAAGGAGGTTGATCTTGTCCTAGTAGAAGGAGGTTGATCTTTCTTTTGAGGAGATCTTGTAGATGGCTTCTTCATCTTCTTTTCCTTTTTGGCCAGGGTTGTATGTTCTTCACTATCTAACTTCTATTTCTTAGTTGGCTCTGCCTCATCTGTGACATGGATTAGTTCATCCTCTTCTCCCCCAGAGTCCTTAACTAAATCCAATGCTATATAAGTGAGATGAACTCCTTGTCCTTCTAGAGCAGCCACCTGAGTTCTTACCCAAGCCTTGCTTAACCTGATAGGTTCCCTCATAACAATATCCAAGGAGCTCTCTTCTGTATTTGCCAAATTTGGTAATGGGATAGGCTGATGGTACTGAGCCTCCCATGGTGCTCTGATCATAACATTTTCATCATCCTATAGCTGGTCTGACATTGCCATAATGTGAAACTTCTTGATAAAATCCAGAGGCAGTCTTGAGTGTGCTTTCTTCATGATCTCATAGTCATCGGGTAGTTATCCCAAAAATCTTCAATGTGCATCTTATGGAACAAATTCTTGCTCACAAATCTTTCCATCACCTTATTTGGATCAAAATGACTCCTTGCATTGTAGTAGTGTAGGTTGAGGAGCTGAAGTTCTTTATCAGAGTGCTCTGCAAATGCCAAAGAAAGGCATCCATAAATCCCCTTGCCAAACTTGATGGGAAATTGAATATTAGTTATGTGCAAGTGTTTAAGCTTCTCAGCACATGGTATTAATTGTCTAGACATCTCTAGAAGTACTATCTATTGTTCTCAAAATCAGCTATGCTTGTTTTGTAGACAACCCCCATGAAACTTGTCTGTTTCGTGATCTACACTCTAAGTTCGCAAATTGAGACAAGATTCCCTTGATCTTGCGCGAAGTTGTTTGACATTCTAGACTAGTTTATGACATTCCTTTGAATCAGTTTCTTGATGTTCGCAAATATTGTTTAAGTCATAAACTGATTAGAATGTCAATTTTGCCCACTTTTCAAGAGTTAGTGAAATTTTTAGTTTTCATATGCAGTAGCAGCATTTTTTACCGCTCCTGCACATCTTTTTTGACTTGTTTTATTACACATGTAACGGTGTCAAAATTTGCCGCTCTTACATGTGTTTTTCATTAAGCATGTAAAGGCGGCGAAATTTGCCACCATTACATATTGCTCCATGTTTGTGCGGGGTTGGCTAATTTTGCCACCCGAACAAGATTTTTGAAATCTTCGACACTGAGTGCCATTAATGGCCACTCGTGCCATTCATTTAATGTCAGTTTTTGGGTTTTAAATACTTGTTTGGCCGTTCTTTTTGTCATTTTCTCTCCTGCTTAGCTGATCTCTGGTTTTCCCTCGCGCTGACCAATCGTGTCGATTTGATACTCAATTGAATTCAACATCATCATTAGGGTTTTCTGCCGGCACTACGGGTAAGATTTTCTTTTGCTCTCGTTTCCCTTCCTAAATGTTTTGTTTGACATAACAATAAGGTGTCTTTTAAATATTGTTTTGTTAGGTTTTTGTTTCGTGTTTGTTTGTTGTTATTGTTTTTTTGCTCTTGTTTTTCTACTTGTTGTGCTGGTTCGTTTATGCGTCGGATTTGTTTTTCTTAAAGCCTGACCAATCGTGCCCTAGGTTATTTCCTTACGGAGGTCGGCGGTTTCAGTGATTAAACCCTTAAAACCTTTGCCATATACCAATAAGGTGTGTCGGCCATTTTTGCCGATCGAACACTGCGAAGATCAATTCCTACCATTGTGCAGTGTCAGCCATTTTTGCCGGTCGAACGCTGCGAAGATCAATTCCTACCATTATGTAGTGTCGGCCATTTTTGCCGATCGAACACTGCAAAGATCAATTCCTACCATTATGCATCATCGGCGAAGTTTGCCGATCAAACACTATGAACACCTTGCGATCCAACCTCACACACGGAGTTGGCAAAATTCGCCGCTTGTGCATGTTTTCAATGATTTTTAAATGGGCGGATAATTTTGCCACCCTTACACGAAGATCTTTCAGTTTCAAGCATATGCAATGTCAGTGTAAAATACCACTCAAAATTCAAACTTGGCACAATTCCTAATTACCTACAGTAGCGGTGAATTTTGCCGCTCTGTCACGATTTTGTTTTTCCTAATACATGCATGGGCGGCAAATTTCACCGCCAATGCAAATAAAAAACCCTCATATGTAAGGGCGGCAAAAACTATCCTAAATTTTCCTTTGGAAAATTTCCAGTTTTGATTTTTTGAGCCCGCTTCTCCTCTGATTTTTGGCCAGCTCGCACTATAGCCCTTTTTCAAGCGCGTTCCCATAGTCATGATCATCAACATGCAATTTTCCCAGATTGCCAGTATTTTCCCTAATTGCATGATCATGACTTTTTGCTACAGTTTCTTTTGTGGAGCTTCATTCAAAATCAAATTTCTTCTTAGTGAAAGCTCATCCAAATGACTGAGTTGTCCTCGAAGAAATCAAAAGCGATGAAGTACAAATATCAAGGTGTTTTCCCAATCACCTCAGTCCATTCTAATGTTGATGACATTAGAGATACGGAGATCGGCCATGTTGATATGGCTGAGTTTGTAGAGAGGACCAAGTCTAACAACCCCAGTGCTATGATGAAGAAGATAGTTGAAAGTAATATTCATCTGGTATCATCCTTCCCAGTGGCAGCTCACAACATAGAATTTGTTCTTCAGTGTGCCCATTTCTATAACAAAGACACTAGGGCTGTGGTTGATGCCAATGGTAATGTGATAATCAGGTTGGATCCTGAGTTCATTGATAAGGTGTTCATGTGTCCTCTTGCAACAGAGGTATTGAAGCTTGACTTTGTTGAAGCTCAGAAGGTATATGACAAGAATCCAGAGAAAGCAAAGAAAGTAATCAACAACAAATGGTTGAAGACTACAAGATCAAATTTGTTGAGGTGGCCACATAGTTTCCCTCGAAGTGATTTTGTAGAGGAAGTTGGTGACCTGATTACTCTCCTCAGCAGGATAAGAGGTTTGTCTTCCTCTTCACAGAAGAGATGGATGTTGAAGATAGGACTACAGATCAACAAGATGAGGAGGCTTTGTCTCCACAAGAAAATACATAACAAGAAACTAGAGTATCATCCCCATTGCTTAATACACCTATTGCTGCTCCTGTGTCTGTTTCCCCTATTGATATTCCCTCTTCTGAATCTCCCTCTTCTCCTAAAATAATTTTTGATAATCCCCAAAACACTTTTGAAGATGTTCTCTATTCTTCTGAGTCAATTCCTAGTTTGTCTTCTTCATCTTTTGATATTGGGGATCATCCATTTTTGATCATTTTGTGATGAATATTGAGCAAGTCTCTAGTGCAAATGTAACAGGTGCGGGTTTTACTAACACCCTGCCTATTGTTTCTACTATCAGTACAAGCACAGTTCCAGGAACACCAGCAGTAGGAATGGATCCCAATGTGAGTACTTCTCTGCTCCCACCTTGGTTATCAGCTTACATGCCAAAAAGGAAAAAGCAAGCCATCTCTCCAGATGACTTTGATTTCACTAAGTGGGTACCTGCAAAGCCTAAGGCCCTGAAGAAACCAAAGATTCTTTCCAGGGTACTTGAAGACAAGGTACACAAATTTCTGGAGATAGCAAAACCTCCACAAGATGCAACTATTGAAAATTTTGATATGAATGACTACTTTATTTCTAGAGTTGAATTGGGCAAAATAACCCATGAAAGCGCTAAAAATGATATGCAGTCAGCCATGGACATCCTAATCCAGAAGTTTGATAGGGAAAAGGAAATGAAGGATCACTACAAGGCAATGGTAGAACAACTAACTGCGGTGGTAAGGAAAATCACTTTGAATTCAGAAGCAGTTACTCTAGAGGCCATATCTATAGAAGACCCTGTCATTCTGAAAGCAGAAAAGACCCACCTCAAAGGAAAAGTACTTGAAGAGTACTTAGACAGGATGCATGCACAAGGAATCTCTTTGCTCACAGACGTATCTAAGAAGACAAATAAAATGAGAAAAGTAAAAGCAGAGCTTGATGATCTCATTGATGCTATCTCTCAAGATATTGAATGCATAGAGAAGAATCATGATAAATGGGTAGAAATGAGGAAGCTCAAAATAAGTACCCTAATATCAATTGGCACTATTTCTAATAGGGATTCATATACAGAAACAAAGGAAGCATTGATGTACAGGAGTCGTGTGCTTAGGGAGTTGATCAACGATCTTGAAGCTACAAATGAAATTAGTGAACAAAGCGATATTAGTCTTTTGCATAAGTTGGAGGAGTTGCCATGTAAGCTGGTATCACAGGACAACCATTTTCTTCCTGCAGAAGAAATGGTTTGAGTATTCAAAGACATGTTCCAGAAAGAGTTCGAAGATAAAATATTTTCAATGACTTCTGTGGACAATCTTTTGGACAACTAGTTAGCTCTGGATAATTTGAAAACCAAGTTAACTAATCATGCCAAATCTGTCACTACAGTGAGGGATGCCATAGTCCAAGCTAAGATGATCTTCAGGAACACAGTCAGCCTAGATAGCATTGGGATGTAAGCTACCTTCACAATGTATGATGCTCATATGAGGAAAGATGACAACACAAATTGAAGTAGTCATTTTTCCTTAGTTTATTTTATGTTTTTCACATGTACTTTCAAAACAATTTTGGACATTTTTACATGTACATTTTTCTTATGTAATTACATGTAAAAATATAGGAAGTCCCAAGTCAATAAGGACTCCTATTTTTGAATAAGTCAAAGTAGTTAGGTTTTTCCTAAGTTTTCTCAAGGCTTCTCCCTATAAATAAAGGGGGCCTCTTTTGTAAATATTATCTTTTGTCTATTGCAAGAATACTCTGGCGGATTGAAAAGCGAATCAAGACTTTGTGCTTTTTGTGAAAATCAATTATCAAATATTTATCAATACAAGAAAGCAAGTTCAATTCCAATCTTTGTCTTGGGATTATTTGTAATGTGATAGTATTGTTCTTACGTCTTGCTATCATAATCTTCTTTGGTAATAATTGAAGTGTGGAGTTTGTTTCAAGTGATTGAAGAGCGCTCTTAATTTGATTCTGATAGACTTTGTGTTAGCAAATCATTTGTGAGGATTATGTTCATGTTTGTGAGAATACAATAGTTTGGAGACTTTGTGCTACAAGTTGTTATATTCAATTTACTTTTATCATCTTGAAGAGGAGTGAAGACTTTGGGCTGCATTCTACTTCAAATAGTTCTATTTACAATTAGTAAGTGAGGTAACGGAAAACTTTGTGTTTCTGTGATTTTGTGATAATTTATAAGTCCTTTATCAAGAGTTTGAAGTATAAACATCTATTCTAAAAAAAGAGAATGAGATGAGATGGAACCACCACAAACATAGTTTTTAGTGTACATAAATTTCATAAGTTGTTTTGTTTGCAAAAGTCAAGTAACTAGAGGGAACCTCCCCTTGCTGAGAGGAGAGACTTTGTCTCATCATAGTTGTGGCTGATATACCCATTTTGCCATTAGCGAGTTAACGACAAAATATTCACCCAACACTGTCTTATCATCAGGATACCTTGGAAGTCTGTAAGCCATCCCAGTGAAGCCTTGCACTCTTAAATATGTGAATTTCTTGAACTGGATGTACCATTTGCCATATTTTGTTATTTCATTCATGGCCCTAGTGGAAATCCTCAAGGCTATGTTACCTTGCAGCATTCTGGTTATATACATCGTGAAAGCATCATTTACTCTTTGGAAATTTATCAAGGATTGAGAAGAGGTTAGTTGCAGGTAGCATTCATACACCTTTATTTGAGTTTGCTCATCATTCCCAACTTCTCCAATTTTGGACAACCCAACATAGTGATTTCTCCTTGCCAATGCATAAACAACATAGGATGTCCATCTGAAGTACCTCTTGTCCTTGAAATTGCTAAAGGCCTCATGGATGTTGTCGCTAAGGATCTGGGCCCAGTGTAACTTAGTCCCTTTTAGTATCTCAATGATAATGACAAACATCCAATCCTCAAAAGTGGAGGCTGTAGGCAGTCCATATATCTTGCTCAAGAAAGTTACCAAGTCTCCAATTTCATCATGGAAGTCACTTCTGTATAATATCCTGGGAAGCTTGATGAGAGTAGACCTTTTTCTCTTGGCCCAATTGTCATTTATGTACTTTCTGCAGCCTTCTACATCCTTGTTATAAGTATCTTGTGATCCTTTTTTGTCTGGCATAGTCATAACCTTGTGCCAGGGAATATCAAAGGTCTTAGCTAGAGAAGGTGGGGTTAAATCAGCCAAGATATCCCCACTGGCTGTTTGAATTGTTCTTGTCATTATATCATATATGTCTACACAAGTTGCCGTTAGTTCTGCACATTGCACTGAAGTAGGGAAGGCAATAGCTTGTGAAATACCACTATCTTTGAGTACTCTGGCCCTAGGGGTTGGGTTTGGACCAAAGACTCTCAATCTGAAATCATCTAGGTCTATGTGACCTATGTCTGTATCTCCTACATCACTCCACCCGAAGTGAATCTTGGTCTCTAAAGGGATTCCTTTGAACTTGTACTTCATAGCTTGGGCTTGAGCAGTCATTTAGTCTGCAGGACTGGACCTTATAAGTTTGATACCTTGAGGAATCCTATAACACATTCCTAAGTTTAAGATGAACTTTGACAAATCTGCTATTGCTCCTAATATACCGTTTGAAGGAAACTCAAATCTAACATTTATTACAATTATAACAACCATCATTAATACATGCAGAGAAACATCTAATGTTGCAAGAAATTTCATGAAAATCATCATTATCAATGCATTGCAACATTAACTCTATCAATTTTAACACTTTCCCTTTGAAAACTCTTAGAAAATTCAGTCATTTGTATGTTTTGCGCTATTTTGAGGGTCATCCGACCTGTAGGCAGAAAAGTACTGAAATCAAGGTCATCTGACCTCAGCAGGAGAAACGAGCTGGTCTAACCAAAGGCTTTACTACCTTTTATGCTTTTAAATGCTTTGCATGGATTTTGATGGGTACCGAGTTGCACGAGTTTTAGAGGTCACCGACCTCCATTGGTTATCAAGTCAGTCGGTTGTGTTTTTAGCGAAATTCTATCAATATTCTTTGTTTTACATTTGCGCGGGATTCAGCGTGGTCCAATTTGCGTGAGTTTGGTTGCTACCAACCAAGTCAGTGGGAGAGCATTATGGCGCAGGGTCAGAAGGGGTTATTTTTAGTGCACATCTGATGGATTGCTTCCAGCAGGATTTTGAGATGGCACCGATCTTGTGGGGAAATTCAAGGTGTTTGATCAAGTTAGAGACGAGGTCTTTTAACACAAAGTTAGTGCAAGGGGTTTTCAGCGCAAAAAAATAGTTTCAAGGTTAGCGGGGTTTTTAGGACCTTTTGACCAAGTCAAAAAAATGTGAAGTGGACATGCAGGTAGGAGGTTTGGTTTTTTAGCGCAAAGTGAAATTCTAAGTGCAGCGCGGGGTTTAGAGGTCACCGACCAACTAAAGAATGGGCTCGTTTTGCAGGTCGATCGGACCTTATTTTGGCGCAAAAATTTGAAGGCATCCACAGCAAAGTTTATCTAAGTATTGATCTTTAGTAGCTTATGGCAATCTGTTTTCATCAAGGAATCCTAATGGGGTTTAAATGAAAATCTACAGTTAATGTACGGAAAGCCTAGCCAAAAACCCTATGAATGATTGTTTTAGAAAGATTTAACATTTAAACAAACCCTAACGATATGCAATGAAAGATCAGAGGATAAAGTTCAAAACCCTACCTGGTAAATATGGAAGGCGTGTTCGGATTGTGCAGACAAGTCACAGCTTCAAACTTGGGCAAATTGATACTAAAAGTGAAAATGGAGCTCCAAAATCCTGTTCAATGCAAAGAAAATGGTTAAAAACAGAGGATTTGCCCCTTATATCCCTTGGAAAAATTGCCATTAATGCGCAGGTGAATGTCTGTTAGTTTAGGGTTTGGTGCAGTTTTTCCTTAGCTTAGACCTAGCGGGGAATTTGGATGTGTCGGACCTGGTTAGACAGGATCGCTTTCAGGCTAAACTCATAAATTCAATTGGCACAGTTTGTGGGCATTTTAGGTTCTTCCAACTTAGTCAGTGATTGCTTGATTTAGCGCAAGTCAGAGAACGTTGATTCTAACATAGGAGTCCATGATAGAGGAAATTAGCACTAAAGTTAGAGACAACAGATTTTAGCGCCAGGTCGGTTGGAAGACAATCCAGTGCAAAAGGTCAATTCAAGGCCTTCAAAAGGAAAATAAAGATTCAACCTAGCATATTCTTAAAGTGATTTTTCAATATTATCATTCAATCAAGTTCAAAATGCACTTCGACCACTTAACCACTTAGGAGATGAAAAAGACCTAATTGACACCCTAAGCCAAATCAAAAGAGGGGGTCCTCATTTTTGAATGGGGCGTGTGGGCGAGGCACAACACAACCACGAGAGACAAGGAGGGAAATTCAAATGCAAGTCCAATAATCATTAAGGCACCAAAAAAATCCACATGACAAAAGATCAATGCCTCAAAGGAAGGAAACCCACCTAGGATCTTACACAAGGCAAAGAGAACAAACTTCATCTAGCCATGGGGCCAATTACAACCATCTCATCCTCAATAAACTCTCTATCACATAATAAATGCAAGAACAAAGTCTAGATAGAGAGCATGACCACAAGCCAACCAACTGACCAAGGCATAGAGACAAAAGACTTCCTTGAGCCGCCCACAATAAATAACCATCACCAAACATGCAAAGAGAAGGAACGACATAAAGGCATAACCACATGCAACTACCAATGTGTAAATATTTTCTACCACAAGTTTTATCATTAAAAGTCACACGGGATTTTGAATAATGAACACATGGATGGAAAGCAAGCCATGTTGGCATGAATATATGCATGTGGAGAAATGGGAAATGAGAGGGCACTACAAGAACAACTACTACCACCGCACAACCAATATACAACACAAGCCACCAATTGTTTTTGATAAATGCATGCAGGTCTAGAGATAGCCACCATGTAACTGATAGGAGTCACCACAAGAATGCCTAGAACCAAGATAAAGCATATGTGGCCACCCTGGAAGGGATTAAGCATGACACATAAAGTAAAAACACCATAGGAAAGAAGAACCAAGAGGGTGAAGAGACTCACTACAAGAACAAACTTGGTTGTCCCAAAGGTGAAGTGAAACCAATGCCACAACTGTAACATATCAGGTGAGATCATTATGACACAAGAAAAACCACCACAACTACACAAATAAAGCATCAAATGCTCTGCAAGCAAGTCATTGAGAAATTTTACTAAGATGTGGCACACCAAAAGATTCAAGATACAAATTTGCACACAAGAAGATGGTTGGGTGCTATTTAGGAGCTTGCCTTGGTCAAGCTCCATGAATGGTGTTTCCACCTCCATAATAGCAAAGATGATAGATAAAGAGTGCATGCCCTAGAAGGGAAGAAGCAAATCTAAAGTAGAATGGAATGCTAGAACAAAGCATAAGGGAAAGAAGTCACTATGAGCATGGAAATCCTAGCATGCTTGAAGCAGCATCACAACTTGACTCAAGAAGTTGGTGTAGCCCAAAGAAGTAGAAGGATATTCACAAGACCTACAATATGTTAGTACCACAGTAATAATCCACAATAGAGAGATTTAAAGAAGAGTGGAGAGCATGAGAGAGAATAAGAATCCTTCAAGAAGTTAGAGATCGCTTAGAGATGTTCTAATGAATAGTGTAACTTACATTTATATGCATTCCCATTGATTTCCAGAGAAATAAACACATGGTGCCGACATTGGGAACCTTTTAAGAGGTTCCAAGCTGACAAACCACAATTTAGACTAGGGCTAAAAAGGGGACAAGGGCGCTTGGGCACCCTGGTCCCTTAGCCCCAAACTTCCAGGATAAGGCACTTAAAGTGTAATTAGCCCCGCTGTGCATTGGGATCAAGAATTACATGCTTAATACTCAAAAAGGTGTTATAGTAGGTCCTAATAAACAAGTGTAAATATTTTAGGTCCACCTGGGTGCTAAAATAAGTGTAAAATGGTGGTGTGCACATTTTATGATGCTACATTTAGCCCCTACTTTAGTGTGGGTACAAACTTACATTTGAACTCATACTAAAGGATGGATTCAAACACACAAGACTAAATGTAGCATTGGGTTCACCAAAATGTAGTGTAGAAAAGAGAGACTAGCTCAATAGATGAAACTCGGTCAACCCTCTTCTACAAAACATTGGGGCACAAACCAAGCTTGGCTTCTACCCAAGAAGGAGAACCAAACTATAAGGGTCCTACCCTTTTATTGTATAGAGAAGAAATCAACCAAATCTAAGAGGGCAGAGGCAAATATGAAGTAGAATGGAATGCTAGAACAAAGCATGAAGGAAACAAGTCACCATGAGCATGGAAACCCTAGCATGCTTGAAGGGACATCACAACTTGACTCAAGAAGTTGGTGTAGCGCAAATAAGTAGAAGGATCTTCACAAGACCTAGAATATGTTAGTGCCACAATAATAATCCACAATAGAGAGCTTGAGAGAGGAGTGGAGAGCATGCGAGAGAAGAAGAATCTTTCAAAAGTTAGAGATAGCTTAGCTATGTTCAAATGAATAGAATAACTTACTTTTATATGCATTCCCATTGATTTCCAAAGAATTAAACCACATGAGGCTGACATTGGGAACCTTTTGAGAGGTCCCAAGCTGACAAGCCCTTAATTAGGCCAGGGCTAAAAAGTGCCCTTGTCCTTTAGCCCCCAAAACCTGAGATAAGGCACTTAAAGTGTCATTAGCCCTATCTTATATTAATTTTCTTGGTTTTGTGCATCAGAATCAAGAATTACACACTTAATGCTCAAAAAGGTGTTATAATAGGTCCTAATAAACAAGTGTAAATATTTTAGGTCCACTCGGGGGCTAAACTAAGTGTAAAATGGTGGTGTGCACATTTTACGATGCTACATTTAGCCCCCACTTTAGTGTGGGTACAAAATTACATTTGAACTTATACTAAAGGATGGATTCAAACACACAAGACATAGAATCCCAAAGAATTACACCAAGATTGAGGGTTTATTAAGCCCCCAAGCTTAGGATTCTAAGGTTGCAAACACATAGA
The DNA here is from genome assembly GCA_027924645.1 of Cunninghamia lanceolata. Taxonomy (NCBI): domain Eukaryota; kingdom Viridiplantae; phylum Streptophyta; class Pinopsida; order Cupressales; family Cupressaceae; genus Cunninghamia; species Cunninghamia lanceolata. The sequence goes on from BSBN01000484.1 coordinate 1,675,805, forward strand.
ATCATAGAAGCCATAGAATGTCACCAAAATTGAGGGGTAATCAAGCCCCCAAGTTTAAGATCCTAGGAGTCTATGATGAATTTCATACATATAAGACACATGACATAATTCACTCACACATGAAGCACTTAGTAAACATGAGATTAAGACAAGATATACACAAGGCATACACTTGAGAAGTCACAATGTATACATACAACACATGAAGCATAGATGTCATACACAAAGTATACATGCAATAGACAAAGTATACAAACCATACACATAGTAAACATGCTTGATATGAAGTATACACATAAGGCATAATGTATATACATAGAATACACATGGAAACACTTGGAGTACATGCCAAGCACTTAAGAGGCATACATAAGGAATACATATAGAGAACACATGCGAGGCACACACGAAGCATAAAGAACATATAGAGAAAAATAATAGAGAAGGAGAATACACACATCATACATCAATCACAAGAAACATAATATGGAAGACCTTGAGTCAGCATGACAAAGGAGACCTGGATCTAAGTGATGTCTCAATCACCATGCATCATTCCCAAAGATACAATAAAGAAGAATGCTAAAGGGTTAGTTAGAAATGAGAAGCACAATGGAAGTACAAACACGTCATATACACCATCTAAAAAGGAAAGTGTTTCCACTCAAGGGAATACACCGAGCTATCCACAAGAGGATTTTCACGAAGTCTTGCAGAACAAGAAGGCAAAGAGACCTTACTACCAAACTCTAGTTGGTGGCACAACCCTTCTCCCAAACATGCAAGGAGATTCAACTTAGGAGAACAAGATAGACTCAAGATCTTGTTTCCAAGTTAGCCATAATCCTTTCCAAGAGAGTGTAGAAAAAAATATAATCAACAAGTGTTTAGATAGCAAGAATAAAAGAGAGACTAGAACACACCACCATTTTACACTTAGTTTAGCACCCAGGTGGACCTAAAAATAGTTACACTTGTTTATTAGGACCTATTATAACACCTTTTTGAGCATTAAGCATGTAATTCTTGATCCTGATGCATAAAACCTAGGAAGGTAATTATAAAGTGGGGCTAATTACACTTTAAGTGCCTTATCCCAGGAGTTTGGGGCTAAGGGACCAGGGTGCCCAAGCGCCCTTGTCCCCTTTTTAGCCCTAGTCTAAATTGTGGCTTGTCGGCTTGGGACCTCTTAAAAGGTTCCCAATGTCGGCCTCATGTGGTTTATTTCTCTATAAATCAATGGGAATGCATATAAAAGTAAGTTACACTATTCATTAGAATATCTCTAAGTGATCTATAACTTCTTGAAGGATTCTTATTCTCTCTCATGCTCTCTACTCTTCTCTAAAAATCTCTATTGTGGATTATTGTTGCAACACTAACATATTGCAGGTCTTGTGAAGATCCTTCTACTTCTTTGGGCTACACCAACTTCTTGAGTCAATTTGTGACTCCACTTCAAGCATGCTAGGGTTTCCATGTGATCATAGTGGTATCAGAGCTCAGCAAAAGGTCTGGGCTGTCGTGTGTTGATTCTGTCACCGAAAGGGCAGAGGTAGAGTTGATTGTGTGTTGTGTGTTGAGTGAGAGGTTGACAAAATGCCTCCGAAAGGTAGTGGGACTGCAAGGGAATTGTAGGAGATGAAGGAGAAACATGCCAGAGAGATGAGGAAGATGAAGGAGCTTGCTGAAGCACTTCAAGCCAGGCTTACAGCCCTGGAAAATAACAAAAAGAGGGAAGTGGCAGACAGTGAGTCTGAAGAAGAGGAAGATACTGTTGAAGAGTATGAAGAGGTAGCTGAAGATCTGGATGCTGAAGACCAGAAATTTGTAAAACTGTTAAAGGCAGTGCAGAGTGATAAACCTAAGGTAAAGGTTGATGTTTCCAAGTATACTGGAAGTTTGAATGAAGATGAGTTATTGGATTGGATTGCTGCACTTGATAATCACTTTGAATGTGAAGATGTTGCTGAGGATCAGAAGGTGAAGATTGCAAAGACCAAGTTAGGAGGTCATGCTTTGGTATGGTGGGATTATGTCCAATCCGAGAGAAGGAAACAAGGGAAGTCCAAGATCACTTCATGGGATAAAATGGTAGCAAGGATAAAAGGTAAATTCTTGCCAAGGGATTATGAAATCCAGATGTTTAAGAAGCTGCAATTTTTAAAGCAGAAGGAAAGGGATGTGAAGGCATATACTGAGGAGTTTTATAAGTTGAGTATGAGATCTAGTCATCATGAGAATGAGGTAGAAAAGGTGGCTAGGTACTTGGCTGGTTTGAGATTTAACATACAGGATGAGTTAGTTTTAGCTAACCCTAAGAATGTGGAGGATTGTTATCAAATGGCAATCAGGATTGAAGAAAAGATGAATAGAGGACATGATAAGTCCATGAGCGGAAGAGGAAACCATAGGGGAAGAGGAGCAGCCCCTACACAAAAGCAAACCAATGAGGGTCAAGAAGACACTGGTAAAGGACAGGGACAGTCTGATTTCAGAGGTGGATGGAAAGGTAATAGAGGAAGATTTGGAGGTGGTAGAGGTTCTACTACATTTTCAGGAAAGTGTTACACCTGTGGAGAGTTTGGTCATCCATCTTTCAAATGTCCAGAAAACAAAGGTTCATCATCCAGAAATGATAGAACTAATGACAAGAGAGTACAACTTGTACAAGAAGAGACAGTAGAGCAAAGTGCACAGAGTTCAAACACTTATCAAAAGGATAAGGAGCCTGATAATTATGCATACCCAGAGAGTGGAGAGTCTCTGCTGATGAGAAGAACAGCAACTACCATGAAGGTACATGACAAAGAATCCCCATAAAGAAGAGCTCTTTTCAAGACCATATGCAAGAGCAAAGGTAAAAAATGTAAGGTTGTCATTGATACTGGTTCAACAGACAACATGGTATCTCAGGAAATGGTGAATAAACTGAATTTGGAAAGGATTCCACATCCACACCCTTACAAGGCATCTTGGGTGAGTGATAGTCAATCACTTTTTGTCTCTGAACAGGCATATGTGGATTTCCAGATTGGAGCATATCATGATAGAATTTTGTGTGATATTTTGCCCATGGAATGTTGTCACCTACTGTTGGGTAGACCATGGCAATTTGACAGAAGGGTACTGTATGATGGGTATTCTAATACCTATACCATCAAGAAAGATGGGAAGACTATTAAGTTGATGCCATTGCAGGTAAATGCTGCAGCACAGGGGGCAGCCAAAATCATTTTAATGGGAAAGAAGGAGTATGTGCAGATGCTTAGCGGAGCAGGCATAAAGGCAGATAAGGATATTGTAGAGACAGAAGTTGTTCAGGACAACCGATTGAAGCAAGTTTTAGTTGTGACTGACAGAGGTCAGCAGCCGGTGCAGAAACAGGTTTGCACACAGCAATCAGTTCAGAGGAATGACACGGATGTTGTCATAGTTGGGACTATTGCTTGTCCTATAACAGTTGACAGGAAGCTAGAGTTGAACATGTCAGAAGTGAAAGAGGCAGTTCAGACAGAGGTTCTGGTCAGACCACCTGGCAAACACAGGGTATGTGAGCGAAAGGCCTACATCACCAGGCATGAGGATTTACTTGCCAGAAAGCAAGTTACAGTTCCGAAGTCTTGGAGCAGCCAAGAGCCAGCCGAGGACAAAGCTGGAACAGTTCAACATATTGCAAAGGCAAAGTGTAAAGGTGGAGGACTTCCACATACTAAACTCATGGGACATGAGTTCTTTTCTGTTGGGGAGTATGGTGCAGGAGCACCTACCTGACAGCTGGTCTTGATAAGGCAGTTAGTTGTTTTAGGTCTTGTTTATGTTTCCAAGAAGGTCTGTTAAGACCAAATGCATGTAATAAGGTCATGCTGATCATGATAAGATCATGCTGACCAGGCTTTGCTATTTTTAGTTAGTTTGTTAAGACAGTTGTCATGATGTATGTTCGGTTGGATCTCCCAGCCGCTTGGAGAGAGTTCCCAGCCGCTTGGAGTCGGGTCAGTAGTACTCGTAGGGAAATCTATTTAAGCATGAGGATCGGATGATATTGTATATATCATCGATCAGACTTTGCGAGAGTGAGGCAGAGAGAGAGAAACTGATCATTGTATTTGCATCTTTTGAAATCAAATAAAGTGTTCCTGTTTGTGTTCATCCTCTGTTGTATTCCATTGCTTGATCGATTTGCTGGTTTGGTGGCTGTATGGATTCACTGATCCATTCCACCGGTTGATTCATCTGATCGGTGGAATGGTTATGTATAGTAGGGTAGATGTTAGTTTGTTTGTTTGCATGCAGGTGTACAGGATCGCGACTGAAAGGTGTTGAAGACCCTAGCATGGGCATGTGCTAGGTCGAGCTGACAAAGTGTGAAGATCACCCTGAGAGTGGATCGGGTCGTCCCTGGAGGATCGGCGAAGTGAAATTTCGCTAAGGCTAAAAGTTCGTGAAAACGGCATCATCAGGATATTTCTGCAAATGTCCTGCAGTCGCTTCGAGCATCATCATCCGAGTAAGAGGAGATCGGCATGATGCGGTTAGTTGCATGAAGTGCAAGTGTGTCGGGGTGATCATCATTTGGAGGAGCCGAGGAGGAGCGTATCGGCATCAGGTAGAAGATCGGGTCATGAAACTGTTGAAGTTTGCATGTTGCAAGTGCATCAGGATGTTTTAAGTCAGATATATACTCAGCGTATCTATCGCCGTCAGGATCATCTCTCGGGAGTGCCCATCATCCGCGTATCGCTAGCAGATGCGGGAGTGAAAGTTCATTTTTTGTATTTGCATCTTTTGAAATCAAATAAAGTGTTCCTGTTTGTGTTCATCCTCTGTTGTATTCCATTGCTTGATCGATTTGCTGGTTTGGTGGCTGTATGGATTCACTGATCCATTCCACCGGTTGATTCATCTGATCGGTGGAATGGTTATGTATAGTAGGGTAGATGTTAGTTTGTTTGTTTGCATGCAGGTGTACAGGATCGCGACTGAAAGGTGTTGAAGACCCTAGCATGGGCATGTGCTAGGTCGAGCTGACAAAGTGTGAAGATCACCCTGAGAGTGGATCGGGTCGTCCCTGGAGGATCGGCGAAGTGAAATTTCGCTAAGGCTAAAAGTTCGTGAAAACGGCATCATCAGGATATTTCTGCAAATGTCCTGCAGTCGCTTCGAGCATCATCATCCGAGTAAGAGGAGATCGGCATGATGCGGTTAGTTGCATGAAGTGCAAGTGTGTCGGGGTGATCATCATTTGGAGGAGCCGAGGAGGAGCGTATCGGCATCAGGTAGAAGATCGGGTCATGAAACTGTTGAAGTTTGCATGTTGCAAGTGCATCAGGATGTTTTAAGTCAGATATATACTCAGCGTATCTATCGCCGTCAGGATCATCTCTCGGGAGTGCCCATCATCCGCGTATCGCTAGCAGATGCGGGAGTGAAAGTTCATTTTTTTGACTAAGTGTTGAAGAGGTCATCAGGATATTGTGTGACGTCATCGTCATCAGGATATGACGTCATCGTCATCAGGATATTGAGATATCCCCCTACGCAAGTTTATCCTGCTGTCGTTAAAGGTATTGGCGGAAGTCCGCGGCAGAAAGTTGTGTTAACATCATCAGGAGGTTTCGAGAGAACCGGATAAATCATATCATGATGCTGTTGCTTGTATCGTTGGCTATTGGGGCATCGAAGGGAAGGTGCTGAAGGTGATCGTCATCAGGATCTTTGGAGCAACAGGATATTGGATATCCTACTGACGAAGGGGGTGTTGCATATCATGATGATGCCGATGGAGCTTGGTGCCCGATGAACAGTGCAACAGGAGGATGTTTGCGCTAGTTGAACATCATGATGATGATGATAGGCGGAAGACGGAGGAAGTGAACAGTCATCGGCAGGAGGATAATTCTGCTCGTCCAAAATATGATGATGCTGTTGTTGTTCTTAGGAAATCTGATGATGATACTGACAGCGTAAAGCAAAATATGGTGATGATGATGATGATGAGGATGGGCTGCAGACATCCATGCTGTATTGTAAGGTTATAGTGTAGATACTTATAGGTCCTTAATTACAATCTTAGTGGGATATTGATTGTACTTGGTTAGTATATTGTGCATTGTTGTTCTATATCATATTTTAATATAGTAAACAAGGAATTTCATTAGGGCTTCTTCTTGTTTGGAACCTTTGCATGCACATATCATGTATTCTGAAATTTTTTCTAAATTCATTAATATGCATCCTCACATTTTAGACAACATAGCGCCAATGAGTGATATCTTTCATGATGATGATATATATTCTTCTACTTCTACTAATTTTCATGATGATATCCTTGAAATCATCTCTAGGGCATGTGATGGTAACTTAGCTTTGCCTACTTCACCCTATGTTTTGGATCCCTCTCCCAAAAATGAAGACATTTTGGTGCAAGAGGATGAGATCGTTGACATACCCCTTAGTATTTCTTCTAGAGATAAGGTTGAACATACTATTTCTACTTCTACCATAGCACATGATAAGTCTATGGCTCATTCTTCTGATCTTCCTCCTTTGTTGGAATGATCAAGTACATTGGATATCACTAAGGAAGTGAAGACCCTCGATCATGTTCAAGTACCTTGGATATCACTAAGGATGTGAAGACCCTTGGTATTTCTCCTTTGGTTGAATGTTCAAGCCCCTTAGACATCACTAAACATACAATCATCAACAATTATATTAACAACACTTTATCCCCCCTTCATTCCAATGCTCTCCCTTCAAAATATGAAGCATTAGTGGATGAGGAGTGGTCTCTCACATTAAATCCCTTGGGGATGGATGTTGAGATTACTCAAAAGGAAAACAATGTCAATTCAATCATCATTAATAGAATTATTCCACCCACTAAGGGGATAGTGGATAAGTGTACTAATGTTCCTAAAATCATGGTTCACAAGACACCTAATATGCCTCCTCACTTCAAATTGGTGATTACGGTTCAAGGTGATCTAACACCACCTCAACCCCTGGGTTACTATCTCAATATTACAAAATAAATTACTCAAAAGAATCAAGCTATTGAACATGTGTCACAGTATCACACGATTGCTCACACATATAACACCCATAATAAAAGTAAGCACACACCAAGTGTGCCCATTTCTCTTCCAACTTCTCAACCAATCCTACCTCAAGCACCTCATCTTCCTCTACATATTGGTAAAGAATATGATCTTGTCGAGAAACTCCATGCTACTCTAGCTAAGATCTCTCTATGGGATTTAATACAAACATTACCTACATACCACATAATGTTTCATGAGGCTCTACAAGGTAGTTGTTCCACCTTCTTCTAGACCAAATGATGTAGCATCTTTATTAGATTGTATGCATGTGATAACATCAGATATATCATTTCAACAACATGAGTTACCTCCCATAGAAGTTCAAAACCAAAATGACCCTCTTATGATATTCATCATGATTGGTAACATGAGGGTAAGACACACTTTGATTGATGGTGGATTAGGTCTCAATGTTTGTGGAATAGGTTTGTTAAATAAACTCAATTTTGATACATGTCTCATCAAACCAGATAATAAACTCAAAATTTGTGGCTTTGATAATGTTGATAGACAATCATTGAGTACCATCACCTTAGATATTAAGGCTAGACCTGTGACATTGCCTACCCTTATCCATGTCATGCCTAATGCTCTTTCATACAATCTTCTTCTTGGTAAGCCATGAATCCATGCCATGGGGATAGTCCCATCTACCCTACATCGTTCAATAAAATTCATCTTTGAAAATAAAACACATACAATTAAGGCTGATCTGACTCTGGAAATTTGCTTACAAACAAAAGGGAGACATCAAATTCCTTTAAGTAATTTGATCCCTTCTTCAACAAAAACCAAACCATTATTCTCCATTGCTAACAACAACATTTGTCCTTCAAATGCATTTTTTGATGATGATTGGGGTTCGTTAGATTTCACACCTTCCTTTGCGGGTGAATATAAAATCTCACATCCACACTCAAAAACCTCGAAGGTAAATGAAATTTCTTCAACACAATTTCATACTCCTACAAAGTTTAAACTCAAGTTTAATGATCATGGAACCTTTAAAATAGATGAAGATCCACCTTCTTCTACAAAAATGGTGGCCATTTGTGATAAAGTACCGTCTAATTCTAATACATGTCTTGGTAGTGACGAGGTCTCTTTCAATTTCAAACCCCACAAGATGGTTGAAACAAAGTTTGACCCTCCTCACCATGATGAAAAGAATGATACTCCTTCTTCAACATATTTCAACAAAGGTAGTCTTATGACCTCTCCTCTTCCCTCGAACTTGGAGAAGCGTTATGGGCTTGGATTCAAAATTCTTTCTGAACAAGGTTATAATGGAAATGGGTTAGGATGTAAAGAACAAGGAACTAAGGAACCTGTGGAACTAGCACCGCACTTGTCTAAAGTAGGTTTAGGTTTCTGGCCTTCTCTTACATTCTCTCCACCATGTTAAAAAAAAAAAGGATTGCTTCCTACTCCCCCCCCTAAATCTTCTCTTCTATCTCAAGAAGAGTGTATTTTGTCGAGTCTACTCAAAGACTGCTTAATCACTCTTCCTACTCTGAAACACAAAAATATTCAACAAAATAATTATTCATCACCTCATTATTGTGCATATCATCAAGCACTTGGCCATTCCATCAAGGAATGTCGAGTCTTGGGTGACAAACTTCAACAACTTCGAACAAGGTTTGGCTCTAGCACTTCTCACCATGCTTGATGTAGTTCCTAGAGCACCTTGTCCTCCATCCATTTTATAATCAAGTTGGGGGAGGATAATTTTTTATAGGCCAACTCGCAAGTGTGGTCCCTTTCTTCTCATTTATTTTATGATTGTATGTATTGTTATCTCCGTGTTGAGCACAATGGGGTGCTAAGAGGGGGTGAATCAGCACACATGAAACTTTAGCGAAACATTTACTGATAAAACTAAACAACTTTGAAAACATGAAAGAAAACATGAAAATCAAGAGTCAACACATAACACTATATTTTTACGTGGAAAACCCTAAAATAGGGAAAAACCATGGTGAGGATTAGCTCACAATATTATATGCTCACTACAAAAGTATTACAACTTTGTTTTAGGGCTTCAACCCAAGGAAACTACTACTCCCTGATTTACAACTTTAATTTAGGGTTATAACCCAAGGAAGATACTACTCCCTGAATGCTTATCTCACAACTATTACAATGATATTATAAATACAAGGACTACTAGGGAGAATACATCTATTGTATGCTGATGGTGCAGTCTGTTGTATGCTAATGGTGTAGTCTGTTGTTTCTGCTCAATATCTTTCTTCAAACTGAATCTATGTATTTCATATCTACTCTATTATCTTCATATTCAACTTCATTACCTTTCAATTGAATTATATCTTCTATATATATCCTTCGCAACACCTTGAAACTTTGATTAAGTAGGCATCCAAAATAATATTGAATGTAATGTGTAGCTCGTCACAAGTTAGCCACAACATATGCAAATTGACAATAGACTTGTTGTGGACCTCAAGGATTTATGAATAACATTAGGACACATCTTTCCACACCTTTCAGACTTGGAGAAACTAGTCAGGAGCCTCCACATGCACTAGGTATTTAACCAGTCAGTTCATACTGCTTAACACTATCAACTGTTCATCTTTCAACTACCGGGGAGAACCCAAAAACTCAATGCAGACCAAGGATTCAATCATACGCCAGCTCAAAAACATCCATACACCTTACCAAAGAAGTATCATACTAAGTTATGCATCCGCAAGATAATAAATGTATTACTCTGTAGAGAACAGAGTCTTCCAGACCTTATGTAATCCTTCATAACCCAAAGTATGAAGTTGAATGATAAAAAATGTTAATCTATGCAACTCATCAGATCCACACATCCTTTTATGGATTCTGAAGGAATTCAAAAATGGCTTAAGTACTTGCAGTTTCGGAAGACAGTTATACTTGAATTCTACTTGCAGATAAGAATGCTTGATGTGGTACCAGAGAATAAAGAATGTCTACATGCGGATCATACTTGATTTATTTTGGACCATGTGAAACATCCACATAAGCTATGATAATAGAACTATATATGTTTCATCCTTTGTAGTACTTAACTTGTATATTCAGGCTCCGGAGTACAATGTGATACCTCTATCTCTTGAGTAATGTCTTTGCAGACCACTAAAACACCTAAAACTTCATCGTATCATATAACATACTGATCTTGGTCATTATTTAGAGCTGCATGACAAATAAATCTCTTCTGGAGGAATGCTGAGCATTCCATTGTCCCCCAATACTACTTTGCTCTGTCTTGGTGATGGATGATGAACTATCCCTTGTAACTCTTCATGTTGAATGAATGAGAGATTGAAACCTTGGATATAACATTTCCATATATATCAAAAACTATCATTAGAATCTCATGGCCAAATCTTTCTTTGCGGAGAAGTGTAGACCAATTCAAGTTGACTCTACCTTAGGTTTTGCACTGAGAATGCCTTAAACACTTTTCTACTATTTACCTTTGAGTGCGGTACTCCACACTAATGATATATGTAATTATATATATATAAATCATGCAAGGATAGGGTTGTTTACCTCTGCATCATGTTCAATCCCAAAATTGATGCATACTTAGACCATTTTCCTTACTCCCAAATTGATCTATCTTAACCATCCTGACTCTAAGTTTGCCTAACTCCACGCCATCCCATTTTGACCATCCATAACCGGCATAGTTTAGGAAAGATGCCATCCCCTCTGGTTAAGACTATTTCATGTTTCCATCCTTCCACATTCCATCTGTTATGTTGACATCAATGACAACACATATTGCCAACACCCCATATGGTGATGTTTTTTTGATTGTTAGTTCTCCCTTGGTACCCTTGTTAGCACAAAGGTACAAGGAGTAAGAAAACATTGTGTCATTCCTCTATGTGTATCTTCATTCTTCCATATGTTGTGATGTGTATTGTCATTATTTCTCATGGTTCTTCAATTTATGTGTATGTGATCTTTCTTCTTGAGGACAACCCCTTGTCGCAATGTAGATTTTGTAAACACATCTCATTTGGGAATGTGTTTTTATAAAGCTCTGATGCTTGTTTTTCTTTCTCACTCTACCTTAAAGGCAATTGCTCCCTGATGGAGTTAGCAATTACTTTAAGGTGGGGGCATACATCGTGCTATTGAGCCTTACTCTAATCTTTCTATCTAAATGCTTGTTGATCATCTTTGTTATTACACTTTCTTAGAAAGGATTATGGCTAACTTGGAAATGATATCTTGAGTCTATCTTATTCTCCTAAGTTGAAGCTCCTTGCATGTTTGGGAGAAGGGTTGTGCCATCAACTAGAGTTTGATAGTAAGATAACTTTGACTTCTTATTCTGCAAGACTTCGTGAAAATCCTCTTGCGAGAGGTAGCTTGGTGTATTCCCTTGAGTAGAAACACTTTCCTTTTGAGATTGTGTGTATGATGTGTTTGTACTTCTCCTATTCTTCCTCTTATTTCTAACTAACCCCTTAGCATTCGTCTTTATTGCATCTTGGTGAATGATGCAAGGTGATGGAGAAATCACTTAGATCAAGGTCTCCTTTGTCGTGCTGACTCAAGGTCTTTCATATTATGTTTCTTGTGATTGATGTATGATGCATGTATGCTCCTCATATATTATTATTCTCTATATGTTCTTCATGCCTCACGCGTTCCTTGCATGTATTATCTCTATGTATTCCTTATTTATTCTCCTTAAATGTTTTGCGTGTATACCATGTGTGTGTTTCATGTGTATCCTATGTATACTTTGTGCCTTATGTGTATACTTTGTGTCAAGCATGTATACTTTGTATATGGTGTGTATACCTTTTGTATCATGTGTATACTTTGTGTATGGCATCTATGCTTTATGTATTGTGTGTATACATTGTGATTTCTCAAGTGTAGGCCTTATGTATGACTTGTCTTATCTCATGTTTTCTAAGTGCTTCATGTATGTGTGAATTATGCCATGTGTCTTACGTGTATGAAATCCATCATAGACTTCCAGAATCCTAAACTTGGGGGCTTGATTACCCCTCAATTTCGGTGACATTCTATGGCTTCTATGGCCCTATGTGTTTACAACCTTAGAATCATAAGCTTGGGGGCTTAATCACCCCTCAATCTTGGAAAAATTCTTTGGCTTCTATGTTTGTTGTGTTTGAAATTTGTCTTCTCCATCCTTTAGTATGAGTTCAAATGTAAGTTCATACCCACACTAAAGTGGGGGCCAAATGTAGCATTGTAAAATGTGTACACCACCATTTTACACTTAGTTTAGCAACCGGGTGGACCTAAAATATTTACACTTGTTTTTTAGGACCTATTATAACACCTTTTTGAGCATTAAACATGTAATTCTTGATCTCGATGCACAAAACCTAGAAAGTTAATTATAAGGAAGGGTTAATTACACTTTAAGTGCCTTATCCTGGGAGTTTGGGGCTAAGGGACCAAGATGCCCAAGTGCTCTTGTCCCCTTTTTAGCTTTGGTCTAAATTGTGGCTTGTCAGCTTGGGACCTCTTAAAAGGTTCCCAATGTTGGCCTCATGTGGTTTATTTCTCTAGAAATCAACGAGAATGCATATAAAAGTAAGTTACATTATTCATTAGAACATCTCTAAGCGATCTCTAACTTCTTGAAGGATTCTTATTCTCTCTCATGCTCTCTACTCTTCTCTAAAGCTCTCTATTGTGGATTATTGTTACAACACTAACATATTGCAGGTTGTGTGAAGATCCTTCTACTTCTTTGGGCTACACCAACTTCTTGAATCAAGTTGTGATGCCACTTCAAGCATGTTAGGGTTTCCATGCTCATGGTGACTTCTTTCCTTCATGCTTTGTTATAGCATTCCATTCTGGTTCAAATTTGCCTCTGCCCTCCTAGGGCACACACTCTTTATCTATCATCTTTTCTATTGTGTAGGTGGAAACACCATTCATGGAGCTTGACTGAGGCAAGCTTCTAAAAAACACCCAACCATCTTCCTTGTGTGTATAGTTCAGAAGAACATGTTTCGAGAGTTGATCTCTGGGAAGAAGATAAAGCTTATCGGTACATACCCAACAAAGACTCCAGTTTCTTTAAACCCTAATCTGGGACCAGGGCACCAAAGCACCCTTGTCTTGGGTAGTTTTACCTCCAGATTCAGGTTCTAACTTCATCCTTGATCTCTGCTGTCCATTTGTTTTCAAGGTTTCTACTTTCAACAACCTATTTTACTTTAATCTTTGTCAAGTAGGGTTTCCTATCTTCACTCTATCTTGATTGATTGGATTTGGTTGATTTCTTCTCTATACAACAAAAGGGTAGAACCCCTGTAGTTTGTCTCTCCTTCTTGAGTAAAAGATAAGCTAGGTTTGTGCCCCAATGTTTTGTAGAAGAGGGTTGACCTAGTTTGATGTATTTAGCTAGTCTCTCTTTTCTACACTACACATTGTACAAGTACAAACTATACATTTGAATCTCTGCATCTGATTCTTTGGCAGCGGGCGGGTATACATACCATCTCCTAGAATGAGAGGGAATTGCAAACCCTGCTCCATGCTTCTCAATTAGAAGTTGTTGAGACTGACAAATCTGCCTACTTAGCTCCAACAATATGATCTTATCAGTGGGATACTTGGGAGTCTTTTAGACAGGTCTTGTAAATCCCTCAATTTTGATGTAGGTGAAGTTAGAAAATTAGATAAACCAACTTCCATATTTTTGGATTAACTTTGTAGCAGGTACATAAATTATTTTGTTCAAATCACCTTCCAAACACTTGGTAATATACATTATAAATGCATCGTTCACCCTCTTGTAATGCCTTTGTGATTGTTCCATTTGCAATTGAGGATAACAATCATAAACTCTAAACTATCCCAAACCACATCCTATGGCATCTTTCTTCATCAATCATGGATAAAACTCATTTCTTGCTAACATATAGGCCAAGTACGAAGTCATGAAGAAATTCCTTGTTATTCCAACTTGGGTCAATTGGGTGCTCAAATTATAACTAAAAATCTTAGCCTAATGAACCATCTCTTAGTCTTCCAACACTTCATGGATGAACTTGAACATCCAAGGGTGAAACATTGATGATGTACATAAACCTGATTTTGCTCACCAAGGTAATCATATCACTTATCTCAATTGAAAAATCACTCCTTATTAGTGTCTTAGGGAGTTTGGAGACATCTGCCTTGGAAGTCTTCATGCACCTATTGTTAATGCTCCTCTTGCAAATTCCTAGTCCTTTATTATAATAATTCAGCCCCAAATCTACCATGAGCTTAACCATGACTGGATATACAAGAATGTCAAATGCCTTTACTATTGCTTCAGCAGAGAGATTAGATAACATCACACTATCATTAGTTATTATTTGTCTAAACCTTGGGTGATAATGCTTTGCACATTGCATTAGTAGTTCAGGGCATTATATAACAATAGGGAAATCAGCTGCCTGAGCAACCCCATTTTTCACCATCCTTTCTACTCTACTAGTAGGATTCAGTCCATACATCCTCTGCCTGAACTCATCCAAGTCAACATGCCCCAAATCTATATCTGAAATTTCTTCCCATATGGACTTAATCTTTGAGACTGGGGCGACCCCTTTAAATTCATACTTCATTTGTTTTGTTCACGATATAAGCTTGCAAGGAACAAACACAATAAGACCTTGTTCAAACTCCAAGAAATCCTAAGAGATTGTCTCATCATCTCTTAACAGGTTATGCAGAGGCCACATGAAAAACAAAATATGCAAACCTTAGAAAAGGGAAATTCACTTATGGAGCATAAACCATATTCCACTCTAAATGAATTTCAAGAGATCTAGCTTTGCTTTATTTATGTCAAATGCCCAACGTATACTAATGATATCACAGTTGTGAATGCTTACAGTTCTAAACTAGGTATTTAACATTGAAGCATTCCACCATACCGCAGTAATTATTAGGATTATAGGAAAATAATAGTCATACCTTTGCAAAATGAGTATTTTATCCAAGCAATAGGATTTGACAAAGAGTTGGAATCCTCTGCACTTTTAGTTCTGTAAGACCAAGGTGGGTATACCTATACAACATCTAAGGGTATTCTTAGCTTATGCAAGATGTTACTCTTAAACATATGGTTCTCAATGAAAATATACCAAGGAAATGAATGATTCCTACTAGATTGGCTTAACCCTTTGGTAAACAGTTCATACCAGTATTGAGAATAGATTCTAACCTAAACTACTCCTAAAATAGTAAAGGAAATGGAAATGGTCATGATTATAGAGGTGGTTCTAAATGACACTCTCACACAATAATGGATCGGTGCCTAAGCTCAGGGCCACATAGTCAAATTACAGGGAACAAATGTATCCTTCAAGCAACCTTAATTCATTTCAATGGACTAATGACATTAATGCCTTACACTAACATCTCTTAGACATAGAACTACATAATTATCTTTTAAACCATAATATAATATGACATCAACTGTGTATTACCTAATCGTTTATTTCTTTCCTTGAAAGAAATCAAGAAATAACACACACATCACAGAAGGACTACAAAGATCAATCCAAAACACCCTTAATATCTTGTATTCATATTAATTTCAAAAGTACATGAATGGAGAACATTCTACAACCAATTTGATTTGATACTCAAAATTGAAATGACACACATTGCTCTACATATTAGAACAAATGTAGACTGCAATTATTCTCTATTTACTGGACTAAAACACAACACCTTACTACCCAAAAATGATATCCAGAACCCTTTACAAATGGCCTTGAATTCCCTTTTATAGAACTAGGGAGAAAAAAACTACATGCCATGTATAATTCTTGTTACAAGAAGAATATGCCAAAAGGCATCTTTGAAGCACTACAAGACAGAACATATTTCCCACCCAGAGAATGCCGTTGAAGTTGGTATAAAGTTTGAGGAAGATGCTTATTCCCTTTAGAAACTGACTTTGCCCATGTTTTAGAAGTTGCAACCACATACTTGGATAGGTGCATTACCTCAGAATGATGGGAGGAACATGGGTACAACCTGTTTGCCAAATCAAATACAAATTACATGCATTTTACTTCACCCTTATTTCAACCAATGGCCTCTTATGATGAAGACCTCAAACAGGCTGGCTCACTAGATGACAAAATTAGAGAGAATGTGTCTTTGCTATTGCTGAGGTGGAAAGTTTTGATGTACACTTGCCAAATGATTTGTATACTCTTGATTTGAGGGAAGGGTAATTAGAGTTGTGATTGTTTCCATCTCAAATTCAACCCTTGAGAGTTCATCTAGAGCTGAGATTAAATTATCGATGACTCTATCCTCATCCTCATTTATATCAAGAATAATTGGAGTGGTGAGCTGTGAGCATTCATGCTTCCACTCTTCCAAGCTCTTTAAGACCTATCCTACCTTTAAAATTGTGGCAAATATGGCCCCTGCAGTCTTTGGAAGTAGGTCACCTCCTTGGCAATGTCATTAGAAAACTTCTTATGCTTCCTCAATATTTTCCTAATGGACTTGAATGTGCCCAATAATTTTGTTAAATGCTTAATTGAACTTTCATCACATATCTGTGATTTTAACAGAATACTGAAAATAATGACCTTGGGTGTCATATGCCTCTCCCATGTCTCCATTTTAATCCCTAATCTCTTATGTTCTTCAAGCATGCTCCTCAAGGCACTATGACCTTCCCAAGTCTTCTCCACATATGCCATTATTCTATCCAACTTCCTCTCCAATAAACCTTGAACAAAATCAAGTTTTACTTGCTACAGCTTCTTCAAGGCATCTTCCTCTCTAGATTTACTTTTGTCTAGTTCTTGCTTGAGTTTTTCTTCTTCTCTAGAGGAAATTGGGAGAGTGATTGGTGGGAGAGCACCAGTAGCCACATTCAATCTTTCCTACAAAGATAGATTCTATTTATTCAACTTTTCTAATTCTGCCTGCATCTACCTAATTGAAGCCTCCATGAACATAGCAGAATGTGTGGTCAGAGCAACAGTTTCAATAGAAGTGTCCTCAAGCTTGTGCACAATTAGGCTTCCTGTCACCTTGCTGGGGTCCTCAATAACAAGAGGCTTGTTACCTAAGGGAGAAATTGACCATATGGCCAAGGCATTTGTGTTTGGATCAAAATTAGAACCAAAGTACATCTTATATGCCATCTCCTCTGTTATAGTCAAGTTAATACCTTCATGCTTTCTAATTGTATCAAATGCAATCGGAGATGATATATCCCATCTTGGTAACAACATGTAACCACTCTTTTTGACAATTTCTCTTCCCTTTGTGGGGTCATCCCATCCATTTCTTCACGGACCCTCTTCCAAAATTCTACAATCACTTTTTATTTATTCTCAGGAGTCAGCTCCTTTATTTTGTTATTTATTTCTTGTCCTTTCATTCTTAGGACAAATTCTCTGAACTCCCTAGAATGAATAAAAGAATCATCATCAATAAATTTCCTACTTACTAATGTTCTAACATCATCTGATAATTCATCTGCAACCTCAAAACTAATAATCATTCTCTCCTCAAGAGGCTCTCCTACTTCCATCACAAGAGGCTGCATTACCTCCATCACATCTAGTGATCTTGGAGTCTCACCCTCATCTACTGAAAAACTTTGGGCAGGGGAAGGCTGTGGAGAGACCTAGTGTAGTAGAGTGATAGCTCTAGGAATTTTAGATCTTGATGCATGTCTTGATGAAGAAGGGGTTGATGCTGGAGGGGGATGCATCATCTTTGGCACCACATGTAGGTTAGAGCACAATTCATTTACATTTTAAAACATGACCTTGATTCTTTCAACAAGATCTTCAATCTCCATGAGAGTTCCATCATAGGAAGGTTCAGCTTCATGTCTAATTTTTTCTTCCTTTTGGATCCTTTCCCATAACTTCATTCTTCTCCCACCTTCTTGTTTAGTAGGATAGTTCTTGATGAGATCCTCTAGAAGGTAGAATTCATGTGCATAGATTGTAGAATCATTAGCCAACCTAGCCTTATTTATGAATCCCTCTAGATCACACCTCCTTGGAACACCTTTTGGCAACTTATAATGATCCAAATTTGAGGCCAACAACTCCAATCCTTCCTTTGATGTGACCTAAAAGTTAGAAAAGGAAATGGTTCTAGGAAGGAAGGATGCCTTCTTATAATTCCTAAAGTTCAATTCTTGTCAGACTCATATTTCATCTACCACATAATTTCTAGTAATGCCACCCTGTCAGAGATAGACCATGGTAAAATATGAAGTTCACCTTCAAACCCATATACCCTAATGATGGTAATGTCTGCAAAGATGTACCAATCACCCCAATTGTGACCAATGCCCAAATTGGGACACATGTCTTTTGGCCTCAAGAATCTTTGAACCTTATCTAATAATCTATATTTTTTATAGCCAAGCACTCTAAATATCTCTTTGACAAAGAACTCAAAAATTAGATAGCTAGATTTAGGGCAGTTGCTATCCCAAATAAGTCCATTCCTAGACTGGTAATTCTCTGCCTAGGTTGTCCACATTCCTAATTCTCAATGGAGGCTTCCACACTGCATTTCCACTGTACACTGCAAGATGTGACACAATAGAGAGTACCACTTGAATTGGACTACTGAATTTTCCCTTTTCACACTTGCCAGGGCCTTGTTGATCTTATCCTCTAAAAATGATGCATAGTCAAAATGCTTATTATCCTCCCGTTTCTAAATGTCCGCAGTCAAGACCATAGCATTGATAGGCATGAAGATACTATCATCCACTCCTAGGACCTCACATACAACAAAGTATGTCTCCTGGAAATAATCCTCAAATAAATCATAACTAAAAGGCTCCTTATCAATGCTTGAGAATCTATGCATTTTACCATTAACCCTAGGCATGTGAGCAGGGAGCCACTTTACCATATAGTCTCTCCTCTATTTGTGATATTCCCTCTACAAGGCCCCCAAATCCAATGGCATTTGAAGGTTGGGGTCCAACATGAATACTTGACTAACGAATTCTCGGTCCAGTCTAGCTAGTACTTCTCCATCATCAATGTAAATAATTTTCTTCTTAGGAACATAGCACCTAGCCAGTGCTTGTATCATCTCAACATTGATGAAGACATTATGGACCACCAGTCTAGCTAACCCTAGCCTCCAAGGGTTTTTTATTGGAATTATCCTCAAGCACTTCCTAAAATGGTATTTGAACAGTGCATATCCATGGATTGGGAGAATGGCATTCCTCCAGCTCTCATGAACATCAGAAATTCTATCTGCTTGAATACTCGTACCCTATTGGTGGTGAGGTCTTTAATAGGATTTGGGAAATTGGGCAAGAATGTCATCATTGAATTCCCTACCCTCTTCCTTTCTATCTTCTTCACAAATTTATGTGAGGAAGTAGCCATGTTGTTTGCACTAGGGTTTTAGGTTTTAGGTTTCTAGGTTTTCTCAAAATAGCCCTACGATTATGCTTTCAAACAGATATCCCTTATGCAAATTCTCAAATATACCAGGGCACTAATAACTAGTAACTGTCACACAGAAGCTCAATTGGCATGAAAATAACCCCAATACTATTGAATAGATGAAGAACATTTACAGGTTTTAATGGCAAATGGTAGCTTCTCGTTGACTGTGCAATACCTTGTTAGATGTAGGGGCTTGAAAATTCTCGTCTTGGTTGTAGTTGCAGAGCTTGGGCGTCGAATTCACATTCACAATTATGCGAAATGGCTGCAAAAATCAATTTTTAATTGGCTAGGGTTCCATAAATGTTGAGTGTGCGGGGTGGCAAGTAGAGGATAGCCATTTCAAACTTTAAAACTCCATTGTAGATCAATTTAAATCAACGGTTCTCACTAGAGTTTGAATTTACTCCAGCAAAGACAAAGAACCTTTTATGGCATGGACTCTATTTGCCATGGTGGCATCTTCGCTGCTTTGCATTGAGCCATTTGAAACCTTAGCGAAGTCATGAGTTCCCATAAAACACATTGCTCTATTGACAACATGGACACTATGGGCCACTGTGGACACACTAGTCCACATCATATTCTTCATAGTCCCTCTAAATCTTTTGGTCAGCCTCAGCAAAGGAAGAAGTCCCCACGAAACCTTGCTGAGTCATTGGGACCGCCATGTTGGCTTCACCATCTCATGGAGCCTGTTTAGGAATTCTAGCAGAGAGGTAAATCTCCATGAAATACCTGACACTGTAGAACATAAATGGCATGTTGGCTGACAAGGATACCTCGCAGTCCTGCGGAGACCCAAAAGGAGGCTCCACGAAAGAATAAATTCTAGCAAAAAGGAAGAGACTTTGATGTGGACTACCATCGAAGCACAACTTAACATAGAATAAACACACATGCAGAAAGGTTGTTTTTAAAGGGCTTGTTATTGACAACCTAGTGAATAGGTCGGTGACTTCATATGACAAAGAACACTTAAGTTATAACTTAAGTCACCGGGAACTGCTAGCAAGTGGTCAACAAAAGATTAGAACACAGAATGCATAAAGACCATTGCACTAAGGTTTAAAGGCTTTCAATGGTTTTTCTAGGGTTTAACCAGCCTAGAAAAAATTAAACCTTGGGCAGAAAATTTATAAAAATGTAGGTTCTAACAATGTCTCTAGTTGGGGACAACTGACTACAAGGTCAACATGAGGATCCAGATCTCCAGAGGTAACAGACCAGACAAAAGACACACAAACAAGAAACAGGGAAGCAAAACAGGACAAAACAACATATATACACTATAGTACAAATGTGCATGGATATAATTCAAGAAAAATATTGCTTGAAGAATTGTCCATACACTGGCAGCTCTTGGAATTCACCATTCAAGGCTTAGATTAAATATGAATCTTCCCCATGACAGTCTATGATGACAAAGGGCCCTAACCATAATGCTTCAAACTTTCCATGCTTGCCCTTGTCTTGTGCCCTAGCATTCAACATCAAAACCAGGTCATCCACCTTGAACTTTGTATCAGAAGTTCTCTTGTCAAACAAATATTTGACCTTCTATTGTAGTTTGAGGTTATTTCTTTGTGCATCTCTTCTAATCTCATCAAGTTCAATCAACTATTCTATTCTTTCCTCCATAGGTTCAGGAATATCCATGTCCTCTTCTTGAATGAACTTGTAAATAGGTAATAGATTATTTACTAGCAACCTAGCCTGAGCACCATAGACTAATTCAAATGGTGATTTAGTAGTAGATTTTTTAAAAGTCACCCTATAAACCCATAAAGCCAAACTTAGCTTGGAATCCCAAGCCCTTTTGTTCTTTTCCAACATCCTCTTGATGATCTTCATCAGACTTTTATTGCTTGATTCGGCATCACCATTTCCATTTCCTTTACTATTTTAGGAGTAGTTTAGGTTATAATCTATTCTCAATACTGGTATGAATTGTTTACCAAAGGGTTAAGCCAATCTGATAGGAATCATTCATTTCCTTGGTATATTTTCTTTGAGAACCATCTGTTTAAGAGAAACATCTTAAATAAGCTAAGAATACCCTTAGATGTTGTATAGGTACACCTGCCTTGGTCTTGCAGAACGAAAAGTGCAGAGGATTCCAACTCTTTGTTGAATCTTGTTTGTTGGTCACTGACCTTGAGTCCTTTAGCATAAGAAATTGGCTAAATCTTTAGAGGATTTAGATAATTAGTTGGAAGAACCAACAGATCCTACAACCAAATCTGCCCAAACTACACACCTAAAACATTAGAACCCAATAAGGAGTTTGAAGCAACCCCTAATGATATTTAACATCTTTCATTGATGATAGTATGAGAAGACAATAAGGAGAAATAGAGGGGACAAACATGAAACTGCCAACACAAGTTTGGGGTTTGCCAGAAGGAAGGGCCAAAAGAAAACAGGGTCCATTATGATGCCAACTAAATTTATCAATGGCCAACATTACCTATTTATTTCCCAATTTTTAATAAAATATATATTAATTTAGGATGATGATTAAGTTTGATTATTTTTATATTGAGTAATGAATTGTTTCTTAACTTTCAAAACAATATGAGTCAAATTCCAACATGCCAAAGTTTACATATTTACTTTCCCAAATTTTACTGAAATACATATTGATTTTAAGATTATGTTAAGGGTCATCCCACAATAATGGGTTACACTTTTTGGCCAAACTTGACATTGAAATCAACATTTTGAACTAAATCTTCACTTTCTGACACCTATAGCTGCTAAACCATTAGGAATTTGAAGATGATGCGAACTAGTGATTTGTGAGATTTTGTCTGTAGATTTTAAATATATATATATTTTTAAAATTTGGAGTTAATTTGTAAAATTTTTTGCGTCTCCTTTAATAACTAGTTTTTAATAGTAAACAACATTTTTTTAAAGTGATGCATATTTTGTCGCACATAATTTTTTTTTCTACAAAGGATAAAATTTTGATTCTTCTGAATTTAGATTGGTAACACTGATATCTAGAGGATGCATTTGGTTTCATAATGTTTTGTTGAATATTTTTTTTAATTAAGTTTTGAAGTCAAACCAATTATAATTTAGACATAGGCGTATTCTATCCAACATAACTTTTTTTTATGTATCAGAATTCAATTTTTTTTTGTTGGAATAAGGACATCTAGAGGACATGTATTTTTTAGAATTTTTTTCTCTATTTTCCTATTTTTTCGTATGTGTGAAACAAAGACCTTGATGCTCATTGAAAAACCTAAATTCACAAGAAATAAAAAAATAAATATAATAACCAAATTAAATATATTTAAAATTATACTTTTTGGAAAGCTTATAATAAGGACTACATACTTACAAAACATAAATTTCAAATGAATTCATTTGATCCCCCAAAAGGTAAATCAAAAGTGGTTTTTTATCAGCAATTTGATAGGAGTAGAGGAGACTCCATTATAGGTATGGTTTAAAACTAGCGGGGTTCTATCCAAGGGGGTTCGAATCTGAGGGGATTTGATCAAACCCTTTTCAATTAAAATCCTTTAAATGGAACCTTTCAAGGCTTAAATCATTATATTTTCTAAAAATATGTGATTTTGGCAAAAATCAGGATGTCTCAGAAAGTGTAACCCATTATTGTGGTAGCACCCTTAAATAATGAACAAGGGCTATGAAGTATTTGCTATAGTTGCCTTTTGTTTTTAGAAAATGATTTTAAAAGGGGGAACTATTTTAAAAAACTAAATATTATTAGATGTATATTAAAGAAATTTTGTTTTTAAACACAAGTAATATTTATATATAAAAATTAAGATGAAGAGAATTAAGAGTATTATTAAACTTATCTTGATTGTGGATATTAAAGACCACACAATCAAGAGTCCTATAATAGTAAACTAGATCTCCTTGGTTCACACAAATGATAGATAATTAATCTTGAACTCAATTTTCCAGTCTAAAATCAAGTCAAGTAAGTTGGTATCAGCGAGCCATTGCATGACATCAATGTAACTTGTAAACATAAGATCATTTACTCCAACTAATCAAATTAAAACCTTCATTAAAAAATGCATAGTTATAGAAATACTTTAAAAGTTTAGGGAAAAGTTGATTCTTGACTAATTTACACTTCAATGCACCCATACATATCCTCAAATGAAACTACTGCCAATAAATACCCAAAAAAAACTTGAATTACAAGTAAGCAAAGCTTTATGTTCATCTTGAATTAAATAAGAAAATCTAGACTATAACGTGCTACAATACACATGAAAAACATATCACACAAAATTATTTGCAATAGACAAAATATAATTATGGATGTTGTCAATATTATTGGCACTACAATCTGTACCATAAACTAATGTCCAAATATCAGTCATAGCAAGAAGGATACCTTTGTAATTGACGTGATGCCAATTAAATCCACTAATTTGTGAAATATAACCTGGTGTGCCTGAATATATGAGAAATAGATTGTTATATGAAAACATAGTCTAAGATAAAGAGATTTGCAAAGGAAAGAAATCATTTCAATGTAGAACCAAAAATACAGATATCAAAGAATGCAAGGAAATCAATGCCTAGGTTTTAGAGATAAAAACTGAAAAGAAATATAAAAAGGGAGGGAAGGCAAAATGTGCAGCCATGTGGCAAATTTGAGATTAAAACAATGTCTGCATTGTTGGTGTGAACAAGGTTATTACCTATCCAATTTACCCTTGTGTAATAATTCATATTATTTAACTATTTATTAGTTAAATAATATTTACACATCACACATTATTCACATGTTAAGTTGACTTAGTGAGTTTACTAGATGTTTCTAGTTATGTCTAGTTGTTGATAGTTGTTGACAGTTGTCATCTTATCCTATAGTTGTCACATGTCATAGGATTAAGACACTTGTCACATGAATACAACATCCTACATCTCATCCTTGCCTTTATAAGCAAGGCATATCATGTACATTGTAAAAATTTTGTAACAATCTTTTGCATTCATTAATAGAATAGAATTATTCTCTCATTTGCGATTTCATGAAGTCCTAGATCTTGGGTGGCTCCAATCATAGCCAACTGTAACATGCATAAGTAGTGTTTCTCCAAATTTCTAGGATGAGGCGAATGGGTTTCCAGTATGCCAAAAAAATTCCAAAATTTTGGGGACACCTGGGTGGACAACATGGAGACAACTATATATATATATATGACAAGTAAGATACAGATATTAAATAGAGGTAATAGAGCTTGAGCTAATTTTACATTCCTCATACGGTAGGCTTGTAGTTGGTGTGTATACTTGAATCATTAAATATAGATAGTTTGTCATAGTTGTTAAGTTTGTAATTATTGAAATAGTCCACTCCATCATTCTTGTACCTCTCAATCTTAAAGATTACCGCAACTTTAGATTTTGCATTGACTATATTATATTATCTCTTATTAAGAACCTAATTTGAGGCATTCCCAATGTAACTCATTCTTGCCTATTTTGTTTTTATATCAAAGTAAAAAAACAAATATACATAGACAATTTTATCCTTTTCAACTTACTTGAAATTGACCAATGTGATTAACTACAAAACCCCATGATATGTACAAATCCAAATATGACTTGATTTATAAGAGACTATGAAATAAAAATGCACAACTTCCTTGATTAGAAAAAAATGCAAGTAAAAATTAGACAATGTTGTAACATGTTATTTCTCACATCTATGCTACCTGAAGATGTTACAGATTCTAGAATCATTGAGCCCATTAAAAACAAAAGAAAATTACAGTAGACAGATGCCAATTTGACTTCAAATCATCTGATTTTGGCAATTAAAATTATTATGGTGCCCATTTTATTTCATCTTGTATGGTAACAAAGAAATGTGAGGTCAAGAAGCAAGAAATATTGCAGACAAATCAACATTAAATTTGTTTCAAAGAGTGATTATGCAGAGGCACAAACTTATATGGCCAAGAATAATGTTGTAGAATGATGGACTCTAGCAATGACCAAGATGAAATTTCAGGAGCCTCCTCTTGTTTGATATCTTGTAAAGACCCTAAAACCCTTGTAAGTATTATATAAACAACGTTTGTGCTCATTACTATCACCTAATTCTTTGCTATTCAAAACCTTAAAATGATAAATCAAAACATTAATACCCCAATTTGAAATGAATGTTATATTACAACATTTGAATGTGAATACCAAAATCACAATTTTGTTGAATATGAATACCAACAACAAAATTTTGTTGAATGCAAATACACAAATCAAAAATTTGTTGAATGCATTTATGTTCATCAAAATTATAGAAAATTAAGGCATATTTGCAGTAACCCTAGTTGTTATTTAGTGTTCTGTCTCGTCAATAGTTCTTGATCAAACCTGACCCTTGGAGCCCTATATAATTTGAAATTCTTTGAACCTAGATTTACTGATGTGTATCAGTGCATTAAAAAACAATGGGGTTTTTTGGTTGAATCATATTTCTTCAACAGAGTGGTGGCTTGAATTGTTCCTTGGAATTGGACTAGAGATAATTATGAGGCAAGTTTGTGGATGCACATCTTCCTGAAAAACCTTATATCATAATATAGATTCTAAATTATTATCTGTGTATGGGTTAAAGGTTACCCATTGTAGATTCACCTACTACCTGGAAACCTCTAGTGATTCTATTGAAATCTAACTCATCAATATTAAAGGGTATCCAACGTACATATTAACCTACTGCTATCCAGTTGGCAAGATCCTATATATAGGCTTTCATGCATGCTCTGTTGGCCTATCTGTATAACAAAAAAATGTTTGACAAAACAACATTGCGAAGACAAATTAAACCAACAGAAACAAATGAAAATTGGGCACGTTCAAGTCAAAATACTGTAAACAATCACCATTTCAAACTCATACCAACAAAAACAAATGAAAACAGGGCACATTCAAGTCAGAATACTGTAAAAAATCACCATTTCAAACTCACACCGTGCTAATGCGAACCAGTGGGTCTAGTGAGTCCAAAAAAATGTCAAATGCCATTCCCACAAATGTTTTTTCTACTGCATTGGCTGGTGTAAAAAAGCGTTCACATGCATCCATGCCCCAAGTCATCCCACACATGCAAATTTTTGCCCCACCACAACTTCAAGCACCCAGACGCACTTGCCCTAGAAGAAAAGGGAAAACTATGACAAACACTCAATCTTTAACCTTTTTATAGATTTTAAAACTTGCAAAAAAAACCATTGGGCTAAAATAACAACATACTAATGACAAAATCGAGCTTTGTCAATCTCATTTGCAAAAAACACATGTGGGGGAAAACTCTAAATTGCCCTCCATGAACACATGTTTAGCGAACCAAGAACCTACAGAATAGACAAAAACAAATTTCTGATTTTAAGAATAAGAAAAATAGTTACCAATGGGCTAAAAAATCAACCGTCCAATAAAAAAAAAATCTTGAATAACTCCCTCTAAAAATTCTATAAAAAAAACCATAGGAAAAGGATTAATGTTTGCCATTGCACATATTTCAAGGCCCAAATAATACATGCAAGTAAAAACAACAGTATCCATAAATAAACCAACATAAACAAATGAAAAGGCACATTAAAGTCAGAATACCAACAGAAACAAATGAAAACATGGCACGTTCAAGTCAAAATACTGTAAAAAAATAACCATTTCAAACTCACATTGTGCTGACACAAACCAGTGGGTTCAGTGAGTCCTCCAAAATAAATGTCAAATGTCATTCCCACAAATGCTTTTTCGACTGCTTTGGCTAGTGTGAAAAAGGGTTCACACACGTCCATGCCCCAAGCCGTCCCACACATGCAAATTTTTACCCCACTGCAATT
The DNA here is from genome assembly GCA_027924645.1 of Cunninghamia lanceolata. NCBI lineage: Eukaryota > Viridiplantae > Streptophyta > Pinopsida > Cupressales > Cupressaceae > Cunninghamia > Cunninghamia lanceolata. The sequence goes on from BSBN01000484.1 coordinate 1,703,252, forward strand.
TCAAGCACCCAGACACATGCTTGCCCTAGAAGAAAAGGGAACACTATGACAAACACTCCATCTTTAACCTTTTTACAGATTTTAAAACCTACAAAAAAACCATTGGGCTAAAATAATAGCATATCAATGAAAAAATTGAGCTCTGTCAATCTCATTTGCTATAACATCACATTCCATAATGCTCATAATTTAACATAAGTATGCATCTTAACTAAGAGTTAGAATACATCATGATTATCCAAATCATAGTTAAACAAGAGTGAATTATCATCATTTCAATAATTAAGCATGTTATTCTTTTCTAGAATATAACAAAACTTAGAAGTACAATATCCAATGATATTTCATTAGTGAATAACCATCACTATGTATATACAAAGCTATGCTCAAGGCATCAAGTATCAAATTTTACATAATAATTGACTATCAAGTCATATAAAGAAAAGCACCGCATCTGGAGTTTTTGACATCTATCTTCATAAGCCTCGACTTGTCTTCTTCTTGGGAAGGAGAGCATCATCCGAGTGCTTTTCCTCCAACCACAGACCAGCAGTCCCCTGCACAACTTCCTACCTGGAAGTAGCCCTACCCTTCATGGAAGGAATAGATATAAGGAGCCATTAGGTTTTCCATCTAAGTATCTAGTGTTGTGTCCTTCATAATGTTTCACGGTTACACAACTATAGATCCACTCTAACTATGTATGACACTACTGGAAACATTATGCCATCTAGAGCACTGTGGACTGACTAATGAACACAGAGATGGATGCATTACTTTGGCCAAAGATTTACATACATATACATTTCGTAATGAACGTAGTCATATGTCTACCACCTTGACTCGACTTAGAAGTTGTCTCATCCTACAATAACATAATTTGATCTTTCTTGGCCTTGGATAGAAAAGTTCAAAACCATCTCAGTCCATTCCTTAGACATTCAACTCTTGTATTAGAACCCATTCCAAAAGTCTTGTTGCTTAGGAAACATGGAACTTGTGACTCTATGTCACACTATCCTATATTTTCATAATGATATAAGTTCATTCATGTTTTCGACACTTGACCTTACTCGGTTAGTGTTTACTTTGTTTACTTGATTCCAAGGTTTATACTCAGTTCATATCATCAAGAGCCAATATTCACAATGACTCATAGGGTCAATCTCATTAAAAATTTTCTATCACAAGGAATCCTCTAGAATCTTGATACCATATACTTGTATAAGAACATTTGCCAATCGCAAAGATGGCATTCTTTTACTTGCAATAAGTATGTATCAAAAGATTAACTTTCCCAAAATAAATATGGCATGCATTCATTGCTACCAAGAAGACAAACAATATGTCAATATTAAACCTTACTACTTCTATGAGGAATCATTATAGCATTGGCATGCATTACATGCACTAAAATTACCAATACAAAACAATCAAGGGTTGATATAAATTACTTCGAGTTGATATGAAAATAAACTAAGTGCACATGACACAAGCCCAAGTTTACCACTAAGATTAGAGTGCTCATTATTCTTATATGGTTCGGGCCATACTTATTACCTCATGCATGACACTGTAGTACCAATATCATGAACAGATACCCTTGTGGCTACACATATTCAATATACATTGATGTCCTTTTAGGCTCATTAACAATTACATTATCTTAATGCCTTCTCGGCTCATAAATAGTCACAAAGAAATATTAACAGCATAGTTTCAAGGCTCAGTAATGGTTTAAGATTGACTACGTCATGCTATGATCTTGCATGCGTAGCTTGCAGAAAAAATATGACCTCTAAGTTGGTTGAGCAACATCAAAACAAAAAGGTTTCATATGATTATGATAAAAAGAACATTTGTGGCCTCATGAGCCTTCGACAATAGTTTGAATTCACACTATTTCCACATAAAGAATTCATTTAAGTTATATGCGGCCTGAATACCATTAACACTCATTTATGACTATTGTAAATCAACATAGTCGACGTGTTTTGTAATCAGAGAGATATATTTATATCAAAACACCATTGAATATAAGTTGTTATCTCTCAGGGATATCATACCTATAGAAGTAGTCACAATAGTATGTCTTTGTTGATGAAAAGCTTTAACTTATATGCAGAGACCGAGCTCTCTCAATCTTCCTGGTACTGCTGTAGCAATGCTTTTCATTTTTTTTCCAGATTCCAATGGAAATCTTCTTCTTCTCTTTTTCTAACCTCCACCAAGAGAACCACACCAAAAAACAACTGAACCCCTTTCCAAAGGTATCACCAATACCTATGGAAAGACATGGAAATCTATGCATGCATTAGAATGCCACCTCACAGGATCCAATGACCCACCAAGCCCACCATTGAGTGGGTCCGTGAAGGAAGGCTCCATCATGGCTACCACTCAGCCTTTATTCTCTCTTCCCACTCCTCGTGGGCGATGGCTACTGAGTGTTAACAAATAACAAGGATAATATAATATAATATATACATATATTATGAATACCAAGTTGGTCAACCTCTAAGGAGGTTAGAACATTAATAAATCATATAACCTCCCTTAACAAGAAAATAAGGGTTAAACAACCATAATGTTATCCAAGGCTAGCATTATAAAAGAATAAGAATGGCACACCAATGAATATGGTTTTGGGGTCAAGTAACACTACCCCTTTCATGGCTATAAACCTTAATATTATATAACAAAGAATAATAGATTCAAAATCCTAGTTCAGAAATAAAGAAACAAGAAAGTACTCCACCACAAGATGAGACTAATTCTTGACTTACGTTAATGTTCTAAGAATGTCGTTTAGTCAAGTCGATGTAAACATCATCGAGATAACCCAATCTACATGACTACACAAAAAGGAAATTAACTAGCAAGGAAAAGACGTGACTCACTCTAACTTTCAAGGATTCTTAAGGATGAAGAATCTGATACTCAGATGGCAATTTGACCCATTTCCTGACATCTATCTCTTCCTCCTGGATGATACTCTCCTTCCGTCATCGAAGGAAGATTCATTTCCTATTCACACTCACCATCATACAATCATGATCAGTGCATCATCATCTGATTCACAATTCATAATAGTTAAATAATCATATGAACATGTAATCTCATGTCTAACTAACATTAGTCAGTATTCACATAATCAATGCTTAAATCAGATATTTCCACAACATCTAATCATTAAACTATGGTTAATCATCTTGATTAACATGCAAAAATAAGATTAATCTAAACCATGTGTTGGGGAAAACTCCAAATTCCCTCCATCAAAATAGTTACCAATGGGCTCAAAAATCAACCGCCCAATAAAAAAAATAGCCTTCTTGAATAACTCCTCAAAATTCCACAAAAATTAAAAAAAATATAGGAAAAGGATTAAATTTTGCCATTGCACATATTCCAAAGGCCCAACTAATACATGCAATAAAAAACAACAGTACCCAACAATAAACCAACAGAAACAAATGAAAATAGGGCATGTTCAAGTCATAATAATGTAAAAAAATCACCATTTCAAACTCATACCAACATAAACAAACAAAAAAATGGAACATTCAAGTCAGAATACTATAAAAAAAATCACCATTTCAAACTCACACTGTGTTGACATGAACCAGTAGGTCGAGTGAGTCTTCCAAACAAAATGGTAAATGTCATTCCCACAAATGCTTTTTCTACTATTCTAGTTGGCCTAAAAAAGGGTTCACACGCGTCCATGTCCCAAGCCATCCCACACATGCAAATGTTTTCCCCACTGCAACTTCAAGCACTCAAACACGTGCTTGCCTTGGAAGAAAATTGAAAACTATGACAAACACTCAATCTTTAATCTTTTTATAGATTTTAAAACTTACAAAAAAAAGCCTTGGGCTAAAATAAAAACATACCAATGACAAAGTCGAGCTTTGTCAATCTCATTTGCAAAAAACACATGTGGGTGAAAACTCCAAATTCCCCTCCATCAACACCTGTCCAGCAAACCAAGAACCTGCAGAACAGGGAAAAAAATTCTGATTTTAAGAATAAGAAAAATAGTTACCAATGGCCTAAAAAATCAACTGCCCAATCAAAAAACAACTTTCCCAAATAATTCCCTCAAAATTCTGCAAAAATAAAAAACCATAGGCAAAGGATTAATTTTTGCCATTGCACATATTCCGAGGCCCAACTAATACATGCAAGCGAAAATAACAATACCCAACAATAAAGCAACAGAAACAAATGAAAAAGGGCACATTCAAGTCAAAATACTGTAAAAAAATTACCATTTCAAATTCATAGCAATAGAAACAAACAAAAATAGGGCACGTTCAAGTTAGAATAATGTAAAAAAAACACCATTTTAAACTCACACTGTGTTGACATGAACCAGTGGGTCAAGTGAGTCCTCCAAACAAAATTTCAAATGTCGTTCCCACAAATACTTTTTCTACTGCTCTAGCTAGTGTGAAAAAGGGTTCACATGCATCCATACCCCAAGCCATCCCACATATGCAAATATTTGCCCTGCTGTGACTTCAAGCACCTAGACACATGCTTGCCCTGGAAGAAAAGGGGAAACTATGACAAACACTCAATCTTTAACCTTTTTACATTTTTTAAAACTTATAAAAAAACCATTGAGCTAAAATAACAACATACCAAATGACAAAATCAAGCTCTGTCAATCTCATTTACAAAAAACATGTCTGGGGGAAAAATCCAAATTCCCTTCCATCAACACCTGTCCAGCGAACCAAGAACCTGTAGAACAGGCAAAAAAAATTCCAATTTTAAGAATAAGAAAAATAGTTACTGGTGGTGCCTACCTAGGTTTAGGGTTTTAAGTAGGGTCTGCAAGTCTTCATTTTTATTCCCTTAAACCCCTAAAACCCTAATCTTTTTTGTCCCAAAGTCTCATGCGCTTTATCTTTTAAATCTGCGCTGACCATCTCTAGTGGGCCCCCGATCCCTCAAGTTATAACTAAAAGTCTTTGTACTCATTAGGTGACTGGCCCCATGCCCTAGGTTTACCCTTTGCAATCCATGAAAAATTAAATCTTTGCCCTAAGTCTTCATAAGGATCATAAAGTACCAAGTATTGATATTTCGCAGCGTCGTAGCACATCATTGATGATGTCATCATCCCCCCTACATGGCTACAACGAGATGACAACTGTCCAAGTGGTTGGGCCTACAGTTGTCTGATCAAAGACCCAGAGCCAAGGAATCGTATGATGCCAGGTGTCATGATGAAAAGAGATCTGCAAGAATTGTTAAGATCCAATGATAGCGCATGCACGCAGGAGGATCTTGGCAGAGGAGAATATTCACCACGTGGTCGTGATGGGGCGACAATGGATGCCTCCTAATAAACAAATGAATGCATATGTAGAGGGTGGACACGTGGAGGCCTTTGTGCACCCATGCAGGGCAATTCAGTGGTGCGCTATTTCCGGCTACGATGCTGCAAGATGGCACCACATGTCGATGTTGGTCAAAGGGAGCGAGGCAGTCAGCGAAAGGATTATGTCCAACGTGGCTCATTTCTATTGGCAATGGATTTTTCAACGGTGGGGGATGTGGATTTTCAAACTTGATGGGCAGCTCACGACCGTCGATCTCGCAAAAGGGGAGGCCGAATCTATGACTAAGGTTTAAAGCTTGAAGTGGTTGTCTGTCAGCGTCATTCCTGTGCACCTCCACTCTGTAGTTAATGAATCTACTGCATGACCATGGACAGGATATCAAGTCTACGCATCTGAACAAGGTCCAGGTTGCTTCATCAGTGGGTCTTCACCAAGAATCTGACTTCTTCAGCTACTCAATTAATTAAGGATCTGATTGTTTCATAGAAAATCTGTAAGAATTTGATCATCTCATTTAGGGAGTTTGTCAGAATGTAGGTGGCTAGAAGCTTGTTGCTCCTTTAAAAAGGAATTCATGGCCATTATACAGGGGATTTTCTTTTTGACTTTGGATATAAGGTATCCACATTTTGGAAGGCATTTTTGGTTGCAGACTTGGTTCTTTGTTTGGTGCAGAGGTATTTTCTGTCTTGCAGATGTATAAATTTCTGAATGATAATGTTCTTTTCAGATTAAGTTATATGAAAAAAACTGTTTGTGATTGTTATCTATGATTGTCTCCTTGGGTATGAGCATTTTTCTTTTGAGTAAAGCTGCTAAGGGTTTCTAAACTCATTCATATACATTTCCTATGTGATATATCTGATTTGTTGCATCTATTCAAGGAATGGATTAAATTGCTTTGAGTCAGGTATAGGGGGAAATGTGTTATATCAAGGGATTATTGAAGCATAGAGTCACAGATAATACTCTTTCTTGGACATATTACTGTTAGGTAGTAATATTTTTATATTTTGGGTCCTCTGGATATGAACTTTTGTTGTCATGAGGGAACATTTGCAGTGATGGGTCTAACTCTGTTGCCCAGATAAAGCACCGGTCCAAGATTTGCTTGTCCAAAGGGTCCAGGAAAATCTAACAACTTAAAGACAAATCTTTTAAATCATTTAAACCATTTTATGTTTTTATTTTATTTGGATTTTAGTTGCATGTTCTCAGATTTAACCAGTGGGATAGTCCAAGAATGTTTCTAGTCAAGGGATTATCTTACAAATCCTGGTCCATACATGAGAACATTCTGCCTGAGTTTAGTTAAGGATGAATCTTTTGGTTGTGAATGAGGGATACCCCCTAGGTGCGGCAAAACCGGAAGTGTAGGGGAGAGAAGTGCAAACAATCTCTCGTCTTTGTTGGCCAAGTCTCAGATTAAATCTGATCATAAGAAGTGACAAATCTTTAGGGTTTATTGTTTGCTGATTTGGGAACCAACCAATGGGCTCAAAAATCAACCACCTAATAAAAAAGAACTTTCCTGAATAACTCCCTCTCAAAATTTCACAAAAATAAAAAACCATAGGCAAAGGATTAATTTTTACCAATGCACATATTCCGAGGCCTAACTAATACATGCAAGCAAAAACAATAGTACCCAACAATAAACCAACAGAAACAAATGAAAATAGGGCATGTTCAAGTCAGAATACTATAAAAAAACATCATTTCAAACTCATACCAACATAAACAAAAGAAAATAGGGCACGTTCAAGTCAGAATACTGTAAAAAATCACCATTTCAAACTCATGCTATGCTAACATGAACTAGTGGGTCCAGTGAGTCCTCCAAACAAAATGTCAAATGCCATTCCCACAAATGCTTTTTCTTGTGCTGTAGCTAGCTTGAAAAAGGGTTCACATGTGTCCATGCCCCAAGCCATCCCATACATGCAAACTTTTTCCCCACCATGACTTCAAGCACCTAGACACGCGCTTGTCCTGGAAGAAAAGGGAAAACTATGACAAACACTCAATCTTTAGCCTAAAATCATATTTTAAAACTTGAATAAAAAAGCCATTGGGCTAAAATAACAGCATACCAATGACAAAATCGAGCTCTATCAATCTCATTTGTAAAAAACACGTGTGGTGGAAAATCCAACTTCCCCTCCATCAACACCTGTCCAACGAACCAAGAACATACAGAATAGGCAAAAAAAATTCTAATTTTAAGAATAAGAAAATAGTTACCAATGGGCTAAAAAATCAACGGCCCAATAAAAAAACAACTTTCATGAATAACTCCCTCTTAGAATTTCAAAAAAATAAAAAACCATAGGAAAAGGATTAATTTTTTCTATTGCACATATTTTGAGGCCCAACTAATACATGCAAGCAAAAATAATAGTACCCAACAATAAACCAACAGAAACAAATGAAAACAAGGCACATTCGAGTCAAAATACTATAAAAAACACCATTTCAAGGGTATGTGCAGGATCATCACGGGCCAAATAGTGGCAATAGAAAAAAATCGCATCTTTACTTAGCCAAATTCGGGAATTGGCCAACTTTGACTTTCATAGGCATGTTAAGAATATCCGTTTGGAACGAATATCCATTCCAAAATGGATATCTGTTTTCTGGGTCCCAAAACGGATATCCATTTCTAGAACTATACAAATGGTATTTTTTGTTATTCTTTTCAGTGGTTTATGCTTACAACTTACAATTCAACTTGCAAATTTCTATTGTTACATGGTTAACATCTTTTTAACCAATTGACAAAATTGCATCTCTCTCTCTCTGACCTATATAGCTCCTAGTTAAATCCTTTTCCTAGCTTTCCTAGTTTTCATTTTCCTTTTTGGACAATTTCCCTTTAGATCCCACCAAATTTTCCCTATTTTACTATTTTCCATCTCTTCTCTCATCATTCTTCCCATCCAATGAACTTTAGTTTTATCTTGTTTCCATTTCATCCTCCCAATTTATATCCTCATATCGCTTTGTATGTCCTAGTTTTCTTGTTTCTATTTTCTTTGTCGATGTTACGTCAGAAAATGTCTCCCTAAGACTTTTTCCCTCCTATGTTTAGCTCTTGGGTCCTTTAGAAGGCATGTTTATCATCTTGCATATTCATGTTGACTCCCGATGAGAAAACCCCCAAATTTTATGGCAAATAGGACCTAGGGGGAGCTATTGAGATGAATCCTAACTGAAATAAGGAGGGAGGACTTATGCGCCCGTGCCCTAGTCCTGCCCTATTTTAGGCAGGACCTAAATTCAAGTGTCGGTTATGTGACCGTTAATTAGGTCCTATGCCAACACCTTAAGTTTGAATTACGAAATTCTTAGTGGGAATGTGTTTAGTTGCATATATAAGCATGTTTAGGGATTCATTTGTAAACTAGAGGAGAAGATGATTATGAACTTTTGGCAAACTTGTGATTTTAGAGCATTTAAATTATTCATTGTTGCAGAGCAGACTTGTCTTGTTATTGTGTTTGTTATGTAGATTTGGCTTCATCTTTTCATGATGTGAAGGATTTTCATCTACATGCGAGCTACACCTTCGAGGTGACATTTATTTGTGATTTCAATCATTCATCATTTGGTTTTTGTCTCTATCCCACAGGGATATGCACTCTTTATCTAATAATGGTGTTCAGAAGACTTGAATGTCTCTATGGGGCTTGACCGAGGCAAGCCTCTAAACACCACAACCCCCAACCCCCTTTTATGTAATTGTAGGTTAGAGGTTGTAGAAGCGGAAGAAGTGGAGTTATAGGGAAGCATAACAGAGTGTCAGAAGTGCAGAGAAAAGCAAAAAAGTAGGACCTAGACTTGGGCACCCACTAATTAGTCCTTTGGATCCCGAAACACAGAAATCCTTGGAACAACAGAAATAGGTTGCAAACAATCTTCAAAGATCCTGACAGAAATTGGTACCTTGGACTAATTCACACACTCATTAGTCCCCAACTTTTCTGGATACTGATTCTTGAAATTCGGTATGTATCTAATTGTCATTTGATATCTTTGTCTGCGAGCATTTGTTGATATTCGTTCGTTTGTTTATGATTTTAAAAAATTATGGTTTTAAGCATAATTAGACTTTAATTGGTCAATAAATTAGCAAATTCCAAGTTTCCTCTTCATTCTAAGGGACACTAAATCTGTAGCAGAGCCCTCTTGCAAGAGATTGTGGCTTCACATGATTTATGTCCTTATATGTAAGGTGCGAATGGAGGATTTAACCTTTGAAACTAAAACCCCCTCTTTTTATGCTAAACATTTTGGTGAACCAATGTTTTTAATGAATTTTGCACCCTACTGAGTGTTGTACTTTAGATTTACATTCATTTCATTCATCATTTTCCTATTGCATTTGAAAATTTACAAAAAAAATGAAAAATTTGAAAAAAATTGACATTTTAGGCTTGCATTTTCAAATAATTTGCATTTAATTTCATTTAATTTATGTTATTTTCATTAGATCTGATTTAAATTATAGAAATTCATCATTTATTATTCATTGGCATTGCATTTTCATGCCTAATTTGTTAAAAATTGCTTGAAATTGTGCATTTTTCATAAAAAACCTAGTTTGCATTAGCTAGGGTTTGTAGTTAAAATATTGTTTCAGATTTTACTACTATTTTAAACACTCATTTAGGACTGATCTCTAACTGTTTCATCATAATTTCTTTGTTGCAAAATTTCATGTCTAGGGTTTGAAAACCTTGCATTTTCACTAGATTTTGCCTTGTCATCTCTCTAGAATTGCATTATAGGCATGTTGTGAAGGATATTGTTGCATTATTGGGTTGATATTGAGCTTATAATTTTCTACCCCTCATAAAATTCTTCACAACACCTATTTTGTTAGTAATTTGCATTGAAATATCATGACAAAGTGAAAAATCAAGCATTTTAGATCTTAAACATACCTTGTTCCTAGGGTTTGTTCTATTAGTTTGTGCATTGATTGTTGTATGCTTTTGCATGAGTCTTTTAACCTACTACCCTAATAGAAATATCCATTTAAGAAGAAGTATTAGACTAATGGGTTCTAGTGCTCCTGAAACAAACGATATTCCTACCTCTGAAAATCCATTAAACACCTTCTTTACAAAAGGAGAGACATAAATTTTGCAAGATATCATACCTCCTACAAATAAAATGGAAGATCAAATATTTCATGATGTAGAGGACACTAAATAAACAAACTTGATAAAGAGTTAGCCAATTTTCAAGCATTTATGGAAAATGAAAGGATAGCGGAAGAAGCTATACCTACGATTCACAACATAAGAGAATTTATAAAAGAAGGACAAGATGGTGTTAATGTAATTCGAGGTTTAGCACATATAGTACATAATAATGTTATGCCGATGACTGAATGTGTAAATGTTATTAATAATATATTGTCACAGTCTCATACTCAAGTATTGATACCTATACCGACCACTCGAATGTCTACATTTACATCAACAATTTTAACTACTAATGCAAATGCTTGTAGTAGTGCTACCACTGGTATTGGAGTATCTAATGACACTAATTCATAAAATTACAAAGCTCTGGGATTCAACTATCAGAACTTACCACCTAACGTAACCTCTTTTATGAATAATTATTCCCAACCACCTCTCCATCCCACTTTTTCTCAACCACCTCTTACATACAACTATTCGCAACCACCTCCCACTTACAATTACTCTCAACCACCTTTCATTTCCACTCACAATCAATCCCCTCAAAATGTCATGCACATGGCTTCAAATTCTCAAACCGCATCTCCTAATGATGTCCTCTTAAACCAACTCTTACAAGGCATGACTTCTTTACAACAAAAGGTGACAAGCTTGACAAATTCTTCACAACCTAATATACCAACTTATCATGCCCATAATCCTCTATCTTATGCAATCTTGAGAACTCCTATGCTTGAGAAGTTTGAAACCCCTCGTTTTGAAAAATATGTTGGAAAAGGTGATCCTAATACTTATGTGGCAGCATTCACAGCTACGTGCAATGATTTCTACTTTGAAGAGGACTTGTTAGCAAAAATTTTCCCACGATCTCTCAAAGATACTGCTTTAGAATGGTTTTGTTCTTTACCTCTGAATTCAATACACCCTTTTTCGCAGCTAATTGATCAATTCTTACAACATTTTCAATCAAACATTGGACCTCAAGTCTCTTTGATTGATTTGGTTCATTGCAAGCAAGGTCTAAAAGAGAAGTTAACCGAGTTTATTAGTAGGTATCAAGCTCTGTATGCACAAATTCAATATTAGATGAAAGATGAGGATGTTTAGAAGGTGTTTATTACAAATCTACAACCTAACATTCGAGATAAGATTCTCTTGATGAAGTATAATTGTTTTCAACATTTATGCACTACCCTTCGTGATTACCAACTCTCGTCTAGTCAGTATGAAAACCAAAACTCATCAGCTCAAGTTGGTTAATACATGGATGGACCTTCACAAAACAACTTTAAGAGCATTAACAAGACTTTCATTAAGGTTAATGGACAAAATTCAAACAACTTTGCACATGTGTCCACTATTACTAATCTGAAGAGGACACCATTTTAGAATAGACAACAACAAAGACAGTTCACTCTGATATCTGAATCATATCATTCTATCATGAATCAAGATGTGAGTAATAACCTCTTGAAGCTTCCTCCGATTAAACCATTTGATCCTAGTAGAATGTAAGGACCTTACTTCGATGCTAATTCTTTTTGTCACTATCATCGACAACAAGGACATGATACTGAACGATGTATGCATCTTAAACATGAAAAACAAGACCTCATTGACTCGAATGTTATACAGGTATCTGGTGTGAATGATAATGGAAATAAGTTGGTTGCTCCTTCGAATCAAAATTTACAGATCTTTACTAATCCATTTCCTAAGCATACTGATAACAACATGATGGAACAAAATACAATAGAAGTAGAAGATGACTAGCTGAATTATAATGAGATAATTGCTACAATAGAAGTGGATAAGGAAAATACTGAAGTATTACCTCATCCACGAAGAAATGGAATTTATGCTGAGGTTCCTCCTTCGTTATCCCTTCAAGGATCAGGAGATAACCAACATGCATTGGAAAGATAAATAGAACAACCAAAGTAAGCAATTATAACAAAAGAAAAGATGGATACAGTGCAAGATAGTCCTTCTCCCTATGATAGATGGAATCAACAAAATAAGAGAGCTAAAGATCATAAAAGAGTAAGATGGTTATCATCAATAGGAAATAACATTGGTACTCCTCATAAGCAACAAAATATCACACATACACTAGGATTTGAGAAACAAGTACCGCATGGACATCCTGAGAATAAAGAACAATGAAATATGAACCACTCAAACTTCACACAAAACTTGACGGAGCATCTCTCCAAGATGCTCGCAAGTTCCAAATTTTAGTACGATTGTACTGATAGGTAAGTAATTCTAACCCTTTACCTCTGTGTTGTGTTTCCCCCATGATGTTTTATGTGTTGTTTAGGCTTCCTTGGATGACCCTTGATACTCTTGTAAGGTCAAGGATACCAGGAGACCACCTCTGTTGTGACCCTTCTATTTGTATCATCATTCTTCTACATTGCTTCTCCTTTATTTTCATTGTTGTGTGTTGTGTCCTAGGGGCATAGCATTGTGGTTGGTGACTTGGGGGAACCTTCCTATGTGATGAACCTAAGGAACTTGTTTCTCCTCTATTGATTTATTGTTTATCTTCCTCTAGTGGTTCTATATAGCTGGCGGATGATGAAAAACAAATAATACTGATAAGGACCAAGTGTCCCTTCAGCGAGTAAGCAAAAATGGACCTAGTCCATACATGACGACGGGGTTGATATATATTATCTGATGCTTGGCTAGTAGAATCACTCCATGTGATTTTTTTTATGTTGTCTTATCATACTAACAAACTATAATAATACATTTGCTCTGTGCACTTTGTTTATCTTTGAATCTCGCCTTGGTTACACTCAGTTTTGAGATTTCTGCAGTATAGCCCCACGGTTATACTTGGTCTCCAAATCCATAGTATAACCTTGGCTCTTGATGTGATTATGTTTATGCATTTCTTTGATCATGTGATGTGGTTATTATCTTAGAGAAAGATTTCTAACCTCTCTTCTTGCAGAATATTGTGTGTTTGTGGGAACATTCGGCGATCGTAAAGAACATGTCACCTTTGGGGGCATGGGCTTTGTGAAAGATCTTGTTCCCTTGTGTGTTTTTTCTCTACCTTGATGTGCTTGATATCAGTACATGATATCAACCACCTTAAGGTGGGGGCATATATAAGGTAAGCTGTCTAATGATTTTGATACTACGAAGCGTGCTTGTAAGCCCTCTGCGGAGGCAGGATATTATATCTCTACATGAGTGCACATCTTTATTCTATATTACAATCATTAAGCCCTCTACAGAGGTGGGATATTGTGCATATCCTTTTATTTTAAGCCCTCTATGGAGGTAGGGATGGTGTATCTCTTGAGCTAGTGCACATCCTTTTTATTCTAAATGTCCTCTGAGTAGGCGGGGTTGGTGCATCCTCCCTTAAGTGTGTCTTTGGTAGTTGTTGTGGCATAATTCCAAATGTCAGGTGTGCCTATAATGTGCCTGAGATGGTGGTGAACCTAGCAATAGGCTCTTTCCATAGCTTGTTTGTCGTGTTTTAGACATATAGTATGTCTTTGGAATACTATACGATTCTCGTGTCTTCCGTGTGCTTTCTCCCTTGTGTAGTCTAAAGATGTGTGGCAATGAGTCCCTCCTACACTGGGGTTTTGTATGGTATGTTTGTTTCCAAGCATAATCTAAAGACATGTGGCAATGAGTCCCTCATATGCTTTGGGATTTGTATGACATGTTTGCTCTCAAGTGTAGTCTAAAGACATGTGGCGATGAGTCCCTCCTACACTCTGAGATTTATATTGCATGTCTATTGCCCCATATGTAGTCTAAAGACATGTGATGATGAGTCCCTCCTATATTTTGGGTTGTGTGTTTACTTTCCATGTACTTGCATTTGCATTCATTAATGAAAATGAAAAAGAAATAATCACTGCATTCACTGTATTCACTGTGTTTTGCATGTCTTCAATGCTGTCTTCTCCATGTTTTGTGTGCCTGTTACTATCTTCTCTATGTTTTACGTGCCTGTTATTGTCTTCATTGTGTTTGGCGTGTCTGCAGCATGTTTTCTCTAATGTCTACTTAAGACTGGGGGCTAGAAATAGTTCTCAATCTTTGTGTATACATTAGCTCTAAGTGTCTGGCGTGTTTGTTGACCGTACTTTAATGCATGTATGGGCCTTGCATTCATGCATACATTAAAGTGGGGGCTAAATGTTATGTTGGAAAATGTCTCCCGAAGATTTTTTCCCTCCTATGTTTAGCTCTCGGGTCCTTTAGAAAGCATTTTTATCATCTTGCATATTCATGTTGACTCCCAATGAGAAAACCCCAAAGTTTTATGGAAAATAGGACCTAGGGGGTACTATTGAGATGAATCCTGACTGAAATAGGGAGGGAGGACTTGGGCACCTGTGCCCTAGTCCTTTCCTATTTTAGGCAGGACCTAAATTCAAGTGTTGGTTATGTGACTGTTAATTAGGTCCTATGACAACACCTTAAGTTTGAATTACAAAATTCTTAGCGGGAATGTGTTTAGTTGCATATATAAGCATGTTTAGGGATTCATTTGTAAACTAGAAGAGAAGATGATTATGAACTTTTGGCAAACTTGTGATTTTAGAGCATTCAAAGTATTCATTTTTGTAGACCAGACTTGTCTTGTTATTGTGTTTGTTATGTAGATTTGGCTTCAACTTTTCATGATGTGAAGGATTTTCATCTACATGCAAGCTACACTTCCGAGGTGGCATTTATTTATGATTTAAATCATTCATCATTTAGTTTTTGCCTATATCCCACAAGGATACGCACTCTTTATATAACAATGATGTTTGGAAGACTTGAATGTCTCTCTGAGGCTTGACCGAGGCAAGCCTCTAAACACGACAACCCCTAACCCCCTTTTCTGTGATTGTAGGTTACAGGTTGCAGAAGTAGAAGAAGTGGAGTTGTAGGGAAGAATAACAGAGTGTCAGAATTGTAGAGAAAAGAAAAAAAGTAGGACCTCGACTTAGGCACCCGTTCATTAGTTGTCCAGATCCTGAAACACATAAATCCCCAGAACAACAATTTAAATTGGTTGCAGACAATCTTCAGAGATCTTGATAGAAATTAGTACCTTGGACTAATTTGCCCATTCATTAGTCACCAACTTTTCTGGATCCTGAATCTCAAAATTTGGTATGTATCTAATTGTCATTTGATATCTTTGTGTGCGAGCATTTGTTGAGATTCATCCGTTTCTTTACAATTTTATGAAATTAGGGTTTTAAGCATAATTAGACTTTAATTGATCAATAAATTAGCAAAATCCAAGTTTCCTCTTCATTCTAAGGGACACTAAATCTGTAGCAAATCCCTCTTGCAATAGATTGTGGCTTCACTCGATTTATGTCCTTGAATGTAAGGTGTGAAAGGAGGATTTAACCTTTGAAACTAAAACCCCCTCTTTTTACGCTAAAAAGTTGATAAGGGAGAGGGAGAGGGACGGAGAGGGAGAGAGGGTGGAGAGAGAGGGGAGAGGTAGGGTGAGAGAGAGATGGGTTGATAGAGAGAGGGAGATAGATAGAGAGGTAGATAGAGGAGAGAGATAGATAGGGAGAGAGAGATAGAAAGAGAGTCCTAGTTTTCTTGTTTTCATTTCCTTCGTTGATAAGGGAGAGGGAGAGATAGAGGGGAGATATAGGGAGATATAGGAATGATAGGGGGGAGAGGCAAGAGAAAAAGAGATAGGGATAGATAGCTAGGTAGAGAGAGATAAAGAGGAGACAGATAGGGAGAGATAGAGGAGACAAAGGGGAGAGATAAGGAGATAGAGAGTGAGCGAGATGTCCAGAGAGATAGGGAGATAGAGGAATGATAGGGGAGAGAGAGGAAAGAGATAGGGAGAGATAGATATGTAGAGAGAGAGAGAGGAGATAGATTGGGAGAGATAGAGGAGATAGAGGCAGAGATAGGGACATAGAGAGTGAGTGAGATGTCCAGATAGATAGGGAGAGAGATTGAGAGGTAGAGGGATGATAGAGAGAGGGAGATAAGGGAGAGATAGGGTTTCTCAGGTTTAGGGTTTAGGGGTTAGGAATTAGGGGCATTATTAGTGTTTAGCGATTTAGAGAGAGAGACTACTTTTGACATGTAACCATAAACCCTAAATAATGCCCCTAAACCCTAACCCTAACCCCTAACCCCTAAACCATAAACCCTAAATAATGCCCCTAAGCCCTAAGCCCTAAGCCCTAACCCCTAAACCTGAGAAACCCTAAACCCCTAAATCCTAAACCCCAAACCCCTAAACCCTAAACACTAAACCCAAGAAACCCTAAACCTTTATCTCCCTATCTCCCTATTTCTATTATTCCTCTACCTCTCAGTCTCTCTCCCTATGTCACTGGCCATGTCCCTCACTCTCTATATCCCTATCTCTCCCTATGTCTCTAGCCATGTCCCTCACTCTCTATATCTACCTATTGGTCCTCTCTCTCTAAACACTAAACCCTAAACCTTTAAACCTTAACCCCTAAACCATAAACCATAAACCTTAAATAATGCCCCAAAACCTTAACCCCTATCCCCTAAACCTTAAACTTGAGAAACCCTAAACCCCTAAACCCAAAATCCAAGCAACTCTAAACCTCTATCTCCCTATCTCTCCCCTATCTCCCTATCTCTATCATCCCTCTACCTCTCAATCTCTCTCCCTATGTCCCTGGCCATGTGCCTCAATATCTATCTCCCTAGCTCTCTCCCTAGTCTCATCTATATCTCCCTATCATTCCTCTCTCTCTACCCCTAAACCATAAACCCTAAACCCTAAATAATGCCCCTAAACCCTAACCCCTAAACCTGAGCAACCCTAAACCCCTAAACCCCAAACGCCAAACCCCTAAACCCTAAACCCTAAACCCAAGTAACCCTAAACCTCTATCTCCCTATCTCTCCCCTATCTCCTTATCACCTTTGTCCCTCTACCTCTCAATCTCTCTCCCTATGTCTTTGACCATGTCCCTCACTCTCTATCTCGCTATCTCTCCCCTCAGTCTCCTCTATATCTCCCTATTGGTCCTCTATCTCTCTCTAAACCCTAAACCCTAAACCTCTAAACCTTAACCCCTAACCCCAAAACCCAAAACCCAAAACCCTAACTAATGCCCCTAAACCCTAACCCCTAACCCCTAAACACTAGACCCAAGCAACCCTAAACCTCTATCTCCCTATCTCTCCCTATCTCCCTATCTATATCATCCCTCTACCTCTCAATCTCTCTCTATGTCTCTCACTCTCTATCTCCCTATCTCTCCCCTTTGTCTCCTCTATCTCTCCCAATCTCTATCAGTATCCTCTCTCTATCTCTCTCTAAACCCTAAGCCCTTAACCCCTAAACCTGAGCAACCCTAAACCCTAAATATTCCCCTAAACCTTAAAACCCTAAATAATTCTCCTAAACCCTAAACTTGAGCAACGCTAAACTCATAAACTCTAAATAATTCCCCTAAACCCTGACCCCTAACCCTGAGAAACTCTCTCTCTCTCTCTCTCTCCTAAAACCCCTAAACCCTAACCCCTAATCCCTAAACCCTAAACCCAAGCAACCCTAAACCTCTATCTCCCTATCTCTATCATCCCTCTACCTCTCAATCTCTCTCCCTATCTCTTTGGACATCTCGGTCACTCTCTATCTCCCTATCTCTCCCCTCTGTCTCCTCTATCTCTCCCTATCTATCTCCTATCTCTCTCTCTCTCTACCTAGCTATCTCTCCCTATCTCTCTAACTCTTGCCTCTCTCTCCTCTATCATTCCTCTATCTCCCTATTTCTCCCCTCTATCTCTTCCTCTCCCTTATTGACAAAGGAAATGAAAACAAGAAAACTAGGACTCTCTCTCTCTCTCTCTCTCTCTCTCTCTCTTGTCGACAAAGCAAATGGAAACAAGAAAACTAGGCCATGTAAAGAGGGATGAGGATATAAATTGGGAGGATGAAATAGAAACAAGATAAAACTAAAGTTCATTGGATGGGAAGAATTATGAGAGGAGAGGTGGAAAATAGTAAAATAGGGAAAATTGGTGGGATCTAAAGGGAAATTGGAAAGGAAAAGGAAAACTAGGAAAGCTAGGAAAATGCTTTAACTAGGAGGTGGATAGGTTAGAGAGAGAGAGGGAGAGAGAGAGAGAGAGAGTGTGTGTGTGTTCCAGAAATGAATCTGTTTCTAGAAAACGGATATCCATTTCTAGGAAACATATATCCATTTCTAGCTCCCCAAAATGGATATCTGTTATTTAAATAATAGATATCCATTTTGCTTCAGTTTTGCCTTGTATTTAGGCTTGGGACTGTCATAGTTGACTTTCCCTAAATTCTAACGTGTTTACTGGTTTCACTCTCTTCTTTGAACTTCACCTTTCGTGTTGATGACTTTTTTTTAATTCAAATTTGATAAAATGAAAAGGGTTTATTGAAGAAATTATCATCTTTCTAAAAATATAAGACTTTCTTGATTATCATATTATTAAATAATTATTAATAATTTTCTATATAGTGTGTGTCTGAAATCCTGATGGACACACTGATTGAAAAAATCATAACTTTCAAACCGTTTTACCTTTTTTAGATCCGAAAGATGCATCACACTCTATGCTTTTCTGGCTATAGGTTTAAAAAAAAATTTAAATTCCAATTTGTTTGATCGAGTTAGGTTGGATGGAAAATTACTTTTTAGTTTTTAAAAAAGTCACAGTAAAAAAAGCATAACTAATTATTT
The DNA here is from genome assembly GCA_027924645.1 of Cunninghamia lanceolata. Classification (NCBI taxonomy): domain Eukaryota; kingdom Viridiplantae; phylum Streptophyta; class Pinopsida; order Cupressales; family Cupressaceae; genus Cunninghamia; species Cunninghamia lanceolata. The sequence goes on from BSBN01000484.1 coordinate 1,722,545, forward strand.
TCTTGGAAAAAAATTTCAAAAAAATATGTGTCACATCCAGGCATGATTCCTCTACATATTTTGAAAGATAAAAAAAAATATTTTTTTTGCTCATAGTTAGGTTGGCTGGAATAACACCCAATTTTTTTTTTTCTAAAAAATTTAATAGTTGTTCATTTATTCATTTTTCACTAAGTAAATTTAGTTTTTTTTAAAAATAGTAGATCATAAACTAGATTCAATTCTCTACATATTCTGTACTTACATCTTTTTCAAATTGTGTAGATAATCCATTCAAAATTTCACATGAACTTGATTAAGTATGATTTTTAGTATTTTCATTGCCACTTAGAGGTATAGTTTGGCCCATCATGATCCTGTAGATACCCTCAAACTCATACCAAAAGAAACAAACAAAAATAGGGTGCATTCAAGTCAGAATACTATAGAAAAATCACCATTTCAAACTCACACTATGTTGACGTGAACTAGTGGGTCCAGCGAGTCCTCCGAACAAAATGCAAATGACATTCCCACAAATGCTTTTTTTACTGCTTTGGCTGGCTTGAAAAAGGTTTCACACGCGTCCATGCCCCAAGCCATCCCACACATGCAAATTTTTTTCTTGCCACGACTTCAAGCACCTAGACACGCGCTTGCCCTAGAAGAAAAGAGAAAACTATGACAAACATTCAATCTTTAACCTTTTTACAGATTTTAAAACTTGCAAACAAAAACCATTGGGCTAAAATAACATCATACCAATGACAAAATCAAGCTCTGTCAATCTCATTTGCAAAAAACACGTGGGGGAAAACTCCAAATTCCCCTCCATCAACACTTGTCCAGAGAACCAAGAACCTGCAGAACAGGCAAAAAAAATCTGATTTTAAGAATAAGACATATAGTTACCAATGGGTTCAAAAATCAATCACCCAATAAAAAAAAACTTTTCTGAATAACTCCGTCTCAAAATTCCACAAAAATAAAAAACATAGGCAAAGGATTAATTTTTCCAATTGCACATATTTCGAGGCCCAACTAATACATGCAAGTGCAAACAATAGTACCCAACAATAAACCAATAGAAACAAATGAAAATAGGGCACGTTAAATTTAGAATGATATAAAAATTAACCATTTCAAACTCATACCTGTAGACACTTAAAAATGTCCTAAGCCTGCAAGCAACATTTTCACATCAATTTCTCCCTAATATCACATTCCTCTATTAATTAAATAATCTTTAATTATTTAATTAATTCATTTCTCCTATTTTCTAAACCTATAATTAAATAAATTTTATTTATTTAATTATTCATATATTTTCCTCTATTTTTCTTCTATAATTAAATAATTATTTTTAAATATTTAATTATTCATTTCTCCTATTTTTCAACTAATTTAAATAAATAAAATATTTATTTAAATTTAACTTCCACTTCTCAATTAAATAAATCCAATTTACTTAATTAAGTTTCCCACTCATTTCTCATTCAAATTAATTAAATAAACTACGAAATTTATTTAATCAATGCACTCCCACCTCATCATTTATCTAAATAAAATAATCACTCTTGTCTTCTTGTGAGAGGGAAACCCTATTCAATCTCAACCGTCCACATCACTCAAATCAACTCTCAATCCTTACCCTTCATTTGAACTCAAGCCTTCTATAAAAGAAGCCCTCCAGCCTCATTTCAGCAACAACCATAGTCTTAGTCTTCAAGATTTTGCTAATAATTTCATATTAAGCTTCTCATGAATCTTGCATGTCTGCAAATTTGAGAGAAAATTTAGAGCTAAGTTAAGAAGAGCAATGGAGGAGAGCCAAGCTTAGCATAGGGATTTAGATAGTTGTTGTTTCTTGTGATTTATATGTTAATTTTGTACTCCATTGTTGGATTAGGGCCTATTAGCTTGCATTTGATAGTTTGTGGTTGCTAGTTGATAATGTAGTTTTGTTTCCCATTTTTCCTTGATCTACATTGGTGAACCCAATGTGAACCTAGCCATATTTTGCAAAAAATTGATGAATTAGGGTTTTTGCAGACAACACATCGCATCTATTAAATCCACAACCACAATTGATGAATCTTGTACTGTATCTGTGGACTCTTGCGTCACATCTTCACATTCTTGAGATGCAGTCATCCTAAAGATAGCCTCATCTGTCGATTATGGCACCATATTTGTTTGTTAGTTGGCAGAGTTTAACCCTTCGGTCATTGTTGTCTTGTTTGCAAGGTTCTGTTGGTATTTCTGATCAATTTACAGTGTCTTTTTGTTTCTCTGATACCCTAATAGTGATTATATAGTATTAGGGTTTTTACCTAGACTATTTTTATCAAGTTTCATATGTTTTTGATGACCAGGTAACAATGCGACGGAGTTGAAGCATTCTACACAACAATTGTTGTATCATGTGACGCACTTGTAACTTCTGGCAATGCACTTGATTGCTGATTAAGGCTTCCTAAATCTTTTGGGACATTTGTTGTTAACTTTGTTTTGCAGGGGGTTTTAAATGCTTTTCTGATTAGTTGTAATGCTTTATCTATTTATCTAACCCCCTGGTAATCATTTGACATCATTAGGGTTTTTTGTATGCACCTTTAGGGTTTGATGTTTGGATGGTCTTTTGGTAGATTTCAAGCATCCTTGGATCATTGTTGTTTTGTTTGTAGATATCTGATTGATTTACAACTTTCTGGTATCCTAACAATAACTTTGCAACATTAGGGTTTCTAGTTTAGACCGTTTTTATCAGATTCACTGTGTTTTTATGTTGCAAGTATGAGTAGTAAGTGTTGTCATTGATGTCAAAACCTAAGATCAACATCTAAGGAAGTTATTTGGATGAGTTTGAGCAAGTGTTTGAGAAGTTAGTGTAATTGCAGAATTGTTCTATCTCCCAGAATAATGCAGTGTTTTGCTCCACATATCTTGTAGATTGAATATCTTTGTCTACGGTTTGAAAGTTATGTTAAGGGATGTCTATAGTTTCTATGTTTCAAGTTTGAGCCTCCGGTGTGAAAATTTGAGTGAGTTCTATTCACCAGAGTAAAAACTATTTTTTCTGAGTATTCAATGGTGACAGGGAGAATGTATTCTACTCCACATCTCTTTGCATTTAAGTTTTATAGTTTTTGGTTCTAGAATTAAGTTTAAGATGATGCTATGTGTCTTCAGTTGAAGTGGTTCATGATTTGGTGTTTTGTAAGAGATCTTTTCTTTGTGACAGTGGTTAACAGTAATGTTTAAGTGGTTCAGTTTGAAGAATCTTTTGGATAGAGTGTTTGGAGATTGTGCAGAAGTTCTTGGTGATTGTAACGTGCTTGTGGATGTCTCTAGATCACGTTTCTACTTTTTGATTGGTCGACAAAGTGTAATTCAGATCATGGTTGAAGCGTGTTCCTAAAGGTCTTAGTGTTAACACCAGTTTTGGCCAACCTGGTTGCTTTCACTACTGGCAATTATACTTTGGAGTTTGTGAAAGCGTGTTGTTGCATGGAATATTGCATTTGAGTCCCTGCTAATGCATGGTGTGGTCCACATTCATTCCTTTCCACCATAGGAATGTTTAGGTTTGGACTTAAATTGAATATTGGTTAAGTTTGTTGTTTGTGCCAACCTTGAAGATTGTTTCCAAGATTGCGAATGTATAAATATGAGTTAGATGATCAGGAAATCTAGTGAAGTGGTTCCAGTAGATGAAATGGTTGCATGAGAAGCATCATTTGTTGCAGGTGTGATCCAGATAAGTTTGTGAATGTGAAAGTGAGCAGTAAAGAATATATTTTTGATGCAGAGAGGTTGAGAAAGATTCAGTTGAGTTTGTGGTGGATCCCTGGTTGCTGTGATATCCGTTCTCATTGTAAATATCTTCCTCTATCTTCTTCTACTTCAGACAATGAGCCCCTCTTGGCAGTGAGCCTCTTCTCTTGGCAGTGAGCCCCTTCTTTTGTAGTGAGCATTTTGGGCAGTGAGCCCTAAGGTAGTGAACCCTAAGGCAGTGAGCCTCCGATAGTGAGCCTTGTTCTAAATTTTGATATATCATTTATATTGTGAGTTAATCCTCACTGTGTTTTTTTCCCTCATTGGGTTTTCCACATAAAAAATTTGGTGTCTCATGTGTTGGATGTGTGAATGTGCTTAAGTTTTTTATTTCATGCTTTCATGGTTAAATCATAATAACAGTGATTAAGTGGTTGATGTCTTGATACTTATAAGAAGTTAAGTTTTGGTTACAACTGATTCACCCCCCCTCTTAGTTGTCTTGTGCATTTTAACATTTTGACTACCAGAAATAGAATGATGCAATTGCTGAATCCTACACCGCAGTCGATAATTACTATGATGCAGTCACCCAATCCTGCGACACACTCACCCATTTTTGAACCACAACTATTTGATAGAGAGCCACATATGATACATTCTACTATGCAACTAAGAGATCCATAGCCACATCTGAGCAATCCAGCGACGCACCCGATTGTCATACAAAAAGGGAGTTTTAATTTGGCATTTTTCATTCTTTTTTATTACATGCAGTAGGGTAGAAGCTTTATGTTACTAACATTTGGTCTGCAACTGTGTGGCAACTGTTGGCAAGAGACACTATATGGATTCATGGTTGTTGTCATTGATGGCAACAAAGGTCATCCCACATATCCGCAAGTCATGATATGTCTCTACCGGAAGTCAGAATAAAGATTGTTGTGGTCCGGTAAACAAGAACAGAGCATGTGGCAAGGTCCGACAGATTGGTCCGGATCTCTCAGAGGAAGTGTCTTGGTGCAGTGCGGATTTGGGGAAGTCAAGAGGACTACCTTGAGTGGTATATTCCAAGGATTTAGCCTCCGGTGATGGACAAGGAAAAAGATATGAATAGTTGAGTACCGGATTCCTGAGAGACAGTGAAAACAGAGGAAGAACTGACTGACAGAGTATCAGACTACTTTCCGGATGTGTTACTGTTGATGATAAAGGTTGTGAAGGCATGAATCATGTTTGGCCGACATGATTGTTGATATCTACAAGTATATGCTTGATCCGCATTGCTTGGTGAGCAAGGATTCAGCCGACAGAACAAAGTTTGTAAGAAACTAAACTGTTCCGGATGCCGACTAGAAAGGTGATGAAATTACTTGTGCGGATATATATAAAGGATGGATTTAGTTGTGAAAGGTGTGGAAGTGAAAAGATATATGCGAACAAGTCCAGAACAGAGTAGAAGTAGCAAGAAAGATCCGGTATGTGAAAGGATAGCAGAATAAAGAACAGAGGAAAGATGAAGTGCAGCAGATCAGTGTACTGAGCCTAACCGGAACTGAACTCCAGCATATGTAGATGCATTCAATCAGTTCAAGACTGTGATTCTTATCACTTTGTAGACAGTGTGTCTTCTTGTAGGCAGTGAGCCTCTTGTGAGCAGTGTGCTCGGGCAATGAGCCCTAATTGGCAAGTGCCATTTTGTAATTTCCTATTCTTCTAACAGAGAATAATTTTGGGTTAATCACCCCGTGGTTTTCTCCCTTAACAGGGTTTCCACGTCAAAAATACTGTGTCATGTGTTTCTTATTTCATGGTAATGTTTTCTGTGTTTGATTTAATGCTGCATTAGTTAATAAGAAAGTTCAGATAGAGAAATTATTGGGATAACTGATTCACCCCCCCTCTCAGTTATCAACAATTGGTATCAGAGCAAGGTTCCTCCTAATAGAGCTTAACAGCTTGAGGAAGATCTGGGAATTCAAATGGATGCATATGGTTTAAGGGAGCAACTCAAGACTGCCCTTGAGGATCTTGAACAGTCAAATTCTGAAGTCAGTGAATTAAAAGAAAGACTCAAACAGGCTGATGAATTCATGAGGGAATTAAAAGACAAATTAAGTCTCTCTATGAAAAAGAGAAAGGAGCTGCTCCAACAGTTGGCAAGACAAAGTGAAGAAAGCAATACAAATGAAGAATTGACTGAGCAAACCAAGTTATGTGAAAAGTTATCAAAAGAAGTCATTATGTTAAGACATGAAATGGAATCAGGAACTATAAAGTTTACTCAAGAGATTGAAGAAAAAAGAAAGGCTGAAGACAATCTAAGACAATCTCTTAAGGAAAAATCAGAAGAATGCCACCAGATGGACAGGATTATCAGACATCTTGAATCTGATCTTGAAGATGCCAAAGATAATGAAGAAAAACTTGAGGATCAAATTACCTCTCTCAAAAGAGACCTTCAAACAGCAAATGAATATAAAGAGAAATTCAAGATAAGTTCTGCTCAACTTGAAGTTCTCCTTGGAAGTCAAAAGAGGATAGATGACAAGTATGGTTTGGGATAGGAGAAAGGAGAAAGCTCCGGATCCGGTCAAAAGAATCTTGGATCAGAAAATCCAAGGAGCAGGCCTAGAAGACCTCCGGTAAGACAACCAAATGCTCAAAGATATCCATCCTTCAATGGATACTGCCACAGCTGCAACCACTTTGGTCACAAAGCTAATCAGTGCAGAATGAGAATGAATCAGATTAATTCATCCTTCTCCGGACAGTGCTTCAACTGCAAAAGGTATGGACACAAATCCCATGAATGCAGAATTATGCAAGTAAACAAATCATTCAAAGGTAGATGCTTTACATGCAATAGAGTAGGTCATATGGCTAATCAATACAGATCAAGGGGATATCAGTCAAATATGCAAAGAAATGTCATTTGCCAAATCTGCAATAGGTCCGGTCATAATGCTAAAGTCTGCAGAAACAAGAATCAGGACAAAAGAGGTCCGGTGTATAATCAGAATCAAGACAAGGGTAAACAAAAGATGAATGCGGATGAAGTTAGGAATCAGATGAGCAAGATTTGGGTGAAGAAAAGTTCAGAGAATGTAGAGGTTGGATCCGCACCAGACTCTGGTGCTGATATTTCTTCCAGAAATTAAAAAGTGAGCTCAGGCTCAGGGGGAGACTCAAAGAAAATCCCTTTCCCCCAGCCAAACAAGTGGTGCCGGATGTGGCACAAGATGCGGATTAAAGGGTTTGTAGATATGAGTCTTGAGATGCTTCAGTCAAGTTTTCAGAGGTCCGCATGGAGTTATGAAGAAGCTGTGATTGATCAAGTAAGACCTGTTCAGGGAGACGCTCCGGTATGACAAAGGATTACAAAAAGGTCCGGAGAGATCCGGAAGTGCACTATCTTGTTCTACGGATTGGACAGAGTGTTTAGGATGTTCTTGTAATATGTTACCTCGATTTATTCATGATTTAAAGATCCGGATGATATTCACTGATCAGGACTAATCCGGGATACTCCAAGCTGTCCAGACATGGCAAACCGGAATAATGCAGGTGAAGCATTTATTGCAGACAGATATTAGGGTTTGCGGAGCAATATAAGGGATTTCTCAAAAGTCATTTGCTCATTCTGCACTCAAGAAGAAGCGAAAAGTGGAGCTCTGCAACAAAATTCATCAAGCACACCAAGGATCTCCTGCCGAAGTCATTGCATAAAGAAATCAATCCAACCACTCCGTGCCAACCAAAGACGCATAAGGTATTCTCCGTTTTTCATTATCTCACTGTAAATCCTTGAAGAATGGCTACTCCAAATATAGTTAAGATCTCTGATAGACCTCGCCCCACATTCAAGAAACATCCTTACAAATCATTGGAGGTAGATCCACTAGGAGCCTTCTCTAGTGTTCCTCACGGAGTTTTACATACTGAAGACATTAGGGTTTACATACATGCAAGCATTGAGGAATTTGGGGAATTCAAATTAAGAGACCTCTATCACAAGCAACTGATAGACAATGCTTTTGAGCTTAAACCAGAGTATAAGGGTATCCAGAAGAAACAATTTGAGCAATTTATTCATTTCCCTAGCTTTGAAGAAGATGAATGGGTCCGGTATGTACTAAGCAGGATGCATGACAACTTTCTATGGCTGGATAGACCCTGCAAAATCACAAAAGAGGCAATTAGGGCAGTAACTGGTCTATACTCTTTCGGAGGGATACCTATCCTCAAATCTGTCAAGAACAACATTGTAACTGAGGCCACCGGATCAAAGTTTGATAAGAGGGCAATGACCATTGAAGATATTTCGGATCCAGATATCAAGTATGCATCCATGATAATAGGATACAAGATCTATCACTCCAGCAGGGAGAATTCTGTATCCGGAACTGCAGTATACACAGCCTATGAAATGCTAAGAAAGAATGCAGAATATGATCTCTGCGAACTACTGCTAAGCCAATTAATGGAAAATATACAGAAAATAAAGAAGGACAAGAAGAATTCCTTTAAGTATGGTACTCTTATTGTATGTCTATTCTTCTACTTCATGAATGAGCTACCCGGATCAAGTGGATGGGTATGGCAGAGTGACAAACCTGTTGCAGTCCAGATAAGAGACTATTTGCATGGACTTGGGGATGCAAAAGCAAGAAATACAGCTCTATGGGGATACTTCAAAAACTTTCAGAGCATGATGCAAGCAAGAGAGAGAATTCCCCAGTCTCTTGTTGAAAAATACAAAGACTCAGTGTGTTTCATGGTTGACACTGATCAGTGCCTAATGGAGGCAGTGGAGCCAAGGATTGTCTGGATCATGCCCATGGGGTATGAAGTGGATGAACAAATAGTGGAGCTGCATGTTCAACACATGCTAAGTCAGCCCAAAGATCCCAAGGCAGAAAGGTTTGGAACCTTTGAGGAGCTGAGTGTAAAAATACATGTAGAACTCAGGGAACCTGAGATTAAGAGAAAAGTGAGAAAAGAAGTAGAGCACATTGCTCAAGGCCTAGGCATCTCAAAAGAGGCACTTGATGCCAGCCGGGAAAAGAGGAGGAAGGCTGAGGAAGAAGAGAAAAGCAAAGAAAGTGCTCCGGTTGAAACTCCCACCCAGACCAGATCATCAAAGAGATCTGCACCTCCCACAACCAAAAGCTCAAAACCGGAAGTCCAGGCATCCGGTAAAAGATCCAAGACAAAAGCCACAAGGGCTTATGAAAGCCAAAAGGATGAAGAGGAAACAGAGTCAGATGAGGGTGTAAAAGAAATAAAGAAGCAGAAGAAGAAAGGATCCGGTAAACCCTCCACAGGCCAAGATAAGGATGAAATGGCAGAGGTATCTGTTGAAAAGCCCACTCTGTCTCTAGAGAATGTAATCAAGTCGGTCACGGTGGATGGAAACCTTCAACCAATGACTGAATCTTATGATGACTTCAGTGAGGCTGACCAAAAGACTCTGCAGGAAGCCACCATCAAATATCTGAACATATATAATAAGGCTTTCATTGAGATCATATCTCTTATTCCTAAAAGCCTAGAAAAGGAATTGGAAGTAAGAAAGAACAATGCTCATGCAAAAGATCTTGAGATCCGGGAGCAGATAGCTATTCAGCTATATCCTCAAATTGATCCCAAGACAATGAACATGATCTTCAAGGACTGCAAAGATGAGTTCAGAAGTAAAGCCAGGATGAATCAACTCATGCTTGGTGAGACTGACAAAGTGGCACAAGAGACAGAAGAGATCCTCCGGAAGGCCTTCAAAAGGTTCAATCTTCCTGTTGTAGAGGACTTAGGTACAGAAACAGCTGCAGATCCAGAATCATCTGTTCCGGAAGAAGTGGGCCCCGAACAGACAAACATCTCTCCTCCGGTTTCCCCTACAATCTCCGGATCCAAAGAAGAAGAGGAATTACAGGAGAAGGAAGCAGGGGTGAAAGACAAAGAGGTTGACAGTTCCAAGACTGCAGAAGAAAAGAAACATCTGTCTCCGGCAAGAGACACTGCACAAACTGTTCAACAATTTTTGAGCAAAGAAACTTTAGAGATTGATGAACCGGAGCTTCTAAAAGGCCCATTCGACTTTGACTCTCTCTCTCCGGTACAAACAATGAAGATAGCTTCATTTGCAAATGCCAAGGCAAATGAAAAACTCCTGAAGTCTCATATGGAAGACTGTGAGTTGATAGAGGCTGCTTCCGGAGTACTTGTAAAGATTATGCCATCAATCCAGATAGATCCGACAGCCTCCTCTTCCGGTAATCTAAAAACCTTAGTCAGCAGTGTTGATACACATTTAGATTCTCTAGAAAAATCAGCTGAAGAAAAGGTCCGGAAGGAATTTTTGGATAAGAGATTTTCAGAAATATTAGAATTAATCTCTAAAGATAGGAAGATTGTGAGCATTGGAATAAAGAGCTTAGAGAATGCTCTTAAGGATGGCGGTGACATCTACAAATTTTGTATATCCTGGTCAAAGGCAACAGCAGCAATTGACAAGAAAATAAAAGAGGAACAGGACAAGCTTCAAGGCTTATCTCAAAGTTTTGATCCTCTCTCTTCCTCTATAATAAATCAAGAATGTCAGACTATTGCAGTCTTGAATGAAATAAAGAATCTTGAGAAGGAAAGGAAGAATATCACCAACCGGATGGGAGAACTTAGAAGGATTATAATCCCTAAGTTGGAAACTATGCATGAGGCCATCAGTGATGCCCAGACCACCGCCCAAACAAAAGATCCGACAGATCTCAAGCGGGCAGAAGCTTTTGCATTTTTGTTGAGTGGTCACATTTCAATTTTGGACAGAATGAAGCTAAGTTGGGCTACTGAAATGATTCAACTGCAGACATCCTTTGCAGACATTCTTCAGTATATGTGAGTATGTAAATATGCGGCTATATATAGAAAATTTTTTGAAAATTTTGGTGTGCGGACCCTACCCTTTGCCATTGATGTCAAAGGGGGAGTAAGGAGCAGTGAAAAATGAGGAATCCAACTAAGGGGGAGTTCCAGAAATTGTATATAAAGACAGAGCATCAGCAAAGGGGGAGCATAGTGCAAACACTTAGTCATTTTTCACTAAGTGTTGCCATCAATGCCAAAGGGGGAGATTGTTGGCAAGAGACACTATATGGATTCATGGTTGTTGTCATTGATGGCAACAAAGGTCATCCCACATATCCGCAAGTCATGATATGTCTCTACCGGAAGTCAGAATAAAGATTGTTGTGGTCCGGTAAACAAGAACAGAGCATGTGGCAAGGTCCGACAGATTGGTCCGGATCTCTCAGAGGAAGTGTCTTGGTGCAGTGCGGATTTGGGGAAGTCAAGAGGACTACCTTGAGTGGTATATTCCAAGGATTTAGCCTCCGGTGATGGACAAGGAAAAAGATATGAATAGTTGAGTACCGGATTCCTGAGAGACAGTGAAAACAGAGGAAGAACTGACTGACAGAGTATCAGACTACTTTCCGGATGTGTTACTGTTGATGATAAAGGTTGTGAAGGCATGAATCATGTTTGGCCGACATGATTGTTGATATCTACAAGTATATGCTTGATCCGCATTGCTTGGTGAGCAAGGATTCAGCCGACAGAACAAAGTTTGTAAGAAACTAAACTGTTCCGGATGCCGACTAGAAAGGTGATGAAATTACTTGTGCGGATATATATAAAGGATGGATTTAGTTGTGAAAGGTGTGGAAGTGAAAAGATATATGCGAACAAGTCCAGAACAGAGCAGAAGTAGCAAGAAAGATCCGGTATGTGAAAGGATAGCAGAATAAAGAACAGAGGAAAGATGAAGTGCAGCAGATCAGTGTACTGAGCCTAACCGGAACTGAACTCCAGCATATGTAGATGCATTCAATCAGTTCAAGACTGTGATTCTTATCACTTTGTAGACAGTGTGTCTTCTTGTAGGCAGTGAGCCTCTTGTGAGCAGTGTGCTCGGGTAGTGAGCCCTAATTGGCAAGTGCCATTTTGTAATTTCCTATTCTTCTAACAGAGAATAATTTTGGGTTAATCACCCCGTGGTTTTCTCCCTTAACAGGGTTTCCATGTCAAAAATACTGTGTCATGTGTTTCTTATTTCATGGTAATGTTTTCTGTGTTTGATTTAATGCTGCATTAGTTAATAAGAAAGTTCAGATAGAGAAATTATTGGGATAACTGATTCACCCCCCCCTCTCAGTTATCAACAGCAACCACTAGAGAAAGATATTTCATCAAAACTACTAATTTGTTTGTTACAGGGATCCATTTGTGTGTTTGCATTTTTAACATAGGAACACTTGGTTTTGGTGCTTTAAAATGAACTTGTGTGTTTAAAGTAGGAACATTTCAATTTGGTGCTCTAAAAAGAACAAGTGTTTCATGTGTTTGGTGCACTTGCACATTTGTTAGTTAGTACACTGAAAGCATGTCTATCTATAGTTCCTCTTCCCTTGCATACGAGTCTAGGGTAACGAAAATTGCACATTGTGTTTATCTTGAGTATCCTTTCCCCGCGCTATATGTGGTCTTGGGTGATGAGAAAAAGAAACACCATGTTGTCTTGAGTACTTCCCTTTACCACAATCTTGGGTCCAAGAGAACATAGCGGCATAGTATTGTTTGAGTATCCTCTCCCCTTTCTCTATGTGCAATCTTGGGTGAATAGAAAGAACAATACACAGCCTTTCCATTTTTATTTTAATAGGTGGCCTGCCTAAGAGTTCATCCTAGGATTCGACCACAAGTACATATCTCCAGTGAGCTATATAAAAGGAAAAAAACTAAAAGGTGAGCTCAATCCACTTGTCCCATAGGTGGTGGTCCTTGTGGTCCTAGGTGATTCTGGATGCGCGTTTGTTCTCCCATTGCTACTACGCTATGGTGTTCTTAGGAGTTCCCTCACTACGAACCTATTGGCCATTTATCATAGTGGTGCAAGGAAGGCAGATGATATCCTGAAGTTACTTACCACATAGGGTCTTTGGTTGAGGTGAGAAGGTTCCTTGTTTGGTCTTAAACCTTTCAAGATGGTCCAAGATCTTGGCATACTCTAGTTACCCACTCCAATTACTCCTATCTAAAATCACCGAAAGGTGAGGTAAGCCTACTATGGTAAACAACCTTTACTACTAGCTAGGTTGTGCTTGCTTTATTGTTTGTGAACCAAGGCCGGACGAGTTTTATGGTAGAAAACTTGAAAAATATCATACCTTCCAAAAAGTCAATAGTCAAAAAATAGCCAAATCTGTATGCTAAGTGTTTGTTGTGTTTGCTATGTTTTCTCATCATCAAAACAAATTGCTCAAATAGAAAAAGCACTTAGAAAAACCCTAATTTTAGGCCATAGACAATAGAGCACTACAATTGTATGTTTCTGAGATTCAATTGTAGGTTTTTGCTACACAATTAACACTTTATGTAATCCAACTAATAAACAGAAAAACACAACTAAGTCTTTCTAAGTCACAATTGTCCATTTCTGTGATGAATCTGTAACTTTTTAGGGTGGTGCAGGAGCTCCACAGTTTTGTGTTGTTTTTCCTAGTTAATTTTCATGTTATTTGTTTACCTCTAAGGCTTTGAAAGCCATTTTTGATGTGTTGAAATAAAAGACTTAGTCATTTGTTTGACTAGTCTAAAATAGAGTGAACTAAGGCCTATTTCATAGGAAGTTCTTTTAGAAACTTGGTTTTATAAAGATAAAACTTATTGTTTTTATTAATTCTGCTTTTTCCTTCAGTTTCCTACCTTTCTTGGGTAGTTGTACGGATTGAGAAGGAAGGGCAACCAGCGGGAAAGTTTCTATAAATATGGAGTTTGTAAGGATGCCAAAAAGATATGAAAGGAGTCTTTTAAGGAGGAAAAAACTATTTTTCTGCATTTGTTCATTGAAACAGCATCTTGTACGGCTTGGTACAGATTTCTCATGAGTTGAAATATTGGAAATTTATTAAGTTTGCAAAACACCTTTCATTTGCATCCATTTGGAGTTCTTGACACTCCTGTAGAAGGTAGAAATAATTTAATTTGTAGAATTTGTTTTGAAACCCTCTTAACTAGGGTTTGTGCACAAAAATGGTGTATTTGCCCTCTATCCTCTAAAAGTATCAACCATTTTAAGAAGGATGGAGGAGATTAGGTTAGGTTTTATTGTTTTCTATGGTTTACAGGTGGGAGACTCCTTCTCCAAGCATTTGGCATGACCCTAGCTAGTCAAAACTAGTGACTAGTTAGCAGAAAACAATGGCAGCGTTGTGAATGCTGATGACAGCCATGAATAAGAGTGATTACATGGTGAATTTGATGTCTTGTGGTGTGGACAAGACTGTGTGACTGTTTGGTAGGCCTGGTATATGCAAGTTTGATACATTTCTCTCTTACAACCTTCAAGAATAGGCCTTTTACATTGAAAGAAATAGTTTGCTGTTATTTAGGCTTGTGACAGAGTACGGTTCTGCAGTTTGAAGGACAGTTGAAAGCTCATAATGTAGTTTGGAAAGGGTATGGTATATGGAATGCCTTTTTAAGGTTTGAGGAAACTTCTTGATGTAATAGTTCTCAAGGTTACAAGAGAATAGTCTACCTTTAACACTGTTTTTAAAATAGCCAATAGTAATTGCTGTCCACAGTCATGTTTAGTGCAGAGTTGTGATCATTTTGTCAACAATTTATTGTTGTTCTTATCCTCTGAAGACACATGTGGAGTTAATGAGAAGATCCTTACTGATATATGTGTATAATGCCATTTTATTGTTCACATAAGCTACAAGATATAACTGTCATTCTAATACTGTCATAGGACAATCAAACTACTATTGTTGTCCTCTGTCTGCATGGAGTAAATGGCTACTGTTTGCATGGAGTATTTAGTATGCATTGAGTGTTGAGGGTCATTTGAGCCCTTGGGAGGTTGATTAAATCAATTCTAGAAGACTTAAGCCTTCTACAAATACTGTCCTAGAATAGTCCCTCTGTTGTTATTATCCATTAACCAAGAAATGCAGAAAATTAGTCTTTTATGATTCCTTGACAAGTATTTGTAATCAGTTGTATGAGTACACTGTTGGTAGAGGTGTGGGTAGTATATTGTGAGTCCTTAAAAAGGTGTTTTGTGAATCTAAGTTGGATGGAGCAATGACTCTCCAAGTTGAGAAGTGGGTAGCCTGTGAGGAGGACACTAGATAGTGGTCCTAGGCTAGGTAAATTTCAATAATAGCCTTGTGTAGGCTTTGTTGTCACAAACATTTTTGTAAACCTTTGAGAAGGAAGTTAAGTTCCTTGAGTGAGCTACAACCTTTCTACCTTCCTCTGCATCATATTGGTATCAGAGCCAATATTCTGATTGAAGAAAGTGTATGTTAGAAGAGGAAATTGAAACAGAGGCTAGTACAATGCCTCCCAAGACAATGAGTCAAGATGCCATCAAGAAGTTGGTGGAAGAAATGGTTGTAGCAAGACTTCAAGAAGCAAAATTGCAGGAAGAGAAGAAGTCTAAGGGCAAGACCAAAGAAGAAGGAAGTTCTTCAGACACAAATGAAGAAATAGAGGCAGAAGAGGATCCTCAGGAGCGGGATATGTCTGCAGACCAGAAAGCCTTCTTGAATGCACTTAAGGGTGCTCATGGAGACAGTGGTGATCCCAAGATGGAGGTGCCTACCTTCCATGGCAAGTTGGATGGAGATGTCCTCACCGACTGGATAGAAGCTATGTGCAACTTCTTTGATTATAAGGAGTTTAATGACAGCAAAAAGGTCAAGTTTGCCAAGACAAGGCTAAGAGGTTCTGCACTTGTATGGTGGAACTATATGCAAAGTGAGAGGGAGAAGATTGGGAAGAGCCCAATCACTAAATGGAGCAGAATGGTGGCTATGCTCAGAAGCAAGTTCATGCCACCTGACTATGAGATTCAAATCATAAGGAGATTTCAGAATTTGAGACAAAAAGACATGGATGTGGCTGCCTACACAGAAGAATTTCATAGACTCAATATGAGGGCCAATCATAATGAAGATGAAAAAGGGATGGTGGCTAGGTACCTGAATGGACTGAAATACAATTTGCAAGATGAGATAAGTTTGGTGTTACCAAAGATAGTGGATGAATGTTTCTTGTTGGCCTCCAGAGCTGAGGAAAAGCTGAGAAGGAAGGGTGATCAAAGTGCCAGAGGTAGAGGTGGTAGAAATCAAAGAGGTAGAGGCAATTTTGGCCGTGGACAGTTCAACAAAACTGAAAATAACAGCCAACAAGAAACACAATCAGCAACAGAGCATAGAGGAGGTTTTAGAGGTGGTAGAAATCATAATGGTAGAGGCAGAAATGGTGGAGGTGGTAGAGGACCAGGAGTCTTCATTGGAAGATGTTATGGCTGCAACCAAGTTGGCCATACAATGAACAAATGTCCAGGGAAAGCCAGCAGCTCTCATGACAGTGGGAAGAGAAATCAGTTAGTGAAAGATGATGACTATGAAAGTGTGAATTCACTAATGGGAAGTGCTGCACCTGTTCTAGATGGAGAGAGTATGATGATAAAAAGGTCTATGTTGAAGATGCCATTGAAGCAAGAACCCCCTCAGAGAAAGAATCTTTTCAAAACCCAAGGCCTAGCCTATGGGAAACTTTGCAAAATCATAGTGGATTCAGGGTCTACTGAGAATGTGGTATCCACTGAGATGGTTGAGAAGTGCAAGTTGAAGAGGCTACCTCATATCAGTCCTCACAAGATCTCTTGGTTGAACAAGAACTAAAGTTTCATGGTGGAGGAACAAGCTTGGGTTGAATTTGCAATTGGTGACTACAAGGACAAAGTACTATGTGAAATCATCCCTATTGATGCATGTCACCTACTTCTTGGCCATCCATGGTAGTATGATGTTAAAGCTTAGCATGATGGTGAGAAGAACACTTATATCATCACCAAGAATGGAAGGCCTTTCAAAATGGATCCTTTGTTGGAGCAGCCGAGGGGAAAGGAAAATAACAGCAGTGTCATGTTGGTGAATGGAAATGAATTCCTAAATATCTTGAAGGAGAATGACAACCAGGGGTATGCCTTGGTCATGAAGCCCAAGAGTGGATCAGATTAGCAAGATCAAAAACAGAAGGAGATTCCATTGGAAGTACAACAACTTCTGGATAAGTATCAAGACCTTGTGGTAGAGGAAGTTCCCAACTCCTTGCCACCCATGAGGGATATTTGTCATCAAATTGACTTAATACCTGGTGCTACATTACCTAACAAGGCTGCATACAAGCTGACTCCACAGCAAAATGAAGAGGTGGCAAGGCAAATTCAAGATCTCCTGGAGAAAGGGCTGATTAGGAAGAGTCTAAGTCCTTGTCCAGTTCCAAGTGTACTTGCTCCTAAGAAGGATGGAAAGTGGAGGCTATGCACAGATTCCAGGGCCATAAACAAGATCACCATAAGATACAGATTTCCAATGCCAAGGATTGAAGATCTCTTGGATTACCTGGGAGGATCTTGCTATTACTCAAAGATTGATTTGAAATCTGGATATCATCAAATCCGGATCAGACAGGGAGATGAATGGAAGACTGCTTTCAAGACCAATGAAGGTCTTTATGAATGGCTTGTTATGCCATTTGGTCTTAGCAATGCGCCAAGTACATTTATGTGCCTGATGAATGAGGTATTAGTTGAATTCATTGGTAAATTTGTTATTGTTTATCTTGATGACATACTAATCTTCAGCAAGACAAGGGAAGACCATGTGAAGCATGTTGGTCAGGTGTTGGAGAAACTACATGAGAACAAGTTGATGATCAACTTAGACAAATGTGAGTTCATGAAAACTAAACTTGTATACCTGGGATTTGTCATTTCTAATGGCTGTTTGAAGATGGATCCCTTTAAGGTTGAGGCTATTCTCAGTTGGCCTACCCCAAAAATAGTGGGAGATGTGAGAAGTTTCCATGGATTGGCGACTTTCTATAGGAAGTTTATCAGAGGTTTCAGTCACATTAGTGCTCCCATCCTCAACACCATCAAGGGTGGAGTCAAATGTAGATTCTTGTGGACGAAGGAAGCTGATGATAGTTTTGAGTTGTTGAAAACAAAGGTGGCTGAGTTACCTACTTTAGTACTCCCTGATTTTGATAAGGTGTTTGTTGTTGAGTGTGATGCAAGTCAACAAGCTATTGGTGCTGTTCTCAGCTAGGAAGGACATCCAATGGCATTCTTTTCAGAAAAGTTGAACGAAGCCAAGCAAAGGTATTCTACCTATGACTTAGAACTCTATGCAATGGTGCAAGCTCTTAAGAAATGGAGACATTATTTGCTGCCCAAGGAATTTATTGTGTTTACTGACAATCATGCTTTAAGATTTCTAAACAGTCAAGAAAAATTGAACCATAGACATGTTAAATGGATGGAATAGCTACAAGTTTATACTTTCACAATTAAGCACAAAAGAGGTGTCTCTAATAAGGTGGCTAATGCATTGAGTAGGAGGTTGCTTCTTGTTCAGGAAATTTAGTTAGAAAGCATGGGTATTGACTATTTAAAAGAGCTGTATAAAGAAGATTCTGATTTCAAAGAGGCTTATGATGTTTGTGTGAACTTGGCTAACACATTCCATGGAGAGTATGCAGATTTTGTTTTGCAAGAAGGCCTCTTGTTTAAGGGCAATTTGCTGTGTGTCCCTAAGTGCTCTATGCGGGACAACATCATCAAGCAGAAGCATAATGGTTCTTTAGGAGGACATTTTGGTTTGGACAAGACACTAGAACCAGTCACAAGGTTCTATTTTTGGCCAAAGGTGCAATCAGATGTGAGAAAATATGTAGCTAGCTGTGCAATCTATCAAAGAGCCAAAGGTGTGTCTTCAAATGTAGGTCTATACCAGCCCCTTCCCATTCCCAATAGACCTTGGGAAAGTATCAGCATGGACTTTGTGGTTGGGTTACCCAGGACAGCTAGAGGGTGGATAGTGTGTTTGTCATTATTGATAGGTTCAGCAAGATGGCTCATTTTGTGCCATGTAAATGCACAAATGATGCGTCTCATGTTACAGGTCTATTTTTTAGAGAGGTAGTAAGGATACATGGTTTACCATTGTCCATTGTAACTGACAGAGATTCTAAGTTTGTAGGTCACTTTTGGAGGACCTTGTGGAAGAAGCTGGGCACATAGTTGTCCTTTTCGTCAGCCTACCATCCACAAACTGATGGTCAGACTGAGGTGGTTAATAGGTCTCTTGGAAACCTTCTAAGGTGCCTTACAAAGCAACATGGTTTGGCATGGGACTTGGTTATCAGTCAGGCTGAATATGCCTACAATGATTCAAGGAATAGGAGCACTGGTAAAAGTCCTTTTGAGATAGTTTATGGCTTTCATCCAAGAGGGCCACTTGAGCTGAAGGATCTCCAAGGTTGGGATAGAAGGAGTGCACTTGGTGAAGAGTTCGCTGCCTCCATGAAAATAGTTCATGATCAAGTCAAGTTGCAACTAGAAAAATCAGTCACAAAGTACAAAGAAAAGGCATATTTGAAGAAAAGAGAAGTACAGTTCAAAGTTGGTGACTTAGTCATG
The DNA here is from genome assembly GCA_027924645.1 of Cunninghamia lanceolata. Taxonomy (NCBI): domain Eukaryota; kingdom Viridiplantae; phylum Streptophyta; class Pinopsida; order Cupressales; family Cupressaceae; genus Cunninghamia; species Cunninghamia lanceolata. The sequence continues at coordinate 1,741,863 of BSBN01000484.1, forward strand.
GCATATCTGAGGAAAGAGAGGTTGCCAAAGGGTTAGCCAACTAAACTCCTGATGAAGAAGATTGGGCCATGCAGGATAGTGCACAAATTCGGTCCAAATGCATATGAGATTGAGCTACCAGATGGCCTAGGTATCTCTCCAATTTTCAATGTTTGTGATCTTTTTCCTTTTAGACCTCCATTGCTTGAAGAAAGTGGATCAGATGTGGTGGCTGAAGATGCTGATTGGATCAAGGATTTGCCTCCAAGCAAACCTTTACAGTTGGAGTGCATTATGGATTGCAAAGTTATCAAGAAGACTCAGAGAGGTGTCTATAAGGACTACTTGGTGAAATGGAAGGATCTTCCTGATTCAGAGGCCACCTGGATGACTGAAGCAGATATCTTGAAGCATGGCATAACACTTCAACAGTTGGCAACTCAAGGGACTTGAGTTCTTCCTACAGGGGGAGTATGGTGCATGAGCTCCACAATTTTGTGTTGTTTTTCCTAGTTAATTTTCATGTTATTTGTTTACCTCTAAGGCTTTGAAATCCATTTTTAATGTGTTGAAATGAAAGACTTAGTCATTTGTTTGACTAGTCTAAAATAGAGTGAACTAAGGCCTATTTCATAGGAAGTTCTTTTAGAAACTTGGTTTTATGAAGATAAAACTTATTGTTTTTATTAATTCTGCTTTTTCCTTCAGTTTCCTGCCTTTCTTGGGTAGTTGTACGGACTGAGAAGGAAGGGCAACTGGCGGGAAAGTTTCTATAAATATGGAGTTTGTAAACATGCCAAAAAGATATGAAAGGAGGAGTCTTTTAAGGAGGAAAAAACTATTTTTCTATATTTTTTCATTGAAACAGCATCTTGTATGGCCTGGTACGGATTTCTCATGAGTTGAAATATTGGAAATTTATTAAGTTTGCAAAACACCTTTCATTTGCATCCATTTGGAGTTCTTGACACTCTTGTAGAAGGTAGAAACAATTTAATTTGTAGAATTTGTTTTGAAACCCTCTTAACTAGGGTTTTGCACAAAAATGGTGTATTTGCCCTCTATCCTCTGAAAGTATCGACCATTTTCAGAAGGATGGAGGAGATTAGGTTAGGTTTTATTGTTTTCTATGGTTTGCAGGTGGGAGACTCCTTCTCCAAGCGTTTGGCATGACCCTAGCTAGTCAAAACTAGTGACTAGTTAGCAGAAAACAATGGCAGCGTTGTGAATGCTGATGACAGCCATGAATAAGAGTGATTACATGGTGAATTTGATGTCTTGTGTTGTGGACAAGACTGTGTGACTATTTGGTAGGCCTGGTATATGCAAGTTTGATACATTTCTCTCTTACAACCTTTAAGAATAGGCCTTTTACATTGAAAGAAACATTTTGCTGTTATTTAGGCTTGTGACAGAGTACGGTTCTGCAGTTTGAAGGACAGTTGAAAGCTCATAATGCAGTTTGGAAAGGGTATGGTATATGGAATGCCTTTTTAAGGTTTGAGGAAACTTCTTGATGTAATAGTTCTCAAGGTTACAAGAGAATAGTCTACCTTTAACACTATTTTAAAAACAGCCAATAGTAATTGTTGTCCACAATCATGTTTAGTGCAGAGTTGTGATCATTTGTCAACAATTTATTGTTGTTCTTATCCTCTGAAGACACATGTGGAGTATGAGAAGATCCTTACTGATATATGTGTATAATACCAGTTTATTATTCACATAAGCTACAAGATATAACTATCATTCTAATACTGTCATAGGACAGTCAAACTACTATTGCTGTCCTCTGTCTGCATGGAGTAAATGGCTGCTGTTTGCATGGAGTATTTAGTATGCATTGAGTGTTGAGGGTCATTTGAGCCCTTGGGAGGTTGATTAAATCAATTCTAGAAGACTTAAGCCTTCTACAAATACTGTCCTAGAACAGTCCCTCTGTTGTTATTATCCATTAACCAAGAAATGCAAAAAATTAGTCTTTTATGATACCTTGACAAGTATTTGTAATTAGTTGTATGAGTACACTGTTGGTAGAGGTGTGGGTAGTAGATTGTGAGTCCTTAAAAAGGTGTTTTGTGAATCTAAGTTGGATGGATCAATGACTCTCCAAGTTGAGAAGTGGGTAGCCTGTGAGGAGGACACTAGATAGTGGTCCTAGGCTAGGTAAATCTCAATAATAGCCTTGTGTAGGCTTTGTTGTCACAAACATTTTTGTAAACCTTTGAGAAGGAAGTTAAGTTCCTTGAGTGAACTACAACCTTTCTACCTTCCTCTGCATCATAGGGGAACATTTGAGTATCCACATTCCTCATTTGATTCAGATAGTAACCTTGTACTGATACCTGATATTTGGTAGTTTTCCAGTCATCCATCACATTTTCTTAGGTCTAGTTTGCATTCCCTAGATAGCCTTCCTCAATCCATTGCATTTGTCTAGCTTGCCTTGCATTGTCAAAATCAGCCTTCCTTATTTTAGATCCTCCTTAGTTTCAGCCCCCTTTGAGATTTGAAAATAGGAAAACTTGTCATACTTGATCCTATCATTGTCGCAAACTTGAATTGTATAAGACCTTTTCATTCTTCAACAATCAACCAACTAGTTATACCTCAAACTTGTGTCTATTTTAGGTTCATCTTTTGAAATCAACAAGTAGAGTCTCAAACTCATAGGTCTAGTTTAGGCTAACTTTCATCAATCATCATTCCTTTAGCATTATCCCTTCAAGGTCTTAACAATTTCTATTAGTCACTTTGGTATATTCTAGTGTGCCTTAGTATCCTCTTTTTCAAATCTTTAAGTGGCATATCCCACAGCTTCAAGAATTTCCATAGTGTCATTGTCACTCACCATCTCTTGCATCTTTAGTTGCATTTGTCATCCTTAAACCCAAAAATCCCAAAAACATAGCATGGTGTGCAACCTTTAGTTGCATTTGTCATATTTAAGCCCAAAAATCCCAAAAGCATAGCATAGTGTGCAACCTTTAGTTGCATTTGTCATCCTTAAGCCCAAAAATCCCAAAAACATAGTGTAGTGCATAACCATCTTGCATTGTCATCCCCAAAACTTGCAAGTCTTATATGTTGGGAACAAGGTTACAAAGAAAAATAAAGGGAGTGGATTCCCCCAATTATCCCCATAACAATCTCATTGGCACAATCAAATCTAGGTCTTCCTCCAACGATATACCTGAGTCACACTCTCACATGGCAAATCCCTTTGAAAACTATACTTTACATGAGGTAGAATAAGAGGTAACACAACAAGAAATAGAGGAAGCTACCCAAGATCCTAAGCTATTGCGAATCTTAGATGAGATGATAGCTACAAATCTGCAAACTTATCTCATGAAAATCTTACAAAATGGAACCAAACTTCCCTTAGATGTAGACATAAACATGATTATAGGTTCACCCTAAAACAATGTCACACAAAATCAAGATCATGCAACATCTTCAACTAGTCATTCTAACCCAAGATAAGAGAACTCTAACATACCTTTTGGGGAAACTTCATATGACACCACAACCGTCAACATACCTCCACCATTTGGAGCAAATTCCATGTCCCAACCAATGAACTTTGCAAACCCATTTACTTCAATGTCATTCCAGAATTCTACTACGTCAACCAACACAATCCCCATAGGCCAAAACATGAATACACATGGGTTGAAAATAACACAAAGGATACACATAGTGATCCCACAAACACAAGCTCAAGGGACTAATGCCACACCAAGAACAAACATGAATTTTGGGTCTCAACCAAATAACAACTTAAATATAGACCCACTTTGATCCAGTCCAATGTCATTTGAGTGGTATTTTCTACATCTTAGTAAATTGCATTTTTGGAGGCCTTCGGAGTGGAATTAGGGCTCTAAACTTGTCGGTTGCATGGCATTAAACCTTAGCAACCGGGTAGCTCAAACTAGATAATCAGTTTATCTTTCCAATGAGTCCAAGAAGTTTAATTTCTGATAAAATAGCTAGGAGTTATGACCCTGCCAAGGGGAATATCAAAAATTTCCTAATTTTTTAAGTTTTTTTGAATTTTTGTAATTAGTTTCACCTTCCAGTAGCTCTTTTTGTATTCCAAGGGTAATGTGACCCTTCATATGATATGTAAGCCTATATATTTCAAAGGGAAATGAATAAAAATTAATTTTTCGGAGGCAATTCACAACTCTCAGCGAGTTTGCCTATTTGCAGAAACTCTATTCTTCTTTGTTTATTTTATTGTATTACAATACCACAGGCTTAGTGCTAGGTATTGTCTAGATTAGTGGTATTAGAGCAGTTCTCTCCTGTATGTCACACCGCACATGACCAGGTTATCAGAAGTTGGGGTTGAAGACACATGATCCATCAGATTATCTTCCTTTGAGGTGCACTCGAACAAAAATGTCAAAACAAGGGGAACATTCAGACCCTTTTAAGGCGATGGTGGAAGAAGCTTTAGTAAAACAACATGAGGAGGTAATGAATCAATTTTCTTATTTGCTTCAAATAAATCAACAACCCAACATGGGTGGAGTACCATTTGGTAGTCACACTCCTCTCAAAGCGTAGGTAAATTTTGATATTCCAAATTTTGAAGGCAAAATAAATGCAGATGTTGTTGATGATTGGCTGTCAAAATTAGAAAGATGTTTTTTTGTGAATCAATTTTCTAATGGTGAAAAAATAGCATTCTTTCTCCTCAAAACTGAGCATCATGTGAAAATAGAATGTTGTATAGAGAAAACCCTGATATAGAATTTGATGAAGCAACTCAAGGTGAACCCTCCTGGGGAGAGTTTGTGGAACATATCAAGGGAGAATATTATCCTAAAAATTCATATGAGGATAAATATATGGAGTGGCAGACACTTTGCCAGAAGAAGGATCAATCTGTTCAGGATTACACTAATGTGTTCCATGTTCTTTTAGCAAAGCTTGGCATCATGGATATAGAAAAGCATCAAATTCTGAAGTACTGCAACAGACTTCATCGCTATATCCAAATAGAGATGGATTTTCTCAATATTGAGACCTTGGGGACTGCCTACAAATATGTAGTAAAGATTGAGGATAAATTCAAACAAAAGGGGTAAAAATATTATTTTTCAAATAATAAATCCAAGAATGAAAGTGGCAGCGAATTCATGGGAAAACAACCAGCCAAGGATTCTGCTTCACAAGAATCATCAACAACAAATAAGAGTGGAAAGAAGATGTGTGAATTCCATAGAAACCCAGGACATAACATGAAAGACTGTCGAGCAGCCAAGACGTTGATGACAGGGTTTCAAGAAAAAGAAGCTGAACCTGAACCTAAACCATTGCCTACAGACTCTTTTGAGCAAAGGAATGATGACCAAGTAATTGAAGCTGACCCCTATGCCACAGTCGCTATTGCCAGGATTTTGCCTCATGAAGATGAGAAGCATTTATTCCACTCACAAATGTGGGTAAACGGCAAGGCCCTCCATTTCATTGTTGATAGTGGAAGTCAAAAGAATCTGATCTCTGCTAAGACTGTTAAAAGGATGAACTTGCGAACCACACCTCATCTACAGCCATATCATGTGGGATGGGTAAGCAATCAAAGCTGAGATATTTAGGTAAATAAGCAATGCCGCTTACCTTATTCTATCAAACCATTCAAAGATGAAGTCATATGTGATGTGACACCATTGGATGTGTGTGATGCATTGTTGGGGCACCCATTTATGTACAAGCGTCATGGTGTATATGAATCTAGACCTCATAGTGTCACTATCAAACTAGGAGAAAAGAAGTATCGAATACCTAAGGTAAGTCCTACACAACCAACATCTTTGATTACTGCAAAACAATGTAAGCATTTAATTGCTCATACTGGAAAATTTGTTCTATTAATGGTTCGAAATGAGAGAAAGAGGTCAGTTGTAGCCAATACCCATGAGAAAATGGCCACCACTTCCACTCAACAAAAATAGATGGATAAAATATTATCATCATATGAAGATGTTTTTACCTCACCAATAGGGGTACCACTCCACTATCAAGTCAAGCATTCAATTGATCTAATTCCAGGGACACCATTACCAAATGGGTCACTATATAGGCGATCAATTTTGGAGAATGATGAGATCAAAAAGATCCAAGAGCTAATTCAAAAAGGACATATTTGTCCAAGTGCTTCACCATGTGACAGCCCAATTGTTCTTTCTAGGAAAAAAAAGATGGAACATGGTGGCTTTGCATCGATTATAGGGTCCTCAACAAGATCACTGTGAAGAACTGATACCCACTCCCTCACATTGATGACTTGTTGGACCAACTTAGAGGGGCTAAGCTTTTTACCAAAATTGACTTGAAATCTGGATACCATCAAGTGCCAATTGAACCAACAGATGTATGGAAAACTACCTTCAAATCCAAAGAGGGTTTGTTTAAGTGGTTAGTTATGCCATTTGGCTTGACTAACGCCCCTGCTACCTTCATGAGAATGATGAATGATGTTTTGAGACCATTCACTAATTATTTTGTTGTTGTGTACTTGGATGACATCCTCATTTTCAGCAAGACATGGGGTGAGCATTTGCAACATGTTCAACAAGTACTGTCAACCCTGCAACAACATCAACTCTACACCAACAAAGATAAGTGTTCATTTGGAATGGTAAGTATTTAGTACTTGGGATACATTGTGGACAACAAGGGTATTCGTGTGAATCCTGAAAAGATAACATCAAAGATTGGCCATCTCCCAAGAATCTCATAGAACTTCATAGTTTTTTGGGATTGGCTAACTTCTATCGTAGGTTCGTACTTGGATTTTCACATTTAGCATTGCCCATGAATCAGGCACTCAGGGGAGGAGCAAGAGCAAGGTTCTGTTGGATAGAAGCACAAGAAAAAGCATTTACAAAATTAAAAAAGAGGTTATATTCTGCACCAGTATTGATACTTCCTAATTTGACACAATCTTTTGAAATTGAAATAGATGCATCAAATTATGCACTTGGGGTAGTACTCATGCAACATGGGAATCTAGTTGCCTACCATAGTGCAACCTTTTCTAATACAGTACAAAGGTATCCTACATATGACAAGGAATTCTAAGCCATTGTTCAAGCCTGCAAGCAATGGAAACACTATATCTTGGGGAAGGAGACTATAATCCACATAGATCACAAGCCTCTACAATTCTTATAGACACAAGGAAAGCTGCAAAATAACAGACATCAAAGATGGGCTGCCTACTTGCAACAGTTTCATCTCAATATTTGGCACGAAAAGGGAAGTAGTAATAAAGTTGCAAACTGCTTGAGCATACCTCCAATCAAAGCTTTAATAGTAGTACTAGATGCTTGTGGTCACCAAACCACAAAATGGTCTCAGCTATATGCTTTAGATGATGATTTTGCTGATATTTACAATAGGCTATTAGAAGGTACACTAGTTCCTAAATTTTATTTGCATGATGGTATTCTCTGTCACATGGGACACATCTGTGTTCCAGCTAAGGAGCGACAAAAGATGATATGGGAGACACACTATAGCCATGTTGTAGGACACTTTGGAAAGGAGAAAACCATTGTTGTACTTCAAAGGTATTTCTATTGGCCCAAACTATGACATGATGTCACTTTGTACATTCAATCTTGCACAACTTGTGCCATTGCAAAGCCTACCAATCGTAAGCAAGGACTATACACACCTCTTCCTATTCCTGTCAAACCTTGGCAATCTATTTCAATGGATTTCATGTCTAGCCTACCATCTACAAAACATGGATATGACTGTGTGTATGTGGTGGTAGATAGATTTTCAAAGATGGCTATCCTAGTAGCTTGCAAGAAGGGGATATCTACACAAGAAACTGCCAAGATTTTCTTTGAAAATGTTTGGGTTCATTCTAGTCTACCACAGAGCATTATTTCTGATAGAGACAGTATGCCAGTCATTTCAGATGCTTCCTCATCACATGTTGAAAATGAAGTAGATAAGGAAACCAAGTTTGTTGATAAAATCTGCCATATCCACAAGCAAGTTCAGGAGATATTGCAACATACTAGCTAGAAATATAAGGACAAGCATGATCAGCATTGTATACCTCATCAATTCAATGTTAGAAATAAGGTATGGCTTCACCTTCAAAAAGAGAGGCTTCAAGGGCCATACAAGAAACTTCACCCCATTCAATATGGGTCATATAACATCACAAAACAAATAGGTGAGAATGCTTTTGAGCTTAACTTGCCATCTTTTCTGGGACTGCATCCTATTTTTAATGCTGAGTTATTACGTCCCTACTTTCCACCATTACTAGATACTTCAGAAGTGGCAGAACATATCAGCAACATAGAATTGAATCTAGACACTACTGCTCCACTCACAACTGATCAGATCACTGATGTCTTGGTTAAGACACCAAAGAAACAACAAATTCCCTTTTACCATGTGGTTTAGGCAGGTAGACTTCCTCATCAAGGCAAGTGGTTCATTAGGGATCAAATTGCAAAGCAGTTTCCTCAGTTGTTGCAGACTATAGATGCAATGGGGCCCATTGCCTCTTAAGGGGGAAGCATTGATCTAGTCCAAGGTCATTTGAATGGTATTTTTGGGAAAATATCAAAAATATATTTTTTTGTATTTTCTACATCTTAGTAAATTACATTTTCAGAGGCCTTCACAACTGAGTAGCTCAAACTAGATAATTAGTTTATCTTTCCAACGAGTCCAAGAAGTTTAATTTTTGATAAAATAGCTAGGAGTTATGACCCTACCAGGGGGAAGATAAAACATTTCCTAATTTTTTAAGTTTTTTTGAATTTTTGTAATTAGTTTCACCTTCCAGTAGCTCTTTTTGTATTCCAAGGGTAATGTGACCCTTCATATGATATGTAAGCCTATATATTTCAAAGGGAAATGAATAAAAATCATTTTTTCAGAGGCAATTCACAACTCTTAGTGAGTTTGCCTATTTGTAGAAACTCTATTCTTCTTTGTTTATTTTATTGCATTACAATACCACAGGCTCATTGCTAGGTATTGTCCAGATCACACTTGGCCAAAAAAATAATCTGTCTAAGCGAGGCGCTAGTTCATCTTATATCCATTCAAATCCCATACAACAAGTCAGCCCAAACATCCATATTCAAACAACATCCAACCGACTTCAAAATCAAAATAATACGAGTATCCCATTCCATTTTCAATACACCAACATAAATCCAAATACCACTTACATACCAAACACTCAAAATCAAAACTTGTCTTCATTACATAGCCACCTTAACACAAACACTAACCCTATTGTCGTGAACATGGGATTTCAAAACACACCTATTGTAAACATGGGTAATCCATATCATAATGCTATTGCAAACATGGTAGACACATCGTTATCCTTCGTAGAGATCTTAGCACACAAGATGCATTCATTAGAGGAATAACTATCCAACATGCAAGTTTCCAGAAATTAGAAGGCATACTCAATGGATGATTTATGTCCCTATCCTTTTGATAGGAGTATCTACATGCCTCCTTTTCCAAAAAACTATACTGTGCCCAACTTCAACAAATACAAAGAGAAAGGAAGCCCCATCCAACATGTATGTGAATTTCATATTGCATGTCTAGGACTTGCATTCAACCAAACATACGTAATGAGATTATTCCCAGGGAGCCTCGCAAGTCAAGCACTTAAGTGGTTTGCACATCTTCCCCTGGGGATAAGAACATGGACTAAACTAGTAGATAAATTCATAGCCCACTTCTCCTACAACATTGAGATAGATGTAAATGTCGCAAAACTATGCCATACAAAACAAGAAGATGGAGAAACATTTCTCTCTTTCTTCCAAAGATGGAGAAGTTTGACTAGCAAGTGTCCATGTCATATACCTAAAAATCAATTAATCCCAATCTTTGTGGAGAACCTAAACATGGAAATCATGCACCAACTCCAAATACATTATTGTACCACCTTTGGGGAGGTTGTTGAGAAAGGAATAGCAATTGAGAAAGCCCTTATTGCCAAGGGTATGATCAAAATTTTCAACAAAAATCAAAGCAATCCAAACACTTCTTATGAAAAAAATAAGTTTTGGTCTAGGAATAAGAATGTTACAAATGATGGGGTAGTCGATGTGAAATCAATAAACAAGGGTGGCCCCATCCTTACTCTTAAGGTGCCAATACCAATCAATCTAACACCCATTCAACAGCAAGCAACAAATGCCATTAAAAAAACCAAAGATGGGTTCCCCTGAGAAGTAATCCTCCAAATTGGAACTACACACCCTTGCCAAAACCTATTGAGTTGATTCTAAAGAAATTATTGCACAACCTTATTCAACTTCCAGAGGTTAAGCAATACAATCTAGCCTTCAAGTCTTCTTCATGGAATGACAATGAATTTTGTGAATATCATTGAATAAAAGGACATAAGACCTCAAACTGTTACAAGTTAAAGAATACAATTTAGGATCTTATCAAATGAGGTGACATAGTCTTAGATAATCTGCAAGGGTCCTCCAATGTCGATCATACCATTTCTAAAATCCCCTACAAGACCACGGATCAGGAAAAGTCTCCAGTTTGGGAACCAAGACAAATGATCAACCCAACTACAACCATGTTGCTTATGAATATACTATCAATAGCATTCGAGCATATGATAATGATGTCTCCATGATCACCATTAAGTCTCATCTTGAGTGTGTTGTTACTACCCGCATACCTAAGTTGACCTTATGAAGCTCTCCATCTGATTCACAACCAAAGTCCCAATATAATCTTTTAGATCATCTAAAGAAGACCCCTGCGCAAATATCCAACTTTGAGCTGCTTCACTTATCTCTTGAACACAAGGCCATCTTAGATAAAGCCCTACTAGAATCATCTGTTCCTATGGACCTCAATGTTAACCAATTCTAGGCCATGGTAGGACACTTTGCTACCACTAATCACGTTACATTCACCGAGCATGACTTGCCTTCACATAGACCCAACCATAATGACCCCTTGCACCTTGAAGTTTTCATCAATAAGCATAAGATCCATCGAGTCTTGGTAGATGTTGGAGCTGGATTGAATATTTGTCCTTTGAAATTGGTCATGATATTGAGATATTTTGAGGCCTTCATGGATCCATCTAAGAGAATTGTTATAAAGGCCTATGACGATGTAGAACATTCCTCTAAGGGGGTAATCACACTTCCTGTGAGAGTTGGGCCCACCACTTTAGATACCGTATTTCAAGTCTTGGATCTGGACCTCCCTTACAAACTCATCCTCGATTGCCCATGGATTCATTCCATGAAGGTTGTGCCATCCACCTACCACCAATGCATCAAATTTCCTTATAACAACACAAAAATCACCATAGCAGGGGATCCTGATGCTTTTCAATATTGTAGCCACTTGAGAGAAATTCCTAAACATCAAGTTCTCATTAATAGGGGAACTCCACTCTCCACATCATCTCGTTATATTGATCATTCCACACTGTCAAAATCCACCACCACATTCATTCCACCTTCTGAGCCTAAGGTTCAGATCCATGACAACAGATGTGGAGAGTATAAAATGGAGAGCTCATACTACATTGGCAAGCTACCAATATCACCTAAGTCTCATGGAAAACCCAACCCAATCACACCTAAAGATACTATATGTGCTACCCCCACCACTTTCACCAAATGGGGTGAATTAAGCAAAGAAGACATAGATGAGGATGTCTCTATATGGCTCTATAGGGATGAAGAAGAAGTCAAACATGTGCAATTACTAGTAGAGTGATATGGGAAAGGTTTTGAGTTTGTAAAGAAGCAAGGTTATGATGGACATAGTGGACTTGGTCCAAACAAAAATAGACGGACAGAACCCATACAACCAAGCATGCTACCTAGGAACAAAGGGTTAGAGTACACATCACTAATAGAGAATGCTCCTCATACCAAGTTGCTATTGGGTAAGGATGCAAGTGCTTCTAAAGGCATTGAGACATCAAAGGAAAATCCTGAGCCTGACCCCATTCAAACCAAACTACCCGATGGCTCTGCCTGGATTGTTAGAGTTGGCTATGATTGGAGCCACCCAGGATCTAGGACTTGATGAAAGCACAAGAGAGATCAAATGAGAGAATAGTGTTATTCTATCAATGAATGCAAAAGATTACAAGATTGTTATTATGTACATGATATGCCTTGCTTATATAGACAAGGATGAAATGTAGGATGTTGTAGTCATGTGACAAGTGTCATTAGCCTATGACATGTGACAACTATAGGATAAGATGACAACTATCAACAACTAGACACAACTTGACACATCTAGTAGACTCACTAAGTCAACTTAACATGTGTGAATTATCTGTGATGTGTGAATATTATTTAACTAATAAATAGTTAAATAATATGAATTATCCACACAAGGGTAAACTAGTTAGGTAATAACCCTGTTCACACCAACACCCCCCTTAAGTGCAACTTAGGGAGTAGTTGACTAAAGCAAGATGCAATGATGGATGATGATGATGATGATGATGATAATGAGTCCCAACTACTAGGCCATGTTAGTTACCCATGTACAACACATCTCAAGTGGAGAAAAGGAGAAAACCCCATGGGACAAAACTCCTCCCCAAAAGTGAGAATGCAGAAAACAAATGAAATGAAAGATGTCATGGAAGGAGGACTCAAGACCCCCTAGAACTACATCCAACACATATGTACAATCAAATACCCCTCATAGGAGAGAAAGAGTGATACTATAGGTCCCCCATAATGAAGTAGCTCCTGTGCCAATGGTGAATGCTTGAAGATGAACACTAGAAAGAGTCCTATACCTACAAACAACATTCCTCCCCTTAGGAAGAAACAGGTCCAAAGGCTGATGTAGAAGAAACTCCATCTCAAGGTATGAGGGAAAAAGCCTCATGATGTATGTTGTCTCTAAAAACTACTAATGTGTCCACATGTTAGAATCAAAGAATGGCACTACGCAATGAGGTGTGACCATTCAAAAATTTTGGGTAGACTCATGAAGAACAACCTCGAAAGATGAAGTAGATGGGATAATAGTTGTGATGTAACTATCATCAAAGAGGAGAGATATCCCCTCAAGTGTGTCCTCCAAATCTGCAATATGAGACTCACAAAACAAGTCTGATATACCTACCTAGAAAGTATCCCACAAAGCTATGTCTGAAAGACTGGAATGATCCTACTCAACTGAAGTAGATGAAACCATGTCAATGTCAATCTCTGAAGAAGTAGGAGGTTGAGGTGATGGAAGCTCAACAATAGTCTCATGAACCAAAGTGGGTGAAAGAACACCAAGGTTTAAGTGACCAAACTTCTCCTCAAAAACATGATTCACACTTGATGCATGAGTGTGAATATCAATCAATGGATCTACATCATCAGAATAAGAAAAATGGGAGAATGTATACAAGAGAGATGCATGATTAGCCATCCCAATAGCAATTATATCTCTACTCTCCAAGTCTTGTATGATCATTGAGTCGGGAGTGAACTCAACTGTCTTTCATGCACCACAATGAGTAATCTAGTAGATGGAAAGGAGATTGTTTGTCAAGGAAGGTACACACAACACATTTTTGAAAGTACTCTCACCAACATCAATAGTTCATTTACCAATTGCATGCATGTATGTATTGTTACCCATCAAAACAGGTGGCGCAGTACATGACTCAAATGAAGAGAACATCCCTTGTGAAGATGTCATTTGATGAGAAGCTCCAAAATCAAGAAGCCATCTCTTTGACTGAAGACTTGTTGAAGCAAAGAGTGCTTGTCCTTTTCCCTTGTTTATCCCATTAGCAACATGCTTGTTCTCCTTGTCTGTGTAGATGCTGATGGTGTCGAAGAAGAGGATGCACTAGGTGATGATGATGGTATTTTGATATTGTGCTCTTGATTAATGTGAGTCAACTCATCAATTTTCTTCTCATAACACTTATCCTCATAATGTCCTAGTTTCTTGCAATATGCACACTTTGGTCTCTCCTTCTTAGATGATTCCTCCTTGGGAGAGGATGAGAACTTAGGTGATTTGGTTGACTCTTTTGCTTGCTTATTGTTCTTGAGATCCTTATTTTTCTATTTCTTACCTTTGCTAGTTGAATCCTTTTGATCCTTTGTACTTTGACTAGCAAGAAGTGCTTGATGTCTAGAAGACTTCAATGCGCCCATGTGTACTAACTTAGGTTGCTCCCTTGTGAGTGATGCAGAAAAATTATCAAGTGAATGCATTATGAAATCTTTCCCAAGTGCATCTATAGTAGCATAAAAGGTAGAAACAAAAACTGAATAGTCAGGACCAATCTTTGCAAGGATTGAAAGAATCAATTGAGTGTCCTCTTTCTCAATTCCACATTGTTTGAGCTGCAATCTAAGTGATTTTAATTTTGTGAAGAAGTCTTGTATGCTTGCAAAGTTAGTTGGATTCAAACCAATTAGTTCATTCTCCAATTTGAAAACTCTCATAGTATCTTGCTTACCAAAGAGATTCTCTAAGGTAGTCCATACTTCATTAGGTGTATTACAAGATTCAATATGAAAAAGGAGATCAGGAGAGATAGACAAACATAGTGTTCCATACGCTTGATCACATCTATTGTACCACTTTCTCTTTTCTCCAGATGTTGTTGGTTCAATTTATGTACCCATTGTTACTCTATGAATTTTCAAACTTCTTAAATGAATCTCCATTTTAGTTTTCCACTAATGATAGTTATATGGTGTGAGTAGAGGAAGTTTTTTGGATCCAGGATGCAAGAGTACAAAACAAAACACAAGTACAACCCACCTATTACTCAATCAAAGAGATCACCCCCCAAAAAAGAATGATTATGGAACTTTACACTTAGTGCGATTTACAATTGTCCTCAAGGGACCAAAAATGGGAAAACATCAAAATCTCTTAAAACAAAGATCCAAAGGAGATTACAATCACTCACAGTAACTTATTACAGCAAACAAATCTCTTCAAAACAAGTTTCACCTCCTCAAGTTTCAAAATGCCCAAGTTATCACTCAAAATCCAAAAAACTGACAAATTGAATAAAATGAACCTAGTGCTGAATCTTAGAAAAGTTCATGGATGGATTTGAAGAGCTCTTGAATACCTTGTTGATGCCGCAAGAATTGTGAAAGTCAGAGATCGTGGTAGAAAGTTGTGAGCTTGGAAGCCAAAAATGGAGATCTATCTTCAAATTGATGTATCTATCACCTACAACAAAATATCATAAAACTACTGACACCACTGCGAAGTGCTCTCGATCATCTTTCCAACGATATCTCATTTTCCTAATTTTGCCTCTATGGGAAAAAAGTTATAAAAAAAAGAAAAAAACCCCTATTTAGGGCTTTGAGGGGCCAAGAGAGGCCTGGTGTTGACAGAATATTCTCTTTTCCACTAGAATATTCTCTATACAATGGAAAAAACTATTGTTTCCATGAAATTGCCAATTTGTTGGTTAAAACCACTATTGGTGGGCGAAAACCGCTTTCTGCTGGTGGAAACCACCATTTATTTGCCGATACGGCTATTTGGAATTTGCAAAACCACTCTCTATAGGCTGAAACCACCTATGTATCTGCCAAAACTACCTTTAGGTCATGGATAACTGCTTACAAGAAGGCGTGAAACCACATCTGCCCTGCAAAAATCAAAACCGCCATTCACGAATGAAACTGCAGTTCACGAAGTGATTTTGGTCACCGGTTTTGTTTAACGATTTCCACCAGATGTTTTTGAACTCACCGGTTGACTGTTGCCGACCAGGGTTGACTGTTGGTTGGTAGTTTTTTATGACCACCAATTGTTTTTATGGCCTGTCAGTCAAAGATTGAAAACCATTTGCAGGATGTGGTCCACTTTCTAGCGGTTTTATCACCACCGATCGTTTAAAATCTACGATGGCAGTTTGGACACCATGGGATTTTAAGCAGACTAGTGGTTTTGTGAAGCCCACTGAGAGTTATGAAGGTGCCGAGGTTTAGATTTATGACCGCCGCTGAGATGTTTCATGAAACTCCTACCATAGATTCAAGAATATTCACAAATGATTTTCTTATTTGGCCAATAGGAATTCTTATCCACCTGCGAGATTTAGTGGCCGGGTGGTTGGAAACCCCGACGAGCTATTTCGCTAGTGTTGATAGCATAGCCCGTTGGGTGTTGATTTCACTGCAATTTTAGCAGTCCGCCAAGGTAATAGGGGCCCATAGGGATACGTTGCACCCTGTGGGTGGCCTAAGGTACCTCTGTCTATAGGCTAAGGGTACAGAGTACCCTGTGACACCTAAAAAAAATATCCGCAGACAAAAAATAACCTGTAGAAAATTGAAGCACAAATTTTTTTATTTATCCCATTAATTTGAATATCGACCAAATCCCGCTGATGTAGTAGGACACTGATGAAGATTCTGCCTACATAGAGGGAATATCTCTGCGTAGATTCAGTATGGCCAAGGGCTAAATTTTTTTTGCCTTTTGCTATAAATTTGTCTGATTTCGATGAATTGACAGTCGATCTTGGGGTTTTTGGGCCTCCTGAGTGCGATGGCAGGGTTGGATTTGACCCAAAGTGCTCCAAAAGATCAGGTACATGTTGGATCAAGCATGCACCTCCCACCTTCAAACCCTCATAGATTTGGCCTATGATGCCCGATTTGGACAAAATAAAAGGCGATCTTGACTATCTCAGACCTCTTGAACACAATGGTGTGCTCAGATTTGTAGCATCATGCTGCAAAATGAACTTACAATACAAGGCCACAAAGAGGAAACCCTCACAAATCTGGTATTTCTATCAAGTTTTTTTGATTCTCTAAGTCATAATTTGATGCAAGAGAAGAGCATGCTCAACTATCAAGATCCACCATGAATTGCACTCAAGATCTCTCAAAAAATGACTAACACAAAGTGATTCTTACTAGAGCTCTGATACCATGTTAGAGTTGGCTATGATTGGAGCCACCTAGGATCTAGAACTTCATGATAGCACAAGAGAGATCAAATGAGAGAATAATTCTATTCTATCAATGAATGCAAAAGATTACAAGATTGTTATTATGTACATGCTATGCATTGCTTATAAAAACAAGGATGAAATGTAGGATGTTGTAGTCATGTGAAAAGTATCATTATCCTATGACATGTGAAAACTATAGGATAAGATGACAACTATCAACAACTAGAAATAACTAGACACAACTAGACACATCTAGTAGACTCACTAAGTCAAGTTAACATGTGTGAATTTTGTGTGATGTGTGAATATTATTTAACTAATAAATAGTTAAATAATATGAATTATCCACATAAGGGTAAACCGGTTAGGTAATAACCCTATTCACACCAACATCAATTAGCATCTTTTGGGACCCTGATGATACCTCTATATGCACCATAACTCCCTTTCCTTGAGCTATATGAGCACTGATGATGACTTGCCTTTAGTCCACCCCCAACTAATAGACTGGGACCAACAATCACCACCAAGCTTGGATTTATTCGAAAACGATGAAGCTATTGCTAAGTTTATGGGACTCCGAGAAGACATACTGAGTGGGGATCATAAGGTTGGATACATCATGGATCTTGATGACACAACCTACTTTGGAGAGTCCACTCCACCCTCTAGTCGCAAAAGTGAAATTGAAAACAATAAAAAGTAGGTCTCCAGCTGAAAATTGAAAGGTGCCTCTTGACCATGAAAAAGTAAAAATAAAGGTCGTATCTGAGGGTGAAAACCTCTTTGAGGCACCAAAGGATGGATGGTTAGACATGATCCCTATGACTCAAGAGAGATCACTGAGCTACTGGTGGACAAATCAGTAGAAACAAACATTGGAATTGATGACAATCCTAGAATTGTCCACTTTGCAGAGTCCTTGACAGAACAAGAGAAGCTAGAGTTCACAACCTTCTTCTCAGCAAGACAAATCAATTTTGCTTGGTTGTATGTTGACATGTCTAGACTTGATCCTCAATTGGTTCTACATCATTTACCACTACTCCCAAATGCAAAGCCAATCAAGCAAAAATTAAGAAAGATGCATTCGCAAATTACACTCTTGGTAAAAATAGGATTGAAGAAGCTACTGGATGTTGGTTTCATTCAACCTATAGATTATCTAGAATAGGTCTCCAATCTTGTACCAGTCACTAATCCAAATGGTGGAATAAGAATTTGTGAAGACTTCAAAGATTTGAACAAGTATTGTCCTAAAGATGACTTTCCATTGCCCAACATTGATATACGATTTTTCAGGATACAATCAGATTAGAATATCCCATGAAGATCAACATATGACAACTTTCACTTGTCCTTGGAGTACTTACTATTGGAACGTCATGCCCTTTGGCCTTAAAAACACCAGAGATACATATCAAAGAGCCATGACAATAATCTTTCATGACTACATGCACACACTTATGGAGGATTATGTTGATGAACTATTAACAAAGTTAGTCACAAGAGATACTCATCTAGATATATTGAGCAAAATTTTCACATGGTTGGAAGAGTACAAGGTTAGACTCAATCCCAATAAATGTGTTTTCAGAGTTACATCAGACAAATTACTAGGATACATCGTCTCTCACAGAGGAATTGAAGTCGACCTTGCCAAGGTAAAAGCCATCATGGATATGCCTCCGCCTACAAACCTCAAACATTTATGCAATCTACAAGTGAAGCTATAATCAATCTGAAGATTCATAGCTCAATTAGTCGACAAATGTCATCCATTTTAGCACCTACTTCATAAGGGAGTTCCATTCATATGGACCGACTGATGTCAAGAAGTTTTCTAGCAAATCAAGGATTATATGTTCTCTCCCCTAGTTCTTATGCCACCAATTGATGGGAAACCTCTCATATTATATATCTCAGCTACCCCTCTAGCATTGGGGGAACTCCTGGCATAGAATGATGAGGAAGGAAAGGAAATAGCTATCTACTACATCAACAAAACACTTGTGGGGTATGAGCTTAATTATAGTCCTATTGAACGTGCATGCCTTGCGGTGGTTTTTTCCACTCAAAAGATTTGACATTACATGCTGAATCATCGAACAAAGCTCATAGCAAAAATTGATCCATTGAAATACCTACTCAATAAAGTAGCTTTAATAGGAGGAGTAGCTAAATGGGTCATGATTCTCAGTGAGTTCGACATAGAATACGTTGACTGCAGAGCAATAAAAGGACAAGTAATAGCTAATCAACTAGCAGATGCACCAATCACAACAGATCATCTATTAATTTTAGATTTTCCTGATGAGTCAATCTTCATAGCAAAAGATTCAAACACATGGAATCTATACTTCGATGGGTCTTGTACAAATCATGGTTTAGGGGTCAGAGTCCTCTTCATTACACCTCAAGGAGATGCAATACCCAAATCATTTAGGATTGCCTTCTCTTGTACAAACAATATAGCTAAGTATGAGTCACTACTCACTGGACTACGCATGGCAATCAAGTGGAAAATTAAGAACCCTCAATTCTTTAGTGACTCACAATTATTTATCAAGCAAGTCAATGATGATTATGACATAAAAGATCATGCCCTACAAGAGAATGGATGACAGTTTCAAGCTCTACTTTGATACCATTGTCTTTGACCAGATTCCTAGAATTCAGAACAAAGCGACTGATGCACCTTAGTTTGAATTCCTGGTGGAACAATTGTTGATCCCTACTTTCAACATCCCTGAATTAGAGCTAGTATGTGAGATTTTTAGTCCTGATTTCCCGTGGTATAAAGACATTTACAATTACCTCCATGACCAGATCATTCCCTTTAACCTATCCTCCAACCAATGAAAAGCCTTTATCTGCCAAGCCACTAGATATGTCATCATCAGTGACACCCTTTACAGTCATAGCTTTGATAACACCCTCCTAAGATGTCTTGATGCTGAAGAAGCACAAACGGATTTACACAAAGTACATGAGGGTATATGTAGAGCACCTCTAGTGGTCCTACCTTAGCCAAGAAGGTCATAAGAACTGGATACTATTGGCCCACAATGGAACAAGATGCATATCACTTCGTCAAGAAATGTCAGTAGTGTTAAATACATGGAGATCTCATGCATGCACCTGCCCAGGATCTTCAACCACTCACATCACTGTTGCCTTTTTCTTAATGGGGACTTGGCCTCATGGGTAAAATCCATCCTACCTCTGCCAATGGCCATAAATTCATCATCACTACAACTGAGTACTTCGCCAAGTGGCTTGAGGCCATTCCCATGACTTACATCACTAGCAAGCAGATAGCTAAGTTCATACTCAATTACATCATATTCTGGTATGGTGTTCCCCAGTCTATTGTCATAGATAATGGTCATCCTTTAAAAAACTAGGATGTCTATGAACTATGAGAGAGATTCCACATCCAACATCATTTCGCCACTCCATACTATCCCCAAGGCAATGGTCAAGCTGAGGCATCCAACAAAACCATCATCAAGATCCTCAAAAAGACTATCAATGACGCTAGCCGTGACTAGCATATCCAACTCAACCTAGCCTTATGGGCTTACTGAACTAGCATCCGTACACCCACAGGAGCCACTCTATATTCCCTTGTTTTCAGTTCTGAAGCCATCCTTCCTATTGAGGTTGAGTTACCCTCTTTGAGAGTATCGATGCAACAATTCACTGATGATGAAGAATATTGAGTATCTAGATTGCATGAGTTAGAGTTGCTAGATGAAAGAAGACAGAATGTATTGGTTCACTTGCAAGCTTATCAAAATTGCCTCTGTTGTAGATACAATAAGAAAGTCAAAGTTTGGCAGTTCAACATCGAAGACTTGGTTTTAAAGGAAAACCCAAATAATCAATTAGATTAAGAGAAGCCAGGAAATTTTGAGCCAATCTAGTTGGGTCCTTATGTCTTCACTATTGTGTATGGATTCGATGCATATCAACTTTCCACTCTTGAAGGTGAGCTGTTACTAGAACCAATCAATAGCATTAACCTTCGCATATACTATACCTAAATCAAAAAAATAAAAAATCAGAAAAAAAGCAAAAAATAGTAAAGATAAATAATCCATCCAATAGTGAAAACCACCTCGGCGGTGCTTTGGATAAGTACCATGGTGAAAACCTAGCAAATAGGCACCATGTGTAGTCAGTCTTTGCTCCATCTTCTACCATCATTCTATCTGGTCTTTCAATTTACCCTTCATACATATTCCACATCATAATCCATAAACTCCCATAAGACTTTGTTGCCTTTCTCATGGCTGGAGAATAATTAACATTTGGTGTCCTTCACTTTCTGTACCCATCCCTAATAAATGTTACCTTTATTCCATCCCTACCTAATAACCTTGTCCTATACCTGACTGGGGGCAATTCCTCAATTTAAGTCTTCGTAAGGGATCCTAAAACTTGGTATCAGAGGACACCTATCAAAACATGTGAAAAATCCAAAAAAAATCAAAACATGTCAAAAATCCAAAAAAAAACAAAACATGTCAAAAATCCAAAACAATCAAAACATGTCAAAAATCCAAAACAATCAAAACATGTCAAAAAAAAAAAAAACATGTCAAAAATCCAAAACAATCAAAACATGTCCAAAATCCAAAAAAGCAAATATTCCCAAAACACAAAAAAATCAAATAGACAATCAAAAATCCAAGAAATAAACAATGTTAGTCCACCCTTGTCAAACTACGTTGCCTCTACGACTTTACGTCTGCAAGGCCATCTTTGATGAGCCCCTGAGGCACCAATCCCCTAGGTCTTAGGTCACACAGAGTCCACATGGTCAAACTACATTGTCTCTATGCTTTACATAGGTAAGGCCATCATTGATGAGCCCCTGAGACATTAGGTCAGTCCCTTAGGGCCTGTTGAGTCAGGTCTTCATTATTCATATCACATAATAAGTTGTCCCTTTCCATAGTGGACACTTTGATTAGACACAAACAATTTATTTTCCATAAAAATTGAGCCTAAACAATCCTAGAACAACAGACAAGCTATCCAATCAGTCACTCAATCATAACAGATCAATCAATTGTCAATTGTCTTATATAGAATGGTGCATTGTCGAAACCAGGCTCTATGTCTTATATGGTATACTTCATTTTCTAAAACCAGACACCATCAATCACCACACATCAATCATATCAATTAGTCTTATACAGATTGTTTCACCCTTGAAACTGAACCAAACGTCTTATACGAGGTGTCACAATCCTGTCACTTGTCTTATACTAGTAGTCGCATCATCGAAACTAGAATTAACATCTTATATGACATGCTTTCTTTCTTGAAACCAGGCATTGTTCATCCAAACATATCAAACAAACAAACACTCATCACTTGGCAAGAAGATCTACATGGTTGTTGACTCTATTGGTCTAATATGTCTTATCTTTACTTGATTGATTGTTGGTCTTGATCTTATGCCCCTCGAGTAAGTCCACAAGCAATGAAGAGAAGTGATGATGGATCATGACCTTTTTCTCTTTGATTTCTATTTGCAGTTTGTCTTTACAATATGACTGGGGCAACTAGGTTCCTTGTGTGTGATTGGGATTTCATTTGGTATGATCTAAACATCTTGTGCAAGCGAAGGAACATTTCAAAATTCCTTGTACTAGGACTAACATGCCTTATGGCTATTTCCTCACATGTATTCTAATAAGGTTCCATGGCTACTAGTCCAAGTCATGGCATTCCTTGTTTGTCATGTGCATGTTTCACAAAGGATCACATTTTATGCCTTGGCCTATGTCATGCCATGGTGTTTGTCATCTTTTGACATAATAAGCTCTATGATGATAATCATGCAATGCAATTACAAGCTCAAAATCTATCAAGAAAAATCTTGTGTCATTCATCAAATCATTCTTCATTTTGTGTTGGCCCCATCTCTCTCGCATCTCTGTTTCTTCTATACATCCCTGTAGTCATCATGAGGGTGTACTATGACACACCAAAAATAAATACATTAGATACCTCATCTTGCATACATACACATGTTAGAACAACTTATAGATATCATCATAACCAAGTTAGCACAACATATAGGCATCATCACATGCATGATAAGTCATCCATATTGCATTAAAAAATAGAAAAACATAGATAGCATGGCATCACATATAGAATCATTGTCTGCACACATCATATAGAATTTGCATAAGCATTATATAGGCATGTCATAAACATATAGTACCATCTCATAATGTGCCTCCATAACATCATAAACCATAAACCATACATCTTACATCCATAATACATATCAAATAGAACGCATTGCGTAATCATAAAAACCCACATAGAGCATAACATGAATGCATAACATAATCCATAACATAAATCCATCACAACATATAAATAGATCCATCACATAACATGCACATGGAAGCATAACACATCATATAGTCATTGCAAAATAGTGCATCTCATATATATATCTCAAAAAGTGTCATAGTACAATATCAGAAATGACTGTCAAAAATAGAGCTCGCAGGCTCAGTAAAAAATGGAGCTCACAGGCTCGATAAAAAATATATCATGTCTACAACAAAATAAGCCTAGCCTATGCTATCTCTACCTCCAAAAGGTGCCTATCTTGAAGGAGGTCCTCTATGCTTTGATCCTGATTTGGACTCAGAGGGCCTGTCATAGGGTGATGTCCTCCTAGGCTGGGATCCTCTACCACTGCTCTATGTCTGCCTCGAATGAGTCCAGCTCTGGCTCTGGCTCTAAAAGCTGGATGCCTTCTAATCTAGAGGCACGACACTCTCATATAGGCCTCTATAATATCCACCCTATTGGCTTGCTCGATATAATGCATGTGCTAACTCTCCTATGGGCCCGCTCACAGTAGCCATAAAATCAATGCATCACTGCTCTGCCCTTTGTGCTCTGATAATGGCAAGATTGCGCTCTGCTGTGAGCTACACTATCTGTCCCTGTGCACCATGTAGCGGTCCCTAAACACCTTGTAGCTATCCCTAAACACCCTGTAGCTGTCCCTACAAACTCTGCACCTGAGCTTGCAGTGCTTGGACCTATGCCTGGAGGTCATCCCCTCTGTCCTCTGTGTCCTCAGTCTCCTCCTCGTTATCCAGGATGTTACATCCCTAACCTATAATTAGACCTAATCTTAACCTTGCATGGTAATCTAGAGGATTAAACATAGTTAACTAATTTGATATTGTGGAAATATCTTATTTAATCTTTGATTATGAGGTTAATGATTGATGATAGTTAGTTATGAAATTATTTGTTCATATGAATATTTAATTAATTTGAGATGAGAAATAGATGATGATGCATCGATCATGGTTTTATGGTCCTGAGTGTGAACAGGAATGAATCATCCTTCAAAGACAGAAGGATAGTATCATCTGGGAGGAAGAGATAGATGTTAGGAAATGGGTCCAATTGCCATCTGAGTGTTAGACCTTATGTCCTTATGAACCTTTGTAAGTCGATGTAAGTTGCATCTTCTTTGATAGTTGATTTTCTTTCTGTGTCATCTTGTGGTTTGAATCATGTCGACCAATTGCATCAACTCAATCCAATGATGTTCTTAGAATGTCAATTTGAGTCGAGGAATAGTCTTGCCTTCCGTCAAAGTATCTTCTTATTTGCTTAAAATATCCCTGATCTGGGATTACAAATCTATTATTTTGGTATGTTATGCATTCGGGTTTTTAACAAAGAAGGGGGAGCGATGCTAAACCCCTAAATCACATGTTGACCCTATTACCATGAAGGTGATGTTTTCAAAAAATGACATATTGATTAATATAAGTAATTCCATACATCAAGTGGATGCATGGATTGATACTATGCTATGTTTATACAAGTCTAATATCGAATTTCTTGTTAAACTATTATGTTTACTCATTTGATATGGCTACTATCACCCACGAAAGGGGAGTGATTCTATAGTTAATTAAAAACCATTGGGAGCTTTCCAATAGCAAGTATGGGGATGATGGACCCTATGTTTTAGGCAGGTTGGCCGATTGGGGAAAACCACCCACCACGTTATGGCGGGGGTGGTAGTTCCAATATGCTCGGCATGTTGAGCTTGGGGAAGATAATAAACATTGTTATCTTTTTTGGGGGGAGTTACCTTCTGATAGGGAATTGTTATTGGAGGTGTTCTTTCTATGCTTAGAAAGAGGAGCGGAGCAAGAAAGAACAGACAGTTGAGTTGCTTAGGAAAGAAGTGAACAACTTCATTCAGGAAGAATTAAAGTTTGTAATAACCAAACCTTTTATTGTTTTTCTTATTGATATTGTAAGTATCGACTGTGTTGATTATTCTATAGCATGTTTATTGCATTATAAGCTTATGTTTTCATTACTATGCAGTGGCTAGAGGCCGTTAAGGACGAGCCTTCAAACATTGAAATATTCCTTGTGCAGTGCAGGCTTGATGGCCAACAAGGCCGGGTCTTTAAACCTTGAAACATCCTATACATAGTGGCTCAAGGCCTATAAGGCCGAGCCTTACCATGGAAATGTTCTTACACAGTGGCTCATGGCCGAAAGGCTGAGCCTTTAACAATTTGAAGCTTTTTTTAAATTGTGGCTCAAGGCCAAAAGGCCAAGCATAATACATTGAAGCCTTGTTAAAAATGTTGCTCGAGGCCGTTATCCCAAGCTTTAATATATACACTGAAGTCTTTGTTGAAACTGTTACTTGATACTGATAAGGTCAAGCATGTTCCCACTGTATCATTTACATGTCGGGTATCGACGTGGGCATTGATAACAACAGTGCCCAGACTTGTTTAACAAGTTGAGACAATAGTGCTCATGGCATGAGAATTGCAAAACTTTGGTATTAATAATAAAATCAATAGTACGGCCTGCATGTGGCCAAAACCAACCACCACAAACTGCAATGATGGATGACAAGTATTAACTTTGATTGTACTTAAAGCATAACCAAAGTCTTGAACAATTATGTATATGAAACCTAATTAATCCATAATGGGTTATTGAAATACCCAAGCAGTACTTTTTCTACCCCTCGATAAGGGAGGAGGTGTCTTATACAAAAGACCACTGTTCTTGTTTATGGAAGCATAGTGTGCTAGCTAATTCACTAGAGATGAAACTCTTTTACTATTGATAAATATGAAAAGATGGGAAGCATGACTAGCTTAAGTTTTATATGGGTATTAATACAAGAATCAAACCCCTTTTGCCTTACTTTGTGTGAACTCTATGGGGAGAGTATTTTTCATTAAATCTCTTATGGGGAATTCGAGTTATTATTTATTTATGAAACCATTATGATTAGATAAGGCAGTGAATGCCTAGGGAACTATAATTTGATTTTAACCTATATGGTGATTCATATTGAGAATATAAACCATGGGAGACCTTGGTTGGTAAGCTTGGTTTGACTTTAATATGATTAGAAAGTGGGACAAAGTGACAAGGAGTCACAAGTGTCAATTGTCCTAGTATGGACTATGAATCAAATTGATCCCACATATATTAGACCTAGAGAGAGAGGTCAAATTAAACTTACTATAGGATGAGACAACTTCTAAGTCAAGTTAGGGAGGTGGACATACGACGATGTTCATTGTGTAAAGTACATGTATGTAAATCTTTGGCCAAAGTAATGCATCCGTCTCTGCATGCATTGTCAGTCCACAGTGCTCTAGATGGCATAATGTCTCTAGTAGTGTCATACATAGTTAGAGTGTATCTATAGTTGTGTGACTGAGAGGCATTATGAAGGACACAACACTAGATACTCAGATGGCTAATTTAATGGTTTCCTAATATCTATCCCTTCCGCAAAGGGTAGGGCCTCTTCTAGTTAGGAAGTTGAGTGGGGGACTGCTGGTCTGTGGTTGGTGGAAAAGCACTAGGATGATGCTCTCCTTCCCAAGCATGAGACAAGCCGAGGCTTATGAAGATAGATGTCATATGTTCTAGATACAGTGCTTTTCATTCTATGATTGATGATCAATTGTTATGTATAATTTGATATTTGATGCCTTGAGCATAACTATTACATGCATAGTGAAAGTTATTCACTAAGGATATGTAATTGATTATTGTAATTGTAAGATTTTATATATTATGTTTAGAATAACATGCTTAGTTATTGAAATGATAATGAATCATCATTGTTTAACTTTGATTTGGATAATCATGTTGTTAACTATTTCTTGATTAAGGTGAATGTTTATGTTAATTTTTGAGCATTATGGAATTGGCTGTTACATATGGTATCAGAGCTACCAGGTTCAATACATGGACCTATGAGCTCACTACTTGATGATTACTTTTGTCCAACATTAATGGATGCTAATGATTTTGTGTTCTATGCTAGCATGGTAAGAATTAGAAAAACACCCCAAAATAAGGTAACAGAACATGGACGTTACCTACGTCATCAAAAGGTCTTGAGGGAACGAGCCTCAAGAATGAGAAGACTTGGACATTCTGGTTTCTTAGTAGGAGCATGGTTGACTGATGAGGAGACCTTCGCTGATGTCATGAAATGCATCAAGAAGGAGTTGAGAAAAGCAATTAGGATTTCTGCTCCTAACTCTACTAATGCATCAGCAAAACCCTCTACACCTAGAGCACCAGCTCTAGAAAATAATCCTAAGGATTATGATGTATCCAAGGAGATTATGAAGGAGTACCTGTGTGTACCCTCACCTCCTAAAATTGAAATGATAAATCTCAAGGTTTAGAAATGAATATGGGAAGTTATCCCAAACTATAAATGACTTGCAATAGCAAGGTGTAAACAAAATTTTGTAATTTTGATGGATTATATGTAATCCAATGAAAACTATAATGCAATTGAAAAATTCTGACAATCTTTCCTTTCTTGTTAAAGATTACATGAATGAGAATAGATTTGTATTATGAATGAATTCAATGACATGGAAAAACTAATCCATGATTAATCTGCAAACTTCAGGAAGAAGTAGATTATAGTGAAGGTTTAGATTAGAACCAGGATGGGAGATAGCCAGGATGAAGGGCAACCTTCAGGGCACTCTGAAACTAAACTTGATCAAATTATTTCCTTACTTAAAGACACCAGAGCAAGAGTAGGAACTCTTGAACAGGAAGTCAGGGGTCAGCAAGGACCTAGACGAGATGCTTATGATGGAGGTGATGATGAGACACGTCATAATGACACCACCCAAAGTGAGCATGGAGAAAATAAATCTAAGGCTAGACAAGAAGTGGATAGAAGGATCCATATGGCTATGGAACTATCCCGAGACATGAAAAAAGTTATGCCTCCTAAATTTGATGGATCTGTAAGAGGAGATGCCGCAGAGGCATGGCTTACGGAGATGGAAAAGTATTTTGAAATTAGGAACTATAATGATGTCACTAAAGTAGTATGGGGGACATTCCAACTGGCAGGTGAAGGATCCACATGGTGGATGAATAAAAAGATGGAACTAGGATTGAGGTCTACCAGCCTTACTTGGGACAGGTTCGTAGAACTTTTTAGGCAAAGATGGTTTCCACAGTTGTTATGTGACCAGAAACTCATAGACTTTCAAAATCTAAAACAGGCTGATATGTCTGTGAATGAATATTGGGAAAAGTTCACCCGTTTACTAAAGTATGTACTGCAATACCAACAGGATGAGAAATTCTGCATTTGGAAGTTCATAATGGGGTTGAACATCCAGATTGGGGGTGAGGTTGATGTTCATGGTCCTACTACAATGGACTAGGTTTATGAAAAGGCCATCAAATAGGAATAGAAACTGAAAGCTATGTCAGCTTATAGCGAAAGGAACTGAAAGAGATATAATTACTCCCACTCCTCACAAACCTCTAAGAAAAAGGAGAAGAAACAGGATTATTCTGAGAAAAATGATAAGGGGACCAAGCATAAGCAAATTGAGTCCAAGGGAGAGAAAAAGGGGAATAACTACTCCAAGAAGAATGGAGACAATTCTGGAAAACCTTAGGAGAGGCACGGACGAGTGGGAGGGTGATTCACATGTGGCAGAGATCATTATGCCAACCAGTGTCCTAACAAGACATAGGGAGCACAACCAAGAGGAAAACCTCTACCCTCTCAACAAATAATGTTCTAGCAACACATTCATGCAGCCTTGGACAACAAGCAAGTCGAATACCAAATAACTCCCATTAAGACTTGACATGTATTTTATCTAGTCTTCCAATTTCAATTTTGATTGATAATGGTGCTACCGAATGTTTTGTTTCCCTTAAAATTGTAAGCAAAATTCCTAGAAAGGTTGGTTTCATGGCAAACACATGGTCTGTAGAATATGCAAACCAAACCAAGGCTCAGGTAGAGCAATGCATGTTTGAGGCTAGGATTGAACTTCCAAACTTCTCCACAGAAGCAAATCTTTATGTAGCCCCACTAGGCTCATATGATGTTATCATAGGGATAAATTGGCTATGGAGACATCGAGCCAAAGTGGATTGTTATGCTAAAATAGTAGAATGTCTTGATGATTTAGGAAACAAAGTCTTTCTTCAAGGGAACCCTAGGGAAGTGAAACTAAGACAAATTTTTGCCTTGCAAATGAAAAGAGATCAAAGAAAAGGATGCCATCTTTTCACTGTCAAAATAGAAAAACTAAATGAGACTGAGGAAACCTACTTCCAAGATGACTTAATGTTTTATGAATCTCAAAAAATCAAGGAAGCTGGGAAGAAGGAGTCCATAGGTCAAGAAAGATCAGATATGGATAGGTATCCTTTCCTTAGAGATTTTAAGGACGTATTTCTGGATGAGCTACTGGGATTACCTCCTAAGAGAGCCTTTTATTCCTCCATTGATATAATTCTTGGGTCGGAACCTATTTCTAAAGCCCCCTACAGAATGACCACTACAAAACTAATGGAACTAAAAGCTCAATTACATGAATTATTGGAAAAAGGATTGATTAGACCCAGTGTGTTGCCTTGGGGAGCACCAGTCATATTGGTGAAAAAGAAAGATGGCACTTTGCGGTTGTGCATAGATTACCATATGTTGAATAAAGAAACCATTAAAAATAAATACCCATTACCTCGCATCGATGATCTTTTCGATCAAATGAGGGGTGCAACTGTGTTTTCCAATATCGATCTTTAGTCTGGATATCACCAATTAAGGTTGAAGGATGAGGACATCCATAAAACAACCTTCAGAACAAGGTATGGGCATTATGAGTTCATTGTCCTACCTTTTGGGTTAATGAATGCACCAGCTGCATTTATGAATTTAATGAACAATGTGTTAAGGGACTTGGACAAGTTTGTCCTAGTGTTTCTTGATGAAATTTTAATGTATTCTAAGAATGAGGAAGAGCACCTGTAACATTTAAGAATTGTTTTTTAGAGGCTGAGAGCTTAAATTATATGATAAGCTCTCTAAGTGTACTTTCTTTCATAAGGAAGTACAATACATGGGCCACATAATTTTAGCTAAGGGAATAGTTATGGACCCAGTTAAAAATTAAGGCTATTTATGGCTGATACCAAGGAATGTTCATGAGGTCTGAAGTTTCATGGGCCTTGCTAGTTATTACAGGAAGTTCATGAAAATCTTTTCTAAAATTGCATACCCTATAACTTCCTTGTAGAGAAAAGGCAAGAAATTTGAGTGGTCAGAAAAGTGCCAGAATGCCTTTGACCTACTGAAGGAAAAATTGACTTCAACAACAATTTTGAAAGTACCTGACCCATAGGGTCAATTTGTAGTCATTACCGATGCCTAAGAGGAAGGCTTAGGTGGTGTACTAGTCCATGATGGACAGGTCATCGTGTATGAATCACGTAAACTAAAAAAATATGAACAAAACTATGCCCCACATGATTTGGAACTGACAGTAGTCATTCATGCATATCAAATGTGGAGACAGTACTTACTTGGGAAACCTTTTGAGTTGAAAACAAATCACCAAGGACTCAAATATCTATTCACTCAACCACACCTTAATGCTCAGAAAAAACGATGGTTGGAATTCATATTAGATTATGATTTCGAGATTAAATATATTCAAGGAAAAGAAAATCAAGTAGAAGATGCTTTGAGTAGGAGAAGACACATCTCCTCAATGATATCCATACATTCTGATTTTAGGAATCAGATGTTACAAAAAACTAAGGGAGATGAGTTTTACGAATAAGTAAATCAGGCCCTTGAGGAAAACCCCTAGAATTTGAGATATGAGGGATTCAACCTTGAACTAGATGGGTTATTAAGGTTTAAAGGAAGGATGTATGTACCTAACTCTATAGAGTTAAGGAATATGGTATGGAAGGAGGTGTATTCTGCACCATAATCTGGACATCCTGGAGTAACAAAGTTACTTGTTGATGTGAAACCCCTATATTTCTAGAAGGGAATGAATAGGGATGTTGTAAATTTTGTAGCTACATGTATGGAATGCCAGAGGGTGAAGGCAGAACACCATCACCCGACAGGACTGTTATACCCTCATGAAATCCCTGAGTGGAAATGGCAAATTATAAGCATGGACTTTGTACAAGGGCTTCCTATGTCAAGGAATAGGCACAATTCTATCTTGGTTGTGGTGGATAGACTCACCAAAGCTATTCATTTTATACCTGGGAACTTGACAGATGGGGCACCCTTCATAGCCCAAAAATTTGTTCAAGAGATTTTCAAACAGCATGGCATTCTTGACAAGATTATCTCAGATAGGGATGCACGAATGACATCGAGGTTTTGGGAAACCTTATTCTCTTCACTTGGAACCTAGTTGAACATAATATCTGCTTATCATCCTAAAATGGATGGCCAAACTAAGAGGGTGAACCAAGTGCTGGAGGATTTATTGAGGATGTATTTCATGGACCAGCAATACAAGTGGGAGGATTATCTTCCTCTAGTGGAATTTGCCTACAATAATTCCTGTCACTTAGCTATTAAGATGGATCCATTTGAGGCATTATATGGACGGAAGTGTTGAACCCATATAAGCTGGGACAAGATGGAAGATAGGGTTAGCCTTGGTCCAGAAATGCTATCAAAGATGGAAGAGCAAGTCCATCTGATTAAGAGAAGGCTAGCGGAAGCCAATGATAGACAAAAGAGTTATGCAGATGCTAAGAGCATCAAAAGGCATTTCACAGTGGGAGAAAAAGTTCTCCTAAGGGTAAAGCCTCAGAAGAGTTCCATTAAATTTGGAAAGATGTCCAAACTGGCAACAAGATACATGGGTCCTTTCGAAGTTCTTGAAGAAGCCAACCCAATAGCATACAAAATTACTCTACAGCCAACCCTTGCCATGATGCATAATGTGTTTCATGTTTCATATTTGAAAAAGTTTAATACTACTAATAATCAAATTCCTATGCTTGATTAGAATGCTATATAGATGAAGGACCTAGGGGATGATGGACCCTATGTTTTAGGTAGGTTGGCCAAGTGGGGAAAACCACCCACCACGTTATGACAGGGTGATAGTTCCAATATGCTCGTCATGTCAAGCTTGGGGAAGATAATAAGCATTGTTATCTTTTTGGGGGGGAGTTAGCTTTTAACAGGGAATTGTTATTGGAGGTGTGCTCTCTACACTCAGGAAGAGGAGCAGAGGAAGAAAGAGAAGATAGTCAAGTTGCTTAGGAAAGCAATGAACAACTTCATTCAGGTAGAATGAAAGTCTGTAATAACCAAACCTTTAATTATTTCGCTTACTGATATTGTAAGTATTGACTGTGTCAATTATTCTATAGCATGCTTATTGCATTGTAAGCTTATGTTTCATTATTATGCAGTGGCTCGAGGCCATTAAGGCTGAGCCTTCAAACATTGAAATATTCCTTATGCAGTGGTGGCTCGATCGCTGACAAGGCCGGGTCTTTAAACCTTGATACATCCTATACACAGTGGCTAAAGGCCTATAAGGCTGATCCTTACTATGGAAATGTTCTTACACAGTGGCTCATGGCCGAAAGGCCAAGCCTTTAACTATTTGAAGCTTTTGTTTTTAGACTGTGGCTCAAGGCTAAAAGGCCAAGCGTAATACATTGAAGCCTTGTTAAAAATATTGCTTGAGGCCACTAGGCTGAGCTTTAATATATACACTAAAGTCTTTGTTGAAACTATTACTTGAGGCCGATAATGTCGAGCATGTTCCCACTGTATCACTTACATGTCAAGTATCGACGTGGGCATTGATAACCACAGTGCCCAGACTTGTTTAACAAGTTGAGCCAATAGTGCTCATGGCATGAGAATTGCAAAACTTTGGTAGTAATAATAAAATCAATAGTACGGCTTGTATGTGGCCAAAACCAGCCACCATTAACTGTAGTGATGGATGGCAAGTCTTAACTTTGACTGTGATTAAAGCATAACGAGAGTCTTGAACCATTATGTATATGAAACCTGATTAATGCGTAATGGCTTATTGAAATAACTAAGCAGTACTTTTTCTACCCCTCAATAAGGGAGGAGGTGTCTTATACAAAAGACCAATACTCTAGTTTATGGCAGCATAGTGTTCTAGTTGATTCACTAGAGATGAATCTCTTTTACTATTGATAAATATGAAAGATGGGAAGCATGACTAGCTTAAGTTTTATATGGGTATTAATACAAGAATCAAAGCCCTTTTTCCTTACTTTGTGTGAACTCTATGGGGAGAGTATTTTTCATTAAAGCTCTTATGGGGATTTTGAGTTAATATTTATTTATGAAACCATTATGATTAGATAAGGCAGTGAATGCCTAGGGAACTATAATTTGATTTAAAACTATATGGTGATTCATATTGAGAATATAAACCATGGTACAGACTTTGGTTGGTGAGCTTGGTTTGAGTTTAATATGATTAGAAAGTGGGACAAATTGACGAGGAGTCACAAGTGTTGATTGTCTTGGTATGAACTATGAATCAAATTGATCCCACAAATATTAGACCTAGAGAGAGAGGTCAAATTAAACTTTTTGTAGGATGAGATAGCTTCTAAGTTGAGTTAGAGTGGTGGACATACAATGACGTTCATTGCTTAACGTACATGTATGTAAATCTTTGGCCAAAGTAATGAATCCGTCTCTGCATGCATTGTCGGTCCACAGTGCTCTAAATGGTATAATGTCTCTAGTAGTGTCATACATAGTTAGAGTGGATCTATAGTTGTGTGATCGAGAGGCATTATGAAGAACAAAACACCAGATACTTAGATGGCTAATCTAACGGTTTCCTAATATCTATCCCTTCCGTAAAGGGTAGGGCCTCTTCTAGTTAGGAAGTTGAGTGGGGGACTGCCGGTCCGTGGTTGGTGGAAAAGCACCAGGATGATGCTTTCCTTCCCAAGCATGAGACAAGCTAAGGCTTATGACGACAGATGTCATATGTTCTAGATACAGTGCTTTTCATTTTATGATTGATGATCAATTGTTATGTATAATTTGATATTTGATGCCTTGAGCATAACTATTACATGCATAGTGAAAGTTATTCACTAAGGATATGTAATTGATTATTGTAATTGTAAGCTTTGTTATATTCTGTTTAGAATAACATGCTTAGTTGTTGAAATGATAATGAATCATCATTGTTTAACTTTGATTCAGATAATCATGTTGTTAACTATTTCTTGATTAAGATGAATGTTTATTTTAGTTTTTAAGCATTATGGAATTGGTTGTTACACAGGACCACATCACTAATAGGGATATCCTGTAAGGCCTCCTCACAAACCCTCTCCTCAGCATCCATCTCCTCATCTCATCCCTCTCCTCCAGTATCTTCCATAGCAACATCCTCCTCCACCTCTCCTATTGTAACATCTCCCATCTCTGCCACCATCTGTCCTACTACCGCCTCACCCTCCTCGTGAATAGGAGAAAGTCTAGGACCTCTGCCTCAACCATCCCTCCCTCTACTCTTGTCACCTCTCCCTTTGTTTCCTTGACCACCATCACCACCATCATTGCCATCAGCTCCACCATCAGCTCCCCAGCCTCCATCTCTCCCTTGGCCTCTGCCTTGCAGTCTACCTCGCAAACCTCTTCCAAGCCTCTCTTTTGATGCCAGCTCATCAGGATGTAAAAATGGTACAGGCCTATGTTGTGCCCACCATGCATCATAATCAGGCATAGGGCCTTCATCTGCAACATCAGCTGTCACTCCCCACTACATAGGCTATAATGCGGTTATCTCTTGCTCCACCACCTGGATACTAATCATCGGCCCCCGGTCGTGTATCTCCCAGGTCAACCATGCAAACTCTGCAATCCTAACAAGCTCCCCCTATCTCTCTCCAAACTACCTCAAAACCTACTCTGGAAGATGCCACTCGATGATATGTTGGCTCTGTACTATGTGCCCAATCAGATACCTAGTCTATCAACAATATGGCAAGTGATCTCCATCCTCACCCCATGGTATGCAATCTCTATACGGCCTCCATATAAACACATCCATGTATCAATACCATGCCGCGAGAAGCCAACATCATTGATTCGTGCCTGAACAACTGCTCCTCCATATATGTAAACATAGGGCAGCCCCTCAACTACCTTCCTGACCACAGGAGGCCTAGACACATGAATGCGCTCCCATGCCCAAATCATCAGAAGAGTGATCCCATAGATGATTGACTGCTCATCCTTGTATGCCACACCATGGAGCTGGAAGTAGAGAATCGCAAGTAGGTAGGGACCCCAAACATAAATTATATCCCACTCCATCATCCCCTCGAGCATCTATCCCCATCCAACAGGGAAGCCATGGCCGCAATGATTTAGAATCAGAATACCACCAATGCAATGCACAGAACCACAATCAATCTATCATACCGATCAACCAAAGTGTCCCATTGGATCTCATAATCCTCCACCCCGAGCTCCGCATCGATATCACTCTCAAAAAATCACCTCATCACTGGAAATCCTTGCTTTAGGTCATAGATAACACGCTTCCCATGGATAGGAAGTCACAAAATACGCCAAACATCCTCCAAGGTCACTGTGGCCTCTCTAGTATGCAAATGGAAAGAACTCGTCTTAGAGTGCCACCTCTTGGCCAATGTTGTCAGAAGTCCCCGATTAGCCCTCACTATGGGCATGAAGGCTACATGATACAATCTTAGGGCATGCAAGGTGTCTCGCTCGTCCCAGCTCAGATGATCCTGCAGCCTGTATCAGGATGGCCAACTCTCTCGTGTGTAAATCAATGGCATTCTCACCTGTATTCGTAAAAACACCATGTCATGTCAGTCAACACCCCTAAATAGACTTATCAAACACAAATTTAGTCAAA
Source organism: Cunninghamia lanceolata (assembly GCA_027924645.1). Lineage (NCBI taxonomy): Eukaryota > Viridiplantae > Streptophyta > Pinopsida > Cupressales > Cupressaceae > Cunninghamia > Cunninghamia lanceolata. The sequence continues at coordinate 1,778,133 of BSBN01000484.1, forward strand.
ATTTGGTCAAACCTATACAAAAATTCCCATATAGTCAGTTGTGTCACACTGTCATGCATATGCATATCGCATTTCAACAGTTGCATCACAAAATTCATCAATTGCATCACATTTTTGCAAATGTGTTCGAACATTCCACACATGCGACACAAAACGATGATTGCATCAATTTGTCAGGTGATTGCATCATCATTTGCAATTGCGCATAGTCTAACATAATTGTGTCGCAAAACCCCTCAAATGCATCGTAATAATTCAATTGTGCTGCAATATTTTAGGAATTCACACCTGCATCACTCGTGACGACGATTGTAGTGTAGAATTCTGCAACGCATTTGTTGCTCTTGTTCAAGCTCTAAAATCTACCAAAAAATGACAAAATTAAAAAGTAGGGTTTCGGTACTCACCACCGTGCTTGAGCCTGCTGGCCGTCTGTATGACCTGATGCAATATTCTCTATGGTGGTGGGCTAGAATTGGTGACATCTCTACAACTCCTCTGCGACATACTCCTAGCCCAGAGCTCCAAGACTTCTAAAAACATCTAAAGGCTATGTGAACAAATGACTTATTTTGACCCCCCTAGGGCTTATTTATAGACCTTTTTGACCTAAGTGGGCCCCCTTCTCTTAAAAATTGGCCGTGTCAACTCCCGTTTTTCACGGGTAAATACCTCTCATGCCTAGTTTTTCATCACCAATGCAGTTTCACCTATTAAAGCAACTTTTCGAAAAAATTCTCAAAATTTTTAGAATTTCTCAAATTTTTTGAGGGGGCATCAGGCTATCCCGCCTTCATTTTGGGCATGCTGGGTCAACTCCAGAGTAGAATTTCTTGAATTATTCTTTGACACGTCTAAATTGACATTGTATCAAAGAGGGGCAAAATGTAGACACTTAAAAATGTCCTAAGCCTGCAAGCAACATTTTCACATCAATTTCTCCCTAATATTGCATTCCTCTATTAATTAAATAATCTTTAATTATTTAATTAATTCATTTCTCCTATTTTCTAAACCTATAATTAAATAAATTTTATTTATTTAATTATTCATAAATTTTCCTCTATTTTTCTTCTATAATTAAATAATTATTTTTAATAATTTAATTATTCATTTCTCCTATTTTCCAACTAATTTAAAGAAATAAAATATTTATTTAAATTTAGCTCCCAATTCTTAATTAAATAAATCCAATTTATTTAAGTTTCCCACTCATTCCTCATTCAAATTAATTAAATAAATTATAAATTTTATTTAATTGATGCACTCCCACCTCATCATTTATCTAAATAAAATAATCACTCTTGTCTTCTTGTGAGAGGGAAACCCTATTCAATCTCAACCATCCACATCACTCAAGTCAACTCTCAATCGTCACCCTTCATTTGAGCTCAAGCCTTCTATAAAAGAAGCCCTCTAGTCTCATTTCAACAACAACCACAGTCTTAGTCTTCAAGATTTTGTATTTCATATTGAGCTTCTCATGAATCTTGCATGTCTGTAAATCTGAGAGCAAATTTAGAGCAAAGTTAAGAAGAGCAATGGAGGAAAGCCAAGCTTAGTATAGGAATTTAGATCGTTGTTGTTTCTTTTGATTTCTATGTTGATTTTGTACTGCATTGTTGGATTAGGGCCTATTAGCTTGCATTTGATAGTTGGTGGTTGCTATTTGATAATGCAGGTTTGTTTTCCATTTTTCCCTAATCTACAATACCAATAGAAACAAACAAAAACATAGCATGTTCAAGTCAAAATACTATAAAAAATCACCATTTCAAACTCACACTATGCTGACACGAACCAATGGGTCTAGTGAGTCCTCCAAATAAAATGTCAAATGCCATTCCCACAGATGATTTTTCTACTACTTTGGTTGGTGTGAAAAAGGGGTCACATGCGTCCATGCCCCCAAGCCATCCCACACATGCAATTTTTTTCTCTGCCGTGACTTCAAGCACACAAACATGCACTTGCCTTGGAAGAAAAGGGAAAACTATGACAGACACTCAATCTTTAACCTTTTTATAAATTTTAAAACTTGGAAAAAAAAACCATTGGGCTTATATAATAGCATAGCAAATGACAAAATCGAGCTCTATCAATCTCATTTGCAAAAAACACGTGTGGGGGAAAACTCTAAATTCCCTTCGATCAACACTTGTCCAGCTAACCAAGAACCTACAGAATAGGCAAAAAAAAATCCAATTTTAAGAATAAGAAAATTAGATACCAATGGGCTCAAAAATCAACCACCCAATCAAAAAACAACTTTCCCAAATAACTCCCTCTCAAAATTCCACAAAAATAAAAAACCATAGGTAGAGGATTAATTTTTTCCATTGCACATATTCTGAGGCCCAACTAATACATGCAAGTGAAAACAACAATACGCAACAATAAACCAACATAAACAAACAAAAACAAGACACACTCAAGTTAGAATGCTGTAAAAAATCACCATTTCAAACTCATACCAATAGAAACAAATAAAAACAAGGAACGTTCAAGTCAGAATACTGCAAATTAAATAATCACGATTTCAAACTCACACTATTCTGATGCAAACTAGTGGGTCTTGTGATTCCTCCAAACAAAATGTCAAATGTCATTCCCACAAATGCTTTTTCTACTACTCTGGCTGGCGTGAAAAAGGGTTCACACGCGTCCATGCCCCAAGCCATCCCACACATGCAAATTTTTGCTCCGCCACGACTTCAAGCACGCAGACATGCGCTTGCCTTGGAAGATAAGTGAAAACTATGACAAACACTCAATCTTTAACCTTTTACAAATCTTAAAACTTACAAAAAAACCATTGGGCTAAAATAACAACATACCAATGAAAAAATTGAGCTCTATCAATCTCATTTGCTAAAAATATGTGTGAGGAAAACTCTAAATTCCCCTCCATCAACAATTGTCTAGCAAACCAAGAACCTGCAAAATAGGCCAAAATTTTTTTTGATTTTAAGAATAAGAAGAATAGGTACCAATGGGCTAAAAAATCAATCGCCCAATAAAAAAAATAACTTTCTCGAATAACTCCCTCAAAATTTCACAAAAATAAAAAAAAACCATATACAAAGGATTAATTTTTGCCATTGGACATATTCCAAGGCCCAACTAATACATGCAAGCAAAAAAGACAGTACCCAACAATAAACCAACAGAAAGAAATGAAAACAAGGCAAGTTCAAGTCAGAATACTGTAAAAAAATCACCATTTAAAACTCACACTATGCTGACGCAAACCAGTGGGTCTAGTGAGTCCTAACAAAATGTCAAATGTCATTCCCACAAATGCTTTTTCTATTGCTCTAGTTGGCGTGAAAAAGGGTTCACTCGCGTTAATTCCCCAAGCCATCCCACACATGCAAATTTTTGCCATGTCGCAACTTCAAGCACCCATACATGTGTTTGCCCTAGAAGAAAAGGGAAAACTATGACACACACTCAATCTTTAACATTTTTATAGATTTTAAAACTTGCAAAAAAACTAGTGGGCTAAATAATAGCATACCAATGACAAAATCAAGCTCTGTCAATTCCATTTGCAAAAAAACACGTGTGGGGGAAAACTCTAAATTCCCCTACATCAACACCTATCTAGTGAACCAAGAACCTGCAGGACAGGCAAAAAAAATTCTGATTTTAAGAATAAGAAAAATAGTTACCAATGGGCTCAAAAATCAACCACCTAATCAAAAAAACAACTTTCCTGAATAATTCCCTCTCAAAATTCTACTAAAATAAAAATCCATAGGAAAAGGATTAATTTTTGCAATTGCACATATTCTAAGGCCCAACTAATACATGCAAGCAAAAACAACAATACCCAACAATAAGACAACAAAAACAAACAAAAACAGGGCACGTTCAAGTCAAAATACTAAAAAAATCACCGTTTCAAACTCATACCAACAGAAACAAATGAAAACATGGCACTTTCAAGTCAAAATACTATAAAAAATCACCATTTCAAACTCACACTATGCTAATGCAAACCAATGGGTCCAGTGAGTCCTCCAAATAAAATGTCAAATGCCATTCCCACAAATGATTTTTCTACTGCTCTCGCTGGTGTGAAAAAGGGTTCACACGCATCCACTCCCCAGGCCATCCCACACATGCATATTTTTGCCCCACCATGACTTCAAGAACCCAAACACACATTTTCCCTAGAAGAAAGAGGAAAACTATGACAAACACTCAATCTTTAACCTTTTCACAAATAAAACTTGCAAAAAAATAAAACCATTGGGCTAAAATAATAGCATACCAAATGAAAAAATTGAGCTTTGTCAATCTCATTTGCAAAAGGCACGTGTGGAGGAAAACTCCAAATTCTGGGCTCCATTAACACCTATCCAGTGAACCAAGAACCTGCAGAATAGGAAAAAAATTCCAATTTTAAGAATAAGAAAAATAGTTACCAATGGGCTCATAAATCAACCGCCCAATCAAAAAAACAACTTTCCCAAATAACTACCTCTCAAAATTCCACAAAAATAAAAAACCATAGGAAAAGGATTAATTTTTGCCATTGCACATATTCTGAGGCCCAACTAATACATGCAAGTGAAAACAACAATACCCAACAATAAACCAACAGAAACAAAGGAAAAGAGGGCACATTCAAGTTAGAATACTATAAAAATCACCATTTCTAACTCATACCAACAGAAACAAACAAAAATAGGGCATGTTCAAGTCAGAATACAATAAAAAATCACCATTTCAAACTCACACTTTGATGATGCGAACCACTGGGTTCAGTGAGTCCTCCACACAAAATGTCAAATGTCATTCTGACAAATGTTTTTTGTACTACTCTGGCTGGCGTGAAAAAGGGTTCACACACGTCCATCCCCATGCCATCCCACATATGCAAATTTTTGCCTTGCTGCGACTTCAAGCACCCAGACATGCACTTGCTTTGGAAGAAAAGGGAAAACTACATGTCAAATACTCAATCTTTAACCTTTTTACGAACTTTAAAACTTGCAAAAAAACCATTGGGCTAAAATAACAACATACCAATGAAAAAATTGAGCTCTATCAATCTCATTTGAAAAAAATACATGTGGGGGAAAGCTCCAAATTCTCCTCCATCAATACTTATCCAGTGAACCAAGAATTTGTAGAACAGAAAAAAAAAATTCTGATTTTAAGAATAAGAAAAATAGTTACCAATGGGCTCAAAAATCAACTGCCTAATAAAAAAAACAACTTTCCCGAATAACCCCCTCTCAAAATTCCACAAAAATAAAAAACCATAGGCAAAGGATTAATTTTTTCCATTGCACATATTCTGAGGTCCAACTAATACATGCAAGCGAAAACAAAAATACCCAACAATAAACCAACAAAAACAAATGAAAACAAGACACGTTCAAGTCAGAATACTATAAAAAAATTGCCATTTCAAACCCATACCAATAGAAACAAATGAAAACAAGGCACGTTCAAGTCAGAATACTGTAAAAAAATCACCATTTCAAACTCACACTGTGCTGACACGAACCAGTGGGTTTAGTGAGTCATCGAAACAAAATGTCAAATGCCATTCCCACAAATGTTTTTTCTACTACTCTGGTTGGCATGAAAAAGGGTTCACATATGTCCATGCCCCAAGCCATCCCACACATAAAAATGTTTTCCCTACTGCAACTTCAAGCATCCAGACACGTGCTTGCCCTGGAAGAAAAGGGAAAACTGTAACAAACACTCAATCTTTAACCTTTTTACAAATTTTAAAACTTGCAAAAAAAACCATTATGCTAAACTAACAGCATACCAAATGACAAAATTGAGATCTGTCAATCTCATTTGTAAAAAATATGTGTGGGGGAAAACTCCAAATTCCCCTCCATCAACACCTATCCAGCAAACCAAGAACTTGCAGAACAGGCAAAAAAAAATTCCAATTTTAAGAATGAGAAAAATAGCTACCAATGAGCTCAAGAATCAACCACCCAATCAAAAAAACAACTTTCCCAAATAAATCCCTCTCAAAATTCAATAAAAATAAAAAACCATAGGCAAAGGATTAATTTTTGCCATTGCACATATTCCAAGGCCCAACTAATACATGCAAGCAAAAATAATAGTACGCAACAATAAACCAATAGCAACAAATAAAAACATGGCATACTCAAGTCAGGATACTGTAAAAGAATCACCATTTCAAACTCATAACAATAGAAACAAATGAAAATAGGGCACATTCAAGTCAGAATACTATAAAAAAAATCACCATTTCAAACTCACACTATGTTGACGAGAACCAGTGGGTCTAGTGTGTTGAACACACTAGGATACTGAGAGGGGGGGTGAATTAGTATCTAATCAAACTTTAACTTCTCTAGAGAAGATTAAAACTTAAGCATTATAGCATTAACATAAACATGAAAGATCAACACAATGCACATCAACACATAACACTAGATATATGTGGAAAACCGAAGAAGGGAAAAACCACAGCAAGGATTAACTCACAATATATGAAGCTCAAAATAACAACTTTGTTTTAGGGATACAACCTAAGGAAGCAACTACTCTCTAAAAAATTTACTTTAGGGAACAACTCCCAAGGAAGCTACAACACCCTACTGACTTGGGTTTAGGGATGCAACCCAAGGAAGCAACTACTCCTTGACCTGAGAACAAACTCAGAGATGATTCAAATATGACAATCCTTCTACTGCTTGAAAAATAAGATTGAAGATCACACCTTCGATGATTGCAATTCTGCTTCTTCTGATGATTAGATCAATTAAGCACACTCTTTACTTCCCTCTTGTCACAAGAATGTCTTCAAGATGAATAAGGATAGCTTCTAACACATCTATTCTTTCTCCTTCAGTTACACATCATAATGCATTCATTTTGCTCCTTTTCTTGCTTGCGACCCTTATCAATCACATTGCAATCATACTGTTGGTAATAATTTATGTTTAAGGTTACAGGATGTGCACCTCCCTAGAAATCTAGAAAATTTCCTAAGTGTTGGATCTTCTCAGTGTTTTTCAACGTCATCATGATTTTCTGAAGAAGGGGGAGGTCATCATCATCATGTTTCCGGTCATCACCCTTTTGTTTCTCGCGGGAGTCATCATCATATTTTCTGCCTGCATGATCTTTCACTAGGGTGATATCTTAACATCGGGTGATCATAGTTAAGATCATCCTGATGATGTTGCTGCAAGGTTCTAAGTATGACCCGATATTCATTGGGGTCATCATATTTAAACATCGGGTGACCTTTGTTAAGATCATCCCGATGTTGTTTTATCACTTCATATTCTTTCATCACCCGATGCTGCTGACATCATATTCTTGTCAGGGTGATATCTGCTTTTCTGCCTGTGTGCAGCATGATATTTGTGCATCAGGATGACATTTCCAAATATCTGGTTATCTTTCGAATGTCATCTTGATGCCGACATTTGGTGGTGACGTCATCAAGGTCTGGGGGGTCATATTTTAACATCAGTCATTTTATGGAGATCCCCCGATATTTACAAATATGACAATGACATCATCCGGATATGAGGAGGTGTGCGATAGGCAGATATGCTGATGACGTCAGCAGGACATGACGATGATGTCATCCAGATCTGACGGGGTCATACTTCAAGTTTTCAATCCGACCCGATATTGTAATATGACGATGACATCATCATGATTTTTGTAGACATGCAGGATGTTCATCGGCCAGACATTTGGTATCGGCTAGGCAGGAGGATCTTCCTCTGATGCATCAGGTTGTGCCGATGAAGGATATCATGCTGGAGCATGATGATGACGAGACTTATACTAGGTGCTGTCAGGAGCAAAAGCACTGACATCATATGTGCTCACGACCTAGTATATAAAGTGTTAAGGAGGTTGCCGCGAGGTGCATGTGGGATAATTGGTTCCTGCATGATTTGAAATATCAGGATGATACATTTTGGTGGGAAAGGTTTGCGATGCACATTATACTACATTTACCAAGGCCGCGGGTTGGTGCGCCATTAATGGCGGTTGTTGCAGAGGTATGGGTGATGGTGTGACGTTTCAACCACCTGACTGAAGATGTGAATCCCCAGGCAACGGCGCAGGGCTTGAGATCTCTTCCTGTCTCCTCTCCCACCTGCTGCATTGACTGTGTTGAGCGCCATTTTCTCAAAGTACTGTATCTGGCAAATTTTCATCTGCCATGTAATTAATGCTGAGAACCTTCCTTGCTATATTTTAGCAGGTTGTGTTTCTCATTTTGTTGGTTGTTGAAAATAGGACATATCTGGCTCTGTAATAAGATACAACTAGTTTTGGTTGCTTTGTGCAGGAAATCTTGTGAGTTTATGTATCTCTTGTTGTATGTCTCATGCATGAATATACTGATTTCATGATTGATTCTATATGAGTAATGTTGTATTTGCATGTGTTTTGTTAATTCTGTCTCCAGTATTGGATGTGTCTTTCTTCTGAATCTAGATATCTAAAGGGTGTCTGGTGTTCTAGAATATAGAATTCCTATATTGAATGCTTGATCTTTCAACTTCTACTCAAGGGGTAGATTAAATTGTTTTCAGATTAAGTGTTGGGAAAGATATACTGCAATAGGGATGCCATAAGTAGAGATAACTTAACACTCTATTCTGGGAGATATCTATAAGGCAGATATCACAACATCCCCTTGAAATCTAGTTTTAGTGTTCATGCTGATCATTCACAGTTGTATGTCTACTGACTCCAAGCCCTGGATAGGCACCAATCTAGCTCTGTGTTGAGATTACACACCAAGCCCTAGTTTTGCATCTAAACATATAAATCAAACTCATACTTCCATATCAAACCATTAGGACCTTAGAAGTAGTTTAGGACCAAGATCCTCTGATTCACAACTGAACATAAGCCCAAAGCTAGCCCCTTTGCACTTATCCCATAGTTTTGGTCTTCATATAGGAGGATTTATCTGCTTTGTGTCAACATCCCAAGCCAACCCACAAGCATATTCTCATGGGTGTTGAATAAGGAATACCCTCCTAGGTTTTGCAGAGCCTGAAGAAGAAGAGGAGATAAAAATAGAGTCTATCTCCTACACTGTTGGCCCTTGGCCCAGAAATCCTGTTGATCACTGATGGCTACCTTGTAGGGAAATCTAGGAATGAGCATCCAGTCAGGAAAATAACCAACAGAAATTGGTGAATCCACTAGGGACTATGCAGTAAAGAAATTATCTTTTATCCCTAGTAAAAACAGTCCTAGTTATAGGTGGCGACTCCGAAGTAATCTCCTAACCGGTCAAAGTAAAATTTATATGCAGGGGAGAAGATCCCAATGTAATCTTCTATTTGAAGAGTTACCATTAGAAAGAAGGATGATGTATAGAAGAAAGGGAACCGTCTCAATCAGTCATGAAGGTTCCCCCAAGAATGATGATGATACTCAAGATAACCCTAGGCCATTAGGATAGCATGTGCCTTATTTTTCAAATGCAGAAGTTGATATTCAGGGTGCATATGAGAGGCAACAAGGTGGTAGCCTGAGGATGAGGTCAGAGGTATTCCAGGAATGCCCTTTCTTAGACCCTAGTGAAAGATTTGAAGAGGCAGAATCTCTGAGGGATGATGAAGATGATGACCAAAATGGTATGAGACCATCTACCTCCATGCCTAAAGAAGAATAGTTAGCTGAAGAAATCAAAAGCCTAAGAGCAGAATTAGAATATCTACAAGCCATGAAAGTCAGGGATGACATGAGACAGAAAGTGCAAGCTTTAAGGACTGCTCAAAACAAATCAATCCCTACCCTTGAAAATGCAAATGTGCAGAGACATCAACAAAGAAATTAAGTGCAGCATCAACATAATGATCAAAGACACAATGTAAATGATGCCAGAATGCCATTAAACAATGTAAGAAATCAGAATGCAAATAGGAATATTAATGCTAATCAGTTTGATAGACAGCCCATGCAGTTGGATAGATTCAAACAGCTGGTGTTTGATGGTATTCCTGGTTATCCTAACCCCATTAACAGGCATGCAAGGCTTCAGGTGCCAAAATTTCTAGGAAATAATACTGTGTCAGGGGAGGATCATTTGAAAGCTTTTCAAAATTTCATGGACAACTTTGAAGTTGAGCATGAGGATGTTTTTATGAAGTCATTCATGCAGTCTTTAGTAGATGAGGCTAGAGAATGGTACAAAAATCTGCCTGACCGGAGCATTTCATCATGGGATGATTTCAAAAAGATTTTTAAGGAGCAGTATGGTGACAAAACTGACCCTAGCTTCTTTGTAAATGAGTTCACTAGTATCACTAAAGGGTCAAATGAGCAGGTTGCAGATTTTAATGCAAGGTTTACTAAAGTGTTAAACAAATTGCCACATCACATGAGGCCAAATGAACCAATGTGCATAATATTATATATTAATGCTTTTGATGCCAAAATAGCATATGGGTTAAGAGATAAAGGTCCTGGTACTCTTAGGGATGTTTTCAAGATAGCAATAAATATTGAGAATAACAAGAAAGCATTAGGCAAGACAAACAAAAGGGATGATGTGAAAATTCTGCATAATCCAAACAAGCCTCAAAACATTCAAGGTAGTACATCTGCCCCTGAAGATAAAATTGATAAACTAACAAATGTTGTTAAGGACCTAAGCTATATACTGGCTAGAAGTGAAAAATGGATAGGTCCTGATAGGTAAGTTTACCAAAGATAGGAAAAGAGACTATCATTGCATGATATGCCATATAACACCAATTGGCATAATGGTAAACCTGTATTTCCACATAACAACACAAATCAGAGAGCTCAACATACCAAAGAAACTCCTGATCCTTTGAAGAAAACTGTAAATATTGCTGATGATACCCCATGGTGCATAATCTGTCAGATGCCACATTCACAGTCACAATGCATGATTGCTTAGTCTTTGTATGATAATGCTATGTCCTGTAATGAATGCAATGAGCCACATTATGTACAGGATGATGATGTTAATATGCTGTCCATAAGTAGGGAGCATCCTTCTCATGATGCAGATAATGTACAGATAATGAGATTCACACCTGTCGGCAGGTTTTCTATGATGAAGATAATGAAGATAGCTATGCATTTGCTCAGAATTCACGCAACTTCCTGAATAACTTGCAGCTAATGAGATTCAGGCCTGTTGATAGGTTTTCTATGATGAGAGTACAGATAATGAGATTCAGGCCTGTCGGCAGGTTTTCTATGATGAAGATAATGAAGATAGCTATGCATTTGCTTAGAATTCACACAACTTCCTGAATAACCTGCAGAGACCTTCTGATGAAGAGATTAGGTCTCTCACAGTTGCAGCAGTGGCCCAAGTCAAGAGCAACTATAACCTCAGAGGCAAAGCTCACGTAAGCAACTCACACCAACCAGAGAGTACTTTCACAAGTCAGCTAGTGCATAGTCATAAAGGGGTTGAACTGCAAGAGAAACAATGGGGCAACAACAAGCAAAATTTTAAGCAGAAAACAGGTCATGATTCTCAAAGACCAGAAAATAGAATTCCCTATGTTGAAGATCAGGACAAGAGTTCCCAAATCAGAAATGATTATCAGGGGACTATGAAGATAAAAGCTGTATCATCTCAGAATAAAAACAAAGCCACAACACAGTGGTACAAGATTATGCTTCCTTTGATATAGCTCAAGTCCTCTCTCAAGTAAAAGTTTCTATCCCATTAATGGAACTTATGAAGGTTGAAGAAATCAAGAATAGGATAGTATCCCTAATTTCTAGGGTGCCTTGTCAAGCTAAGCAAAATGATGATGCCCAAGGTAAGAAGCAGGCCTTATGCAATGAGGAGGATGAGGTCCCTGAGGTCTATTTAGGGGTGACCATGACAAAATGCCCTTCACAAGTGGAGCCATTTTATGTATCCCTAGTTATAAATGGAAAAGTAATTAGAAATTGTATGCTTGATTCTGGAGCATCTACAAATATCATGCCTTTGGCTATTATGCAACAAGCAGGATTAAAAATAGACAAGGCATGTGGAAAATGCTATGCCATGGATGCTAGAGAGGTACCAGTCATTGGAATCATAAAGGATGTGGATTTCAGACTGGCATCATATCTTGAAAAAACCTATAAAATGAACATAACATTGGTTGACATAAAGCCACAATATGGTATCCTGTTATCAAGAAGATGGGCAACATTGATTGGTGGAAGTATGCAACTGGACCTATCATATGCTATGATCCCTATGAATGGCAAGGATGTCAAATTGATCAAAGAAGAAAGATCATCAGATACAGTTGAAGATCAAGAATCAGAGGAGCATATATGTTTTGTGGACACTGACTATGAAAATTTTAGGGTTATCTCAGATGGTAAAGAGGGTAAAGAGAGAGATATGCGCTTTCAAGAGCTTGACCAACACGGTCTCTGGACCATGTTTTTTAATGGAGCTTGTGTAAAGGAAGGCTCTGGAGCTGGAGTTGTATTCCTATCTCCAACTGGTAAGCTCCTAAAATTCTCCTTCTTGCTAAAATTTGCTTGCACAAACAACATTGCAAAGTATGAAGCCTTACTCTTAGGCTTAAATATGGCTCTCAAACATGGAATCAAGATGTTGAGAGTTTTTGGAGATTCTGAGTTAATTGTTTCCCAAGTTAGAGATAGGTAAGCTTCAAAGAACAAAAGATTAAAACATTACAAGCATGCTATCTGGGATACCATTGAACTATTTGATGCATTTTCAATAGGCTGGGTAAAGAGATAAAAAAATGTCATGGCTGATTTCTTAGAAAATGTAGCAATAAGACCAGATGATATCACTCTATCAGGTGTTACAAATGTTGAAGTTAAAATCAGACCTGCAATACCAGAAAACATATGCAATTAGCAAGTGTTCGATGATGACAAGGACTTGTTAAGATTTTTGCACTGCATAGATGAATATGAGAACCAAGAAATTGATTTTCAAAACTTTGTAGAAATTATGGATGGAAAAGAAACTCTTATGGGGAAAGAAGTAATTCAGCTGAAGACTAACAAAATCCCTAGAGGGTTGATAGCTTTAGAAAGAGCTTTTGACAATAGAGACCAATTGGTCACAAAGACATCTCCAACAAATAAAGATGATTTAGAAGAGATAAATTTGGGGACATCTCAGGCCCCCAAGAAGGTATACATTGGCAGACAACTCAAACCACACATTAGGAGTATGCTGATTGCATTACTGAAAAAGTATAAGCATGTTTTTGCTTGGTCATATGAGGACCTTAAAGCTTATAGAGAGGACCTATTCCAGCATGAGATCCCTTTGAAGCCTGGAGCTAAGCCATTTAGATAGAAGCAAAGGCCTATTAATCCTACCTTGGCTCCAAAAATGTAGAAAGAACTCAAAAAGCATAGGGAGGCTAGAATAATTGTGCCAATTAGACATTCAACTTGGGTTTCTAACCTTGTCCTAGTTAGAAAAAAGAATGGTGATATTAGGCTTTGTGTTGACTTCAGAAATTTGAATGTATCCTCCTTAAAGGATAATTACCCATTGCCTAATATGGAGGCTATGTTACAGAAAGTGACTGGTTGTGAACTCCTATCCATGATGGATGAATTCTCAGGTTACAATCAGGTGAAGGTAAAGGAATCAGAACAATTTAAGACTGCTTTCACAACTCCATGGGGAACCTATGTGTATGTGAGGATGCCATTTGGACTAACAAATGCAGGTGCTACATTTCAAAGAGCTATGGATGTTGCTTTTGCAGGGTTGATTGACTCAATTCTGGCTATTTACCAAGGTGATCTGACTGCCTATTCAAAGAAGGAAGAGCAACATTGTATGCACTTGGAGTAGATTTTCATTAGAGCACTAGAGTATGGCATCTCTCTTAATCCCAAGAAATGTGCTTTTGGGGTAGTAGAAGGGAAACTCTTGGGGCACATTGTTTCCAAAGATGGGATAAGGATTGATCCTGAAAGAGTAGATGCAATTGATAGGATTCAGATGCCAAAAATAGTAAAAGGAGTTCAGTCCTTCTTTGGACAAATAAATTTTGTTAGAAGATTTGTTCCCAACTTTGCAGAAACTACAAGGAACATCTCCAAGATGATGAAGAAGGATGCAACTATCAATTGGGAAAGTGAAGCAATTGAATCATTTCAGGGCATCAAAGAAGCAATAAAGATGGCTCCTATGTTAAAGTCTCTTGATTTCTCTAAGCCATTTCAGTTATTTTCATTTGCTTCTTTCCATACTATTGCTGTATGTTTACTTCAGAAAAATGATGATGGTTTTGAGCAGCCCATAGCTTTCTTCAGTATGTCCTTGCAGGCTACTGAATTAAAGTATGATATCATGGAGAAACAGGCATATGCACTAGTCAAAGCAGTCAAGAGTTTTAGGCCGTATCTAGTAGGATCCCAGATAGTTGCATATGTGCCTCATGCAGCAGTCAAGGACATCTTCACTCAGCAGGAGGTGACTGGAAGAAGGTGCAGATGGATAAACAAATTGCAGGAATTCAACATAGAGATACAAATTACCAAGTTGGTAAGAGGACAAGGATTAGCCAAGATGATGGCACAATCAAACTTAGAGGCATGCCAGGTCAATGCAGTCTAGAATGAGAATGTTGATGTATCAAAATCTAAATGATATAAGGACATCATATATTACTTACAAAACTTGAGTTGTCCTTCCCACCTCAGTGATATTCAGAAGAGAACTTTGAAGTTGCAAGCTATTAAATACATCATTGTTCAAGGAGAACTATATTGGAGAAATCATGATGGTGTATTACTCAAATGTGTAGATGAAAACCAAGCCAAGGATATCCTAAATGACATACACCATGGAGTGTGTGGTGGACATTATCCTGCTTATACAACATCCCACAAAGTCCTCAGAGATGGTTACTGGTGGCCAACTCTTTTCTCAGATGCACATAGAATGATAAGAAAGTGTGACCCTTGCTAAAGGTTCTCAGGAAAGCTAAGATATGATGGTGCATTGCCCCTCAAGACTATAACCGTGGAGGCTCCATTTCAGCAATGGGGAATTGACTTCATAGGGGAAATTTCAGAGAAATCTAGTGGAGGACATAGTTGGATTCTGGTTGCCACTGACTGCTTCACCAAATGGATTGAGGCCATTCCAACTAAGAGAGCTACAAGTAAGGTGGTGATGGATTTCATCCTAGAGAATATCATCATCAGATTTGGGGTATCAGTCAAGCTAATCATAGATAATGCAATGTGCTTTAGATCAGGTGAATTTGTTGATTTTTGCAATAAATATGGAATTGACTTGTCTCACACATCACCATACCATCCACAAGGAAATGGTCAGGTAGAGTCAAGTAATAAAAGCCTAATAAAAATCATCAAGAGGATAATGGATAAAAATAAGAAGTCCTGGGATTCAAAACTAAAGTTGGCATTATGGGCTGATAGGGTGACAGTGAAAAGAGCCACCGGAAAGTCACCTTATGAATTAGTGTATGGTGCAGCAGCTAGATTGCCTGTGAATAACCTCCTGCTAGTTTATAAGTTCATACAAGAGAATGATGAGGAGGTTAATGATTCAATGACTGAAAGGATCAATCAGCTGGTTGAGCTAGATGAAATCAGGGCAGAGGCACAAAAAATAAACATCAAGAAACAGCAAAAGGTGAAGTATCTGTTTGATAAAAGGGTTACAGAGAGAGGTTTTCAGATAGGTGATATGGTCCTTGTGTGGAATGCAAGGAAACATGATAAGGGTAAACATGGCAAATTTGAACCCTTGTGGATAGGCCCATATCAAATTAGCAGTATCTATGGAGGAGACTCCTACTTTCTCCAAGGCCTAGATGGTGAACTAATGGAGTTGCTGGTGCACAGCAAATTCCTTAAAACCTTTTTCACATAAATGAGTAACTTGTGTGCACAATGTAAAATAGTTATAAATCTTTTGTACATGCCTTGTGTGGTCAGTCCTATTTTGAATTTTGGGTTTTGTCTGGTTTGCCCCGGAGAAGTCTAGTTCTCGCTGCAGTCTTGCACCTGCACATCCCCAATCGGAGCCTATGTTGGTAATAATTTATGTTTAAGGTTACAAGATGTGCACCTCCCTAGAAATCTAGAAAATTTCCTAAGTGTTGGATCTTCTCAGTGTTTTTCAGCGTCATCATGATTTTCTGAAGAAGGGGGAGGTCATCATCATCATGTTTCTGGTCATCACCCTTTTGTTTCTCGCAGGGGTCATCATATTTTCTGCTTGCATGATCTTTCACCAGGGTGATATCTTAACATTGGGTGATCTTAGTTAAGATCATCCTGATGATGTTGCTACAAGGTTCTAAGTATGACCCGATATTCATCAGGGTCATCATATTTGAACATCGGGTGACCTTTGTTAAGATCATCCTGATGTTGTTTTATCACTTCATATTCTTTCATCACCTGATGTTGCTGATGTCATATTCTTGTCAGGGTGATATCTCCTTTTCTACCTGTGTAAAGCATGATATTTGTGCATCAGGATGATATTTCCAAACATCCGGTTATCTTTTGAATGTCATCCTGATGCTGACATTTGGTGGTGACATCATCAAGGTCCGAGGGGTCATATTTTAACATCAGTCATTTTATGGAGATCCCCCGATATTTGCAAATATGATGATGATGTCATCTGGATATGAGGAGCTGCACGATAGGCAGATATGCTATGATGTCAACAGGACATGATGATTACATCATCCAGATCCGACGAGGTCATACTTCAAGTTTTCAATCTGACCTGATATTGTAATATGATGATGACGTCATCACAATTTTTGTAGACATGCAGGATGTTCATCGGCTAGACATTTGGTATCAGCTAGGCAGGAGGATCTTCCTCCGATGCATCAGGTTGTGCCAATGAAGGATATCATGCTGGAGCATGATGATGACGAGACTTATACTAGGTGCCGTCGGGAGCAAAAGCACTGACATCATATATGCTCACGACCTAGTATATAAAGTGTTAAGGAGGTTGCCGCAGGGTGCATGTGGGATAATTGGTTCCTGCATGATTTGAAATATCAAGATGATACATTTTGGCGGGAAAGGTTTGCGATGCATAGTATACTACATTTCCCAAGGCCGTGGGTTGGTGCACCATTAATGGCAGTTGTTGCAGAGGTATGGGTGATGGTGTGACGTTTCAACCACCCGACTGAAGATGTGAATCCCCAAGTGATGGCGTAGGGCTCGAGATCTCTTCCTGTCTCCTCTCCCACCTGCTGCATTGAATGTGTTGAGCGCCATTTTCTCAAAGTACTGTATCTGGCAAATTTTCATCTGCCATATAATTAATGCTGAGAACCTTCCTTGCTATATTTTAGCAGGTTGTGTTTCTCATTTTGTTGGTTGTTGAAAACTGGACATATCTAGCTCTGTAATAAGATACAACTGGTTTTGGTTGCTCTGTGTAGGAAATCTTGTGAGTTTATGTATCTCTTGTTGTATGTCTCATGCATGAATATACTAGTTTCATGATTGATTCTATATGAGTAATGTTGTATTTGCATGTGTTTTGTTAATTCTGTCTCCAGTATTGCATGTGTCTTTCTTCTAAATCTAGATATCTAAGGGGTGTCTGGTGTTCTAGAATATAGAATTCCTGTATTGAATGCTTGATCTTTCAACTTCTACTCAAGGGGTAGATTAAATTGTTTTTAGATTAAGTGTTGGGAAAGATATACTGCAATAGGGATGCCATAAGTAGAGATAACTTAACACTCTATTTTGGGAGATATCTGTAAGGTAGATATCACAACATCACCTTGAAATCCAGTTTTAGTGTTCATGCTGATCATTCACAGGTGTATGTCTACTGACTCCAAGCCCTGGATAGGCACCAATCTAGCTCTGTGTTGAGATTACACACCAGGCCCTAGTTTTGCATCCAAACATATAAATCAAACTCATACTTCCATATCAAACCATTAGGACCTTAGAAGTAGTTTAGGACCAAGATCCTCTGATTCACAACTGAACATAAGCCCAAAGCTAGCCCCTTTGCACTTATCCCATAGTTTTGGTCTTCATATAGGAGAATTTATCTGCTTTGTGTCAACATCCCAAGCTAACCCACAAGCATATTCTCATGGGTGTTGAATAGGGAATACCCCCCTAGGTTTTGCAGAACCTGAAGAAGAAGAGGACACAAAAATAGAGTCTATCTCCTACACTGTTGGCCCCTAGCCCAAAGATCCTGTTGATCACTGATGGCTACCTTGTAGGGAAATCTAGGAATGAGAATCCAGTCAAGAAAATAACCAACACATACCTCGCCTAACTCAATTTGATTTACAATTTTTACATGATATTGCATTGATTACATTTCTTGTTGGCCAGAGATAACATGAAAAATACATTTACAAGTCAGCCAGACAACACACAACATGAAACGTGTAGAGGACAAGTTTTAAACAAGACTACAAGCTACACCAGCAGAAGACACGTGCCTTGTAGACATCAACACTTGCTTAACCATGTCCAAAATATCCTTCACATCATCAAACATCAAGGAATTACATCTGTACACTCTGCTCATTTAAAAATAGGACAACCTTAAGCAAAGACATATGAAACTTGAAGCATAATGGCTACAGTAACTTGAAAACCTTGTGTGGTAATGGAAATAAGAAAGATCTTCATGAAAATCTTCCAAATGAGTCTACAAGACTCATACAACATCTCCAAACACTTCTTTACCTCTGCACATCAAAGATTTTGTGTCACACATCTTCAACCATGAACTCTGAGAACAACAAGTCATCTGGAACACACTACAACATACTGTCATTGAAAAACTAAGCTTGCAGATCACCAAGAAACTTGAAACTACAAGAAATCATGTAATGTACATCCATAAACATGTCCACAGAACTACAAAGGCAAACATTCACATCCAGAGGAATGCGAAACATTCCAACATGCCTTCACCACCACCTTATTCTGCCAGAACACATGTCAGTACTCTATCATGCATAACTTTCACAGTGAAAAGACAGATGATCTAAAACTTTGGAATATCACCTTCACAACACCCTGAACACAATTCTAGATCTGCATAGCCATAACTGCAAATGTGAAGTAATGTAGAGCATTCTATTACCGTATACTAAATGTCTTCTTTAGAACCAACACTGTCTTCAAATTGTCAACTGCAAAACACTCTTCCGGTAATTCAAATGCCATGAAATTTGGAATATACATGATTTGACACTATATGAAGCTATATTCCAATCCACAGAGGCACAACATCAAAATCATGAAAATGCGGAGCAGTCTCCCAGATAGTCTTCAAACCAGTCTTTCTATAGCAGAGACTTTCACCAACTTTCAGAGGCCAAAACCTTCATGTAACAGCATATTCATCCTTGAGAACAACAAGAAGGATCAAACAACATGCCATAGGCCATCAGCAACATCTTTCATCCTCAACATGGCTTAATATATCATCATTCATCTTAGTGCTTCTAATTCCCATCTTAATGATCTACCATGAAAACATGACATCCAACCATGAACTTCTAATTCCCATCTTAATATATAAGACATGACATCCAACCATGAACTTCTAATTCCCATCTTAATATATAATACATGATATCCAACCATGAACTTCAATAACCACATTATATTCAACATATCATCCAACCATGAACACCATCACACATCCATGATAGTGTTGACATCAATGACAACAAATGCCAACACAATGCATCCTCCAAACAAAATGTCAAATGCCATTCCCACAAATGCTTTTTATATTGCTCTAGCTAGTGTGAAAAAGGGTTCACATGCATCCATGCCCCAAGCCATCCCACACATGTAAATTTTTGCCCTGCCGCGACTTCAAGAACCCAGACACGCGCTTGCCTTGGATTAAAAGGGAAAACTATGACAAACTCTCAATCTTTAACCCTTTTACAGATTTTAAAACTTTCAGAAAAAACCATTAAGCTAAAATAACAGCATACCAAATGACAAAAAAAGCTCTGTCAATCTCATTTGCAAAAGACATGTGTGGGGGAAAATTTCAAATTCCCCTCCATCAACGCCTATCATGTACACTCAAAATCATGAATTGGTGGCCTGGGGTGGTTGAGTCAACTTTGGCATGCATACGAACCCTCTCTCTTTTCCACGAGGTGAACCTCATGGTCACTCTCGCTCTCATGGTCACTCTCGTGGAAGTAGCCAGTCGAGAGGAGGAAAGAAACAGGGATGGTATGGCTTGCTGGAGAGCTGGACTTCCTGGAGAGGGGTCGGCTAGTCCTAGGGCCTATGTTGTGTGTTTGTTTGAATGCGGTGTTCTGTGACCATAGTTGTAAGGATAACTATATTACTCGAAGGGTCACTAGTCAGCGTTCTCTTGTTGGGGTTTCTAATGTTCCAGCGTTGTGTGGGTTGATTGTTGTTCTCATTAATGTTTTGTTCAAGTTGACATTGTCATTTGAGCTGTTGGATAAATGCTTGTTGTATTTGAAGTTGTCTAAACCTTTTTTGTTGTTGTTGAACTATCTATTGATTTTGTTTTTGTGTAGGGTGGATCTCCTCTATCTCATCGAGGATTGCCTTCACCCACCCACCTCTAAGTCCAGGGCACATCCGTGAGCCTAAACAAGAGAGAGATGGTTTAATCTAACCTTGACTTGACCTAGGCTTTCAACTTAGGGTTTGTGACCTAAGGTTTTGACTTTGTTGACTTTACTTGACCTTGTGATGAAACCAAGGGTTTTGACTAACATTGACTTTGTTTGACCTTGTGTTGCGACCAAGGGTTTGTAAACCTTCTACGCTGCTAATGTTTTTGTTCTTTTCTAGTTTTGTATGCATGTAAGCCTATATGAGTGCAAAACATTTTTTGTGTTTTTTCTTGTTTATGGAAATCAAAGTGCTTTTTCTTAATCTAGGAATTAGAAAATGAATGCAAACTAGTATGAGATTACCTAATGCAATATAATCATGTTTTTGTTGTTTTCTGAATAGGTGGATCGATTTAATCTAAAAAAGGGAAATTGCTTTTAATCTATGAACTTTGGAAAGGGAAACTAAATTAACAATGCAAATCTACTTAGCCTATCAAGGAAAAAGCAACATGTATTTACTTACCCCAAGAGCAAAGTTTTGATTATCTAATTACTATGAAGTAAAAAAAAATCATGAAGGAACCTAGAATAAAAGAAGACTCATGAGCCTCCACTACCCTTAGAAATCCTTGTAAGGCAATCTCTAATCCTCTTGCAACAACGGGGTGATCCTCTTGGTGACAATAAGAAAAGAGAAGCAAAAGAAGCTTTGAAATGAGCTCAATGAGAGCTTGATGAGCACTGTGGCTTGTGATGTGAGCAATGTATGGATGTAAAACAAGATTTTAGAAAAGCTAAATGAGATAACAAATGAAAGCAAAAGGCTCTAATGTCTTGTGTGAGCATATGGATGCTTGATTTGGAGAGCAATAACATGCAAGAATTGTGTGCACAAATGAAATTGCCTCCCTTTATGCTTGAGAGAGGGGGGTATTTATAGATTAGAAGAAGGGATGAGAGGTTAAGAAGAAGAAGAGTTAACTCAATTTGATTGAATAGTTAACTTAGAAAACACAAAAGTGATCTGGGCTAAAATTGGAGTGATCCACCCAATAAAAGTTTATCACTCAAGAAGAAGTGAACAAAGAGGAATGAATGAAAATACATGGGAATGCATGAATTGATAACTAAAGATGAAAAAGAGCTAAATATGCATGTGCGGGTACATTAAATAGTTAACTCTATCTTTGGCACGGAATTCCATGTAAATGGGAAGAAAAATAGGTGAAAATGGAGCTACTTTGAGCTAGAAACTCAAGTGAACTTGCGGCTGGAAAACATGACAAGATCGCCCTTGGGTCACCCCTTTCACCAATCAGGGTGACCCAAGGGTGACCCATGGGCGACCCTTAGAGGAGGGCACCTAGGTGAAAGTCCATGGTGGGAGATAGAAGAGGAGGTGTTGAAAGAAAGGGATCTACCTCTGGAAATAGGTCAATCATGTGTCAAAATCCAAATCTCCACTTGCAAAAGTAGGATCTCCCAGGGGAGATCTAGAAATAATAGGGGGAGATTTGGATTGGTTGAGTGAAAATTAAAACTAAAAGTTGGAGATGGCTTGGGAGGGGGGGAATGGATGAAAAACACTAGGGAAAGGTGAAAACACACCTACAAGATGCGTATAAGGCTTAGAAATAATGTAGCAAGCATAGGAAACATAAATTGAGAGAAATCTCGAAAAGTGTCGAAAGCAAAGAGAGAGAAAAATAGTTACCAATGGGCTCAAAAATCAACCACCCAATCAAAAAAACAAGTTTCTCGAATAACTCCCTCTCAAAATTCCACAAAAATAAAAAACCATAGGAAATGATTAATTTTTGCCATTGCACATATTTCAAGGCACAACTAATACATGCAAGCGAAAATAACAGTACCCAACAATAAACCAATAGAAACAAACAAAAACAGGGCACATTCAAGTTAGAATACTGTAAAAAAATCACCATTTCAAACTCATACCAATAGAAACAAATGAAAACAGGGCACGTTCAAGTCAGAATACTGTGAAAAAATCACCATTTCAAACTCACATTGTGCTAATGCAAACCAGTGGGTTTAGTGAGTCCTACAAACAAAATGTCAAATGTCATTCCCACAAATGCTTTTTCTACTACTCTAGCCGACATGAAAAAGGGCTCACATGCATCCATGAACCAAGCCATCCCACACATGCAAATTTTTTCCCCTCCGCGACTTTAAGCACCCAGACACAGGCTTGCCCTGGAAGAAAAGGGAAAACTATGACAAACACTCAATCTTTAACCTTTTTATAGATTTTAAAACTTGCAAAAAAAACCATTGGGCTAAAATAACAACATACCAATGAAAAAATTGAGCTCTATCAATCTCATTTGCAAAAAACACGTGGGGGAAAACTCCAAATTCCCCTCCATCAATACCTGTCTAGCGAACCAAGAACCTGTAAAACAGGCAAAAAAAAATTCTAATTTTAAGAATAAGAAAAATAGCTATGGACAATGGGCTCAAAAATCAACCACCCTATCAAAAAACAACTTTCCTAAATAACTCCCTCTCAAAATTCCACAAAAATAAAAAAACATAGGCAAAGGAATATTTTTGCCATTGCACATATTCCAAGGCCCAACTAATACATGCAAGCAAAAACAACAATACCCAACAATAAACCAATAGAAACAAATGAAAACAGGGCACGTTTAAGTTGGAATACTATAAATAAATCACTATTTCAAACTCATACCAACAGGAAAAAAAAACAAAAATAGGGCATGTTCAAGTCAGAATACTGTAAAAAATCACCATTTCAAGCTCACATCGTGCTGACGTGAACCAGTGGGTCCAGTGAGTCCTCCAAACAAAATATCAAATGGCATTCCCACAAATGATTTTTCTACTACTCTGGTTGGCGTGAAACAAGGTTCACACACGTCCATGCCCCAAGCCATCCCATACACAAATTTTTGCCCCACCATGACTTCAAGCACGCAGACATGCGCTTGCCTAGGAAGAAAAGGGAAAACTATGACAAACAATCAATCTTTAACCTTTTTACATATTTTAAAACTTGCAAAAAAACCATTGGACTCAAATAACAGCATACCAAATGACAAAATCGAGGTCTGTCAATCTCATTTGCAAAAAACACATGTGGAGGAAAACTGTCCAGTGAACAAAGAACCTGCAGAACAAGAATTTTTTTGTATTTTAAGAATAAGAAAAATAGTTACTAATGGGCTCAAAAATCAACTGTCCAATCAAAAAAAGAACTTTCCCAAATAAATCTCCCTCAAAATTCCACAAAAATAAAAAATCATAGGCAAAAGATTAATTTTTGCCATTGCACATATTCCAAGGCCCAACTAATACATGCAAGTGAAAACAATAGTACCCAACAAGAAACCAACAGAAACAAACAAAAACAGGTCATGTTCAAGTCAGAATACTGTAAACAAATCACCATTTCAAACTCATACCAACAGAAACAAATAGAAACAAGGCACGTTCAAGTCAGAATAATGTAAAAAAATCACCATTTCAAACTCACACTATGTTGATGCGAACCAATGAGTCGAGTGAGTCCTCCAAATAAAATGTCAAATGCCATTCCCATAAATGTTTTTTTTCTACTGTTTTGGCTAGCATTAAAAAGGGTTCACACATGTCCATGCCCCAAGCCATCCCACACATTCAATTTTTTGCCCCACCGTGACTTCAAGCACCTAGACATGCACTTGCCCTTGAAGAAAAGGGAAAACTATGACAAACACTTAATATTTAACATTTTTATAGATTTTAAAACTTGCAAAAAAAACCATTGGGCTAAAATAACAACATATCAATGATAAAATCGAGATTTGTCAATCTCATTTGCAAAAAAACATGTGTGGGGAAAAACTCCAAATTCCCCTCCATCAACACCTGACCACTGAACCAAGAACCTGCAGAATAGGCAAAAAAAAAATTCCAATTTTAAGAATAAGAAAAATAGTTACCAATGGGCTCAAAAATCAACCGCCTAATTAATAAGACAACTTTCTCGAATAACTGCCTCTCAAAATTCCACAAAAATAAAAAACCATACGCAAAGGATTAGTTTTGTCATTACAGATATTCCAAAGCTCAACTAATACATGCAAGAGAAAACAACGGTACCCAACAATAAACCAATAGAAAACAAATGAAAACATGGCATGTTCAAGTCATAATACAATTAAAAAATCACCATTTCAAACTCATACCAATAGAAACAAATGAAAACAGGGCACGTTCAAGTTAGAAAACTGTAAAAAAATCACCATTTCAAACACACACTATGCTGACGTGAACCAGTGGGTCCAGTGAGTCCTCCAAACAAAATGTTAAATGTCATTCCCACAAATGTTTTTTTCTATTGCTTTGGCTGGCATGAAAAAGGGTTCACACGTGTCCATGCCCCAAGCTATGGACCACACATGCAAATTTTTGCCCCGCCACGACTTCAAGTACCCAGACATGTGCTTGCCCTGGAAGAAAAGGGAAAACTATGACAACCACACAATCTTTAACCTTTTTACAGATTTTAAAATTTGTGAAAAAAAACCATTGGGCTAAATAACAACATACCAATGACAAAATTGAGCTCTGTCAATTTCATTTGGAAAACATGTGTGGGGGAAAACTCTAAATTCTGCTCCATCAACACATGTCTAGAGAACCACAAACCTGCAAAACAGGCAAAAAAAATTTTGATTTTAAGAATAAGAAAAATAATTACCAATGGGCTCAAAATTCAATTGCCCAATCAAAAAAATAACTTTCCGAAATAAATCCCTCTCAAAATTCCACAAAAATAAAAAACCATAAGCAAAGGATTAATTTTTGCCATTACACATATTTTGAGGCCCAACTAATACATGTAAGCAAAAAGAACAGTACCCAATAATAAACCAATAGAAACAAATGAAAATAGTGCACGTTCAAGTTAGAATACTATAAACAAATCACCGTTTCAAACTCATACCAATAGAAACAAATGAAAAGAGGGCATGTTCAAGTCAGAATATTGTAAAAAAATTACCATTTCAAACTCACACTATTCTGACGCGAACCAGTGGGTCCAGTGAGTCCTCTAAACAAAATGTCAAATGTCATTCCCACAAATGATTCTTCTACTCCTTTGGATGGCATGAAAAATGATTCACACGCGTCAATGCCCCCAAACCATCCTATACATGTATATTTTTGTCATGTCGCGACTCCAAGCACCTAGACATGCGCTTGCCCTGGAAGAAAATGGAAAACTATGATAAACACTTAATCTTTTAAAACCATTTTACAGATTTTAAAACTTGCAAAAAAAAAACCATTGGGTTAAAATAATAGCATACCAAATGACAAAATCAGGCTCTATCTATCTCATTTGCAGAAAAACACGTGTGGGGGAAAACTCCAAATTCCCCTCCATCAATACCTGTCCAGCGAATGAAGAGCCTGCAGAATAGGCAAACAAATTTCCAATTTTAAGAATAATAAAAATAGTTACCAATTGGATGAAAATTCAACCACCCAATAAAAAAACAAATTTCCTAAATAACTCCCTCTCAAAATTCCACAAAAATAAAAAACCATAGGCAAAGGATTAATTTTTGCCATTGCACATAATCCGAGGCCCAACAAATACATGCAAGCGAAAACAATAGTACCCAACAATAAACTAACAAAAATAAACGAAAATAGGGCATGTTCAAGTCAGAATATTGTAAAAAAATCACCATTTCAAACTTAAACCAACAAAAACAAACAAAAATAGGGCACGTTCAAGTCAGATTACTGTAAAAAAATCACCATTTCAAACTCACACTGTGCGGATGCCAACCAACAGGTCCAGTGAGTCCTCCAAACAAAATGTCAAATGCCATTCCCACAAATGTTTTTTCTACTGCTTTGGCTAGCGTGAAAAAGGGTTCACACACATCCATGCCCCAAGTCATCCCACACATGCAATTTTTTTCCCCATGGCGATTTCAAGCACCCAGACATGCACTTGTCCTAGAAGAAAAGGGAAAACTATGACAAACACTCGATTTTTACCCTTTGGGCTAAAATAACAGCATACCAATGACAAAATCGAGCTCTGTCAATGTCATTTGCAAAAACACATGTGGGGGAAAACTCCAAATTCCCCTCCATCAACACCTGTCCAACAAACCAAGAACCTGTAGAACAAGAAAAAAAAATTCTAATTTTAAGAATAAGAAAAATAGTTACGAATGGGCTCAAAAATTAACCGCCCAATTAAAAAAAACAACTTTCCAAAAAAACTCCCTCTCAAAATTCCACAAAAATAAAAAACCATAGGCAAAGGATTAAATTTTATCCATTGCACATATTCTGAGGCCCAACTAATACATGCAAGCGAAAACAACAGTACCCAACAATAAACCAACAGAAACAAATGAAAACAGGGCACGTTCAAGTCAAAATCCTGTAAAAAATCACCATTTCAAACTCATACCAATAGAAACAAACCAAAATATGGCACATTCAAGTTAGAATACTGTAAAAATCACCATTTCAAACTCACATTGTGTTGAAACAAACTAGTGGGTCCTGTGAGTCCTCCAAACAAAATGTCAAATGCCATTCCTACAAAAAAAATTCTACCGCTCTGGCTAGCATGAAAAATGGTTCACACACATGCATGCCCCAAGCCATCCCACACATGAAAATTTTTGCCCCACCACGACTTCAAGCACCCAGACACGCGCTTGCTTGGGAAGAAAAGGGAAAACTACATGACAAACACTCAATCTTTAACTTTTTTAACAGATTTTAAAACTTGCAAAAAAACCATTGAGCTAAAATAACAACATACCAATGACTAAATCAAGCTCTATCAATCACATTTACAAAAAACAACTATGGGGGAAACCTCCACATTCCTCTCCATCAACAACTATCCAGCAAACCAAGAACCTACAGAACAAGCAAATAATAATTTTGATTTTAAGAATAAGAAAACTAGTTACCAATGGGCTCAAAAATCAACCACCCAATCAAAAAACAACTTTCCCTAATAACTCCCTCTCAAAATTACACATAAATAAAAAACTATAGGCATAGAATTAATTATTACCATTACACATATTCTGAGGCCCAACTAATACATGCAAGCGAAAACAACAGTACCCAATAATAAACCAACAGAAACAAATGAAAACATGGCATGTTGAAGTCAAAATACTATAAAAATCACCATTTCAAACTCATACCAACAGAAACAAATGAAAATAGGGCACGTTCAAGTCAGAATGCCGTAAAAAAGTCACCATTTCAAACTCACACTATGCTAATGCGAACTAGTGGGTCCAGTGAGTCCTCCAAACAAAATGTCAAATGTCATTCCCACAAATGTTTTTTCTACTGCTCTGGGTGGCGTGAAAAAAGGTTCACACACATCGATGCCCCAAGCCATCCCACACATGCAAATTTTTCCCCGCTGCGACTTCAAGCACCCAGACACGTGCTTGCCTTAGAAGAAAAGGGAAAACTATGGCAAACACTCGACCTATAACCTTTTTATAGATTTTAAAACTTGCAAATAACTGCATACCAAATGACAAAATCAAGCTCTATCAATCTCATTTGAAAAAAACACGTGTGGGGGAAAACTCTAAATTCCCCTCCATCAAAACCTGTCCAGCGAACCAAGACCCTATAGAACAGGAAAAAAATTTCCAATTTTAAGAATAAGAAAAATAGTTACCAATGGGCTCAAAAATCAACCACCCAATCAAAAAAACAACTTTCGCAAATAACTCCCTCTCAAAATTCCACAAAAATAAAAAACCATAGGCAAAGGATTAATTTTTTCCATTGCACATATTCCGAGGCCCAAGTAATACATGCAAGCAAAAACAACAGTAGCCAACAATAAACCAACATAAACAAATCAAAATAGAGCACGTTCAAGTCAAAATACTATTAAAAAATCACTATTTCAAACTCATACCAACAAAAACAAATGAAAGTAGGGCACATTCAAGTCAGAATACTATAAAAAAGTTAGCATTTCAAACTCACACTGTGTTGACGTGAACCAATGGGTCCAGTGACTTCTCCAAACAAAATGTCAAATGACATTCCCACAAATGCTTTTCTATTGCTTTGGTTGGCGTGAAAAAGGGTTCAAACGCGTCCATGCCCCAAGCCATCCCACACAAAATTTTTGCCCCACCACGACTTCAAGCACCTAGACATGTGCTTGCCTTGAATAAAAGAGGAAACTATGACAAACACTCAATCTTTAACCTTTTTAAAGATTTTAAAACTTGCAAAAAAAGTCTATTGGGCGAAAATAATAGCATACCAATGACAAAATTGAGCTCTGTCAATCTCATTTGCAAAAAACATGAGTGGGGGAAAACTCCAAATTCCCCTCCATCAACACCTGTCCAGCAAACCAAGAACCTACGGAACAAACAAAAAAACTCTGATTTTAAGAATAAGAAAAGTAGTTACCAATGGGCTCAAAGATCAACCACCCAATAAAAAAAACAACTTTGTTGAATAAATCCCTCTCAAAATTCTACAAAAATAAAAAACCATAGGTAAAGGATTAATTTTTTGTGATTGCATATATTCTGAGGCCCAACTAATACATGTAAGTGAAAACAACAGTACCCAACAATAAACCAATGAAACAAACAAACAAAAAGGCACGTTCAAGTCAGAATACTGTAAAAATCACCATTTAAAACTCATACCAACAAAAACAAATGAAAATAGGGCACGTTCAACTTAGAATACTGTAAAAAATCACCATTTCAAACTCACACTGTGTTGACGCGAACTAGTGGGTCCAATGAGTCCTCCAAACAAAATGTCAAATGTCATTCCCACAAATGTGTTTTCTACTGCTCTGGCTGGTGTTAAAAAGGGTTCACATGCGCCCATGCCCCAAGCCATCCCACACATGCAAATTTTTACCCCGCCACGACTTCAAGCACCCAAACACATGCTTTCCCTGGAAGAAAAGGGAAAACTATGACAAACACTCAATCTTTAACCTTTTTACAGATTTTAAAACTTGAAAAAAAAACATTGGGCTAAAATAATAGCATACCAATGACAAAATCGAGCTCTGTCAATCTCATTTGCAAAAAACACGTGGGCAAAAACTCCAAATTCCCCTCCATCAACCCGTATCTAGTGAACTAGGAACCTGCAGAACAGGCAAAAAAAATTCTAATTTTAAGAATAAGAAAGATAGTTACCAATGGGCTCAAAAATCAACTGCCCAATAAAAAAAATTAACTTTCCTGAATAAATCCCTCTCAAAATTTCACAAAAATTAAAAAACCATAGGCAAAAGATTAATTTCTGCCATTACACATATTTTAAGGCCCAACTAATACATGCAAGTGAAAACAACAATATCCAACAATAAACCAACAGAAACAAACAAAAATTGGGCATGTTCAAGTCAGAATACTAAAAAAAAGAACCATTTCAAACTCATACCAATAGAAACAAATGAGAACATGGCACATTCAAGTCAGAATACTATAAAAAATCACCATTTCAAACTCAAACTATGCTGATGTGAACTAGTGGGTCCAGTGATTCCTCCAAACAAAGTGTCAAATGCCATTCCCACAAATATTTTTTCTACTGCTCTGGCTGGCGTGAAAAAGGGTTCACACACGTCCATGTCCTAAGCCATCCCATACATGCAAATTTTTATTCCGCATCGACTTCAAACACCCAGACACGCGCTTACCCTTGAAGAAAAAGGAAAACTATGACAAACACTCAATCTTTAACTTTTTTACAGATTTTAAAACTTCCAAAAAAAACCATTGGGCTAAAATAATAGCATACCAATGACAAAATAGAGTCTGTCAATCTCATTTATAAAAAACACGTGTGGGGGGAAACTCCAAATTTCCCTCCATCAACACCTGTCCAACCAACCAAGAACCTGCAAAACAGGCCAAAAAAAATTATGATTTTAAGAATAAGAAAAATAGTTACCAATAGGCTCAAAAACAAACGCCCAATAAAAAATAATTTTCCAGAATAACTCCCTTTCAAAATTCCACAAAAATAAAAAAACCATAGGCAAAGGATTAATTTTTGCCATTGCACATATTCTGAGGCCCAACTAATACATGAAAGTGAAAACAACAGTACCCAACAATAAACCAATAGAAACAAACGAAAACAGGGCACGTTCAAGTCAGAATACTGTAAAAAAATCACCATTTCAAACTCACACTTTGCTAATAGGAACCGGTGGGTTTAGTGAGTTCTCCAAACAAAATGTCAAATGTCATTACCACAAATGTTTTTTCTATTTCTCTGGCCGGCGTGAAAAAGGGTTCACACACATCGATGCCCCAAGCCATCCAACACATGCAAATTTTTGCCCCGCCACGACATCAAGTATCCCGACACGTGCTTGCCCTGGAAGAAAAGGGAAAACTATGGCAAACACTCAAACTTTAACCTTTTTACAAATTTTAAAACTTGCAAAAAAAACCATTGGTTTAAAAGCATACTAATGACAAAATTGAGCTCTGTTAATCTCATTTGCAAAAAACACGTGTGGGGAAAACCTCCAAATTCCCCTCCATCAACCTCTATCCAGTGAACCAAGAACCTATAGAACATGCAAAAAAAAATTTCTAATTTTAAGAATAAGAAAAATAGTTACCAATGGGCTCAAAAATCAACTGCCCAATCAAAAAAATAACTTTCCCGAATATCTCCCTCTTAAAATTCTACAAAAATAAAAAATCATAGGCAAAGGATTAATTTTTTCCATTCCACATATTCCGAAGCCCAACTACTACATGCAATATAAAACAACAGTACTCAACAATAAACCAACAAAAACACACAATATTGGTTTATTAATAATGAATCAACAATCACTATTAATTAATTTTTCAAAACATGGCATGTTCAAGCCAAAATACTATAAAAAATCACCATTTCAAACTCATACCAACAGAAACAAATGAAAACTGGGCATGTTCAAGTTACAATACTGTAAAAAAATCACCATTTCAAACTCACACTATGTTGACACGAACCAATGGGTCCAGTGAGTCCTCCAAACAAAA
Organism: Cunninghamia lanceolata; assembly: GCA_027924645.1. Classification (NCBI taxonomy): domain Eukaryota; kingdom Viridiplantae; phylum Streptophyta; class Pinopsida; order Cupressales; family Cupressaceae; genus Cunninghamia; species Cunninghamia lanceolata. Next base: position 1,809,838 of record BSBN01000484.1, read on the forward strand.
TGTCAAATGTCATTCCCACAAATGTTTTTGCTACTGCCCTAGCTGGTGTGAAAAAGTGTTCACATGTGTCCATGCCCCAAGTCATCCCACACATGCAAATTTTTGCCCTGCCACGACTTCAAGCACCCAGACATGTGTTTGCCCTAAGAAAAAGGGAAAACTATGACAAACACTCAATCTTTAACTTATTTACAAATTTTAAAACTTGTAAAAAAAATAGTGGGCTAAAATAATAGTATACCAAATAACAAAATCAAGCTCTGTTAATCTTATTTGCAAGAAACACGTGTGGGGGAAAACTCCATATTCCCCTCCATCAACACCTGTCCAGCGAACCAAGAACCTGTAGAACAGGCAAAGAAAATTTCAATTTTAAAAATAAGAAAAATAGTTACCAATGGGCTCAAAAATCAATCGCCCAATCAAAAATACAACTTTCATGAATAACTCCCTCTCAAAATTCCACAAAAATTAAAAAACCATTGGCAAAGGATTATTTTTTTCCATTGCACATATTCTGAGGCCCAACTAATACATGCAAGCGAAAACAACAATACCCAACAATAAACCAACATAAACAAACAAAAACAAGGCACGTTCAAGTCGGGATACTGGAAAAAAATCACCATTTCAAACTCATACCAACAGAAACAAATGAAAACAAGGCACGCTCAAGTCAAAATACTGTAAGAAATCACCATTTCAAACTCAAACTGTGTTGATGCGAACTAGTGGGTCTAGTGAGTCCTCTAAACAAAATGTCAAATGCCATTCCCACAAATGTTTTTTGACTGCTCTGGCTAGTGTGATAAATGGTTCACACGCATCCATGTGCCAAGCCATCCCACACATGCAAATTTTTTCCCTGCCATGACTTCAAACACCCAGACACTCACTTGCCCTAGAAGAAAAGGGAAAACTATGACAAACACTCAATCTTTAACCTTTTTACAAATTTTAAAACCTAGAAAAAAAAACCATTGGGCTAAAATAACAACATACCAATTTGACAAAATCGAGTTCTGTCAATCTCATTTGCAAAAAACACGTGGGGAAAAACTCCAAATTCCCCTCCATCAATACCTGTCCATCGAACTAAGAACCTACAGAACAGGAAAAAAAAAATTCTGATTTTAAGAATAAGAAAAATAGGTACTAATCGGCTCAAAAATCAACCGTCCAATCAATAAAATAGCTTTCCCAAATAACTCCCTCTCAAAATTCCACAAAAATAAAAACCATAGCCAAAGGATTAAAATTTTTGACATTGCAAATATTCTAAGGCCCAACTAATACATGCAAGCAAAAACAATAGTACCCAATAATAGACCAACATAAACAAACGAAAATAGGACATGTTCAAGTCAAAATACTATAAAAAAATTACTATTTCAAACTCATACCAACAGAAACAAATGAAAACATGACACTTTCAAGTCACAATACTATAAAAAAATCACTATTTCAAACTCAAACTGTGCTGACGCGAACCAATGGGTCCAGTGAGTCTTCCAAACAAAATGTCAAATGTCATTCCCACAAATGCTTTTTCTACTACTCTGGCTGGCTTGAAAAAGGGTTCATATGCGTCCATGTGCCAAGCCATCCCACACATGCAAATTTTTGCCTCGCCGTGACTTCAAACACCCACACATGCGCTTGCTCTGGAAGAAAAGGGAAAACTATGACAAACACTCAATCTTTAACCTTTTTACAGATTTTTAGACTTGCAAAAAAAAACATTGGGCTAAAATAATAGCATACCAATGACAAAATCGAGTTCTGTCAATCTCATTTGCAAAAAAACACGTGTGGGGGAAAACTCCAAATTCCCCTCCATCAACACCTGTCCACCAAACTAAGCCCCTGCAGAACAAACAAAAAAATATGATTTTAAGAATTAAAAATAAGTACCAATGGGCTCAAAAATCAACCGCCCAATCAATAAAACAACTTTCCCAAATAACTCTTTCAAAATTCCACAAAAATAAGAAACCATAGCCAAAGGATTAAAATTTTTGACATTGCACATATTTTGAGGCCCAACTAATACATGCAAGCGAAAGCAATAGTACCCAATAATTAACCAACATGAACAAACAAAAATAGAACACATTTAAGTCAGAATATTGTAAAAAAATCACCATTTCAAACTCATACCAACAGAAACAAACGAAAACGGGACACATTCAAGTCAGAATACTGTAAAAAAATCACCATTTCAAACTCAAACTGTGCTGACGCAACCCAATGTGTCCAGTGAGTCTTCCAAACAAAATGTCAAATGTCATTCCCACAAATGTTTTTTCTACTACTCTGGCTGGCGTGAAAAAGGGTTCACACGCGTCCATGCCCCAAGCCATGCCACACATGCAAAATTTGCCCCGCCGCGACTTCAAACACTTAGACACGTGCTTGCTCTGGAAGAAAAGGAAAAACTATGACAAACACTCAATTTTTAACCTTTTTACAAAGTTTAAAATTTACAAAAAAAAAAACCATTGGGCTAAAATAATAGCATACCAATAACAAAATCAAGTTTTGTCAATTTTATTTGCAAAAACACGTGTGGGGGAAAACTCTAAATTCCCCTCCATCAACACCTGTCCAGCTAACCAAGAACCTCAGAAGAGGCAAAAAAAAATCTGATTTTAAGACTAAGAAAAATAATTACCAATGGGCTCAAAAATCAACCGCCCAATCAAAAAAATAACTTTGCTAATAACTCCTTCAAAATTCCTCAAAAATAAAAAAACCATAGGCAAATGATTAATTTTTGTCATTACACATATTCCGAACCCCAAGTAATGCCTGCAAACGAAAACGACTAAAAATACTAAAACTAATATTTAATAGATTTATATACCATAACTCTCAAATTATATAGTAAGATAACATATTTATCAACAAAATTAATTATATAGTAAGATAACATATTTATCAACAAAATTAAAATAAATATTAGACAAAAGAAAAAGTGCAAGGATGCACTTTTCTACTCTAAAATAATATAGAGAGCCCGTAAGTGATGGCATCAAAATCAGCAAACAGAAAAATTGAAAACGAAATAATATTGTACCAAAACTAAGAAAAAAAATAATTTATACAAGAGAAAATAAAATAAAATGTTGTTGGATTTTGCTGATACAGAACGAGATGCAAATGAAATCACTTTGATTAATAATGTCACCCTCTACCTAAAAATACCATTGAAGATACCAAGAGGCAAGTGTGTTTTTAAGTATTTAACCTTAGAAGCAAACAAGAGATTAAAGCGAAGAATGAAAATGACAAGGCAAACAAGCTAAACTTTATAGAAAAGTGAAGAAACATCAAATGCACACGCCAAAGTGGTGCAGAAACAATCTTTTGCTTTAAGCTGGAGGAATGAGTTGTAGATTGGCTTCTTAGTGGGATCTACACTTATATTCTGTAGAAAGATCTGGTTAGTTGTTGTTGTTGTTGGAATGCTTTTCCTTGCATTTAAGGGAATTGACAGCAAATGGATTCATATAAAACTCTGGGGTAATGGCACTGTGGTTATGCATGGGGCTAAGACATCAAGTATTGTGTTTTAAGTTGCTTGCTGCTGAGTGCTTTGTATAAAGAGAAGGTACAAAAATGAGAGCAACTCAAGTACCTAGCAGGGACTAAAATAGAAGCAAAGACAGGTGGCAGGACAGACATTCTCTGCAATCAATTGGAGAGCAGCAATGTTGGCTGTTGTTTCTATGTGTGTGGTGCTGCTTTTGATTTCACCTTCAACTGTAGAGGGGAAAACCAAGAGTTACAAATTCGATGTGGGTTTAATTTTTATTGCATGTTTTTGTTTTTGTTTTGTTTAGAGGGGCGATAGGCATGTTCTTGTTCACTGAAATGGATGATATTTAAGTAGAGCACTCTTGATCAAGACTGAACAAAGGCTCGAAATTTTTGTTGATTTTCTTAAGCTGGATGGTTTTGGGATTGATTGTGCAGATACAGTTGAAGAATGTTACCAGACTGTGTCATACAAAGCCCATCGTCACAGTGAATGGGCAGTTTCCAGGGCCAACCATTTATGCTAGGGAGGGTGACACAGTGCTCATCAACCTCACCAATCATGTCAAATACAACATGTCCATACACTGGTATGATCTAGTAATGCTACTATTGTTTGAGATTTATGTATACTTTGCAATGGGTATGAATTATGGCTGGAATTGTTATTGAAGGCATGGAATAAGGCAGCTGCGAACAGGTTGGTCTGATGGGCCTGCTTATATCACTCAATGTCCTATTCAAACTGGACAGTCTTATACTTACAACTTTACTATCACTGGGCAACGAGGGACACTCTTCTGGCATGCTCATATTCTCTGGTTGAGAGCAACTGTGTATGGAGCAATTGTTATTTTACCTAAAGTAAATGTGTCTTATCCATTTCCCAAACCCCATAAGGAAATCACAGTGATTCTAGGTCAGTGAAAGGGTTAATCAACCATTATACTGTATTTGAATTGATTTCATGGTTACTCTAGGGCATAATATTGGTACTGAGTTATGGTTTCTTGTGGAGCAGGCACATTAACCAAAACATGGAGCAGTACTGAGTTGTAATTTGTTATGAGTGCAGGGGAATGGTGGAAAGCAGATGTGGAGGCTGTTATAAATGAAGCAACTAAATCAGGAGGAGCTCCCAATGTGTCTGATACTCACACCATTAATGGAAAACCAGGGCCATTAGGCCCCTTCACATGTCCTACCAAAGGTAAGCATGTAAGGGCTTATCATTGTGTGTTTTTAAATGTTGTTTTGTCAATAGTTAATATGGTAAATATAATGTTTTCAGAATTTATGTAAATGATTTAAGAAGTGGTTTTATGGAGGGGGTTTTTAGGATTTGAATAGGTGGTTTTATGAATTATATATATATATATATATATATATATATATATATATATATATATATATATATTAAATTTTTGTTATTTAATTTTGAGATAATTTTTTGGAGGGATTTTTTATTTTTAATTATTTTTAGTAGATTTATATAGGATTATCAGTTTTTTAAAATTTCTGACTTTAAAGTTACCTTTGCTTACTATTATAAAATCTAAGAGCTTACTTTATAAGATATTTTTGAAAATTTCAAACAATACTAAGAAATATTTTAAGAAGCAGCCTCTAGAAAATCACTCTCTTAATGTTTTTTTAAATAACTATGTAATTTTTTAGATTAAAATTTAAAACATTAATAAAAAAGATTGTATAACTATTTTTAATTTTTCCACAAATTTAATGATGAAATTAGTAAGTAAAAATTGTAATTTTCTCTTATTAAAATAAATAAATTATGTATTATAAATATCAAAATAAAATATTTTGAAACAAGATAAAAAATAGTGAGAAAAAAATAAAACGTTTACTTTTTCATATATGAATGATATAAAAACATTTTAATTTATAATAATACAAATATATTAAATTAAACATTCTTAAATTGACTAACATCTCAAATAAAATTTTATATTTAATTTTTAAAAATGTATAAATTTATATAATTGTTATTAATTTCAACGATAATTGCTAATCACCTACTTACCTGACTTTTTAAAAATGTTTTTATAAATTATAAATATGAATTAATGTATAAAAAGTATTCTCCTCCAATAAATTCAATTGACCCAATTTACATGGTCGATGAAGACACTAACAAAGAACGTTGAAGATGTTAAAAATATCTTCGAAAATATGTCAAGTATTTATATTATATCTCGATTTATCAGATCCCAACAAGTAAAATTATGAATAGAGAGCCAATCTTATTTTTAAGGAATTCAAACACGACACTACAAAAATAACTAATAGATATATGACATAAAAAGAATAATAAATGGGAAGGTGAAAGAGTTATAATTTAAAAATGAAAAATTATATATATATGCTTGTAAGAAAAAAGATAAATTATTATTTATAATAAGTTTATTTGTATTTATAAATAAAAGGTTGAAGAAAAAAAATATAAAAATAAATGTTGAGAAAAAAAGTTGTGTTGATAATTTTAAAAATGTAATAGGTTATTTTTCTAAAGAATAGAATTACACATCTTCAATATTATAATGGATAAGATCTTGTGGAGAGCTGTGATTTTGTTTAAAGAGGTAGTAAATCTTGCCACAAATCTCATAATACATTAGAAACCTAAATAGAAAATACTCATATGATTTCGATTCATTAATGTAGATTCTACAAATGAATTGATCTCTAAGGATAAAGTGCTTTGGCTCCATGCAAAGCTAATGTGAGCATACCCACAATTAACCCAAAGAAAATATCAAACCAAAAGCAAGCATAGTGTACTTGGAAGGAATAATGTGTCCATTTTCTAGAGGAATATAGTGCTTCAAGTAGTGTTGCATTTTTGTTGATAATGGTCATGTTACTAACTTTATGAATATCTCTTTTCAACATGTGGGCAGCATTGATGGAAAAGGTATTAGGAGGAAGACAATTAACATTAAGATCAAATCCTTGCAAGAAACCATACATTGGGCAATACCAAGTGTTCTTGATCCCTTGTCCACATAACTTCATAGATGATTGAAGAGCCTTTACTGGACATCTATTATACCCAACTGTTATATATGTCATGCATCTTAATCTATGAAACAACATCACTATATAAAAAACAACTAAAACATAGAGAAGATGAATGACAAATTCTGCTTAATAAGTGCATGTGGCATTGATTTGTTTTGCCTGCAAGTTTTTTGACAACATGGAAATAAGAATCGCCAACTTGAGCCCAACTGATACTATGAAGTCTAGGTCACCCAATCTCACAACCATACAAGATTGCTGGTGACACTAAAGCCTTGAAGACATACAATTGTATTTTGGCATCTTGAAACTAGGCTTGGAAACATTGTCTCTCAAGTGTATTAAGTGCAATTTAACCCTTTTATAACCTCTCTTTAACAACAAGGAGCATATTGAAGGGAGGTCCCATGAAAGGCACACCAAGATAAGTATAATAGGAACCACTTGAACCAAATTTCCTTTATAAACAAGATTAGTTGCATGCACTTCTTTCTTAGTTGTGTTGTAAACCATGACCTTAATTTTACTCAAGTTCAATTTTAAACCATGAGTATCACAAAATGAACTCAATATATCAAGATGTTATTGTAAACCTGTAACACTGTGGGACATGAGAATAACGTCATCTGAAAATAATAAAATAGTGAAAATTATATCATAAAGAATACAACAGTTACTATGTACATGGTTTAATGGTCAAACAGTCTAATAGTTATTTTAAAAACTGATAAAATAAGGCTTAAACTTAGAATATGTGTTCCAAAAAGAAAAAGTTGTAGGAGTCTCCCTGTCACCTCACCCATATACAAAAATGATAGACAACCCTCTATTTTAAAATAGAAATATAAATAAATTTGACCATTGAACAAAGAGTATGACCCTTGAAAAGGCTATTCTTAAATATCATCCAGAGTAGATAAATATATCAAAAAGAAACTTGCATAGTGAATGTGTTACAGGTTTTTGTATGGGACTTAATCCCCACCTCAACAACACCTAGCTTACCTTAAAGTCAATAAACCGTTTCTTTACGTAAGACCCACTCCCACACTAAACAACCATTATTTAAGAATCACACCAAATGTTTAAGCCGTTTATTTACTGTAGGACCCACTCCCACACTAAACAACCATTATTTAGGAATCACACCAAATGTTTAAGCTCTTCACCTCAACAACAGATATGTTGGCCCCAATACATTAACTGTTATATAACCCAAGTGTGTACTGCAGATACTTTTGTAATTCCAGTGAAGCAGACCCCAATACATTAACTGTTATATAACCCAACTTTGTACTGCAGATACTTTTGTAATTCCAGTGAAGCAGGGGAAGACTTACTTGCTGAGAATAATCAATGCTGCCCTGAATGACGAGCTCTTCTTCGATGTCGCAAGGCACCAACTCAAAGTGGTGGAGGTTGACGCAGTGTACACCAAGCCATTTGACACCAAGTCGGTGATGATTGCTCCGGGACAAACCACAAATGTTTTACTCCAAGCAAACCAAAAACCTGGCAGATATTTCATGGCCGCTCGCACCTACATGGATGCGCCAGTTCCTGTAGACAACAGAATCGCCACTGCAATCATGCAATATATGAAGTCACCCAATTCATCTTTTTCCTCCAACATCATTGCAATGCCTCAAATCCCATCTCCAAACGATACCACATCTGCCACCAACTTTAGCAACTCTATCAGGAGCTTAAATTCTGCCCGATTCCCTGCAAAAGTCCCGCAGACAGTAGACCGCAATCTGTTGTTCACAGTGGGGCTTGCATTGGACTCATGCTCATCCTGCTTAAATGGCACCCGTGTATCTGCAGCAATCAACAATGTAAGCTTTGTCATGCCCACCATTGCTCTTCTGCAAGCACATTATCAAAACATCACTGGTGTTTACACCACAGATTTTCCAGACAACCCTCCCACGCCATTCAATTACACAGGCACGCCGCCAAAGAATCTGATGATATCCAAAGGAACGAGACTGACTCGTTTATCATACAATTCAAAAGTGCAGTTGGTTCTTCAGGATACCAGTGTGCTGACAGTAGATAACCATCCAATCCATCTGCATGGCTTCAATTTCTTCATTGTTGGATCAGGTTTCGGCAACTACAACCCAAATAAAGACCCAGCAAGCTTCAATTTAGTAGATCCTCCAGAGCGTAATACAGTGGCAGTGCCAACAGGTGGGTGGACTGCCATCCGATTCACAGCTGACAATCCAGGTATACGCCATATTCTTTCACTTTCACTCAATCTCCCCTAAATTTTGTATTTAATTCTGTTGATCTTATAGTTGAATCGATATGCACAGGTGTGTGGTTTATGCATTGTCACCTGGAAGTGCACACAACTTGGGGATTGAAGATGGCATTCGTGGTGGAGAATGGAAAGGGACCCAATCAATCCTTATTGCCTCCCCCAAAAGACCTTCCCAAATGCTAGTAATGTCAGGAAGAGTTTAAGCATTCTTATTTGAGTATCTAAAGTTTCAAATAACAAACATGACTTAAGAAGTGTGAAGTTATCCCCCTAATAACTGTTTTGTATCGGCCTAAATGCCCCATGTATCGGAAAATTGCTTTGGAAGCAAAGCAGAAGAAATTATTATGAATGATATTGATTTTCTTATAATCTGTTTACTGACAAGTGTGATATGGGAGAGTCCAGCTGGTTATGGATTCGCACTCTACTTAAATACCATCTATTTTAATAGTTAAACAGTCACTAATTATTTTACACCTAATTTATAACAAAAAGTGATAAATATTTGTCCTATTTTTATTGACTAAAATTAACCATAGATTCATACTGTTGTTCAAAAATTACAGAAGCACACATCTGATTGAGCAGTTGGATTACGAAAATTGTATTCAATATGTCTTCTCATATATATCCTTTGTAAGAAAGTTAGAGTAGTGGAAACAACTTCTTAAACTACTCTTGAGAGGAGTATTATAGAGAAACCTTTTAAATCTGATCTAACAATTATAGAAATGATACAAAAACACATATAAATAAGTAATAACCAATAAACACATAACACCAATTATATGTGGGGAAAACCTTTTTAGAAGAAAAACCCCACTCCAAAACCCGTTCAATATATCAACAAATCCAAAACAATATTACAACACACTTGCAAAGCAAGTTATTACAAGTGTATCACCAATGAATTAATCTTGGAAGAATTTCGACAACATTCTCACAATGCCTGTGTACCTGCAAACTCTCATCCTCAAACTACTTCCTCAAGCACCAATTTATAGAAGATTCAATACATGGAACCACAAAATGGAAACCCAAAACCATGAGCTAAAACCACTCTCAAATATGGTGCCCAAATTGAGTGGAAAAACCCAATGCCCAAGTCGTGGAGAATCAAATCCACCATAAAATAATAAATTTCTTACACCTATCATATTTCATCATAAACTCCCCGAATATAGTGCTCCATTTTTGGCTCCACAATCTTCTCAAATTATGCTTATGACATGTGTCATGGTGTTGATCAAGATTCCTGATAACTCCCTCTTATAGGTGCAAGTACAGTTGTTGTAGACACTTAAAATTGCCCATCACCTAGTGAGACACTTTGTAATGTTTGCCCTAGGTCCTAATCTTATCCAACTTAGTCACCTAACCAATTAATTAAATAAATCTTATTTATTTAATTAATCCCTCTTTCACATGTCTCAAATAATTCAAATAAAACATTTGAATTATTCCCTCACCTTTTACCACATGCACAACTAATTTAAATAAACATTAGTTAAATTAGATTTATCCCACATGACACAACCCCTCACTTAAGGGAAAAAGCCCCTTTTCTTATCTCAATAAATCAAATAAATTGGACAAGTTTATTTGATTTTACACCTCAACATATCCTCAAATTGAAAATTCCCTCTTATCTTGTAGAGGATTGAAACCCTAGTCAGCCTTTCCCATAAATCAACCCTAACACAAGTCATTTGCATTAGGCAATATCTAGTTTTTGAATAGCCTCATGCTGTCTAATTTTTAACATCTAGCTCTTGAGTATTGTTATGTTGTTGCAATAGTGAGCAACCAACATTCCTCCATCAACAACCTTTGAAATCGTGCATTCTTATGTGAGGTTGAGAAAAGAAATGGAGATAAATCGAGTTTAGCATGGATTTGGGTTTGCATTCATTTGTTATTTTGATTTTCATGCTTACTCGTGCTCTATTGTGCTAGTTAGGGTTTGATTACTTGTTGATTTAGTTTCAAACTTTGATTTTTGCCATGACTACAGTTGTCATAAGAATTTGTCATAAATCCATTATAAAATCCCTACAAAATAGGAAGCATCAAATTTGCTAATAATATCCACCTTATGATAATTTACAATTCATGTAACAAAGTACCGACATGTGGCACATAATGTCAACTCAAAATCCTACACCCCATTTTTATGTGAGGCATATTAAATTAAATAAATTACGGGGAAAATTATTAATATGTGAGAAAATGTTAAATAATAAATAAATAAACTCTAAATTTTTTGTAAGGTTGAGACACCTTAATTCCTAACATACTCCCACTTTTTGAATACCTTGCAAGAGTCAAATGTCAAGAATCTAACTACTATGAGCTGAAAGACCCATAAACTCCGAACAACATTTGAATTTATCTGTGATCTTAGGCTTGGCTAATGCATCTACAACATTCATCAAAGTTTGAACTTTATTTAATTTCACCCTTCTATCTTCAACCATGTCTCTCATAAAATAATCCTACACATCTATGTGCTTGTTCTTTGCATGAAATGTTGGATTCCTTTTACACTACATGTCACATTAAAGAGTAACTATACTCTTATTCAACCCAACATCTAAACACAATCTCCTCAACCAAATGGCTTCTTTACAAACGTCAGTAGCTACCATATACTCAGCCTCTATAATGGACAAAGAAACCACAACCTATCAATTACTCATCTAACTAATTGCACCTCCATTCAAAATAAATATATAAGCCTCAGTGGATCTTTTTCTATCAATATCCCCAACCCAATCTGAATCCACATAACTACAAATATCAAGAGAATGCTTATCTCCTATCAAATTACCATGATAACATAAGGAACACTCTAAGGTACCCCTCAAATATCTAAAGACTCTCGTAATAGCATCCAAATGAACCTTTCTAGGATTAGACATAAATCTACTAAGAACTCTCATTGCTTGGGCAATGTTTGGTCTAATACGAACCATAGTTTAGATCAAACTTTTGATTGCACTCTAGTAGGACACTCTACTTCTGTCTTTTGTCTAAGAAGGAAATGTAGGACACTGTAAAATAGATAACTTCATTCCCAATGTAATAGAAACACACAATGGTCTACAATTTTGCATGTTAAACCTCTATAAAATTAAATTGACATACTTACTTTAGCCTAGCTATAGGTTTCTATTCTTTCTATCTCTTCTTATTTCCATCCTAAAAATATTTTTAGATGTACCTAAGTCCATTTCAAACCTAGCTTCAAGTTGAGACTTTAGTTCTAGAATCAAACATTTCCCTTCACCAATAAACAACATATAATCAACATATAAGGTAATAACCAAGAAATGATCACCATCAAATTTAAAATATATATAGTGATTTGATTTAGAATGCTCAACTCTTAAACTTAACACATATGTATCAAACTTTTGGTACCACATCCTAAGGCTTTGTTTGAAGCCATACAAGGATTTCTTTAATTTCCAAACTATTTCTTTTTACATTTCAGCACGTAGTTCTCTAACTATGTCATGTAAAACTCTTCCTCCAAATCACCGTGAAGGAAAGCACTTTTCACATCCATTTGCTCAACCTCTAAGTCATAAGATGCAGTAATAGAAAACAAAAATCTAATGGATGTCATTTTTGCAATAGGAGAAGAATTCTCACCATAGTCAACCCCCTCAACCTGGGAGTAACTTTTTGCAACCAAATATGTCTTTACTTCTTAATACCTACATTTTAACCAATATTTTCTTGAATATCCATTTACAACCAACCAATTTGTGTCCTTTACGAAAAGGTACCAAGTCCCATATATCATTATTTTCTAGGGCTGCCATCTCTTCATTCATGGCTATTTTCTAAGACTATATAGATCATGTATACCCAATGCCTCTTGAATAGATCTAAGTTCATCAATGTTAGTATTTAAAGCAAGAATACAACTCCAATCATTAGGAGAATACCTTTTTGATTGTTGTCTTTTCCAAGTTGACCTTTGTACAAGTTAAGGGGGAGGTTCTACCTCCTCTTCTAAAGATTCTAAGCTAGATGAGCTCTCCCCAACTTCTAGTCTCAATGGGGCTATTGATTCAACTTTCTCAGGTGTAGGAGGAAGTTGAACCACATCTTTCTATTCACTTTGTTCTAACTGCAATACAATGGGAAAAGGCTTAGTTTCTTTAAAAATCACAATTCTACTATATAATACCTTTTGAAAAATAGGATCCTAAATCTTGTATCCTTTCATACTATAATTGTAACTTATGTTCAATATATTTTACGTCCTTAGAATCCAACTTTGTACACTTCTCCCTTAGCATATGTGGATATGCCTTCCCATGCCTCCATGGGTGTTTTATCAAGAAGAGCTTATGTAAGAGACCTATTAATCACGTAGCCAGTAATGGTTATAGCCTTAGCCCGAAACAGGTTTGTTTTAGACTAACTCCACTAAGCATACTCCTAGCCTCCTCCATCAATGTCCTGTTCATCCTCTCTACAACTCTATTCTATTGTGGAGAATATGAAGTTTCTTTTTATCTCTGAATTCCACCATCTTTACATAATCTATCAAAGTCTAGAAAGAATAATATTCATCGCCATTGTTATTCCTTGAACATTTAATTTTCTTTCTAGTTTGAGTTTCTACCATTGCTTTGAACTCTTTAAAATAACTAAAAACTTTACATTTGCTCTTTAAAAAATAAACCCATGTCCTTCTACTATAATTGTCAATGAAAGTAAAATAGTAAACTAATTTTTCAATAATTAAAATAATATGAATAGGACCAAACACATCTGAATGGATAATATATCCAAAATTCTAGAAGACTTATGACTATGAGGACTCACGTAAAAATGAATGTAGTTTAATTTTCCATAGATACAATGTTCATAAAAATCAAATTCAAGATTACAATAAGTAAGACCTTCAACAAGGTTCTTATTTTTCAAAGTCCTTAGACCCTTCTCACCAATGTAGCCTAATCTCTAGTGCACCATAACATGGTCTTCTTTGTGGGAAGCTTGGTATTTGTAGAAAGAGCACCCTTAGGTACTCAGAAAGAACAACCATCTATCGAATAATATATCTCTCCTTTACACAATGAACTAGATGAAGATTTACTCTGTACATATGTACCATTACACTCAACTATACATGCATCAAGCTTGTACAATGTGTCAAACCTAACACCTTTTGCAATCACCATAGAACCTCTAATGATCTTACATCCTGCATCAGAAAAGATAATCTACACACCCACATCAATCAACTTACTAACATATGATAGATTCCATGCTAATCCACAAATATGTAACACACCATTGATTCCTTTTACTCTACCATCAAGAAATATAATTTTAACTTTACCATGGCCAACAATTTTTAAATGTGAATCATCACCCAAGTACACCTTACCTCCTGATGCAGAGGTAATGAGACTGTTTGGTGGTATGCACACAATAAACCTAGACTTCAAGGTTTCCTTCACAAGAACTTTCAAACCCTATGTAGCACAGGCCTATACAAGGCTATTCAAGAGACTGACCTAGTCTGGGACCACACCCTGGTGTCCACTCACATAGACTACTCAACTCTCTTTTGGGGAGTCTCTACTCAACCCAACCAACAAACACACTTACCTTCTAGGCCAACACCAAACTATCAATACCCCTACCAATAGGATCTCACACTACAACCAACACAAATTTGTCAAGTACATGACCAACACATGGTCTCTGACCCAATAACTTATTTCTGTACCTTCAAGGACAGTGGATAGCAAACTGCAGTATGACTGCACTATGACAGTGCCTAAAGAGACCTATTCCTTATAGCCCTTGAGATCGACTAATCCAAGGATAACTCCTCAAACTTCCAAAGGACAATCTAGACTCTTTGCACATTTAAATACCCATTATGGACATACAATCATCCACCAAGTTGCAGGGCCATACTCTGCTTTAGGCGTTCAATGACAGGGAACTCTTCTCTTTAGGAAATAGGCCTAATTTGTGGTCTTTACAAAACAAGTGCATCAAAGTCTCTTGCTCAGGACCAACCAAACACCTGCATAGGTCTGTTTTCATCTACAAACACCAAATACACCATCCATTTGGTCGGTCTCTTGACTGTTCCTTGAAACCATACTAATTTCCACCATTTGCATACTAACTAGTCACTATGTAGACTAGTTAGAATCATGCCAAATGCCTTGGAGTGAGAAGTACAAACCTAACAAGCAAAAAAAACATGAAATCTACCGTATCTCCTTCCATCCTACTAAAAATAGTTGATGTCTTTCAGAGGACAGAGGAGAAATCACCCATTTTGCCATAAAACCCTAGTTTTGAGGGTTTTTAGACTAGTTTACACAAAACGAATTGGTTCTCACAACACAGAAAGTTTCAAGAGGCCCAACTACACTCAAATGAAAGGTATCTCCAAGTACTAACACATTTTCCAAGTTTCAAACTCCTTACTGTCCGTACAGAGCCGTACTGAGTGACTGTTTCCAGGAAAACGGAGAAAATGATAGTTTTTGCACTCCAAAACTTCCAATATTCATTATTGATGGCATGTCATTACATTTTCCTACCTATAGAAGGATTGAAGGATGTTTCTCCTCCTCCACCAACCATACAACTGCTATCCAAGGGCAGTTAACCGTTGGACATTACATCCTTCACAAGAAACCACAAGTTTCTTAAGTGTAAGTACATTCAACTTGACCATATCAAGGTCTAGATTGGACAAGTTGACCAAATGGACCAAGTCCTTATTACAACCCATGAAAATGGCTTTCAAATCCTTATGAAGAAAAATATAACATGACAACAAACATGACATATCAAAGAGATGACTAGAATAGGGAGCTCCTGCACCATACTCCCCCTGCAAGAAGAACTCAAGTCCCTTGAGTTGCCAATTGTTGAAGGGTCATTCCATGCTTCGAGATATCTACCTCAGTTATCCAAGTGGCCTATGAGTCATGAAGATCCTTCCATTTCACCAAGTAGTCTTTGTAGACACCTCTCCTAGTCTTCTTGACAATTTTGGAATCTAGAATACATTCCAACTGCAAAGGTTTGCTTGTGTAGACACCGAAAATTAGATTGTTCTGCAAACCAATTTCCCGTACCTCTACACTAATCCATGTTGGAATCGTTTGCCGTTGCGCCAAAAGCTCAAGCTGTCAACGCACGCTACAAATGGCAGACTTAACCCAGATCCACGGGAGGCTCACTACCATGTCACGAATCCCGAGGTCAGCGTTGAATGCCTCACTGACAAGGGGGTAGCTCACTGCCAACAATCCCCCCTCAACGCAACCTGAGGGATTCGAACCCGTGACCCATGGCTCTGATACCAATTGTTGGAATCGTTTGCCGTTGCGCCAAAAGCTCGAGCTGTCAACGCACGCTACAAATGCCAGACTTAACCCAGATCCACGGGAGGCTCACTACCATGTCACGAATCTCGAGGTCAGCGTTGAACGCCTCACTGACAAGGGGGTAGCTCACTGCCAACAATCCACTCTCCTCATCTGCATATCCCTAGTGATCATTTAATTCACCTAATTAATCCATTTAATCTTACAACCCTATCCTATCAATTGAATGAATATTCCTAATATTTATTTAGTTGATTTATCCATTTCCCTAATCCCTGTTAATTAGGATAAATCATGCTTATCTGATCAACCTAGGCTTAAGTTAATTAAGATAATACTTAATTAACCTTGCTTACCTCATCCTCCACAATCCTCCACTAAACTGAATTTAAAATTCAGTGGTCCCCCACTATCCTCCACTAAACTGAATTTAAAATTCAGTTGTCCCCCACTATCCTCCACTCACTAAATTTAAAATTCAGTTGTCCCCCATTATCCTCCACTCTTCCCAAAAATAAATTATTAATTCATCCACCATCCTCCACTCTTCCCAAAATGAGAATTATTAATTCATCCACTAGGAATAAAAGATTCACTTTTATTCCTAGCCCTTGATCCCATCAACTGAATCCTCACCCTCCATCCTCATCTCCAAAATTCTATAAATTGGACCCCTCTCTAAGCCATTGGAGAGAGACTTCTTGAGGCATCAGACCTTTGCCAAAATCACCCCACAAATCTCCTCATCCTACCATCCTAATGTCAAAATTTGGTCTCAATCCCATCTAATCTATCAAACCCCCCATCTCATTCACATTGTGTTGAGCAATTTGAGCAATCCACATCTTCATT
This sequence comes from Cunninghamia lanceolata, assembly GCA_027924645.1. Classification (NCBI taxonomy): domain Eukaryota; kingdom Viridiplantae; phylum Streptophyta; class Pinopsida; order Cupressales; family Cupressaceae; genus Cunninghamia; species Cunninghamia lanceolata. The sequence goes on from BSBN01000484.1 coordinate 1,826,935, forward strand.
CTAGTCATGGGTACAATCTAAGGAGCTCTCTTGGGTGCAACTCCTTCCCTCCTAGATCTGTGAGTTCATTTATGAAGGTATAACCGTGTATTTTTGCTTTAGATTACATTATAATCTTCGTTTTGATTTCATTGATTACAGCTTGGAGGCAAATCCTTGATCCAATCAGCAGCTGTATCCACCACATCTGATCCACTTTCACCATGCAATGGGGTTCTGAAAGGAAAAAGATCACAAACATTGAAAATTGGAGAGATACCAAGACCGGATGGTAACTCAATCTCATATGCATTTGGACCGAATTTGTGCACTATTTGGCATGGCCCAATCTTCTTCATCAAGAGTTTAGTTGGCTGACCTTTTGGCAACCTTTCTTTCCTCAGATATGCCATGACTAAATCTCCAACTTTGAATTGCACCTCTCTTTTCTTCAAATATGCCCTTTTTTTGTACTTTGTGACTATTTTTTCCAATTACAACTTGACTTGATCATGGACTATTTTCATGGAGGCAACAAAATCTTCACCAAGTGCACTCCTTTTATCCCATCCTTGGAGATCCTTCAGTTCAAGTGACCCTCTTGGGTGAAAGCCATAAACTACCTCAAAAGGACTTTTACCAGTGCTCCTGTTCACTGAATCATTGTAGGCATATTCAGCCTGACTGATAACCAAGTCCCATGCTAAACCATGCTGTTTTGTAAGGCATCTTAGAAGGTTTCCAAGTGATCTATTAACCACTTCAGTCTGACCATCAGTTTGTGGATGGTAGGCTGATGAAAAGGACAACTGTGTGCCCAACTTTCTCCATAAGGTCCTCCAGAAGTGACCCACAAACTTAGAATCTCTATCTGTTACAATTGACAATGGCAAACCATGGATTCTCACTACCTCTCTGAAAAATAGACCTGCAACATGAGATGCATCATTTGTGCATTTACATGGCACAAAATGAGCCATCTTACTAAATCTATCAACAATGACAAACACACTATCCACGCCTCTGGCTGTCCTAGGTAACCAAGGACAAAATCCATGCTTATACTTTCCCAAGGCCTGTTGGGAATGGGAAGGGGCTGGTATAGACCTGCATTTGAAGACACACCTTTGGCCCTTTGACAAATTACACAACTAGCAACATACCTTCTCACATCAGATTGCACCCTTGGCCAAAAATAGAACCTTGTAACTTGTTCTAGTGTCTTGTCCAAGCCAAAATGTCCTCCCAAAGAGCCATTATGCTTCTCCTTAATGATATTGTCCCTCATGGAACATTTAGGGATACACAACAAATTGCCCTTAAACAAAAGACCTTCCTGCAATACAAAATCTGCATATTCTCCATGGAATGTGTTAGCCAAGTTTACACAAACATCATAAGCCTCTTTGAAATCTGAATCCTCTTTATACAACTCCTTCAAATAGTCAATGCCCATGCTTTCTAACTGAATTTCATGAACAATAAGCAACCTCCTACTTAAAGCATCAGCCACCTTGTTAGAAACACCTTTTTTGTGCTTAATTGTGAAGGTATAAACTTGTAACTGTTCCATCCATTTAATATGCCTATGGTTTAACTTTTCTTGACTGTTTAGAAAGCTTAAAGCATGATTATCAGTAAACACAATAAATTCCTTGGGTAATAAATAATGTCTCCATTTCTTAAGAGCTTGTACCATTGCATAGAGCTCTAGGTCATAAGTAGAGTACCTTTGTTTGGCTTCATTCAACTTCTCTGAGAAGAATGCCACAGGATGTCCTTCTTGGCTGAGAACAACACCAATAGCTTGCTTGCTTGCATCACACTCAACAACAAACACCTTAGCAAAATCAGGAAGTACTAAAGTAGGCATCTCAGCCACCTTTGTTTTCAACAACTCAAAACTAACATCAGCTTCCTTTGTCCATTGGAATCTACATTTGACTCCACCCTTGATGGTGTTGAGGATGGGGGCACTAATGTGACTAAAACCTCTGATAAACTTCCTATAAAAAGTCACCAATCCATGGAAACTTCTCACATCTCCCACTGTCTTAGGAGTAGGCCAACTGAGAATAGCATCAACCTTAGAGGGATCCATCTTCAAACAGCCATTGGAAATGACAAATCCAAGGTATACAAGTTCAGTTTTCATGAACTCACACTTGTCTAAGTTGATCATCAACTTGTGCTCATGTAGCTTCTCCAACACCTGACCAACATGCTTCACATGCTCTTCTTTTGTCCTGCTGAAGATTAGTATGTCATCAAGATAAACAATAACAAACTTGCCAATGAATTCAACTAATACCTCATTCATCAAGCGCATAAATGTACTTGGAGCATTGCTAAGACCAAATGGCATAACAAGCCATTCATAAAGACCCTCATTAGTCTTGAAGGCAGACTTCCATTCATCTCCCAGTCTGATCCAGATTTGATGATAACTAGATTTCAAATCTATCTTTGAGTAATAGCATGATCCTCCAAGATAATCCAAAAGATCTTCAATCCTTGGCATTGGGAACCTGTACCTTATGGTGATCTTGTTTATGGCCCTTGAGTCCATACATAGCCTCCATTTCCATCCTTCTTAGGAGCAAGTACACTTGGGACTACACAAGGACTTAAACTCTTCCTAATCAGCCCTTTCTCCAAGAGATCTTGAATTTACCTTGTCACCTCTTCATTTTGTTGTGGCGTCAGCTTACAGGCAGCCTTGTTGGGCAATGTAGCACCAGGTATTAAGTCAATTTGATGACTTATGTCCTTCATGGGTGGTAAGGAGTTGGGGACTTCCTCTACCACAAGATCTTGATACTTGTCTAGAAGTTGCTACACTTCTAATGGAATCTCCTTCTATTTTTTATCTTGTTGATCTGATCCACTATTCGGTTTCATGACCAAGGCATACCCTTGGGTATCCTTCTCCTTCAAGAGGTTCAAAAACTCTTTTCCATTCACCAACATGACACTGTTGTCATTATTCTTCCCCCCGATCTGCTCTGACATAGGATCCATCTTGTATGGTCTTCCATTATTAGTGATGACATAGATGTTCTTCTCACCATCATGTTGTGCTTTGACATCATATTGCCATGGGCAGCCAAGAAGTAGATGACATGCATCCATAGGGATGATTTCACATAGCACTTTGTCCTTGTAGTCACCGATTGCAAATTCAACCCAAGTTTGCTCTTCCACCATGAAACTTTGGTTCTTGTTCAACCAAGAGATTTTGTGAGGACTAATATGAGGCAGCCTCTTCAACTTACGCTTCTCAACCATCTTAGTGGATACCACATTCTCAGTAGATCCTGAATCTACTATGATCTTACAAAGTTTCCCATAGGCTATGCCTTGGGTTCTAAAAAGATTCTTTCTCTGAGGAGGCTCTTGTTTCAAAGGCATCTTCAACACAGACCTCTTAATCATCATACTCTCTCCTTCTAGGACAGGTGCAACACTTCCCATAGGTGAACTCACACTCTCACAATCATCATCCTTCACTAACTGATTTCTCCTTCCACTGTCATGAGAATTGATGGCTTTCTCTGGGCATTTGTTCATTGTATGGCTAACTTGGTTGCAGCCATAACACCTTCCAGTGAAGACTCCTGGTCCTCTACCTCCTCCACCATTTCTGCCCCTACCATTAGGTCTTCTCCAACCTCTGAAGCCTCCTCTATGCTCTGTTTCAGTCTGAGATTCTTGCTGACTGTTATTTTCAATTTTGTTGGACTGTCCATGACCAAAACTGCCTCTTCCTCTTTGGTTTCTGCCACCTCTTCCTCTGGCACTTTATTCACCCTTCCTTCTTAGCTTTTCCTCTACTCTAGAGGCCAATAAGAAGCATTCATCCACTGTTCTAGGAATCACTAAACTGATCTCATCTTGCAAATTGTATTTCAGACCAATTAGGTACCTAGCCACCATCTCCTTTTCCTCTTCATTATGATTGGCTCTCATACTTAGTCTGTGAAATTCTTCTGTATAGGCAGCCACATCCATGTCTTTTTGTCTCAAATTATGGAATCTCCTAATGGTTTGGATCTCATAGTCAAGTGGCATGAACTTGCTTCTGAGCATAGCCACCATTCTACTCCATTTAGTGATGGGACTCTTCCCAATCTTCTCCCTCTCACTTTGCATGTAGTTCCACCACACAAGTCTAGAACCTCTTAGCCTTGTCTTGGCAAATTTAACCTTCTTGCTGTCATTGAACTCATTGTAATCAAAGTAGTTACACATGGCTTCTATCCAATCGGTGAGAGCATCACCATCCAATTTGCCATGAAATGTAGGCACATCCATCTTGGGATCGCCACTGTCTCCATGAGCACCCTTAAGTGCATTCAAGAAATCTTTCTGATCTGCAGACATGTCCTACCCTTGAGGACTCTCTTCTACCTCTTCTTGATCATCTGTGTCAGAAGAACTTCCATCTTCTTTGGTCTTGCCCTTAGACCTTCTTTCTTCTTGCAATCTTGCCTCAACCATCTCTTCCACCAACTTCTTGATGGCTTCTTGACTCATTGTCTTGGGAGGCATTGTACTAGCCTTAGTTTCAATCTCTTGGTCTGGCATACACTGCTCTAATCAGATATTGGCTTTGATACCAATATGATGCAGAGGTAATGAGACTGTTTGGTGGTATGCACACAATAAACCTAGACTTCAAGGTTTCCTTCACAAGAACTTTCAAACCCTATGTAGCACAGGCCTATACAAGGCTATTCAAGAGACTAACCTAGTCTGGGACCACACCCTGGTGTCCACTCACATAGACTACTCAACTCTCTTTTGGGGAGTCTCTACTCAACCCAACCAACAAACACACTTACCTTCTAGGCCAACACCAAACTATCAATACCCCTACCAATAGGATCTCACACTACAGCCAAAACAAATTTGTCAAGTACATGACCAACACATGGTCTCTGACCCAATAACTTATTTCTGTACCTTCAAGGACAGTGGACAACAAACTGCAGTATGATTGCACTATGATAGTGCCTAAAGAGACCTATTCCTTGTAGCCCTTGAGATCGGCTAATCCAAGGATAACTCCTCAAACTTCCAAAGGATAATCTAGACTCTTTGCACATTTAAATACCCATTATGGACATACAATCATCCACCAAGTTGCAGGGTCGTACTCTACTTCAGGCGTTCAATGACAGGGAACTCTTCTCTTTAGGAAATAATTTGTGGTCTTTACAAAACAAGTGCATCAAAGTCTCTTGCTCAGGACCAACCAAACACCTGCATAGGTCTGTTTTCATCTACAAACACCAAATACACCATCCATTTGGTCGGTCTCTTGACTGTTCCTTGAAACCATACTAATTTCCACCATTTGCATACTAACTAGTCACTATGTAGACTAGTTAGAATCATGCCAAATGCCTTGGAGTGAGAAGTGAAAACCTAACTAGTAACAAAAACATGAAATATACCCTATCTCCTTCCATCCTACTAAAAATAGTTGATGTCTTTCAGAGGACAAAGGAGAAATCACCCAATTTGCCACAAAACCCTAGTTTTGAGGGTTTTTAGACTAGTTTACACAAAACAAATTGGTTCTCACAGCACAAAAAGTTTCAAGAGGCCCAAATACACTCAAATGAAAGGTATCTCCAAGTACTAACACATTTTCCAAGTTTCAGACTCCTTACTATCCGTACAAAGCTGTACTGAGCCACTGTTTCCAGGAAAACACAGAAAATGACAATTTTTGCACTCCAAAACTTCCAATATTCATTATTGATGGCATGTCATTACATTTTCCTACCTATAGAAGGCTTGAAGGATGTTTCTCCTCCTCCACCAACTGTACAACTGCTATCCAAGGGCAGTTAACCATTGGACATTACCTCCTTCACAAGAAACCACAAGTTTCTTAAGTGTAAGTACATTCAACTTGACCATATCAAGGTCTAGATTGGACAAGTCGACCAAATGGACCAAGTCCTTATTACAACCCATGAAAATGGCTTTCAAAGCCTTATGAAGAACAATATAACATGACAACAAACATGACATATCAAAGAGATGACTAGAATAGGGAGCTCCTGCACCACCTCCATCAAATACTTCATATTCTAAAAACTAATCACAATTAGATGTTGTATAAAAAGATGCACCTAAGTCAATTATACATGCATTTTCATCTACATGCATTGCCAAAGCTACAATGAAGGCATCACCATCCTCCTTTTCAAATTCAAAATCATATTCATATTTCTTCTTCTTTTTCTTCTTTTCCTCTTTACATTGTTTCCAAAGATGACTAGGTTTGCTAGAATTCTAGCATATCACTTTGGACTTTCTAGGAGACTTTGATCTCCCCTTGGACTTGAATCTTGATTTGTCACTTTGTTTCTTGTTCATCTTTCCTCTTTCCTTTGATCTTCCTCAAACATTCAATGTGTCTTTAGCACTGATGGAAACCTTCCTCCTCATTTCTTTACATTGCAAAGAACTAACAAGATCTTCAACTTTCAAGACAAATGAAGTACTCCTAATGGCCATGACAAGAGAATCCCATGAATCAGGCAAAGAACACAACAAGATCTAACATATAGATCTTCCTTATCCAACTTCATGCCCACTAAAACTAACTAAGCCACCAAGGTATTGAAAGCATTTAGGTGGTCTACAACTTGTCCACCTTCTTCCATTTTTAAAGAATACAATTTCTTATGCAAAAACAACTTGTTAACCAAATATTTGGCTTGATAAATTTCGTCAATTTTTTTCCATAGTTTATTTATAGTAGGTTCTATTGGAATCTAGATTCACTATGCCCAAAATTCTCAAAAAATCCCGTCTGGTGCCCCTTGTTGGAGTTGTCTTTTATAACCCATCACTAATATCTAATCTAAGAAGCCTTCAATGGGTTATGCCTTTTTCTCTTGGACTTGTACCTTGGCCTTCCCACATGCCCCTAATATGTTGATATCATCAAAAAATATAAGAAAAATCCAAGCCTAGAGGTTTCCTTTACATTTTTTTCTTTTCCTAGGTTTTTAGGTTGTTGGGGGTCCTTGGAACCTTGTTTGCAGGTTCCAAAGTTCCCTGAAACCCCAAAACCCTACACTTTGTTGGAGTTATGGGTTCCATAGAAACCTAGAACCCTAAGTTCCCCACTTTCTCCTTTGCCTTTCATATTTTTGGGTTTTCCTATAACCTCAAAACCTCATCCTCTCATCATCAGGTTCCTCAGTTCCATGAAACCCAAAAGTCTAGAATCCATGTGCATCTTTTCCTTGTCTCTTTTTTCTCTCTTCCCCACCTTTTCAAGTTTTTAGGTTCTTAGGGATCCTTGCATCCTTTTCACTTGGTTTCAAGGTCCCTGAGTTCCCTAATTCCCCAAAACCCTTATTTCCTATTGTTACTTATTCCCTAATTGCTTGAAATCCTAGTTTCCCCATTTCCATTCCCATATTGAGGTTCCAAGTTTCCCTGGAACCCTAGACCCCCACTCCATCTCACTTTGTCCCAAGGTTCCAAGTCACCCCAAAACCCTAGTTCCTGCCCCTCTACTCTTTAGTTTCACATTCCTCCTAGACCTTGGGCCCCCCATCTTCCTTGCATTCCTAGTTTCACATTTTACATTCCTCTCAGATCCTGATTCCCACTCCTCTTCTATTCCTTCTTCCTTCCCAGGTTCTCGAACTCTTTTGGAACCCCTTCACTGGTTCCAAGGTTCTTAGGTCCCTAGAACCCCATGAACCTGTAACGTCGTAAAATGTGTACACCATTTTACACTTAGTTTAGCTCCTAGATGGGCCTTAAATAATTACACTTGTTTATTAGGACCTATTTTAACCCCTTTTTTAGCATTAAGCATGTAGTTCTTGATCCTGATGCATGAAAACTAGAAAAGAATTATAAGGCAGGGCTAAGCATACTTTAAGTACCCTCTTTCAAGGATTATGTGGCTAAAGGACCAGGCCATCCAAGTGCCCTAGGCCCTCCTTTAGCCCTACCCTAAATTGTGGCCTTGTCAGCTTAGGCCTCTTAAAACATTCCTAATGTCAGCCTTGTGTGATTTAATTCTCTAGAAATCGACGAGAATGCATATAAAAGTAAATTATTCTATTCATTTGAACATCTCTAAGCTCTCTCTAACTTCTTGAGTGGAAGATTCTTATGCTCTCTCATTCTCTCTACTCTGCTCTCAAGCTCTCTATTGTGGATTATTGTTATGGCACTAACATATTGTGGGTCTTGTGATTATCTTTTTGGCTCTACCAACTTCTTGAGTCAAGCTGTGACATTGTCTACAAGCATGCAAGGGTTTCAATGCTCATGGTAACTTATTTCCTTCATGCTTTGTGCTAGTATTCCATTCTACTTCAGATTTGCCTCTGCCCTCCTAGGGCATGCACTCTTTAGCTATCATATTTTCTATTGTGGAGGTGGAAGCACCATTAATAGGGCTTGACCGAGCCAAGCTCCTAAATAGCACCAAATTGTTTTCCTTCTTGCATGTGTTTAGGTTAGATGAACAAGTTTCAGAATGTGATCTTCAGGAAGAAGACTAAGGTTGTTACAAACCTGACAGAGGACTCAGTTTCTAAAACCCTAATTTAGGACTAGGACACATATGTACCCTTGTCTTGGTTATTTTAACCTTTGAAATCAGGTTCTAAACTAATCACTGATCTTTGTTGTCCATTTGGTTGCTTGGTTTTTGGTTCCGATGGCCTGTTGTTCTCTGATCTTTGTCAACTAGGGTTTCATGTCTTGATTCTAGCTTGATTGATTGGATTTGATTAATTTCCTATTTATACAACAAAAGGGTAGAACCCCTATAGTTTGGCTCTCCTTTTTAGGTAGAATCCAAGCTCAGTTTGTGCCCCAATGTTTTGTAGAAGAGGGTTTGACCTAATTTGATCTATGGAGCTAGTCTCTCTTTTCTACACTACATTTTGGTGAACCTGACATTTCTTGCACTTTGGAATCCTTATTGCATCAAATATGAGCTATATTCTTCCTATATTTTATTATATTACATCCATTCATCATTTCACATAGTTGTATAGAATAATTTTGCATTATTTCATTCTTAGGGCTTGAAAAACCTTGCATTTTTGGAAAGTTTAGCTAATCTTCAACCTAGGGTTTATAGATAGCATGTTGTTTAAAATATTGTTGCATTATTGGATTGGTTAAAGGGATTTAATCTTCTGTACCTTATCATCCTTGCTTTTATAGGGCTTTTTTTTGCATATTTTGCATTGAAAAAAGTGAAAAAATTAAGCATTGTAGCCTTAGAAAAAGGCAAATTTGGGCATTGTTTTCATTACATATGTTGTAGATCATCATAGAAAGATTTAAATCTCTAATTTTTGCATCATATATGATTTATATTACTGTATATAATCATCTCATGTTGTTACATCTGGCATTTAAGAATCTCATTTGCTAGGGTTTTGTTGAAAATCTTGCATTTTTGAAAAACCTAGTCAAATTCAAAACCTAGGGTTTGTAATTAAAATCTTGTTTCATATTTTTATTATGTTATAAACATTTAAAATCTGATCTTTAATTGCTATATCATTTCCTAAATTTCATTTGTGTTCAAAAATAAGGCTTGCATAAAAAAATTTTGGTCTAGAAGTGAGCATTTAAGATCTAGGGTTTGATGGTAAAACCCTACCTAGTCTTGCATTTAGTGTATCCTTATCAAAGAAAAGTGTTGTAAATAATTGTTGGATTCAATTGGATACATTATTTAGGAACTTATTTTGCACATACTACACATCCTACATTTGCAAGACTTAGTTGTTGTGGTTACCAAGAATATCACAATTTTTGGAAGACCCTGCTTCTCTTGCACTTGTAGATCTCTATTTGCAATCTCATTTTTTTTGGGATAAGGTGCCATTAAACTTGTAAATCCAAATATTGTATTTATTCCATTTATTATATATAATTTGTAATAATCCATAAGGAGATGTACTAGTTTCACCGACGGGTAATTTCAGAGTAACCAGAGGTAATTACAGAGTGACATTTACTGTTGACAAATGTAAAAACTCATGGTAAATGAGGGTAGGTGTGCTCCCTTGAGGAATATACTATTTTTGGCATGTACTATCATAATTTTTGGTAAGTGAATCTATGACATATGCAAGTTGTCATAAGATTCTGAGATTCTATGACGCATATGATAGATATTAATGAGTTGTAAGTTGCTATTTTTAGCCCAAGGTTCCTATCTTGGAAAGATACTCTTTTGTGGAATCTATGACGGTTATGACACATCATAAGATGTTGTAAGAGCTCAGATTTAGTCTTGGGTACCCAACCTTTGCATGGCTGTTTTTGGACAAGTGTAAGATGCTTGTAAGATGGTAATTAATGTTTACATGTTGGAGAATCTTAGGAGAGAGAAGGTGAACACCTAGGATGAGTTGGAAAATGTTTCTATAAGTATTTTCCATGTATTTGTTGCTGTAGTACAGATTTTAGGTACACATGTGTTGCTAGAATGTTGTTGAATTAAAGACATGTGGAGAGAGTTGTGTAGTTGATGTATTGTACAAATCTTTTATAGATTAATACAAACTCGTGCCTCTTTCCTGGTGGAGTTTTTTACTCACAAGTATTTCTCCACGTAAAAACTATGTCATTGTGTTGAGTTCTTCATATTTGACATCTTTTTTGTAGTGGGTTTTATGTTTTGTTACAATCTCCATTGTTAATGCACACTTAAAGATTGCTTAAATTTATTCGAATCAGATTTCCATTAAAATAGTGTTGCTTTCATTTCTAACAATTTTCATATTGGTGGTACTTGATTAATGCATAAATCTGATTGTACATCATTGTTCCATATCATATTTTCATACAATAGACAAGTCATCTTATCATGGCTTCTTCTAAGTGTTCCTCTTTGGTATCTTTGCATGCATACATCAAAGATTTTGAATTTTTTTACAAATTCATTTATATGCATCCATATGTCTTAGATCGCATAGCATCCATGTATGATATCAATGTTTCTAAATGTTCTATATATGAAATCCTTGATTATATATCTGATTTTGATAGCTTCATAACTTTCATGGGTGTATATTCTTCGATATTAGATGACCTTAATAAATTCATCTCCATTGATTATCATGATTCTTCTTCTATACATGGTAGTTCTATGGATCTTCCCCCTTTGGTAGAATGTTCAAGTACCATGGATATCACTAAGGACGTGAAGACCCATGATCCTCCACCTTTGATCAAACATTCATGTGCCTTAGATGTCACTAAGAATGCGAAGACCCTGGACACCTCTCTTTTGGTTGCATGTTCAAAACCCTTAGACATCCCTAAAGAGATAATCATCAAAAATAACCTTAACAAAACCCCACCCTCCCTTCATTCCAATGCCCCCATCCAAAGGATGAAGCATTAGTGGATGATGAGAGGTCTCTCACATTAAATCCCTCAGGGATGGATGATGAGATTACTCAAAATGAAATGAATGTCAATTCTATAATCAGTTATAGACTTATTCCGCCCACTATGGGGATAGTGAAAAAGTGTACTAATGTTCCTAAAATCATCATTCATGAGGCACCTAATACACCTCCTCGCTTCAATGAGAGGTCATTCACATTAAATCCCTCAGGGATGGATGATCAGCTTACTCAAAATGAAAACAATGTCAATTCTATAATCATTAATAGACTTATTCAGCCCGCTATGGGGATAGTGAAAAAGTGTAATAATGTTCCTAAAATCATCATGCATGAGGCACCTAATACGCCTCCTCGCTTCAAACTGGTGATTACGGTCCAAGGTGATCCAACACCACCTTGACCCCCGGGTTGTATCCTCACTTATGCAAAATGAATCACTCAAAAGAATCAAGGTGTTCAAGATGTGTCACAACATCACACGATTGCTCACTCATACAACACTCGCAATAAAAGTAAGCAAGCACCAAGTGTGCCCATCACTCTTCCACCTTCTCATCCTAACCTACCTCAAGCACCTCATCTTTCTCCACATTTTAGTAAAGAATATGATCTTGTCGAGTAGCTCCGTGCTACTCCGACTAAGATCTCTCTATGGGATTTAATACAAACATCACCTACATACCATGAAATGCTCCATGAGGCTCTACAAAAGGTAGTCGTTCCACCTTCTATTATACCAAATGATGTAGCATCTCTGTTAGATTGTATGTAGGCAACATCTGATATATCATTTCAACAACATGAGTTGTACCTGCCATAGAAGTTCAAGAACAAAATGAGCCTATTATGATATTCATGTTCTTCAATAAAAGAGGATAAGACAGACTATGATTGATGGTGGATCGAGTCTTAATGTTTGCGGAATATATTTGTTACATAAACTTAATATTGATACATCTTTAATTCAACTAGATAAAATGAACATTCATGGCTTTGATAATGTAGGTAACAATCATTGGGTACTATTACCTTACCTCTTAGGGTTGGACATGCGACATTGCCTACCCTTATCCATGTCATGCCTAATTCTCTTTCATACAATGTTCTTCTTGGTAGACCATGGATTCATGTCATGGGGACAGTTCCATCTATCCTTCAACGTTCAATAAAATTCATCTTTGAAAATAAATTACATACAATTGAAGCTGATTTGACTCCAGATAGTTGCTTGAAAATAGAAGTGAGACATCAAACTCATTTGAGTAATTTGATCCCTTCTTTAGCAATACCCTCCACTCTAACAATAGTTTTGGTCAGAATAGTGTTGGTCCTTCAAATGCATTTTTCAGTGATGACTGGGGTTCGTTAGATTTTACACCCTCCTTTGTGGGTGAATATAAAATCCCACCCTCTCACCCTAAGACCTCGAAGATAAATACAATTTCCTCAATACAATCTCATATTCCTACAAAGTTTAAACTTAAATTTAATGATGATGGAACCTTTAAAATAGATGAAGATCTGCCTTCCCCTACAAGAATGGTGGCAATTTGTGATAAAGTATCATCTCAATCGAATGAATCACTAATTCTAATGCATGTCTTGGTAATGAAGTGGCTTCTTTAGATTTCAATGCCCATGGGATGGTTGAAACAAAGTTTGACCCTCCTCACCATGATAAAAATAATGATCCTTCTTCTTCAACATATAATCATACTCCTAAAAACAAAGCTAGCCATATGACCTCTCTTTGTCCTTTGGTCTTAGAGAAGCGTTATGGACGTGGATTCAAAATTCATTCAAAACAAGGATACACTGGAAATGGGTTAGGATGTAAAGAACAGGGAATTAATGAGCCTATGGAACCAACACCATACTTTTCTAAATTAGGTTTAGGTTTTCAACCTTCTCTAAGATGTTTTCTCCACCATGTTCACAACAAAAAGTTTTGCTTCCTACTCCCCCTATATATACTCTTCTTTCTCAACAAGGGTGTATGTTGCCAAGTCTACTCAAAGACCACTTAATCACTCTTCCTCCTCTAAAATGTAGAAATATTCAATAAAATAATCATTCAACATCTCATTATTGTGCATATCATTGAGCACTTGGTCATTCCACTAATGAATGTTGAGTCTTGAGTAGAAAAATTCAACAACTTCAAACAAGGTTTGGCTCTAGCACTTCTCACCATGCTTGATGTAGTCCCTAGAGCACCTTGTCCCCCATCCATTTTTATAATGAAGTTGGGGGAGTATTATTAGTTATAGGCCGACTCGCAAGAGTGGTCCCTTCTTCTCATTTGTGTTCTCTTTGTGCGTAATGTGATCCCCGTATTATGATTCTCCCTTGACACCTTTGTTCGCACAAAAGTACAAGGAGTAAGAATGCATTGTGTCATTCATCTATATGTACACCCACAACAATCCAACATCTCACAGATGCCCCATCTCTGCGTTTGAAAGTATGCTCGATCAGCTACACAACAATGTGAACAAATGACTGCCAGCATGCTCTCACATACCTAGGAGATCCTGTAGCAAGAAAATCAAAGTATACATCAGATCTTGATCAACTTTACTTCATCTACAATTAATAAAATCAAACATAACCTGGTCATGGGACCAAGGCGTCGAGACTGGTCTGGGGTGCTCAGGAAGGACCAGGACACCCAACAGGGTCTGGGGCAATTAGGAAGGACCAGGGCACCCAGCAAGGTCTAGGGCACCCCAAAAGGATAGTGGCGCCCTAGGGACCACTAAAAAGTGTCCCCCGGGCCCATTTTTGCCTTGGAATGTGACAAAATCATTAAATTAATTGCCTTTTTTCCTTCTATGTGGCACCTTGTAGCATTGCTCAACGTCTTACCATGACTACACAAGTCATTGTGTATCATGCCTATAAGCATCGCCTTGGTTTGCTCATCCTTGTGGCAACCCCTTGTTGCCATGTAGATTTTGTAAACACATCTCATTTGGGCATGTGCTTTTAGAAAGCTCGCATGCCCATTTTATCTTTCTTCATCACTCTACCTTAAAGGCAATTTCTCCCTGATGGAGTTAGCAATCACTTTAAGGTGGGGGCATATATCATGCTATGAGCCTTACTCCCTTTCATTATATCTAAACACTTGTTGATTATCTTTTTTATTACACTCTCTTGGAAAGGATTATGGCTATCTTGGAAACAAGGTCTTGAGTCTATCTTGTTCTCCTAAGTTGAAGCTCCTTGCATGTTTGGCAGAAGGGTTGCGCCACCAAATAGAGCTTGTTAGTAAGATCGCTTTGCCTTCTTATTCCGCGGGACTTCGTAAAATCCTCTTGCGGGAGGTAGCTTTGTGTATTCCCTTGAGTGGTAACACTTTCCTTTTGAGATGGACTACATGTATGATGTGTTTTTCCTCCTCTTATGCTTCTTCTCTTTTCTAACTAACCACTTAGCTTTCTTCTTTATTGCATCTTGGGGAATGATACATGATGATTGGGACACCTTTTAGACCAAGGTCTCTTTCTTCATGTTGACTCAAGGTCTTCCATTATGTGTTTCTTGTGTTGCATTCTCTATGTGTACCTCTTAAGTGCTTCACGTGTATTCCATGTGTAGTCTATGTATACTTTGTGCCTTATATGTGTTTGCTTCGTGTCAAGTGTGTATACTTTGTGTATTGCATGTATGCATTGTGATTTCTTAAGTGTATACCTTATGTATGCTTTGTCTTCTAAATGCTTCATGTATGAGTGAATTATGTCATATGTTTTATGTGTATGCCAATCATCATAGACTCCTAGAATCCTAAACTCGGGGGTTTGGTCACCCTTCAATTTTGGTGACATTCTACAGCTTCCATGTTGTTGTGTTTGTATTTTTATCTTCTCCATCCTTTAGTATGAGTTTGAATGTAAGTTTGTACCCACACTAAAGTGGGGGCTAAATGTAGCATCATAAAATGTGTACACCACCATTTTACACTTAGTTTAGCTCCTAGATGGGCCTCAAATATTGACACTTGTTTTTTAGGACCTATTTTAACCCCTTTTTTAGCATTAAGCATGTAGTTCTTGATCCCAATGCATGAAACTCAAAAAAGAATCATAAGGTGAGGCTAAGCATACTTTAAGTGCCCTCTTTCAGGGATTATGTGGCTAAAGGACTAGTGCACCCAAGTGCCCTGGGCTTTCCTTTAGCCCTACCCTAAATTGTAGCCTTGTCAGCTTAGGCCTCTTAAAACATTCCTAATGTCAGGCTTGTGTGGTTTAATTCTCTAGAAATCAATGAGAATGCATATAAAAGTAAGTTATTCTATTCATTTGAACATATCTAAGCTCTATCTAACTTCTTGGAAGATTCTTATGCTCTCTCATTCTCTCTACTCTGCTCTCATGCTCTCTATTATGGATTATTGTTGCGGCACTAACATATTGCAGGTCTTGTTGATATATTTTGGGCTAAACCAACTTCTTGAATCAAGTTGTGATGTCGTCTATAAGCATGCAAGGGTTTCCATGCTCATGGTGACTTCTTTCCTTCATGCTTTGTGCTAGCATTCCATTCTACTTTAGATTTGCCTCTGCCCTCCTAAGGCATGCACTCTTTATCTATCATATTTGCTATTGTGGAGGTGGAAACACCATTCACGGGGCTTGACCTAGGCAATATCCTAAATAGCACAAAACCATTTTCCTTCTTGCATGTGTGCAGGTCAAATGAACATGTTTCAAAAGGTGATCTTCGGGAAGAAGACTAAGGTTGTTATTACAGGCCTGATAGAGGAATCAGTTTCTAGAAACCCTAATTTAGGACTAGGGAACCCAAGAGCCCTTGTCTTGGGTATTTTGACCTCTAGAATCAGGTTTTGTACTAATCACTAATCTCTTTTGTCCATTTGGTTGCTAGTTTTTGGTTCTGACAGTTTGTTCTACTCCGATCTTTGTCAACTAGGGTTTCATGTCTTGATACTAGCTTGATTAATTGGATTTTGTTAATTACCTCTCTATACAACAAAAGGGTAGAATCCCTGTAGTTTGGCTCTCCTTCGTAGGTAGAAGCCAAGCTCAATTTGTGCCCCAATATTTTGTAGAAGAGGGTTTGACCTAGTCTGATCTATGGAGCTAGTCTCTCTTTTCTACACTACAGAACCCACATATTGAACTTTGGTGCTGGAATTCCAAGGTTCCTCAGAACCTTGAAACCCTAGTAAAGTTCAAGAAATGTGCCAAAACATGATGGGACATGCCGACAACTCTTAGGAATGCCATTATTAGTTGATTTTACTTCTACGACAACTAATTTTGGTTGGGAAACTTCTTGAATGACTTAGGGTGTGTATTTTCATGCTATAAATAGAAGTTCTCACCTCTTTTCAAGGGTTGGTTGTTGAACCAATTTTCTAGAGGTGTAAGTGCTTGTGGTTCTTCTAGGGCATCAAATGAACCTGGTTTGGGTTGCAAGTGAAGGAATGCATCTAGTACAATGTAGGAAGGATCCTCCATGCACATCTATATACAGTGGTATGTCTCCATGATAGTTTGTAGTGATTCAGGGAAATCCCTAAGTCATAGCTAGGGTTTCTTCTTGTCATGTTTAATGGTATGAATGTAATTATAGATTTTATGTAAGTGACATCTTAAAACATTGCAAGTTTTGTGATGATCATTTTTGTGTTATGTATGGGTTATTGCAGTCCTTTTATGGATCATTATATATGTCCATTGTATAAGATGTAATCTATGGCTTGTGCGTAACTACAAATCTAGTTTTGTGGATGTTTTATTGGATGTATCTCCTTCCTCCTTGATATCCATGACCCTATTGCCCAATGGAGTAGGCATTGGTCCATATTGGTGAAGGACCAAACACTCTTCAAAAACTCAAACCCTCTATCATATTAGTTGTAGGAATAGGTTAGGGTTAGTTTAGGGTTCACACATTGTTCATGGTTCATAGTTATAACTAGGGAATCATTCTAAGAAATATGAAACTTTTTAAACCATTTGGGTATCATGTCATGCATGCCTGCACCTTGTAAGTTGTGTATGTGAGGTTAAGTGGATTCATCTTAAGGGATATCATGTTGTTATAATCTATGGGGTATCTGTAAGGTGTAATAATCAACTTTGTAAGAGGTTTGATGCAACCAGTTAGTCTTGACCTAGTGACAAATATTGAGGTCAATTGTACATTAGGTATGGCTACATTTGTTTATTTATTCTTCATTTGATACCCTAAGAATACCCTCCTAGGTCTAGTTAAGCCCAAAGTGTAGGAGAGCATACCCACTCTTGTTAATTGGACTTAACCATTCTCAATCTATTGATGAGCCCTTGTTTCCCCTTCTTGATGACACCCCCTAGCCTTGAAGGAGTTAGAATGCTCTAGGATTTTGGACCTACAGTTTTAGGACCCAACAAGTTCTTCATTGACATTGATTAAAATAGATTCTACAAGACACAATCTAATCAAATCCTTATCTTTACAGTCGATAGTGTCATATTGTGTAGTTACAGTTGCATTTGAAGGTCTTTGAACTTTCTCATCAACAGCATCCCACAATCTCAATCCACTAACAGATCCTCCATTTTCATCTTCCATGGTTCAAAATTATTACCAAAAAAATTATCCACCTCAATCCTCCTCAAGATGTGCTTGTCATTTGTAATTCCTACAATATGACACTTCTATAAGTGGTATCAAAGGCTAATCACAAAGTATACTTCTACACAACCCAACAACTGAAACCAAAGATGATCAAGGTCTAATACCACTTGTAAGGAAGTTAAAGTAGTAGAACTAACTTCCTATGCTAATCTTGAGAGGAGTATCATATAAAAACTTTTCAAACCTAATCTAACAATTACATAAATGATACAAAACACATATAAATCATAAATAAGTAAAAAGCACATAACACCAAATATAATTGGGGGAAACATTTCAAGAGAAAACCCCACACTCCAAAACCTACTCAATGTATTAACAAATAAAAACAAGATTACAACACACTTACATGGCAAGTGGTTATAAGAGCATCACCAAAAAATTAAACTTGGAAGAATTTTAGTAGCATTCTAGCAGCACTTATGTACCTACAAACTCTCATCCTCGAACTACTTCCTCAAGAACCAATTTATAGAAGATTCAATACTTGAAACCACCAAATGGGAACCTAAAACCATGAGCTAAAACAACCCTCAAATGTGGTTGTGATTGGTGAAAATCAAAATGGAAGCAAAAGCATAAAGCAAATGCAATGAAACAAGTGTTATACCTTCCAAGATGATTCACAAACTCAAGTTAAGGAGGAGAGTAATGCACCCAAATACTCTAGCTTTTCCCAAGTTGATGTAATGTGAAATGTGGATTGCTCTATTGCTTTCAACACAAATATAGATGAAAGGATTTGGATTTTGGATAGAGATAGAGATGAGGATAGATAGGCTAGAATGATTTTGGCATTATGGTGTTAGGATGATGAGATTTTGGAGAGATTTTGACATAGTAAGGATGCAAGAAGAAGTGATGAAAATAGCTTAGAGGAAGGTCTTATTTATAGATTTTTGATAAAAGGATGGAGGGTGAGGATTAAAAGTTTAGATCAAGGGCTAAAAATTCTTGAGAGTTAGGGTTTGGATTGGAGTCATAGCCTTGTGACAAGTGTCACGAGAGGAGTGGATGAGAGAGATCAAGGGTTGAGGTTTGGTCAATGAGATTGGATGGCTCTCATAATTTGTGAATTAAAAATTCACATTGGGAAGAGAGGAGGATTAGAAATGAATTAAAAATTTATTTTGGGAAGAGCTCCATTTATGGGGAAGAGTTTCATTAATGAGCTATGACATGTGTAAGGGGTGAGGACATATGTACACTTACATGTGTAAGAGGGAGATGTGACCCTTTGAAGAAAAGAATAATTTTTATTCAAAGTGTGTGGGAGAATGAGTTAAGTAAGGTTTAATTAAGTGTTAAGCTTAATTAATTTAGGTCTAGGGGATAGGTAGGCTAGGGTAGCTAATTAAATAATTGCTATTTAATCAACTAGGCTAGGTTTAGGTTGATTAGTAGGGTAGATTAAGTAGATAAGAATCATTTATCTAATTAACAAGGATTAGGAGATGGACAAATTAACTAAATAAATATTGAGAATATGCTACGCCCTTAATATTAGTGTACATAGGGCTATGAATAGTTAGCTTGTGGCTATCTTAACTC
Organism: Cunninghamia lanceolata; assembly: GCA_027924645.1. Taxonomy (NCBI): domain Eukaryota; kingdom Viridiplantae; phylum Streptophyta; class Pinopsida; order Cupressales; family Cupressaceae; genus Cunninghamia; species Cunninghamia lanceolata. The sequence goes on from BSBN01000484.1 coordinate 1,846,551, forward strand.
CTAATTAAGTCATGTTATCATTATTATATTATTATTTAGTTAGATAGGTCAGACTAGGTGTTATATAGAGGTGTGTCTATTCATCCTAAGCGTAATTAGGTATATAGAGGAGGATATGAGTCTTATTTCATCATATATTGTGAAGTGTGTTCTCATTGGAGATATTTGGAGGTTACCCCCTCGAAGTGGCCTGTTATTCTTAGTTATTATCAAGTATTTGCAAAATATTTCATATTATCTTCTTCCATTGTGCAAGTTATTTCATTACAAGTGGTATCAGAGCATGATCTTGGCACCGTAGAGGCAAGATTTTTTCTCAATATTGGAGGCGATTTTGGGAAGAGCATAACTTTCATATTTTAGCGAATTTTTAAAATATTTTTAAAGGGTTTTTGAAGGCCATATTAAAGAAGATAAAGTCCAGATTTTAGAGGAATTGGAGCATATTTGAGCAAATTATTCCAGAATTACAATTTCTGCACAATTTATTTGAGATCTACATATCTCTCACATCCTAATGAATTAGAGAATAATTGGTATTGGGTTTTTGAATATATACTAGAGGAGTCTATAGTCCAAATAGTGGATAAATTGAAGCAAAAATAAGTGAGTTATTGCAAAATTAGGTTTTCCAACAAATTTGCTCTCAAGGCTGAAAATTTGCTAATTTTTTGGAGTTTTTTCTGGGTAAGTGGTATCTTGGTCCTAGTAAGTTACAGTAAAACTTTCAAAGAATTTACATTTCATTTGTGTGATTTATTTCAAAAATATTGGTTTCCATCATGACGGGGCCTGCAACAAGAGGCAAGAAGAATGTTGTCACACCGGGGAAATCCTCTGATAAGGAGGGGGAAACAATAGAGGATAGTAATCCCAATGAGGAAATAAGTAAGGTCAAAGAAGAGTTGTCCTCAATTAAGAGGGATATGTGTGACTTAAGAGGAGATATATCAGATATACGAAGCATGTTAAGTGTCTATATGAATGAACCAAGAAAGGAGTTCTCAAGCAACCAAGGTGAAACCTTCAAGTCAGCTAATACTAACACAAATTTTAATACTCCTATGGGATCTAGGAATTGTTTCCAAAGGTGGATATGTGCAAGTTTGATGGCACATATCCTCTAACATGGATAAACCAAATGGAGAATTTTTTTGAAGTACATCAAATCCCATATGGACAAAAGGTCACAATGGCTTCCCTATATCTAGAACCAGACCAATTCATTTGGTATCGTTGGCTTTGTACTCATCGAAGGAAAAAAGGTCTCACTGTCTCATGGTCAATTTTTACGGAGGAACTCCAATCACAATATAGCAATAGTGTGACAGACAACTTCTTTAGCCAACTAGCTAAACTTCAACAAATATGATCAGTTAAGGATTATATTCAACAATTCCAAAATCTATCCTTAAGAGTGGATACAATTACAGAGGAGAACTTGAATGATTTATTCTTGGGTGGTCTCGAGGATCACATTCAACATGAAGTACGCATGTTCTGTCCAAATTCTATCTCTGAAGCAATGATTATAGCAAGACAAGTGGAGGAAAAAAATTTGGCTAATAGAAGGGAAGAATTGCCTAGTAACAAAGTTGACAAGGCTCTTGCATCATCATTTACTCGTCCTATTAGGTTGACACCTCAACAATTGGAAGAGAAAAAGGCCAAAGGGTTATGTTTCAACTGTGATGGAAAATATCATAAAGGACATAAATGTGATGAGAAGAAGTTGTTCTACATTGAAGCTACTTATGGTGAAGATAAGGATGAAGAAGATCCAGTGGTGGTAGTAGAGAACTCTAAAGATGTCCAACCAACTATCTCTTGTCATGCACTATCAGGTATTAATAACCCACAAACACTCAAGGTAAGGGTTTTCCTTAAAAAACAAATAGTGACAGTATTGATTGACTCGGGGAGTACACATAACTTCATCAACAAGCAACTAGCAGCAAAGTTAAATTGTTTTGTCTACCCTACCCCCAAATTCTAGGTTATGATTGCAGATGGTGGTACAGTCAATTGTTCAGGGAAATGCCATAGTATTAAACTCACCATGGGGGACTACATGATAGACAGCCCTATGTTTGCTATACCCATGGCTGGAGAGGACATTGTTTTGGGAGTTCAATGGCTTACTACCTTGGGCACAATTGAGATGAATTTCCAGGAACTATTCATGTGCTTCTACTCTGGGGATAAAAAATATGAGCTATGGGGTTTACGTGCAAAGAGTCCACAATTGGTAAGTGCACACCAAATGTCACTAAAAATGGATGTGGATAAATGTGTGGGTCAATTATTGTCAATGGAAGTGCAACAGCCAAAGATTCCTAATTCACCTTTTAGGAAAGTAGTTACAGTTTCGGATCACAAGGGGGAACTTGATTTGTACGGGCCTCATAAAGGTTCAACAAGGACTGACAACATTGACTTCAAATTGAGGTTACCTAAATCAAAAATCATACAACCTTTCTACGATACCTCTATCTTGGAGAATGCTAGTAGACTCAAAAGTCCATTCACGACAATGTTACCAGAGCTTGATGAAGAAGGAAGAATCATATTGGAACCAGAGTACATTCTTCAAACACACACGAAGAAGCTACGGAATAGAACCCTCACTGAGTATCTCATCCAATGGAAGAATTTACCAGTTGAAGAGGCCACATGGGAGGACAAGGAGTTCATTCAGAAGAATCCACACTTGATTAGCATTGAGGACAATGCTTCTTTGAAGAGGGAGGGCATGCTACGCCCTTAATATTAGTGTACATAGGGTTATGAATAGTTAGCTTGTAGCTATCTTAACTCCTAATTAAGTCATGTTATCATTATTATATTATTATTTAGTTAGATAGGTCGGACTAGGTGTTATATAGGGGTGTGTCTATTCATCCTAAGCATGATTAGGTATATATAGGAGGATATGAGTCTTATTTCATCATATATTGTGAAGTGTGTTCTCATTGGAGATATTTGGAGATTGCCCCCTGGAAGTGGCCTATTATTCTTAGTTATTATCAAGTATTTGTAGAATATTTCATATTATCTTCTTCCATTGTGCAAGTTATTTCATTACAGAATATTTATTTAATTAATGAGGATAGTGTTGTAAGGTATAGTGATAAATTAAATTAATTAATTGATCACAAAGGATGGATAAATAGTTAAGGGTAGATGATTAGGGATAAATTAATTAAATAAAATAAATTTATTTAATTAATAGGAGGGATAATTGGTGGTGTAGAGATACAGGAAATTGGTTTGCAAAGCAAGTCAATTTCAAGTGTCTACAGTAGCACCCAAATTGAGTGGAAAAATCCAACACCCAAGTCATGTGGAATCAAATCCATTGTAAAATAGTAAATTCATTACACCTATCATATGTCATCATAAAATCCCCAAATATAGTGCTCCATTTTGGCTCCATGATCTCCTCAAAAAATTCTTATGACATGTGTCATAGTGTTGGTCAAGATTCCAAATAACTCCCTATTATAGGCTCTTACAACTATCATAAGAACCCATCATAAATTTGTCATAAAATCCCTACAAAATAGGAAGCATCAAATTTTCTAATAATATCCACCTTTTGACAACTTAGAACTCCCTTAACAAAGTATTGACATGTGGCATATAATGCCAACTTAAAATCCTATGCCCCATTTTCATGTGAGGAAATATTAAATTAAATAAAATATGAGAAAAAATATTAATGTGGGAAAATGTTAAATAATAAATAAATAAACTCTACAACTTTGCAAGGTTGAGACACCTTAATTCCCAACATTATCTAACCCTAATTGATATGTCTATTGATATTCTTCTGTTAATAAAGGAGTGACTATGTCACATAGAACAATCTTATTGCAACCTACTATGTTCACTAAATATGCTCACAAAATCTTTTTCAATGTAAATATGTAGATTTGTATATGATACTGAACATATTTTATCTTAAAAATTATAGTATGGTAGTGGATGGATGTTAAAAAATTAAGGTTTGCATTTATAATAAAGTCACTTTAGTGACTAGCATTAGATTATTTAATTAGTTGGGAGTTCCTTGTAGGGTAGTTGAAGGTAGTTTGGGGAAGTTATGGGAATGCAATTCTTTATAAGCATTTACATAATTCATTGTAAAAACCTGTATGGAAAAATATTAATATTATATTTTGTATTTTGGTATTAGCTCAAGAACAATGGTTTAGTTTTTCTGTAATAGCTGTGTGTCATTTTTCCAATATGGTATCAGAGCTAAGGAAAATAAATGTAGATTTGTTGATCTTGACAATGTAAAACATCATTTGACTTACTGTTCAAAGAGTTGAAGAGCACGAGAACGGAAGTGTTGAAGCACAGGAGGAAGACTGTTGAGGGATTTCACTTTTTATTGATGATAATTGCAATGCACAAGGAAGGGTATAGCCAAGTCATGCTGACCACATGGAGGAACAAAAGACAATAGCACCTCGCAAAGACCACAACAATACATTGTTGAGACTCCCATCCGCTACAAGGAAAGGAACTTCTTGAACACTAATAAAATTTCTATTTGTATTAAGATTCTTGTACAATATTCTATATGCATTACCCTTGAACCCCTACTACACGTAGGGGAAGAAATTAATTTATTGGCATGTCTTCTTCTTTGTTCTCCTTATACATGACATTTTTTTAAGATTGTTTGTAAATGTGATCATGAAGTAATCACTCAAGGTGCAAACTTGTTCTTAGTACCTATAGATGAGGAAAAGTTACACCTTGATTAAAACATGTAATAATCAAGGATCTTTCCACTATAACTACACTAGGGTCTTGCTAGTTTTCTACTATCTAACAGTTTAAAAAGACTAACATCAATAGACCCATTTTGCGTTAAATATAGAAAAGGAAACTAAACTAACTACTTGAAAGAAACAGATAAACTAACAAGATGTTGGAAATATGCTACTGCAAATAGAATAATAGAATGTAGTTCAGTGTTTTAGGATTTAACTGTGTGCAAATTTTTTCTCTCAACGTTTTAGATCATACTCCATGATCCATCATCAAGAGAAAATAGAGCAAGAGAAGAGAAATAGAAAAGGTAATTTGCAAACCAAGTAAGCTAAATAGGAGGGAGTGGCATGGGAACCAATAGACTACAAGGAGGAAAAATAATAAATGCATACTTCTACTCAGACATATAAACATACAAGCACATACAAACCTAAACACAAAACACATAATTATAAAAGTATAAGTGTAAGAACAATGAAACATATTAAATGTAGAAATAAAATGAGATATAATATATGTATCATAATAATAAATGTGATAAAAACGCAAAGAAGAAAGAAGCAACAAGGTAAAATACATAGCCCGAAATAAAAACAAACAAAACAAAATTATAAATAAAAGGTCAAATTTACAAAAAGGAACATATACATACATACAAATACACACACACACACACACACACACACACACACACACACACACAGAGATAAAGAGAAAAAAAATATAAGATTAATATAGATGTAAGTAATAATAAATACAAAGTAGATGAAAGCAACATGGTAAAATACATACATAAATACATACAAACTGTAGATTAGGAAAAATCAAGGAAAAGCAATGAAACATTGATAGCAACCACAAAACTATCTAAATTCAAGCCATAAAGACCCTAATCTAACAATGGAGCACAAGTTGACAATAGAAATCAAATAATAAAGCTATAATACCTCAATCCCTATGCCAAAGTTGATCCTCCTCCATTGCTCTTCTCAAATTTTCTTTGTTAGATTGTTTGCTCTCAAATTTTTAGTGTGCAAGATATATGATAAACTCAATATGGGCGTATGATAGCAAGATCTCAAGATGAATGATATGAGTGATAGCAAAATATTGAAGATTGTGGTTAACTATGAAATGGAGATGAAGGCTTGCGTTTATAGAGGATTGGATTTGAATTAAGGGTGAGGATTGAATAATGATATATGATGATCAATGGATGAGATTAAATGGACCGCGATCTAGGAAATTAGTTGAGAAATAGGGCTTGGATAAATTAAATAATTGAAAACCATTATTTAATAATGGACGAAGAAATGGAAAAATTATTAAATAGTTGAAAATCATTATTTAATAATGAAGGAAGAAATGGAAAAATAATTAAATAATGAAAAACCATTATTTAATAATGGAGGAAGAAATGGAAAAATTATTAAATAATTAAAACCATTATTTAACAATGGAGGAAAATAGATAATGACTGATTAAATAATTAAAAATAACTATTTAATTATAGGAGAGAAGAGGGAAAATGGAGATGAATAATTAAATAAATAAGAATTTATTTAATTATAGATTAGAAAGGGATAATCATTAACATAATTAAATAAAATTTATTTAATTATTTAAGAGAAATAAAGAAAAAGTGAATTAATTAAATAATTCAAAATTATTTAATTAATATAAGAATATGACATTAGGAAATAATTAAATAATTAAAAATTATTTAACTATGTGAGAGGAGATGGAAATTAGTGTGAAAGTGTTACTCGTAGATAACGACAATACAAAGATAATGTCAACAACCCAATATCTTTACCTTCAAACCAAGTCCTCCACATGGGATAGAATGGAGTAGATGCACCCTAATCTACTAGCTATGTTCTCTATGATGAAAGATGGATAATGAGATGTTGATTGCTCATGATTTTTGTAGCATAACGATAGATAGAAGATAATGGATATGGAAGTCTAGAGTCATTTTGACAACATGATGTTTTATGAAAATGGATGCATAAGAATGGCTTGGTTGAGGCTTCATTTATAGAAGATGAGGGATGAGGATCAATGGCTAGGATTGAAAGGTGAATTGTGTGATCATGTGGACAGCTAAGATTAAAAGGTGATTTAATTCAAGGCCACTTCATTTAATAAAAGGTAGTGGTGTGACAAGTAATTTAATGAAGGTGGTAGTGTGACACATAATTCAAATAAAAAATTACTTAAATTATGAGAAAGGGACATGTGTTGTGATGAGAATAAAAGTGAGGGCTAATTTAAATAAATATTTTATTTATTTAAATTGGATGATGGAGGAATTAAATAAATAAATATAATTTATTTAATTAATTGGATAATGGGATAAATGGGGTTAAAATAGGATTAGGATGGGAATTAGTTAAATAAATATGATTTATTTAACTAATTAGCTGATGAAAGGGGTATGTGAGGGTCCTAGGACAAAATGTCATAAGATGTCTCAAGTAATGTATCAACAAGGTGATGTTGTAAGACATGGTCAATTTTAGGTGTCTACATTTTGCCCCTCTTTGAGATGATGTTGTGCCTAAGAGAAGTAATATCATTTCAAAGAAGATAAGGTGTGGATAGAGGAAAAGGATGCCCCAGCCACTTGAAAGAGTGACAAGGAGGAATGGGTGTGGGATATGATGATGATATAAAGATAGGATAATGATGTAAGGATATGATGATGCCCCCTCGAGAGGATAGGTGGGTTGGAAGAACACGGGTATGCTCTTGAAATGAAATGAAACAATAAAGGATGGATAAGAAAATAGAGGATAAGGGATGGATGAAATAGATCAATGATACATTATTCTACCATGAAATGAGCAATCATATAGTTTGATATAGCACTAGACATTATGCACCAAGGTATAAGGGCCAGGGTGACGATGTGTCTTGTGCACCTAGTGTAATACAACATTGTCTAAACGTATTTGGAATAAAACTTAGAGCATTAAAGTCCTAATGCACAAAAGGTGTGATATGACCTTAGATGCAAAGGATAGTGCAAAAAGCTATTCCAACATGTACACAAGATATGACTATTAGTTGGAAAGATACAAATTTGATACAAATGCAAGATAAAATGATAACACACACAAGCAAACAAAAAAGCATGCACAAATGATTCAAAAACAAACAAGGTATTGTCCTTGTCAAGTTGTAAAGCAATGATTAATTAATAATGATTGATGATGATTAAAATAGTGTTGTCATCGCAGGGAACGACATATCCCTAGATCAACACAAAGATGTGGGAAAGACATATCCCATTGATGATAATGATGATGATTGATTGATTGAATTGGTTATGACAAGCTTAGGATCAAGACCAAATGATGTGATTGGATAATTTGACAAGATTTATTAACTTGATTGGAATGGATTAAGGATGACTTGCATTTGGATTATTGTTTGGATTGTTTTGATATTTGATATGATATGATTTGATCATTTAATTGATTTGATTTGATTTGATTTTGATGATTTGATTATTTGATTTGATTTTATGGATAATGGATGACTTGTATTTGAGTTTATTGCTTAGATTTTTGTGGGATATTTGATTTTTTTGTGTTTTTGGGAATATTTGATTTTTTTGTATTTTAGATGTTATGATGTTTTTGTTGTTTTTGAATGTTTTGGGATGACAATTTGGATAACCTTTATGCTAGACACCAATGACAAGGGAATACCAAGTCTAGATGCAAAGATGGAGGTAGAAAATGGAGGTAGGATGGATGGACAAAAGGATGGATGATAGTAAATGGGATGGAAGGCTCATCATAGATGGATGGATAAAAAGGATAGGTCATAGTGGATGGGATTGAAGACTCATAATAGATGAATGGATAAAAAGATAGGCAATAGTAGATGGAATGGATGTATACATCATAAAAGAGCTTGGATGTGATCTCCAAAGACTATGTCGCATAGGAATAACATGCCCCATTCTAGGTATAATGCTTAGGATTTTACATGACAAAGCTTATGAAAATAGGATGATGATAGGATCGTTTGGAAAAGATGAGGTATATCAAGAGATATCCAAAACATTTGTCAACATTTTGCCCCCATATCTTTATCAAAATCAAAAAGAGGAAGGGAGGATGAATGGACTCAATAGGATAGGTATATGGGTGTAACGGATAAGGATGGTAGGATGGTATGGAAATGGTATGATGGGATAGATAGTTTAGATGAGACAACATGCCCCCAAGTGTAAGTGGCATAGATACTCAACCTACACATGATGCATGTTTGCGAGGTTTTCATCATGGTACTTATCCAAGGTGCCACCAAGGGTGGTTTTCACCGTTGGAAGAAGGGATTTCTCTTTACTATTTTGTTTTTTTCTTTTTTTTTTCTATTTTTTTATTTATGGGGGATATTTGGATGGGATAGGTGGATATGGACGAGAGGGACTCAAGCATCTAGTTCCATGAAAGGTGATAGTCCCATTAGAGATGGATTTCATCGCATGGACCATGTCAAATGTCATTATGCTCATAGATGTTGGTAAGGGATTGCATGAGAGGGAGATGGAGTATATAGATAGTGGATTATGATGTGGATTATGAAAGGTTTATGCAAGGATGGGGGATAGTGGATTATGATGTGGATTATGAAAGATTTATGTCAGGATGGATGGGGTATATTGGATTATGATGTGGATTATGTAGGACTTATGAAAAAGGATGGACCATAGGTAAGTGATGGGGAAGATATGTAGGATAGTGGATGAAGGACGGGGAGATGGAGGTATGTGGAATTATTGTGGAATGGAAGGGAACCAAGACCAACGGTTGCACACACCATGACAAACATTGAAGATTTTGATTTGGAGGAGGTGTAGGAAGCAATGGACATGTTTTCTTAGGGGATGGTCAATGTAGGAATTTAGGTACACACATAGACTTAGGATTTTTATGATTTTTACATTGGGTATAGGATAAGGAATTTGAGATTTTTGAATGGAATGGAATTTTTAGAATTTTTGGATGGAAGAGGATTGTTGAGATTTTTGAGATGTGGATGCTTCATTTGACTTGCTTTCTTTTTTCTTAGGTACCCAAACCATTTTAGTTTTGGCCTTTACTTTTGAAGGTATGGGCTTAGGTAGCCTTTTAGCTATATTTTGGTTTAATTCTTTGCATTAATGTCCTAAGGCATTAGGATCTTTAGGATTTTTGGTTTTATGGGTAGAGGCTGTTGGATTTAGGACAGACAACTGAGAGGGGGGGTGAATCAGTTGTCCAAAACTTTCTTCCAATTTAAACACTTAAATCCACTTTGTAATTCAGCAGCATAATAATAAATCAATCATGGAAATACAATGCATTAAATCAAAAGCAGAAACACAGTAACACATGAGACACCAAGATTTTAACGTGGAAAACCCAGTTAAGGGAAAAACCATGGGGTGACTAACCCAAGATTGTATTCTTTGATAGAAGAATAGAAAGAACCAAATGGCACATGCCAATTAGGGCTCACTGCCCAAGCACACTGCTCACAAGAGGCTCACTACCTACAGGAGACACACTATCTACAGAATAATAAGTATTACATACCCGAACTGAAGAATAGCATCTTCACCATGCTTGAGTCAATTCCATTTTAGCCCAATACTTATGTTCTGCCTTTCGCTCTCCACCTCGCTACCACACTCTCATCTCAACTAGATACTCTTCAAATGACATTACAATTCCTTATTTATACAAGACATCGACTTAGGGATAATCATCCAAGTTGGCATACATTATAGAGCAAATACATAAATACAACATGACTAATTACAAAAAGACTTCACGCGAATCAACACACTATCGGCCACACATATTTGAGACTTCAATCTTCATTTAGGAACACGCCAATCCTCACATAACATCTTCAAGATCATCTGCAGGATGTGTAACTCATCCGGTCGGCCAGAGTTAGGAAGAACATCATCATCCAGAAGTTATTCTTCAATTGTGAGCTCAAACTCCAATGCAGACCACCAACACGAACTAGACATGATCCAAAGACCTCCACAAGCTTGTCTAAATCACCAAGAACATCCACACTACATCTGCTTACTGAAATCCTTATCTCCTTCATCTGAAACCTCAAGAACACAGTCTGTCATCACTGTCACAATGGAATAGATGCTTGTGGACCTCCAGACTATGAACCAATTGAGTTGTCACTTCACATGGACTTCCTAAATACTCCACCAAATCTACAGAATAGGATATTGCATTTCTGAATCTCACCGAACCTATCTGTGTCACTCTATCACCTCTAAACATCTACCAGAACTGGTTTTACTTGAGCGGCGACAACTTCTTCAGATCTTCATACGGACCTCTAAAATCTTTACTGGATCATCTTAAGACACATATCTACAAACCCTTTGATGTGCATCCTCTGATCTTCATCTTAGCTAGGATCTTTAGCTCACTATCTTCATTGTTCTTCTCTATTCCTGATTAGGACTAATTTTCTCAATATCCTCAACACACAGCTCATCCAATCCTTATCATTAATGCAATAGGAGTATGTTGACATCAATGACAACACTGGTTAGGCCCATACTTGCAACAATCTCCCCCTTTGTTATTGATGGCAACATATGATGTGAAAAACTGTTTTGACCATCAAAACAAGAGCTTCTCCTTACTGTCACAACTCCCCCTATCAGCAACAACCATTCACATGTCTTATATTCCTTTTCTGCTCCCCCTTTGATCAACAACTACTTGTTTTTCACATGTCTTCTCTCCCCCTTTGACATCAATGGCAAAGGGCACATACTTGCATTACTTCAGAATCATGCCAGCTGCTCCCCCTGGGTAGCAGCTTCCCATCATCAATCTGAACCACAAGATATGACTGTGAGATCCACCAGACTGATACACATAAGTGCACCTTAATTTAGAACCAGAGGGGTAATAACCCCTAACTTCTCCCTGAGATACTCAAAAGAGTCCTTAGGTAGAGGTTTAGTAAAAATATCTACAATCTGATCCTTGGAAGGCACAAACTCTAATCTGACTTCATTCTTGTTCACTTGCTCTCTCAAAAAGTGAAACTTGATGGATATATGTTTACTCTTTGAATGCAACACTAGATTCTTTGATATGTTTATTGCACTTGAATTATCACAGAAGATTGTTATAGGTTCCTCATACTCCACCCTGATGTCTTTTAGCATTTGCTTCATCCACAAAACTTGAGTGTAACTACCTGCTGCTGCAATATATTTTGCTTTTGCAGTGGACAGAGATATTACCTCTTATTTATTTCTCATCAAAGAAACCAATCTCTTTCCCAAGAAGAATGCTCCACCACTGGTACTCTTCCGGTCATCCACATCTCCTGCCCAATCTGCATTTGTATATGCATGAAGAGAGAAATCATGATCTCTGGGATACCACAAACCATACTCAACTGTCCCTTTTAGATATCTAAAAATCCTCTTGATTGCCATGACATGAGGTTCTCTAGGATCATCTTGGAATCTAGCAACAAGACCAACAGTATTCATAATATCAGGTCTAGTTTGAGTGAGATACAACAATTCTCCAATCCTTGACCTATACTTTTTCTAATCAGCCTTAGGAGAGTCATCATCTTTGCTCAATTTACATCTAGTTGCCATGGGAGTACTCATTGGTTTTGATTCTTCCATTCCAAATTTCTTCAACAATTCTTTCACACATTTGGTCTGAGAAATGAAGATTCCTTTCTTAATTTGAATGATTTGCAAACCCAAGAAGAAATTCATTTCCCCAAGCATGGACATCTCAAATTCACTTTTCATTTGATTTGTAAAAGTTTTGCACATATTATCTCTTCCTCCAAAAATGATATCATCAAAAAATACTTCAACAATCAAGATATTTTCATGATCAATTTTGAAGTACAAATTACTGTCAGCAGTACCTTTGTTGAAACCAATCTTCAAAAGATGTTTATCCAATCTTTCATACTAGGCTCTTGGGGCTTGCTTGAGTCCATATAGTGCTTTCTTCAACTTGCAGACCATATCACCATGATCAGACAATTGAAATTCATCTGATTGCTCAATGTATACTTCTTCTTCCAAGTCACCATTCAGGAAGGCAGACTTGACATCCATCTGATATACTTTGAAATCCTTGAAGGTAGTAAAAGAAAGAAATAATCTGACTGCTTCAATTCTTGCCACTGGAGAAATAGTTTCTTCAAAATCAACTCCTATTTGAGAGTAACCCTTGCAGACCAATTTGGCTTTATTTCTGATTACTTCACCAACTTCATTTAGTTTGTTCTGGAAGACCCATTTGATTCCAATCACATTCTTGTTTTTAGGTCTGGGAACAAGATCCCATGTGTGATTCTTCTCAATTTGCATTAGCTCTTCCTCCATTGCTTTAGCCTAATTTTCATCATTGCAACCTTTAGTCACTGTCTTAGGTTCAACCTTTGAAATCAGACAATACTCTTCTGAATCTTGAGCAATCCTTCTTCTTGTTTGAACACATTTGCTTTTATCACCTATGATCTGGGAACTTTGGGAGTTTCTTGCACTTCTGATTCTTGAACAGGTTCATTCAAACTTATCTCTTCTTCCTGATTTACCGGATCAGTCTGAATCTAAATTTTAGAGGGGCCTTAGACTTCTTGAACAAAAACATCATTTTGATCATCTTCATCATATTCATAAAACTTTGAAGGTTTTTCAACACCTTCAACAACCTTCACATTTGTACTTTCCACAATCTTCCTTAATCTCTTGTTATAACACTGGTATGCTTTGCTTTGAGTAGAATAACCCAAGAATATTCCTTCATCACTTCTAGCATCAAAATTTCCTAGATCTTTATCTCTTTTAATGTAACATTTGCTACCAAAGACTCTGAAATACCTCACAGTGGGAGTGATGCCAAACCAAAGTTCATAAGGAGTCTTACCGGTATTGCTTATGATTTGTACTCGATTGAGAGTATAGACTGCAGTTCTTACTGCTTCTCTCCAATATATATGAGGAACATTTTCTTCCATCATCATGATTCTAGATGCTTCCTGGATTTTCTGGTTCTTTCTCTCCACTACTCCATTCTGCTGTGGAGTCCTAGGAGAAGACAACTATCTTTTTATTCCATGTTTCTCACAGAATTCTATGAACTCACCGGATGTGAATTTTCCACCTCTATCAGACCTCAGACATTTTAATTTTAGTCTGGTTTCATTCTGTACCATAGCTTTGAATATTTTGAATTTCTCAAGAGCTTCTGATTTCTCTTTTAGAAAAGTCACCCACATCATCTGGGAATGGTCATTAATTAATAACATGAAGTATCTATCACCTTGCACACTCTTGATTCTTGCCGGACCACATAGATCAGTATGAACTAAGTCTAATAATCTGGTAGAAGATTGTTCCTTTCTTTTGAATGAGACTCTGCTTTGTTTACCCAACTGACATTCCTTGCACAAACTATTGGTAGGTTTTACCAATCTTGGAAGATCTCTTACAGCCTGAGTGTTTCTTATCTTGATGATATTATCAAAATTCACATGACACATTCTCCTATGCCACAACCAACTCTAATCAATTTGAACAAATAAACAACTTTTACCAATACCAACCAAGTGGATGATGTTACCTTTAGTTTGAGTACCGGATGCAATCTCTGTTCTGGAACTTTTAAAGATCTTGCATTTTCCATTTTTGAATTGGAGATCATAGCCTTTGTCCACCAACTATCCAACACTGAGAAGATTGTGCTTCAGGCCTTGAACATATAGTACATTATTGGTTTTGTTCTTTCCATCAAAAGAAATAGTTCCTCTACCCTTGATTCTGCCAGCAGAATTATCACCAAATTTTACCACTCCTCCTTCATACCTTTCCAAATCTATGAATTTATTTTTTTCACATGTCATATGGTGAGAGCATCCACTGTCAATGACCCAATCATCCTTTTCCTCAACTTGGGCAGCCAGAGCTCTTTCTACAATTTTATGATTGACAGATTCAGATGGCATTGGATCTTCTTCCTTGATGGCAATAAACACCCAGTCACTTCCAGATTTGTTTCATGTCTCTGATTCATCATCTGTTACTCCTTCATTATCATCATTTTCATGAACATAGTAACAATTCTTCTAGAACCTTGATCTGTTAAGATTTGGCCTTGAAAATCTTTTCAAACACCTTGAGGCAAAATGACCAATCTTATTGCAGTTAAAACATTTAAAAGGCAATTTCCCTTCATACTTACCGGATCCTCTTGGCAGCCTTTTTGCAATAAGGGCTTCAAGTTGAGCAGCTTCTACTTCATCTTCTTCTAGGTCTTTTCTTGCTTTTGCATACCATGATAGTTTCCTTGAAGAGTTCTCTCCCAGATCAAACCTTTGTTTTCCTTTTACAGAGGCACTAGCTTTGAATGCAGATTCAATCTTGGGGGGGCATCTCCAAACTCAATTAATTCAAATGCAACCAATTTGCCAACCAATTGATCTCTTGTGATACCTGAATAGGATCTGAATTCTTCAATGGTAGCAACCTTGTATTTGTAAGAAGTAGGAAGGGATCTGAGAACTTTGCCAACAATCTCATCTTCATCCAAGACTCCACCAACACATCTAAAGCCACAAACAAGCTCATTTACTCTTGGCATAAAAGTAGTGATATTTTCATCTTCTCTCATCGTCAGATTTTTGAATTTTCCTTTCAAACTCTATAGCTTGGCACATTTAACATACTTGTCTCCTTCATGTAGAAGTTCTAGTTTTTCCCAAATCTCAAAAGCAGTTTGTAGGTCAACAACATTTGTCAACTCTGAATCAGACAAGGCACTTAGAAGGGCTTCTTTAGTCCGTAGATTATTTTCAGCATCTGCGATTTCATCTATGGCTTTTGGACCATTCTATGGAGGAGTATACTTCTTTGAAGCCATGGTCCAGTATTGCATTCCCATACATTGCATGCGACTTTTCCAAAGAGTAAAATTGGTTCCATCAAACTTTGGACTATCCTTCTTATAGGACAACATCCTGGATCTCCTCAAGCGGTTAAGCTCTTTTAGAGGAACTTAGCTCTGATACCAATTGTTGGATTTAGGACAGACAACTAAGAGGGGGGGTGAATCAGTTGTCCAAAACTTTCTTCCAATTTAAACACTTAAATCCACTTTGTAATTCAGTAGCATAATAATAAATCAATCATGGAAATATAATGCATTAAATCAAAAGCAAAAACACAATAACACATGAGACACCAAGATTTTGACATGGAAAACCCAGTTAAGGGAAAAACCATGGGGTGACTAACCCAAGATTGTATTCTCTATTAGAAGAATAGAAAGAACCAAATGGCACATGCTAAAAGGAAGCTAGGTGTGCGGAAACGCTTCCTACACTAATCTATTGAGGAGAGGGCTATGCAAATTCAACTTTATCCTAACTATTATAGCGATGTTAAACCATTAACAAGAGATATAGTAGCAAAACACAAGAGCCAGAAAGAAGACAGAAGAAGAGAGATAGAGATTTACGGTGGGGAAAACCCTTATCAGGTGAAAAACCCCACACTCAGAAACCTGCATAATGTATTAACAAATCTAAAAGAATGTTTACAACACACTTGCAATGCAAGCTTCAGTGGTCTTCGACACTCATGTCTAGAGTCAATCCGGCAGCATAACAGTACCTGTAAACCTATGATACAAACTCCATCTCCAAGCACCTGTTTAAATAGAACATACAAGGCAATTTTGGACCTTTCTTGGAATGGGCATCCAATATGGCATCTCAGACAAAAACCCATGCCTAGGGACACTTGGTCAACATTGTAGAATGTGTCTGACACTTGTCCACAACTCCCATCCCAAAGAGGTTGCCTATTTCCAAAATGGGCTATGACAGATGCTCTTACGACACTTACGACCGTCATAGAATCTGTCATAGTGGTTACAACTTACAGCTATAAGAGAATCTATCATACACATGCTATAAATAGCATATTCTCTTACAACACATCATATTCCACCTTGGGGCACCCAAATATGCCTCATTCAAAGATGCTACTTGACCTATCTTACAAACTTCTATTCTCAACTCTTGCATGTCATAGATTCGTCATAGGAATTTGTCATAAATGTTTCGATCAAATATTCCTTACACAACATAGAAGATGCCGACACATGGCAGAATATTCCTACCACTAAGTGAGACACCTATCTCCTCATGTGAGGACAAAATAACAAGTTGTCATAATCCATGTAGGATTGACACATCACCGTGCCACGTCCCACAATATGATAAAGTGGAATTTCCAATTATTTACAACATAGGCAATGAATAATAAATACAAACATTACAAATGCAGAGAATTACCAAGGTTGAGACACCTTAATTCCCAACATTCTCCCACTTGTCAAACACCTTGTAAGAGCCAGTAGAAAAATGAGATTTAACTACTATAGGTCGAGAGGCCCATAGACTCCGAACACCATCTGAACTTCTCTATGCCCACTGGTTTCGTCAATGCATCAGCAACATTCTTCAAAGTATCTACCTTCTCCAAATTTACCTTTCCATCCTCAACCATGTCCCTCACGAAGTGAAACTGAACATCAATGTGCTTGGTTCTAGCATAGAAAGTTGGATTCTTTGCAAGGCAAATTACACTCTGACTGTCACAACTGATTGTGATCTGACCTGCATCAACACCAATATCAGAACATAATCTCTTAAGCCAAATGGCTTCCTTACAAGCATGAGTTGTTGCCATGTACTCAGCTTTTGTCGTGGACAAAGCAACAACTGGTTGTCGCTTACTCATCCAACTAATAGCACCACCGAACAGTGTAAAAACATAAGCACTGGTGGATCTCATGCTGTCAATGTCACCTGCCCAATCTAAATCCACAAATACATGAATATCAACAGAATGCAGAGGTCATGAAACATTACCATGATAGCAAATGGAATACTCGAAAGTACCCCTCAAATATCTCAACACTCGCTTAACTGCATCCCAATGAACCCATCCAGGATTAGCCATAAATCGACTAAGGACTCCCACTGCTTGGGCAATGTCTGGTCTTGTGTAGACCATAACATACATCAAACTGTCAACAACACTAGCATAAGGTACTCTGCTCATGTCCTCCACCTCACTAGGAGATTTTGGACAATCCTCAATAGACAACTTTGTCCCCAAAGAAATGGGAACACACAACGGTCTATAATCTGCCATGTTGAATCTGTCCAACACGGACTTCACATACTTACTCTGGCTTAACCAAAGTTTTCTGTTGGTTCTATCTCTTCTAATTTCCATTCCTAGAATGTACCTGGCTACCCCTAAATATTTCATTTCAAACTAAGCTGACAACTGAGATTTAAAAGCAGAAATCATATTCTTACCCTTCCCAATGAGCAACATATCGTCAACATATAGTGCAACAATGAGAATACGATCACCATCAAACTTATAATAAACACAGTGATCTGATTTCAATTTCACAAATCTAATTGACAACACAAAGGCATCAAACTTCAAGTACCATCTCCTAGGGGATTGCTTCAAACCATACAAAGACTTCTTAAGTTTGCAAACCAAATTTTCTTTACCTTTTACCATGTAATGTGCTAGCTGTGACATGTAGATTTCCTCCTCCAAGTCACCGTGAAGGAAAGTTGTCTTCACATCCATCTGTTCTACCTCCAAGTCATAAGCTGCTGCAAGAGACAACAGGAATCGAATGGATGTCAACTTTGCAATGGAAGAGAATATCTCACCATAATCTATACCCTCCACTTGTGAATACCCTTTCGCAACCAATCTGGCCTTTACTTCTCAATACTGCCATCTACACCAATCTTCTTCTTGAACACCCATTTGCATCCAACGGGTTTCCATCTAGGAGGCAAAGGCACCAAGTCCCAAGTTTGATTCTTATCCAAAGAAGCCATTTCTTCCTCCATGGCCTCCTTCCAGGAACCTGCATCCTTCATATCCAAAGCCTCTGATATAGTTCTAGGTTCATCATTGTTAGTGAGCAAAGCATAAGCACAACTAGAATCAAGCAATGTAAAACCAAACCTTTCAGGTTGCTTCCCTATCCGTGTAGACCTCCTCAAGAGCTGAGGTTGAGGTTTAGCTTCTTCCTCTGAGATTTCAGAGCTGCTAGAGCTCTCCTCATCATCAAGTCTAACATTGTCTATCTGTTCAGTCTTCTCATGGGTGAGAGGAAACTAAACAACATCCTCTTTCTTTTCTCTTTCTTCTGGCTGCAAAATAGTGGAAGAAGGTGTAAGCTCTCTGAAGATGACACTTCTGCTATACAACACTTTTTCAGCCACGGGGTCCCAAAGCTTGTATCCTTTCACACCAACAGAATAGCTAATGAAGATACACTTAACAGCTTTGTTCTCCAACTTTGACCACTTCTCCTTAGGCACATGTGCATATGCCTCACAACCAAAAACATGAAGATGCCTTACTGAAGGCTTTCTACCAGACCACACCTCCATGGGTGTCTTTCCAACAAGAGCTGATGTAGGAGATCTATATACTAGATAGCAAGTAGTGGCAACAGCTTTAGCCCAAAACTTTTGTTCTAGACCAGCTCCACTAAGCATACTCCTAGCCTTCTCCATCAATGTCCTATTCATCCTCTCTGCAACTCCATTTTGCTGCGGTGTGTATGGAGTTGTCTTATGTCTTTCAATCCCAAGTTCCTTGCAATACTTATCAAATTCTGTAGAACAGAACTCACCATCGTTGTCAATTCTCAAACATTTAATCTTTTTACCAGTCTGATTTTTAGCAAAGGCTTTAAACTCCTTAAACTTGCTATAGACTTCAAATTTTCTTCTGAGAAAATAAATCCATGTCCTTCTACTATAATCATCTATAAAAGATACAAAGTATACAGATTTTGATAATGAAGGAACATTAACAGGACCAAACACATCAGAATGAATGAGGTCCAACACACCAGAAGACTTATGAGAACTTGAGTAAAACTGAACACGGTTTTGTTTTCCATAAATGCAATGTTCGCAAAAGTTGAACTCAAGATTACAATCATCTAACCCCTCAATGAGGTTCTTATTTTTCAGGGTACATAGACCCTTTTCACCATTGTGGCCAAATCTCTTATGCCATAACATTGTCTTTTCTGCAGGAAGTTTAACTTCCAATGCACGATTACAACCATCAAGACTAGAAACAACAGATTTCTTCACTACTTGTTCAGATGGTGGGGATGAAGTGATTGCTGCCCTCTTCCTTGAGTCAGAAGAACTATTGCATTGTTCAATGCATGTTTCCAGCTGAAACAGAGTACCTCTCCGAGTACCCTTAGCAAGCACCATAGATCCTCTAGTCATCTTGCATCCTTCTTTCGAAAAGACAACCTACACACATGCATCATTCAAACTACTTACAAAAAGCAGGTTCCGTGCTAAGCCTGGGATGTGCATAAGCCCATAGATCCCCTTCACTCGACCATCAGGGAATCAGATAGAGACTCTTCCATGACCAACAATCTTCAGGTGAGAGTCATCACCCAGATACACCTTTCCAACATCGAACTCCTCATACTTAGTGAACCATTCTCGATGCGAGGTCATGTGGAATGATGCACGAGAGTCAATTAGCCACACATCATCAGATGCATGGGTTGCCAGGGTTGTGATGAAGGCATCACCATCATCTTGTGATTTGTCAGAATCTAAATCAGGAGCTTTCTTCTTTTTCTTCTTCTCCTCTTTGCATTCCTTTCAGAAATGCCTGGTCTTGCCATAGTTCCAACAAAGATCCTTGGACTTTCCAGGAGATTTGGATCTCCCATGGGATTTGGATCTACCCTTCTCAGCTTTCTTGTCCTTCTTCTTCCCTTTCTCCTTGGGTCTTCCACGAATTGCAAGGGCTTCTTTGGCTGCCTCAGAAGACTTTCTCCGCATCTCTTCAGATAACAGCTAAGAAACCACCTCTTCCATTTTGAATGTGGATGTGGTGCTTCTGATTGCCATGACAAGATGATCCCATGAGTCTGGCAGAGAACAAAGCAGCGTCATACACCGATCCTCCTCCATCTTTACACCAATAGATGTTAATTGTGCAACCAGCATATTAAAGGCATTCATATGCTCAGCCACGGATCCTCCATCCTCCATTAGAAGAGAATACAACTTCTTTCTCAAAAAAAGTTTATTGACTAGGGATTTGGCTTGATACACATCCCCCAACTTCTTCCAAAGGAGTTTTGCAGTAGCCTCCTCATGGACATTTAACAACACAGAATTGGCAAGACTAAGTCTTATGAGACCCTTAGCCTTTCGATCCTTGAGATCCCACTCATTTTGAGTCATTGTAGCTGGTTTAGTTTTGTTCACACTTTACCAAAGGTCTCGGTCAACTAACATGTCTTCCATCTTGAGCTTCCATAGCTTGAAATTACTGCCATGGAACTTCTCTACTTCAAACCTTCCTGATGTGCTTGCCATCTCCTTGCTGCAATAAGATATAGAATGCTTTGCACAGACTCCCACTTAACCTAAGATTAGCTCAAAAAACCCCTACCCTACAACTAGGACCAAAGGTGATCAAGCTCTAATACCAACTGAAAGGAAGCTAGGTGTGCGGAAACACTTCCTACACTAATCTATTGAGGAGAGGGCTATGCAAATTCAACTTTATCCTAACTATTACAGCGATGTGCAACTATTAACAAGAGATATAGCAGCAAAACACAAGAGCCAAAAAGAAGACAAAAGAAGAGAAATGGAGATTTACGGTGGGGAAAAACCTTATCGGGTGAAAAACCCCACACTCAGAAACCTGCACAATGTATTAACAAATCTAAAAGAATGTTTACAACACACTTGCAATGCAAGCTTCAATGGTCTTCGACACTCATGTCTGGAGTCAATCTGGCAACATAACAGTACCTGTAAACCTGTGATACAAACTCCATCTCCAAGCACCTGTTTAAATAGAACATACAAGAAAATTTTGGACCTTTCTTGGAATGGGCATCGAATATGGCATCTTGGACCAAAACCCACGCCTAGGGACACTTGGTCAACATTGTAGAATGTGTCTAACACTTGTCCACAGCTCCCATCCCAAAGAGGTCACCTATTTCCAAAATGGGCTATGACAGATGCTCTTACGACACTTACAACCGTCATAGAATCTGTCATAGCGGTTACAACTTACAACTGTAAGAGAATCTGTCATACACGTGCTATAAATAGCATATTCTCTTACAACACATCATATTCCACCTTGGGGTGCCCAAATATGCCTCATTCAAAGATGCTACATGACACATGTCATTACCTATCTTACAAACTTCTATTCTCGACTCTTACATGTCATAGATTCGTCATAGGAATCCGTCATAACCGTTTCGGTCAAACATTCCTTACACAACATAGAAGATGCCGACACATGGCAGAATATTCCTACCACTAAGTGAGATGCCTATCTCCTCATGTGAGGACAAAATAACAAGTTGTCATAATCCATGTAGGATTGACACATCACCG
Organism: Cunninghamia lanceolata; assembly: GCA_027924645.1. Taxonomy (NCBI): domain Eukaryota; kingdom Viridiplantae; phylum Streptophyta; class Pinopsida; order Cupressales; family Cupressaceae; genus Cunninghamia; species Cunninghamia lanceolata. The sequence continues at coordinate 1,868,904 of BSBN01000484.1, forward strand.
TGCCACATCCCACAATATGACATAGTGGAATTTCCAATTATTTACAACATAGGCAATGAATAATAAATACAAACATTACAAATGCAGAGAATTACCAAGGTTGAGACACCTTAATTCCCAACACATGCCAATTAGGGCTCACTGCCCGAGCACACTGCTCACAAGAGGCTCACTACCTACAAGAGACGCACTGTCTACAGAATAATAAGTATTACATACTCGAACTGAAGAATAGCATCTTCACCATGCTTGAGTCAGTTCCATTTTTAAGCCCAATACTTCTGCTCTGCCTTTCGCTCTCCTCACTACCACACTTTCATCTCAACTAGATACTCTTGAAATGACTTTACAATTCCTTATTTATACAAGACATTGACTTAGGGATAATCATCCAAGTCGGCATACATTACAGAGCAAATACATAAATACAACATGACTAATTACAAAAAGACTTCACACGAATCAACACACTGTTGGCCACACAGATCTGAGACTTCAATCTTCATTTAGGAACACGCCAATCCTCACATAACATCTTCAAGATCATCTGCAGGATGTGTAACTCATTCGGTCGGCCAGAGTTAGGAAGAACATCATCATTTGGAAGTTATTCTTCAATTGCGAGCTCAAACTCCAATGCAGACCACCAACACAAACTGGACATGATCCAAAGACCTCCACAAGCTCGCCTAAATCACCAAGAACATCCACACTACATTTGCTTACTGAAATCCTTATCTCCTTCATCCAGAACCTCAAGAACACAGTCTGTCATCACTATCACAATGGAATAGATGCTTGCGGACCTCCAGACCATGAACCAATTGAGTCGTCACTTCACATGGAGTTCCTAAATACTCCACCAAATCCCCAGAATAGGATATTGTATTTCTAGATCTCACCAGACCTATCTATGTCACTCTATTACCTCTGAACATCTGCCAGAACCAGTTTTACTTGAGCAGCCACAACTTCTTCAAATCTTCATGCGGACCTCTAAAATCTTTACTGGATCATCTTAGGACACATATCTACAAACCTTTTGATGTGTATGCTCTGATCTTCATCTTAGCTAGATCTTTAGCTCATTGTCTTCACTGTTCTTCTATGTTCCTGATTAGGACTAATTTTCTCAATATCCTCAACACATAGCTCATCCAATCCTTATCATTAATGCAATAGGAGTATGTTGACATCAATGACAACACCGGTTAGGCCCATACGTGCAACAGAGGCATCCAAATTTTTATGTTTGAATCCCTTGGGATTGGTGGAAGCTTCTTGTTTAGATGATGTGTACATTGATTGGTCATGATTAGGAATTTTAGGGGACTTATGGATGGATGGATTAAAAGTGGATTTTTGGATAAATGGATAAGGGGATTTAAGGATAGGGCTATTAGGGGTTGGGAGAAGTGGTGGTAGATGTTAGGAATTTACAGGTAGATCAAACCAATTCCACATAACCCAAAGGAGATAATGATGCATACAATCTTACAGATTTACCATAATGCAAAGATCAATAAATAATCAACAAAATAACATAAGATAAACCCTGGGAAAACCCTCATTAAGGGAAAAAACCTAGCCTCCAAAAGCATCCATACTCAATATATTATTCAACAATAAGAAATTACAATACACTCATAGAGTCTCCATGAACATCTATGAAACATCAAGCTCCTCTACTACAACCTCCATGTATCCAAGCATGAATCCACACATCACATGCCATGCTTTACAATGTGCACTCACAAGAGAAAACTCAATACAATGATAGCCTCTCACACAGCCTATAAAATAAGGGCCAACCCTAACCACTAACCTTGTGCTTGATTTTATAGACTCAAGCTCACACAAATACAACTTGTGGTATTGGATAAAAACAATGTGACTCAAAACCATGAGCACACAACCATTGACCCCAAAATTAATTATTTTGCATAAATAATAAATATTTGCCTTATGTCTCCCAATGTTAAATAAAACTTTTACAAGTGATACCAAATAAATATTTAATGTGGCTAAACACATCAATTAAGATGCACAACAAAAGAATATTTATTTTACATAATTAAATTAATTAATGTTATGCAAGGTGAACAACACCTTTTTCCCAATAGTAGAGTGAATGGAGGGATATTAAGAGTTGAAAGTAGTGGAGGTAAAGTGGATGGAGGGATATTAGGAGTTGGAAGGAGTGGAGGTAAAGTGGATGGTGGAAGGTGTATAGTCACATGCTTTTGGGATTTGTAGGATAATGGAGGAGGGATGGCAACATATGCTTTGGGGTTAGGATAGGATGCATGCGATTTGGAATGAAAAGGAGTGGATTTAGGAGGCATGGAGGTACTATCAACATCTTTATATTGTTTTCCTTGGGGTCTATATCCAAGGCCATATGAGAGTGGAGGGACGTTGACATGGATAGGCTCCAAAATACCTTGTTCATGAAGGCCTAAGCCTTTACCTTGATAGTTCATTTTTTGGAGTATGCGGTGAACAATGGGACTATGGGTGTTTTGAACACTAGATGTGACCTCCTTATTGGAGGGAGAAGGTGAGGTGGTGGATAACAGTTGTTGCTTTCCTAAGGAAGAACATTTGTGGATGAAGGTGGTAAGACCAATAGGATATGATGATGGATTTGCAACATGGTTGATAGTGGATGACAAAAGATCATTAGGATCTTTATTATCATTATGCTCACTAAGATTCAAGCTATTTGTTTGATCATCTATGGTTACTTGGGATCCAAGTGTCTCATCAAGGGAAGTGAATGTTTATACATCATGGGTAGGGCTAGATGGAACATGGATAGAAGTAGTTTGGATATCTTGCTCGTGGTTATGGGATTATGGATAGGTGGAGTGATTATCTCTTGATCATGGAATGCATAAAGTTGGCTAAGAGGATCATCATAGCTTTCTTGATCATAGATGGGAGCTTTATCATAAATAGGATTAAGTGTGCTATTGGTGGATCAATTTACTCATGGATAGGGTCATCATCATAGATAATATCTTGATCATGGAAAATATATAGGTTAGGGATGGGTTGAATGGGGGTGCTTTGATCTTGATTTGGATGAGGGGTTGATGTTTCCACATGATTAGGATTAAACTCTTAACATAACTCCTTATTTTCTTGAATTGGAGTGGATGACTCTTGGAGAGGCATGATAAGTTCTATATGATCAAAAACATGAGGGTATAATAGATCTTGATTTGGAGTCATGGTGAGAGGCTCTTCAATAGGCTTGATAGGATCTTGACAATCACCAACATGAGGGTACAATGGATCTTGACTTGGACTCATGGGGGAGACTCTTCAATAGGCGCGATGGGTTGTGGACTACATGATGTATTTGAAAGATTAGACATGGTGTTGGAAGACTCTTTGATAGGCTCAATGATAGGTGTTTGGTGACATAGTTGATTCCTTGCTAATAGCCATTGGATCACATCCTTCATAAGTGTATGGGTGAATGGACAATAAAATGGATGGAGATCAATGGTAGATGGTGTTGTAGGCTTAGGATTAGGATTAGGTGGAGGGATAATGGGGGTGGGAGGTGTTGTAGGCTTAGGATTTTGATATTGATTGAATGGAACGTTAATGGTATTGGATGAATTGGTATTGCGATTGCTTTTGCTAGATGGGATTGACATCAGATGGGTGGATTTGGATGACCCCATAGGTTTGTTTTTGTAATATAGTTCATAGATTCTATAGAGGTCATTTAAGAGTGGTGATTTGAATTTAGGGCATGGATTTGATGGAGGATTAGATGGTGGGGAGGATAATGAAGGGCTTGATGGACTAGAAGATGGAGCAACCAATGAATTAGGATTGGGAGTACAGGGTGATGTTGGTATAGGACTAGTAGGCTTTGGGATAGGTATTCAATTGGATGGTGATGGAGGATACCCATAGGATGCATAAGCTAGAGTGGTGTATCCCTTGTCAAAGTTAGCATGAGGACTTAAGGACGCTTGATCTTGTTGCAAAGGGTAACTTAGGCTTACATGTTCTTGTTGTGAAGGCACTTGATAGTCTTGTGAATTAATTTAGTGGTAAGGTGAAATGGTGGGCTATGTAGGTGGAAGATCTTGGGGTATGGATTGATATGGATGTTCTTGGGATGTAAATTGATATGGATTTTCCTGGGGTGTGAATTGATATGGATGTTGGTTAACATTGAAAGAAGTGGGATAGGTTGATGTAGGATGGACTTGATATGCAGATGGACTAGGTTGGTTTTGAATTTGGTGGGGATGACATATGGGATAGAGGTGGAAGTTATTGAGGTTGAGTAGGTGGTGGTATAGTGGATGATGTGTTAAATAAAGTTTGTGGTTGTGGTTGTTGAATTTTAGCTTGTTCATAAACATATGTATCATGATCTACAAGATTCTCATCATCATTGGAGCTAGAAGGAGGGCCTCCTCGGATTATGATTTTGGGTTTTGGATTTGACCTAGGATTGTTAATGATCACAACCATTTTGACAAGTGATGGATTAGATAGTGCTCAATAATGGGGTGTGATGAAGATTATGTGGACAAAATGGGATTATGATTAGGATGATGAGATGGATGAAATTGATTGGCTTGTGGATGAAGACTATGATGATGATGTGGAATGATTAAGATATGATTAGGATGGTTATGAATGATGGGATTGGATGATTAGATGGATGATTTGGATGATGGGGATGATGAGATTGATATATGGATGAATAGGATTGGAAGAGTGACTAGGATGATGGTGATTGGATGATGTGGAATGATGCCCCCTTGAGAGGATAGGCAGGGTAGAAAGACATGGTTAGACTCAAAATGGATTGGGGTGGCTAATGATTATGGTGATGTGGATATGACAAGTAGGATGATTAGGGATAATGAGATGGATAACGAGGATGATAAGGGTTTTGATTAGGATGAAGGTAACTTGGCTTAGGATCGACGTGATGACAAGAATTTTTAGTATGATGTAGAATGTGTGTGTTGATAGCTTGACTTTCAAAAAAATTTAAACACAATATTTCACATGTACATGCATGAATCACACACAAGACACAATAGCAAGTTTGTCTTTGAAAATTAATTGTTTTGATTATGAAGACACATCAAAAAGCCTAATATTAATCAAGTGGGTGTGGCCAATAGGTCTTAGTCTAGGATGCACAAGTTTGCTAAGGATGTCCCTAATATACACAAGGTACGAGAGGCCCAATTCCATGAAATGAAAGTGAAATAATGCCACAGCTAAGAGAAAGGGGTAACCCACCCTTCACCTTCACTTCCCTAAGGTATAAAGTTCTTGGGGGCTTAGCCTAAATGACAAGATTTCAACTTCCAAGATGGGTGTCTTTCAATTCACTCCTCACTTTTTAGACTCTGCCAGAATGCTAGAGTTGAGGTTGTCCCGAATGCTAGAGTTGAGGTTGTCCCTTGGAGTGGTGTGTCTCCAAGCAGGCCTCCTAGGAAGAGTGTGTTAGTTCTCAAAATGACTGCAACCTAAACCCCTAAAACATTTCAAAAATCACCTAGGCTAGGGGTGTCGTCAAGGTGACTGAAAGAGGTTTATCAACAGGTTAAGTGTTGCAAATATGTGCCTAAGCGGTGTTGTCATTGATGTCAACATATCCTTGTTACCATTGGTGTCAACTGTATCCTATTTTACTACCTATATAGAAGACTGGATTGTTGAGGATATTGAGAAAATTAATGTATGCGGACCATATGGCTAAGTAGAGGATTGTCTGAAGAAGCTCCAGTTAAGTTTTGAAGGGTTCGCATGAAGATTTGAAGAAGCTATGGCCATCTGAGTTGAACCAATTTTGCAGTGTTCAAAAGAGACAAAGTGACAGGAAAGAGGTTCGGATTGTTCTGGATATGTCAAATGATGATCTGTGGATCTAGAGGCATGTTTGGGAAGTCAGTATGTATCATCCATTCAAGTGGTTTGTGGTTTGGAGGTCCACAAGCAATCTTTCTAATGTGACAGTCATGGCAAATAGTGTTCTGGACGTTCCGAAGGAAGATGCAAGTGATTCTGATGATTTGGAGGAGTGCGGATGTTTTTGTTGAATTCAATGTGCTTGTGGGGGTCCTTGGATCGTGTGACTACTATGTTGGAGGTCCACATTGAAGTTTGAGCTTGTCAATGAAGATTTCCTTCTTAGTGTTGATGTTCTTTCTAGTCTTGGCCGATCGGATAATTCAAGCGTGTTGTGGATCATCTGAGAGCAATTCTATGAAGCGTGGTGTGTTGATCAAGGAAGATTTGAGTCCCAATTATGTTTGGCCGACAGCTTAGTGATTTGTATTAAGTCAGATGTTTGTAGTGCCGACCTTGATGTTCATTCCAAGGTTGATGAAGCGTATAAATACTTGTTGATGAGTTGTGGAAAATCATCCTTGTGGAAAAATAATAAAATCCAAAGAAAGGATCAAAGGCAGAGCAAAGTAGAGGAGAAGCAGAAGAATAAGAGATGTTTAGGATGAAGAATTAGAGAAGAAGTATTTGGGGCAGAGCAGAAGTTTTGTGAGCATTCAATGAAACTGGACCAGGCATGAAGTAGATGTTATTTATCAGTTAATTCTTCCTATATTAAAATTCTATAGGCAGTGAGCCTCTCTTGAGCAGTGAGCTCTCAGGAGTGAGCCCAAAGGCATGTGCCTTCTCTTTTTTTAAAGTACTTTTAATAGGGTATGAATCTTGTGGGTTTACCCCCACCGTAGTTTTCCCTTAACCGGGTTTCCACATAAAAAATTTTGGTGTTATGTGTGCTCAATTTATTTCTACTCTTGTGTTTTTTATTCATACTTTAATGTTTATCTGATTGAAAGTTGTTAAAGAAGATTAAAAGCAGAAAAGATTAATATTTGTGGGACAACTGATTCACCCCCCCTCTCAATTATCCAGACTAATTCCAACAATTGGTATCAGAGCCAGATCCTCTAAAAGAATCATGACCACTTGAGGAGATCCAGGATGTCAACCTACAAGAAGGATAGTCTGAGATTTGATGGAACAAATTACTATGTTTGGAAGAGTCACATGGAGTGCCATTTGCAATGCATGGGTGATGCTTATTGGGTTATAACCAATGATGAGTATAAACCTCCAGAGAAAGGTCCTTCAACTCCAGATCAAATTAAAGATGCTGAAAATAGCCTTTGAGCTAAAGAAGCCTTGTTGAGTGCCCTGACTGATTCAGAAATGTCAAATGTCTTTGGACTAAAAACTGCTCATGAAATCTAGAAGAAGTTGGAGAATCTTTATGAAGGCAATGAATATGTCAAATGTGCCAAGCTACAAAGTCTGAGAGGAAAAATTGAAAATCTGAGGATGAGTGAAGATGAAAACATCACAATCTACATGCAAAAGATAAATAAACGTGTGTATCGTATTAGGTGTGCTAGTGGAACTTTAGAAGAATCAGAAATTGTGGCAAAAGTGCTCAGATCTTTACCTGATTCATACAAACATAAGGTTGTTGCTATAGAAGAGATCAGGATTGTCTCAAAAGTTACAAGAGATCAGCTGGTTGGCAAAATTTCAACTTTTGAATTAAGTGAGTTTGGTGATTCTCTACCTAAGTCTGAATCTACTTTTAAGGCCAGTGTATATGGAAAAAAAAGATATGATCTGGGTGAAATCTCTTCTGCAAGATCAAATAGATTTGCTAAGGTAAGGAAGGATCTTGAAGATGATGAAATTGAGTCTACAGAACTGGAAGCTCTTATTGCCAAAAGAATGCCAAGAGGATCTGGTAAGTATGAAGGAAAGTTGCCATTCAAATGTTTTTATTGTAATAAGATTGGTCATTTTGCCTCAAGATATCTGGAGAATTTTTCAAAGACAAACCCTAACAGATATAAAGGTCAGAAGAATTGTTACTATGTCCAAAAAGTTGGAGAAGAAGGAGTCACAGATGATGAATCTGATCATGGAGGTGCCACTGAAGATGATTGGGTATTCATTGCTATCAAAGAAGAAGATCCAGTGTCTACTAAATCTGTTAGCTATGCAAATGTTGAAAGTGCCTTGGTTGCTCAGGTTGTTGAAAAGGATGAATGGGTGATTGATAGTGGATGTTCTCATCATATGACTAGTGCTAAAAGTAAGTTTATAAACTTTGAAAAATATGGTGGAATTGTGATATTTGGAGATAACTCAACTAGTAGAATTCATGGCAGAGGATCCATCTCTTTTGATGGTAAGAATATCACAAATGATGTTCTATATGTGGAAGGGCTGAAGCATAATCTTCTCAGTGTTGGACAGTTGGTTGAGAAGGGTTATGATCTCCGATTCAAGGATGGTAAATGTAGAATCTTGGAAAGCTCCGGAACTGAAATTGCATCTAGTACACAAACTAGAGGTAACATCTTTCAATTAAGTAGTTCTGGTAAAAGTTGTTTGATTGCACAGACAGATCAGAGTTGGTTGTGGCATAGGAGAATGTGTCATGTGAATTTTGATAACATTGTCAAGATAAGTTCTACTCAGGTTGTGAGAGATATTCCAAGACTTGTGAAACCTGATAGCATGTGTAGAGAATGTCAATTGGGTAAACAAAACAAAACATCATTCAAAAGTAAAGTAAAATTTTCAAGTGGGTGATTGGAACTTGTGCATACTGATCTGTGTGGTCCTACTAGAATTAGGAGTTTGCAAGGAGACAGATATTTTATGTTACTAATTGATTATTACTCCTGGATGATGTGGGTAACTTTCTTAAAAGAAAAATTAGAAGCTCTTGACAAATTCAAAGTATTCAAAGTTATGGTGGAAAATGAGATTGGTATAAAGATAAAGTGTCTGAGATCTGACAGAGGTGGAGAGTTTACCTCTGGTGAGTTTGATACATTTTGTGAAAAGCATAGAATAAAAAGATTGTTATCTACTCCTAGGACTCCTCAGCAAAATGGAGTTGTGGAAAGAAAGAACCAAACCATTCAAGAAGCTGCCAGGACCATGATGATGGAACAAATGTTGTGAGTACTGATGTCTACACTCTTAACCAGGTGCAGATCAAAGGCAATTCTGGTAAGACTCCTTATGAACTCTAGTTTGGTCATCCTCCTACTATGAGATATTTTAGAGTTTTTGGTAGTAAATACCAATCAAAAGAGATGAGGATCTAGGCAAGTATGAAGCAATAAGTGATGAAGGAATTTTTCTGGGTTACTCCACTCAAAGTAAAGCATATTGGTGCTTTAACAAGAGGTTGAAAAAGATTGTTGAAAGTGCTAATGTCAGAGTTGATGAGAGAAAAGAAGGAAATTCCAAGTCTTGCGGATATGATTCAGATGATCAAGATGAAAATCCAAGTCAAGAAAGGCAAGTGTAAACTCAGATTCAAATCCAGATTGATCCAGAAAATCCAATAATTCAAGAGGATAGTGAAGAAGTTGAGGAACAAGCTCAAGAAACAAAAGTTCAAGCAAATCCCAAAACTCCCAGGTATGTAAGGATGAATCATCCTGAAGATCAAATCATAGGAGATAGAAATAAAGGTGTTCAGACTAGGAGAAGAATTGCTGAAGATCAAGAAGAGATTTGTCTCACTACTGTATTTGACTACAAATTCTGATGAATGTTTGGTGACATATCAACAAAATATTATCGACTTATGGACGCAAGACTGATTTAAATTTTGTTGCTGAATTTTCATCGCTTTAATGACCAATTTTTATACGTCAAAACCATGACCCAGCATCATCGGATAGCGCCACAGAAAATGTTAGCGACGTTCGTTGCAAAATCAACGTAACTTCGTCCATCTATCGACGCAAAAAATCACAAAACGTTGCAGAACACTTATTTGAAATCATCAAAAAAACACTAAATGTTCATCCATTTTCCGATGAGGTGGAGCAAACCGTCGTTGCCATTATGATGAAAATTGTGTCGCGTGTACAGCAACCTTGTCGCAAATTTTTGTGGTTTGTCGGGCTATGTTCGTCAAAATTGCGACGAAACCTTGTAGTTTAAAAAAAAATTATTTGTTCAAACATCTTTTACTTTCACCGATGGTGCCTTATTTTATCCACTATATAAGTGTAACTTGAGATATGTTCTCCCGACTAAATGTTATCAGTGTAAGATGTGTCATCGGGCGGTCCATATTTTGTTGTTCCGATATCAATGTGTTCCTCCAATGAAATATATCAATGTACCTCATGCCAAAATCCTGAGTGAGTCTATCTTTTACTTTCTTGAATAACCCATTGGTAGAACAAAAAGAATGTGTCCCCGATACGAGCCTTTTATCTTCATCGGAGTAGTATATGAGATCGGAATTGTCACTTGTTAGGCTTCTGATGGCTGATGCGTATTTTGTCGGGGAAACTTTCATGAGTTATGCCGATATGCATTTCCTGTGGTGCTACATTCTCTATTTGTTCCTTTTTAATCAAAATATACAGCCCAATTTCTTCTACCGATCAGTATGAATGCAATGTGCCTATGCCAATATTGTACAATGTGCTTCCTCATTCACATAGGCCATTCCTGCAATGTTTTTATCAGTGAAGCTTGCTAGTTGTTGTGCCAATATATTGTATCATGCCAATATAAACATAAAACATGATCAGGGTGACATAGATACTGCTTGGCTGATATGTCATATCTCTTCAATTTGAAATGTGTGAACAATGGGTCTTGGATACATATAGTGAGTAAATAGCTTATAAGAACAATGGTAGAAGACCTGGCAATGAAGACTTGGGCAAAAACTGCCATAGAAATTGTTGGATACGTCTCACATGACCTACAATAATGCAAGTCCCAAAGCATATGGGCATAGTGTTGAAAACCCACACATGGAAACTAGGGACCCAAATTTATGTCTTAAGGTTGTGGAATCCCTACAAAAACCCTCATTAACCAATTAAAAAGTAAACAATTGTCTACTAATTTGAAAGGATTAATCACAAAATCGGTTTTAATAGTTGAGACAGGTGTGAATGAAAAAATGGAAGATTTATTTTAAAATTTCAAATATGTGAAGATCTCTTTGGGAAAAAATCTAATAGTCACCTTCTTCTCTCATAGTGGAATAAAGTAAAATATGTTCTTAACATTTTATAGTCAAAAGTTAGTGTAAAGACAACATACAAGTATGTTGATGCCATCATTGAACTACACACCAAGCTCACGAATCAAAACAAGTATTATTCCTGCAACGTATGAAGCCCACCTGATTACAATTGAGTTCAAATAGAAATTAAATCCACAACTAATGATTTCCAAATAGTACATTCTATTTTTGGTTAGTTGTGTGTGTGAGAGAGCGAGAAAGTGAGTGTGTGTGTGTGTGAGAGAGAGAGAGAGAGAAGGTCACTTTTGTGATGGATCTCTAGCAAAATATGTGCGTGCTTTCTCATATGATACCTGGGTGAATAAAAATAATAGTTAAACCCAAACCAAAAACCAAGCCAGCAACATATAATACATAACTGTATTTATTATATCCAATGAAATTATTTTATCATCAGTGCATGAAGCACATGACAGGCGATTACTAGGAGCAATCCATCCACTCACTTATTCCATTGGTCACTAAATAAGAGAATCATCTATAAAATTGCTACCCAAATTGAAAGGTACCCCTCATATGGATCAAATGGCATGTAAGCAACTAGAGATGATTATTGGGAGCAACTGCAGAATCAATAACCTACCAAACAATGGCATGACATCATCACTAACTACTCATCACATAGTGAATTGTGGATGATTTTAGCATTAACCACATAATTACAATATCTGTGTGTTTAATGATTTAATACCAGCTATGTTACAGGGCTCTCTCCTAGACCCTCATACCCAGACCTAGTTCGAACCACATACCAATCTCAAGCCAATTCTTGTGCTGAAATGGCTAGGCTCTTCTCTTTTGTTTATGCGCTACATGAGTACATCCCAAGTTTGTCTAATCCAAACTCGTATATCCCCATATGCGGGATCCATCCGTGGATAGCTTCCCCTATAAAAGCTGTCATCCAGGGTAACATATGAGATGTGTTAAAAAGTAAAATAAGTACAAAGGGTAACATATTGAAGCAAAGAGAACTAATGAAAATCGCATAAGCTTAAAAGTGCAGCATAATAAAATATTGAAAAGTGCATTACCTTATTGAGCTTCTCTTTGTTTTGAGAATAGTTTAATATTATCTACTTAACAGGGCCAACCACGTGACAGTTTAAGCTCATTTGGCCCCTCCCCCCCTCAAATCACTCTCAATTCCCCATACCCGATCATATAACATTAATTATTCATTCATCCATTAATAACATATAACATTCATTCATTCATCCATTATTAACATATAGCATTCATTCATTAACATATAACATTCATTCATTAACATATTCACATTCATTCATTAACATATAATATTCATTCTTTCAGTCTTTACATATTATCAAAAATATGGTTGTCATAATATGATTACAATCACTTTTTTTTTGTTTATTTTTTGCAGCTAAAAAAAGAAGTGGAGTATCATTTTCTAAATCATCTATCCCCCCTTCAGTTGTTCTACCCTCTGCTCATGATCTTAATGTATGCCTAGTCGTGTACTCACGACGTGGAGGCTGCTGCAAGGGGGGTTTGCTGCAATAACAAATAAATGTTAAATTGATATGTTTTATTATTATTGTTACAAGTATTTCATTAATTAAAAGAACATTAGAGTGGTACTCTTTACCTGATGGGGCCACATCATGTTCCTGATCTTGTCTTATAGCCTCATGCTCAACATGTTGAACACCATCTAAATCCTCTGGAGTTGAAACACGAAAGGTTACATTAATTAATAAACTGATTGCAATTAAATATGTTTAAAAGAACATTACAGTGGTCCTCTTTACCTGATGGGGCCACATCATGTTCCTGATCTTGTCTAGCTTGATCATGCTCAACATGTTGATCATGCTCTACATGTTCTAAAGTTGAAACACGAAAGGTTACATTAATTAATACACCAATTGCAAATAAAGATGTTTAATTGTATTAATCCATACTACGTTTTGTATATCACACGAATACATCCAGTACCGAGATGCACACCATGACCTTCATCTGCAGGTTGTGCTCCACCCTCACCAGGCTGCATTCCAATGTCATGTGCAGTATTATCATTGTTTGCTTGTTTAAAACAAATAGGCACATAATTACTTTATGGTGGAAATTAATATTGAATAGATTATACAAGTATTCAATTTTAAATAAACTTCATTGAGTTTATTTACCTGTGTGTCAGATGCAGTGGAAGCTTGTGTTTGCCCAGTCAAGAGTCTTAGGCGTTCAGCCATGGCTCCATAGCCTTCTGGAAGGCAATCTTTAGGTCCTCTTCTATGGGCACTCTGTTGAATTCAAAGCCCTGTATTTTTGCATAAGATCATGAATTTTGCTTCTATGGTGTGATAAAACCAAAATTGTTTGCAATTTATTATTTGGATGCAATATTTCATTTATTGATACTTACAATTCGTGTGGCTAATTTCATATAACCACCAGAGCCAAGTTTGTGTTGCCCGTGTTTTTCTAGTCTTGCCTTTGTTGCCTTCGATGTGTCAGGCAGCCTATGAAAAGTTTGCAATACGTTAGATTATATAAAAAGAAAGAGTAATCAGTATATAATTACATTGTTGATAGTATCACATACCTTCCTTGGCCCGGTGGTGTCTTTCATTTTTTCTTTTCAACCTTCTCATTTCCATCTGACACCAGGTCCTTCCACAATCATGGGGGGATGCTCGTACTTTTTGTTCTTCTCTAAATGTGACCTATATTGATCCCTCACATACTTTAGATAGGTACCAGCTTTCTTAAGGACCTTGGTTTAGTTGAATGTGTTATTATCGAACATCACAACTAAACGGTTAATGAGCTCATCTTTTAAATCTTGATTTTGGGCATTCCACAGTGTACGTATGGTGGGCACGAAGATCTCCAATGTAATATCATTTAGATGTTTATAAAAAACATCATTTCCTACAAAATGATAATGGGATCATTAGTCTAAAAAGAGTGATCAATAAGTAAATTTCAATTGGATTATATATAATAATAATTAAAACATTTTAAAGTACCTGGGACCTTCTCTATCTTTATGGGAACGAAATCCTCGGTCACCACAAATGTGACTGGCAATGTTCCTGTACTAGTAATATGGGAAGATCTAGAAAATGTTGGTAAAACATCACCAGTACTAGTGGCCTCTGCATCCCCAGGTACATGACCTGATGCATGTTCTAGCATGTGTTCGCTGCCAGAGGGTGCACTACCCGATTCCTGCATGCTATGTGTTGCTGACATTTCAGTCGACAATATAGGTACGGATGATGGGGTCAGATAATGTGATGTATACATAGGAAGATCAGGATCAACACTTGTACCAACTCCTATTCCCTAGGCAGCACCTTTAGTACCTTGATCATGGCCAACAACATCATGAGGACACAAAAAATCCTCTAAAAACAACACATATTTTAGTTCATGACATAAAAGTGTACAAAATATAAAACCATGAATGAACTTATGTTATAATTAAAGATCTCATGATAGCTTACTTGCAAGTTTTGTGCTCTCTCAGTCAATATTTTAACCCTTTCTCTTATCTCATATATTTGAGGCACTATGAATAACAACTGAAGGATTTCTTCATTGCATTTTTTTGGGTCTTCCTTATCATATCTAGAGGGTTTGCAGAATATGTGATGTCATCATCGCATAATAGTGACTGCACCTCCCTATGGATGCTTTCCTCTACTACTAGTGTCTTTCTTTGATCATTCGACTACGACAAGAATATTAAAAACATTATCGAAATTAACCCAATAAACTTATGAAAAAAACATAATAATAAAAGATTTTGCTCATATCTAATTTGTACAATTACAATGAGGTAAACCTATCAGGTAGAAGCACCTAAAGATGCATCGTGATCTATGCTTTGGGCCGAAGCCTTCCCCCTATGATCAATATCCCGTTGTGACAAAAATTAAATATAAAAAAACATTACCGAAATGAAACCAATAGACTTACAAAAAAAACATAATAATAAAATGGTATATTGGATTCATTAATTGGAGGTTGGGTAAAATGGTATATAGTACGTACCACCCGCATAGTAACTATGTTTGTATCTATGCGATTCAAATTGTAATCAATTAGCAACTCTTCCCTTGCAGTTATTGATTTTATCGCACATACGAATACACAGTTTCCCTCGCACACCTCGAATATGCAATTGGGTTGCTTATTTGTTGACCCAGGTCATGTATTGTTTATAAACCTTGAAATATTCCCTAATGTTTTTGGCCTTCCATCAATGTACATAGCCACTCCTTTATTTTGATCCTTATCTTTTAGTTGTATATAATTTGCTGACAGTGCATACTTATGCATACTTCATGTATATTGAACCAACTACATCTAATATTTGTAACTGTAACAGGGTCTAACATACTCCATCAATTCAATAACTTTGTTATAACAGACCTTTATGTCGTCCATGCAAAATAGGCCCAAACCATGTAATGATGATGGTGCTATGCGATATATCCTCTCGTTGACACAAAAATTAGTGTTTATTGGAGGAAGCTCCTTGGGTACCCATTGTTTCTGTAGATGTTTGTACCTCAAGGGCACCTCGATATCGCGTATGCTCTCATTATCATAAGAACATGACCCCCCTTCAGCAAGAAAAAATTCCATGCGTTTACGGAATTTTCTTCTAATCTTTTGACCTCTAGTTGATCTCCCTCTTTTAGACCTACTACATGTCTCACTTTCCTCTTTTCTTCCTGAATTTCCCTTGCTTGAGGAAGATAGATCTAACAAATACCTATTTGGTGGTACCTACACTCATAAGGATGTTGGATAAAGTTCTTTCATAGTGATGTGATCCCAAGGTATGGGGTTAGAGGATTAAAAACCAAGGTTGTCACTACAAGTCAAATACATGTGGAGGTAACAATAGTTGTGAATGTATCAATAAACCTTGTAAGGGTCTGATGATCAGAGATCACTTGGTAAGCATGGGAATGGTTTGTAGGGTCACCAACCTTGTGTTTTGAAGCAATTTCTAGGCATTGTATGGAACTGTACGACCTTGAAGGCATGGTAGAATTGTTGGATATGGTAATAATCTCAATCACCTTCCTGTTATATCAAAGTTCATGCATTTTAGTTAAGATTTGTGTGAGTTATTGTGGATTTATTTTAGACTGCTAAAAGCCTTAGTTAGGATAAGTGAAGATAGAAATAATTATGTTTCTCCTTTATTAATTGGTGGAATCTTCTGGTTTCTTGTGAGATTATCCTACTATGAATGTTCTTTCATGTTTCAGTGGATTTAGGGAAAAATCATAAAGATAAGATGCGAGGGAATGAAGTTTCTTGACTGAAAAACTGTGTGTACAGTCTGTGAACAGAGTAATTATGAAGGTTAAGCCCTTAAGGTTTTGTGAAAATACTTTGTAAATGGACTTTGATGCTTTGAAGAGCATATACCATTCAAACTAAACATGTCCCAAGCATTGGACAAGTGTACTTTGGTCAGGAGTTAGTAAAGCAACAAACCCTTATGCAAATCAAGCCTAATTAGGCCTAAATTTGTCTGAGACAACAATATTTGAAGCTTGTGTTGTAAAAGTTTTGATACCCATTTTGAATATGTTTTAGATCTGCAAGGAGGGCATTGAAAAGTGTGGATAGACATGTGTAATAGTGCTTAGATTGTGAATGAAGCCCTGACAAATAGGTTGGCAAACCTACAAGCGTTGCAAACAGGGTATGAAGGAACCAGTGACAGTAAGAACTTTAAGGGCTTTTGATGATTAAGTGTGAGTTCTTGGTTGTTTTGGTTAAGAGATTACCAAGGTATAATTTGATCTCATTTGATATAAGGTTTGGTGTAAGCATGAAGTTAAAAAGTCCATTGCTTTGACTGATATGTCTAATAATAGCCCTATTTTAGAGACTAAAATGAAAGTACAGTATATGATTTTCTTAAATTGTCAAGAATAAAGGATGGGAGATGGTTTACATTTGTTTGAAGTGAAATGGAATGGAAATTGTGTGGTCTATATTAGCCTAAATACTATTTTGGGTCAGATTACTTTATGTTGAGTTTAAATTGTGAAGTTTAGGACAGTCATAAAGAGAGTTAATGGTAAAATGAAAGGGAAGACTGGGTAATTGTTTGTTTTGATCAAGATGAAGTTGACTAAGGTGTTTGAAGGTTTGGTAATGGTTTGGAACTCTAAAGCAAAAGTTAAGTGTTTGTGTTGAGTTTTGTGAAGGGAAATATAGTTGAATAAGTGTTAAAAGAAGGAAAGTTTAAGATTGTTTGTAACTTGTCAAATGAGATTGTGTGAGTTTGCTTCCTTCCTCTGACTCTGCATCATGTACTTCTATACATTCTCTTATGGACAGGCACTAGGCATTTTTCATTGCACTCATGGACCATGTATTGTTTTCAGTCCCTTTGATCATTTGTGGACCTTAATATGTAAATTTATTTCATCGAAGTTTAGAAATTTGAACCCTAGTGAACCTCATGTGATGTTATGTGATGGGAATTCCTTTCAATCTTATAGTAGAAAAAATATGCTAAGACAGATACAAAAACTGCAATTCACAGGCCAAAAATGGCCACCCAACTGATTGAACATCTCAAATCTAGGTTGTTCAAACTAACTAGAAACCAGTACTAGGTAGTACTTGGGTTTTCAATGGGACATTGGATCGAATTGACCAAAATATAGCATACAACACCTCGATGGGAACAAACAGAGTCTAAATCATTGTACTTGCAACAAGATTTCTAAATGTGGGGGAAAAATCACTTACAGTCATTTTCCCTTGGTCAATTTTCCCTTTCTGAGTGCTCTCACCTCTCACTCTGGCTTTCCTCCTGCCAAATGGTTCCTAGTCTTCCTCCTCATCTCAATGGCCTTGTAGCACTCGTCCAGTGAAGTCTCGTAACTCTCCACTTAGGGGCTGGATGCAGTGGTTCTCGATGTAACTCTTTAGTTAGGGTCTCGATACAGTATGCTATGTTGTGCTCCTATGTGCATGGGGCCAAAATTCAAAATATATAGTTTTTATATATGCTATGTCAACATATAGTTTATATACAAAATATATATGCTATGTCAACATATAGTTTATTTTATTTTCTACAAAATATAATTTTTGTGTGGTGGCTTGCTGAGCTTATATAGTTGGTTTTCTCTTTCTTTATAATTTTTGATGATTTATTTCCTATGACATGATTGAATATTATCTACAGTCCTAGTGATTGTTAAAAAGGCTTATGATATGTGATGTTTAATCATGATGGATGTCTAAGAATCAATGATTGAAATACTACTTGACTAAAGATTGAGCTATCTGATATTTTGTCATTTAAACATCATGGAAGAAATGCTTGCAATCAATGTCTTATTATTGTAGCCTACAAGGTTTCTTTTCTTAGTTTTTTTTGGTCCTATTCTTGTTATGACGTATTTTTTTACATTGGTCTATTACAGTAATGGGGAGCATATCTAGTGAATTAATTCTTTGAATCTCTTTGATTATTATCCTTGTGCATAACGAGTTTTCTTCTATCCTATGATTCATTGATTGTTGGTTTAAAACACTCATTACAACTAACATGGATATGAATTATGATGTGGGTGTGAGAAGGGATTGTTGAATATGAAGGAATGGTTTAGGAAAGTACTCCTTAATCCAAATGAGTCATTTTCTTGTCATGGAATGTGTTAGGAGACTTTAAAATTAATATATTCAAACTAGTTAATATTGACACATCTAAAGCATGCCAAAGGCACTTCGAAGATATGCTATGACATAAAGAAGATTGTTAAGGTGATGTCAAGTCTTGATACATTAGGGTAGGAAAACATAGATGCATTGGTACAAAAGGTTCCATTCAACTTGGAGGAAATGGATAATTACCTAAGGGGCTAATGTCAGATTGGACCAAGTTTATATTATGATACAAATAGCTTGGGAAAAGGGATGATGAAATGGTTAAGTATGGGAAATTGTAGAGATAAATATAACACCAAGGGAAGAACACTAGAACTAATTTTAGCACTATGGATTAATCCAAGACTCAAAATTCCACTAAGAGGCATCCCTTACCTCTTAAATTAATTCCATAGGTGGGTTTATCCTCCAATATTGTGCCATTGGTTAGCTTATCATGTGAACTTCCGCTATAAGTAGGATTACCATTCACTTTCATAACATGCATGTGTGGTTTCAAAAGGTTTATATGTTCTTGTGAATTTGAAAGAAAGGCATGTTTTGACTTTTCCAATAGGTGTTAGGGGTTAATTTGACTTGGTTTTAGCATTAGAGTGACAAACCTTGTGGTTTAGGTTCCATAAACAAAATATACTCATTTTTTTAGCTTCCTATTATCATCTTTATATTCAATGAGCTTTTTAAATATCATCTAAATATTCATTGCTAATGAAAATGCACAAACTAATGTGTAATAGATCCAAGGTGAGGCTCAGAGAGCCTCATCTTTTGAAACCATTAACCAAAGAAATGCTAAGAACAATATATGAAAGAGACGAAGAATAAGGCAACTTGTATTATTAGGAAGGATGAGATGCCTTTATATAGCATGACCTCGTGTTTGAGTCTCAAAACCCTCCCATATCATCAATGCATGCATCTAGGCTAACCATGTCAAGTTTCACTCCCTACAAGCACAAATTGAAAAAATTTCAACATTGGCCCCATTCACATGTCACTATGCGAGGTCAACATGAGGAAATGCTAATTTTTTGGGAATGAAATAACCAAAGATATAATCAAATAATATCTAATCATAAATAGTCGTAGAGTAATTAGGATTTGATCATATGGAAATTTCTAGGAGAGCTACAATAGTTGTAACATCATGAATTAACAACATTAAAAAGTACATCATGAATTAATTATGTAATGGCATAAAAATTAAAAACATCATGAATTAATTATGTAACCATATAAGTCAAATATAATTCTATCAAGAAATCAATATCAAATAGATAATATAATCGCATAACTCATACATTTCAATGTCATTGATCTTCTTCATCCAACTCTTTGTCTGTATCATCCAATCCAAATTCGACATTGTAAGGATTGATCATATCATCATTATCGTCATTGATATCAGTTTTGATAATGTCATCATCCACATAGATATCATCTTCATGAACATTAACTCCTACATCATCATGATCTAGTTCCTCTTCTTCGACATCTTCGTCAGGCACATCATCAACTAACTGTTGATCCTGATCATCATCTACATCATCTTCTAGTACTTCGGTATCTTCTTCTTCCACCACATTATACTTTACCAGCCTTCCTCTTGGATCATGTCTAACAACAAATGACCAACCCGGTTTACCTGGAATCTCTAAGTAAAATACCTTCTCACATTGGCTTGGAAGAACATAGGGCTCATTTCCAGCTCGCTCGATCGACCTTGTATTAACCATGGTAAATCCATTATCATGTTCAATAATAGTTCTCTCGGGATCATTTTCATTCAATCATAGCCTATACCATTGGATGATGAATAGAACTACTTTGAAGGACTTAAAGTCACACTCAAGTATATCATCCAAAATCCCATAGTATCAATTTTCTAAGACTTCTGGATGTATGTCACTTCTAGATGAAACATTAGTCACCTAAAAGATTGCAGTTATCCCAGAATCACAAGTTTTCTTCATGTCATCCAACTTTTTGATTCAAAATTTATGACCATTGCACCACATAGCCTTGTGGTGTTTCACCTGCAATATGCCAAACGTCTAAAAATTATTGCATCATCAGTTGATAAACATATTTATTCTTGGCCGAATGTATGTAAAGAAAAAAAAACTCAACATATATATACATCAATATAATTGAAAATAATTAAATAATATGGGTGATTAATATATTTATACATACTTGTTTATCTCTTAAACCATATGCTAAATCAATTTCCCTTGGTGTAACATTGGAATCTCCATTACGATGAGCTTCTTTAACCAATGAAGCCACACCTTCCCATGTTAATGCGCGACCAAATTGTTGACATCATTCAATCCATACCGTCATCCAATCAAGATTGTTTGCGACGTACAAATGTAGTGCATCCCACTCTCGACCAACTGTATCAAAAAAAATTGAAATTCACAAATGGCGTATAATTAGTTAATTACCATGGTATACGACCTTAATTTATAATTGATGTACCTGAAAACCTAACATCCCACTACCAATGATCTTATTATCTTTCATTGTTGGATGAATTCAAATTAAAGGAGTATGCACAAAGAATGAATTATGACCTTGAAGGGTACATACACTCTTGTAAGAGAAAGCAAAACCTTAGAGGATACATCCATGTTCCTATACCGGGGGAAGATGTGTTTAAGAACAAAGAAGACAAAGAAGCATAGGAGGTTATAGAAAATTGCATGAAGGTTTTGGGACAGGAAAATTTCAAAAAATTTACTGTCCTGTTCCATCCCCTTATGAGCAATTTCAAAAGTATTATACCCTAAATTAAAAAATTTGGTATTATGAGAGCCATCATTTGTGTGACAAGATCCATAGCATAGCCACCCATAACCATTAGTACCATCTCCCTAGTTACAACTAACCAAAATACCATTACATCCACTTCAGTAAGACTTTGAACCCTTCATACCGACCCAAAAAGCAGCAAGGATTTAGACTCGTGAAGCAAACAACTTACACAAGATTTAAAATCTTATGAGTTAAGGGTATATCAGCCTAGAATAGCCCCATCATTGGAACCTTTCATTATGCTACACATGGTCCGATAGAGACAAGATAGTATTATATCGATATGACAATGACCTATTGGAGTAACTTTTATAAGTTTAATTAAGATCAGTAATTTAATTATTTGCCAAAAGACAATCCAAAGAGACACCTTTGTTGGGTCTTCTTCTTATATATATGAAATTCAAATTGTAATATTGATCATTAGCACTTTTTAAGATTTTAATACTTTTCAGCAGTGAAAGACTTATTTTCTAGAGTAATACAATACCAGTACTTTTCTATTTGTGTGTGGAAGATTCTTTCATTTGGACTAGTTCTCTGTTATTTCTTTTCAAGCAATGGAAGGCAATGTAAAATGTATTCTAATTAATCTCCATGACCATCTTATAATTACCTCTCACTTTCCTCAATCTACCTTTCCCCATCAGGTACTCCCCTTCAAATTTGTTAATGGAGTTGGGATCCCAAATGCGATCTACATGGATCTTTGCTGCGAACTTAGGAAGATATTCAGTAATGTACACCATGGTCTGGTATACCATATATCCCTCCACCATAGAACCCTCAGGATGTGCTCTTTATCTAACCAAAGCCTTCAAAAATTTCAAGTACCTCTCAACAATCCACATTGACCTTGTGTGTACAGGTCCACACAATTCAATCTCCTCAACTTGGTGTATGAAGTAGTGTTCTTGTGCATTAAAAAATGTCAAAGGTAGACACTTTTGCACTTCACACATTAGACAAGGAATTTTTCTCCTCCAATAATTTATATCTTCTTTATGGATTTCTTTAGATGACAGCCATCTACAAGTGATTCAAGGTGCAAATATATTAATGAGATTTAACAAAAATATACAATATATCACATAACAAGTAAAACAAATGGCAAATATAAGATCTATACAACGAATTGAACAAATATCGCTACTTACCTCATGTATTTTCCAAGATCATATATAACTTGCTTGACATTGTTGTCGAAGTTGTCTAGGAGAGATAAAGGTAGAATGTACTACAACAATTATAAAATGATCTTTTCATTATTTTTCCAAAACTAGTAAACATAATACACTGAAAAGTACATGCAGTATACAAATATATATAAAATATACTAGAATAATTACCTTAATGAAGGTATGCCAATCATATGTTTTCATCGCTGACCCAAATTCACCTTTCTTTGTTATGATATTGTTTATGTTCGCAGAAAATCCTGTGGGAAATTGAATTTTTCATATGACTTCTTTTATAGCATTGCTTTGCTGCTCCATTAATAACCAAGGAAGGGTGCTTATATTAATTTGGTCTCCATCGCTATTGAATTGAATGACATTTTTCATTGCATGATTGGCTTCCTGAATGTCACTACAAATTTTGACAATTTTTTCTTTGTCATGCCCTCCATCCAATATTTTCCATAACGTTTCTGTTATATTCTTTCTGATATGCATTGTATCAAACAAATGCACAATTTGTAGTTTCTCATAGTAGGGCAACCTACTAAATTGTCTGGGATAACTTTTTAGTCCATGTGGAAGCCAGCCATTAATGCCTTAACGACCTTCATGAAGCATATAAGTTAAACAAATTAACGACAACAATCATTGTCAATTACAACATGAGTAAACAAAACACAATATAAAAATATAAATTCCAAACATATCATATATGATAGATAAACAATTTGATCCAATGTATAACCTTGATGATTAATTCTATTATATTCCAACTTCCATAGGCGAGGTGTCATTCTTCGTGGTTTTGATGTAGTCTCTTCTTTCCCATTGAAAACATGTTTTTCAATAGTTTGATACTTATGATTTCTATGGAGGAAGTGTCTATACTCATCAAACACCTACTTTCCTAAACTTGTTGAACGACAAGATTTCATCTTTGGACCACAAACAGGACATGCAAATTTTCCCTTTGTTTGAAGACCTACAAGATCATTTATAATTGGATTAAATATGTCAATTTTTATAATTATATATAATGAATAGATTATTTAAAAAGCATGCATGATATCTACTTCATAAAATTAAATATCGTTAAAGTGCAGTCAAACATTATAACATACCACAAAAATGTGTTAGCCCTGGGGCATCATGAATTCTCCATACAAGCATTGCATGGAATTGAAATTGCCTTTGTCCTATTGGTCTAGAGACATCATACATAGTGACGTCATTCCATAACTTTAGTAACTCATTGATAAGAGGCTCGATATATACATTCATATCTTTAACTTGGTACTTACCTAGTTGAATGAACATAAACATTACATAATTATTATAACCATTTTACTGCAATATATATAAATGAATGTACATGACTATTAAATGAAAAAAATATAAGTCATTATGCAACAAATAAGACAAATGAGATGCTACTACGTTAAAGAAAATTGATGTAAACAAATACCTAGAACAATCATTGCCAACATTATGTGCTCCCTCTTTATTGACATCCATGGAGGAATGTTATTGTTGATAACAAAAACAGGCCACACCGAGTAAATAGATCTCAACTCTCCAAATGGATTGACATCATCCACTGCCAATGAAAGCCTGAGATTACGAGGTTCTTCTTTAAAGTGATGCCATTTTTCCTCCATGTCCCTAAATGTAGAACCATCCACAGGCATTCGAAGAATGTCATCTCCACTTCTATTCCATGCATGGTAATCCATAAATTGCACTAAGCTTTCGCACCTAAATAATTGTTGTATACGTGGAATAATGGGAATATAACGAAGAACCTTGCGAGGCACCTTTTTTGTTAGTTGATCTGTTTGATATCTACTGATATGACATTCTGGGCATTCTGTTGCAAATTCATGTTGTTTATGATATATAATATGATCATTGGGACATGTATCTATTGCTTGATACTCCATTCCAATATCTTTCATAATGGCAAATAAATCTCGGTATGAGCGAAGTAAAATATTTGATGGTGGTAACGAAAATTCACCTTTCAATCTACAACAAATTTTTTTTTGTTAATATAAAGAATATTATTGGTACATATTTCATCCTTTATTTACTAGTGATGAACTAACAACAAAAATAGATGAAAAAAGATGGCATACATGACATACCTTAACATCCGTGAGATTGCTATGTTGGATAAACCATTCATAACCTTCAAGTTCACAAGCAACAATACAGCAAAGAGAAGAGTTGTTTGGGAGCCTTCATAAAGGGGCTCGTATGCCTTCTCAAGTATAGGTAAATCATGAACATCATCAAAGTCATCTTAATCATCATGATCAGTTGCGCCACTAAATGTGTCATGGATCAATGTATTTGTACCATCATCTTCAACTATGTTTTCTGGCGCATGATCATCTTCTTCCATAGGATCATTAACTTCATCTTCAATATTCACAGCTCCATGTTCCTCTGCTTGCAAAACCACATTCTCTGGGCCATGATAATCCATATCATGTGCCCTAGGGTGCCCCACATTTATAATAATGATCGACACAAATAAACCATGATCATGATCAAGTGATTTTTTATATATATAAAAAATGTTAAAACGATATAAACATTTACAAATTCAATCAATATAAAGACATATAATGAACAACTTACCAATGGACGATAATCATGCCCCCCTTCAACATGACCATGTTGCCTACAATGTTTCTTAGTTGTTGTGAATAAAAGTCTTCTCATCTTTAAGTCCTTGCAATTATTGCAAGGACAATAACATTTCCCATCACCCTTTCTTTTCAATCTAGCCCACAATCTAGCAAGTGTCTCTTCATTTTGTTCTGCACTAATATTATCTTACATGATTTTTCTTTACCAAGCTTGAATATTTAGATCTTCAAAAAAATCAAACTCACACTCCAATAATTTTTAATCATAGACAGGTAACAAAATCTAATAATTTTGATATTTTGCACCAAAAAAATTTGGCCTATAACCTCCACAAACTGTCACAAGTATAGCAAATTCGCAAGTATAGCAAAACACTATTGCAAGTATAGATAAATTGTCGAACTCACTTTTATTTATTAAAAAACATTCGTCAAAACCTCGACGAACGCTAACCATATACCCGTCGGCCCACAAATTAAGGAGGCTAACCATATGTCAGCCCACAAATTGATGGAAGGGGATGGTTGACTTTAAGTGTGTCAAAATAGCGGCGAAAATCATGGAGCATCGCAAGTTCGACAAATGTCGGGCATAAATTTAAAAAATTTTGAAATTTTCACATTAAATAAATAGGTACCCGATGATACATCTAATTATACATCTTACGTCAGAAAGTTTCGTCGTATTTTGCAGTCAAATGAGTTAGTGTCTAATTTCAAAGATTGAACCAAAAACAGTAAGTGAAGCCTGGAAAGATGAAAACTGGGTAAATGTAATGGAAGAAGAATTAATGCAAATTGAAAAGAATCACACTTGGGATCTTGTTTCTAGACCTGAGGACAAAAATGTGATTGGAACTAAATGGGTCTTCCGGAATAAACTAAATGAAGATGGTGAAGTTGTAAGAAATAAAGCAAGGTTGGTATGCAAAGGATATTCTGAAGTGGAAGGAATTAATTTTAAAGAAACTTTTGCTTCAGTGGCAAGAATAGGGGTAGTTAGATTGTTTCTTGCTTTTGCTGCTTATAAAGATTTCAAAGTCTATCAGATGGATGTCAAGTCAGTATTTCTAAATGGAGAGTTAGAAGAAGACATCTACATTAAGCAATTGGAAGGATTTCAGTTGTTTGATCAGAGAAACATGGTCTGCAAATTAAGGAAAGCATTGTATGGACTCAAACAAGCCCCAAGAGTCTGGTATGCAAGATTAGATAAGTAATTGCTAAAACTAGGTTATAACAAAGGCACTGCTGACAGTAATCTCTACTTCAAGATTGATCATGAGAATATTCTTATTGTTGAGGTATTTGTTGATGATATCATTTTTGGTGGAAATGTGAGTATGTGCAAAACATTTGTTGATTAGATGCAAAGTGAATTTGAGATGTCCATGTTTGGTGAAATGAACTTCTTCTTAGGTTTGCAAATCACTCAGTCAGATAAAGGTATCTTTATATCTCAGTCTAAGTATGTGAAAGAATTGTTGAAGAAGTTTGGAATGGAAGATTCAAAGCCAGTAAGTACACCTATGGTAACCGGATGTAAGTTGAGTAAAGATGATGACTCCCCTAAGGCAAATTAGAAAAGGTATAGATCAATAATTGGAGGACTGCTCTATCTGACTCAAACCAAACCTGATATCATGAATGCAGTTGGGCTTGTCGCTAGATTCCAAGCTAATCCTAAAGAATCCCATGTTGTAGCAGTCAAAAGAATTTTTAGATATCTCAAAGGGATAATTGATTATGGATTATGGTATCCAAAGGATAATGACTTCACTCTACATGCATATACAGATGCTAATTGGGCAGGAGATGTGGATGACAGAAAAAACACTAGTGGTGGTTCATTCTTCTTGGGAAGTAGATTGGTTTCTTGGCTGAGCAAAAAGTAGGAGGCAATTTCCCTATCTACAGTAGAGGCAGAGTATATAGCATCAGCAAACAATTGTACTTAAGTTCTATGGATGAAGCAAATGTTGAAGGACATTAGAATTGTGTTTGAGAAGCCTGTCACAATCTTCTTGCATAATTCAAGTGCAATAAGTATATCAAAGAATTCGATGTTGCATTTAAAGACAAAGCATATATCCATCAAGTTTCATTTCTTGAGAGAGAAGGTAAATGAGAATGAAGTCAAATTAGAGTTTGTGTCTTCAAAGGATTAGATTGTGGATATTTTCACTAAGCCTCTTCCCAAGGATACTTTTGAGTATCTCAGAGAGAAGTTAGGGGTTATTACCCCTCCTGATCAGAACTAAGATGCACTAAAGTGCATCAGTCCGGTGGAATTCACAATCATATCTTGTGATCTAGATTGATGTTAAGGAGATACTACTCAGGGGGAGTAGTCAGTATGAAAATTTTGGGATCAGTCTGAAACAAAAAGGGAAAAAAGATTGAAAATATGTGCCCTTTTCCATTGATGTCAAAGGGGGAGAGAAGTTCATGTGAAAAACTAGCTGCTAATGAAAGGGGGAGCAGTGAAGAAAGTGATTACAGAAGTGATAAGAGAAAGGGGGAGAAGGTCTTGTCTTGATGGTCAAATTAGTTTTTCACATCATATGTTGCCATCAATGACAAAGGGGGAGATTGTTGCAAATATGTGCCTAAGCGGTGTTGCCATTGATGTCAACATATCCTTGTTGATATTAGTGTCAACTATATCCTATTTTGTTGCCTATATAGAAGAGTGGATTGTTAAGGATATTGAGAAAATTAATGTATGCAGACCATATGGATGAGTAGAGGATTATCTGAAGAAGCTCCAGTTAAGTTTTGAAGGGTTCGCATGAAGATTTGAAGAAGCTATGGCCATCTGAGTTGAACTAGTTTTGCAGTGTTCGCAAGAGACAGAGTGACAGGAAAGAGGTTCAGATTGTTCCAGATATGTCAAATGATGATCTGTGAATCTAGAGGCATGTTTGGGAAGTCAGTGTGTATCATCCACTCAAGTGGTTTGTGGTTTAGAGGTCTGCAAGCAATCTTTCTAATGTGACAGTCATGGCAGATAGTGTTCTTCAGGTTCCAGAGGAAGATGCAAGTGATTCTGATGATTTAGAGGAGTGCGGATGTTTTTGTTGAATTCAATGTGCTTGTGGAGGTCTCTGGATCATGTGACTACTATGTTGGAGGTTTGTATTGAAGTTTGAGCTTATCAATGAAGATTTCCTTCTTGGTGTTGTTCTTCCGAGTCTTGGCCGACCAAGTCATCAAGCGTGTTGCAGATCATCTGAGAGCAATTCTATGAAGCGTGGTGTGTTGATCAAGGAAGATTTGAGTCCCAGTTATGTTTGGCTGACAATTTAGTGATTCACATTAAGTCAGATGTTTGTAGTGCCGACCTTGATGTTCATTCCAAGGTTGATGAAGCGTATAAATACTTGTTGATGAGTTGTGGAAAATCATCCTTGTGTGAAAATAATAAAATCCAAAGAAAGGATCAAAGGTAGAGCAGAGCAGAGGAGAAGAAGAAGAACAAGAAATGTTTAGGATGAATAATTAGAGAAGAAGTATTTGGGGCAGAGCAGAAGTTTTGTGAGCATTCAATGAAACTAAACCAGGCATGAAGTAGATGATATTTATCAGTTAATTCTTCTTGTATTAAAATTCTGTAGGCAGTGAGCCTCTCTTAAGCAGTGAGCTATGGGCAGTGAGCCTGAAGGCATGTGCATTATCCTTTTTTTAAGTACTTTTAATAGGGTACAAATCTTGTGGGTTAACCCCCACCGTGGTTTTCCCTTAACCAGGTTTCCACATATAAAATTCTGGTGTTATGTGTGCTCAATGTATTTCTTCTCTTATGTTTTTGATTCATGCTTTAATGTTTATTTGATTGAAAGTTGTTAAAGAAGATTAAAATCAAAAAAGATTAATATTTGTGGGATAACTGATTCACCCCCCCTCTCAGTTATCTGGACTAATTCCAACATTAAGGGGGATTTTGGCCAACTATAGGAGTGGGTATACTCCTCTGCACTTCAATCTCAGCTAGACCTAGGAGGGATGCTCCTAGAGGCATGAAATGAAATACAAATAAACAAACACAACCATACCCAATGTACACTTGACCACCAAAGCTATCACTAGATCAAGACAAATTAGCTACACATGCCTCTATATTAAGATGATTCAACTGTGCGAATTTACATGCACAGGAAATATGGTTTTTTCCCATAAACCACAGGTGAATTATTTGTTTATTTTAGAATAGTGATTGATCCCTCTCCAATATGGACTGGTGCCTACTCCATTGGACAATTGAATCATAAGCATTAAAGAGGGAAGAAAGAACTAAACTAACATCAACAGAAAACTAAATGTATTTACATACATTTCTCATATTATACTTCAAACATTGGACATACTTAATTATCCAAAACTAAACTACAATGACTCATTTGCAACAAAGAGATGACTCAAAACAAAACATGTATTGCTTAAATGTTGTCACACATTATCAAATCTCTATTACAATCACACCAACAAATGTGGTGAAGGAAAAATACAAAACTGTGACTATGCTTTCCCCTTAATCATTACAAATAGCCATGGAGACATACCACTACATAAATATGTGCATTACAACTCATTCCTATGTTGTATCAACCACATTCCTCCATTTACTGCTCAGACATTATTCTCTGCTTGATGCCCAAAAATCTCCCTTAGGCTTTCCTAACTAGACAATTGGTTCAACAACCAACCCTGAACATATCTATGAAACATGTATTTATAGAAATTAGTTCCTGTGCAGCTCCTGGGTGTTGGAATTGAGTCAACATGCCAGACCCATACTGTAATAAAATTAGCCTAGAGCCATGTCAGAGGATCAACAGATTTCTTGGGAGCCCCTGCCTTGTGCACTGACAATGTCCTTAGAAGGACCCGCAGAAGACACTGATCACTGAAGCACTGTTTCCTTCCATTAAATTTAGTACTTCACAATTATTGCATTCCTGAGAGTTGTTAGCATGTTTGAAAGAGCAAGGAAGGCCTGTAAGTTGGACTCTGACAAATCAGACTTCGAAGCTTGGGACTTCCACCTTGCAACTTACAACATCTGGAAGAGGAAGGAGGAAAGCCCCTACCCCGCCTATGTATAGATATGAAGGCATCGGGGGTCACGCCTCAGGTCTTCACCATTTCACCTTACACCTTCCTTGGTAAGAGTTAATCTGAATGATGTCATAGCCACTTGGCAACTTCTTTCTGTTCCGCGGAAATACTCTGCAGAATGGTGGAAGAGTCACAAAGTATACCACGTGTTACCCATCATGTCTCCTGGATGATCATCTATTGAACCTTACCACATGTCTTCTTGTTGTGGTTCTATAAGCCTGTTGTGGGTCCACCCAAAAGACTCAGTGGAATGGAAGAATGCCTTAGAAAGAATTAACACCCATCGAGGGTCGATTGTCGAGCCTTCCGCCTTCCACCTTCCATGAAGAAGATGGAAGGAAGGAAGCCCGAACTTTGACCTTCAACACACTTAGTAAAAATTATGAAAATGCTGGGGGTCGACCCCCAGGCTTTCTACCTTACGCATTCTCCATCTGGAAGTGGAAAGAGAAGAGCCCTGTCGTCTGCCCTCAGCACAAAGAAGAGAACATATGTCAGGGATCGGCAATTGGGCCTTCCTCGTTGCACCTTCCTTGAAGGAAGGAAGAAGAGCCAACCTCTGAGCTTCATTGCACACTTCATCCTTAGAAGGATTTTGAACAAGTAGACCCATCAGACTTCGGCCTTTGGGCCCTCCACTCTACAACACTGAAGAAGATGGAAGGCCAAAACTTCAACCTCCAATGCTCCGCAGTACTACATCATACTTAGAATAATTTCATTACCTTGGTAGACCTTGGCCCTCGAGCCTTCTCCCCGACATCCTCCACGAAGAAGATGGAAGGCCGAAAGACCAACCTCTAACACTGCCTCAATTAGACAAATTTCAACACTTAGGTAAATTTTCAGCCTCAGACCTCAAAGCCGATAGGGATAGCATGATGGAAGGAAGAAGCTCGAAACTTTGAAACTCCAACCAAGGCCAAAACACAAGGGAACACTGAGAAAGATTTGGACTTAGTCATTTCTTGGGATTTTCCCTTGTATCTCAAAAGGCAAACAAATGAAAAGATATGAAAGACATCTTTAATCGGTTATCATCAATAGGTTCAACACTAAATGCATAAAGTGGGGTTTCTTAATGGATTTTGGGGAAAGAAGATGCAAGTAGGGAACTGGTTTTTTTAGGCACTAACACTGGCTCTGGTTAGGGATGTGTGACAAGTAATGTCACAGTGAGGACCCATATCTCCGGGCAGACCAAAAACACAAAACACATAAGGAAAAAACACACAAAGTGTATTTACAAGGCATACAGTCATAAGCATGGGGGTACAAAAGGAAAGTTGATTGTATTTAAAATTTAAACACTTTGGAGGTTCAACCTGTAGCAAGTGACTGAACCTACTTGCCTCTATCAAAGACAAGCTGAATGAAAGAGTTGATCTCCCTCAAACTAAATTTGCATTTCTCACCTAGCTGCAACAACTAAAAATTGTCCCCAGTATGTGTCAATCTACAACATATGCTTGTGGAGCCAAGGTCAGCTTCACCAATAAAATCACTACTGCAAGGCAACCATAAGAAATAGGTGCTTGACCTATTCCAATCCATATCATGCTTGTTCCCAGCAGCAAGGGGTGAGAAATCAAAATTCAGGTTAGCAATAAAAGATATGGATGGAAGTAAACCTCCATCACCAATTGTAACCTTATTACACTTGCTGATCTCTTCATGCAAACTGAGGGAAAACAAAAACACCTCCAATTCACATGGCAAAGAAAACTGTGACTGAATGCACTGTTGATCCTCATGAGAAAGCCTAGACCCCGCCTATGTATAGATATGAAGGTGTTGGGGATTAGGCCTCGAGCCTTCACCATTTTGCCTTACACCTTCCTTGGTAAGAGTTAATCTGAATGATGTCATGGCCACTTGGTAGATTCTCGTTGTTCCGCAGCTATAGACAAAGCTACACTAAAATGCTCCACAGAATGACAGAAGAGTCACAAAGTATACCACGTGGCACCCATTGGGTCACCTAGATGATCATCTGTCGAACCTTGCCACATTTCTTCTTCCCATGGTTCCGCAAGCCTATTGTGGGTCCACCCAAAAGGCTCAGCAGAATGGTGGAATGCCTTAGAAAGAATTAACACCTGTTGGGGGTTGGTTGTCAGGCCTTCCGCCTTTCATGAAGAAGATGGAAGGAAGGAAGCCTGAACTCCGACCTCTGACACACTTAGGAAAAATTATGAAAATGTCGAGAGTCAGCCTCTGGGCTTTCTACCTTACACAAAGAAGAGAACATCTATCGGGGATCGGCAGTCAGGTCTTCCTCATTACGCCTTCCTCGAAGGAAGGAAGAAGAGATGGAACCTCAAAGCTCCACCACACACTTCATACTTAGAAGGATTTTGAAGAAGTAGACCTATCGGACTTCAACCTTCAGACCCTCCACTCCACAACACTAAAGAAGATGGAAGGCCAAAACTCCAACCTCTGATGCTCTGTAATACTGCATCATACTTAGAATAATTTTATTACCTTGGCGGACCTTAGCCCTCAACCCTTCTCCCTAACATTTGCAATGAAGAAGACGGAAGGCCAAAAGACCAACCTCTGACACTCTGCCTCAATTAGACAAATTTCAACACTTATGTAAATTTTGAGCCTCAGACCTTGGAGCCAACAAGGACAACACGACGAAAGGAAGGAGCTTGAAACTCCAACCAAGACCAAAACACAAGGGAAAACTAAGAAAGATTTGGACTTAGTCATTTTTGGGCTTTTCCCTTGTATCTCAAAAGGCAAACAAATGAAAAGCTATGAAACACATCTCTAATCCATTATCAACAATAGGTTCAACACTGAAGGCATAAACTGAGGTTTCTTGATGGATTTTGGGGCAAAAAGATGCAAGTAGGGAATTGGTTTTTTCAGGAACTAATAGGGTGAAAAAAGAAAATTGAGTGAGTGCTTTTGATCTCCAAGGTCACCTTTAGTACGAGGAGATAGCATACAAACACACTAGATTCACACTCGCAATGTTTATTTACCCTTTAGATAATTGAAATGTGTGTTGTGAAGATGAATGGATGAAAGATGTTTTTGATTCTCAAGGTCATGCGAAGTGCATGAGAAGAGCATACACACCCTCAATCAGACTTAAATCCACCAAATAATGCAAGCACAAGTTTGTTTTAAACCCAAATCCAAATCTGATAATGAAGACACAAGTTCATTTTAAGCCCAATTTCAAAGTGTGATGGCAGACAAGTGTTCGTTTTAAAGTCCAAATCAAAGTGTGAGTGAAAACATGTTTTTGATCAAATGAAAAGAGAAAAGATGGATTGTGTGCACCTAGAATGTTTGTCTTAAGATCTAATGCTAATGTCAAGATGTTGTGTAGCACCTTATGTCCTAGATTCCACCAAAATGAAGAACAAAGAAACTTGCAAACCAATGTGTTAGGTGAAAAAGGAGGAATCTGATGAAATTATGATAATGATGATCAGTGACAGAAAAATGGATATGATAATTAGATTCTATAGGAAATTCTATGTTGTTTCAAAAAAATTAGCTAAAATCGGATAAAATTTGCACAAGATGAGTGTTTGAAGTTCACACACAAAGGGTGACTTTGACTGAATATACCTGATGAATCTAATAAAATCACCTGATAAATCCTTCACCATAGAGAAGCTAGGTGAACCATCTCTCCAACGTCATTGTTTTTGTGAAAATCTAACTTTGTACACGAAAGTTATGGTGAAAAAAAAACTACCCTTCTAGGGCTTGAAGAAGGACAAGGCAGACCTGGGCGGTTAAGTCCTAACCACTAGCAGTTAGGCATCTACGGTCACAAGGCATGGTTAAAAAATTGTGGTTGGATTGGTCGTTATGTGGTGAGTGGAGCCCTTGGTCCTTCATATGACCAAGGGAAAAAAGAATGCAAAAAATAAAAAATCAAATTAGGGGTGAACAACCCCCGCTCCTGGTCACAAATGTGACCACAAGTAACAATGCAGGAGCAAAGGATGTGGAGTAGTTAGAAATTGTAATGGATGGTTGAAAGGGAAATGATTGGCTGGGAGGTGGAGAACATAGGATGTGGGAAGAGAAGGGGGGGTCGGCACAGAGGGGATGAAGTAGCGGAAGAATTCAACAGAGGGGTTGACAGAGCTGGGCGAATCTAGGGGTCAGCTGAGAATGGGGTTAGGTGTCGACGATGGGAGATGGGATCCTGGGGGTGTGGCAGAGGTGTATGGGCTTTGACCAAATTGTGAGCGGTGGCAACGGGTCATAAGGGTGTTGACTCTGGAGTTAGGGTTTCGTCGACAAGGCTGATGGAGCGGGGAATGAGTGGAGAGTGGGGATTGG
Organism: Cunninghamia lanceolata; assembly: GCA_027924645.1. Classification (NCBI taxonomy): domain Eukaryota; kingdom Viridiplantae; phylum Streptophyta; class Pinopsida; order Cupressales; family Cupressaceae; genus Cunninghamia; species Cunninghamia lanceolata. The sequence continues at coordinate 1,903,814 of BSBN01000484.1, forward strand.
GAATGCAGTTGGTGTCGAGTGGCAGCGACCAATAGTAGTTAGGACCAGGAGTTAAACACAGTCGAAAGAGATAGAGTTTTGATAAGGATCGTAAGGGTATTAGGGCCTGCATTTGGAAGGTCAACGAGAATCAATATACAGTTGGCAGTGATAGGAGTTAGGGATTAGGATTAGATGAAATTAACCCTCGAATATGCCACGGGAAGAAACAACCAACATAGTTGACCAACCTTTGAAATATACCCTACATATTAACAAACCTAGACAATAACAACAAGATCAGGGATGTGCACAGATTGTACGATGGGTACGGACAATATAGATCTGTATGGATCTGTACTGTATGGACTGGTAAAATAAAAAAATTAAAAATTTGCTAAAATTTTCTGTGAGCGAAATACAACAAATTTTATGTCGATCTTCGCCTGCGAGGCCTCCCAAACACAATGGTGAGGTCAGATTTAGGGTAGGAGACAACTTGTAAAATCTTATTACAAAAACATGACAAAAAATAAGTTAGATTTCACAAATTCAAGTGCATAAACATGCAAAAGGTGAGGGTTAGACCAGTGGGGCATGCCAAAAATGTGGATGGAAAAATTGATCAAAGACAATGTAAAGATAATGAAAACAACCCAATACCTTTACCTTTAAACCAAGTCCTCCACATGGGATAGAACGGATTAGATACACCCTAATCTACTAGCTATGTTCTCTATGATGAAAGATGGATAATGAGATGTTGATTGCTCAAGATTTTTGTAGCATAATGATAGATAGAAGATAATAGATATGGAGATCTAGAATCATTTTGACAACATGATGTTGTATGAAGATGGATGCATAAGAATGGCTTGGTTGAGGCTTCATTTATAGAAGATGAGGGATAAGGATCGATGGCTAGGATTGAAAGGTGAATTGTGTGATGTGGACGGCTAAGAATAAAAGGTGATTTAATTCAAGACCACTTCATTTAATAAAAGATAGTGGTGTGACAAGTAATTTAATGAAGGTGGTAGTGTGACACATAATTCAAATAAAAAAATAATTAAATTATGAGAGAGGGACATGTGTTGTGATGAGAATAAAGGTGAGGGCTAATTTAAATAAATATTTTATTTATTTAAATTGGATGATGGAGGAATTATTTAAATAAATATAATTTATTTAATTAATTGGCTAATGGGATAAATGGGATTAAAATGGGATTAGGATGGAAATTAGTTAAATAAATATGATTTATTTAACTAATTAAGTGATGAAAGGGGTATGTGAGGGTCTTAGAACAAAATGTCATAAGATGTCTCAAGTAATGTATCAACAAGGTGTGTTGTAAGACATGGTCAATTTTAGGTGTCTACACAAACAAATACATACATACCCATAAATACATGTACAAAGTGTTGACTCCCAAAATAATTACAACCCTAAACCCTAAAACATTCCCAAATCACCTAGGATGGGGATGGTTGTTCTAGATGAATGGAAGAGGTTTATCAACAGGTTCAAGGTAATTTTGGGCAACCTACAAGACTAGGTTAACTCCTCTGCACTTCAGGTTTAACTAAAGCCTAGGAGGGATATTCTGAGGGGTATACCTGAATAGGTATTAGGTTCAAACCAGATGAACAACTAAAAATAATAGGACAACAAAACCTAAATTGTCTTTTAGACCCTAAACACTGTCACTGGACCTAAAACAACTAGTTGTCATTAATAACCCCTATATAGTTGATAAAAGGGTACTCCCATTGACATTGGAAGGTGCAGGTATGCTTGTTTTCAAGACATACAAATTAATTACTTTCTTCACACATGGTAAGTTTGTTATGATTTTTAAGAGTGTGGGTGATCATGGAAACCTTCAGACTAGTGCCTAATATATATTGGGTTACGGAGTCTACAATTCAACAGAATGAAGAAAACAACAAGAGATATGAAACATGCACTTTCTGGATATTCAGATGCAAGAAGAACAACAATCAATGGAGAATATGCTTAGTAATCCTTTATCAAAATACAATCAATCATCTATAACCATCAAAGAGATCATCACATAGCATGTAATGTTTTAAGAATTTGTTTATTCATCTAATCAATGGTTACAGTCATACCACAAAGTGTGGCAAGAGGAAACCCTAAAAGAGATTCAGAATTTCCTTGAGAGATTACATAAGAAGAAGGAGAAGTTCATACACTGATAGTTGTAATCAATATGATAAACCTTTCATAACCTGTGTCTTCACTACTAGAGAACTAGAACTTTTCTGCTATTTGAAACCCTAGAGAGCTCTACACTTGACTGCCTAAAAATACCCAAAAGACCAACATCTTTTACATCTTACATTCATGCATATATAGCATCTGATTCTAATTGACCTAATTAGGTTACAACCAATTTCCCCTAAAGGCCACGTTAGAAAATATCTCAACCAGAAGAGACGTTCATCTGCCAGAAATAACTGCAAAAATATCTAGGGTCCAAAGGTAGATGGAAGATATTTTCTGCCTTAATGCACACAACCAGTTTGCTAATCTGAAACCATAAATGCAACAAATATCTGAGAAAGAAGAGGTAGCTGAAAAGGAATAGCACCCGCATTGATGGTGTATGAGACAAATCCCTTCAAAATCACCAAGCAAAGCTCTTACAACACTTTAAATTTTGAACTCTTGAGTCTCTATGTCCTCATTAGCTCTGAAAACCTTCAAAATTTGACCTCTAAATGCCCTTGCCAATTGAATCTACACATTTCATGCCTTCGGGATGTCTGACAGTCCCTTTTGAATTATAGTCGTGGATAAGTCTGCCTTAAGATTAATGGTTATGAGTTACCTGCTAGATTTGAAAATCTAAGCTCTCCCGTTGAAAAGGCATCAACCAACTGCATCATTCCATGTCAGATCTCCTTTTTTTGGTGATCTTTCCTTTCCCCATCTGATGTGGCCACATGGCACAATCTTGCAGCAGCACAGTAGGATGTGGGCTATCTCTTTTTGGCTCTACGTGAGTGCACTAAACCATCCACGTATCCTTCCTTATGCAAGCCCTTATTCTCCCTTTGAGAGCTAGCCACATGTCTCGATCTCGCAATTGCACGGTGAATCTTCTCTTCTGTCAAGGTTCCTCTGCGCTACCGTTAGATCTTCCATTTCCTATAGTTGACTTTTCTACCTGACACCTGGCACCACCTCCTTCATTGATCTGGAATCCTTGATCTTGTGGCTGTAAGCCCAAGCTTCCTCGACATCTGTCATATTTTTGCAACCCCGCAGTAGGAATATGACGTCACCTTAGATGTTGTGTGGGCTTGTGATATTTCACCATGTGGCACCTCTGAACCCTGCAAAGGCTTTAGACTTAAACAATATGACGTGACAAGCTATAGATGGTAACATTAGGTAAAAGGGGGCCGGTTACTTCACGACTTAAAAGACTCAAGGTTATAACTTAAGCAACTGGTAACCGAAGCTAGATAGTCAACAAAGGATTATAAGATAAAGTAAAATGATGACTGTAAGACCTAGGGCTTAGCCAATTTTTGGGGTTTTCCACCTTGCATTTCAAATGGCAAAGACATGAAAACCTATGAAATATGTCTGATCAATTATATGCTATAGGTTTAAGTGGGAATACGAATGAGACATGAGGAGCAAAATAGGGCATTTGGGGACTAATTTTTTAAGTGTCAACACCGGCTCTGGTTGGGGACGTGTGCCAAGTAGTCGCACAATGAGAATCTAGATCTCTGGGCAGACCAAAAAATGACACATAGGAACCAAAACAAAACACCATCAAGACCAGCAATGGTCAAGATTACTCAAGGTCAAAATATATCAAATATAATAAGGCTTCACCACAAAATTTGGAGGAAAATCATTACCTATGAGAAGTAATGTTTCAAATGCTTCTCCTGAATAGGCAACTCCAACAATTCCTCTTTCACGTTTCTAACATAAAAGGTGTCCTGACTAGCCTTCTCATCAATTTGATATGGGCCTACCCATAGTGGCTCAAACTTACCATGTTTGCCCTTATCTTCTGACTTTGCATTCCAGAGAAGAACCAAATCACCAGTTTGAAAACACCTCTTAACCACTCTCTTGTTGAACAGATGTTCCACTTGTTGCTACCTTAGCAAGTTTTTGTCATGTGACATCCTTCTAACTTCATCCAACTCTACTAACTCATGCATGATCAATGCCATAGCATCATTTCCATCTTCTCTTATTTGTTGTTGTTAATGGAAATATTGTCAATAGTATTAAACTACTAATAATCCAATAATCTCAATGAAATATGAAGCAAATCAAATAAACAAAGACATTTTACTTTGAAGACTAATTTACCTCAAAGCTTCCATTGTTTGCCTATCTTGTATTGATCTTGTTGATGAATAGAGCTCTCAGAAGTGTGCACTTCCTCATTGTTTGAAGATGACAATACTTGAATGGTTGTAGTTGGATAAAATGCAATGAAGATTACCTACAATGCAACTATTGTGAGGATGAGGGATGGATGATTGAAGCCATGGTTGTATGGATATGAAGATAATGGATATAAAATGCAATGAGCAATATGGATGCTTTGCCAAAGGCATGCTGGAATTTCTGCAGAGTAACTTTGCTATAGCTTGTGTGTTGTTGAAATGAGGGAATGAGCTTCCTTTTATAGGCCAAGGAGGGGGCAAATCCATGTGTCAAGATCTTAACGGTGGAGACTTGGTCTTGTGAGGTGTATGGTGAGGATTGAATTGGTTGAGATGAGGGAGAGAAAGAGGGAAGATGTTCCTCTCACCTTAACATGGTGGAGAGAAAGGTGTGACATAAGTCCACATGTCACAAGGCTCACCATGACCCAAGAGAGAAGGTCAAACAAGGAGATCATGTTTGTAGGGAGGTTGGAAAGATTCTAGGGACTATGGAACAAGTGTCACAAAGTGTCCCTTTGACCATGATGACATGGAGAGACCACATCCATGTGAATAGGGATGGTTGGAGGAATAATAGGCCATGTGGGTGAGGGAAAATGGATTAATTAAATATTAAAATATTTAATTACATGTGCAAGATGATGAGGTGGACGTGTGAGGTAGATTTGATGATGTGGAATTATGAATGAAGACTTTGGAATAGGATGATTTGTGATTAAATAATTTGATTATTATTTAATTAAGGGATGACATTAGAAGAATAGGTTTTTTTTTTTTTTTTTTAAGATAATGTGCCTGGTAAACTTTTTTAACGTGACCGGTAACGCTGGCGCGACACGCCCTCCGGCTCCACACTAACACTTTTGCCCGGAGCGATGAACCAGTGAGGCCACAACACGGGGGACCTCATCCCCAAGAAGGAATACTTCAAACCTGCGAGCTTGTTGGCCCAGCGAAAGCATAAAGCCTGTGAGCTCGTTAGCCCAGCGGGGGTTTGACCTCTAGTGGCTGCCACTACAACCGAGTGACTTAACCACCGAACCACGCCCTTAATGGCAAAAATTTTTCACGTGACCAATGACGCTGGCACGACACACCCTCCAGTACCACGGGGACGGGGGGAGACTAGACCTTGTGACCATCTTTACCGCAACGGAATTACTTAGCCAATCGAGCCAGGGCCCCCGCCCTAAGAATAGGTTTAATTAACTTAATTAAATAAATTGATATTTATTTAATATTTGGACTATTAATGATGAATGTGAATCAAATAGATAAATTGATAAATTTATTCATTGATAGAAGAATGGGAATTAAATAAATAATAAATATTTATTTAATTTGTCTTTGCCATTTTTAGGTGTATACATTTTGCCCCTCTTTCAGACAATGTGTTTTAGTACATTGTTTCAAAGAATTATTTTTTTTTTATTATGATACATGCCCCAGTTTTGCCCCTGGTACAAGTTTATGATGCTAGGATGCCCTCTCGGGAGATTGGATGGGAAGAAATTGATGACAGGATGACGGACAATCTCACAATGAGATAGGTTGAATGACAAGTTGACTGGATAGACCGGTGAAGAAATTAGTTGACCCAGAGGAAAAATCAAGTGAAATTCATGCCCCAGCATGGACAAGGTCAAGCACCTCCCATTAGGGTTCCATACGCTATATATAGGAGTGTGGGGTCACATTCCTAGTCATTTGCACACTTGTCATTAAGAGAGCTTTTACGAGATCAGAGCCTTTGGAGCATAGAGTAGCCAGTGAAGATGTAGCAGTTTCCTATTAAGTCTCATAGATTCAAGCAGATCTGACGGTTCAACCATCCAGCAGACTACAGGCCGTCGGTAAGTACCCCTTCATTTCTAGGCTAGGTGTATTTATGATAGCATTAAATGTAGTCCAAAAATTTAGGATTTATATGCGTCGAACGGTAGAACTGCGCATATGACGCTATTCTACGCATATGATGCTAGAATCAACACATATGTAGATTTTTTGCATTTGAAATATATTACTGTGCAAATGCAATCCTGCTACGCGTGCAATAAGGGATGCTGTGCATGTAATTTTTACTGCGCATATGAAATGTTTCTGCACTTATGAAATCCTACTATGCTTTCAAAGCACAGTCTTGCACATGCAAAGTAAAGTTGTGCATAGAAGATGCTCCTGCGCATATAAGTTTATTCTGCGCATATGATGTAAAATTGTGCATCTAACAGGAAGAATTATACATAGAAGTTTAGTTGATCAAATCACTTAGAATTTTGATGAAGTTGACTATGTGATGGATACTGGTCAACTGATAGGTCATCTCTAAGATTGATAGAATCTCCAGAGAGATGATAGGATTGCTTTCCTGTTGAAGTAACTAAGTTTTTGATGTTGAATAAATAGACTTGCAGTTTAGTTGATTTTGATTGATTAACACATGCTTATTTGATTGCAGGAGGAGTTAGATGATGTCCTCATGTCAAGTGAGTAGTTTCTAGTTATGCAGATGTTGAGGCCTTATCTCACAGAGACTTATCTTCTTGTTATTGGATCGGCTGGATTGTCGTTTGTGCTCTACATGCCCGAGATTAGGGCCAATCTTGGCATGTTGACTGCTCTAGTGGAGAGATTCCATAGTGAGGACAGGACTTTTCACCTTCCCACTGGGGAGATTACAGTTACTCTAGAGGATGTTCATAGGATTCTGCATATACCGATTGATGGTGAGCTCATGGAGTACGAGTCGCAGACTAGGGTAGGATTGGATGAGTGCAGACAGTTTTTTATGATGATGAGATCGAGGGCACTGAGATCAATTGGTTTGATATGCTATCTTATTATGAGCCCCTTCCTTCAATTGTGGCGAGGTTGATTAGAGGTATTGTGTGCCCCAACAGATGGTCACATGGTTTTGTAGTTGGATGGGGGCAGGGACTAGAGTAGATCACTACAGAGGGTACTAGATATGCTTGGGCGGTTTGCATCCTAACTCACTTATACCATGATTTACACTAGTTTGTCTATGATGGCTCTTCTAGTTTGGCTTGTGGTGTTTCACTTCTGCAGATATGGGCATGGACACACATAGCCATTACTCATCCTATTGGTATTGGCACTCGAGGCAGGGATCATCGCTACTCCTACATGTTTCAGGATAGCCTTTCCCAATCCAAGCTGGGAAAGTTGGAGTATTAGAGACATGCTTTTGATAATGTAGACTCTGTTGTTTGGTGACCATACCTAGACTATGAGGTATGGGATGACGATGCTTCTGAGCTTCTATTCTGCTATAGGACTAGATGGCTTATAGGGAGGACATCGTATATATGGAGAGACATATTGTACCACATGTGTACAGGTAGTTTGGCAGAATCTAGGGGATGCCCCAGGGTAATTCCATATTTGCCCATACGCACAAGGAGAGGACATGATGGGGACCCAGCCCATCCTATGAGCAGGCTCATACTAAGTTTCTTCACATTCCTTATCAGCCCTAGCTGATGATGAGGCCAGTGGTAGACACAGGTATGACATAGGATTTCTTTGATTGGTTCGCTGCACATCCGTTCCCATGCTACTCTGGACTAGGAGAGTGAGCGCTAATTATGGATGATCGGGAGGATGAGGACGAGGGGCCACGAAGGTGACCCAGGAGATGCAGAGGATGAGGAGGTAGAGGTGGCCGAGGTGGGGATGATGGCGATGGTGGTGGCGGTGGTGGTGGCAGTGTTGGTGGCGGTGGTGGTCACGACAGTGGACATGATGGCAGTGATGGGGATGATGGTAGAGATGGAGATGGGACAAGGGTTCACCGGTGGATTGATCCCACCCAACATGCTCAGTTAGCTTTACAGGCATAGGTGTAGCCTCTAGTGCATCCATAGGGGCAAGGGCCAGATGATGGGGTGATAGTAGGATTATGAGCCTAGTTGGCTCAGGCTCAGTCTATGCTACAGTAGCACTAGGGATAGATAGGGTAAATGCAGGCCCAGATTACATAGCTGCGGGGTAACCTATAGACTACCTGGCTAGAGAGAGACACAACCATCTAGAGGTATGGGAGGGTAGAGGCACTCTTGAAGCAGGTACAGTAGACTGCGCCATAGGGTCCCACTGGTCAGACGGTTGTAGAAATGGTTAGGGCAAGTCAGAAGATCTTCTACTGGTGGTCCCTATATGAGTAGGCAGTGCCACCAGAGTGTAGGGCATGTAGCTATAGACCGAAATACTGCAGAAGGTTGCAGAGGGTACCAGCAGAGAGTGGCGGGGTGATGGGACCTATGGGGCCACCTCGCGAACCATCAGGAGGAGGTGCACCAGGGACAAGGACAACAGGTGGAGGAGGAGGAGGAGGAGGAGGCATCATATCACCATAGCCAGCACCATTAGGAGGGAGTCACTCCTAGTTATCTCTTGACATGTATCAATTTTTTTAGCACTTTTTATTTGGACATGTACACACCACTTTGGGTTGGACATCTTGAGATGTATTATTATTTTGACATCATTGTATACTTGGACACTTTTATTATTTTTGATGATGATGACATGAGATCATGATTTACATATGTGATGATGATATGTGATGGACATGACTTATGTTATGATGCTATGATGTTATGATGTGAAATGCTTGTTATCACCTAGATATGCACCCTGACTAATTTGAAGAAATTAGTCTATTTGATGAAACATGGGAAGACCTCTAAAGTTGTGGGTCACTTTGTAAGCAGAGGTCAACCTCCAGAGAAGGCTGACTTCCTAAACTGGTTATCACCTAAACTAATAATCTCTTTCAGAGAAAAAGGAAGGAGGAAAAACTCAAAAAACTAAACTGAAAAACTAAAGCAAAAGGGTGATACACCGAACTGACAAAGACGATAAAATTTAGACTTGTTTACACTTAGCTTGAACTAATGAAAATGAGGTTTTTTACAATCTATTATGGATGCTTTTGCATAAATACTTCACTAAAAGGTTTAAGGACAAAATAACTTGTAAAAGGAAAAGAACTTCTCAATTAACAAGTTACATGCATTTACCAACACAATTAGTAACCTGCATCAGCTTACTACTAGAAGCAAAGGTACAATAGATAAGACAAAGTTACAAGGAAACTAAGACAATTTCACAAATAACTTGATCAATCATTCGACGTACACAAGACTGCAATAATAAAAGAAAGGCAAGAGTTTAAATCACCAAAAGTAACTAAGGCATTCACTGTATTCCATGTCCAACAAAAGCTAAAAATGAGTTACAAATTTGCCAAAATGTAGAGTAAGGATCCAAAAACCACAAGTCTCTCCCACTGCATAATCAGAATTGAATACAAAAAAGTCACAAGAGTGACTATATCCACCACTATCCAAGTGGTTCCATAATAGAAGGAAACTCAAACTGATTGGGGTCAGATGCACCCAAAAAGCCTAAAATCTAGGACCTATATCCTCTCCAAAAGTGTCCATAATGCAAGAAAAATTCCATCAGGACTTAGTCAAACACAAAGAGTCATGAAAACAAGTCTAAAAAGGACTCTAAGAGCAACAAAACTCCTAGATACCCTCTCCAAAACAAAATAACTGCTAACTGCCCTCTAGACCTAGCCAAACCTTCTCTCCTCCAAAGCAAAACAGTAAGCTAGACTACAGGCATATGTCTACCACATCTTCATAATTCCAACTATATCTCCTCAAAGACAATAAAATCTCTCAACACTCTCCATCATACTCTCCTTTGCATTAAAAGTTAACAAAATCCCTCAAATGATTCATAATATCACCATTTTGAGGTCATTGTTTTACATTTCATGATATGCAAGGAAAATAAATAAAAGTCAAAGGGATTAAAAGACTTAACAAAGTCTTCACAAACCTCAAGACCACCTTGTGGCATTTCCTAGGCAATTACACTCTTAATGTTTTGTCCACGGGCAATTTTTAGTGATGCAAAATAAAATAAAAAAGAAAAATAAGGCCCATCGGCCCTCTAGGGTTATGAAACCCTAGATGACAAAAAGACATCTTTGAAGATCATTTTGCATTTCTCACTTCTTGAAAACTTGCTCTGCACTTATCTTGACTGTCGACAAGGGTTTCATGGCATGCTTCTGTAGATGATTTCTAAGGAGATTCGAGGGCATTTCTAATTGAGTTCTTCATAAAAAGGCTCCAATAATAACTGGTAAGCTCAAATCCCTCTCTTTTGAAAGCAAAAATGAAGGAAAAATCTTCAATTCTACTGTCATTCCTGCATAATACATGATGAATATATTGTCTTCTTCCATAGCTGTGATGGAAAACTGAATCTTCAAGCATATATGACCATTTTTGTCTTAATCAATCTTCAAGGAAAGACCTGTCATTTATGTACAATATTCTCTTGATTTTGGGCAGGCAATTAGCCTCTATTATCATAAAATACTAAAAAAATAAAAGTTTGTTTCAGGTTTCATACTAGGGTTTTAATAGCATAAACCCTTACCTTATTTTGCCTCTTTCTGTAGCTAATTTTGTATACTTTTGTTCATTTTGAGCATATGTTGCTATAGCATTCATGCACTTGGCCTTATTTCTGATATATGTTCTTCTTACAGTTTAAAATGAATAAAATTGTATAGATCTTGAGCATTTTGATTTCTGATCATATTTTATGTACCTATCATGAACTTGGAAAGACTTACTTCAAAAATCTCTGTAATGTGCTAAGGAGCCTGTAGCTTAAACTGTATTGCTATACCTGTTGCACACTATCCACTTCTGGAATATACTCTGGTGGATGCCAAAATGTTCCTATAGCTGTTTCAACATGACCAAAGTGTAAAGATTCTGAGCACTTGGAGTTCATTATCTCTCCATACTTGATATCATAGTGACCTTGTTTTTTATTTATCTATATCTCTATTGTGCTCAAAACAACTGCAGCCTCATATTATGCATGCTTTGTCTTGTCTTGTCTTGCTTTAATTGTATACTGCTCATACAACTCCTTATCCTTGCATGTTGTTGTTCTTGGACTGTATTTGCTGCATTTTATGACATTCATTGCAACTGTGTTTGTGTAAGTGTCTTCATCATTAGACAATGATTATCTTGACTTCTAGACAGGATCCTTATTCACTTTAATAGGATGCTATCATGCTAGTAGGTATGTTGGTCTTGACTGTCCTCTGCAATTTTGGTTTTGACTGCTCTCTCCTTATCATCATAGTCATTGTGACTGTTCTTCATGGTCATGACTGCCATGCTATTATGACTGATATGTTATCATCATTTTGCATACAGACTGCCCCTCACTATGATCAAAACATCCACTGTGGTTTTGAAGCTCAGAGGGCAAAAAGGTTAGAACACACTTGAAATTTTCTAGCAGAATCTATGCTACATCATCTTGTTCAGATAGATCCACCTCCATCTAAAATCTTCCTAATGATTTCTCAAAGTTTAATGCATTTCACACTATGGCCACCTCTATAAACTCATTGCTATCCACTGTACCATATGCCACCTTTGTGAGTGTTTCTTTCTTATTGGTCTTGATAAACTTTGCAGTCTTCTCCTCATGACAGTTGGAGCAGATGCAATTGTTTACTCTTTATCATTGTGTAGGCTTCTTAGAGAAATGATTAGGTTTTAATACTAAACACAGACCTTAAAACTCTTTGCATAATCACTTTTTCACTACCAAAGCTCTTGGCATTCAATAGTAATCTGAAAGCACCCACAAGATCTAAACATAATAGTCCTCTGTTTGTGTCTTGGTTCTTTCATTATCATGTTGCTTAGGATATTTATCAACTCAATGGCTTTTCTTTTTGTAACCTTAGAATCATCAAGAGGGTCCTCACCATGCACACTACCCTCTTCATCTATGCCAACACTGTTGACTATCACTCAGGACTACTCCAAGTTAAAACTCACTGTCTTACTGCTTTGTTGCTTGTCTCATTGAACAACCTCATGCACTTTTCTTCCATGGACCATCCCTTACTCTTCATCACTGTGTGGGCTCTTTGGTTGGGTAGGGTTTATGTAGGTTTTCTAGATTTCATACCGCAAACCCTTGACTGATTGCCTGCCCCTTATGATGCTGACAGTCATCTCATCATCTTTATATGACTCCTTTTAATGCTGACAAACTATTCATTTCCAATACTTTTACTGTCTCTTCACACTGTGACAGTCATACTACTGTTTCTTCTGTGTTTTGTGCTCTTTTTGGATTGTTATATGACTGATGACCTTTTGTATGCATGTTTCCTTTATGTAGTTTGTTGCTGCTAGTGCAGGCTATGACTGCATCTTGAAATCACCATAAGCTTTCCTCTATATTGGTTCCTTCCTCGAGCTACTACAAGGGCTAACTCGCGTACATCTTTTTGTCTTCAATGTTGGTCTATAAGTCTGTTGATATGGTCTGAAACCTCTACCATAAGACTGTCACTGTTATGGGAATCTTTGCCAATGAACTTTTAATCAACAAATTTACTCTTCATTAATGCACAAATGACATATCTAAAAAGCCTCATAGTGATAATCTCATACCCTTGACAAGGTTTTTCACCTAACATGGAAGTCTGACTATTTCTGCACACTTTCTATACTCATATGGAAACTACATATAGTGTTCTTTGATCATCCTCATAAACAAAGGTTTGAATCAAAACTTTGACTATTGTTTTGGTTGAAATGTATGTATACTACTTTAAAGATCTCAATAATCCCTATCAACATTTGGATATTGGATCAATGTTGTCTCTGAAACTATAACACCAAACAAAAATGATACCATTCCTTATGGTCAGTTATATAGTCTTGAAGATAGGCTGATTTCCATGGGACCATGCTATCTCCTTACCTTTGGCAGACCTCTGAAAACTATTCTTAACAAAACTCCATACCAAAATACTTTTGCTCCTTTGAAACTTTGTCTCCTATCCATTGTGTAGGCCTATCAATGTACCTTCAAGGCTGTCCCTATTTGATAACTACTGATGACTGCACACTGTTTCTTTCGGCTGTGTTTTACTGTGTACCCTAGTCATTAAACCTTATGAATGTATTTTAACTGACCTCTTTTACTTATGAAATGATTGTCTTCACTCCTTGACAGTCCCTTGTATGGGCCTCATTACATGATGCTTTTTTTTCTCTTTTCACACAGTCTGTACTCTGCATCTGATGAATACATATGAAATGCTTCTGTAACAACTATGAGCTAGGCTTAACCCTTGTGGGAGCCACATTTTCTCCACTCATAATATAAACTGATGAATCACACGGAAACACAATTTCACCTGTATCTGCACATGAAGCAAACTTGTTAGAAAAATAAATGCATACTTTGGATGTGTTTGATGACTTGCTTGTTTTCTAGGACATCCAAAGTATACATCTCTTGTTTAATACATTTGAGGAGCAGTTTATGCATGCATAAGTACTTTTTCATGTCAGGTTAGGGACCATTCATTGCTTAGAGCATTGCTCTAACATCATTCTTTTGCCAGATGCAGGAACTACAGATGACATGGAACTAGGAAGAACAAAAAAACAACTTGGGGCAATAAGACAACACACCAGAACCAGTCATTCTCAAGGAATGACTAGCCTCTATCCTTACATGCACTTTCTTTCATTTACTTATTCATGTATAAATTGTTTCTTTAATTTCATTGAATAAGAAAGTTAATCTCACGGCTTGTGTGAGATAATGTACATTTTACATTCAATAAAGATTATTAATTTTTTAGAAAAGATTTGTATAAATCTTTCTTATGTTACATGCACTTGGATAAATGTAGTAATTTGATAAACATAATCTTTTTAAATTATTTCATTTATGCACTTGAATGTAAGCTAATAAAGATCAGATAAAATGTACCTTTTAAATTGTGAATCAAAGCTCTACCTGAATGAGCTGTAGTGAAATTTAGGTAACAATGCTTATAGATGACTTACATGATTTATGATTTTGATGCTCATGCTTATGTTATGTGATGGACCTGATGCTCTATATGATGACTTGTATGATGCAGCACTATGATGATTATGTTGATGCTTCTATAGATTTTTGATTTACTAGACATGATGCCTCTACATGCTTATGATGTTTGACCTAATGCTATATACGATGATGCATCTATATGTGTTGATTTGTATAATGCAAAATGTAATGATATGAATCATGTATGCATGTATTAAGATGGTTTAATTGATTATCACTCTATCTATCTTTTTGCATTTTTTTGTTTTCTATCATGATATAGATATATATGAAACTAAAATGGATGATTGATTTGAGTATATGACTCTTGTTATGGTGATTTTATGATTTACATGCATTTATGCATCCTAATGGACAAAATGATATCCATTTATGATGATGGACCTAATCATGACACACAATGATTTATTTTTGTTAATGCCAAGTATACTCAATCTTAATAACAATACACTTTTTAGAAGAAAATGAATTGGATATATGAAAAGAAATGATAATGAAAGATAAGAAATGCGATAATGAATGATTTGGTAATAAATGATAAGAAATTGGATAATGATAGATAAGAAATTGGATAATGAATGATCACAAAGACACATGGATTTTGGTAAAATGATAACATGCTTATAATGCAATGGAATGCAACGGGATAAGTATGGATATGAATTCTTGTCATCTTCAATTGTGCAAGTTTTTGAAGTACTTTGTTTCATCATTGAGCTTTTTAAATGTTGTAAGAAAATACAAGCACTATGTATAATTAAACAATGATGATCTGAGTATTTCTTACATGGATTTTGATTTAGCAAGTTAGTACAAGCATCTAAGTATAATTGAACCAACATGACCTGAGTACTGCTTGTGTATCAACAGACAAGGATTAAACCTATTTCATGTTTAGACCTTTGATGTCCTCATGATCATTTTGTTGATCATGTCGTTAGACAAGGCTTTCACATTACTAAAGATAAATCCACAAACAACAAACAAATAAAATTATTATGCCCCCATCATAGCTTCTCTAGTTTGATACATCCTTGAGTAGCACAGAAAGACATAATAACAAAAATCATGATATAAGACTTTTAAAACAACCATTGAAAAACTTTCTTGCCCAAACATGTTTTCTTGCAATAACTTGATAGAATCAGTTTGATGTCTTAGGCCAAAAAGGATTTGCCAAGCGTAGTTTTGTTGTCTTTTGTGTCAAGATGATGTTGAAAACTTGCTTGTCATGCTACTTGTTGTCTAGTGATAAAATAGTGATCTGATTGTTTACCCTTTGAATTTATAGCATTCAAGAATCTTATTCCTTGACTAGGTCGAGGATTTGCCCCCAGTCAAGTAGAGGATTTATTTATTATGGATGAACTGACAATGAACAATGTGATGGGCCCTAATGGACTAACCTAATGCCTCAGGGGCTCATTGCTAAATGGCCTTGCCTATGTGACGATGCAGAGGCAACGTAGTTCGGGGTGGACTTACGTGGACCTAAAGACCTAGGCAATGAGAAATGGTGCAGACTCGAATGGACCAAAGGTTGAATGACATGGGATGGAATGGATGGAAAAGGAGCCTCGGAGGCACATTGATGATGGCCTTGCCTACATGATAACTCAAAGGCGATGTAGTTCGGAATGACTGATACCGGCAATGGACTTGTGATAAGATAAATGATAAGGTAATGCGATGGGATGACCCTACTAGATAAGGTGATAGGGGTGACAAGACACCAAGCTATGGTAAGTCATTGCGAGGTAGATGCAAAATAGATGCGGTTACTGGATGAATACAATAGGAAAGATGGATGCGGGTTGGGTTGTACTAACAAATGGAGGTGGCGGTTAGTCACAAATAGCGCCTGTTTCTAGGTTTTCACCACTTGTTTCTACATGTACCATTTTTTATTATTTTTTTTGTCCCTTGCATTGGGGTTATTAGGTATAGAACCTTCGAAGGTGCATACTGTTGATGGGATCATCAAACACTTCACCTTCTGATGTTGAGAGCTGATACGCACATGATCCATAGGCAGCGACTATGACATAGGGACCCAACCAATTGGGTTCAAACTTCCCCTTCTTCTCTCTATCCTATTGATTGCATGGGTTCTCTCTTAGGACCAGGTCACCTACCTAAAAGACCCATGGATTAACCTTGTGATTGTAGCTCCTTGACATTCTCTGCTGGTATGCCTTAAGATGGTTAAAGGCATGTTGTCTCCGTTCTTCTAGCAGTTCTAGTTCTTGAAGCCTTGTTACTCTATATTCCTCATCATTTATGAGTCCCTTTAATGACACCCTGAGGGAAGGAATTTCAACTTCGATAGGCAATATGGCTTCAGAGCCATAGACAAGGGAGTATGGTGTCACACCTGTGGGTGTGTGTATACTGGTTCTGTAGGCCCATAGAGCAGGGTTCAATTACATATACCAGTCCCGGCCAGCATCATCGACAATCTTTTTGAGTATCTTCAGAATAGTTTTATTCGATGCCTCAGCTTGGTTGTTACCTTGTGGGTAGTATGGAGTGGAGAAACGATGCTAGATATGGAATTTACTACAGAGTTCTTGTACATCTTGATTCTTAAAGGGTCTTCCATTATCTATGACAATGGATAATGGAATACCATATCTGCATATGATATAGTTAAGGATGAAGGATGAAATTTGTTTCCCTATGATGGTGGTTAATGGAACGGCCTCAATCCACTTTGTAAAATACTTTGTGGTTGTGATAATGAATTTGTGGCCATTGGAGGAGGAAGGGTGAATCTTGCCTACTAGATCAAGTCCCCATTGATAGAAGGGCCAAGGTGTTGTTAAAGGTTGTAATTCTTGAGCGGGTGCATGTATCAAATTACCGTGAATCTAGCATTTCTTACACCGCTTGACACACTAATAGGAATTTTTTTCCATGCTCAGCCAGTAATATCCTAAACGCATGAGTTTCTTCGCTAGAGTAGGACCACTAGAGTGCATCCTACAAATGCCTTCATGAACCTCCCTTAGAGTGGTCTGATATTCATCACTATCTAAATACCTAAGGAGAGTACCATCTAAACCTCGTCTGTACAGGGTGTCAGCAACAATGGTATATCTGGATGATTGGCATATGAACGTATGTTTTTGGTTGTTTGACAGGTTGGGAGGTAGGATATTCTCTTTAAGATAGGTGTAAATCTTGCCATATAAAGGAGAATCGGCTCCTACGATGTGGTAAATGGTGTTATTTTCTAGGTTTTCATAGGCTAGATGGGAGACTGGCTCCACTAAAAACTCATAACGTGATTGATTTTCAAGGATATCTAGAAGGGATGTAATAGTGGCCATTGCATCTGCTGCTTTGTTTTCCAACCTTGGTATTTGTTCAAAGGAGATCACAATGAAATATTCCTTGAAGTCATCCACCATATGCTTGTATGGTATCAACTTCTCGTCCTTTGTTTGGTATTTGACATTTATTTAATTAATGACAAGTTGTGAATCCCCATACACATGAAGCTCTTTGATCTTCCACTCGACTGTCATCTTTATGTCGATAACCAATGCTTCATACTTAGCTACATTGTTGGTGCATGGGAATAGAAGTATGTATGATTTAGGGATTGTATCCCTGTGTGGTGTTACTAGCAAGATACCTGCTCCAGATCCATGTTGCGTGTATGACCCATCAAAGTAGAGCTTCCAAGCGATTGTTGTGATCTTGAATATAGATTCATTAGGAAACTCAAAACTCAAGGGGTTGTTATCAATCAAAGGTGCATCTGCTAGCTGATTTGCGATGACCTGTCCTTTTATGGCTCTTCTATCCACATACTCAATGTCAAACTCACTGAGAATCATAACCCATATAGATATTCTACCTGTTAGGGTAGCTTTGCTGAGGAGATACTTTAGTGGGTCAATCTTTGCTACTAGCTTTATGGAGTGAGACAGCATGTAGTGTCTCTACTTTTGTGAAGCGAAGATGACTGCAAGGCATGCCCTTTCAATTGGTGTGTACTGAAGCTCATAACCTACTAATGTCCTGCTGATATAGTAGATTGCCTGCTCCTTTCCTTCATGGTTTTCTTGTGCTAGCAATGCTCCCAAAGCTATGGGTGTAGCTGAGATATATAACAGTAGAGGTTTGCCTTGAATTAGCGGCATTAGGACTAGTGGATTCATCAGATATTCTTTTAAGCACTGAAATGCTTGCTCACAGTTATCATACCATTTGAATGGAACATTTTTATGCAACAGATGTGAGAATGGATGGTACTTGTCGACCAATTGGGAGATGAACCTTCTAATTAACTGCAACTTTCTATGTAAAGAACGTAGCTGACTCAGATTCTTTGGTGGCGTCATTTCCATAATTGCTTTGACCTTTGTCGGGTCCACCTCTATTTTGTTTGTTGATACAATGTACCCAAGTAGTTTTTCAGATGTTACTCTGAAAACACACTTTTTAGGATTCAACCGTACATTAAACTGCTCTAGTCTTGTGAATATTTTGTCTAAGACTTCAAGATATCCCTCTCTGGTGAGTGATTTCCCTAAGATATCATCAACATAATTAATGCAGAGGAAAACATCTAACTCAACTTCATACTAACATATTACTCAACAACAGGTTTCAATCTATTTGATGTTCCAAGTTCATAAGAGAACTTCATCATGCAATGGCTTCAACTCAAGCATATTTGGATCTTCAACATCTCTGACCCAAACTAGACTTCACATAGTCTTCTCACATCTCAGGAAAATCAATTTAACAGGAACAAAACACATTCCAAGGTCTGATCCACCATGCAAGCAACCAACTTACTATAGGCTGTCAAACTTCTAGTAGCCCTATTTTAAGGACTGTCAGAGCATATCTCCTTCCATAAGACACTTCTCAAGACTCTGAAGGTACATTTGAATACCCATTATCCTTATCTTCAACATACCTCAAAACCCCATACCTTTGTTTTGGAGCATATCATCCAAATAATGGCTGTTACATTTTGCACAAAACGTAGAAATCAGAAATTTACTATTTTTTCATCATAACTTTCAAACCCGACCTCATTTTCAACATCTGAGACCTGTTTTGAGTACCCATTAAGGCATTTTAAAACATATCTAGAAATCACCATTGGTTATTTTGGAAAGAATGCCTCAAAATAGGACTGTCACCGTGCCAAATAGGCCTAATGGGTTTTGCATGCACAAGGGCTTATTGGTTCTTGTATCTCCGAACCCTAACTTTCATAACTATCACTTTGAACATGTCCTGTGAGGTCTGCATAAACTTATTAATCCACAATAAATGCCTTTCAAGACTATTTTCTTTCAATCCCTATATTGGACCTTTCATTTTAGACCACCAAGAGGCGACTGTCAAAGACTGTGATGCAAGATCAATAAACAAAAGTGCATAAAGACTTTAATTCCACCAACCTTTGGTAGGGAAGAGTTCCAAACATACCCATACAACCATTTAAGTCACTGCCACCCAAAAGGAAAGCATTTTATATCATCTGGACCAAGAATCTTGGCTGTCCTAACTCTGTTTCTGGACTGTGACAGCAAAAACAGCCAGTAAAATTGATTTCCCATCCTTAGATCTCCACCATTTGATT
Source organism: Cunninghamia lanceolata (assembly GCA_027924645.1). Lineage (NCBI taxonomy): Eukaryota > Viridiplantae > Streptophyta > Pinopsida > Cupressales > Cupressaceae > Cunninghamia > Cunninghamia lanceolata. The sequence continues at coordinate 1,923,863 of BSBN01000484.1, forward strand.
CAATAACATCTAAAATATAAAAACAGATGCTACCACAGTGCTTTCCACCAAGGAGCTTGCAACATGCAAGGACAACACAAGAAGAAACTCATTTATCTTGTTCACTGTTTACCCTCACAGAGGGTTTGGACTGTCAACACCAAAAATGCAATAACTTGAGCAAAACGAAACAAAAATGCATGCAACCAAATGGAGAGGGAAGGTGATTAAAATATCTTTCATGCAAAATCACTAAGAAATGACTCCCTGCCCGTACAGGGCCGTACAATGCAAAAAGACAGCAATTTTCTGAAGAAAACACAGAAAAGCATTGCTTTATTTCTATTTCCTTTGAAATCTCCAACCACCTCCACATTCCTTGGATGTTACAAGGCCTATTAAAGGCATTATACACAACACTCTTTAGTTTCCAACTTCTCCAACGAAGGAAACTAACCTATGACCTTTGATATTACCAAAACTGTCTTTTTAGCAACATGACTGTTTTTTCCAAATTGTATTGACAATCTTTACATTCTTAACACAAAACATTAAATGTTGTCCTCCTAATGACCTTGACACATGAATAATTAATCAATATAAATGTTGAAGCATACAATTTAATCAAAACCAAGGTGCTCCTGCACCAATAATCCTCCATGATGGTATGCATCATATCATGGAAGATTGTTGTCATTGCTCGCTGATATGTTGCTCTTGCATTCTTGAGACCGAATGGCATAACGCACCAACAATAGGTGCCCCATGGACATGTGAATGTTGTTTTATGTTGATCCTCCAGTGCTATCTTGATTTGGTTATATCCAAAGAAACCATCCATTAAGGACAACATGGTGTGACCGTCTATGAGGTCAACAATGATATCAATGTTTGGTAAAGGAAAATCATCCTTCGGACAAGCCTTATTTAAATCTCTGAAGTCGTTGCATATTCTAATTCTCTTGTCAGGCTTTAAAACAGGTACAATATTACAGACCCACTCTGGGTAGTCAATGGCTCTAATGAGCCCCACATCTAGTAATTTCTTGAGCTCTTCTTTTACCATTAAAGCTATGTGGGGGTGCATTTTCCTCAGCTTCTGTTTAACTAGCTTAGATCCTAGAGCTAGTGACAGATGGTACATGATCAGATCAGGATCAATACCTGGCATATCGGTGTAAGACCAAGCAAAGTTTATCTATTTTCTTCTGTAGAACTCAGCAAACTCTATCTTTTCTTGTGCAGTTAATGACTCTGCTTGATAAAGGAGTTTTGGGTCAAGCCTTTCATCTGTCGGTGCCTCAAAGAAGTTTTCACCTTTAGATATGTCTTTTCTTTTTACTTTTTTATGATCTAACACTGCCACAGAGCAGTTTTCACCATTAGATCTCATATTTATTTTGACATTTTTATGACTAAAAGGATTGGCACTCTCTCTGAAGTATGCCTTGTCATTAAGGTTGATGGGGAAGCTAGCCTTGTGGTCTCCTACAGGAAAGTGTTCTCTAAGCTTGAGGTAGTCGATGATGACATCATCTTTTTCAAAGGTGTCTATCTCAGGTGATGTTTCAAATAGATCCCAATCTATTAATTCAGGGTGAACTAGAGGTAAGGGATCATCAGGTTGATCAGACCCAAGGGTAGTTATGGTTAGGACAGAGGATTCATTTGAATGGGATGAGGTATTGACAAGGTCTATTATAGTACTCTCCTCAAGTTGGTTCGTCAAGTTTGATATTGTACTCTCTTTGTGAGGTTCATTCTCGTCATGTTGTGGTCCAAACTCTAGCGGTCTAGCCCTAGAGCTTTGTCCCTTATGCATTGTCGGAGTATTTCAATACCATTGGACCACATCAATCCCTTTGTCTTCACAAGACATCTCAGAGAGGTTGTCCCACTCATACTCATTTGAATCAGTTTCACTAGCCTCTTGTAAAAGGTGAATTTGTTCCACTAAGTTAGTGGTAGTTGTTTGTCTGTCTTCAACCTTTTACTTACCTTTTCCTTTGTTCTTCTGCTAACCTTGGTATCTTAACCTGGTAGTGTCTCGGGCTGTTTGAGTAGGGGGTCTGATAGGTTCTATGATACCATCCTTTCTTAATCCTATGGGACCATGACCATTGTATCCCATCCTTTGCAACATAGAAAAACTTTGACCATATTGTTTTGTAAGAAGCTTAGGTTGTTGGTCCTCTAGTATGGTTTGACTATATTCATCTTTGAAAAGCCATTGTAAGACATGTTTCTCATCACTCTCATCAAATAGGCTTCCCCATTTAATGAAAGGACCCACGGGAGTCTCAAGTGACTTAGCTATGTTCAGGGATGGTCTCCCATAAGACTTTGGTGATAGTAGCAACTGTGCTAGAGAGAAAGATTGTTCAATAACATACTACCTGACGCCCTTGTCTTTGACCTTGATTTTAAGCTCTGATGTTTTTGAGGTAGAAGCTAAGGAACTTGGATCCACTTGGTTGGAGGAAGAAGAAGTTGCTCTATTGGTAGGTATCACAACTTCTGATTTAGACTATATGGTGTTGCAATACTGAAATGGATCAGGGTTCCCTTGTATAGTTATTTCTTGACTGTTATGTGGGAACTTGATACATTGGTGATACGTTGATGGGATAGCCTTCATTGCTTGGATCCAAGGTCTGCCTAGAAGAATGTTATATGCAAGCTCCATGTCGAGAACTTGGCACACTACATCTCTTTCTATCGGTCCAACTCATCTTGGTAAAACCACTGTTCCTTTGGAGGTCCTTTCTTCCTCATCATATGCCTATGGTTATCTTCTTCTTGGGATCAATGGCATTTTTAGAGAACCCCAATGCAAGGATTAACTTTAGTGTACAAATGTTCAAACCAGCCCCTCCATCTATTAGGACCCTTTTTATTCTGTGCTTATGTATTTGGGCCTCAATGTGTAGGGATGCATTGTGTGGTTGATTGATTGACATGTCATCCTTCTCAATGAAGGATAGGAAATGTGGTGTGGTGAGATGGCCTACCATAGCCTGGAATTGATCTTGGTCAAGATTTGTAGGAATTGTTGTTTCCAAGAGAGCTTTTTCTAAAATGGCCTTATGGGATGGTGATAACCACAATAGCTCCAAGATGGATATATGTGTGGGTGTTTTGTGAAGTTGGTCAATGATGTTGTACTGATTTGATGTGGAGGGTGACTTGGATGGCTTTGGTTGAGGCCCTTGCAAAGTTATGTTTCCATGACACATGGTCACATTACAGTCAGGTTGATTATTAATGGTGATCACATTGATGTGTGAATCATGTTGGGAGATATGATTGATGGTGTATTCGAAAGAAGCGTTGTTATAACTTACTTTGTTAGCACCATTTTTGTTGTTTTGGTTTGAAGGACCTTCTTTCTCGTAATGAGGAAGAGGATTCTTGAATGCTATGTGTTCATCATTTGAAGTATGTCCTTCATTAATGGATATACGATTTTGGTCAATGAGGTCTTGAATGGCATGCTTGAGTTTCATACAATCATTGGTTTTATGACCTTTTCTCCTATGGTATTCCCAATAGTCATTTTCATTCCACCAAGGAGATTTGAACTTGGGTTTGTATTCCCGCACCGGTGGGAGTGTGATGAGGTTGCCCCCAATTAACTTTCTAAGTGCGGATTCAAGTGATTCACCAAGTTGTGTGAACTTTCTTCTTGGAGGGAAGTTGATTTGTTTTTGTTTAGTGCCTTGAGGCTTGGTAGATGGTGCATTGCTATGCGGATTGGATAGGTTGAAAATAGGTTGCTTTTGTGCCGCATGTTTTGCATCTACCACACCATCATTCACTATGGATTTGTTTTAAGTCCAAAACCATGACTTATCTGCATTGTTGTTAGACCTTGGGGTGTCTTTGTATATCTTTACTTGCCCCTTTGCTATCAAGGCCTTCTCAATGAGAAGTCCCATCTCAGTGACCTTACTAAAAGTTGATGGACATTAAATTTGTATTTGATAGCTTAGCTCAATGGACAAATTATGCATGAACATTTCTATCATTTTCTTTTCAGGTATGTGATAGGGACACTTGCTCGCAAGCTGCCTCCACCTTTGTAGGAAAGATGAAAATGATTCTCCTCCTTTTTTGTTTATTATTGCAAAGGTCTAGCATGGAGATTTTGTGTTCTATGTTATAAGAGAAATGTGTGATGAATTTATCCACTAATTCATCAAAGGTGCGAATGATGGGAGGTAGACATGAAAACCACTCCATAGCTTGTCCTCCTAGGCTTCTAGGGAATAGTCACATTAGATAAGTTTCATTGTGAGCGACTTCAAGACAAGCAGCACTGAATTCCCTAATATGATCTCTAGGATCTCCTTTTCCTCTATACTTGTCAAATTTTGGCACTTCAAATCTTATAGGAAAAGGTATCATGTTCAGGGATTTCTCAAATGGGTAAGGTGAGATATCTTCAAGCAAATAATGTTTCGTTGTGGTTCTGTTTTGGATATCTACCAATTGCTGTTGTAAGGCTTGGATTTAGGTTGTCAATGCATCTAAGGGATTAAGTGTATCCTTAGCCTTTTCTATTTTTGGAGTCTCTTGGTCAGTTTTGGAGCCATCTTTCGATGACTCAACTTTGTTTGAGGCATTATTCTCTCGTAGATTAGAGATATCAAAGTCTGTGGGTAACTTTGCTCCTTGTTGAGTAAGCATGAGGAAATACTTTTGGGGATCTGGAGCAACAACTCTATCCATTATCCTTTGGAACTTAGGATCTTGGAGGTGTTGGAGGATTTCCTCTTGAGTGACTTCCTCATCATCGGGTATGCTATTGTTGAGGTTGTCTATGTTTTGCTTTTGTTTTGATTGAGATCTAGTTTGCACCATGCAAGATTTTGGGATGGGATGAAATGAGATTTGTTGGATTTTGATTTTTGATTGGAGGTGTGATGTGGTAGAAGGTGAGTTTGATTGGAATAGACTTTGATAAGGTTTTTGTTGATTCTATGTTTGTCTCAAACAAGGTAAATCTTGAGCTATAATGTCTAATAGCTATCGAAGTGTCGATACAAGGGGTAGTCTAAATAGGGATAGATTGACACCGCTATTTGGTGAAGACTATTCTCTTGTCAAGGTTACACTAGTATAGTTACGTTGGGAAGGATGATTTGAAATCCTGTTATAAAAACTAACTAGCTCTTGTTTGGATTGGTAGAGTATCAACTAGGTTCTAGAAGCAAGTTGTGGTTTGACTTTGAGGTGTTTTGATAGGAAGGTAATGATGTGAAAAGAAGATGTTTGTGAAAATGATATGGAAAGGTGTTTGCATGGTATAACTGATTTTTTAGGGTGAAACTACAGCAAAAAGGGTACCTAAAGCTTATAATGTTTTTGTCCCACACTGTATGGAATATCTCTCTGTTTTGGATGTGCAGCTTCAAAAGCGCAGGATAATGGGTCAAATGCGCAGCTCTGTGTGTCAAATGCACATATTTGGTTGACTTTGAAAGCATAGTATTGTGGTTTGCATGCGTTGTTCTGTGTGTTAAATGTGCAGAAAGATTATAAGCGCAACAAAATGTTTCAAATGTGCGACAGAATTGGTTATATGCACAGTAGGATTAAATGCACAACAAAATTTGTTGTATGCGCAATAGAGTGTTTTAAATGTGCAAAACTGCATGTACTTGGTTTTATGTTTTAGTTTGACAGTTTGATTTGTTTGGAACATTTTCCTAAGTTAATCTAAGGTTTGCAATACTAATTTTGGTTCAAGTTATTACTAGAAAACACAGAGAACAAAAGGTTTCCATGATTACTTAACAAAATTAAAAACAAATAATTACAAATCCTATGGATGGCAAAGACAATATTCGTTGAATTCCAACTTGGATTTTACTCCAGCCACTTACATAAAAGCGGACAGTTAGTAACTTGGTAGTACTGGCTCCCCTCCACGGCACTCACTTCTCACGCATACCAAGTACAGTTCCTCTGAAGAGTTGAACTTTATGTCTCTACACTAGATGAGTGTATGATGTTGGACGGCTTCAAAGGTCACTCCTCCTGTGTCAACAAATAGGGCATTTTGGCTTACTAGAACAAGTGGGTTTTAGTCAAGGCATCCGTTCGGGTGGTTACACGTGCGGCCATTCACTCTGATAAGGAGGCTTCCCAGCCTGTAGAGGTTATGCTCCACAAGGTTTTGGGGGAAACATTGGTTGGTGTAACACAACAACACTCGTTGTTTGCAACTTTCATCACAAACACAATTTATTTTAAGTGACTTGGAGGTGGCTTGGCTTTAGCCCATTATCACTCGAGGTCATCCCTCTTGGAAGGATGTAATTCCAAGGGCAGGCCTCTTCTAAAGATGACAAAGATAAAATGATAAGTTTGGCATTTTGGTCACCTAGTTAAGGGGAGAGCATAGGCCTATTATCATTTTTCAAGCACAGAAAATAGTGGTTCTTTATCCTCCTAGTTAAAAGAAAAATAACTAAATGTGTTAACTCTACCGAGCACAGAAAGTCGTAACAAGATAGCAATAACTTGGAAAAGATTTTGTTAATTTTATCCCTCTAACAAATCTAGGTGTAGATTGTTGTTTGAAGAAATAAGACAAGTAGTACTTTCCCCTATTATGCTATGTGATAGATTGTAGTGCAAGATAGTAAAAACATAAAGAAATTGTTTAGTTTTAACCCCTAGGTTGGGACTAGATGAAAGTTGTGATGCAACAAAATGTTTTACTTTCCTCCTAGTTAAGTCTATGTCATGATTTGCATGAGCATATCGATTTACTCCTTCCTAATTAGTTCTAGGTGGCTTAATAATGTAGCTAAAATGACTAAATCCAGCTCCTAACACCTGTAAATGAAAGTTAGTATGGAAAACCTTATAAAACTTTTACAACTCTTTGTTACAAATTGAATGCGTAGGACTGCAGGTCATATGTGCAGCACTGCATAGTATATGTGTAGATTTGCAAATGCACAGTAAAATGAATCAGTTGCGCAAGACTGCGTGGTGTATGCACAGTGTTGGTGCCTGCTAAATCAATCTAAACAACCAGGTCCAAAGTGTTTAATGTGCAAGCACTCTCCCAAGAGGTCATCAAGTTTTTCTATCGTCAAGTGTTCATCGGCGTGACTGGAGGCATCAGGCTGAGGAAATTGTATTGGGACGACGGTGTAGGGTTTCCCTGATCGGGGTGACTATTGTTAAGTGTCACCGATGAAGTGTTATCGGTATGGTGTTGGCTGTCGGCGAGGGAATTTTGAGTTGGGCTGACAGTGGGAGATTTGGCCGACGGTGTCATCGACGTATGTCTTGCCGAAAGAAGTGTTCTTCAGAGTGACTTTGCTTATCGGGCAAATCCTGGAGTGTTGCTCTGAGGGTTGGAGTCACCCCGATGAAGTGTAGTTTGTGTGTGCCATCGGCACGACATGATGTATCGGGTGGACCGTGGAGTATTTGGCCGATAGGGTTGTTCTCCCCGATGGAAGATGCCATCAGAATGACATCATTTATTGGTGCAGCACTGGTATGCTATTCTGATATGGTTTGTCTGGCCGACGACGGAGGGTGGTTGGAAGCTTTTAGTGGTGTCATCGGCATAACTTTTGACGTCGGTGCGAAGAGTTTGTGATTTGTCAATAGTTGGTGTCTGGCCGATAGGGCAGTGCAGAGGCTTCGTCGGTGAGAATGGTTATATCAACGAAGGAATTTTGGAGTCAACCGATGTGTTTGATCCAGCCGATGAAGTTGTATCGGTGTAACTTTTGCTATCGGTGAGGGAGTTTTTGGTGCTGTTGATGTGCGGTGTCTGGCCGACAGGGGAACGTGGTGTATCTATCGGAGTGACAGATGATATCGGCGAAGGAGCTTTGTGTCACTCTGATGGTTAATGTTTCACCAAAGACCTAGCATGGGATGTTTCGGCAGGAGTAGTGATGTCGGTAGGAAAGTTTTCTAGCTCGTCGATGGTTTATGGTCTCACAGACGGAGTTTTGGTATCGGTGAGAGTTAGGCAGGAGATGGGCCGATGGGCTTTTGGCTGAGGATTCGTGGGTCGAGCGCGGCAAAATGATTGACATTTATTATGTTTGTGACCATGCTTATAAGGTGTTAGGGTGGTCTCCGCGGCATGCATGTGGGATATATGTTTCCTGCATTTTGGAATTTTCACAGCGATTGCGTTTTGGCGGGAAGTGTCTAAGGCACAATTGCTACATTTTTCGGTGGCCGCGGGTGGTTGAAGCCTTTAATGGCAACTGTTGCAGGGGTATGGGCGATGGTACGAATGGTAAAACTGCCCATTTGAAGTGTGGATACCCAGGTGGTGGTGCAAGGCTCGAGACCTCCCCTGTCTCCTCCCCTGCCAGTTGCATTCATTTTTGATGAGCACCATTCTTTCTCATGTACTGTATTTGGCAAATTTTGAATTGCCATGTAATTAATTGCTGGGTACAGTTCCCTGTAGTATTAGAGGGGCTCTGTTACTTATTTCTATTGTTGGAAACTTGGACAAATTTTGGTGCTGCAATATGAATACAGCTTTCTAGTGATCCTGTTTCAGGTTTCTCTAGTAGTTTATGAATTGTATGTTGTATGTATTATTCACAGAATTATCAATTTCATGTTGACTTAAATGAATAATCTTTCATAGCATGTGTTTTGTTATTTGTCTCCTGACGGAATGTGTTTTTTCTTCTGACTCTGAACATGTAAGGGGTGTTATAGATTCTAGAATATAGGTTTTCTATATTGAATGCTTGGTCTCTTACCTCTACTCAAGGAGTAGATTGAATGTTTTGGACTGTGTGTTAAGGAGAATACATTGCAGAAAGGATATTTGTAACCAGAAATAACCTAATACTCTCTCTTGGGTATTGTCTGTAAGGCAGACATTTCAGAAACCCCTTGAAATCTGATATTTTATGTCTGTGGTAAACATTCACATATATATGTCTACTGACTCCGAGCCCTAGATAGGCACCGATCTAGCTTGGTATCTCTGTTGTAACCCAAGGTCCTAGTTTCACATCCATATGCAAATCAAACTCAAATTTCAACTCCAAACCATTAGGACTTTAAAATTAGTTTTAGGATCAAAATCCTCTATCTACAATTGAACATAGGCCCAAAGCTAGCCCCTTTGTACTTATCCCACAGTTTTGGTCTGCTTAATAGAGGATTTATCTACTTTGTGTCAGCATCCCAGTCTTTGCATAGTCATGTTTCATGGATGTTGAATAGGGAATACCCCCCTAGGTTTTGTAGAGCCTGAAGAAGAAGAGGAGATAAAAATAGAGTCTATCTCCTACACTGTTGGCCCCTGGCCTAGAGATCCTGTTGATCACTGATGGCTACCTTGTAGGGAAATCTGGGAATGAGCATCCAGTCAGGGAAAAAACCAACATGCAGAAAGAACAAAAGTGCAAGAAAATGTTTTAGATATGCAGCAGGATATGTCATATGCGCAGAAAGGTAAAAGCATAGCAGAAAGTGTCAAATGCGCAGAATTGGAAGTTGTATGCACAAAAATGACCTGTTGTGACAAAACCTTCACAAAACACTTAGATGGAAATTAAAAATGGGGCAAGGCCCCACGGTGGGTTCCAAAAATGTTAATGGAAATATTGTCAATAGTATTAAACTACAAATAATCCAATAATCTCAATGAAATATGATGCAAATCAAGTAAACAAAGACATTTTACCTTGAAGACTGATTTACCTCAAAGATTCCATTGTTCGCCTATCTTGTATTGATCTTTTTGATGAATAGATCTCTCAAAAGTGTGCACTTCCTCGCTATTTGGAGATGACAATACTTGAATGGTTGTAGTTAGATAAAATGCAATGAAGATTACCTACAATGCAACTATTGTGAGGATGAGGGATGGATGATTGAAGCCATGGTTGTATGGATATGAAGATAATGGATATAAAATGCAATGAGCAATATGGATGCTTTGCCAAAGGCATGCTGGAATTTCTGCAGAGTAACTTTGTTGTGGCTTGTGTGTTGTTGAAATGAGGGAATGAGCTTCCTTTTATAGGCCAAGGAAATGGTGGAGACTTGGTCTTGTGAGATGTATGGTGAGGATTGAATTGGTTGAGATGAGGGAGAGAAAGAGGGAAGATGTTCCTCTCACCTTGACATGGTGGAGAGAAAGGTGTGACATGAGTCCACATGTCACAAGGCTCACAATGACCCAAGAGAGAAGGTCAAACAAGGAGATCATGTTTGTAGGGAGGTTGGAAAGATTATAGGGACTATGGAATAAGTGTCACAAAGTGTCCCTTTGACCATGATGATATGGAGAGACCACATCCATGTGAATAGGGATGGTTGGAGGAATAATAGGCCATGTGGGTGAGGGAAAATGGATTAATTAAATATTAAAATATTTAATTACATGTGTAAGATGATGAGGTGGGCATGTGAGGTGGATTAGATGATGTGGAATTATGAATGAAGACTTTGGAATAGGATGATTTGTGATTAAATAATTTGATTATTATTTAATTAAGGGATGACATTAGAAGAATAGGTTTAATTGACTTAATTAAATAAATTGATATTTATTTAATATTTGGACTATTAATGATGAACGTGAATCAAATAGATAAATTGATGAATTTATTCATTGATAGAAGAATGGGAATTAAATAAATAATAATTATTTATTTAATTTGTCTTTGCCATTTTTAGGTGTATATAGTTGCAGCAATTGATACACATGCAACTCCAGAGACATTGGCTTTTTATCCTCTTTCCCATATACCAATTCAAAAGGACTCTTTCCTATAGCACATTTATAGGTGATCCTATCAGCCCAAACTGCATGTACTTCATCTTGTCATCCCACCTTTTCTTGTTCTCATCTAAAGTCCTCTTTAAAATTTTCATGAAGCTCTTATTGCGGGACTCAGCTTGTCCATTACTTTGTGGATGATATGGTGATGAATGAATCAAACTTATCCCATAGTTGGAACCCATATTTGCAATGTCCTGAGATCTAAAACACATAGCGTTGTCTACAACAATTCTAGATGGCACACAAAATCTATTTATCAGATTGTTTAACAAGAACTCAATTACTACCTTGGATGTGGCATTGTGAGTTGGAATAGCCTCAACCCACTTAGTAAAGTAATCAGTTGCCACCAATATCCACCTATAACCATTGCTTGATCTCTCTTGGATCTCCCCTATGAAATCAATGCCCCATTTCTGAAAAGGTGCTTCAATGGTAATATTCATAAGGGGAAGGGCACCTTGGAATTTCAACTTACTTGCAAATCTTTGATAGGCATCACACTTTCTAATTCATTTTGCAACATCTTTGAATGGACTAGGCCACCAAAGCCTACCCTAATGATCTTATGTGTTGTGGTTTTAGCATAAAAATGCCCACCACAAACTCCTTGTTGATATTCATCAATAGCTTCCTCAGAATGTTGCTAGTCTAGAGATTTTAATAACAATCCTTCATGATTTCTCCACATTAAAATACCTTGGATCAAGACATACCTTTGGGATTGGAGTTTGAGTGTCCTTTACCGAGTTATACTCATGCCTGGGGGACAATGCATGTTGACAAGATAAAAGATAATATCCCTATACCATAGGTCATTTGTCAAAGCACATACATCAACAAGTTGAGAATCATTTACCTCAGCTGCCTCTAAGTTGGAATTCGCCATTAACTTAGCTAAACTATAGCCTCTAACCAGTTTGGTGAACTATATGTCCATGTCATATTCCTAGATCCTATTGATCCATCTGCATCTCCTACCTGAAGCTTCCTGCTATATGAAGATATCCTTCACAATTGTGTGTGGCACATATGCTATAATCTTGGCACCTGTGAAATAAGATCTAAAATTCTTTATGGCCTTAACCAATGCATAGGCATGCTTCTCCATTATGAAATAATTCAATTCAGTAGCCTATAAAGATTTGCTATAGAACCCAATAGGTTGTTCAAATCCATCTTCATTCTTTTAAAGAAGAACATCAGCACCAATATAAAAAGAAGCAAAGTAAAATAGCTGAAGGGGGTTAGAATAATTTGGACTTATCAGCACAGGTACCTCCTTGATAGCTTCCTTAATATCCATGAATTCTTCAAATGGTTCTTTATCCCATACAATAGATTGCCCTTTCTTAAGCATTTTAGAAATGGCCTTAGTCTTTTTGGCAAAATTACGAATAAATCTCCTAACAAAGTTGATTTGCCCAAAAAAAGACTATTCCTTTAATTGATTTGGGTTGTGGAACGAGATCAATAGCATTGAATCATTTTGGATCTATCATTATCCCATCTTCTGACACAATGTGCCCAAGTAACTTGCACTCTTCAACTCCAAACTGACATTTTTTAGGATTCACAGAAATCCCATATTCTAAACACCTCTAGAAAATTATTTCAAGATGCTTGTAGTGCTCACCTCTTTCTTTTGAGAATGCTATCATGTCATCCTAATAAACTACCATGATCTCAACAATGAGACCAGCAAAAGCTACATCCATAGCTCGCTAAAATGTTGACCCAACATTCTTCAAACCAAATGGAATTCTTAGGTATACATGAGTCCCCCAAGGAGTGGTGAATGTTGTTTTGTGTTGTTCAGACTCCTTGACCAGCACCTGGTTGTATCCAAAGAATCCATCCATCATTGACATCAACTCTGAACCAATAACCCTCTGTAATAAATGATCCATGTGTTAGGTCTCAAAAATGCAGGTTGCAAATCCTAAGAGGATGCCAGGCTCTATGTTTGGATTTGCAACGTTTTTGAACTAACTTGACGAAATCAACCTTCACGGTTTGATGATTTCCTACACTTTAGGTCCTGCTACACCTAGGTGGGTGAACCTTGGAATACTAAAGCAGTCTGAGTGTGAATGAGTAGAATAACTATATCTATCTACAATGGCATAGGATGTAAAATAGATGAAATGGCTGACTAATTAATTCTATGTGTAATGTTTAATAAGTGATTTGCAGAAATTGTATAAGCAATATCAAGGTAAAAAGATTTTAATTAATGAGTTGAATGAGACTAGTGCCTTGTTGGGTAACAGAGTCAATTTGAAGGACTAAGAACAGTAGTTTCTTAATGGTAATAATTCTAGATATTTGGCACAGTTCTGGTTTATAGCTTGTATAAACGTGCAAGTAAATGACTGACAGACTCTTCTTGATAATCCAACCAAATAAAATCAGATATCTTATAATTCACCAGAAGGTATTTTAATCCTTACTTGAAGGAACCAAATGAAATGAATGGACAAGATTAACAGGTAATATTTTACTGGAGACAGTATGTCAATCCTGATTATATGGCTCTACTTAGTAATCCCAACTTACTACTTCCAGGCTACTGTGAATAAATCAGAAGGGTTTAATTCCTTAGATGGACACCAACCAAATTAATCACACAGATACAGCAAATGTGTATTGACAGATTAAATATATACTTGATATCTTAATCTGAATAACAGGGAAATGCAGAAATGGAGACAGCCACACAATTGAATAATTTCAACAAATAACTGATACCAAAGTAGAAATACTGAATCAGAGAACTTCAAACTTCTTCTTCAAATAAAATAAGCAACATAGTCATTTTGGAATATTGTATGTTATGTATATATAAATATTCTCAACTGCTGATCATTTTTCAGCATCGATTGTTTAAACTTATATAGATATTTTCATGAAGAGATACAACTCTTCAATAAGTCTCTTGGGAATTTAACCAACATAAACAATAATTACATAAGCTTAATTAGGCTCTATTTAGCCATAAATAGACTTTTGCCAGATGATCTTAATACTCCTGCTCACGGTGAGAATCAGTAATATCAACTGCGCTCCTGGTGATTATATCAAGGGTGACCATTTCCTCCAATTGTTTTCCCGACGCTATGTAATGTCATATTTTAAGTGGGCAAGACCATCGGCATGACTTCCTTCATCGCCAAGGTTTTTAGATCTCTCTACGATATAGCGAGTCCCACCGATATGATTTGCTTATCGGGAAGATCGAGACTATCGGGATAATAAAATATTGTTCTCCCGATCTTTATTGTCTCGCCGATAGTCATCTTCATGTATGGACTTTTATCTTTGTCGGAATGACATTCACTATCGGGATAGCTTTCTCAAGATATCCCGATCCAAATCATCTCCCCGATGACCCTTTTCATATCCTTCATCGGGCAAAGTTTAGTAAAGTGTCACCGACACCTTTTGATCGCCGTGACTTGTGAATCGGCAAGACCTGGTTCTTTTGTTCCGATATGTCAAGTTATCCCGATAGAGGTGTATCGCTGTGAGTCTCGCCGATGGCTTTCTTATCACCAAGACTCTTAATCATCGGAGGCTTACTTGTTTTCTATCCCGATAGCTTACCTCTCGCCGATGGCTATTTGTTTCGTTACCCCCGCATGCTGTTCGGTGAAACTCTTGCCGAAATGCTTTATCGGTATGATATATACCGTCGGGGCATCTTTTAAAAAGTCATCCGATAAATATCTGTCATACCGATCGGTATGACCACTTACCTTTCTTGCCGATGTAAAGTCATCGGTATTACTTACTCCATTGGTGACTTCCACAATTCTTCCTCCGATCTCTATTTTCACGCCGATGGTTGTTTTCAAACGATTCCTTGTGTATCGGTGTAAGCAACACAACCTCTTGCCGATGGATTGATTTTGATGAAATTTGGCACTGCTCATCCATAGACATCTCGTGAGATACAAAATTTTTTTATTATGGTCTTTTTGGGATATTCTTCAGGATTTATTCAAATATGGAGTAAGGAGATAGTAAAAATTTCAAATTTTTACTGTGCTAACAATGGCTCTGTCTGGGATGTATACTCCCTGTGAGTATAACAAGGATCCAGATCTCCTGGGGAAGTAGACCACATATTTTATTATTTTGGGGTGAGGTTTTATGAAACTGGAAAAAGGAAAGGAACAAATGATGGGGAGCGGGAATGATTCCTAGACTACTGTGCATGGAATAAGATATTTTTGAGAATTATTTGAATGTTGTCCATGCACTGGCAACACTCAATTCTCTTTGTACATGTTTATGAAAAGAACTGCTTCAAGTATTGCCCATGTACAAGCAATTCCTGCTCCTCTCCTGACATATTCTGTACATAGTAAGAATCATCACCTCCCTTGCCAGTGATAACAAAAGGACCCAACCACAGGGCTTCAAATTTTCCACGTTTTCCTTTGTCCTGTGATTGTAATTTAATATTCTGTCTTTGAGCTATTCTTCTTGTTTCATCAAGCTCTGCCAATTGTTCCAACCTTTCCTCCATTGGTTCAGGGATATTCAAGTCTTCCTGAAGAATGAATTTGTACACTGGTATAAGATTTTCTAATGGTAATCTTGCTTGGGTTCCATATACCAATTCATAAGGGGATCTCCCAATTGCCCTTTTTATAGTAATCCTGTCAGCCCACACTGCCATTCTTAATTTTGAATCCCAAGCCTTCTTATTTCTATCCAACATTCTTTTTATGATTTTCAACAGGCTCTTATTACTTGATTCAGCTTGTCCATTGGCCTATGGATGGTAAGGAGCAGCATAAGAAACAGTGATACCATGTGTGCTGCAAAAACCTTTGAATTCATCAGATCTAAAGCTACCAACCCCTTTGGAATAGTATTTGTCTTTAATTGCACAACCTTAGTACCAAACAAAGTTTCCTTACCATCTATCACTTCCATCATTGGCTTCTAATCAATCAACTAATTTTCAAACTCATCTATGCAATTCATAAAACTTAAAATTTGATTGGTGTCATCGAAAACCTGCCAACTATAAATGTTATTAGGGATTATTGGCCTTGTGAGTACCTCCACAACATATTGGCCATGGGGAAATTCATTTGAGAGTCAAATTTTGAACCAATGACAGCAAGGGAATCCACTTCTTTATTTTTTATTCTTTCAATCCATTCAATGCCAATGGCATCAAACAATTATTATGTCCTAGACTGCATTTCGGTACCCTCTAAGTCTTTTTTCTTTGGCAGCAAATATCTTTGTAATCTACTGCACAATCAATTTTGAATCACCAAGTATTCTCAAACATGTGATTCCATGTTTATAGGCAACATTTAAGCCCAACAATAGTGCCTCATATTCAACCACATTGTTGGTGCACTAAAAATCAAGTCTAAAAGACTTGCCAAACTGATCACCATTAGGTGCTATCAGAACAATACCAGCACCTGATCCTTCCCTTGAATATGCACAATCAAAAAATAGAGTCCATAAATTAGTTGTATCACAAATAGGAGTAATAGGGTTAGAAGGTAAAGCCTCCAAATTAGGATTATCATCATTGCAATATGCCATAAAATAACTAATTTCAGTATCAAAGAAATTAGCTTGATCATCCTCTGTTTTGTATCTATCTTCTATGTGTTCATCTTCTACCTTTTGTTCCCTATACAACTTTACCTCTACACCTTGTACTAGAATAGTGGCATATGAGAGATCCATTTGGATACTTCCACCCATAGAGGCTGCCCATTTTCTTGATAGCAACATACCCCATTTAGCAGGGCAATCCACAATAATTATGTCCATTAAAAATGACTTATCAGGGTAGGCAGCCAAATTGACCTCAACATCCTTGACAAGACCAATCACATTTACTTCTCTAGAGTCCATAGAAAAACACTTGCCAAAAGACTTGGACACCTTCAATCCTAATTTATTCATTATAGACAAGGGCATAACATTACTGGAAGCACCAAAGTCAAGCATGCAGTTGTGTAACAGCCATCCATTTATTATCAATGTGGTGAAAAAGGGGTCAACTCCCATCTTTTTGTT
This sequence comes from Cunninghamia lanceolata, assembly GCA_027924645.1. NCBI lineage: Eukaryota > Viridiplantae > Streptophyta > Pinopsida > Cupressales > Cupressaceae > Cunninghamia > Cunninghamia lanceolata. Next base: position 1,940,709 of record BSBN01000484.1, read on the forward strand.
AATAATAGTTGATCCCAGATATGCTTCTATGGTCTCATCATCACTGGGTTGAACAACAGGTTGTTTTTGTACTTCTATGGCAGTAAGTAGAGATCTTGCCCTATCCCTGTGCTCAGGGATCCTAAGGAGTTCCACTATTGGCGCAGAAATTCTAATTTGGCCAAATACTTGAGCCATGTCAATAGGGAGATAATTTGGCAAAGGAGTATCAGATGAAATAGTACATCATTTGCAGAAGGAATATAAGGTATTACTTGAGAGGATGAAATGTCCTTACCTTCTTCCTTTGTTTTCTCTTTCTCTTTTTCTAATTCCTTTTGAACTTGAGGTTGATCATGCTTGTTGTAATCTTTCGAATAATGGACACCTAGAATAGGTGAGGTAACTGGTTGCACCTTTAATGTTGGGTTCTTTTGTACACATTTCTGTTTTGCTGCTATAGGCTGCATTGGAAGCTTCTTCTTTTCATGTATAGTCTTCTTTGGAATAGTATTGCTCTTTTGTCCCACATCCTCCTTCTGTCTCTTCTTTCCATCATTTAATGTATCATGTCTTGGCTTAGCAATAGGAGAGTTCTACATAGGCACTTGTCTATTCCTCAACTGATAGCCACCTTGAACTTGTAAGATGGCAACATCAGTGAGAGCTTTCACATCCTTCTCAGAAGGTCTGGATTGTTTATACTTCTTTTGCACGAGATCCCTCAAATGCCCAAAATCATGAGCGGACAGGTGATATCTCTTTTGACCTTCAACATGACCATATTGGAAAATATGATCATCATCCTCATAGCTATCATAATTTATATCAAGACCCATCTACTCAAACCCCTTGGTGTCAAACTGATTTATCTCCTCCTCATAATATTTAGCTCCACCCTCTTCATTGAGAAATTCCTCATCTCTACTCATTGAATGAGCAACTGCACAATTTGTTGGGTCATGGGGTAAGAAACACACTTGGCACCAAAGACTATCATCCTGAAAATTTGCTTGATCCTTACTCAATGGATCAGGGGTATCTCTCTCAGGCTGTTTGAAGATAACATGTCTAGGAACAACTTGTCTGTTATTTTGTTGTGGTCTCTTAGACCAATCTGTATTGTAAGGTCTGTTATGCAGTCTTTGACCTTCATTGAAATGTGTTGGAGCACTTGGAGGTGGTAGCCCTTTGTCATTCCAAGCAACTTTGTAAGATAAATCTTTCATAACCCCCATAAGCTTATCCAACTTTTCTTCAGTTATGAGAGGCTTGTTAGAAGTTGGCATATCTAATTGAGAAATATTTATATCAGATCTCTTAACATGTTTACATGAGGCTCTCATGTTACTTTCAATATTTATGGCCACATCATAGGCCTCCCTCAGTGTTTGAGGACTCTTATCCCTTAAACAATAACCAATCTTAGAATCAAAGGCACCATAGTATAAAACCAAACACATGGATTCATTAGGTCTCATCTGAGGTGCACTTTTCTCATTGTCATAATGAATCTGCCATTAAAGTTAGCAATAATTTCATTCATTCATTTCTTGATTGTTGTGAGCTCATGGATAGCAAATTTGGGGTCAATCCTATCCCCATACTACAATCTGAAAGTTCTCATGAACTCTTCCCATGAGTCAATGCTATTATCAGGAGTTCCTTGTACCATTCTTTGGCACTTTCTTCTAATGAATGCACAAACATCTTCATCATCACATCTTCATCCTCAATCTCATACTCATATGTGACATTGATGAAGTGTCTCAAGTGTTCCTCACTAGTGACTGCATTATTACCTTGAAACCTAGGAATTTTCCCTCTAATCTCAGTTAAAATGGGATTAGGAAAATTAGGTATGCCAATAAAGTCAAGTTGTTTGTACCTTTCATCTCCCAATGGTTGCCTCTATGGAAGAAACCTTTGTGCTTGTCTTTTGAATGGAGGTCTAACATTCTGAATATTACCATGTTGTTGATTTGTTTGATTCTATAAGGGCTGATTTTGCATACCTTGAACATGGGCATTATTCACACCCTATTGTCCCATTTGTTGTTATCTAGGATGGGCTTGAAAGTTAGGGTCCTACTGATTATGTTGCTAATGATATTTTCTTTGTTGTTGTTGTTGAGGTATATGGACTTGGTGCTGAATATTTTGATCTACCTGGGTCTGCTGAACAAGTTGAGCTTGTTGTTGCTCAATCAAGGCCTGCACCTCTCTCTATCTTTTCCTAATATGATCAAGCAAATCCAGCTCATCCTAGATTCTCCTTTCTCTTTCCTCATCATCAGGTTGTTGCTACCGATCACCCTCATTTGGGATGGTATCATGTTGGCTTTCAACTATCCTTTGGGAGAAGTAGGATACCTGACATTTTGATAGGTTTCTTCATTATCACGGGGCATCCCAAACGTCCACAAGTAGGGCTCATTTGATCTAACCCTACTCCCTCTACTAATAACATTTTCATTTCTCTGGACATCATATCCATCAATGTTCATTCTCCTACTCGTTCTAATTATATTATTAGTAGAGTCCTCAGAAATATGCTGATATTGACTTCTGAGGCCAACAAATACATTCTTGCGTATTCCTTGAGGGTACCATACCAGGTCTTCTTTCCCTGTATCTACCCCTTCTATTTGTTGTACTACTAGAGGACTCCCCATATCCAGACTGTCCTTGGTTTCTTCCTCTATCCATTTCAATACTCTCGAAAATTAATTTTCTAGGTTTCTTACTTGACAGAGCCGCCACTTCCCTGAAGGGAAGAACTTTTTCTTTAGTGACTGTTGCAAAGATTTTCAAATCCTTTAATTCATTGCCCAGCAATGGTGCCAGAAAGAGTGTTGACTCCCAAAATAACTAAAAACCTAAACCCTAAAATATTCCCAAATCACCTGGTTCGGGGATGGTCGTTCTAGATGAATGGAAGAGGTTTATCAACAGGTTCAAGGTAATTTTGGGCAACCTACAGGAGTGGGTTAACTCCTCTGCACTTTAGGCTCAACTTAAGCCTAAGAGGGATATTTCAAGGGGTATACCTGAACAGGTATTAGGTTCAAACTAGATGAACAACTAAAAATAACAAGACAACCAAACCCAAACTAGTTTTTATGCCCCAAAGACTGTCACTGGACCTAAAACAACTGGTTGTCATTAATAACCCCTATATAGCTGATAAAAGGGCACTCCCATTGACATTGGAAGGTGCAGGTATGCTTGTTTGTAAGACATATAAATCAATTACTTTCTTCACACATGATAAGTATGTTATAATTTTTAAGAGTGTGGGTGATCATGGAAACCTTCAAACTGCTGCCTAATATATATTGGGTTACAAAGTCCACAATTCAATAGAATGAAGAAAACAACAAGAGAAATGAAACATGCACTTTTTGGATATTCAGATGCAAGAAGAACAACAATCAATGGAGAATATGCTTAGTAATCCTTTATCAAAATACAATCAATCATCTATAACCATCAAAGAGATTATAACATAGCATGTAATGTTTTAAGAATCTATTTATTCATCTGATCAATGGTTATAGTCATACCACGAAGTGTGGCAAGAGGAAACCCTAAAAGAGATTTATAATTTCCTTGAGAGATTACATAAGAAGAAGGAGATGTTCATACACTGATATTTGTAATCAATATAAACCTTTCATAAACTGTGTCTTCACTGTTGGAGAACTAGAACTTTTCTGCTATTTGAAACCCTTGAGAGCTCTACACCTGACTACCTAAAAATACCCAAAAGACCAACATCTTTTACATCTTACATTCATGCATATATAGCATCTGATTCTAATTGACCTAATTAGGTTACAACAAATTTCCCCTAAGGGCCACATCAGAAAATATCTTGGCTAGAAGAGACATCCATCTACTAGAAATAATTGCAAAAATATCTAGGATCCGGAGGCAGATGGAAGATATTTTTTGCCTTAATGCATACAACTAGTTTGTTGATCTGCAACCATAAATGCAACAAATATCTAAGAAAGAAGGGGTAACTGAAAAGGCATAGCACCCGCATTGATGGATTATGAGACAAATCCCTTCAAAATCACCAAGCAAAGGTTTTACGACACTTTAAATTTCGAACCCCTGAGTCTTTGTGTCCTCATTGGCTCTAAAAGCCTTCAAAATTCTACCTTTGAATGCCCTTGCCTATTGAATCTGCACATTTCCCACCTTCAGGATGTTTGACAGTCCCTTTTTAATTCTAGCCATGGATAAGTCTTCCTTAAGATCAACAGTTATGAGTTACCCGCCAGATTTGAAAATCTGAGCTCTACCATTGAAAATTCATCAACCAACTATGTCATTCCATGTCAAATCTTCTTTTCTTGGTGATCTTCCTTTCCCTCATTTGACATGGCCACGTGGCACAATCTCGTAGTAGCATAGTAGGGTGTGGGCCATCTCTTTTTGGCTCTGCACGAGTGCACTAAAGCCTCCACATATCCTTCCTTATGCAAGCCCTTATTCTCCCTTTTTGAGTTGGCCATGTGTCACGATCTCACGACTGCATGGTGAATCTTCTCTTATGTCAAGATTCCTTTGCACCCCTGCGCTACCGTTAGATCTTCCATTTCCTATATCTAACTTTTCTACTCGACACCTAGCAATGCCTCCTTCGTTGATCTAGAATCTTCCATCTTATGGCTATAAGCCCAAGCTTCCTCGACATTTGTTATCTTTTTGCAGTCCCACAGTAGGAATATGATGTCACCTTAGATGTTGTGCGGGCTTGCGATATTTCGCCATGTGGCACCTCCAAACCCTGCAAAGGCTTTAGACTTAAACAATATGATGCGATGGGCTATAGACGGTAACATTAGGTAAAAGGGGGTTGGTCACTTTATGACTTAAAAGACTCAAGGTTATAACTAAGTGACTGGTAACCTATGCTAGACAGCCAATGAAGGATTATAAGATAAAGTAAAACAATGACTATAAGTCCTAGGGCTTAACCAATTTTGGGGGTTTTCCACCTTGCATTTCAAATGGAAAAAACATGAAAACCTATGAAATATGTCTCTGATCGATTATATGCTATAGGTTCTAGTGGGAATATGAATGAGACATGAGGAGAAAAACAGGGCATTTGGGGACTGATTTTTTAGGTGTCAACACAAAGAACAAATACATACACACAAAAACATATACAAAGAACATATACATACATACATATACACAAATACATATACATAGAACATATACATACATGCAAATACATACATATAAACATACATACATATATATATACATATACACAAATACATATACATAGAACATATACATACATGCAAATACATACATACATATATATATATATATGTTCTTTGTATATGTTTTTGTGTGTATGTATTTGTTCTTTGTACATGTATTTATGGGTTTGTATGTTTGTATGTATGTATTTTACCATGTTACTTTCATCTACTTTGTATTTATTATTACTTACATCTATATTAAACTTATATTTATTTCTCTTTATTTATATATACCAACATATATATATATATATATATATGGTTTTCAGGATTTTAAATATGGTTTTGTTAGAAGCCTCAACTTGGTCATTACTCTGTGGATAATACGGGGTAGAAAATCAGTGTTGTATGTGGAATTGAGTTCATAGGGCATGAACCTCTTGATTTTTGAATGGTTTACCATTATTGGTGAAAATGGCTTGGGGAATACCATATCGACAGATGATATAGTGTAAGATGAATTTAGCAATTTGTTTATCAGTTGTGTAGGTCAGTGGAATGGCTTCTATCCACTTCGTGAAGTACTTAGTAGTAGTGATAATAAGCTTATTTCCATTGGATGAGGATGGATGAATTTTACCTATGAGGTCGAGCCCCCACTATGAGAATGACAAAGGAGTATTGATGGGTTGCAATGCTTCTACTAGTGCATGAATTAAATCTCTATACTGCTGACATTAAAAATATTTCTTGTCGAATTATTGTCCGTCCTGTTCCATGGTCAGCCAGTAGTACTCTATGCACAACAACTTTTTGGCAAGTGTTGGGATGGTGGAATGTTCCCCACAAACACCTTCGTGAACCTCATGTAAAGAAGTGTTAGCCTTGTCTGAGTTAAGACATCTAAGAAGGATACTATCTAGACTCCTTTGATATAGTGTATCACAAAGAATGGTAAAACGAGAAGAGTAGCAGATGAAACGAGAAGAGTAGCATATAAACTTAGATTGTGGGACATCGAAAGTGGGGATTAATAGTTGTTCAACCAAGAACTCACAGTGTTGAGTGTTTCTAGGCATATCAAGGAGAGATCCAATGGTAGCCATTATATCCACAACTTTCTTACTCAACCTGGGTATTTGCTTGAAATACTATTTAAAATCATCAAGCATTCTCTTATATGGGAGAAATTTGTCGTCCTTTGTTTGATATTCATCAGTGACTTATCTAATTACCAATTATGAGTCTCCATAAACCAATTCCTTAATATGCCATTGGATAGCCATGCATAGCCCTGTAATGAGAGCTTCATATTCAATAATGTTATTAGTACAAGGAAAATCTAGCTAATACAATTTTGGAATGCAATCTCCTTGTGGAGTGATAAAAAGGACTTCAGCTCTTGAACCATGTTGTGTGTAAGAACCATAAAAATATAGCTTCCATATAGTAGATGTGTTGATAATGAATACCTCTTCATCTAGGAATTCTGGAATCATGGGATGATTGTTTGTAACAGGGGCTTCTGCTAGTTGATCAACTATTACTTGTCCTTTTATGGCTTCTTTATCAATATATTCAATGTCAAATTCATTTAGAATCATAAACCACTTTGCTAGCCATCCTATGAGAGTGGCCTTAGATAGGAGATATTTTAATGGGCTAATCCTTGAAATGAGCTTGGTTTGGTGATTCATCATATAATGTCATAACTTTTGTGAGGCAAACACAACATCTAGACATGCTCATTCCATTAGAGTGTAATTAAGCTCATATCCTACCAATGTGCGACTGATGTAGTAAATTGCCCTTTCTTTCCCTAAATCATCATGTTGTGCAAGGAGGGCTCTGAGGGTAGCTGTAGTGGAAAAAATATACAATAACAAAGGTTTTCCTGAAACTGGAGGCATCAATACTAGAGGTGAAGCAAGATAATCTTTAAACTGATTAAAATCTTGCTGACATTTATTATCCCATTTGAAGGAAACCTCTTTTCATCGAAGATGTAGGAAAGGTTGACATTTATTTGCAAGTTGAAAGATGAAACTCATGATTGATTGGAGTTTTCCTTGAAGACTTCTCAACTATTTTAGATTGGCTAGTGTTGGCATTTCAACCATGGCTTTTAATTTTGTTAGATCAACTTTGATTCCCCTACGAGAAATAATGTATCCCAACGGTTTTCCTAAAGTAACTCCAAATACACACTTCTTTGGATTTAGCCTAACTTGGTACTTTCTGAGCCTGTCAAATATATGTTCAAGTACTTGCAAGTGACCTTCTCTAGTGACATATTTCCCTAGTACATCATCAACATATTCCTCCATAATGTTGTGAAATAGATCGTGAAATATCACTATCATAGCTATTTGATATGTAGCTTTGGCATTTTTAGGCCAAAAGGAATCACTTGCCAACAATATGTATGCTAGGGACAAATAAAAGTTGTTTTGTGTTGATCTTTTGATGGAATGAGAATCTGATTGTAGCCTGAAAACCATCCATTAATGAAATCATTTCATGTCCTACAGTTAAATCTACAACGATTTCAATATTTGGCAATGGGAAATCATCTTTGGGACATGCCTTGTTTAAATCTCTGAAATCTGTGCATATGCGGATTGTAAGGAAGCTAAGGTAGCATAATAACTTCCTACACTAATCTTGAGAGGAGGGATATGCAAATTTATTTAGATCTTTATAATAGTTACAAAAATTATATAGAAATAAACACAAGTAGCAATCATACCACAACATAGTAATTATGTGAGGAAACCCTTTTGGGAGAAAAACTCCACACTCCAAAAGCTACCCAATATATTATTCAGGAATAAAAAAGATTACAATATACTTGAAAAGTGTTGGTTAACCAATTTGTCACTTTAGTTTTATACTCTCTTGCCCATACCAATGACAATCTGACCAACAGTTGTGTCACTTGCGATGTTATTTGCAAGTGCTCTTTGCTTATTTTATAAGGCGCAGCTACCTTCGAATAATGTGCAATAAATGAAAAAATAAGGTATTTTTAACTAGAAAGCAGAAAAGGAAAATTAACAACTGTGCATAACCATGACATAGATGTGATGGATTGATTTAGAGTGAAATGAATGCGAACAAATGACACAAAGTCCACTTATCCCACACCCATGAATGATACTCAGGAAAAGACTAAACAATAGATCTTTCCAATAGATGAGTCAATCTAAATTCAAAGCTTAAAAAATAAACACATACACAATCTAACATGACAGATAATACATTGAAGAGTGGCTACAAAGACACAAAGGACATTTGCAATCAAAAGAAAACATCAATAAATTCACAGACTCAGAAATATCTTCTTTATTTCTCCAAATGTGAGTTCAAAGCTTCAACATCCATGTACAACAAAAATGTGTTGAAAAGAAAACTTAGTTGCTCCCCTGTTCCTGAATAGCTAGAAAAGATCCCCTTAATTAGAAAAAGATGAATCTTTATATCTTCCTCCTTCATAACCGCTTCTTGAAACTGGACAATTCCAATTCTGAAAACTTCACTGTTCACTTTCGTATAACCGTTTCTTGGTAACCTTTCGTATTCCTCTTTGAAAACATTCCATATCCTCTATTGTGACTTTGTTCTTCTGTGGCTTTTTAATTTCTTTATTTTAATGTGGTCCCCACTTTTTACATATTTACTTGATTTATCATACATAATATTCCATCCTGCATCGAAGCATTTGTATAGGTCCTTTGAGCATCTGTGGATAATCTACTGCAGTTGTAGTGAAGTTGAAACTTGTATGTTGATTGCCTTCAAATTGAAACCATGCATATTCTTGATTGAATTCCAGCTATCCCTTTACCAAGTGATAGAGGACTAGGAGATGATATTTGATGGCTTTTTATGCTAATTATATCTTCAATGTATCTTTAAGGGAGCATAGAAACTAGCATCTGATTGATAAAAGACAATGTCTCCCTCATCTTTAACATAGTGATCTTCTGATATGTTCTTTAACAAAGGATTGATTAGTTCAATGAGAAAAGAACTTGACCTATGAGGAACTCGATGACACTTAGGTTTAGTTGCTTTAGTCACTTCAACTAGGTAGTAATGAGGAACTTAAAGAAATAGGCGGTGTATGATATGGGTTTCAATGTCATGATGGGTTTTGTTGAACAAACCATAGTCACAATCCATAATAGGCAAAGCTCCCCTGAGATAACTCCATTATTCGTTGCTTATCTTGCTACACAATATCATGTATGGATTTCGACCACAACAAGACTCTCGGAAGTAAGTCTAATACTAGCATGACCATTTCGTATTCTTCTAGTCTGTTCCCTTTTACATTTGCATCCATCATCAACGATATCAACAAGTAAATTACTAAGATCCTCAATGGCAGCACTCTCACTCTTCCACTGGTAAAGATTAAGAACTTATCGTTACACCAACCAATTGCAATTGCTTAAATCAATGAATCCATTTTGTGCATCTACGCCTCCACATTCTGTATATGCATTTCGTTTTAGAGTTTCTATTAAATCCAATTCTACAAATCAATTTTATGCATATCCTGCAATCATTACAGTCCATGAGACTGCATTTCAAAAGGTTCCCAAGCTAAAATCAGGCACTAACAATATGTTAAATAAATCTAGATCATACTCTGAACTGAAGACATTTCATCCCACTTCATTGCCACCTTAAGAGAATACACGGCTCGACTTTTTTTTCTCCGTCCATGGAAAGATATCAATAAAGTTCAAAACCCTAGTCAGGAAAAGTACAGTTCCAACAAATTTAAAATTGCCGATTGTTCATGAGTCAGGGATTGGCAAATTTTTAGAACCTTGAACTATAATATAAGGAGTTCAAACACTTGGAAAACCTCCGACAATGAAGAGAGTCGGGCATTCAACATTTTTCAGAACTTTGGAACCTTACAATATTGGAGATTCAAAATCTTCATAAACTCTTGACAAAAGAGAGTTAAGTATTTGTAAATTCAAAATCCCCTTTAATGTGCCATTATACAAAGTCCCAAATATTTTAAAATTTCCCTTCAATAAAGTTTTTCAGCTTTAGGCAACCGACATGTGCAATTTTTACAGAAAACCCCATATCTTTTGGCTGGAAACTCCTTTTCTCATGAAATTTGGATAGAATAATGGCTAAATCTTCCAGAGTAAAACCCTAGTATCATTTGGGCTCCATATATAGGAAATTCAAAATTTAACATCATTTGCGGATTACTAGTGAGAAAATTGAAGCTTTAAAATATCACAAACGGAGGGGAGCTAAGGCACAAAAACTGGTCACATCAGGTAAAATGAGGTTAGGATCAAGTCTACCAAAGGATTTCAAACCAGCTTTAATAGGTTTTCAAAATCAATTATTTTTGTGATTTGGCAAGCTGAAGTGTTTGGGATAAAAATTGGCCAAGTTCAAAATTTGGGTAACACAAAGAAAGCTTTCATAGGAGTATAACCAACCAAAGATCTAGAGGCAACTCAACATTTACAAGACTCACACACAAAACCTCTATCTCAAGCTCATGATATATAGTCCATATACAATACAGTAAACTGTCAACGGTAATTACAAAACCATGAGCCAAAACTACCCAAAAGTGGTGCCCAAATTATATCCAATCAAAGATACCTTGTGGTGTGCCAAATCACACACCATCATGTGTAACTCTCCCCTTTACAACTCTTTTAATTGTCCAACATGTTTTCACATTTCCTGAAATGGGAGGTCCAACTTTTGAAGGCCATAACTTTTGATTCAAGTGTTCGATTGATGAACTGTTTGACGCATTGGAAATATCGTGAATTTTGTAGGTGGTTTTTGAAGTAAGGTAAAGTACTATTCAAAGGAGGATGTGGGGAAGATATTTCCTTGCCTATTGAGTCCCTTAGTTTTTGGGGACTAAAAACCTCCCTAGTAGGTGGTATATGCACAAAGATGAGGGACCAAAAAGTCACCACATGATTTATAGGTCCCATACAAGCCATAACGCGAGCGCATTATAATGCACTCATGTTATAATGCGCTAACATTATGGCTTGGCATTACCAAGCCTAAAATGCAAGGGCGTTATAATGCACTAGTGTTATGGCTCGGCATTAACGAGCCTAAAACGTGAGCACTTTATAACACACTCACATTTTAGGCTCGGTAATACTGAGCCATAACACTAGCACGTTTTGCAAAAGAAAAACTCTCTCTCCCTCTCCCTCTCTCTCACTCTCTCTCACATGCTCTCTCTCTCTCTCGCTTGCTCTCTCCCTCTCCTACTCTTTCTCTCTCTCTGAGAGGGGATGAGAGATAGGGAGATAGGGAGAGAGTCATGTATATATATAGAGAGAGATAGATATGTAGAGAGAGGAGCCAGATAGGGAGAGATAGAGGAGAAAGAGCCCGGGAAAGATAGGGTGATAGAGAGTGAGATGTCCAGAGAGATAGGGAGATAAAGGAGAGATAGAGAGATAAAGGTTTAGGGTTTAGGGTTTATGATTTAGGGGCATTATTTAGGGTTTAGGGGTTGAGAGAGAAAGAGAGATTACTTTTGACATGCAACCATAAACCCTAAATAATGCCCCTAAACCCTAAACCCAAGCAACCCTAAACCTCTAAACCCTAAATAATGCCCCTAAACCCTAAACCCAAGCAACCCTAAATCTCTCTCTCTATCTCTATCGTCCCTCTACCTCTAAATCTCTCTCCCTAAACTTGAGCAACCCTAAACTTATAAACCCTAAATAATACCCCTAAACCCTAAACCTGAGAAACCCTAAACACCTCTCTCTCTCTCTCACTCTCTCTCTCTCTCCCTCTCTTCGTAAACCCCTAAACCCTAAACCTCTATCTCCCTAGATCTCTCCCTAATCTTCCTATCTCTATCATCCCTCTACCTCTCAATCTCTCTACATATGTCTCTGGCTATTCCCTCACTCTCTATCTCCCTATCTCTCCCCTTGGTCTCCTCTATATCTCTCTATCCATCCTCTCTCTCTAAACCCTAAACCCTAAACCTCCAAACCTTAACACCTAAATAATACACCTAACCTCTAAACACTAAACCCTAAACTTGAGCAACCCTAAACCCCTAAACCCAAGAAACCCTAAACCTCTATCTCCCTATCTCCATATCTCTATCATCCCTCTACCTCTCAATCTCTCTCCCTATCTGTCTAGACATGTCCCTCACTCTCTATCTCCCTATCTCTCCCCTATCTCTCCCCTATCTCTCCCAATCTCTATATGTCCCCTCTCTCTACCTCTCTCTATACCCTAAACCCCTAAACTCTAACCCCTAAACCCTAAACCCTAAACCCTAAATAATTCCCCTAAACCCTAACCCCTAATCCCTAAACTTAAACCCTGAGAAAAAACTTGAGCAACCCCCTCTCTCTCTCTTTGAGAGAGGGAAAGAGAGGGGGAGAGAGATAGGGAGAGAGTGATATATAGGGAGAGAGATAGAAAGAGAGTCATAGTTTTATTTTTTCCATTTCCTTCATCAATAAGGGAGAGTGAGAGATAGGGAGATAGAGGAATGATCGGGGAGAGAGAGGTAAGAGATAGGGAGATAGGGAGAGATAGATATGTAGAGAGAGAGGAGACAGATAGGGAGAGGTAGAGGAGAAAGAGGGGAGAGATAGGGTGATAGAGAGTGAGTGAGATGTCCAGAGAGATAGGGAGATAGAGGTTTAGGGTTGCTCAAGTTTAGGGTTTAGGGGTTATGATTTAGAGGCATTATTTAGCATTTAGGGGTTGAGAGAGAGACTAATTTTGACATGCAACCCTAAACCTAAGGAACTCTAAAACCCTAAACCCTAAATAATGCCCCTAAACCCTAAACCCAAGCAACCCTAAATCTTTATCTCTCTATCTCTATCGCCCCTCTACCTCTCAATCTCTCTCCCTAAACTTGAGAAACCCTAAACTTATAAACCCTAAATAATGTCCCTAAACCCTAACCCCTAACCCTAAACCCTAAACACGCCTCTCTCTCTCTAAACCCCTAAAACCTAACCCCTAAACCTTAGCAACCCTAAACCTCTATCTCCCTTTCTCTCCCTAATATCCCTATCTCTATCATCCCTCTACCTCTCAATCTGTCTACCTATGTCTCTGGCATGTCCCTCACTCTCTATCTCCCTATCTCTCCTCTCGATCTCCTCTATATCTCCCTATCAGTTCTCTCTCTAAACCCTAAACCCTAAACCTCCAAACCTTAACACCTAAAGAATGCACCTAACCTCTAAACATTAAACCCTGAACTTGAGCAACCCTAAATCCAAGAAACCTTAAACCTCTATCTCCCTATATGTCCCCTATCTCCCTGTCTCTATCATCCATCTACCTCTCAATCTCTCTCCCTATGTCACTGGACATGTCCCTCACTCTCTATCTCCCTATCTCTCCTCTTTGTCTCCTCTATCTCTCCCAATCTCTATTTGTCCCCTCTGTCTATCTCTCTCTAAAGCCTAAACCCCTAAACTTTAAACCCTAAACCCTAAACCCTAAATAATTCCCCTAAGCCCTAAGCCCTAAACCCTAAACTTGAGAAAAGCTAAACTCATAAACCTTGACCCCTAACCCCTAAACTCGAGTAACCCCCCCTCTCTCCCCAAAACCGTAAACCCGAGCAACCCTAAACCTTTATCTCCCTATCTCTCCCTTATCTCCCTATCTCTATCGTCCCTCTACCTCTCAATCTCTCTCCCTATATCTTTGTACATCTCTCTCACTCTATCTCCCTATCTCTCCTTTCTATCTCCTCGGTCTCTCCCTATCTATCTATCGCTATCTCTTGCCTCTCTCTCCCCTATCATTCCTCTATCTCCCTAACTCTCCCCTCTATCTCTCACTCTCCCTTAGAGAGAGAGAAAGAGAAATGTTTTAGTTCACCATAATGCACTAGCATTATGTGAATCCACATAACGCAAGTGCATTATAACACGCTCGCATTATGTGAATTCACATAACGCTAGTGCGTTATGCTTTGCCTTGGTAATTTCCAAGCCTTTGGCTTCCAACCCAAAGGCTTGGACTGTGTTTAGGACATCCAAAGACGTGTTTTTCCATATTGTAACAAAAATGACATAATCTGGAGCGTGCTCCCCATCAGGTTTGCACTTATTTCAATGAAAACTCAAAAAATACCACCATAATCTTAAGCTCTCTATTAGCTATCTAACCATATAATTTTTTTCACATTTTGAGTATGTTAAGGGTTTCATCTTTAATTTCTTTTCTTAGTGTGTCCATTTTTTTGTCAAAAACTAGTGTCTACTATTTTTTACTTTTTTTAACCATTTATCAAAATTTCAAATAAGTTACATTTTTAGAAACTAGATTCCATTCTACACGTATTCAAAAAAAATTGATTTTTTGAATAGTTTTAAAAAATTTTAGGTGGGAGCATGCTCAATTTCCTATTTTTCAAGATGTGTCCACTTTGAAAATTAGTAAAACATCAATTATTCATGAAAAAATTATTAGAAAAATCAGGGATAAACTACATGGTGTTAGCTAATTTCTCACCAAAGCGATTTTTGAAATACTAAAAAAAAGTTAACATTTTAGGGGGAGCACACCAGACGCTATGTTATGTTTTTTTGAGAAAAACAAGACCAATTTGTGTGCTCCCCCTTTTTGAACCCCTTAATCTCAACCATTTTTGAAAAAAATAGTAGTTTAGAAACTAGATTCGGAGCAATACGACTCTTGTTTTTGTTGTATCTTCAAATTTTGAGTATAACTATCTTCAATTTCTCATCCAACATTAGTCTTTCCTGATTTTAGAAAAAAAAATGGCATCTTAAGACCCCCTTATGGTCCATCATCTTTGTGCACTTACCCTAGGAAGGTATTATCTATAAAATAGGTCTTTGGTATACGATTCGTATATCATGTGCATCTAATCTAGAAGAAAATTGTTTGAGACTTACCTTTATGGGGAGATCAGTGATCATCTCTTTTAGATGTTAGAATGTTTGTATACATGTCAGATGATACCTTGGGATGATTTAGAGCATTTTAGTAATGTTAGAGGGTAGGTGTGTAGGTAAAGAAGAGGTAAATTTTGGTAGTTGTTAAAATTGTTGATTTCCACATGTGAGACAGTTTCACAATTGACAATGATTAGATTTATTAGTATTTCTTAGTCATAGTTCTAATACAAAGCAATAGTTTTGAATTCATCCATCATAGACAAGTGTTGGTTTCAATCAAAATGGACAAGATAGAATGTTGAAGGATCTTGGACGATTCCCTTCTCCTCCCAAGCATGGAAACACCTTTTGGTACTACTAGAGACATGGGAAAGCTTCATATTACTCATCCAAACATAGTGTATGGGGTAGCTTCCATTGTAATCCTTATATTATGATCATTATGCAGAGAAATTGACTACAAAACATGGATTTTTGGAGGTCACAAACTCCATTGTAGGTTGTCAAGCTCAATTGTCATGTTGAATAGCTTGTGTTGGCATCACATCGACTTAAGTTACAATGTACATATGACTAGATTCTAGTGAATTAATGATCAAATTGCTCACTCTTGTTGGACCTTTTTCCCTTTTAAGGTTTCTCTAGGTAAACTATGGTGCCTTAATTATTGTCTTACAGTTTTATTTTTTTCCTAGTGTGTTTACATGGTTTTCCATGCTTATATGCCATTGCAAAATTTGACTTAGGATTATTTTGTAGTTAATAAGTAACATTAATAGTCAATTTGAGGGTTTTTGAAGGGTTAAAGCAAGTAAAATTCATTGTTGACGTCGTTAGAGAATATCTCTTTCAATTTATGGATCAAATTTAAATTTTTTGATGCACACCAAGTTACGACCATCTCTAGAATTACAAACCATGAAATATGAATAATTTAATATTTAGAAAAAGAAAACAAGACCTTGACTATAATTCTATTCAAGCGACATAACCATAACTACAAACCTATCTACTATCTAAGATAAAAATATTTTAAAAAATATATCAAAAATGTTTTAAACAAAATAATAAAACATAACAAAACATTAAATTAGATCTTAAATCAATTAATTACATGAAGAAAAAGAAAGAGAAAATAACATATATTAAATTCATCAATTTAAAATAACATAAAAGAATTATTCTTTTGGGTAAGTATATACACTTTAATCCTCTAGAGTACTCAACCCTTTGGTTTCATGAGTTCATGTGAAAGTGTCATAAAATTCAACATGAGAAGTCGTCTTGGGTTTCCAAAAATATGTGTGTCCATTCAGTTTATCAATACATGATGTTATGAATTCTCTCATTATTAAGGTAAAGTGCTATCCAAAGGAGGATGTGGGGAAGAAATTTCCTCACCTATTGACTTGCTTTTGGGGACCAAAAACCTCCTTACTAGGGAGGTATGATCTATAAAATATGTGTTTGGTATATTATTAGTTGATCTCCAATCTAGAAGAGAATTGTTTTAAGACTTACCTTTATGGGGAGATTGGTAATCATCTCTTTTAGAAGTTAGAATGTTTGTGTACATATCATATGATGCCTTTGGGTGATTTAGAACATTTTAGTAATGCTAGAGGGTAGGTGTGTAGGATAAAGAAGAGGCAAATTTTGGTAGTTGTTAAAACTATTGATTTCCACATGTGAGATAGTTTCACAATCGACAATGATTGGTTTTCTCAATCTTCCTTAGTCATAGTTGTAATAGAAAGCAATAGTTTCAAATTCGTCCATCATATACAGGTGGTGGTTTCAATCAAAATGGACAAGATATAAATTTGAAGGGTCTTGGATGGTTCCCTTCTCCTCCCAAGCATTAGAAACACCTTTTGGTACCACTAGAGACATGGGAAAACTTCATATTACTCATCCAAACATACTGTGTATGGCATAACTCCCAATGTAATCCTTATATTATGTTCATTATATAGAGAAATTGACTATAAAACATGGGTTTTTTGAGGTTACAGACTCCATTGTAGGCTATCATGCTCAATTGTCATGTTGAAGAGCTTCTAGTGGCATCATGTCAACTTAAGTTACAATGTACATATGACTGGATTCTAGTGAATTGAGGGGCAAATTGCTCACTCTTGTTGGACCTTTTCCTCTTTTAAGGTTTCTCTAAGGAAATTGTGTTGCCTTAATTATTGTCTTACATTTTTATTTTTGTTGCTAGTGTGTTTACATGTTTTCCATGTTTATATGCTATTGTAAATACTTTAGGACTATTGTGTAGTTAATAAGTAACATTAATAGTCAATTTGAGGGGTTTTGAATGGTTAAAACAAGTAAAATTCATTGTTGATGAGTCATTAGGAAATCTCTCTTTCAATTTATAAATCAAATTTGAATTTTTTGATGCACACCAAATTACAACCATGTCTAAAATATATAAATAATTTAATATTTGAAAAAAGAAAACAAGACCCTAACTACAATTCTACTCAAGAGACATAATCATAACTAAAAACCTATTTACTATCTAAAATAATAAAACAATTAAAAATTATATTAAAAATATTTTAAACAAAATATTAAAACATAACAAAACATTATATGAGATATTAAATCAATTAGCTACATGAAGAAGAAATGAAAAAAAACATATCTTAAATTCATGAATATAAAATAACATAAAAGAATTATTCTTTTGGGTAAAGCATATACATTTTAATCCTCTAGAGTACTCAACCCCTTGGTTTCGTGAGTTCATGTGAAGTGTCATAAAAATTCAACATGAGAAATCATCTTGGGTTTCCAAAAAATATGCGTGTCCATTCAATTTATCAATACATGACGTTATGAATGCTCTCATTATTTTTTTGGTCTATGCTTTGAAAGGTATGTATGCATTTAATTTATAGAAATTTGTAATTAGTTTTTAATTTTCTCCAATCAAATTTTATTTTCAAATTTTATATCATTTAAAAAGTTTTTAATATTTTTTCTTTGTCTATTATTTTTAGATGAAATCAATAAAAATATTTTATATTCATTTTATTTTTATCTTGTTTTGTTTTTATAATATAAATGGACTTTTATATAAATATTTTAAAAACTTATATAATTAAATAAATTTGATTTGAGAAAAACAAAAAATTTAAATATTTATATGATTTTTTAAAACTTTTTAGTTAGAGAGAAGATCAAGTAAGCAAAAATATTAGTGTAACTAATAATAAAATATTATATTAGTAGGAAGACCATTTTCATTATAACATCACCCTTAACATAAAGATCATAATATATTAAACTATATATTATATATTATTGTGGATCAAACCTTCTAAATAATATATCTTTTTTTATATGAATAATTTTTTGATATTATTATGATATCTATTTATTTTTATATTGATTAAATTGTGGAAAAATAGCTAATGATATATTAGCCTAGTTCAATACAACTAAATTAGGCTTTATAAGCCAAAAAATCTCAAATTTGTCAAACAATAATCTCTTAGCCAATATAATTATTTATAAATAGAATATCAACAAACCATCATAATATAAACATCCATTTAGCAGGAAAACTTAAAGGAAAACAAACAACATTGTGAAGGAAAATAAACTTTCCTCAAGGTTAACTTAGCTTAATTAAGTAAATGCAATCAAATAAGCACAACTAACTTAGCCTAATTTAGTTGTATTGACTGTGAATTTGTCCCAAATATGTGAACTTGTCCTTTAACAAAATAGAGATCTAGCATAGATTTCTAGGTAGTTCATTAACAAAGAGACATTATTCCTAGATCTACTATTAGGTAGATTCTTATTCATTTGGCACTCACTCTTCAGTTATTGAGCTAAGTATCATCACCCTACTCATTTGGCACTCACTCTCTGGTTCAGACTCATCCTAGGAATTAGTGGTGTTTTGCTTTGCAAATTCACCTATTGTATGATAGTCTACTATGCTCTTTCTAAATAGTTGGGAACTTTGTGGTATTTAAAAATACCTTAAGGGTTGTCAACTAGTCACATGCTAGGCAAATTCTCATAGATCAATCCCTAAAAAATGAATAAGATCAAAATCAAGCAAGTGCTTAGATATGCAAATTTATTACTCCATGAAATGTGTCACTATTAATTGCTCTCTAGAATGAATAATTGCTTGATTCTTTGGATGATTAGAATGAATGCCTTGAATGCCTTTAAATACTAGAGGATGTAGCATCACATTGTGCCAAAAATGTGTTTAGTTGACTTTGGGTGGGAGGGTGAATGGGGCTAATTGTCCAAATTTGAAATTTGAATTTTAAAATGCAAGGGGGAAAGTTTGCAATCACAATGTTGTTCGTGTGAATGAAAATTTGTCCCAGTTTAGGTAAATAGTCAAATCTAGGTTGCAAATGGATAAATGGAAGTAGGTGCATAGATAGGTGTGCTAAGTGGAAAAACAAGGTGACTATATAATTGTGTGAGAAAATGAATTAGAATATGATTAAATATGTAAGGATATGCATGCATATAAATAGATAAAAAAATCTAAAGAAATGAACTCAACTTTACACAAGATCATGTCATTTGTTACTATATGTATGTATGTATGTATTTGTTAATTAACCTAGGTTAGGCACCCAAGAGTTGCAAAACCATGTGAAAGAGTGGATTTTGGTAACAACTAGTTCACCAGAAACTAATCTAGAATTTAAAGAAGCTTATCCTTCTTGCTATTAAGAACTTGAATTATTTCGACTTCCATTGGTTGCCCATATAATCCAATTTGTCTTACACAACTT
The DNA here is from genome assembly GCA_027924645.1 of Cunninghamia lanceolata. Classification (NCBI taxonomy): domain Eukaryota; kingdom Viridiplantae; phylum Streptophyta; class Pinopsida; order Cupressales; family Cupressaceae; genus Cunninghamia; species Cunninghamia lanceolata. The sequence goes on from BSBN01000484.1 coordinate 1,960,662, forward strand.
CTTGACATCATTCCTTAGAACTAGAGGATATTCGAGTAATTAGGTTGGGAATATTTACTTAAAGATGCAACCATCTTCCTCTTTTTTACCTTAGTCCACCCTAAACCCCAGGAGTTTTAGTCAATATCCTTCTCAAGGTTACCTTGAGTCTCAAAAACATTCCTTATAGCTACCAAATTGGATATTGCCTTGTTTGATGCACTATCCCCAACTTTCTCTTTAATTGTAGATGTTTCCTCAACAGTTAAAGATGGTGGAATGGAGGGAGAAGCCTTCAAACCCTCCAAAATTGATGTATAATTGTTGCATGGATTAGTATTGTCCAATTTTTGTGGGGAAACATAATGGTGATGAAATTCAACTCTTGTCCACTAGGTGGGTTTGTTGTTAGACCCCAAAAACTTAAGCACTTTCCTATCACATTAGGAGGCTAAATGCCCTCAAGCATACCAACTTTTGTATTTAAATTTTAATTTCTCATAATCTATTGGTTATTTCTAAATCTTCTCACCAATCCTCAAAATACCAAAATATTAACAAGGGTCACTTAGTGGTTAGTTTTTAAGTTATCACAACATGTTTGAAAAATAGTTTACATGGTTAATTCATGGGTTAGTAATATGGTTAAGTTATATTTGTAGAATACCAAAATATTATTTTTAATTTTAAAACTATAAACAATATGCTTCATATACAAACAATTGCTTATTTGATATTGATTATCTAGTAAACCACTATAAATTAACACATGGTTTTTCAATATTATTTGAAAACTAGTTTGCATTGTTGGTTATGTATTAGTAATTTGGCTAAGCTACATGTTTCAATCAAACATTACTTAAAACATTCTTAACCATCTAAATTGCAATAAACAAATAGAAGGAAAAAACTTTTACACACCATAATAAATGATATTGTAAATTTGTTAATGAAAGATAGGGCAAATCATCTAGAAAATAGAATTGCTTAAAGTGGCTCATATTTCTAGTTAGACGTTGTATGGGGTGGTGTACATGCACTCCAAGCTTTATAGAATGCACTCCAATCTCTATGGAATGAATTTGCATCTTACATGTTTGAAAATTTGCACCACTTTAGTGAACAATCCTGACTCGTTCAAAAAATTTCATTATGTTGTTAGCAAATCTTAAATTTAAAAATAAATTGAAATTACATATTACCTTCTCCCGTTGAATATTCTTACTCACAAATTCAAGGACAAGGAATGTTGTCTACTTTATTAATGCTAATCTAATTTATGGTGGTTGTATTTATAGGGAGACGAAGGAACATACAAACTGTAGCATGAATATCAATACACAATAGTTATAACAAATGATTGTAGTCACAACAAATGATCCTAATCAATCAGAATGAGAAGTCACAAATATATTAAAACCAACTTTGTAGAAACATAAAAATATAAGTAAAAGTATTAGAAAGTTATAAAATAGCTAAACACTTTTTTTGAGCAAAATATTAATTAAATCATTCACCAATTGCTATAGTATCTTTGCCATAGCACAAGTCCTATTTAGATGGCCAACCATTTCATTTAGAAAAGCAATAATATCATAAAAATTATGGTCGTTGAAATTATTGCCAAAGCCTCCATCTCCTACATTTGTGCCCTAAGCATGATCCTTGCCCAAGTTAATACTCATTCTACCTCATCCTCACTCTAATAGTCTTCTTTAATCATAATTATAAGTTTTGATGAACACACCCCTACTCACACTATACCTAACGCTAACACATTCTGGTCAACATGTGGGTGGCTTCCATCATAAATAGTCAACACATTTAGCACAACTTACCAACTCTTTAAGTTGTTCCCACCAACATCCACAATGATCATCACCCACAATTAACTTCCAATGCATAATTTAATTGATGAGTTTTTTATTTGTTTAGCTAGTCTCAACTTTCAGGTATTGGTAGCTATTTCAACAACTATTTTGGTGCTTTACACCTTTGTTTCAATCTAATTAGGCTAAAAGCCTTCCCTATGTGAGCAACACATGCTGAATTATATAGATCAATGATCAAGATTAAAAGGACTACCATGAAAAGCCTCTTGACCATTAATTTTTTCAAAAATATCATAAATGATAAGAACAGAAAAAACCACTTTTTACTTTGACAATAAATTGTTATTTTAATAACTGTTGCGTATTCTTGCATTTATTCCTATTTGTCTTATTCTTTACTTTTGGACGGTGTAATGCTTTATTGTCGATGCATATCAAATTTTCTGTTTTTTAAAAGGGGTACTGCATGTAAACTTGGAGTTCTCTGGAATGCACTCAACACTCTCTAGAATGAATCTCCATCTTACATGTCCGAAAATTTAACACCTCGTGTTGACTGTTAACTAACTTAGCAAATGGAAGAGGATTTTTTGACTTGGTATTTTGCTTCGTTCATACAGTAATAACATAGCCTTTTTAATTTCTTGTCACAGCCTGTCAAAGGTGGCCGACATTAACCTATCAGATGCACTCTCGCATCAGTATTGACTGGCAATATTATCGTGCAAGATCAGATTCGTCTTGACTCACGAAATATCCCTTTGTTACACGACTCTTTTACTGTTGCGTCACCCATAATTTTGGGTCTTCCCCTCTATATATACGACCTTATGCTTTTTATTTTTTCTTGGCTGTGAGTTGGTTTAGGAGACAAGGCTTATTCTGTTCTATTAACATGTTTATGGAGTGCCAGAGTCTAAGGTAGGGTGTTCGAGTTTCCATCATGTTGCTGCTTCTATTTTTTTTTCTCTCTAACAAGATATCAGTTTGTGTTGGCTTTGAGGTGTATGTAATTCTTCTACTTTTTTTTGGTTTTGAATGTTGAATTTGACTTAGAGAATTCATGAGAGAATTGTAGGAGATTAATATGTTAAAGGTCGCAGTTTCAAATCTCATTTTGTTGCTCTTAAGCTCAGACAAATTGGGACAAGCAGATGCCATTAGAAGGTTGGATTGCATGGACAGGAGTGTTGGTCATGAAGGCAAAGGAAAATTCCTGACCTCAGACCTCAAACATTTACTCTAAACCCAATTTAAAAAGGATTTCTATCTTCAAATTTCTATCTGTTTCTCAGCCGACGTAGATTGAGACCCACAATTATAATCAAGTTATAGTGAAAATCTCTCTACAGTCCTCCTTTATTTATAGGAGGAAGAATGACGTGTCCCTGGTAGTATTCAATGTCAGGACATGTTTCATAATGTTTCCTTAATTCAAAACTTTTGAGAGCATCCTTGCACAATCCATTTTGTGCATATCTTGCAATCATTGCAGTCCATGAGACATCTCTTTGAGGCATTCTGTCAAACAGTTCACGTGCCTTATCTATGATTCCACATTTTGCATACATGTCTACCAGAGCATTTCTAACTCTAATATCTGACAAATATCCCCCATCGATTATGCTTTGATAGATGTCAATAACCTGTTCCAAAGCTCCCATTTTGGCACAAGCAGGGAGGATGCTGGCAAAGGTTGTGGAGTCTGGCTTTACGCCTGCCAATTGCATTTGCTTGAAAGTTTCTAAAGCCTTTTCAACAAATCCATTTTATGCATGTATATATGTTTATCAAATGAGTTTCAAGCAATCAAAAGAGTTTGAAGGACCATCTCAAATAGAAGCAGCAACATGATGGAACTCGAACACCCTACCCGGCACTCCATAAACATGAAAATAGATTGCTGCTCAACTTTCGCCGTTTATGTATAACCTATAGGGAAATATTATTCTATAATTACGGAACTCTCTAAAATCAAACATGTAGAAACATCTGTATATCAATTTCATGTCTTTTAGGATTAATCCTGACTTCTATAAACTTAATCTTGATGTGTCAAATTGATCTAGGATGTATGAGAATGATTTTAGAGAGTTCAGTAATTATTGTGAAGATTGATATGTGGTTGAACATATATAGTGATGAAAAATTGATATGTGGTTGAACATATGTGGTTGTATATTTCAAGCCATATTTTTAAAACTATTAATCTCTGGTTGTATATTTCAAACCATATTTTTAAAACTATTAATCTCCCATGTGAGAACAATAAATATTAATATTTTAGAATAATATTTGAAACCACGACCTTTAACACTTTAATCTCCTACAATTCTCCCTTGAATTCTCAAAGTCAAATTCAACATTCAAAACCTTGTTCTCACCCTATACAAAAATTCACACTGGGAAATTTTGTAAACTCGTCAATTGTTCTCATGCTCGGAAATAATCGTGTCTCACGCCGGGGAATAATCGTGTTCGCTGGATTCCCTACAATTTTTATTTTTTTCCAAAGGAAACAGAAAGGTAAAAGGTTGAAAGCAAATAATTCAGGCAAGCCAATTTATTTTCCTTTATGAAATATCTTCACTTTTATACTCTTAGTTCAAAAAATTATATATATACTTTTGGTTTTTTTTAATTTATTCAAATTAAAGCTTTTTATTGTCAAGACTGGAAGCACAACTCAATTGCAGAAAAAAGAGTAATAAACAACGCACAGATTTAATTAGAAAGCAAAAATGAAAGAGACACCAGATTTATCGTGGTTCACCAAACTTGGCTACATCCACACTGAGCAAAGGAATTATTATTGATAATGAATTGAGTTTTACAATGAGATGTCCAACATATATAATACTTCATCATACATCAAACAAGGAATGTGAATAGTCAAACAATTGGCGGGAAAATAATGTGTCCGTTGGTCTTCATTTCCTTACAATCTCCCATTTGAAGGTCAACGGATGCTGCAACTCGCCAATCATTTCCCTGCTCTAAACTTTCGGTCACTTCTTCTTAACCAGACCAAGAGAAGTCCTGGCACATTCGAACTTCTCTTTGGGAACAACCTTGGTGAAAATGTCTGCCGGATTGACCTTTGTGTCAATTTTTGCAACTTGTAACTTGCCCTCTTCAACCACATGACGAATGCAATGAGCATGTATGTCGATATGTTTAGAATGACGCTGAGATGAATGATTGTGAGCCATAAAAATTACGTTGCGACTATCACAAAACATAACATAGTCACTTTGTTAACATCTCAAGTCACTAAACAATCGTTGTAACCAAAGCATCTCCCTAGCACATTCGGAAAGAGCCATGTACTTAGCTTCAGCAGAAGAAAGAGCAACGGAATGTTGCAGCCTCGAGACCCAACTAATGGCAGCTCCAACAAACATAAAAACATAGCCAGTAGTAGATCTCCGTTTATCTAAATCTTTGGCAAGATCAGAATCAGTGAAACCTTGCAGCTGTACCTTATTGCCACCAAAACACAAAGCATAATCAGAAGTACCTTTAAGATACCTTAATATCCATTTGACAGCTTCCCAATGAGGCTTACTAGATTGCTCATGAACCTGCTCACAACTCCCACTGCATGATCAATATCGGGATGAGTGGAGACCATAGCATACATAATGCTACCAATAGCCGATGTATAAGGAACACCTTGCATAAACACTTTATCCTCTTGTGTTTTTGGACACAAATCAGAAGATAAACGAAAATGGGCAACAAGAGGAGTAGAAACAACCTTTGCATCAGCCATACCAAATTTTTCTACAACCTTGTCAATTTATGCCTTTTGTGACAACATGATCTCCTTCTTTTGTCTATCCCTAGTGATGGTCATTCCAAGAATCTTCTTGGTTGGTCCTAAGTCTTTCATAGCAAATCTCTTAGCTAATTGTGACTTCAATTTAGAAACAATCCTCATACTTGTGCTGGCTACCAACATGTCATCAACGTAGAGCAAGAGAATGACAAACTCACCATTAGTGTAACATCCAAATCCGAAATGACAAGAAGTAACTAAGTTTTCACAATGGTAAAATTTTTTTAACTAGGTAATCAAATACAAAAGTAACTCATCTATAATCCAATACAACATTTTTCATTTTATCATAAATATGATCTCATTTTCATAAAGCTGAAAGAAATGATATACATTAAACACTTTGTTTTCTAGCAAATGAAATTTTCTTGAAACAACAAATATTGGAAACATACCATTAACATGCATCTCGATTGTCGACCCATCACATTCAAGACTCAGCATTCCTCAGTATTTGGAAGAGAAAGTATCTTCAAGGAGCTTAACCTCCAACCACAGACCATCGGTCTCTCGCACTCCTTCCTAACCGGAAGTGGCCCTACCCTACTCAAGAGGATAGACTTAGGATAACCATCAGTGTTTGCCATCTAAGCTCTGGTGTTGTAACCTACGTGTCTTGTTATCGTGCAGATCCCTAGATACCCTCTAGTCATGCACGACACTCCACAAGAAACGCCATCCAGTTACGGTGAACATTCGATGCACTTGAGGATAGTACACCACCTTGGCCAAAGGATTTATTTTTAAATTAGCGTTCTAAGAACGCATGAACTTGGTTCACCCACCCTACTCGACTTGAACTGGTCGAAATCCTACAGTTTCCTATTTGTATAGTTTGAACTAATTGACGACCTTGATGACCTCAAAGGTTTAGGATTTCCTCCTGTAATAGCGCATGGCGCAACATTTACTCTAATCCCGAGTTCATAGTTTCAAAACCCATTTTCATGTAAAAACATTGTTTATAAGCGCCCACTCCTAAGTGGTTTCATATTTGTTTACTCAGTTTCCAAATTTGCACAACATCCTCAAATATCTAAAACCATTTCCCGTTATCCCAAAATTTGAGGTTTCTAGAGTCATATGGTCTACAAGGTAAAACAATACTAGTACCGTCGCATGCAACGTAATCTCGACTCACATGCCGGTTTTCAACTCTACTTGTTCATTTCAGAACCATAACAGTTTCCTAATCATTACTAATACTTTATCTTCCTACTCCTCTTTCCGTGTCATTAGTTTCACATGGTTCAACAAGATGAGAGTCGTAAATAAAATATAAATGGTTTTGGAATCTTTCTTATGTCAATAGAGATGACCAACGCATGGTTGACCTCTAACTAAAGGTGTATGACGGATAAGACATCAGCTGTTTACAACTGCATTTTTTGGCTATCAAACATACTAAATTTTACGTCAAAACATGCTTAAAAACTGTGGTTTTGACTCCTACACAGCATGCACGTGGAGCAACGTGCTTTCTCGCTATGGAGCTATCGTTCAAAAGCTCCAAGGGCAGTTTTATGTTCATAAATCAATCTTAAAGGAAACTCTTCTATCTTACGTCATTTCCAATCGCTCAAAGAAGGTAAATTACATCTTACATCATGAAGAGTTCGTTCCTAAATGAATATACGTTTAGAGAACTGCGTTCTTTGATTATACAGTTTCATTCATGGCAAGAAATGCTACAATTTCTGAGTTCACGAATTCTAGAAGACAGCATCCTTCTTTTTCTGAGTTTTTAAATCACAAACACAGCAATGAGACAGCAATACTTCTATTTATGAGTTTTTAAATCTTAAACATAGCAATGATGCTATTTCATGGATTGACCGCACACAGATATCATACTAGGTTTACGTTGTCATACATTTCTTCTCATTTTAAACGTATTGATCTTTTGCAAAAGTGAGACTTACTTACTGGTCTAAACTGAGAAAAGCAAAGAAGGAAATGAACCTGTTGATAAAAATGGAGGTTGCTATGGCAATTCCACGTTCTCCTCTGCTTTTCTTCGAAGCTATCTCTTTTATCTCCTTAAATAACGACAATCCACACTAAACAAACCCCTCTCTCTGTCGTACACTATTCAAGTCAAAGGCAGGCTTCACAGTTATCTTCTTTGCCAATCACTACACCAAAGCTTCCATCGTTCTCTCACTGTCTGATGACTACACAGAAGCTTCTACCCGTAGCTCTCTACCGTTTTCTCCTCAGTTAACTCTCTTACTACTACTAAACTCTGTAGACCCTTCTCTCATTGCCGCTTTTCTCTTTTCTCAACCCCCGCAGTTTCTCCTTCTCCTCGCGATGATAAACCTCCAGACATACCACTCCCTACTTCTAACTCACTCCCCTTCGATGATGGCCTTCTTCCCTCTTTTACTGCCGACTCCTCTCTAATAGCAATGACCACTATTCCCTCTAACTACTTTCTCCCTCTTCTCTTACTTCGCAGTTACTTCTTCTCTTCTCTTACTTCGCACGACGGCCTTTCCCCCGCATTTCTCCCACTCGCCGTCGAATCTTTCCTTCTCTAATGACCACCAGTCTAACTTCCCCACCGCGTAGGAAGCTTCTATCGTTTTCCTCTTGGTCTTCACAACCACCCCCTCCTATGCCTTCGCGCCCACCTTAATGATGGGCCTCTGCCATAATCTGTGGTTTCTCACAACTCAACCGCCCATCCTCCTCTCTCTCGCGCTATGGTGAGAGTGGTTTAAAACATTAAAAGGCCACCGAAAATGCCTAAACTCAGGGAAGTTGTTTAACTGAGTATAATCGACTTCAAATACTTACTACGACCACAAGAAGTTAAACGACTTCAATACTTACTAGAACAAAAGACATCAACCTTCCAAGACCAACTTAAAGATTGAATTGAGGAGTTAAAGCTCGACACGGCGGTGGTAACGAAATGGTCTGAGCATCGTTGGGGTCGAGAAGGAAAGAGAGACAAATACTATCTAATTAAGAAAACTCAAGGTTAGATTGACAACAAATCACGGTCAAAGCTAGAAGAAAAGACTCATGCTAAACGACGTCCATAATAAATTATTTCTCGCTATGGCTTCAAATCAACATTCGTCGATCTACAAGAAAAGAATAAATTCATGACACAAGTTTGACGCGTTTTACGACAATCACGACGGATTGATTGTAACGCAAACGAGTTTCTTACAACGTTAGACGCACAAAGCCGACTTCTCGCATCTTTCGACTACGCGACATGATTTACAATTTCGCCACAAGATGGTTCATTAAATACTTATAAATGAAAATAATAAACGTCTAAATAAGTCGACTTGGTATGATGGACTTACGACGACATCGACGACTCCAAGATTCTATATGACGACTTTCGACTAGGATGTTATACTTTATCCTTTGACATCGACATCTAGTTAACTAACCCAACCGACAACCAAGACTAAAATGATGGTTCCAAGGTTTATCTACCTGTTTGGTGTTCTCATTAACAAACACCCATGGTTAATTTCCAGAGTCTATACTCTCTCTCGAAGATACTTTCTCTTCCCGTCAAACACGGTCCACCTGTTCCTGCAACGACAGTCTCACATACAATTTTGTGGTCAAAGCACCTATGTTCCAAATCAAAGCATAATAAATCCAAAACATCATTGCATTTATCAAAATGACATTTAGTCTACAATATCACATTGATCATAATCAATAGACTTCTATAATTTCACAGAGCTAACTTTGTAAAATAAATCATCAGTTTCCATGTCGTCCACAACATAATATATCACTGAAATTTGCAAGAAAGTGAATAGCATAATTATTTCCAAAAAGAGGGATGTAACATATCCTTCCCCTTTAAAAATCATCGTCCCTGATGATTAAGTTTATCAAGCAAAAATTTAAATTTAAAACAAACTTTTTATAATGCAACATTAATGTCTTTAAAAAGTTTTGGAAATCTTTGGTAAATATCTTTGTAGTCTTCCCAAGTGGCGCTATCCTCGCCATATTGGTCCCACTGTATTTTGCATTGCAAAACTTCCCGATTACGTAAATGAAGTTTACACATTTCGAGCACCTTGAGTGGCTCGATCACAACCACCCCGGGTTCTTGCATCTGTAAGGAATTCCAGTTAAGGATGTGGTTATTACCTACAAAATATTTCTTTAAATACGAAACATGAAAAACATTATGCATCTTAGACAAGGCTGGAGGTAGAGCAACTTTGTAGGCAACCGGATTGATAATCTCAAGAACTTCGAAAGGTCTGACATAACGAGGAGCCAATTTCGAAGATTTACCAAATTTTATAGAACTCTTTTGGGGTTTCACTCACAAAAGCACTTTCTCGCCAACAGAGAAGTGTCTAGGCACTCGTTTGCGATCTACATAACTCTTTTGCCTGTCATTGGCTTCTGCCAACCTCTTCCTAATCACTTTAACTTTTTCTTCCATATCAGCAAGCATTTCAGGTCCAATGCTTATCCTATCTTCCAGCTTATAGGAGTTTTGCATTTCCTTCCATATAATGCTTCAAATGGCGCCATCTTAATGGCAGAATGATAGGAGTTGTTATAGGCAAATTCGACAAGAGGTAGATATTCCTCCCATCTGTATTGCTGATCCATGCAATACATTCTCAAAAGGTCTTCTAATACCTGATTCACTCTTTCTGTCTGTCCATCAGTTTTGGGATGATAAGCAGTACTTACATTCAGCTTAGTCCCTAATGCAGAAAATAAGGTTTGCCAAAACCGTGAAGTTATCCGAGCATCTCTATCAGATATTATCTTTTCAGGTACCCTGTGCAGTCTAAAAATTTCTTGCACAAATTTTCGAGCCAAAAGATGTGCTCCATCTGTCAAGTTTCTAGGTATGAAATGTGCGACCTTGGTTAGTTTATCCACAACAACCAATATTGCATCATGCCTATTCTTAGACATTGGTAACCCCTAGACAAAATCCATACTAATAACTTGCCATTTCCACTCTGGGATATCATGTGGGTACAACAACCCAGCAGGATGTTGGTGTTCTGCCTTAACTCTCTGACACTCCAAACAACTAGCTACAAACTTTGCAGCATCGCTTTTCATTCCCTTCCAGAAATATAGCGACTTTACATCCGCTAACAGTTTAGTTACACTAGGGTGTCCAGAGTAAGGAGCACAGTGAACTTCCTTCCACACAAGGTTTCTAAGTTCTACTGAATCAGGAACATATATTCTTCCCTTGAATCTCAGCAATCCATTGGATTCAAAACTAAATCTGTCATATCTTGGGTCCTTAGGGTTTAGGTGCAGAGCCTGTTTCACTTGCTCATAATACTTATCTCCAGATAAGTTTTGCAATACTAATTCTTTAAAGTTAGCATGAGTGGAGATTATAGAGGCTATGTGCCTTCTTCTGCTTAGGGCATCAGTTACTCGGTTTTCCTTGCCTTTGATGTAAGAAATTTCAAAGTCATAATCTGATATTAATTCCAACCATCTCCTTTGCCTTGCATTGAGATTAGGTTGTGTGAATATGTAGCGAAGGCTTTGGTGATCAGATTTCAAAATAAAAGTCCTTCCCAACAAATAATGTCGCCACATCTGAAGGGCGTGAACCACTGCTACCAACTCTAGGTCATGAGGAGCGTAGTTTTGCTCATAATTTTTCAGCTTCCTTGACTCATAGGCTACAACCCTGCCATCTTGCATAAGCACACCTCCCAATCCTTCCCCCGAGGCATCAGTGATAACCTCAAACTCTCCCTCAGGATCAGGAACTTTCAGAATTGGAGCGGTTGTTAATTTTTCTTTTAACAAGTCAAAGGCCTTTTGACATTCATCCGTCCAAACAAACCTTTTTCCTTTTCTCTGCAAACAGGTAATAGGGCTAGCAATTCTTGAGAAATTCAACACAAATTTCCTGTAATACCCTGCCAATCCCATGAAACTTCGTACCTCTGACACATTGGTCGGTTCAGGCCATTCCATAATAGCTTTTATTTTGGCCGGATCAACTGATATCCCATCGGCTGATATTATGTGCCCCAAATACTGTACTTCTTTCTGAAAGAAGGTGCACTTTGAGAGTTTCGCATACAATTTGTGTTCCCTTAATCGTTGCAAGACTATTTGAAGATGTCATGCATGCTCCTCTTCATTTTTGGAATAGATCAGAATGTCATCAATGAAGACTAGTACAAACTTATCAAGACAATCTCTGAATACACTATTCATGAGATTCATGAAAGCAGCAGGTGCGTTGGTCAATCCAAACGGCAACACTGTGAACTCATAATGACCATACCTTGTTCTAAATGCTGTCTTGGGAATGTCTCCATCTTTCTACCTTAACTAATGGTATCCAGATCTCAGATCTATCTTGGAAAAGACCGATGCGCCACGCATTTGGTCAAATAGATCATCAATTCATGGCAAGGGATACTTGTTCTTTATAGTCACCTTGTTAAGCATCCTATAGTCTATACATAGCCTTAGAGTTCCATCTTTCTTTTTGACAAAGATAACCGGGGCTCCCCATGGTGATACACTTGGTCTAATTAGATTCTTAGACAATAGCTCCTACAACTGAGCTTTTAATTCCATAAGTTCTGTGGTAGTCATACGATACGGAGCCTTAGAGATTGGCTCCGATCCTGGTTTAATATCTATGCCAAAGTCAAATGCTCTCTTCGAAGGCAAGCCTGGTAACTCCTTAGGAAATACATCCCTGTAGTTGCACAGATATGGATATCTTTCCTCAAATGATTGTTTCTCCGAGGTTTCCTCTACTAGGTCCATCTTGACTGCAAAAAGTTGACATCCCTTTCGCCTAGCCCACTTTAGTTGTTTTGAAGAAATGGATCTAACCCTTATTTCCCTTTGAATACCTTGGAGATTTACTGTTTTGCCCGTCTCATCCAAACACTCAATGGTTTTAAGAAAACAATCTACTTTGGCTCGATGTTTCCACAACCAATTCATTCCTAGGATGACATCGTAGGACCCTAAAGGCGCTACGTATAAGTTTGCCTCAGTGATGAAGTTAGAAACATCAATCCTAGCTTTGAACAAACATTGCTCTACCTGAGCCTTTGAATTATATGCATACTCTACTGTCCAAGGTTTTGACATAAAGCCAGCTTTTCTAGAAAATTTATTTAAGATTCTAGGTGACACAAAATTTTCTGTTGCACCAGTATCAAATAGAATAGAAACAGGAACTCCAAATAAGGTACCTATCATCTCAATAGGAGTGATCTGATACTCTGCTTGCCGATTGTCAAGAGCGGCATGAATCCTTTGCTGAAAGGCTTCCTGTTGTGAAGGAAGCTCCGTGTTCCTAGGCCTCCCATTCGGCTTCTTGTTGGGGCAACGGTTGGCATAATGATCACCTCCACAAGAAAAACATCCTCCTATAGGTCCTCGCTTCTCAGATGGCCTACTTGCAGAATCAGCATTCTTCTTAAAATTTGCATTTCTCTTAAAATCTTCACCTCTTCGCTCATTACCAAATCCTCCTTGATTCTTTCGATTTCCCTTATCAAACCTCCTGTTTCCATATCCCTTCTCATTTTTCCTTTTATAAGACTGATCATTGTAGTTCTTATCAAACTTCTTGTGTTTCTTGTCACGGTAAGCAGAGATAGATTTGATCTTCTGCTCCTGTTTTATTGCCTTTTCATAAACTTGATCCATTGTGCTTGGACCATGTACCTCCACCTCACCGCCGATCTGAGGATTGAGTCCCATGATGAACTTTCTGATTCGGAACCTTTCGTCCTTTTGGTATTGGGGAACATACTTCAGTAGCCTAGTAAATTTTTTTGCGTACTCGACCACAGATAGTTCACCTTGCCTGAGGTTTTGGAAATCTGTTAACTTCTGATCAAAGTATAACTGAGGTAACCACCGTTTTCAGAATAGTTCCATGAACTCATCCCATGTCACCTTCAAGGGACTTAATTCCAACTCCATTTTCTTATTCATCCACCAAGTGGACGCTTCCCCAGACAGCTGATAGGCTCCCCACACAGCTTTAGTAACCTCAGAGTAGTTTCTGATCTCAAAATATTTCTCCATCTCCATCAACCATGCTTCAGCTGCATCTCCAGTTTTCGTTCCATCGAACTTTGGAGGGTTAACCTTCTTCATATCCTTTGATAACTCTAATGCAAGTTTATCCTTGGTTTGTCTTTGGGCTTCACTGTCGTCAGGGTGTTCACTTGACGTGCCATTTTCCCAATGCTTACTCTTGCTTGTGTAATGTGAGTTCTCGTTTCCACCCTCTATGATACCAGTTTCATCTATTTTCTTCTCTAGTTTGTTCAACCTTTCCTTGGTTTCAGTGAGCATGTTGAGGATCCTATCCAACTTGTCAGTGGAGTTTTCCCGAGAGTTATGACCTTCCCGATCCTCCCCCTCATTAAACCCTGATTGGTCCATGCTAGTTTAGTTTCACACCTGTTTAAACATATACTAATCAGTTTTACACTTATTATATTAAATATCATAAAAGAACACAACAATTGATCATAATCATAATTGTTCTCAAACCAAAATTTTGTCTTTATTCATTTTGCAAAATTGTTTCAACATCATTAGAGATAGACAAATCTCATGTTTCTACTCAGTGTTATCTAGTGGAGTGTAACCTTCAGATTCATTGTCCGACACATAATCACAAGGTGTATACCCCTCAGACTCACTATCAGAAGATAGCTCAATAATCTCAGCTCTAGGTACTACACGAGGATCCCTAGTGATCATGGGTATAGTAATAGGTACACTCTCAGGTACACTAACAGGTACACTATCAGTTTCAATCCAGGAGCAGCGGCTGATCATGATTCGAGCTGCCGTCGCTGCTCCCTCTAGGAGTTCTCTCCTCACTCGCTTAAGTCGTGACATTGCATTGGCTAAGGTTTCCACATCATCAAGGCAAATGTCATTTTCGTCATTAGTTTTTTCTATGGTCTTGATCATCGCAAGTCATTTTTGCTTAGCTTGCAGATAACGCTTCTTATCGGCGAAGGATTTTCTTGCGGTTTTCTTGGTGTATACCATCCTGGCACAATAAACCAAATCATTAGCTACCCGCATAATGATGATTTCCTAATCAGGTTAGTGGACTCATCAGCCCTAGTTCTGAACCTGGTTAGCTCTGATACCATATGTAACATCTAAATCCGAAATGACAAGAAGTAACTAAGTTTTCACAACAGTAAATTTTTTTAACTAGGTAATCAAATACAAAAGTAACTCATCTATAATCCAATACAACATTTTTCATTTTATCATAAATATGATCTCATTTTCATAAAGCTGAAAGAAATGATATACATTAAATACTTTGTTTTCTAACAAATGAAATTTTCTTGAAACAACAAATATTGGAAACATACCAATAACATGCATCTTGATTGTCGACCCATCACATTCAAGACTCAGCATTCCTCAGTATTTGGAAGAGAAAGTATCTTCAAGGAGCTTAACCTCCAACCACAGACCGTCGGTCTCCCGCACTCCTTCCTAACCGGAAGTGGCCCTACCCTACTCAAGAGGATAGACTTAGGATAACCATCGGTGTTTGCCATCTGAGCTATGGTGTTGTAACCTACGTGTCTTGTTATTGTGTAGATGCCTAGATACCCTCTAGTCATGCACGACACTCCACAAGAAACGCCATCCAGTTACGGTGAACGTTCGATGCACTTGAGGATAGTACACCACCTTGGCCAAAGGATTTGTTTTTAAATTAGCGTTCTAAGAACGCATGAACTTGGTTCACCCACCCTACTCGACTTGAACTGGTCAAAATCCTACAGTTTCCTATTTGTATAGTTTGAACTAATTGACGACCTTGATGACCTCAAGGGTTTAGGATTTCCTCCTGTAATAGCGCATGGCGCAACATTTACTCTAATCCCAAGTTCATAGTTTCAAAACCCATTTTCATGTAAAAACATTGTTTATAAGCGCCCACTCCTAAGTGGTTTCATATTTGTTTACTCAGTTTCCAAATTTGCACAACATCCTCAAATATCTAAAACCATTTCCCGTTATCCCGAAATTCGAGGTTTCTAGACTCATATGGTCTACAAGGTAAAACGATACTAGTACCGTCGCATGCAACGTAATCTCGACTCACATGCCGGTTTTCAACTCTACTTGTTCATTTCAGAACCATGATGGTTTCCTAATCATTACTAATACTTTATCTTCCTACTCCTCTTTCCGTGTCATTAGTTTCACATGGTTCAATAAGATGAGAGTCGTAAATAAAATATAAATGGTTTTGGAATCTTTCTTATGTCAATAGAGATGACCAACGCATGGTCAACCTCTAACTAAAGGTGTATGACGGATAAGACATCAGCTATTTACAACTGCATTTTCCGGCTATCAAACATACTAAATTTTACGTCAAAACATGCTTAAAAACTGTGGTTTTGACTCCTACACAGCATGCACATGGAGCAACGTGCTTTCTCGCTATGGAGCTATCGTTCAAAAGCTCCAAGGGTAGTTTTATGTTCATAAATCAGTCTTAAAGGAAACTCTTCTATCTTACGTCATTTCCAATCGCTCAAAGAAGGTAAATTACATCTTACATCATGAAGAGTTCGTTCCTAAATGAATATACGTTTAGAGAATTGCGTTCTTTGATTATACAGTTTCATTCATGGCAAGAAATGTGACAATTTCTAAGTTCACAAATTCTAGAAGACAGCATACTTCTTTTTCTGAGTTTTTAAATCACAAACACAGCAATGAGACAGCAATACTTCTATTTCTGAGTTTTTAAATCTCAAACACAACAATGATGCTATTTCATGGATTGACCGCACACAGATATCATACTAGGTTTACGTTGTCATACATTTCTTCTCATTTTAAACGTATTGATCTTTTGCAAAAGTGAGACTTACTTATTGGTCTAAACTGAGAAAAGTAAAGAAGGAAATGAACCTGTTGATAAAAATGGAGGTTGCTGTGGCAATTCCATGTTCTCCTCTGCTTTTCTTCAAAGCTATCTCTTTTACCTCCTTCTTAAATAACGACAATCCACACTAAACAAACCCCTCTCTCTGCCGGACACTATTCAAGTCAAAGGCAGGCTTCACAGTTATCTTCTTTGCCAATCACTACACCGAAGCTTCCATCATTCTCTCACTGTCCGATGACTACACAGAAGCTTCTACCCATAGCTCTCTACCATTTTCTCCTCAGTTAACTCTCTTACTACTACTAAACTCTACAGACCCTTCTCTCACTGCCGCTTTTCTCTTTTCTCAACCCCCGCAGTTTCTCCTTCTCCTTGCGATGATAAACCTCCAGACATACCACTCCCTACTTCTAACTCACTCCCCTTCGATGATGGCCTTCTTCCCTCTTTTACTGCCGACTCCTCTCTAACAGCAACGACCACTATTCCCTCTAACTACTTTCTCCCTCTTCTCTTACTTCGCAGTTACTTCTCCTCTTCTCTTACTTCGCACGACGGCCTTTCCCCTGCATTTCTCCCACTCGCCGTCGAATCTTTCCTTCTCTAATGACCACCAGTCTAACTTCCCCACCGCGTAGGAAGCTTCTACTGTTTTCCTCTTGGTCTTCACAACCACCCCCTCCTATGCCTTCGCGCCCACCTTAATGATGGGCCTCTGCCATAATCTGTGGTTTCTCACAACTCAACCGCCCATCCTCCTCTCTCTCGCGCTATGGTGAGAGTGGTTTAAAACATTAAAAGGCCACCGAAACATTCCTAAACTCAGGGAAGTTGTTTAACTGAGTATAATCGACTTCAAATACTTACTACGACCACAAGAAGTTAAACGACTTCAATACTTACTAGAACAAAAGACATCAACCTTCCAAGACCAACTTAAAGATTGAATTGAGGAGTTAAAGCTCGACACAGCGGTGGTAACGAAATGGTCTGAGCATCGTTGGGGTCGAGAAGGAAAGAGAGACAAATACTATCTAATTAAGAAAACTCAAGGTTAGATTGACAACAAATCGTGGTCAAAGCTAGAAGAAAAGACTCACGCTAAATGACGTCCATAATAAATTATTTCTCGCTATGGCTTCAAATCGACATTCGTCGATCTACAAGAAAAGAATAAATTCACGACACAAGTTCGACGCGTTTTACGACAATCACGACGGATTGATCGTAACGCAAACGAGTTTCTTACAACGTTAGACGCACAAAGCCGACTTCTCGCATCTTTCGACTACGCGACATGATTTACAATTTCGCCACAAGATGATTCATTAAATACTTATAAACAAAAATAATAAACATCTAAATAAGTCGACTTGGTATGATGGACTTACGACGACATCGACGACTCCAAGATTCTATATGACGACTTTCGACTAGGATGTTATACTTTATCCTCTGACGTTGACATCTAGTTAACTAACCCAACCGACAACCAAGACTAAAATGATGGTTCCAAGGTTTATCTACCTATTTGGCGTTCTCATTAACAAACACCCATGGTTAATTTTCAGAGTCTATACTCTCTCTCGAAGATACTTTCTCTTCCTGTCGAACACGGTCCACTTGTTCCTGCAACAACAGTCTCACATACAATTTTGTGGTCAAAGCACCTATGTTCCAAATCAAAGCATAATAAATCCAAAACATCATTGCATTTATCAAAATGACATTTAGTCTACAATATCACATTGATCATAATCAATAGACTTCTATAATTTCATAGAGCTAACTTTGTAAAATAAATCATCAGTTTCCATGTCATCCACAACATAATATATCACTGAAATTTGCAAGAAAGTGAATAGCATAATTGTTTCCAAAAAGAGGGATGTAACAATTAGGAAGTTGCTTATAATAGACACAAGGATCTGATTTACATCTTAAGAAGTTTTGCTCAGTCATAAAGCGATCAAAATTGAGATACCATTGGCACGGGGCTTGCTTGAGCCCATACAAGTTGCGCTTTAACCTGCAATAAAGATGTTCCAGTCCTTGCTTTTTAAATCCTTCCGGCTACTCCATGTATAGTTCTTCATCAACGTCACCATGTAAAAACATTGTCTTGACATCCAACTGATCAAGTTCAAGATCCCAAACTGCAACCAAACCCAAAACTGTCCGGATTGTGGTCATTCTCACAACTGGTGAGAAAATCTCATTAAAATCTATACCTTTCTGTTGATCATACCCTTTGACAACTAGTCTAGCACGATAGCGCTTGTTGCCCCCATCTTCCTCTTTCAACTTGTATACTGAACGATTCTTCAAGGGCCTTTGATTAGGCAGAATTGGCACTAAATCCCAAGTGTTATTAGCCTGCAATGAACTCATTTCATCTTGCATCGCCTCTTGCCATTTCGAAGAGTCAACTGCCTTGCAAGCCTGTTTATAGGTAGCTGGTTCAGGTTGATCAGAAATCAATAATTCAGGCTCTACTTCCTCTGAATACAACAATTCATAATCTGAGAATTTGGAGGGTCGTCTCCTCTCCTGGGTAGACCTCCTTAATTGAGGACCCTCCTCTTGCAAATTTGAGTCCTCCAAATTTATTTTCTGCAACTAACTTTGAACATTTTCTATTTGATTTTGCAAATTGGCCTCACAACTCTGGCTCTGTACACTTCCTTGTGCCTGCACATTTCCTTGTGTAATTTTTTCAATGTTCTGCCTCAGAGGCAGTGATTCATTCCTAGAAGGTTGCATTGAATTTACCAGAGGTAGCGAATTAGTGTTGAGAGGCTATGGAGGCATCGAAAAATGCTGAGTATCAAAAATACTCCCAACATTACCAGCAAGTGATGTTATCAATGGGATTGGCTGCGTTTGCACTTGGACAGGTAGCAGATAAGGTTGACTTGGTTGCGTTTGGGTTAGAGAAGGCTACGTAGGAGTAGAGGAATTCAAATTACCTCCACTGTCAGCTACAAGTGTGCCTTCTGGCAGTTGTGTAGGAGTAGAGGAGGGCAGCAAACTTGTATATGGGGGCAGCGTTGTATTAGCTGATAAATTGCCTTTGTGTAGGAGTAGAGGAGGGCAGCAAACTTGTATATGAGGGCAGCGTTAGATGATAAATTGCCAGAGGCAGCGTGGGAATAGGGGACTGTGTATGGGAAGGCAGCGTTTGATTTGATATGTCTGCTGGCACCATGGAAGACTATGTATTACCAAACAAAGAGTTTGAATGTGGCTGGGCATTATCAATGGTTGAAAACAAAGGAGGTTGCATAGGAGTCTGCAAACTAATAGTGGGAATATTGCCCTGGTTCTTAGCCATACTAGCTCCATTATCAAACAAATCAACTGTTATATATTCATTTGAAGATGTATTTACTTTGTGCAAACTTGGGAAAATTTTTTTGTTGAAGATGACATCCCGACTACGAGTGACCTTTTTGGCGACGGGATCCCACAACCTGAATCCATACTGATCCTTGCCATACCCGACAAAAATACACTTTTGCGACTTGGGATCCACTTTGGATCATTTCTCATGAGGAATAAGAGCAAACGCTTCACATCCGAACACCCGTAGATGACTATAAGAAATATGCTTGCCCAACCACCTTTCCTCGGGAATGTCAAGATTTAATCGAGATGAGAGAGCTCGATTAATGAGATAAACCGCTGTGTTGCCAGCTTTTGCGCAGAACTCTTTTCCCAGTCTAGCATTGGAAAGCATACACCGTGCTTTTTCCAAAATCGTTCTGTTTAACCTCTCCATAGCCCCATTTTCTTGCGGTGTATAAGGAACAATTTTGATTCTTCGAATACCATTGTTAGCACAAAAACTATCAAACTCTAGTGAACAAAATTTGCGGCCATTGTCAGTTTGCAAACACTTGATATTATGCCCACTATGATTTTCAACTAGAGCTTTAAAAATTTTGAACTTGCTGAACACTTAAGATTTTTTATTGAGCATAAAAATCCAAACTTTCCTAATGTAGTCATCAAGGAAAGTCAAAAAATAATTAGAACCTCTAAGAGAAGTTACCTCGGTTGGCCCAAAAATATCCGAATAAACTAGCTCCAAGGGTGAGGTGTTCTTCTCATGACCCGTCTTTATGAAGCTAATCCGCTTCTGCTTGCTGTAGAGACAATGTTGGCAAAAATCCAAATCCATGGATTTCAACCCCAGTAATTATTCTCTTTTGATCATGACTTCAAGACCTTTCCTACTCATATGTCCAAGCCGTTGGTGCCAAAGTTTGGTTTCGCTGTCCGTCAGTGTCATAGCAGCTCCCACTTGAGAGTCATTTTCAAAAACATATAAACTGCCCTCTCTATTTCCTTTAGCAATCTGCAGGACACCTTTAGTAACCTTCCATGAATCTGGATAGAAGGTAGTATTGCAGCCTTGTGAGAACAAGTGGGTTATAGAAATCATATTCTTTTTCAATTTTGGGACATGCCTAACATCTTGCAAAAGCCATTTGCTTCCATTTTTGGATTGTAGGAGAACATCACCTTTACCAATGATGTCCAATGAATTGTTATCCCCCAAGTAGACCTTCTCGAACTGTCCTCCTTGATAATTTAAGAAGGCATCCGTACAAGAGGTGGCATGAAAGGATGCACCCGAATCTAGAATTCATGAATTTGAAGTGGTTTCACTTACGGATAAAACCAAAATATTATCATCCTTGTCATAAACAGCATTGACCTCACTGTCTTTAACCTTCTCTTGCGCCTTCTTATAGGAATAACAATTTTTCTTGGTGTGACCAGGCTTACCGCAAAACCAATAGTCGCCAACTCTACCTCTAAATTTTGACCTCTTCGTTGATTTTGATCTTCTTTTGTTA
This sequence comes from Cunninghamia lanceolata, assembly GCA_027924645.1. NCBI lineage: Eukaryota > Viridiplantae > Streptophyta > Pinopsida > Cupressales > Cupressaceae > Cunninghamia > Cunninghamia lanceolata. The sequence goes on from BSBN01000484.1 coordinate 1,982,106, forward strand.
TTGTCTTTGCCTCTATTCTGAGGCCTTCCTCTACTAACAACGGTTAAGGCTTCACCGGAAGATATTTCTTGGTTCTTTCTATGCATATCTTCACTAAGGAGTGTAGCTGCTACATCATCAAAAACTAATTTTGTTTTGGCTGCAACTGAAGTACTTATGACCATCATGACACCTTCCCAACTGTTGGGTAATGAGCATAGCAGCAAGATTGCTTTAATTTCATCTTCCAACTTTATCTCTACTGAAGTCAGTTGGGTAAGTAAGGTATTAAACTCATTCAGATGGTTTGACATAATTCCGCCTTCTTTCATTTTCAGGTTATAAAGCTTTTTCATAATAAAAACTTTATTGGATGCCGAAGCCATCTCATACATTTTAGAGAGTTTATCCCACAACTCCTTCGAAGTCTTCTCCGCTGAAACATTAAACAATACATTGCTGGACAGCGAGAGGAAAATCGTAGCTCTTGCCTTCTTATCCATCTTGTCCCACTCTTCATCCGTCATTGAGCTTGGTTTCTTTGCTACCCCTTCAAGCGTGAGTGAGAGGTCTTGTTTTATCAGCAAAGACTCCATTTGCACCTTCCACAGTCCAAAATTCTGACCGGAGAACTTCTCAATCTTCTGTTCCTCCATGACTCGAAAATCTAACACCGATTTTCGCAACCAGCTATACTGTCACCATACAGCTCTGATACCAATTGTTAAGACTGGAAGCACAACTCAATTACAAAAAAAAGAGTAATAAAAAGCGCACAGATTTAATTAGAAAGCAAAAATGAAAGAGACACTAGATTTATCGTGGTTCACCAAACTTGGCTACATCCACACTGAGCAGAGGAATTATTATTGATAATGATTTGAGTTTTACAATGAGATGTCCAGCATATATAATGCTTCATCATATATCAAACAAGGCATGTGAATAGTCAAACAATTGGCGAGAAAATAATGTGTCCGTTGGTCTTCATTTCCTTACATTTATAACATCCTCATTTTTAATTTTTATCTTCTCAATTTAAAAGAATTTTAAGATTGTAAACTTGTAGTTAATGATTTTTTAAAATAAAAATAAATAATAAACTTTAAAAAATGGTTTATTTAGGGCTGCACATCAAGAAAGTTACGATTGCAACAACTAAAATCATAATCTATTCACATTGCTCCAAATTAAGGTTACAAATTATTGGACACTTAAATGTTTTATCTTCTAAAATATAAATCTATTGTACCCTCACAAAATTATATTTTTTAAATGATCGGATAAGTGATCTTCCATAGGGAGTGAATGTAAAGTAATGATAACTTAAAAAAATATAAATATTTACCTTGTAAAGGAAGTGACATGATAATAATTTTACCCAACTATGTTTGTTCATCTCAATATGTAATGTAAAAAGAAATTTACTAATATAAGTGAAAGAAGACAATAGTTAATGTGATGAAATTTCAATAAGAATTGATAAAATAATTTAGTGGATTAAATAACTTATAATTAATAAATAATAAAAAATATTTAACAAATTCTATAATTTCTTAGGAAAGTTTTCACCCTGCGCATTGAACCTATTGGTCCAATTGCTAGTAATTATCATTTTCTTGATAGATGGTTACACCCTTATACTAGTGTTTTATACTCCCTATACCCAATAATGTCCAATAACTATCCTTCACATTGGATTTTCATATATGTTCTTGTTACATAAAATGTTTTTTAAATTTTAATTCAATTAAAAAGGACATTATATAAATAGTTTTGTAATTAAAAAACTCTACAATATCTTCTATAAATGTTGTTTAATTACATATCAAATCCCTCATTCTCTCATAAATGAAATAGAATAATATCTCCTCTATCTCATCAATCACTTCCTTCCAAGGCAAGTCTTCATCAATCTTCACTTTCCCAAAAGAAAATTGGAAAACTAAAAAATTTACCAAATCTGATATCATCTACCTTCCCACAACAAAATCTCCCATTCAAAGCCAACTTTGTCTTTCCCCTATAAAAAAAAGTAGAGAAACACATCATCTAAGATAAGTTAGTAGAATTTGAGTTACACATTCCAAAGAAAAAACATTAAATTAAAAAACACGATACCAATAAAGTGTCTTTTTTTTTCGTATTGATTAAGCAAACGGAATCATTTCCCACCTACTCGGCCAATTAAATTAAAACACACCGAATTTCGCGTCCACACATGAAAAGCCACACATCGTTCTCTGTAGTAAAACGTCTAATTAGATAAGACGGCTTTAATAATCCGTTGGGCTCCTCGTTAGTCCGTCACTTGCCGTAAAAAAGATTCCCAACTTCCGTGACGTCGCATCCAAGAAAAAAATCCCGAGATGCAGGAACTGGCCACGTGTACGTCTCTCACCGGCTGCGAACCGGCTGAATCGTTACCATAAGAGCAGATGGGGATCTGACAACATAGCAGAGTAATTGTAGTGAAAGTAAGGAAAGGGGAAATATCGCAGGGGACAACAATGGCGTCGGGATTCATTTTAGCTTTTACAATTTGTGCAGCCTTGGCTGCCTCTCTTCAGGTTTTTATATAAGAAGTTTTGTTGATTTTTTTCAAAGTTTTAGATCAGTCTTTTTCTTTCTTGCATTTGAATTTATTGTGTTATATCATAATGAAATCGATTTTTCTTGGGATAGTCAGTCGTCTTAGCTGTTCCGAGTCTTAGGAGATCTGAAATTGTGAGGATTGAGGGGATATTAAGGTTTAAATTTCATTTTGGGTTATTTTCTGTTTATCTTTGTTTTATTTTCTAAATCTGATGCATGCTCGGCTCTATTTAGTTGCTTGGTCACGAGGTCGAAACCGCAGAATATAGAGACTAAATAAATTAGATCGGAAATGGAAAAATTGTTCTTTTATGGACTTTCTGAAGTGGATCTTGTGTGTGGGTTATAACCTAAAGATCAGCTTTTATCTTGTATATCTTTAACTGGAAGGAATTACCATATATATGTGTTTTTAGGATTTTTGTTTTATTTCCGAAATTCTGACGCATTTCTGGTAATTGGAGCGGATTTCCCTTTTTCTGGGTTATTTATTTATTCTTGAATCCTTTCCGTGAGATATGTTCCATTTCCATAAAGTTGACCCACGTTCGGTAAAGTGGACGACACTTCCGTTTTTCTGCTGATCGTTTTGATTATTTTGCCCAAATTTTTGTCATGCTTGGGGCATATCACCATTAAATTATTTTATCCGGTATATTTCTCTGATTTTTGTTTTAGTTTCTAGTATTCGATGCCCCTATTAAGTAATTTAAATGACATGGCCTTTTTTCTGCTCATCCTATTACGTGTTCGTGTGCAATTATGATTCAAATTTGAGTTTCAAGTAAGTTTAGAAAATACTTTTCTGACGTTTTACCACAATCTTTGTTTTATTTTCTAAAATTTGATATTTGATATGTGTTCCATAAAAGTTGGACAAGATTTCTCTTTTCCTGCGAATCGTTTTGAATATTTTTGCCTGATTTATTGTCATTGTAAACACATTTTGATATTAAACTCTCTCGTATTTTCTTTGATTTTGTTATATTTCACTATTAAATGCATATTAGGTTATATTTGGATATATCATTTTTGCCTGCTGACCATTGCGACTATGTTTTGGGCAAGTAGCCTCAAGATTGAGGCATTAGTCTTATTTAAGATTTTTATTGAGATTACTTTCTCCTTTTTTTTTTTGTATAAGATTTACCTTGAGATTCTGATCTGCAATTTATTTAAAAGAATTCTGTGGAGATCCTTGTCTCCAATATTTTTTAAGATTTATCATGAGATTCTTGCCTGCATATCATGTTTTACTTCCGCTTTCACTGCTGATAACCTTGAGTATTTTTATGCTATTTTCTGTGAAGGCTTGAGCATGTTAGTATTTGGGTTTTCTCTTGACTTATTTTCTGCGGCTTCTGTTTTATTTCCAAAAGATATATGCCTGTCAAATGATTGGACAGATATTCCCCATTTCCTGCAGATAACATTAAAAAATTGTTGAAACTTGAGATATTAAATTTTTATTTCTTGTTATGAACTCTAATTTTTGTTTTCTTTTTAGATAAAAGTTCTATAACTATTAAGTGGCCCCAGGTCTATATCTAAGAAAGAGGAGCAAAGACATACCAAAAACCTGTGCCCTAAGAACATGGTGGGCAACAGGTGAAGAACTAAAGCAGCAAAACATAAAAACAAAACCAAGAACAAGCAGAACAAGAAAAATCTCAGCCCATAGAGGGCAGGAGAAACAACACACCACCAAAAAGGAAAAACCTCAGCCGCCAACCAAAGCCCAATCTGGAGACACCATAAAACGTATTAACCATAATTATGGGAGTTCAGAAATTCCCCATTGGCCTATCCCTGAGCGGCAAGGCGCTGTCTTCCAGTGATCAAATGCCTTGATGCAGACACTATTCTCTGAGACGACCACAATTTTCACTATCAACGACTCTGGCTCCATAGACACTACTAGGCCTTCAAACTTGATACCATTAATAATCACTGTACGAGGCACAGAATGAGTTACAGCATCATTCTCAAGGAGTGGCAGAGTATGGCTGCTATTAAGCAACCTCAAGAACACCCTCATGGGGAGAAATGACCATATTCTGATTTACACAGTACAAGTCTTGGGCAAAAGTTGAAGAGACTGCCCAGCTCCTTGGCGAGGTCAATCATTTCCTCACGCATACCTTTATTTGTCTGATCATTCGACACATTCAACGGCGACCCAAACCTTGCGAACCCTAAGCCAGAAACTCCTCTGACTGCACCAGGAGCTCCTCATGCAAATCCAGCGCTTGGAACTTCACGGATAATTTAGCCTTAAAATCCATTAGGATGGAAGCACGAATGTGAAGTAGGCCATTATCCACTATTCCATTAAAACCCAGAATACATTTTAGCACCTTCAGCATGGACGGACTGGACCAGGTGAAATTGTTTTTCAGCATGTGATCCGACACACTTCCTTTCTGGAGAGGGTCCCTTGGCGAGCTTAAACCAGTCCCAGCCATGATTGAAGCATCAGAGTCCAGCCCTATCCACCTCGCTAGCAAAACCAAAAACCTTAATAACAGTAAATCACCACACCAAACAAACACAAAAGCTGACTAGGGAAACCCATTCGTGAAGCCGCGCACATCATAAAACAAAGATATCCCTACGGATCATAAGGACAAATAAATGCCAGGCATGGGCAGCCGTTTACAGGTGCAATGCAATCACATCCAAATCTGCTATCCCTACAGCACAAATGAGGTTTTGAAAAGAAATAATAGCCAGCCTCCTCTATACTTCCCTTATAAGGACAAGTCTGCTATCCAAACTATACTTTCTCCTCTTCCTGATGATGGATCATTGAGCATGATCCGAAACGTTGAAGCAAAAACATACACAGTTTAATCTAGAAGCACCCTCTCTTAAAGTTATCCTTTTCTATAATGATAGAAAAAGAAAATATTCGTCATGTTTACTCTAAAAGCTATCTTGACCTTAATGTAGATAGATGCTTTCTAGCCATTTTAAAACTAGTTTGAAATTTCAAAAATTAAAGAAGCAGCAACAATATTAGGGATAAAGGGAGGTTACTAATTTCAGGCAAGTATAACAAAGACTATAACTTTCACTAAACCGTGGCGCTTATGTCAGAGGAAGGCAAAAAGGGTAAGTTGGGGCTTAACGTGGTAAAAGGATTCACGGCCTGAAGGGTTCAGGGAGGAGTCAAAACATTTAATCAAGGGCATCGTTATGGAACAAATGAAGTACCCATTGCATTTATCCAGAAAAAAAAAATTCAAAACCTAGTTTATATATATTGGTTTAGTTTATTTATTGTTGATGTTATGTTTTTTAAACATTGAGAGTACCCACTTCTGAAGAAACAAAACACAATGACTAAAAGAAAAAATTCAGTTAGGAGACTTAATAGACGGAATGATTACGAAATGCGGGAGAGGATGTTCAAACCTTGCACAGGGTGGGAACGAGAGCAACTTGGAGGAAGGCGAGGATGAGGATGACGTGGACGATGGATTTGGCGATGAGGAATGGAATCTGCCCTGTGAAGATGACAAGGATGAGCGTTTGTTGGAGGCTCAGAGCTTCGTTTCACAGGTTAGGTCGGTATTGTTGATGATGTTTTTGTGACAACACAACAATAGAATAAAATACCGAGTATCCTATCCTCTCTTGAACAAAGCATCTCATATGCTGAACTTTGTGATCGAGTGAGACTGCTCCAAGGTTCCTTGAATGTCAGGTCTTGACGTGCATAGGGATAGACTTAGTGAAATGGTGTGATTCTGCTGGTAATCACAAAGGGACTTACGCAAAATTGCTCCTTCATGGACATGGAATTCACTCCTTACTCCTTGGATTTGTGAATGAATGGAACTCCTTCACAAAAGGGGAAAACTTGGAACCTACTGCTTCCTTCAAGGAGAGACCGGGATTTCACTGTTTCTTCCAAGGAAAGACCTGGATTTCACTATCTCTTATAAGGAAAACAAGGCGTAGGCTCTTAGTTCGACTTCTGAATAGGGAATGATTTCTCAGTGAGGCTCCTTGCGGACTATTCCTAACGAAGATTTAAAAGAAAATGCAAAAGGTGGGGTAAGGGTTCAGGTGTTTGACTGACGGATAGGATTATTGCTAAGAATGGAAACTAGAACCACGCTTTTGCTTCGTCATGAGGCAACAACTATGCAGAGATGGTGCGATCTTCTGGGGTGTAAGCAAGGATTTTCACACTGCTCTCGCATGGAACATGGAACTGGAACATGCAGAAACAATCGAAGTTAAGCTTAGAATAAGTTTAGACTCACCATACACTGTGATTTGCAAGCCATAGATCACAAGTGGTATGAACTAATAGTTTCAATCATGCATCAACAAGAATATCCAGAACACCAATCTTCAATGTTCATATATTGATTCGGAAAATGTTTCTTAACAACAATCTTGCTGATCCTTTGAAGTTTCCTTACTCTAAAAAATGGAGCATTACAGTAATGAACAGCAACTGCTATTTTCTCTCCTATCCTACTCCTTCTGTACCCTCTAATGTCTTCTTCTGAAAATGAGGCATATGGGCCTTTATATAGGCAAGCAAGGTACATAGGGGGAAGAGGAAATCTGATTTCCTTGAAATTTGTGCCTAGGTCAAAAACCCTAGAGGTGGTAGGTGGGGTCGTCAGAATTTGCAAGTAGGTGACTGCCACCTGTCCTAGGCGCCCATGCTGACTGGGTCTTTTGGGACGGGAGGTCTAGTCATCCGCCACCTTACCCTATTCCTTGGAATTCTGTCTCTGTGCTGTGTACTTTGGAATTGGAATTTCATCCTTGTATTGCCTTTCCCCTTGGATTCCTGCACTGGCATATTCCATATTCCTTTGGATTTTTCCAAGTCATCAGTTTTGGGAGGTCGGATTTCACATTTCAGAGGTTGTTCTGGAATTTCATGTGTAGGAATCCCTCCTTGAGCAGGGGCGCATTTTCCCTAGGGTCCTGGAATGGAATTCCCTTCTGAGTTGGAATTCCATATCTTGGAATGGAATTCCTTGTCCTGGATTCCTGAGTTGGAATTCCTTATCTTCGGCCTAGATTCTTGTTCTTCCTGATGCCGAACTTGATCCTCATGATGAATGGTGCACTGTATCCTTGTTCCTGGATTTTCAAGGATTGATCCTTTTGTCCGAAACTGAAATCCCTGATGTGGAACTCGAAGTGTATCATGTTGTCCTTAATGCTAGCATTCTCTGTGCCATTGGAGTCTTGAAAGGATTTTCATCTTCCTTTAGCATTCCCGCGAAGTCTCCTTGTCACAGAACTGGAATCCCTGATGTTCCCTTCCTTGTTGCAATCATGTTGAGTGTTAGGGGGGAAAAGGCGGACATTGGAAAGGAGTGATGCCCTTCATCTTCCCTTGGTATCCCTGTGTAGTCTTCTAGTTATTGGAACTCCTGGATCCTTGAAATAATCAGCTTCTCCAACATTTGAAGTCTCTACGTTCATCCTGATCACCTTGGATCATCTTTGAACACCCTCTTCATGGAACTTATCCTCGTCTTGGATTCCTACAAAACAAGGGAAACCTCGAGTAGTCATGATGAACGAGATCCATAAATGCAATGCAATATGAAATGAAACATGAATGATTTTGCAAGATTTGATCAATTTCACTTATAAATTCCTGAACAAACAAAGGATTTTCCTCATTTTCTGGCATTCTTCATACTTAACGGACTTTTCCTTTATTCCAGGGTTACCAGGCGTGCACAAGAGGAGTTTCGAAGGCAGAGCGCATATGGAAGGTGGAGGAGGATTCCTTGGACAAGAATTCCTCAGCTAGGAATTCCAGGTCTTGATGAAATTCGTCCTCCTAATGGTGAAATCTGCCTCTTGAATGTGGGAACCTGCTTTTTTAGTGCTTGGATTTGCTTTGGACTTGGGTCTTGAATGGTTTGAAATGAGTTGGGCAGCCTTCTTTATATAGGTGTTCAGGCTCCTCCATGCCACTTGGCCGACCAGGACAGGCCGACTTGCACTTTTGTCTTATTTAAAACACCTAACCGCCATAACTTTGGCCGACCTAAAGTTTTGTCTTTTCCTCCAGGCGGTGGCACAATTTTGGGTTTGTCGGGGATTTCACCATGTCCAGGAATCATTCCCTGTCCTAGGCGCAAGTGGAGAGGTGTTGGGGATTTCTGAAGGTTAGGGAATTTTTCCTTCATGCCTAGGCGCATATTCCAGAGGGTGTTGGATTTTGGCAACTTGAACTAGAGTTTCATAATTTTGCTAAAGGTTTGTCAATCTTGGCCTCTGTTTTACCTTGGAATCATGTAGGGATGAACTTCACGATCCTTATCCATCACTTGAGTGCAAACTTCATGGTGCAAAGTGCAAGTCCAAGGAGCTCCAGGAGTCTGAGCGCATATTCCACCTTGGACAGGAATACACCTCTTGGGTGCAAAATCCAGTACCAACAGGATTTTCCACTTATGGCGCAAATTCCAGTACCAACTGGATTTTCCACTTCTAGATCTCAGGGAATTTCCAAGTCCAAGTCGTGATTTTGACTAAGTCATGTTATGGTTTTTTCTTCAAGTCTTGGATCACTTTATTCTTGTTGCACATTCCTTAAAGTCATGGAATTTCCCCAAGTCGCATTTTTTAGTCTGTGAAGGAATTTTCCTCTTGGCGCATTTTTTAGTCTAGATTGGAATTCTTTTGTTCCAGGTCGCAAATTCTAGGCTAAACTGGATTCCTGACTAGGAGCGCAAATTCTAGGTTGAACTGAATTTTTCACCTAAGGCGCAAGTTCCACCTGGTCAGGGAAGAATTCTCCAGGTTGCATTTTCCAGACAGTCAAGGAGGAATTTCCTAGGGCGCAAATTCCTATAGGAATAGGATTTTCCACCTTGTTACATTTTCCAGACAGTCAAGGAGGAATTTCCTCTGTCGGGAATTCCTCCAAGGCAAAAAGTCGCAGTTTTCAGGGTGGTTCTTGGAACTTTGCCAGTCAGGAATTCCATTCTGAGGATCTTCCAAGTCTCAAGTCGGACTGGGTCTTGGGTTTTCTTGCCTTGAACGGTGGAATTTCTATTCACTCCTGATGAAGCTTCTTGACATTTGAATGAGGGTTTATACCTTGGAATGAGGAATTGCCTCATTTATCATGGAATCCCTGTAGTCATCTTTGGAATTTTCCATTAGTTCAAGTCAAGGATCGTTGAGTTTCGCCAAGCAATGACAAGCCTTCGGTACACTCCGGACTAACAGAATTCATGGTGGGTTTTGGAGTAGGAGCCCTAGACAGGAACTTAGGACAAAGACCACCGGAATGGAATTGTGAACAAGGACCTCCAGACTCTGAAGTTTGAAACATGGATTGGAACTATGGAATGATGGACACTCGCCCATGGATTGACCAGTCTTGCTTAAGGAAAGGCAACTAGGGCTTCACACCTTTTTGGAAAGGATTCAATCTCTCCTTCACTGTTTTAAGCATCTTGCAAGCTCACCGCTTTGGGAACTCATTCATGGTCAACCGGAAACTGAGCAAGAAACTGCAAGATCAAAGCAAAAATGGAACCGGGCCAAAAAAAAAAAGAGGGGGTCCCCATTTGCAATGGGGCGATGTGTGAAAACGTCACAACAGGTATCTTCACGGAAAAACGTGGCAGTTGTGGGAGATGGAGGGCTTTTCCAGGTTGTGAGGTGTGGATTCCTTTCCCTTGCAACCGCTGTTGACATTGCTTCTAATGGGGGCATTTTACCTTCACTTGTTGATGAAAGTTCGGTTTGTTCCAAGCTTGTTTGGTTGGAAGGTAATGACTCAATGTCTTAGAAGGTTGGGGGTTCGGTGGATTCCCCTCTTGTGAGGCCTTCTACAGCCCAGGTCATAGATCTGGTTGCTCCTTCCAACAATTTGGTGCTTGTTGACGGTTTGGGGACGGTTGGGCCTGTTGGGGATGGGTCTGCTAACTTTTTATGTGGATCATCCTTTGCTGGCTTGTCTACTGTGCTCGCTTCGGGGCTTGGGTATTCTGCGGCTGTCGACACTCTTCCTCTAGAGGTGGCATCTGGGGAAGCCATTGTGGTGAATGGTGCCCCCTCCTCACGACCCTGCTATGTTTTCAGGCTCTGTGGATCATGGGAGGATTTGGCAGATTTCCATATCTGATTCTGTCATGGATAAATCTTCCTCCAGGTGGGCCTATGCCCTGGTGGGGAAATTTCTCGGTATTAGACCCAATGTGGAGAGTGTTAGAACTTGGGCTATGAGGAAATGGAGGTTAAAAGGTACGTTGGAGATTACTGTGATGATGAAGGGATTCCTTCTTTTCTCTTTTTCTCTCCCTAAAGACAGAATGCAAATCATTAAGGGTGTTCCGCGGTTCTTTGGAAGATCTTGCTTCTTTCTCAAGAGTTGGGACCCAGGATTGGATCTGGAAAATGTTTGCATTGATAGGGTTCCTGTTTGGGTAAGATTCCTTGGTTTACCTCTCAAATATTTGGACGAAGAAGTGTTGACTGCTATCGCTTGCTCCTTGGGGGACTTCATCGTTGTTGATGAGGTGACTAAATCCAAGAAGCGGTTTATCTTTGCTAGATTTTGAGTCAACATTGCTGTTGATAAAGTGCTCCCCTCTTCTATCAGTCTTTCATCAAAACTGAGTGATTGGGTACAACAAATCGTTTATGAGGAATCTGAGGTGATGTGTGTTAATTGTCACAAGTCTGGACATGATTCGGCCGTTTGTGGAGATTCTAAAGGAAGGAACCATAGGACTAATGTTCAACAGGATCCTCCTCTCTAAGAATTGTCAAACCCCTGGAGGAGTTTGGGAGGTAGGATAGCCCCCTTTGGGACAAGACCAACTCGATGACTCCGGTGGGAGCTATGGAAACTGTAGTATCTTTGCCTAGTCTTCAAAGCTCTCCCTCCAACAAGGAAAATCACATAGTGAAGTCTTCGGATTGCTGCAGGCCACTCAATTTGACTCAGTGCGAGAATCCAGCCGACCCTAGATCAAAAAAAGTTAGGCGGAACCTGAGTCACTAGAGCCTATGAATTGTTCATTGGTGGTCCTTGGATCTTCTTTTAAAAAAGGTAGGAAGGCTCCAGGCCAGGCTTTTGTCCCTACTCAGAGTTCTTTGGAGAGGTTTGGATTCAAACTTCCTTGAATGTAATGTTCTTGCTTTTCTCGTTTGTGATCTAGAGCTTTTTAGGTCTCATTGTTCCCATTGTTGTTTCACAGCTGGGCTGCTGTCTCAGTGCTGCTGGTCTCCAGGCGGTTTGCTTCACAGTTGGTCTGCTGTCTCTACTATGCTGTTCGTGGCTTCTAAACACCCTGTTGATGGGCTGGTTGCTTGTTGGGGTTTTCTGACCCTTCGTCTCTCTGTTGTTTTGCTGTTGTGTTGATGGTTCTCTTGTTTGGTCTTTTTAGTTTGTCGGGCTTCGTTGCTGTATCTTTCGTACAAGGGTTTGGGCCCTTTTAAAATCCCTGCTTACCTTAATCAAAAACATCAAAAGTAAAACCCTCATCAAACTCATATTATTATCTTTTATGGTCAAGCCACACTAATGGCTTTTTACATCAAGTGCTGAATTCTCTCTCGCTATTGGTTGCTCTTATAAATCTACTTTTTTTCTGCTATAAGATCTGTTGACATTGTTTTTGCTTTTGCTTGCCTTTTGTCTGATGTTTAAAGGCCACTGGAGCTTCTTCAACTTATTTTGAGGCATCTAATATGGTTTTTCTGTGGTAGATTCAATTTTAAATTTTAGAAATATTGATGGTCTTTCAGCGAATCTTTTTCCTTGCTTATGGCAATCTGAGTCTAAATACCATAGTAATATGTGGTAGCATGCCCGTGCTAAGATGTTTTATAAATGCAGGCATCTCAGATCGAGTACTTTTCTGCAACGAGCCAAAATAAGATTCTACAGGTTTGGTTCTCTCATCAACTCCAGCATAGTTTTTCTTTGACCTTGAATCAAGGATTTTATACTCAGTCTTCCTAATATGCAGGAACCCATAGTGGAACATATCAACAGGCATCCAAATGCTGGATGGAAGGCTGACATGAATTCCCGCTTTTCCAATTACACTGTAAGGACACTTACGTTTGCATCTTAGGAATCTCCAAAGCTGTTTGTAACTATATGCAAAGTAGGGAGTGCGTATCTCTGCTATTAACGAGTCTCAACTCTCTTGTTGGAATTTAAAGGTGGGACAATTTAAACATCTCCTTGGAGTACTTCCCACTCCCAAGAATGTATTAGAAAATGTTCCTGTGAGAGCTTATCCAAAGGGCCTCAACCTACCAAAGCAATTTGACGCCCGGGAGGCTTGGCCACAGTGCAGGTCTGTGCGAGACATTTTAGGTCAGTAGATTTATGTCTGGCTCTCCTCGTATAACTAGGAGTTTTTCTTTCCTAAAACAAATGCTCATTTTAAGAATTGATCTTTTAGTGAGAAAACACAGTTATTTTTTAAGTAACGATATACTTAGCACTAGTTATAGATGTAGACAATATGGAATTCTAACTCTTTTTTAATTGTCTCCATGGGTTCTGCCAACTTACATGTGTCTGTTATGCTTGATGAGAGCAGATCAGGTAAATGCTTGCAACTTGATTCTAGTTTGATGGATGATACAATTTTCTTATGTTGGTAATTTTGCTTAAAAAATGAAGACTAGAACTTATGAGAGGGTTTTTGAGTTTCAAATTTGTGTGCATGAGCAGGGACACTGTGGTTCTTGCTGGGCATTTGGGGCAGCAGAAGCACTCTCTGATCGCTTCTGTATTCACTTCAATGTGGTAAGCTTCAATAAAATCTCAAATATGTTTAATATGTGTGGGTGTTATTTAGTTCTGTGGAGTTTATATCTGATCCTGATTTTTCTTCTTGCAGAACGTTACCCTTTCAGAAAATGATCTAGTGGCATGCTGTGGGTTCCAGTGTGGTGACGGTTGTGATGGTGGCTATCCATTAGCTGCATGGCGATACTTTATCAGCACTGGAGTTGTAACTGCTGAGGTATAAGAAGACTCCTCTATGATTAGGTTCAGTTTAACCAATAGTTCACCAGTATGTACCCTGCAATATAAATGAGTTTAACTTATAAAATTGTTGGGGTTATAAGGAATTTATTATAGGAGACAGGGTCTTGTTTCTAAGCTACTGGTTGGTGATTGTTTTTATTTGCAGTGTGATCCCTACTTTGATGATGCTGGTTGCCAACATCCGGGCTGTGAGCCTTTATATCCAACCCCTCAATGTCAGAAGCAATGCAAAGATCAAAACCAAAACTGGATTGACTCCAAACGCTATAGTGCAACTGCATACAGAGTCGCTTCCAAGCCATATGATATCATGACTGAGGTTTTTACAAATGGACCAGTAGAGGTTGCCTTCTCTGTTTTTGAGGTAAATAATTGATATTTAAATCATTGGCATGCCAATAGCATATTGGACTCACCATCTGCTATATGTTGGAACTTGGAAAACTTGGAAGTACTCAAAAGTGTCAACAAGACATTCAAAAACAGAATATAGCAATCCTGCCGAACGAAAGAAACTAGTGAAATATTTAATATATTAAATTTCAAAGTGACCAGTTTGGGTTTAGAAGGCAGTTATTTTGTCAACAACTACTGACCAATATTTGTTATGTGGGTGTCGATGCTTATTTCATTTACATTATGTATACAACTAAGAACCAATAATATGAGATGCTGTCAACAAATTTCTCAATGCAATGCTGTATTTTGTCTGAGTGGCATGTTCTCAAGACTGTAATCCTGAAAGTTAGGCCGTAGGTTTATTTTCAGTGTTTTTGGATTCTCTAATTGGTCAAGCTGAAAGAGTGGTGGTTGATGGATGTATGCACTTCAGGATTTTGCTCATTACAAATCTGGTGTTTACAAGTACATCAAGGGTGATTACTTGGGAGGACATGCTGTAAAGCTGATGGGTTGGGGAACCTCTGATGATGGGGTTGATTACTGGGTAAGTAATTTTATTAGACGATATAATGATTCTAATCTAATATGGGTTTACAAAACACATTTACTTTTCGAAAATTAAGTTATGACTATTTTTAGACTTCTAATTGCACATCGAAAATCAATTTATGACTGTGTTTGAACTTTTAATTGCACAGCTTGTGGCAAATTCATGGAATAGGTCCTGGGGTGAGGTATGTTTTTGAATTTTCATTCAGAACTATGAATACGTTCTATTTAAGAATATCTCTTTAGACAACAAGGTTTATATGACTAATGTAATTGTGGATATCTACTTTTTCCAAGGATTTGGGAATTATGAAACGTTATGTAGATCTTTATGACTAGGAAAGGAGTGGGAGTTCGCAAGCATTCTTACTGTTGTATTCATGTTTTACTTCGTTTGGCAGGATGGTTACTTTAAAATTGCAAGGGGCACTAATGAATGTGGCATTGAAGAAGATGTGGTGGCAGGGATGCCTTCAACTAAGAACTTAGTGGTGGATTCTGCTGTTGCTGCTGAGTACCGTGCATCTTGGTAATCCTCCACAATATACTGTAGATAGCTAGCTGCAACACAAATTGGCTCTTGTCAATGTCCTGTCTATTATTGACAGTAACTATAAGTTATCGAAAAAATTTAACATGAAAATATTAAGCGCTTAGAACTATTTGCTCTAATTGGAAATCTGATGAGCAAATACGACTCTATGCACCAAAATTATTTGTAAATATGGGTTTGTTGTATTTGTATTGGATGCATCTTCATATTTTACAGGGTATGGTTATGTAAGATTTAAAGGATTTTGAAGATGCATTTTAAAAATATAAAAATAATGTATAATACTCTTTATTATCAACCAGAATGGTACGATTTATCAGTTTCAATATGCTTTATGGACACTTATTGATACATTTTTAAATTGAAAAAATAATGTATAATGCTATCGTTGTGCAGAATGATATGGTTTTTCACTTTTGATAATGTACGTGAGGTTTTCACAGTCCATTAGATTTAAATGAAGAGATTTTGGAAGAAACTGTGTATTTAGTTTTCATTAATGTTTAGGGTTCCATCATTAGGATAAAGAGCAAATGATAAGTAGGATTGCAGGAGTAGTTTTTAAGTGCAGGAGATCTATGTATTCATGTGTATTCAGCAACTATTAATTAAGCATGGTTATAATTTGCTTCTCTTATATAAAAACTAAATATTGGATTGAAAGTGAATGATTTACAGTCAAGATTTTATCTAGGTTGCTAGGCTAAGGAGCAACACAAAGACAAAAGATGCAATCCAAAACCAGAATCAAAACGAGAGCTGAATTAAAAGCAAAGCATAAATCTGTGTACCCATATAACAAAAAAGAGTCAGACGACCCTAAAACTTCTGTAAGATCGGGTCACCAGCTTTGATGTAACCGTCCGCAAAAGAGAAGTAAAGAAACTTAAAAGAAATCTGCTTTAAATTTGAATCAACCAGATTTGAGAATAAAAATGTGGTGTCGAAGCTGAAAATTTTCATTAAAGTCCAACATAATCATTACAAGGCGATCAAATGCTAGCCGACTCTCATAATAGAAAATTTCCAGGGGGATATGCATTAGTTACCGTGTAATCACGGTTACTCGGGGATTGTATCTGATCGTAGGAGTAATCATCGCAGCCCTGCATAAAAGTCCAATGGTTTTCCCTGTTCATACAGAGCAACAGGGTTTGTGCAACCCATTTAGACGTGGGCCAAAGATTTACAAGATTTTCAAGCATACATTTTCACTTCATTAAGAACATCTTTTCACATCACGTTTATCGAGCCTGTTTCGCTTTCTTTCAATCGGAGTTCACCTCCTATTCAACCTTCCCTTGTTCGGTACATTTATCAACATTTTGATTTTGTCAATCAACAAAGGAAGTTACTGAAAGAGACTACACGTTTTGGGTTTTGATCATTTCAAGATAAATAAGGTACCCCATTTAGGACTGACGATCTTATAGTGGCGATTATTATCTCAGGTGCCAAACTGCAATAGATCCACCAAAATTTCCCAATATACAGCTTCTTGTGTGTGAATGGATGGCATCAATAGGACTACTTATACGAATCCAGGCATACACAGAATCATATTTTAGCTTTTATTTGGTCGTGGGCAGATTCTAGAGAATTTAGTGTATAGTTTAGGTGATGGTTCCATGAAACTTGGAATTCTCCCCCTTCCGCTCCCATGTTTTAGGACCAGAGCATGTGCTGTATATTTTCAGCCCATCTTTTCCATCTGCTGTTCAAAATCTCTTGCCAAATTATCTCTGCTTTCACTCTGTAGGGTAGTTTCAGTTTTTCCTCTTCCATATCTTTGGAAGTTTCATGGGACAACCCCTAGGGGTAAAATATTAAGAGGGAACTCACTCTACGTGACCTTATTTGTAGTTCCTACGCTAGTAGGCAGTAACATGTCTACCTGTGACAAAAATAATACCTTTAGTCGATTTAAAGGGTTATTGATACGCCTTTTATTTTTATTTTATCAAGGCCTATTAATAGATTAGTGAGTTACAAAAGCTCGTGTTAATTAATACTGACCTCTTACAGGGAATATCTGACATGAAAGTATAAAACACATAAGAATTTAGAGCTTCTTGATTATAAGAGACGTTTTTAAGAGTCTGTTCACATGATAGGCTTTATTTTCTTATTACTATTGCGATTACAGAAATAATTCCTCGTAGTAATCTATGAGCATAGCTTTTGCAAATGAAGGTATTCTAACATTTGTCATTTATAACAAGGGTTAAAGGTTTTTTATTTATAGATTTTAGAATTATTCAGAACTATGCATTTTTATACCAGAAGGAAAGTTAATTTTGTTCATAAAGAGGGGTATTAGCTATCAAATACAATCATGCTTTTTTGTTATAATTGTTCAATATAAAAATTTTCAACTACTTTTGTTTGTCAAGAATTTTTTTTTTCAAACATGATATAACTTGGCTGTTCAGAAATCTTTCTTTTTTAATATGTAACATGTTTAATTGTGTTTGTTGGTTACGAAAACTCTCAAGATGAGTAGTTGTATGCTTAACTGACAAATGTAGCTGAATATGTTTCAAGTGTTGTAGAATAAGGTTTTCTTAATAGATAGAGGTAGCTGAGTCGATTTTGTGCCAAAGAAAGAATTTTCAATGGAAAAATTGAAGGATTTTCAAAGGATTTTCTTGATATGAGGGATTCTTCAAAATTTCCATTGAAAATCCTTTCTTCAACACAAGATAGACTCAAATACTTCTATTTGTTACGAAAACCTTTATTCTGTGACACATACTTGTTGATGTTTGGTTTTGGACAAGTCAACAATTAGAGTGAAATACAAAGTATCTGACTCTCTTGAGCAAAGCCTCTCGAATGCTAAACGAAGTGATCAAACAAGATGACTCCAAGGTTCCTTTCTTATAGTTTTGTAAGAGATAGCTCAGTGACTAAGTATGATTTTGCTGTTAAACACAAAGGGACTTACGCAATTGTTCGAATAAGCTGTTGATTCAATGATTACGGAGGCAAACACTGGAATATCTAAGTACTACAACTTATGGCGTACGATTTGGCAGTGATGTTCTTGATCCTAATTCTAATTGAATGGATAAAAAGAACAAAAGATGTAAGGTTTAGGAAACACTAATCTAATCCTAGATATAAGGATAATTACTGCTTAGGTGAAATCAAACCAGATCTTGCTTCGTCAAGAGGAACAACTACACAAGATTGATGCAATCTTCTAGAGTTTTACAAGATGTTTAAATCACTTATGCCCATGAAAGATTCAACAAACATAAAGATCAAATTGAAGTTCAATTTTGTTCAGACTAACCATGCATTGCAATTTGCAAGCCACAAACTACAAATGATGTGAATTTATAGATTTCACCACAAAACAATAGAGAAACCTTCCACCAACTAACATAAACTTAAAGAAAATTTAATCTAACTTAATATTCGCTTGAAAATCCAAACCATGCAACACTTCGAAACATATATAGAGTCACCAAAGCAATGAATCTTATATTATTTCAGAGAGCCTTTTGCAACAATTTTAGAGTTTTCAATCGTACAAATGAGAGTAACAAGAGCCCTTTTATAGACCTCAAAATGAATGAAGGGTCAAGATCGATCAGCCAAGCCAGCGGACCAGATCATGCCACATCACAAGTAGTTATAACAAACTCTTATTTTATTAAATGAAAGAGGCTAACTTTATTAAATGAAAGAAACTATGAAAGAAGGAACAAAGGCACGCCTCCCAAGAAGATAAGAATGACATGTCATTAGCCTATGAGGAATCTCCATGTGAATATCCATCACTAGAAGCTTGGCATTCAATGAACCTGGACATTATTTGCTTGACATTATCTAAAGGTACACTTGGCGCATTCTGGATGGTTCCTGTATACGCCTAAAAATGACACGAATCATCCTAAATAAACATTCTAAATATTTATCTCATTCTTCTATTAATTAAATAAATATTCTAAATTTATTTAATCAATTCACTATCTCACAATTAAATAAATTCTATTTATTTAATTGAAATTCTTCTATTTGTCCTACACAATTAAGCCTAATTCCTCTATCCTAAAGTTCTAAATTCAAAATTTTACATCACCTTCACACCTCACCTTTTCCACCTCACCTTGTCCACCTCATCAGGTTGCATATGTAATTAAATATATTTAATATTTAATTGCCTTATTTTCCCTCACCCACATGGCCTATTTCTTCTCCAATCAGAGGTCAGTTAACCAATCAATCAAATCTGTTAACTAACCTGTCAGTTGAGTCAAATCCTCAATCAATCCAGTCAGTTCCACAATCCACTCTTCTAACTGATCAATCAATTCTGTTAACAGACCAGTCAATGGAGGTAACTCTCCAATCAATTTTGTCACATCCCCTCTTTCATGATGGAGCTGGGACACTTGTCACATTTCTACTGGTTGCACATTCCTCAACCATTCTCAGCCGTCGATCTTCATATCTTCTCTCAACCGTCGATTCCCATTCTTCCAAGTCTATAAATGAAGCTTCATCCCTCCATTCTAATCATCCAGGCTTTTGACATCGTTACTCTGCAGAAATATCACCAACGCGCCTTTGGCACCCATTTGTCATCTACAAGCTTGAGATCACCATTGTTGCATTGGAGCTCACCTTCATTGCATATCACACCATAGCCGTTCACCATCGACTTCCTCAAACAGCTTTAAAAGATTGCACTCTCTGAGGGCTTTTTTTTTTTTGTATTTTCTCTTTGTAACTTTTTTGATTATTTTTTGATTTTTGTGAATTTATTGTGCCCCCTTGCATTGGGGTTCTCCTAGGTATAGAACCGGCGAAGGTGCATGCTGTTGATTGGATCATCAAACAACTCACCTTCTGATGTGGCCAACTGATATGCCCCCGATCCGTAAGCCGCTACGATTACATAGGGTCCAAGCCAGTTAGGCTCGAACTTACCTTTCTTTTCTCTGTCCTGCTGATTGCGAGGGTTCTCTTTTAGGACGAGGTCCCCAACCTTGAAGCATCTTGGTCTAACCTTGTGGTTGTAGCTTCTTGACATCATCTGTTGATAGGCTTTGAGATGGTCAAAAGCTTTTTGGCGCCTTTCCTCTAGCAGTTCTAGCTCTTGTAGTCTGGAGACTCTGTACTCTTCATCTGATATGAGACCTTTCAACAACACCCGAAGGGATGGGAGTTCGACCTCAATGGGAAGGATGGCTTCGGAACCATAGACGAGGGCGTAGGGTGTAGCACCTGTAGGAGTGCGTATGCTGGTTCTATAGGCCCACAGCGCGGGATTGAGTTGGACGTGCCAATCGTGACCAGCTTCATTGACAGTCTTTTTTAGGATTTTTAGAATGGTTTTGTTCGATGCCTCAGCTTGGCCGTTACCTTGGGGATAATATGGGGTGGAGAAACGATGTTGGATTTTAAAACGCTCACAAAGTTCCTGGACATCCTGATTTTTGAAGGGTCTCCCGTTATCCGTTATGATGGATGAAGGGATGCCATATCGGCAGATAATGTAATTCAGAATGAAAGAGGAAATTTGCTTTCCTGTGACGGTTGATAAGGGAACGGCTTCAATCCACTTTGTAAAGTACTCAGTGGCGGTTATGATGAATTTATGGCCGTTGGAAGAAGGCGGATGAATCTTTCCCACGAGGTCAAGTCCCCACTGGCAAAAGGGCCAGGGTGTCGTTAGAGGTCTCAACTCCTGAGCAGGTGCATGAATCAGGTTTCCATGTATCTGGCACTGTTTGCACTTTTTGACGAACTGATATGAATCCATTTCCATATTGGGCCAGTAATAACCCAAACGCATGAGTTTCTTAGCTAAGGAAGGACCGTTGGAGTGTGTTCCGCAGATCCCTTCGTGCACGTCTCGCAAGGCAGTTACAGATTCTTTTTGTTCTAGACAACGGAGTAAAGTACCATCCAGACCACGTCGGTAAAGGGTATTGGCGATAATGGTGTAACGGGAGGCTTGTCGGATGAAAGTTCATTTTTGGTTGGAAGAGAGGTCCAAAGGAAGGATATTGTCCTTGAGGTAAGTGTAGGTCTTACCGTACCAAGGTGAATCAGATCCTACTAGGTGGCAAATGGAATGGGTTTCGAGGAGATCATAAGTCGGTTGTCGAATTGTTTCTACTAAGAACTCATACCGTGACTCATGTTCAGGTATCTCAAGAAGGGAGGCTATGGTCGCCATTGCATCAGCTGCTTTGTTCTCTATCCTGGGTATTTGCTCAAACGAGATGGTCCCAAAATGTGCTTTGAGGTCATTGACCATCCGTTTGTATGGGATGAGCTTCTCATCTTTGGTCTGATACTCGTCGTTGACCTGGTTTATGACAAGCTGAGAATCACCGTAGACACATAGTGCTTGGATTTTCCACTCAGTGGCCATCTTGAGACCAATTACCAAGGCCTCATACTCCGCTATATTGTTAGTGCATGGAAATAACAACCTGTAGGACTTTGGAATTGTGTCTCCTTGGGCAGTGATAAACAAGATACCTGCCCCCGATCCATGGTTGGTGTAAGACCCGTCGAAGTAGAGTTTCCAAGGAGATGTAGACAGAGTGAATAAAGACTCATCAGGAAACTCAAACTGCATTGGTGAAGTGTCCTGTAACGGTGCCTCAGCTAGTTGGTCAGCGATGATTTGCCCCTTGATGGCTTTTCTGTCCACATACTCTATATCATATTCGCTAAGAAGCATAACCCATTTGGCTAGTCGACCTGTGAGAGCTGCTTTGCTGAGAAGATATTTTAGTGGGTCGATCTTGGCAATGAGTTTGACAGGATGTGCCAACATGTAGTGTCAGAGTTTTTGTGAGGCAAAAACCACCGCAAGGCATGAACGTTCCACCTATGAGTACTGCAACTCGTAGCCCACTAAGGTTCGACTGATGTAGTACACAGCTCTTTCCTTGTTCTCATAGTCTTGCTGCGCTAGGAGAGCCCCAAGAGCAGTAGGTGTAGCAGATATGTAGAGAATCAAAGGTTTTCCTTGGATCGGAGGCATGAGTATAGGAGGATTCATGAGGTACTCCTTGAGCTTGTTGAATGCCTCTTCGCACTGCTCATCCCATTTAAATGGAACGTTCTTATGTAGGAGATGGCTGAAAGGATGGCACTTGTCTGCCAGCTGTGAGATGAACCTGCAGATGGCCTGTAGCTTACCCTGTAAGGATCTCAACTGTGTTAGAGTTTTGGGCGGAGGCATGTCCATGATTGCTTTGACCTTGGCCGGGTCTACCTCTATGCCGTTTGCTGACACGATGAAGCCTAGCAGCTTGCCTGATGTGACCCCAAACACACATTTCTTCGGGTTCAGTTTTACTTGGAATTGATCCAACCGTTGGAAGACTTTTTCTAATGTGTCCAGGTGTGAGTCCCTGGTGAGTGATTTTGCCAAGATATCGTCTACATAATCTTCCATGGTCACATGCATCATGTCGTGGAATATGGTTGTCATGGCCCGCTGATATGTAGCACCTGCATTTTTCAACCCAAATGGCATGACATTCCAGCAAAAGGTACCCCATGGACAAGTGAAAGCGGTTTTGTGCTGATCCTCTGGTGCTATTTTGATCTGGTTGTACCCTGAGAATCCATCCATGAGTGACAGCATTGTATGTCCTGCCGTGAGGTCGACTATGATATCGATGTTAGGCAAGGGAAAGTCATCCTTGCGGCATGCTTTGTTTAAGTCTCTAAAATCGTTGCATAGTCGAACCCTACCATCTGGTTTAGACACCGGCACGATGTTTGATATCCATTCGGGGTAATCTATGGCCCTGATGAACCCCACGTCTAGCAATTTCTTGAGTTCTTCCTTGACCAGAAGGGCTATATGGGGATGCATCTTTCTCAGTTTTTGCTTTACGGGCTTCACCCCTGGATCCAATGGCAGATGATGCAGAATCAAGTTAGGGTCTAGACCTGGCATGTCAGCATATGACCAAGCGAAGCTGCCTCTCTTCTTCTTAAAGAATGGTACAAACTTGGTTTTCTCAGGCGGCGTGAGAGATTTTGCAAAGTGGATAATCTGAGGCTGCTCTTCGGTTCCAATGTTCACTGGCTCTGTTGGCTCTACCACGATCTGTGACCTTTCTTGATACATATCACTTGGGAGGGTGTCAAGCAATCCATCGTCAGGTGCCACAGTTGGGTTTTCACCTTCAGATACGTCCTTTCTTTTTACTGTTTTATGATTTGACACTGCCGCATGGCAATTTTCACCGTCAGATCCCTTTTTGATCTTTACATTTTTGCGACTAGAAGGCTTGGCACCCTCCTCGAAGTAAGCTACAGTGTTGAGTTCGATAGCGAAACCGGCTTTATGATCTCCTTTTGGTAAGTGATCTCGAAGTTCCATATAGTCAATGTAGGCATCATCGTTCTTGAACATATCTAATTGGGGGGTTCCTTGCAGATCCCAGTCAATAAGCTCAGGATGCAAGAGGGGAAGGGAGTCGGATGAAAGACCTGATTCGTTGATAGTGTGGATGGAAATACTAGGAGCACAGGTGGGGGTAGTGTTCTGGGTGGTACTTTCCTCCAAGTTGTTTATCGCAATGGAATCGAAACTTTCCTCGAAAGCCATACTCTCAGGGAGGGGCAAATCAGACTCCAGTGGTCTGTCCCGTTGCGTTTGTCTCTCATGGTAAGGGCTAAGAGTTTGGATGGTGTCAATCTCCTTGTCATCGTAGGAGTGCTCTGTTAGCTCATCCCACTCATACTCATTGGAATCATCCGAATCTGTGTCACTGTCCACTTGGAGTGTTTGGATTGTCTCCACAAGACAGGCATTTTCCTTGGCTTTACCCTTGCCTTTGTATCCCGAGCCAGTGGTGTTTCTAGCCGAAGAGGAGGAAGAAGGTTGTATAGGTTCAATGATCCCTTCTTTTCTGAGGCCGATGGGGCCTTGTCCTTCATATCCCATCCTATGCAAGATGGTCTCACCTCGCCCATAGAGCTCTGTAGGGAGTCTGGGTGGATCTTGGGGTGTGCTTTCTTCTTCGGCATAAAGCCATTGCAAGAGATCTCGCTCCTCTGATTCATCGGATAAGGTCCCCCATTTTACAAAGGGGTTTGCGGGAGTGATAGGAGGAGCAGAGGGCTTTGGAAAATGCCTGGGTTGATGCTTGGGCTGGCCAAAGGAGCGAGGAGACAGGGGCATTTTTGCAAGGTTGACGCTGTGCTCCATCTGGTATTCCCCCACGCCATTTTCTTTTATGGTGATTTTCATTGGTTTAGGCCGTGAGGAGGAGGCTTCAGCGGAATGGTCTTGTGGCGGAGTAGGGGAAATGTAGGCTCTATTGTTGGGAATGACGCATTCAGATTTTGCTTGGAAAGAGTTGCAATGTTGGTAGGGGTCGGGGTCGCCGTGTATGGTGACCTGCTTGCCATCGTGTGGGAATTTTATGCATTGATGGTAGGTGGAGGGGACAGCCTTCATGGCGTGGATCCATGGTCTCCCTAGTAGAATATTGTAAGCAAGCTCCCGATCAAGGACTTGGCACACCACATCTTTAATTACTGGTCCCACTTGAATGGGTAGGACAACCGTGCCCTTTGTGGTTCATTCCTCCTCGTCATAGGCTTTTATGGTAATTTTCCGTCTTGGATCTACTGCCTGTTCAGAGAACCCCAATGCAAGGACTAGCTTCAAAGTGCAAATATTCAAACCGGCATCCCCATCAATGAGAACCCTCTTGATGCGGTGCTTGTGTACGAATGCGACAATGTGTAGGGGAGTGTTGTGGGGTTGAGATATGAAAAGGTCATCTTGCTCAGTGAATGATATGGAAGGGGAGGATGTCAGATTGCCAACCATGGTTTGAAACTTCTCTTGGGCCAGGTTAGTGGGGACCGTAGTTTCCACTAAGGCTTTCTCAAGAATCTCCTTATGAGAAGGAGATAGACGCAAGAGCTCCAATATAGAAATGTGAGCCAGAGTTTTTTGCAATTGGTCGATGACATTATATGGGCGGGAGTTGGACGGAGATGGTGACGACCTTGGAGGAGTGGTGTTGATCGTGACTCTACCACTGCGGGTAATTATACTACAACCAGTTTTGTTAGGTCCTGGTTGTTGGTTGGGGGATATGACGTTGACTTGCGGAACATGCTCAGAAATGCAGTTAATGGTGTACTCAAAGGGAACGCTTGCATAGTTAGCATTACTCGATCCACTGTTCTGGTTCGGCCTGTTGCGATTGCTGTCGTTATTGGGATTGCCATTGGAGTTGTTGCCATTCTGACCATTGTTGTGGTTGTAACCATTGTTGTTGTTGTGACCGTTGTTGTGATTGTTGTTATATGGCCGGTTGTGGTTTAGGAGAGGATCCCGGTAGGCCACATGAGATTCATTGGAGGTATGCTGTTGTGTCCTTCCCTGATTCTGATCCAGTATATCTTGTATGACATTCTTGAGGCGGATACAATTGTTAGTCGTGTGCCCCCTTCCTCGATGATACTCGCAGTAGTCTGTGTCCTTCCAATAGGGAGGTTTGACGATAGGCTCATAGTCGCTTGTTGGCGGTAGAGAAATGTCATTGTTAGCCAACAACTTCCTGAGGGCAGATTCTTGAGATTCTCCTAACGGTGTGAATTTCCTCCTTGGATTTGAATTGAACCAAGATCTAGGTTCCCGAGGGGGTGGCTTGTTGAGTGTACCGTTATTTGCTTCTTCCTTAAGAGTGAATATGGGTTGTTGTTTAGGGGCTGCCTTCTTCCAACGGCCATAAATTCATCATAACCGCCACTGAGTACTTTACAAAGTGGATTGAAGCCGTTCCCTTATCAACCGTCACAGGAAAGCAAATTTCCTCTTTCATTCTGAATTACATTATCTGCCGATATGGCATCCCTTCATCCATCATAACGGATAACGAGAGACCCTTCAAAAATCAGGATGTCCAGGAACTTTGTGAGCGTTTTAAAATTCAACATCGTTTCTCCACCCCATATTATCCCCAAGGTAACGGCCAAGCTGAGGCATCGAACAAAACCATTCTAAAAATCCTAAAAAAGACTGTCAATGAAGCTGGTCACGATTGGCACGTCCAACTCAATCCCACACTGTGGGCCTATAGAACCAGCATATGCACTCCCACAGGTGCTACACCCTATGCCCTCATCTATGGTTCCGAAGCCATCCTTCCCATTGAGGTCGAACTCCCATCCCTTTGGGTGTCGTTGAAAGGTCTCATATCAGACGAAGAGTACAGAGTCTCCAGACTACAAGAGCTAGAACTGCTAGAGGAAAGGCGCCAGAAAGCTTTTGACCATCTCAAAGCCTATCAACAGATGATGTCAAGAAGCTACAACCACAAGGTTAGACCAAGATGCTTCAAGGTTGGGGACCTCGTCCTAAAAGAGAACCCTCGCAATCAGCAGGACAGAGAAAAGAAAGGTAAGTTCGAGCCTAACTGGCTTGGACCCTATGTAATCGTAGCGGCTTACGGATCGGGGGCATATCAGTTGGCCACATCAGAAGGTGAGTTGTTTGATGATCCAATCAATAGCATGCACCTTCGCCGGTTCTATACCTAGGAGAACCCCAATGCAAGGGGGCACAATAAATTCACAAAAATAAAAAAATAATCAAAAAAGTTACAAAGAGAAAATACAAAAAAAAAATCAGAAAAAATAGAAAGCATACAAAAAAAATCGTCCTTTGGTGAAAACCTGGCAAACAGGCGCTTTGGATAGGTATCATGACGAAACCCTGGCAATCAGGCGTCATGTTACTCTCTAGCTTCTCGTGCAAATAAAAGCAAGTGATGAAAACCTGGTAAACAGGCGTTACTTGTGACAAACCGCATTCTCCATCTTTGGGAATCCAATCACCTTGAGCCCATTCTCCCTCTATTTTCCCCATTCGACCCATATCCATCCCACAAATACACGCTTGACAGTTACCTATCATGGCTTGATACTCACCTTGTGGCCTTGTCAACCAAGGTTTTGTCCCATACCGTCTCCTCAATGTGAGCCTAGTATAGTGTCTCTTGTCAAGGTCCATGGTCCAAGATCCGTGAACTACGTTGCCTCTGCGCCGTCACGTAGGCAAGGCCATTATTCTAATGCGCCCCCGAGGCTTCCATTTCTTCCATGGTCCCATTCATCCCCTTTCTTGTCTTCATCCTTGTCGTCTTTCTTCTAGTCCATCCATGGTCCATTAGGGTTTACCCCGAACTACGTTGCCTCTGCGTCGTCACGTAGGCAAGGCCATTTAGCAATGAGCCCCCGAGGCACTAGGTCAGTCCCTTAGGGTCCGTCTCCCCAATAAGGATTGAGCAATCTTCTCACCAAGCAAGCAAATGCAAGCAGAACCCGCGCCTCAAGCAGAAATCTTGACTATGAGCATCTTAACCTATCCAACACAAAGCAAATACCCAAGGTCTTCTAAATAATTTTATGCAAATTAAGGCAAGAACTAAACACATATCAACGCACATATGCTTTGTAGTTCGGAAACATGGTTAACAATTTGAGTCTGGATTTTTGCTATCATACCTTCCTATGCTACTCGAGGATGCCAAAAGCTAGAGATGCTATGATGGGGTCATGATTACTTTCTTTGTTTGCTATTTGTGGATTAAACTTTAGTAATGTGAAGCCTTGTCTAAGGACATGATCGGCAAAAGATCATCGAGGACATCAAAGGTCTTACAGGAACGGGGGCAATCCTTGCTTGTTGAAACGCCAGAAGTACTCAGGTCATCTAGATTCAATTTTGACTAGATGCTTGTATTAACTTGCTAAATCACACTCCATGTAAGTGGTACTCAGGTCATCTCGGTTCAATTATACCTCGATGCTTGTATTCACTTACAACATTTCAGAAAAGGACCAAAAAAACAAAATGCCCAATGATGAAATAAAGCAATCTAAAAGCAAAGCATCCGTCCTATATCCATATACGCATCCATGCATCCGTATCCCATACAATCCTCATTATCCCAACTATGCAGAGTAACGATATCAAGAAAAGTTCCTAAGTCATTCTTTCGCAACCATTCTTCTATCCATCATGTCATTCTTGTGTCGATAGAGTACATTTGGACTTCACGAAAGCAAAGCATATAGGAGCATATCATGTCATTCGTAGAAGCTAGTCATGCACATGATTAGGTTAGTAGAATGCACCATCCAATGCATTAGGTCACCAATACATTTGCATCACATCTTAATCTTAAAAGCACAGAAAATCAAACAACATAGCTAAGTGCATCACATACATAGTTACATCACCACATAGTACTCATGTTACAACTGCATACATTCAAAGCATTACATCATATAAACATCCAGTAGCATCTCATATATCTATGCAGCATCATAACATAGAAATCATGTTCCATACACATACATTT
The DNA here is from genome assembly GCA_027924645.1 of Cunninghamia lanceolata. Lineage (NCBI taxonomy): Eukaryota > Viridiplantae > Streptophyta > Pinopsida > Cupressales > Cupressaceae > Cunninghamia > Cunninghamia lanceolata. The sequence goes on from BSBN01000484.1 coordinate 2,010,589, forward strand.
GCATTAGATCATTTAGACATCACATATATAGTTTCACCATAACATAGAAATCATGTTCCATATCCACACATTTGCATTAGATCGTATAGACATCACATATACAGTTACATCATAACATAGAAATCATGTTTCATATACATACATTTGCATCATCACATAGACATCATCCCACATTTTGCATTCATTTGTCACATTAGATCATATGGCAATCATATAGCAGCATATCAAAATGTATCTCATATAGCATCAGATAGATCATCTAACTATGCAATAGAATCACATCATACAATAGAAGTAAAACCATCTCATAACACATGCAATAGATACCAAAAGCTGCATCATCATACATACTATTATATAAAAGAGGTCCAAATGTACAATATCACCATCTCTCTCAAAATCAAAGTGTCATATACAATATACGTCCAAATGGACGGTGATACATGTCCCAAAATGTACACAATCTGGTCTATGTCTACCCCTGCTGCTGTGGGCCACCACTGCCAGCTCCTAACTGCTGAGGTCCCATCACAGATGCCCCTGACTGAGATGGACCTGCTCTGTGAGCCACCCCAGACTGACTCCTGAAACTCCCTGCCCTCTGGCTTGACGCCACGGCACCATGGTACAAGCCTCGGTAGTACTGTGCCTGTGACTGTGCTCTGGCTAGGTCTGTCTGCGCCTGTGCCAACTATGTCTGCAACTGGCCCACCTGTGCCTGTGCCTGCTGCACCTGCCCAACCAGAAAAGAGCTAGCTGAGTCTGTACCCATAGCGGCCACAGCAGTATCCCACTCTACACGGATAAGACGTACCCGTGCATCTGCCATGTCTCGCTCACGAGTCAAACCAGTGATCACCGCTGCGTCTGTATCTCGCCTCCTCTCCACTCTCCTCAGCTGTGCCTGCAGCTCTCGCACCTGTCCCCTCAGACTGGCTATGGTCCTCTCATGTGCCTCACCCTGCACTGGCCCCTGTGCTGCCTCTGCCTGTCCTAGCCCCTGCTGCTGGGGCACCTGCTGCTGTGGCACCTACTGCTGCAACATCTGCTGCTGTGGTACCTGCTGCTGTGGTACCTGCTGGGGTGGTGGCATCTGTACCTGCTGCTGTACCTCTCCTTGTCCTGGCACTGCCTGCCCAGCCCGATCTATCCTCCTCCTCTGCCTCGGCCTCTCTGCAGCTTGGCCACCCCGTCGTCCTCGTCCTCCTCTCGCGCCCCTCCGCCCTGGGCTAGCCTCTCCCTCCTCCTCCTCTGAGTCCGCCTCATCAATACGAGGCACCAGCATACCGGGTCCTGAATATCTCGGGAAAGGATGTGCAGTGATCCAATCCTCGTACTCCTGTGTGACCCCCGCATCTGCTATCTCTCTCCGCATGTCCCATGCCACATACGGCAACTGCTGGAACTCTGCCAGGGCCTCCTCGTAAGAAGCCATCGGCCCCCATCTGACCCTCTCTGCATGTGTCCGGGCAAACATGGCCTGTCCCTGTGGCATGCCCTGTCTCCGCCCAAACTGTCTCAGCACTCGGCCCACCATCTGCCTCTCCAAGATGTGCCGTGTTTGGCCTATCAACCACCTGGTCTAGAAGCAATAGGGTAGCTCATCTCCCTCGTCATCCCAGGGCTTGCAGTCCAGATATGGTCGCCAGACGACCACATCTACCCCATCCAACGTGTGCCTCCAGTACTCTAGCTTCCCCAGCCTGTGCTGGGAAATCACTCCTGCATAGCCATAGCTGTATGGCTCTCCTCTCTGCCTAGCAAAAACGCATATCGGCCTGGTCACCACTATGTGCTCCCACAGCCAGAACTGTAACAGCAACACCCCCGGCGATAGACTCGTGCTGCGGTGGTACACCACTTGATGCATGTCATGATAAAGGTGGGCCAGCACGCAGGGTCCCCACGCGTATCGGGTGCCCTCGGTCAGCATCCGCTCCATGATCCTGCCCCATCCAATGGGGAACCCATGCGATCTCTTGTCCGGGCATACAACGCCCGCAATTAGTCTAGCAACTATCCCAGGGAAGTAGTCGTAACAGTCATAGATATCCTGCCACGGGATGACCTGTCCCACCAGCTTGGGATCATCAAATACTCGCTGACACTCGGCGAGTCCCGCGTCCCGCTGTGCGTCATACTCCACTAACTCGCCTACTACGGGCAAGTGCAATATCCTGTAGACGTCCTCCAGCGTCACGGTCATCTCTCCAGTAGGGAAGTGGAAGGTCCCGTCCTCACTGTGGAATCTCTCCACGGCAGCTGTCAATAGTCCTCGGTTCGCCCGCACCTCGGGCATGAAGCAAACATAATCCAAGCCCATGGCACCAAGCGCCACTCTGTCAGCCTCCATCAACATGTATCTCTGCAATAGAGGCATAGGGAACGTCTCCCTCGACTGCAGAGTCTCTCGTATCTCCTCCTGCAAGCACGCAAAGCAAGGCGTCAGTCTCAAGCTGCATATACCATACTCAACATATCTACTGAACTATATCAACTAAACTTAGCATTTCAAATTGATCAAAACAGCACACCACATCTCTTGACTAGATTCCTGCAATCTCGGAGATAGCTCATCGATTCCTGCGTCACACAGGACGCTAATCGAATCAATTTGGCTAAGTAATTTACCATCCCAAGCAAATGCGCCACTACAGGTGGTAAAAGTGCCGTTTCTGGTATATGCGCCGCAATAATCAACATATGCGCCGCAAAAATGCATATGCGCCGCTACAGTGCACGTATGCGCCGTTCTAACACATGCGCCGCAGAAATCCACGCATGCACCGCGAAATTACGCATGCGCCGCAAGAATCAACATATGCGCAGCTTTATCATATGCGCTGCTACATTTCACATATGCGCGGTGGAAATACAAAAGCGCCGCCAAATTACGAAAGCGCAGCTTGAATGCACAAAAGCGCAGCTTTCACGCATGCGCCGCCGAAACTGACATATGCGCCGCAAAATTACAAAAGCGCAGCTTCGCGGGGCATATGCGCCGTTCTGCGTTTCAGCACATCTATTTCACCTATTTTCTACATGCATTTATGACGCCTAAACTCGACCCTAGGAGAAATTTTTCGAAGCACATACCGGGGGTCCTGCCTCTGCTGGCCGCCCGAATCGTCGGACTCGCTCGAATCGGTGCTCCTCGCGTGGAATGTCTGCTGCTCTGGCCGCCATGCTGCTCTAAGTTTGCTCTGAGCTCTCTTTCTCCAATCCAGATCAACCAAGTGTGCAAATGACTATTCTTGTGGACCCAGCTCCTATTTATAGCCTCCAAACCCTAATTCTGGCTAGGTGATGACTGTGACTACTTCCCGTGTTCGTTTTTCCTCCTATTTTCTTCCCGCATCCCTGACCGCGTCCCTTTTCCTCCACCCTAACCCCTTCCTCGTCGTGAGATCGTTCGTCTCCAAAACTTTCGTCGTTTTTCCCGTCCAATCTCCCGAGGGGGCATCCTATCGTCATTTAACCTGTACCAGGGGCAAACTGGGGCATGTATCATCATTCAGACTATCAATTTCTTTGAAGCAACGCTGTAAACTGCAATGCATCAAAGAGGGGCAAAATGTATACGCCTAAAAATGACACGAATCATCCTAAATAAATATTCTAAATATTTATCTCATTTTTCTATTAATTAAATAAATATTCCAAATTTATTTAATCAATTCACTATCTCACAATTAAATAAATTCTATTTATTTAATTGAAATTCTTCTATTTGTCCTACACAATTAAATAATCATAAATTATTTAATTAAGCCTAATTCCTCTATCCTAAAGTTCTAAATTCAAAATTCCACATCACCTTCACACCTCACCTTTTCCACCTCACCTTGTCCACCTCATCAGGTTGCACATGTAATTAAATATATTTAATATTTAATTGCCTTATTTTCCCTCACCCACATGGCCTATTTCTTCTCCAATCAGAGGTCAGTTAACCAATCAATCAAATCTGTTAACTAACCTGTCAGTTGAGTCAAATCCTCAATCAATCCAGTCAGTTCCACAATCCACTCTTCTAACTGATCAATCAATTCTGTTAACAGACCAGTCAATGGAGTTAACTCTCCAATCAATTTTGTCACATCCCCTCTTTCATGATGGAGCTGGGACACTTGTCACATTTCTACTAGTTGCACATTCCTCAACCATTCTCAGCCGTCGATCTTCATTTCTCCTCTCAACCGTCGATTCCCATTCTTCCAAGTCTATAAATGAAGCTTCATCCCTCCATTCTAATCATCCAGGCTTTTGACATCGTTACTTTGCAGAAATATCACCAGCGCGCCTTTGGCACCCATTTGTCATCTACAAGCTTGAGATCACCATTGTTGCATTGGAGCTCACCTTCATTGCATATCACACCATAGCCGTTCACCATCGACTTCCTCAAACAGCTTTAAAATATCGTCATCATCATCGCGTGGTGGGGCGATGTGATCGGATGAGTCGGCCATTTCAATTACCTTGTTGTACTGGGATCGAGTAAGAACCATGCAAGGTGAGGTGGGATGAAGTGGACTGGATTTAGAAATTTTGGCAAGGTGCCGACTAAGACTGTAATGAATGGGGTATCTAGGACAAGATTTGGACAGAGGGTTCTCTCGCTCAATGACTTCAGGTAAGACGGTTGACACAAGACTCTAGCCACTAGCAAGGGTAGTCGATACCAGTCTCACTGTGTAGGGCTTAGTCGTTCAACAAGACTACTAGCAAAAGGTACTGTGACCTACTAGGCTTACGTGAATTCACTAATGAAACAAAGAAGGACCTATGTCGAATCAGTATGGGATAGAATGACGTTGGGGCAAGAGTGACTAGGACAGAAGGTGACTGGGACGACCGACGAAAGAGAGAGAATTGGGTGAAATGGATGAAAAATGACTGCAAGGTTGATTCTGACCTCGGAAAATGAAACTAGGCTGAAATGGGTACTCTGAACAGCTGACGAAAATTTCTCAAAAATAGGGCAGATGCTCACTGTCACACATGCGCCGAAACAGATGCGCAGCAAGAATGGGTAAATGCGCCGTAAGTCGCTGTAAAAGCGCAGCTCTGGTGAAGAACGTATGCGTAGTAACAGTGTGTAAACGCGCAATAGAAAAGTAAATGCGCAGCAAGTCGGTGTATATGCGCAGCAAGTCGCTGTAAAAGCGCAGCAGAACAGTGTATATGCGCAGCAGAAAGGTATAAAAGCGCAGCAAGTCGGTACAAAAGCGCAGCAAGTCGCTGTGTATGCGCAGCAGAAAAGTTATATGCGCAGTTCTAGTATTTTTTTGCAAATTTTTGAGATTTTTCTCTGTTTTTGGTATTCTTTGGCTGGAAAAGGTCTTCCTGATATTATGAATTTATTTTAGCAAGAAAACACAGCAAGCACAAAGAATGTTTTGTAGTTTTCCATTGTTTATGTAATTTTTCGACTCTATTTTGGACAAAAGCAAGCACAAAATCCTAGGCGAGAAATGGATTATAAGGGATTTGGGCCACTAAAACAAGAGGTATTTAATTCGGGCAACCGTTCAAGTGGTTACACGTGTGGCGGCGCTACTCTCCGTTATGGAGTCTCCCAGCCTCAAAGGGTTACCCCTGAGAGGGTTTTGGGGGAGGTTGGCCGTCGGTGTAATATAACAGCACTCGTTGCAGGAAGTTTTCACCTCAAGCACAATTTATTTTAAGTGGCTCGGTAGGGCTTGGCGTTAGCCTGTTACCACTCAGGGTCGTTCCCGCTTGGACAAGCGTGCATCCAAGGGCAGGCCCCTCCTAAAGGTTAAACAAATGGAATGACAAGTCTGGCACTCTGATCACCCAGAAGAGGGGAGAGCATAAGCCTATTGTCATTCGCAAGCACAGAATACACTGATTAATCCACCCTAGTTAAAAGATAAAAACTAAATGGGCTAAGCTACTCAAACAGAACTTTGAAGTGATTTCAACAATATTGTAGTGGTTCAATTTTAAATCCCAGAAAGCAGTGGTGGGTTCAATTTTAAATCCACGTTGCACGAGATTGTTAACTTTGAAATTCAGGTCTCACGATATAGCAATGGTTCATTTTAACTTCAGAAAGTAGTTGTGAGTTCAATTTTAAGTCCACATTGCACGAGATTGTTAACTTTGAAATTCAAGTCTCATGATATAGCAATGGTTCATTTTAACTGCAAGATCAGTGATGAGTTCAATTTTAAATCTTAGATAGCAATAACTTGGAAGTTTGTTTGCAATGCAAGCATGAAATAAACCAGTTACTTCCTCCCTAATTAAGACTAGATGAAGATTTGTAATGAACAACCATTTTACTCTTTCCCAGAAAATGAAATGTGAGCTAGTTAGATGCAACTACATGTAACTGAACCCGAGCCTATCCTGCAAAACCGCTCCAGCAAACACTTGCAAAAGGGTTAGCGTTAGCAAAATCCTCTAGAAAAGTACTAAAACCTGAGCCAGTTACAAATGCGCAGCTTCAGTGATCAGATGTGCAGAAGTGATCAACAGAAGCGCAGAATTAACGAATGCGCCGTAGTTTTGAATATATGCGCCGTTAAAATGGATAAATGCGCAGTTTTAATGTATGCGCAGCAACAACTTTCAGAAGCGCCGTAACAGTCAACAGATGCGCAGCAACAGTCTATGAAAGCGCAGTAACAGTCAACAAATGCGCAGTTTTAACAAAAGCACCGTAACAGTCTGTAAAAGCGTAGCAAGAATACACAGATGCGCAGGATTTTCAAAAGCGCCGTAACAGTCTTCAAAAGCACCGTAAAAATGAACAGATGCGCCGAACTAATCTGTGCGTGACTCTGCGGGACCTGTACGGAACCTGCCTTCAAAAAAGCTCAAAAATGGTGAAATAAAGGGGCAACGGCCCCACGGTGGGCGCCAAAAATGTGAGGGTAAAATGTCGAATCAATCAAATGAATTAAATAAGACCCAAACATCAACAGAATAGAGGAACAACAAAAGTTTCGAAACAGAAGAGGTTTGCTGTGTTTGTTCATTGCTTTGTTCATTTGAATCTTCTGTGTTTCTCTATTCTGTTGATGTTTGGGTCTTATTTAATTCATTTGATTGATTCGACATTTTACCCTCACAGTTCCTTCAGCATCAAGTACATCATCTGAATAGAGGCCAAGTGTCTTTTCCCAATCAGTTATCTTTGCTTTGTTGTCGCTAAGGTGGATAGCAAGTGAAAAAATACTATCAAGCCTTTCATCAGTAACATCATCTTCTTGAAAATAAAAAGCTTGAACTTGTTCTTTCATGTTATCAAGAGTCATCTCGCTAAATGGATTACAGATCTTCATCAAAGAAGCATGTATTCCATCTTGAATCCTTTGAAGTACACTTCTGACTCTTGACATGTCTGTTTCTATTTTATCCAGCAACTGTCCTTTGATGCGAAAGCCATAATACCAAGAAGAGAGATTATATGTCTTACCTTCTTCAATCACTTCAACATGTACCAACTCATCAACTGATGTTTCCATTAAGCTCTTCAGGTGTGGCAAGTAATGTTCTTTGATGTCTTTGAATTCAACACAAACTGTCATCAATGCAAGTACCCTTTCCTTAAGATTAGTAATCGTATCACACATTTGCATGATATCTTCCAGATGTTTAAATGTAGCCTCCTTTGATCTTTTCATCCAATCCCTCATTCTATAAGATGAAAACTTCAACTCCTCTAGGTGCTCAACTGTTTCTGGAGGAGAAGGGATGGAGGTGTAGCAACTCTTTCCTGTTGATGAATAGGATGAACTAAATGCTGAATGTACTACTCTAAGGCTTGGCATCTTTGCTCAGCTTTGATTCTACTTTCTATCTCTTGTCTTATAATAGCTCGAGCATTATCAATTGAATCCTGAAGCTCTTCTTCTACTTGCATCCTAGTTAAAGGACCCAGATTGATTGTATTGATGTCATAATCATCAGGGGTTACATCTTCTATATTCTTTTCAAGCCTTGGAACTGCTACATGAACTTTCCTTACACCGGTTTCATCTTTAGTGATCTTTGAAAGAATATTGGCCTTCTTCTTTGGTTTTTCTTTTGACATATCTAGAAGTAGCTCATCAACTGGAAGAGGAGGATACTTCTCAACTTCATAATTTTCTCTGATCCTTTCTTGTAGCCACTCTGGTAATGATGACAAATCCTGTTGTTGCATTTGTTTTCCTGGTACTTGAGATGATTCTTCTTTAGTTCCATCCTTATCTTCAGTATTAGCTTCATCAATGATCTCAGTGTCATGTGGACTTGAAGGTACTTCCTCAACTGTAGCTTCTGGCGTTGCATTTTCGGCATGTATCACTATATTTTGATTTAGTGGAATGTCATCTGGTTGTCTAGAAGAAGCAGTTTCAATACTTATCCTTTTCTTCTTCTTACTAGATTCTCCTTGGGCAATTTCAAACTATTTTTTTTTCTTTCCCTGTCCTGAATCTCTTTCATTTTCTTTGCTCCGTGAATCTTTACTAGATGCATTGTGTACTTTTTGCCGATCAATTTCTCCTATTTTAATATAAGTGAGTTTCTTTCCTTCATCAAACAATGCTTGTACTTGCTCCTTGATTTGCTCTTTAGTGATAGCAATAATAGGCCTTATCAACCCTTCATCGTCAACCTTTTCTCTATCAGCCCAGTTGACTTCATAAGGCAAATTTTGGATCTTATTGTATTCATCACCCAGAAGAGCTCTTTCACCTTCTAATTGATCAGGAATCCTTAATACCTTCGTAGCTTTTACTAAATCCCACCTCAACCTTGAACACTTTTGCATTCTGATATCATCATCATCTATGACATTAGCCCAATGATCTTCCAGTTGTTCAATATGCTTGTAAGAGGAATATGACTGCTTGATGGCTCCATGCGGATCAAAGTTTTCTTTCCTTGAATCATGTGGATGCAAATGATAAGCCTAAAGCTCAACTTCTGAATGCTTAGCTACCTGAAGTGATGCACAAGAGTAATATCTACCAAGCTAGAGAGGAAATTGAACTCTGGCTTTCTTTCTTGCTTTCTGCATCTTATGGAACTCTAACAGCTGTCTTGAAACCTCTAGCAACACCATCCTGTTTGAAGGATATCTGGGCAATCTATATGGAAAAGATGTAAAACCTTGAATCCTGATATATGTGAACTTGTCATACTGGATATAATACCTTCCATACTGCTTGATGAAGTTCCTAGCAGCACTTGTTAATCTTCTATGCGGTTCACCTCTCAACTTTCTCACTATGAACATGGTAAAAGCATCATTAAACCTTTTGTAGTGATTAATGTTCTTCAAATGGAGTTGAGGATAACACTGATGTGAGAGAATCTGTTCAGGCTTTGTACCTACTTGTCCTTTAGCTGTTAATCATTTGTAGACTACATTTCTTGCCAAGATATAAACAAGGTATGAAGTTATGAAGAAAGACTTCTTTCATCAAAATTCTCAAACTGTTCATCTGGGCAATGGCTTATAAGGCTAGCCCAGTCAACCATCTTGTTCTTTGTAAACACATGATCAAAATAAGTATACATCCATCCTTCGAAAGTAGATGATTGAGGCCTACCTGTTACTCGATTCAAGAACATGATCAAATAACTTATCTCTTGTTTGAAGTCCGCCTTGTGATACTTTGGATCCTTAGAGTTATATATCTTCATTGATGAATCAGTCATCCATTTCTTCTTGATTTCTTGCATGTAGATCTTGGAGTTGCCTTCGAAAGTCATTTGAGCAATTGTAGGGCATATGAAAACTCCCTTCCCCTCTGGGATGTTAAAGATCTCCTGAATAGCCTCTCTTTGAAGATAGGAGAGAACAGTTCCATCCTTAGCCACAATTTGTCTTTTCTCTTTATCATAGTGTTGAACACACTCCAACACTAACTCAGTACTTGGCAAGGTAGGTGGGAAGCAGGCTGCTTGTACAATCCCACTTTTCGCTATGGCTTTAATATCTTCGTTCCTTGTGATGGCGAGCAAGAAGGCTTTCACCTCCTCCAGGTTGACATGTCCCATGTTGGTGTCTCCCACGTTCTTCCATTGCGTTTCAAGCTTGGACTCAGGTATGGTGGACTTGGCATCCATCTTGATCAAGAGTTGTCTCTCTTTAGTTGTCATTCCCATTTACCTACAAACAAAATTTGAATAAGTGGCTTGAAATAATAGAGAGGTCTCCTACTCCAATTTAATTCATCATATACTTTAGTTCATGCTATCATATCTCTACTACTCTACATCAAGAGCATTATCAAATAGGATCATCATATTTACCTCCTACAAAAACCTAATTTTTGGATATAAATTTGCAAAATTAAACAAATAAAAGGTAATTTTGTATAAAGTAGAGCTGATTAAAACATACCTTGTATCAAATTTTGGTCTTAGAAAATGCAGATTTCTGGAATTTATGTAAAAATCAGTATAAAAATGGCAGAATTAGAAGTAAAATTAGTCTTCTTAAACACAGATCTGCCTTTAAATCTGTTCCCTCCTTGAAAATTTGCTGCTCTTTGCCAAAATTTGCTGCCCTTCCTATGAAATTCATTGCTCCCTTAAGGAAAATTCACTGCTTCTTCAACTACACAATGTGACTTATGACAAAAAGGAGAAGGGCGCCCTTCATATATAGCAAATTGTACTTTATTAAATGCTGGCGGCTAGCTAGCTAGGTCGGCCTGTTTAGCATTTAATAAAGTTTCTTTCAAAATTCAAACACTTTTTAAGCGCCAAAAGTACTTAGAATGCATATGAAGGACGCTCAAAGTTGATGGATAAAAGGCGCCTTAACTGTATTTGATGATGCTTTAACCATTTTTAAACTTTAAAACTCAAGGCGCTACATTGGACATAACTTGGAATTCATTTCTTCCTAAGCACAAATTCAAGGTGAGAACATCCACTTCAAATGCACCTTAGGTGATTTTACCCTTAAGTTTGTTCTTTCCACAATGAATATCAATTCCTCAAGGCATAAACAATAACCTCTTCAAGGCGCCCAATCTGATAATGATTCCTTCCAAGTGTGCCTAACTTTAAAACACTTACTCCCTTTCTACTCAGGCGCTGATTTGAGGGGTATGTCATGAAAACATCTCACTTGTGGGTGCTAATTGTGGTCTTCTCAAATCCTTAGGCGCCCAATCTTCACTTCAAGGATCAACATCTTCTCTAAGGCACTCAAACATTCTCCTTCAAGGCCACTTGGGGCATCAAACATGCTAAATGATGATTTTCAAAAAGGCTTCCTTCCCCAAGGTGCAATTTGATAGGCTTCCATATGAAAGGCGCTAAATTATCCCTCTAGGCATCTAAACATTCACCTAGGTGCTTAAATCATCATTGCCAATCACCTAGGCGCATCTCTCCAATAAGGTGCCAATCTTCTTCTAGGGTGCAAAATATCTCCTTAAGGTGCTTAGAGCATTATTCCAACCACTCCCCAACTCCAAAGGAATCCTCCAACTAGGCGCTAATTTAGATTGCTTTCCATCAAGGCGTCAAAACTAGGCGCTTCTTGAGGTGATCATGGAGGAAAAGGGCGCCTAGGAAAGAATAGCCTTAAATGTGTTATTTCTTGATTCCCAATGATTTGAACAACTCTCTCCTTTCAAGGTGCGAATTCAACAATAGAAGTTGATACATCTTTCTGAAGGCGCCAAAACTCATGCCTCAGGACTTTACTTTCAAACTTTACCTCTTAGGCGCTCAAATCCTTCAATTAGGTGAGAATATGTACCTTAAAATATTAGTAAAGTTGATTCTACTTTAGGCGCATTTTGAGGCTTTGTCCATCTATCCTAGCCCAAGGCGCAATCTTGGAGAAAAAGTGGCACCTAGACTACATTTAGTAACATCATCATCTAGGCGCATATCACCAATGACTCCAAATTTGTCATTTTATGACTTCAAACGCTAGTTTTATACTTTTATGAAAACACTTTTCCCTTAGGCACTAAAATAGATGATTCCAAACCCTCTTGATTGTTAGGTGTATTCTAATGAAGCTACCCATGCCAAAAGGCGCCTTGGTTTATGGGATGAATTTTTCAAGTTTAAAGGATTCAAATCAAGTATATAGGGTATTTAGAAGACCTCCTACCTTTAGACTAAACAAAATTCATGACTTCAAACCCAGTTTACCCTAAGCGCAAAATGATGGTTCCTAAGGTGAAAATGAGCGCTTAAGATTGAGTAAGTGAATTTTGTACTTTGAGCAACCTAAAAGTGTCTATGAGAGGTCTAGTCTTCAAGGCACCACTTGGTCTAATGACTTTTAACAATCTTCCTTTCAAGGCACAAGTTAATGGTTGAACAGGGGTGGATTTGCGCCTAACTTATTTGATTGGTTTTCCAAGTGTGAATTCATTGTCATCATTGATGATTTGACAAGCTCCCACCTTAGGCGCACCTTTAGGTCTCTGTAAGTGTGAATTAGCGCCTAGGGTAACTTAGTCTATTTTCTTGCAAATTTTCTCAGTTCAAGTCCCTTTGAGGGTCCAGATATCAGCTTCTATCAAGGCACCAAGGTTTCACGTTGAATTGAGCTTGTTATGATAGAGACCTACTTCCAAATCACTGCCAAACTTCATCATAAGACATCATCCAAAACTCAAGGCAAAACACCGGAACTCAAAAAAAGGGGGTCTCCATTTCCAATGGGGCGATGTGTGATTTGGTCACAACAATACTCAACTACATTTGCATACAACTTCACATGTTGCAGAATAAGGTTTTCTTAAGAGATAGAGGTAGGTGAGTCTATCTTGTGTTGAAGAAAGGATTTTCAATGGAAAATTTGAAGAATCCATGTATCAAGAAAATCCTTCGAAAATCCTTCAATTTTTCCATTGAAAATCCTTTCTTCAGCAACAGCTATCTCTATCTATTAAGAAAACCTTTATTTGAAGTTTATCCCAAACTTAAAAACTCGTATGGATTCACAAAACATATTTCAACTAAAAATCATACTTGTATATCACGTGATATAGTTTTACTCTAAACCAGAGTTCTTATTTCTAAAAGAAGATTTTACTAGGTGACAAGGAGTCTCAAAGCGTATTTTTGAGTGTATATATATATATATATATATATATATATATATATATATATATATATATATATATATATATATATATATATATTGCAAGAGCAAACTACCTTAATTTGAAGTTTATGCCAAATTTAAAAACTTGTATGGTTTCACAAAACATATTTCAACTGAAAATCATACTTGTATATCACTTGAAATTTACTCTAAACCAGAGTTCTTACTTCCAAAAGAAGATTTTACTAAGTGACAAGGAGTCTCAAGGTGTATTTATAAGTGTATACATACTAGTTATGTGTTTTATTTCTGTAAATTGTTGAACAGTTGAGAAGTCTCATGTACTAAACAAAGGACATACATATATATGTTTTAACTGTTCAACAATTTACAGAAATAAAACATATAATTAGTCTTCATCAAATAAACATCAATATAATTTCATAAATGATTAAACATTATTAAAAACCATTTCAATTAAATTCAAAAGATAATTAACATACTCAATTATCTTTTCTAATCATACTAATATCAAAATTAACCAGACAAAGCAAAATAGAATATAAACAATGAAACAATTGAAAGCATGCAATCATCCATAGCCATTCCCATTAAAGATAGAGGTGGTACCAACAAATCTATCTTTGAAGTCTTGTTGGAGGTTAAAAATAACATCTCTAACAACCACCTTTAGTGGTAGACAAAGTCATAAGTTTCACGATGAACTTTTACACCTTAATTAATAGCAAAGCATTATTGTCCACCTCTTAAGTATATTCTTTGTCGACTTTGTAAAAAAGTTACATGTTACAACCTTACAACCTTTATTACCGCTTCTCAACCAGCAATCCTTTTATTTCACAAGCCTTTCTCATAAAGAGAATGCCTTCATAATTATGCATCTTGATGCAATCAAATGTTTCAAACTGGATTGAACTCCCTTGAGTAGGTTGGCTATCCCCTACACCAAACATTGTATCTGCAGGTTTTCTTGCATGCATCACACACAAAAATGAGAAAAAATCCTATAAAATAAGTAAGAATTCCGAAGGACTTTTTCACCTGGACTTGGCTTGGTTAAAGATATTTCTTACCTGGCCACTGCACCTATTCTGTCACATAAGCTCTCATTCTCTATTTCATCAGACAAGCAGAGTTGTGCATCGAACAATTGAAATGAACCCTTTGTCGTCATATGGCCTGGTTGTTGCACGTCGTTGTAACACATAAAACCCACACAAACCCGCAATCTCTCCATTAAAGCCTTGCTGCTATTCATCTAATAATAAATTCTACATAATTTTCTATTATGTCAGGGAAATCAAAATAGTAGTTGGAAAGTAGTGATCTAGTGTAATAAGTTGCATTTACATTTTATGTAATAAGTTGCATTTACATTTTATGTGAGGAGTTTCAGTCAGAGAAATCAAAATAGTAGTTGCAAATTAGTGACTACTATCTTCTCCAATAGAATGCCAATGCAACTTTTTGTCAACCATAGTGACTAGGTCACTAATTTCCAACTATTACTTTGATTTCTATGATTGAAACTTCTCACATAGAATGCAAATGCAACTTGTTATCAACTACAACAACTAGGTCACTAATTTCCAATTAATATATTCTCACATAAAATGTGAATGCAACTTGTTGTCAACTATAACAATTAGGTCACTAATTTCCAACTACTATTTTGATTTCTGTGACTGAAACATCTCACATAGAATGCAAATGTAATTTGTTACCAACTACAACAACTAAGTCACTAATTTCAGACTATTATTTTAATTTCTATGATTGAAACTTCTCACATAAAATTTAATTTCTATGATTGAAACTTCTCACATAAAATACAAATACAACTTGTTACCAACTACAACAACTAAGTCACTAATTTCCTACGACTATTGAAACTTCTCACATAAAATGCAAATGCAACTTGTTACCAACTACAACTTAATCACTAATTTTCAAACTAACTCCAACAATCAGATCACTAATTTCAAACTACTTTGATTTCTCTGACTGAATATATAATAGGAAACTGCATAGACATTTATTGTTAGATGAATAGCAAGGCTTTAATGGAGAGAGGCCGCAGGTGTGTATGCTGCACATTGGGCCACAACAGAGGGTTCGTTTCAGCTGTTTGGTGCGCAAGTCTACTTCAGGTGAGACGGAGAATGAGTACAACAGCATATTTTGTTCAGAACGGTTGGTAGTGTGGAACAAAGCGTGCTGGTTCCCGATGGTGGGCATAGAGGTGCAGCTTTCATGACTCACCAAGATGGGGATCAGGGGCAGGGAAACAGTGAATAGCACCACGATGTAATGGATTAGAAAGATATGGAAATAACGCGAAAATTAAATTTAGCAGTTGTTATTGGTGTAGGAATAATTTTATGGATTGATATAGGAATGTATAGGTAGCAATTAGGGATGTGAATAATTTAAATATTTTGTTTCACTTATTTAGATCCACATAAAAAGTGTCATCCACATGCTTTTTGTGGAGGTGTCATAATAAATCCCCCAAAATATGAGACCAATAGTTACCCATTAAGTCATTAAGTCATGTTATTTAGTGCATTCATGTGTTATTTAACTTTGGGTCCTCTTTTACAACTATTAGTACCATACTATTTAAAACATTGAGCTTTCAATACACCAACTATATAACAACTATTTATATTGGCACCACTATTATACCCTCTCCTCTAGGTAAAAACTTAAAAGTCTTGTTTCTGTCATTTTAATATGTCAATAATGTTATCCTATATTTTATAGTTTTATCTTTTTAAAATATATATCGGTTACATTTTAGTTTTTAGGTATACTGTCACAACATGATGGTATATGCATTGTTGTCATTGTAGTTGATATTTTAAATTATTTCATAAATATATAAATATGATTAATTGTATATAAATAACATAATATTATTATTTTATTATTCATGAGTAATTGATAAATATGTTATAAGATCTTGATATACTTGGTTAGGACTTTTGATTAGGTTTCAAAATGAATTTTAATGACACTAGTAAAGGTAATCTCAATGAGGCAAGGACAAGTGTGTCTTGAGAGACAATAAGGGTTTTTGTTTTTTTTTGTGAGAGGTACCTTATCCTTTCTTGGTTGTAAGTTTATTAATGAAGCAAAATGGAAAGTGTATACAACGAAATATAGATCTTATTAAAAGATTTGAAAACTACACAAACCCTAAAATCTATATTAAGTGTAACAGAAAGATAAATGATAAACTATTGAAACCAAATAAAGATAAATGCATATGTTACTAAACGATTTAGAATGTGGTTGCTCGGAAGATAGATGCATAACTCCAATGTGCATTTGCCGGGGGAGTAAATGAAAATGAATTTGATTTTTATAATGTTTTGGGGACGGTTTCAAAAGTCAGTTCAAGTAGTTGAACGGGTTTTTGGTTCGGTGAACAGTAAATGGTAGTTAGGGTCATGGTAGGTATTTTATGGGTTTTGATTTTACGAAAAGGTTTTAGGTAAAGTAAATAATAAATTAAATTTGTTAAATTTATTTTATTACCTACAGGATGAAATATAAGAATTTAATTAATTAAAATTAATTAAATCTCATATGGGGGGAGGATTAGGATAATCAAGGAATAATTAAGGATAATTAAGGATAAATAGGGAAATTAGGATAAACTAGGAAATTGGTCAATTTTAGACGTCTACATTTTGCCCCTCTTTGAGACGATGTTGCGAAGCAATGTCGTTTCAAAGAAGATTAAAACATAGGTTTTCAAATTCAGATTTTGGGTTGGATTGGATTGGATTGGATCAGATGGGGTTCATAAAAAATGAAGGATTGGCTCATAAAAATGAAGGATTGGTAGAATAATGCCCCCTCAAGAGGCTATGCAGGGATGAAGGAGATGGATATGTTCTTGAAAAAGGAAACGAAGGGAAGGAGGATGGAGTTATGCTAATTAAACTTTGAGCAACCTGATGTTTGATATAGCACCTGGCATTATGCACCAAGGTATAAAGACCAAGGTGATGATGTGTTAAATGCAGAAAGGAGTAAAGTCACAAGCAAGCATATGCCTAATGGCACCATGATATGAAAGACCATGATGACGGTGTGGCAGGTATGTTGTAAGGACCAATAACAGACACAAAACAACAATGAGTCAACACATGCAAACAAAACAAGAAAAGCATGCATACACAATGTTGCCCCTAGACAAAAAAGCAAAAGAAGAACCAAAAGACTTAATTATGATAGAAGTAATAAAGATAGTAAGATCTCAAGCCAAAGATTAACACGATAAATGGATAAGTGCATATTGTGTGAACGATATATCCCTGGATAAGATAAGGTAAATAAAGGATGGTTTGGCCTGGGGGATCTACAACTTAGTTACTGCGATCAAGATCAAATTGCTAGGTGTTGAGTTGCGCAATTTTGTTGAAGAGTGTCAAAGTGTTTTTGAGATATGGCTTGGAATGTGTGAGTGTCCAAAATTGGTTTATGTTTGCTTTGTTTGATTTTTGTGTTTTTAGAAAGGTGAATGATTTGATGGAGGGGAAGGATGAAGATGCAGCGTTGAAAACTTTATTATGGGATTGCATGAGACTAAAAATATAGACGAACTCAAGAGTTGATTATGAGGAACCCAAAGGTACCAAGACACATAAACCTACATAGGTGGACAAAAGAATACTAGGATGAGAGCAGGTGAAGGTATGGGAAAAGGCTAATGGAAAGGCCGGTGATAACATAACGTAGAATAGATGGCAAGATAATGCAATATGACCAAAGGACACTGAGTAGATGTGTATGGCAAGATATGGATGGGGATTGAAGGGAGGATGTATTTTATTATGGATGATAGATGGATGATGGAGTGATGGGCGATGTGAAAAAGCTACCTAAAGGATGGTGGGGACAACTTGAATTCTACACATGGTGCTTGCGAACAGGTTTTCACCATGGTACTTATCCAGGGTGCCATCGAAGTGGTTTTCACCATTGGACGAAATGATTTTTCTTTACTATTTTGATTTTTTTTAAATATTTGTAACTGGGATACTTCGAGTCAGGTATAGAACCGTTTGAGATGGGCTATGTTGATAGGCTCTTCCAAAGGTTGACCTTCCAGAGTGGAAAGTTGGTAAGCTCCTGATCCATAGCTCTTGGTTACGACAAAAGGTCCTAACCAGTTAGGTTCAAACTTTCCTTTCTTTGCACGATCAGCCATATTTCTTTGATTTTCGAGTAGAACACGATCTCCAAGCTCAAATTTATGAGGCTTCATTTTCTTGTTGTAACCTCAGCGCAGGCAATTTTGATAAGCTTTCAGATGATTAAGCGCTGTAAGTCACTTCTTGTCCAACAGTTCAAGCTCTTGTAATCTTGACATCCGATATTCTTCATTTAAAATCAAGTGTTGTAAGGATACTCACAAGGATGGGAGCTTGATCTCAATGGGTAAAATAGCTTCTGAACCATATACCAAGGAATACGGTGTAGCACCAGTAGGAGTGCGGATACTGGTTCGATAAGCCCAAAGAGCAGGATGAAGTTGCAAATGCCAATCACGGCCAACCTCATTTACCGTTTTCTTCAGGATTTCCAAAAGAGTCTTATTAGTTGCTTCAGCTTGTTCATTGCTTTGCAGATAATAGGGAGTAGAAAAGTGATGTTGGATTTTGAATTTATTGCAAAGCTCTTTGACATCTTGATTCTTAAATGGGCAACCATTATCTGTGACTATGGCTTGAGGAATACCATAGCAGCAAATGATGTAATGGAAGATGAACTTAGATATTTGCTTTCCCGTAATGTAAGTAAGAGGAATTGCTTCAACCCATTTAGTGAAGTACTCGGTAGCAGAGATAATAAATTTATGACCATCTGAGGAGGATGGATGTACTTTTCCAATGAGATCAAGCCCCCATTGTGAGAACGGCCATGGAGTAGTGATAGTTTGTAGTTCTTGTGTTGGTGAATGAATTAGATCACTATGTTATTGACAAGGTACACATTTCTTGACAAAATCATGTGCATCCTGCTCCATAGTAGGCCAGTAGTATCTTGTGCAAAGCAATTTCTTGACTAAGGAAGGACCACTAGAATGAGCACCACAGATGCCTTCGTGTATCTCATACAAGGCAGTTTGGGCTTCTTCCGGGTTAAGACATTCAAGCAGGACACCATCTAGTGACCTTCGATAAAGTGTGTTGCCGAGGACATATTGGGAAGAACAGCGAATGAAAGAGTGACGTTGGGATTTGGAAAGATTTGGTGGGATGATTTGGCTATCAAGGTAATGGTAGATCTCATTGAACCAAGTGGAGTTAGGACCAACAATATCACATACCAACTCTAATTCTGGGATATCGAAAGCTGGTATAAACAACTGTTCTATTAGGAATTTAATTTTGTGATCATTCCCAGGCATCTCTATCATTGAACTAGTTGTGGCCATAGCATCAACAGCTTTATTGTGAAGCCTTGAAATCTATTCAAATGTGATCTTGTTGAAATATGTTTTGAATGTATCAACTAGTTTCTTGTATGGCCTTAACTTTTCATCTTTCGTCTGATATTCATTGTTTACTTGTTTGATCACTAATTAGGAATCTCCATGAACTTGTAAGTCTTTGATATTCCAGGTTATGGCCAATTTCAATCCTTTGATTAGTGCTTCATATTCGACGATGTTGTTTGTACATGGAAATTGAATGTGAAATGATTTTGGTATATAATCGCCTTGAGGTGTAACAAAGAGTATTCCAGCTCCGGAGCCACGTTGAGTATGAGAACTATCAAAATATAATTGCCAAGAGGGAATAGTTTCTATGTCCAAGATTGATTCATCAGGAAATTCTGTTACCATTGGATGATCTGATTCTATAGGTGCTTCTGCCAATTGATCTGCTATTATTTGTCCTTTTATAGCTTTTCTATCAATGTACTCAATGTCAAATTCACTAAGCATCATCACCCATTTTGCCATACGACCAGTAAGAGCTGCTCTAGATAGTAGATATTTGAGAGGATCAATCTTTGATATAAGCTTAGTTTGATGACTCAACATGTAATGCCGAAGCTTTTGTGATGCAAAGGCAACTGCAAGACATGCCTTTTCAATAGCAGAATAATTCAGTTCATAGCCCACCAAAGTTCTATTGATATAATAGATTGCTCGTTCTTTACCATTATCATCATTTTGTGCTAAAAGAGCCCCTAATGCTGCTGATGTTGTTGAGATGTATAAAATAAGGGGTTTTCCATGAATAGGTGGTACTAACACAGGAGGAGATCCCAGGTACTCTTTAAGTTTATCAAATGCTTCTTGCTAGTTTTGATCCTAGATAAATTGTGTATTTTTCTTCAACAAGTGAGTAAATGGTTGACACTTGTCGGCAAGCTGAGCAATAAACCTCCGTATGGATTGTAATTTTCCTTACAAATATCTAAGTTGTTTTAGATTTTGAGAAGGCATTTCCATTATAGCTTTAACTTTTGCTGGATCAACTTCAATTCCTCTTTTGGACACGATATAACCTAAGAGTTTTCCAGATGTTACTTCAAATACACACTTCTTAGGATTTAGTCTGACATTGTACTTTTCAAGACTATGAAAAATATTTTCCAAAATGTATAGGTGACCCTCTCTAGTTTTTGATTTAGCTAGTATGTCATCTACATAATCTTCCATCTGTTTGTGAAGCATATCATGAAAGATAACAGTCATTGCTCTTTGATATGTGGCTCCGGCATTTTTTAGACAAAAAGGCATGACAAGCCAACAATATGTTCCCCAAACACAAATGAAACAGGTTTTATGTTGATCTTCTTCAGCTATTCTAATCTAGTTATACCCAAGAAATCCATCCATCAATGATAACAACTCATGTCCTGCTATTAGATCCACTATGATATCAATGTTTGGTAACGAAAAATCATCTTTCAGACAATCTTTGTTGATGTCTCTGAAATCATTACAAACTCTGATGGTTCCATTTGGCTTGGCTACAGGTACAATGTTTGAGACCCACTCGGGATAATCTATTGGTTTGATGAAACCAACTGCTAGGAGCTTTTCTAACTCTGCTTTGACCATTAAGGCAAATTTGGGATGCATCTTTCTCAAATTTTTCTTGACTAGTTTTATTCCTGGATTGACTATTAAATGATGTACTATCAGTGATGGATCTAATCCTGGCATATGTGCATAGGACCAAGAAAAATTGATTTCCCATTTTTTGAAGAAAGAATTGAAGTCCCAAGTTTCAAATTCTGATAGTGACCGTGCTACATATGTGATCTTGGGTTCTTTTGTAGTTCCAAGATTCATCTCTTGTGTCTGTTCTATGAGTATAGTGGACTTTTCTTGGTGTGCCCCCACTTTGGGAAGGTTAAATTCCTCATCCTCTGGCGCCCCATAGAGGTTTTCACCATTGGATACGTCTTTTATTTTTATCTTTTCATCGTCTGAAAGTGCCACAAAGTGGTTTTCACCAGGGGATGTTATTTTGATATTTTTATTTTTCTGACTAAGGAATTTAACAGATTCCCCAAAGTAGGCATTGGAGTGTAGTTCAATAGTGTAACCAATCTTGTGATCTCTGATAGGTAGATGAGTACGAAGTCCCAGAAATTCACCAATAGCCTCATCATTTTCAAAGACATCAAGGGCAAGAGGTCCTTGTTGGTCCTAGTCAATGAGATCTAGATAAACAAGAGATAGTGAATGAGATGAAGTGGATGGGGTGGATGAGGAAGATGGTTGATCAAAGGAATAAGTGATGGTATAGATGGAATTATCCTCGAAGACATCGACGACCGCATCAAAAGGATCTATGAAAGTGTCTCAATTAAAAGACTCAACCACGGGAAAAGCTTGCACCACTTTATCTAAGATAAACTCAACATTGGGTGACTCATGCTTAGTGGATCCAAACCCTAGCCCAGCATGCTTAGGTTGACGATGAAACTCTAAAGGTTCTAAGATGCCCTGTTGTTGTTGCCCAAGTTGACGTTCTGTATAGCCCAACTTTTTAATGATAGTATAACCTCTGTGATATATACTCAATGGTAATTGTCTCTATTCATCTTCTTCTCTATAGAGCCATTTAGAGATGTCATCTTCAATGGTATCTTGACTCATTTGCCCCCAATATTTGAAATGTTTCAATTGCAGATGAGTAACCAAGACATGATTAATCTGAAGAGGTCGCCCATAGCTCTTAGGTGAAAGAGGAAGTTCATTGATATGAAATAGAGTGTACTCCCCCATGCCTTTATCACTGATCTTAGCCTTGATCTCCGATCAAGACGTGGATGGTGTGGATGATGAAGATGGGGTGAGGGTGGACCGGTCAATGGATTTGGATGATGGTTGGGCAACTTCGTTAGTTGGGCAATAATTTTGATGTCGATAGGGGCCCTCCAATCGTCTGCAGTATTGAAATAGGTGAGGGTCTACTTGTATGGTAATCTCGCGATCATTAAATGGGAATTTTATGCATTGGTGGTATGTGGAAGGTGTAGACACCTAAAATTGGCTTGCTTCGCAAAATAATTTCCCATGTCTCAACACCCTCCTTATACCTCCTATTAATTAAATAAATTCATTTTATTTAATTAATTTATCCCTCATTATCTACCTTGACCATTTACCCATCCCTTGTGATCAATTAACTGACTTAATTTATCACTAGACCTTACAACACTATTCTCATCAATTAAATAAATCTAATATTTATTTTGTTACCTTTTGTCCATTTCCCTAACCCTTGTTAATTAGATAAATCATGCTTATCTAATTGATCTACCCTATTGGTCAATCTACCCTAGCCTACCTATCCCTTAGACCTAGGTTAATTAAGCTGAACACTCAATTAACTTTGCTTATCCCCTTCTTCCATACACCTTTGAATGAAAATCAATCTTTTATTCAAAGGTCAAATCCCCCTTACCCTTCATTTATCATTCTCTTACACATGTAAGAGTACCATCTTCACATCCCCACATAAAAGTGAATTTTTAATTCACACTCCCCCATGAGTTGAATTAAAAATTCACTTGTTCTATCCACTCTTCACAAAAAATGAATATTTAATTCATTTTAATCCTCCACACCTTTCCCCATGTGAATTTAAAATTCACTTTTAATGAGAGCCCTCCAATCCCATTGACCAAGTTTCAACCCTTGATCTCCCTCATCCACTCTCCTTGTGACACTTGTCACAAGGCTATGGCTTCAATCTTAACCCTAACTCTCATTGATTCCTAGCCCTTGATCTCATCTTTCAATCCTAACCCTCCATCCTCATTTCAGAAACTCTATAAATGAAACCCTCTCCAAGCCATTTTGGAGAGACTCCATGCATCAAACCTCTGCCAAAATCACTCCACAATCCCCTTATCATGCCATCATAATGTCCAAATCACTCTAAATCATCTCTCATTTCCATCTAGTCTCTCAAATCTATCATCTAATCCCTAATCATTCATTTACATTGTGTTGAGAATTTGAGCAATCCACATCTTCATTCTAGTCATGGGTAAAATATGAGGAGACTAATCGGGTGCAACTCCTTCCCTCATGGATTTGTGAGTCAAAAGGAAAGTATAATCATTTGTTTTGCATTTGATTTATGTTCTAATCTTCATTTTGTCTCATATATTACATTGGCACGCCCGGTCTTGAATCTAATCGTCAATTTATGCAGGTTTTGTTGTCAAAATCTTCTTTTTCTAACAGTTTTTGTGAAGTTTTGCAAGTTTTTGATGATAAACTGTTACAGGTTGCGTCTTGGGCAAAAACAGACGTCATTATTGTGATTAGGACTCTGTTTCTGTGAATTTTGACAGTAAACTTGCCTATATTCTGTGACGAAATTTTTTGAAAAAATTTGAAAATTTTTTAGGGTACAGTCCGTACCGTACGAAACCGTACCCCTACCGTACTGATCTGTACACTAGTCTGTATACTCTGATCACTGGGTTTCTGCATTGCAGGAAATTTGTCTTACAGGTTTAAAGTTGTTGTTTTGCAGGTTTTGGTCAAATCCGCCACCATTTCACCCCCTGGTCGCCACCCCTTATATCTCCTGTTGCCACCCAGTCACCATCGCCTATGTGGAACCCTACTAGGTCGCCGCCATCTACACTTCGTCGTCTCCTCCCTGCAACCTTCTGCCCGGTCGCCACCCGCCTAACCTTCCGTCGACACCACTGAATCACCCGTCCATCTGCCCGACCACCACCTTTGCTGCCTGAGCTCCATCCCTACCCCCGCCCCTTCCCTCCTTCCCGCCTCCCGCGTCGTTCCATCCAACACTCCCAGCTCAGCCCCCGTAGACCCCTACCATCCACCGCCGCTTTGAACCCCTGTCACCGCTCCATCCAACACTCCCAGCTCGGCACTCGTAGACGCCTACCATCCACCACTGCCTGAACTCCTCTCTGCCACTCTCTGCAGAAACCTTGTGTCGACCTCCGCTTCCAACAACCTGTCCCCACCTCCATATCCCCCGCTTGCCACCACCTATTTCGACCATCGCCGATCTCAGATCATCCACCGGTCCCTCTGCACCATTAAAAAAACAAAGGCTTGAAAACATGTTAATGCCCTAAGACCGCCCTTCTCTTTAACCCTAAACTGTTAGCACAAAGGCCTAAAAACGCTTCGATGCCTTTGGTCACATGTACATAGGGGTGGGGGTTTACAATCGGCCCCCTCAAGTTCATTCCTTTTTATTTTTCTCCGGGTCAGCCCTTGGTCATATGGGCGACCAGGGGCTAAACCTTTAACTACCCGCCAAGCATTAACTGTCAGGGAACTTCTAACCACACATGTGATCAGAAATTGCAAACCACTAGTGGTTAAACTTCAAATAGTTAGGGTCTTCTAGTGCTTCCTACTTACCAAAGGAGGCATTTTTTTTTCTCTCGCTCATAACTTGCTCATACGGAGTCAAAAATTTGCAAATAAGGACTTTCCAGAAAGATGACGAGGCACACTTCACAGTCGTGAGGAAATTTTCAGGTGGCTGTACTTTTTTCCAGCATTTTTCATAGTCAAAGTCAAACATGCTTCAAAACTTCAAATGCTCATATCTTTTGCATTTTTTATCAAATTTTCGTGAATTTGTTTTTTCAAATCGCATAGAATTTCCTGAAGAATCTATTCATGCACTTAATTTTTCTGTATCAGTTTAGTTTTCATCAGATTTTTTTAGATTCTCGATTTTCTCATAATGATCATCTTGGCTAGTCTACTCGCTCCATTTTTTTTTGTGACTTGCAAGTGATCATTCGGGGCTGCAACAACATCAAGAACATCATATATAGTATCTTGGACAGCGAAAACAATCTGGGTACATCCATTTTAATCTTTCATCTTCAATCTTGTTTTCATCACACACTTCGATTTGGGCTTCTAAAACAAACGTTTGTCTTCATCACATATCAAAATTGGGCTTAAAATGAACCATTTGTCTTCAATCACATCTTGAAATTGGGCTAAAAAGAACCACTGATTGACGTGTCTTTCACACATTTCAATTTCCTAAGGGATAATTTACAAGTGCAAGTGTGAGTCAAGTGTGTGTGTGTATGCTCTCTCCTCGCACCGCAAGGTGACCTTAGAGATCAAAAACACCTCACTTGATTCACTTTTGTTTACCCTTTCCTAGGAGGTTTGCTAGGGGATTTCATCACCCCTAGGGATGACCTCATCCAAGGCTGAATCGAAAGACACCCTCATTGAAATCAGAATCTTGTCACTCTTGGCTAAGCCCCAAATAACTTTCTACCTTTGGGAAGTGAAGGTGAAGGGTGGGTTACCCCCTTCTCCCAGCTGTGTGACAGGATTTCACTTTCAATTCTTAGTCAACCTCATGTAAACATTGCCCAAACCTAAATGGCCATACCTTACACCAAACTAGACATTAGGGCATGTTGATTTGTCTTGCATGTGTGCTTATCTAATCATCATCATATTCTTCCAATTCAAATTTCAAAATTGCTTTGTCTTGTGTGAGTGATTCATGATTGTACAAGTGTGGTCATTTCATTGAACATTGCCAAATCAAGTTAAACATCAAACACATAAGACAAGTCATTCAACTCAGTCTTCCAACACATTCAAATCCAATCACATTCATCCTAATCACCCATTTCTTAGCCACTTCATTCCTAATCACATCCAAGTCATACTAAATCAATCCTAATCACATCCTTGTCACTCTACATTATCAAATCATCATCATTCTATCCAAATCATTGTCCAATCATCATCATCATCATCATCATCATCTCCATTCTTGTCCAATTAACCTCAATCTCAATCATCCCTAAACACATCCTAGTTACATCTCCATCCTTCACCCTCCTCTTATCAACATCATCCTAATCATTATCCTAATTATCCCATCTCATCCAAATCAAATCCAAAATCCAACCAACATCAATCCATAATCTTCCAAACCATATTCCAAATCCAATCCAAAATCAACATCAATCCCAATCATTATCTAAATCCCCCACATCATTATCAAACTCCAAATCCAAATCAACCCAATCAAAAATCAAGACCTTAATTGATCACCTAATCAAATCAACCCAATCAACCCTCTTGATTAAGATCATTAGTCTATCTTAAGCAAAGAGAACCATTCATCAAATCAAATCAAATCAAATCAAATCATCTTAAGGTCTTGAAATTTTGATCCCCAACATCACAATCATCCATCATCCCCCATCATCCCATACTATCTCCCACAAAATGGATCTTTATGAATCAATACAACAATTACAAAGACTTAGAAAAGTCTATGAGAACATGGATCCTAATGCTAAGGAACAATTCAAAAATGACATTAAAGATATACCCTTAGCACACCTCATCATTGGAGAATCCCAAATCCCTACCCCATCTTCATCATATCAACCCTCAACATCTTACATATCCACACCTTTGACCTCACACCAACCTTCATCATATCATCAAACATCCTACACATCATCCCCATCCACATCATATCAATCTTCATTCTTTCAACCTTCATATCAACCTTCAACATCCTACATATCCACACCTTCAACCTCATACCAACTTCCATCATATCAACCTTCGTCATATCAACCTTTAACCTCACATCATTCACCATCCCCTTACACATCCATGCCATCATACTTATCCAATCAACCAATACCTCCAACTTATCCATCCCCCAACCTTTGTCATGCTAACTTTGATCAAGGGAACACCAATCTACCACACCTTATTTCTGAAATCCAAAGCTTATATCAACAACCAAATCCCCCATCTCCTAATCCCCATCCTCCAATCCCCCCATTACAATATCCCTCCAACCTTATCAACCTTAATCCATCACCTTATGTATCTCCCAATCCACCAACCCCTATCACATATCCACCATCTAACCCACCATCAAATCTTCCAAATCCTAACACCATGACATCCAACGAATCCTTGTGGGATTTCCTCCAAAGAACATCACCAAGCAAAGCAATGGAATCCCCCAAATCCTCCATCCCTCCAACACCACCATCTAGTCCAACATCTATCATTGAACCCATCCAAGAACCATCATTACCTAATCCTATCACTCACCTATCCAATCCCAATCCTAATCCTACACCATCCACCATCATTATCCATCCATTACATTGTTCTTCAACCCATAAACTCATGAAGGATACCATCCATTGGCTATTAGCAAGGAATCAAACACCCTCATGCAATCCAACATCCACCAAACCTCTTGAACAACCCCCTATCATAAGTCAAGAACCATCATGTAGCCATGTTCAAGAACCCATAAGTCAAACACCTATCACATCCAACCAAGCACCTACCACATCTATCCAAGTGACTCCCACTTCTATCCAAACCCATGAGCCATGTCAAGAATCAAATCCAAAGCATGTTGAAACATCAACCCCTTCTCCTAATCAAGATCTAACCATCCCATCTAATCCCATCCATGATCCCCTCCCATCTATTGATCAACTTATTGATCTCACACCATCTTCTACCACCCCTTTACCATCCCACATGAATCCTTCACTTCCATCTACCAATCCCATCCCAAATCCATCCCCTTATCCACTTGGAAAAAGCACCTTCATCTGTGGTAAACCCCTTGTAGGATGTGAATAACTTCCATCCACCACCTATCTTTCTCCAATAAATAATGGACTCGCGTCTTGTTTCCAAAGCACTAAACATCCCATCACATGTCGCATACTCCAACACATGAACCATCAAGGCAAAGGCTTAGGCCTTCATGAGCAAGGCATCTTGGAGCCCATCCACACCACATTCCATCCATCCTCGCATGGCCTCGGTTATACATCCCAAGACAAACAAAATGAACATGTTGGTACAACCCATACACCTTCCAAAATCCATTCATCCAATCCCAAACATGGTGCATCTCATCGCACTCCAAAAACATATGTTGCCATCCCTCCTCCATCATCCTATCATTTGCAAAAGCATGTGACCATCCATCTTCCTCCATCAAATTTACCTCCACTACTTCCAACTCCAAATATTCCTATCAAATCCACTCTACCTCCTATCCTACCAACACCAAACATCCCTATCCACAAATCCTCTTATCCTCCCATCCTCCCAACTCCTAACATCCCCATCCTCAAATCCCCTTATCCATTTATCCATAAATCCACTTTTTACCCCTCCACCCATAAATCCCCTAAAATTCCCAATCAAGACCAACAAAAGAACACATCTTTCAAATATGAAGCTTCCCCCAAATCCATGGGATTCAAAAGTAATACTTTGAGTGCCTCAATGCATAAAGCACAAAAGCCTAAAGATATTATCCCTTCCAATCAAAATGAAAAATCCAAAAGGCTATCAAAGCCCACACCCTCACAAGAAAAAGCAAAAGCAAAAATGGTGTGGGTCCCTAAGCAAAGATCAATCAAAACAAATGAGCCATCTACATCCCAATCCACTCCAAACTCCCAAACATCTTGCTCCACATCTAAAAATCCCATAAATCCTAAGTCTATTTGGGTCCCTAAAACCCTAAATCGATCATACAAAAATCCCCCATCCCGATCCCCATTACTCCCAACTCCACATCCAAAATACAAGCTTCCAAATACATCACGGTGTGTGCGACCGTTGGTCTTGGTTCCCCTCCACCACTTAACATTCCCACATACCCCCATCTCTCCATCTTTCGTTCACTATCCTACATATCTTCCCCATCACAATCCTATGGTCCATGCTTTTGCATAATCCACATCATAATCCATTATCCACCATCCATTCCTTCTTCTCCTATCTTCCAACAATCCATGCAATCATAAGCCATAATGCTATCCAACATGGGACCATCTTCTTCATGGTATGGAAACAGACGCTAGAGTCCCCATTCCATCAAAAAAGTAAAAAAATCAAAAAAATTAAGAAAATAGTAAAGAGAAAAAATCTGTCCAATGGTGAAAACCACTCCTTGTGGCGCCTTGGGCAAGTACCTTGATGAAAACCCCTTGTGGGCGTCATATGTAATCCCTACTCCATCCATTTTGTATCCCTACACTTGGGGACAAAATCATCTAATCTCCACATCCATAACATCCTTTTGCATATCCTATCCATGTATCCTTATCTTATCATATTCCTATCCACTACCTCCTATTCATCACATCATTCCCCATCCATTCTATCCACTATATCCTCCTCCTTAGATCTTGATGAAGACAAGGGGCAAAATATCAACAACATGCTTTGGAGACCTCTTGGAATACTCCCTTTGTAAGTATATCCTCCATACATCTACTACAAAGTCCATCCATTCAAACATGAACCCATCATGCAAAATCCTAAGCATTGGGGCATATGATTCCTTGCAACCTAGCCCTTGGAGAAAATCCTTATCCCCATCTCCTATCCATCTATCTTGCATCCATATCTCTATCTTCCAATCCATCTATCATGAATCTCCTCCCTCTCCAAACCCATCACCCTCACCTCTAGACTTGGTGTTCCCTTGTCATTGCTATCTAGCATAAAGGTTACCTACACGAAAGCCAATGCAACCATCTCATAATAAACCATTCCTTTTCCAAAAATTAAAAAAATCCAAAAACATCACAGAAAATAAAAAAAATCCAAAAACATCACAAAATCAAAAAATCCAAAAACATCACAGAAAATCAAAAAATCTGAAAACATCACAAAATCAAAAAATTCAAAAACATCAAAAATTCAAAAAATTTTAAAAAATCAAAATATCCACAAAATTCCAAAAATAATTTATCCATCACAAAATCAACATCATTCCATCAACATCACATCATCTTCCAACATCATCACATCTATCCTCAATGAGCTTACACTAGATCTGTCATGCCCACATTTTCCATGCGGTCACAACACTCATCACACGTGTCATAGCCACATCTGTCATGTGGTTATGACACGAAACATCAAAAATTTTCTCACGCTTCCCTAGAAACCCCCTCGCATGCATAAGCATGCTCGGCGGTGTACGCTCAAGGCGAAAACTCTACAGTTGTCAGCGGGGTACAAAGCACAATTGCGTTCATTCGGACGCACACAGTCCAACAAGAGGGTCTCTACGACGCCGTTAATGTCGCTACAAGGTTTATATTCTCAAGGTTCCTAACCCTAAATCTCGGCAGATTTCAGCAGCATAATGCCTTACGGCGTAAGTGGGAATTACTCAACACTATACTACTTATGGGGTTTCCTGATAGATTAACAACTTCCCACGATGCCTTATTCCTACTAAACTAACTCGTGACCTCCCTATTGGGTTATTTTTCAGCAAAGCACATTTGTCTGCCTTCTTTCTCGTTTCCTGAAATATACTCCTACTTCGAATTTAGCATTCTCAACGAGACAGTTCGTTTGCCCTCTCTTTCTTTTCTCTGGATCTTAATTTTGATTGTATTTCTATCGCGCTCACCTTAAATTTCTCTAAAATTTAGTTTGTTTATATTTCGGTCTCTCTCTTTTGGTTTCTATGTTTTCTTTATGTTTATCCTGTCCTTTCTTCATATTCTACGTCAATCAGAGTTATCACTGTATCTACTTATAACTTTATTCCTAACTTCCGGATGGTCCAGATCACATAGGCTGGTTTACTACTTCGCTGGACTCAGTCTCCTGGTTTTCTCCGATCTAGGATTCACCTTTACGTTTGTATTAATTAAACTTGTTCCTAAGCAAAATTAGCGGAAGGGTACATCTACTTAGTTCTCTTATCCCAGGTGGGAAATGCCGCGCATTTTCTCCTCTGTGTTTTCCAATGTTAGTTTTTCTTCTTCTTTCTCTCTTTCATGTTTTCTCCATTGGGCGTTTACTAACTATAGTTGAGATTTAAATGGCCTCACATGGAACGTCTGTGATGGCTTCTTTAAGTTTATTTCCAGTGTTCTTTTAAACAAGGTGACGCGTAATTTTCCTCTTCATTTTCCTGGTTATTAACTTACGTTGAGAGTTGAAACTTCCGAGAAACTCTTCCAGGAATAATATAGCATATTCCTTTATGCTCTCTTTACGTTAAATTTTATTTTCTCTTGTTGTAATAAAGAGAACACAAATGGCCTCTCTGATAGACTTATCAATTAAATAATATATGTATGTATGTATATATATATATATATATATATATATATAGGATTATATACATACATATATAAATATATATACAATTATATTTATCTTATTGTTATTCATACTATTGTTATTTATGACTATTATTTTTATTACTATTGTTTTTTTTTATAATATTATTATTCTTTTATTTATCTATTTATTTATATTTTTGTTTTGTTTTTGTTTAGTTTTCTTTTTTTTTTGACATATCATCCACATATAAAATTAGGGCTATAGTTTTTTTTTTTAAAACATACAAACCTTATATCATTGGGTTTCATTGAAACCCTAAAATTATTGAAAGGGGCATTGGATGTGCAGGAGCCAACCATGGCGGCGGTAGCGTTGGTGGAGGGTCAGCCAGAGGTACACGCAGGGAGGAGGGGTTTTATTTCAGAGTGCGAGGCGACGGGTTTGTGGTGGCCGAAGCCACGTTGGGGCCGCGGACAGGGAGCACAGGGAGTGGTGCGAAGGCAAGGTCGCGCGGGGCGGAGGTACCGTCCATGGCGGAGGGCGGGAGGTGGAGTTTGTGGCGGGGGAAAAGCCGCGGTCGCGGCGCTGTGTTTAACGGGTAGGAGGGGTGTGGGGAGGGGCGGAGCCTCCGCCCCTCCCCACACCCAATAAGCATCGACGGGGGTGGTGGGAAGGTTCAAACCTTTCCCACCACCACTTCACATTGTTTTCTTTTTTGTGAGCTGTGTATGAATACACAGCGATCGACTGCGATTCATTGTATTGTATTTTATTTTATTTATTTTTTAATATAATCTCTCTCTGTCATTTTAATAAAATCTCTAGTACTCATGATATATATATATATATATATATATGTATATATATATATATATATATATATATGTATATATATATATATATATATATATATATATATATATATATATATATATATATATATATATATATATATATATATATATATATATATATATATATATATATATATATAGTCTCAGACTTATGTCTTCTTTAGTGAAAATAAAATACAGAGAGTTAGAATATTAAAGCTAAAATACAGAGAATAAAAATATTATTCTCAAACTTTTTTTTTTTTTTCACAGAGAAATATAACATACAAAAATTAAAATAATAAAGCTAAACTACAGAGAAGTAGAATAATAAGACTATTAATTATAACTCTGTTTAACAATCATATTAATAATTTCCTTTCACGGGTAACTTCATAAACACAGAGAAATGAAAGCAAATAAAGCAATTTTATCTTGTAAAGACATTTTCAATTAATAATTTAACATTTCAACTAACAGACATTTAAAATCACCTTTTGTTTAAAACCTGAAATTTGTTTTAAATGCAGAGAATGAATTATAACTAAATTTTACTGCCATCCATAATTTTCTTAGTATGCAATCTTCTGACTTTAGACTTGATACATATAGTGTTAAACCGGAGATTTAGTAAAGTCAAATTAAATGCGATTTAATATAAAATCATATACAGATCAAATTTCATTGGCTCACATCTGGAAAGTTTACGGCTAATCCACAACTCATATAAAGTTACTTCTTTATTTATATTTATTTTCAAAAATAAAATCAATTTACAATTTTTAACAAGGCTATCTAACTGAAATTTATTCTTTCCTTCCAAACAAAACTATAAATGAAATATATCATTTTTGATCCAAAACAATAACAAATTTCAATACTAAAGATAACTTCATTCGTTTGTCTAATCAATACAAGTTTCATTTCTTAACACTAGCTTCACCAGGTCTAATATAATTGAAAAATTATACACAACAACAATACTGAAGGGAAGAATTTCTCTCTTTCCCCATACAATAATTCTTACAACTACAGAGGGAGAAAATCCCTCCACAATGAACTGAAACCAGATGAGGCTCAAAGAACCAAACTCTCCTTATAGCAAGGATGAAACACAGTCTCCCTAAATACATCACTCCTCCAAATCCAACCATAAGCTTCAAGAGGAAACCTGCGTATCAAAGACAAACAAAGAAGAAAACACCACTCATCTAGCTCTCCTCCCTACCGTAGACCCGCAAGAGGGTCACCCCCGAGCTAGGGAGGTCATACTCACACCTAGGTAACTCAAGCAATCCACTTCACAACAGGGAACAACAACAAACCCAAAGCACACAAACACCTGTGGGTAAATTTCACAACACGAAAACTCAACTACAGTGAGCTTCACAAGGGGCAGGAGAGTGGACACACTCGACTCCAGAGTGTCACCCTTACAGATAATATAACCAACACAATTTCTCTTGGCCTCAAACCAAGTTTGATCACAAAATTTTCCAAGGAATCTGTATTTGACTCTCAAGTCAAAGAACCAGTCACAAATACATGCCCTCAAGGCTTTCAACATCCCAAAAGAAGAACCCAGGTATGCACCCGAGGAGGATCACTCCTCCCCTACCCCAAACTTGATGAGCATTTCTCCCAAGTGGGAGAAGCTCTGTCAACAACCCGACAACAGTTCCCACAAAAACAAAATAGAACACAGCAAATAAACAACTTTCACATACTTTTCATACAACAATTAGCTATACGAAAGAAAGGTAAAACAAACCAACCTTACAACGCCCTTCAAGGATGAAGCTGTTGTAGAGCTCCACTGAGATCTTCTCCAACCTAAGCCACCAACTCCCTCTTCCTTTCCCTCTCCAAAAGCTAACTTTCTTATTTTGGCAATAAAAATAAAACTCTCCCAAAATTCAACAAACTCCCTTCCCATCCAAAAATGGAATTCAAATAACCCAAATCCTTTCAGTTTAGAGGAATGTGTCCTCCTCACTCTTCCGAAAACCACTATTATGTCCCAAGGATGAGTGTTGGCTTATGTCACTCACCCATCCCTAGAGTACTCCTTATCCCTCTCCTCATGTCATTTCTCTTACGCATGGGAGAAATAAAAGGAGTTAAAGGAGGAAAAGACAGGTGACCCATGCCTCTTCTTCCTTCCTTCATCATGGATGACCCCACAATTCATGGGGAATCTCACTAATGGTGAGGGTGACTTCAAGTCAATCCCTCTATAATGGATGGGTTTGTAGTCATCTCTTACCTTGGGAATTGAAGAGGGATGGGTTGGGTGTTGGTACAACCCATCATGTCCCCCCATACCTCCAATTTTCGCCACTTAACTTCAGGGTGAAGTTAAGATGACCTTATGGAGGTTACTCAAGGGTTACCCATGCCAAATGGGGCCCTGGACCCATGGGGTATAACCCAGGGTCAACTTTAACCCATTCTGGACACCCATGGTCAAGGTAAAGCACAAGAAAAGGCCTCAAAGATTTAAATAAAAGAAAGAAATTCAAATTCAATCTTTTTACAACACAAATCATAATATAGTGTTACAAGAGGGTAACCTAACCCACTTGACCTTATGAAAGACCACATTACAACACTACATTAAGCACAGAGTGATCTTGGTTCCTCGTGGAACCAGATCGGCTTAACAGGGAATAACAATAACAAGGTGCAGAATGATCTCTAAAATCTGTGGTTTGATTAGTAAATTCCTGCACACTAAATTGTAAGATCAGTTTCACATATAATCATCATAGCCGAAGCAACTTAAAAACATGCATTATCATGACATAGTTCTAAATAGCATAAACGAAATCATATTACAATTTTCCATCATCACCTAATTAACTTTTCTGAAATGTAAACTTATCCAAACATCACCCAATTAGTTTTTCCGTAATCAAGATAAAGTTTAATAGTTTGACAAATCCGGGAACTACTATCCCACAAATAAAAAAAGTATTAGTAACAGTAATGTAAATAGCCACAAGAACCAAAGTAAAAAGGGGTGGTCCTCACATCCTCTCCCCCTAAGACTGTACTTCCTCCTGGAAGTCATCAAAAAGGTGAGGATAAAGGGTCTTCAGTCTCTCTGCATCTTCCCATGTCATTGTGACTTCGTCGTATAGGTCCCACTGGACTCTAACCTGGTCCAGCTCTCGACCTCGAAGGGCCAGCGTCCGACGAGCCAATATGCGAATTGGCTCCAATGCCAGCTGTCCGTCTGCCTCTACCTGAAGAGCACTCCAATCCAACACGTGAGATAAGTCAGAAATATATTGACGTAAAACTAAGACATGAAATACATCGTGGATACGTGACAGGCTAGGTGGCAAAGCTAGACGATAGGCTACAGGTCTTATCCGCTCCAAGATCTCAAAAGGTCCTATAAATCAAGGTGCGAGCTTAGAGCCCTTCCCGTAACGGATTGGACTCTTGTGCGGTCGCACTCTCAGAAATACTCTATCACCCACAGAGAAGCTTCGGTCTGTTCTCTTAGCATCGGCATACTTCTTCTGCCTGTCCTGTGCCTCTTGAAGTCTATGTCTAATCTATTTGACCTGCTGTTCCATATTCTGAACTATCTCTGGACCAATGGCCGTTCTGTCCTCTATCCGATCCCAACTCAATGGTGTTCTGCATGGTCTGCCGTATAAAGCCTGGAAAGGAGGCATACCCAATGAGCTGTGATGCCCATTATTGTAGGCAAACTCAACCAGATATAGGTACTCGTCCCATCTAGACTAATGGTCCATAACATACATGCGAAGCATGTCTTCTAACACCTGGTTAACTCTCTCTGTTTGTCCGTTAGTTTCTGGATGATAGGCTGAACTGAAGTTGAGCTGTGTGCCCAACGCCTGATGTAAGGCTCTCCAGAACGATGAAGTAAATATAGAGTCTCTGTCGGATATAATGTGGCGAGGTACCCCATGAAGTCTAACAATTTGATCAAGAAACACCTTTGCCACAGATGGTGCATTGTACGTTGTGCCTATCAGTGAAAAATGCGCCACTTTGGTCAGCTTGTCAACTATCACCATAATAGCATCATGGCGACGTGATGACATAGGTAGACCAACGATAAAATCCATAGAAATGGTGTCCCATTTCCATTCAGGTATCTCGTGAGGGTACAACAGTCCTGCTGGATGCTAATGTTCGGCCTTGACCCTCTGACATTCTAGGCAACGAGCAACATATTCTTCAATGTCATGCCTCATCCCAGCGCAATGATAAAGCTGTCGTAAGTCAGCATGCATCTTCTTCACTCCTGGGTGTGCTGCATAGGGTGCTCTATGAGCCTCTGATAGGATCACGGTACGAAGATTACCCGCAAGGGGTACATAGATGCGCTGCCAATGTCGAAGCAAACCATCAGACTCAAGGGTATATCCTGCGAATTTGCCCTCAAGGGCCCTTTGATTTAGAATTTCCTGCTGCACCTCAAGAAACCACTCGTCCTCCGGCAGATGCTGTAAGATGCGATCTCTCAAGTCCACCCTCAAAGTCAGGGTTAGGATCTCGTGGCGCCTTCGACTCAAAGCATCAGCAACCACGTTCTCCTTCCCTTTGATGTAGTGGACATCAAAGTCATATTCGCATAGGAATTCCATCCAACGCCATTGGCGGGCGTTCAAGTTTGGCTATGTAAAAATATACTATAAGCTATGATGATTCGAATGGAGTTCAAAGCGTCGACCTAAGAGGAAGTGTCTCCAGCGGACCAAAGCATGAATAACTGCTGCGAGCTCTAAGTCGTGAGTAGGGTAGTTTAACTCATGTGTCTTCAGTTTCTGCGATTCGTATGCGATCACTCTACCACCCTGCATAAGCATGGCTCCCAAACCTTCTAATGATGCATCTATGCAAACTACAAACTCCTTTGTAGGATCTGGAACTGCTAAAATAGGAGCACTGGTAAGACGCTCCTTGAGGACTCTAAAGGCCTTCTCACACTGCTCAGTCCATATGAAACCCTTCCCTTTTCGCTGAAGGGAAGTGATGGGATGTGCTATCCTGGAAAAGCCCTCGACAAACCTACGGTAATACCCGGCTAACCCCATAAAGCTTCTGACCTCTGTCACATTGGTGGGTGCTGGCCATTCCTGAATTGCTCTGATTTTGGATGGATCTACGGAGATGCCATCGCCTGATAAAATGTGTCCCAAATACTACACCTCTATCCTGAAGAAGGCACACTTTGCCAAGTTGCCATAAAGCTGCTGCTCTCGTAATCACTGCAAAACTTGACGCAAGTGCTCCACATGTTCTTCCTCGGTCCGCGAATAAATCAAAATATCATCTAGAAATATGATCATGAATCGGTCTAGGTAAGTACGGAACACCCCGTTCATGAGACTCATGAACACTACAGGGGCGTTCGTCAACCCGAAGGGTACCACTGTGAATTCGTAATGGCCATATCTAGTTCAAAAAGTAGTCTTATGAATATCTGCCTCTGTGATGCGCAATTGGTGATACCCAGATTTTAGATCAATTTTTGAGAACACTCTGGCTCCCTGCATCTGATCAAAAAGGTCGTCAATCCTAGGCAGATTATAACGGTTCTTCACCGTCACCTTGTTCAATTGCCTGTAGTCCATGCATAATCGAAGAGACCCATCCTTCTTCTTCACGAAGATAACCGGTGCACCCCATGGTGAAACGCTAGGTCGGATGTGCCCCTTCTCAAGTAATTCCTCTAACTGCAGCTTCAGTTCAGTGAGTTCGTGTGTAGTCATCCTATAGGGTGCACGGGATATCGGTTCTGCACCCGGCACTAAGTCGATGTGGAAGTCCACTTCTCTGCGTGGAGGCATACCTGGTAATTCTGATGGAAATATGTCGGCAAACTCTCTAAGGACAGGGTGATCATCTAAAGTAGCCTCAGGTTCTTCCTCTGCTCTATCACTGACCATAATAGCAATCATCTGGCATCCTTTTCGCATACAGTGCTTAAGCTGTTGAGCGGATATCATACGAACAGCCGTGGGTTTTTGAATACTCATTATCTCAACCAGCGAACCATGATCGTCTAAACAGCTAATCGTTCTCTGGCGACAATCTAGCCTGGCTCTATGTGTTGCAAGCCAATCCATACCCAGAACTACACCGTAGGATCCTAATGGCATAACCCTAAGGTCACATGATGTAGTGAAGGGTCCTAAGGTGATATTGCAGTCTTTAACCAAGGTATCTACTGACATCCTGGCCCCAGAGGCCAACTCAACCTCCCACCTAATGTCTTGCCTAAAAGCCACCAGCCTGCAACGCTCCACTAACGATGTAGACAGGAAGGAGTCAGTAGCTCCCGAGTCAAAAAGGATAGAGATGGGGAAGTCCCCAATCGTACCTGCTGCCTCGATGACTGAGGCCTGGAAATCAGCCTGGCGGTTATCAACCGCTGCAAACATGTGGTGGGATCTGCCCACGTCACCTACGGTCTGCTCAGATCCTCTTGATTGGGGCTGTCCCCCTGCTGTATATCCCTGTGGGCACTCTCTAGCCAAATGCCCTGCCCCACCACACACATAACACGGTCCTCTAGCCTGTAACTGCCCTGACTGTGTTCTGCCTGATTGTTGTTGCCCAGTCCGTCTCGTGGACCCCTGTGAGCCTCTGTAAGACTGCTAGGACCTCGCGGGTCCTGCCGATGAACCCTGCTATCTCTGATCTTTGCGTGAACCCTGCTGCTGCCAACCACGGTTCTATCCTCCCTGACCCCTCTGTTGGAATTTAGATTTTTGCTGATGTTGCTGCTGCTGTGGAGGCCTAGGAGGTAATGATGAAGAGTTATATCCTCCTCTTTGTATTATGTTTTGAGGCCTTCGAAAGTTCTGCTGTTGTTGGGGATTACGATCTTGATACTGCAGGCGTGAATTCTGCCCTCGTCCCTGAATTTCCTTTGATATAAGGGCCTTTTCAACAGCCTCACTCATGGTCTGGGGGTCTACCATACGAACTGGTCCTGCTATCCCGTGATTCAGCCCTCTGATGAATTTGTGTATTAAGATTTTTTCGTCATGGAGGTATTCTGCGTAATGAGAAAGCTCAATGAATCAGCTCTCATACTGAGTAATAGTGAGTCCCCTCTGCTGTAAATCATGGAACTCATCGATCCTGTGCTGTCTGTAATGTTCTGACAAATATCACGCATTAAAGTGCTCTATAAAGATATCCCAAGTGAGTGTATCCACGGAAAGTCGGCGCTTGCACTCCTCAGTGCGCCACCAGGTAGCTGTTGCATCCCTCAGAAGATGGACTGCCACTCGTGCTTTTGTGTTGCTTCCATATGGTCGCAACGTGAAACACCTGTCTAAACTAATCAGCTAAGCCTCGGCCACAGCTCCCTCTGTAGCACCTGCAAAGGTGGGTGGGTTGAGCCTAAGTAGATCTCTGATGGGGTCCCCTCTATCTCTAAGTCCCACAAATGGCTCTTCCACCCCATCCTCATACAATCCATGATGTACCTGTTCTGCCCTCTGGGTCTCATCTCGTCTCAAAGGTCTCGGAGGACCCCTGCTCCAAGCACGGGAGGCTGACCCTACCTCCTCTACTGTAGTGTTAGGAATCTCAACGAAAGGCTCCACACGTGGCACCTCTCATGGATCAACACGAGGCTCATCACGTGGCTCAGAAATCATTGGCGGTAACCTCTCTAACATAGCCTGCAGTGCCTGTAAGATCTATGGACCTATATCCAATACTGGAGGTGCCTATGGTACTAGTGGTGCTTGTGGTACAGGTGGTGCAGGTGGTGCTGCTGTAACTGCGGGTGCTCGTCCCTCAGCTGAGGAATCGCTGTGCACCTCGACAGACGCTGTGTGGCGTGATCGCGCTCGTCGAACACGTCAGGGAGGCATCCTACAAAATAAGGTAGAGACTAATTAATCAAAGTTGCGGAATAATAACGTGCCCAAATATGCCCAGTGTTTAAATCGGTGCTCTAATACCAAATGTCATGCCCACATTTTCCATGCGGTCACAACACTCATCACACATGTCATAGCCACATCTGTCGTGTGGTTATGACACGAAACATCAAAAATTTTCTCACGCTTCCCTAGAAACCCCCTCGCATGCGTAAGCATGCTCGGCGGTGTACGCTCAAGGCGAAAACTCTACAGTTGTCGGCGGGGTACAAAGTACAATTGCGTTCATCCAGATGCACACAGTCCAACAAGGGGGTCTCTACGATGCCGTTAATGTCACTACAAGGTTTATATTATCAAGGTTCCTAACTGTAAATCTCGGCAGATTTCGGTAGCATAACGCCTTACGGCGTAAGTGGGAATTACTCAACACTATACTACTTACGGGGTTTCCTGATAGATTAACAACTTCCCACGATGCCTTATTCCTACTAAACTGACTTGTGACCTCCCTATTGGGTTATTTTTTAGCAAAGCACATTTGTCTGCCTTCTTTCTCATTTCCTAAAATATACTCCTACTTCGAACTTAGCATTCTCAACGAGACAGTTCATTTGCCCTCTCTTCCTTTTCTCTGGATCTTAATTTTGATTGTATTTCTATCGTGCTCACCTTAACTATTTCTCTGAAATTTAGTTTGTTTATATTTCGGTCTCTCTCTTTTGGTTTCTATGTTTTCTTTATGTTTATCCTATCCTTTCTTCATATTCTACGTCAATCAGAGTTATCACTGTATCTACTTATAACTTTATTCCTAACTTCCGGATGGTCCAGATCACATAGGCTGGTTTACTACTTCGCTGGACTCAGTCTCCTAGTTTTCTTTGATCTAGGATTCACCTTTACGTTTGTATTAATTAAACTTGTTCCTAAGCAAAATTAGCGGAAGGGTACATCTACTTAGTTCTCTTATCCCAGGTGGGAAATGCTGCGCATTTTCTCCTCTATGTTTTCCAATGTTAGTTTTTCTTCTTCTTTCTCTCTTTCATGTTTTCTCCATTGGGCGTTTACTAACT
Source organism: Cunninghamia lanceolata (assembly GCA_027924645.1). Taxonomy (NCBI): domain Eukaryota; kingdom Viridiplantae; phylum Streptophyta; class Pinopsida; order Cupressales; family Cupressaceae; genus Cunninghamia; species Cunninghamia lanceolata. The sequence continues at coordinate 2,052,105 of BSBN01000484.1, forward strand.
ACAGTTGAGATTTAAATGGCCTCACATGGAATGTCTGTGATGGCTTCTTTAAGTTTATTTCCAGTGTTCTTTTAAACAAGGTGACACGTAATTTTCCTCTTCATTTTCCTGGTTATTAACTTACGTTGAGAGTTGAAACTTCTGAGAAACTCTTCCAGGAATAATATAGCATATTCCTTTATGCTCTCTTTACGTTAAATTTTATTTTCTCTTGTTGTAAAGAGAACACAAATGGCCTCTCTGATAGACTTATCAATTAAATAATATATGTATGTATCTATATATATATATATAGGATTATATACATACATATATAAATATATATACAATTATATTTATCTTATTGTTATTCATACTATTGTTATTTATGACTATTATTTTTATTACTATTGTTTGTTTTTTTTTTTTTAATATTATTATTCTTTTATTTATCTATTTATTTATATTTTTGTTTTGTTTTTGTTTAGTTTTCTTTTTTTTTTGACATATCATCCACATATAAAATTAGGGCTATAGTTTTTTTTTTAAAACATACAAACCTTATATCATTGGGTTTCATTGAAACCCTAAAATTATTGAAAGGGGCATTGGATGTGTAGGAGCCAACCATGGCGGCAGCGGCATTGGTGGAGGGTCGGCCAGAGGCACACGCAGGGAGGAGGGGTTTTATTTCAGAGTGCGAGGCGACGGGTTTGTGGTGGTCGAAGCCACATTGGGGCTGCGGATAGGGAGCACGGGGAGTGGTGCGAAGGCAAGGTCGCGCGGGGCGGAGGTGCCGTCCATGGCGGAGGGCGGGAGGTGGAGTTTGTGGCGGGGGAAAAGATGCGGTTGCGGCACTGTGTTTAACGAGGAGGAGGGGTGTGGGGAGGGGCGGAGCCCCCACCCACACCCCACGTAGTGGGGTGTGGGTGGTGGGGTGTGGGTGGGGGCTCCGCCCCTCCCCACACCCAATAAGCATCGACGGGGGTGGTGGGAAGGTTCAAACCCTTCCCACCACCACTTCACATTGTTTTTTTTTTTTGTGAGCTGTGTATGAATACACAACGATCGACTACGATTCATTGTATTGTATTTTTTTTTTTAATATAATCTCTCTCTGTCATTTTAATAAAATCTCCAGTACTCATGATATATATATATATATATATATATATATATTCTCAGACTTATGTCTTCTTTAGTGAAAATAAAATACAGAGAGTTAGAATATTAAAGCTAAAATACAGAGAATAAAAATATTATTCTCAAACTTTTTTTTTTTTTTCACAGAGAAATATAACATACAGAAATTAAAATAATAAAGATAAACTACAGAGAAGTAGAATAATAAGACTATTAATTATAACTTTGTTTAACAATCATATTAATAATTTCCTTTCACGGGTAACTTCATAAACACAGAGAAATGAAAGCAAATAAAGCAATTTTATCTTGTAATTACATTTTCAATTAATAATTTAACATTTCAACTAACAGACATTTAAAATCACCTTTTGTTTAAAACCTGAAATTTGTTTTAAATGCAGAGAATGAATTATAACTAAATTTTACTGCCATCCATAATTTTCTTAGTATGCAATCTTCTGACTTTAGACTTGATACATATAGTGTTAAACCAGAGATTTAGTAAAGTCAAATTAAATGCGATTTAATATAAAATCATATACATATCAAATTTCATTGGTTCACATCTGGAAAGTTTACGGCTAATCCACAACTCATATAAAATTACTTCTTTATTTATATTTATTTTCAAAAATAAAATCAATTTACAATTTCTAACAAGGCTATCTAACTGAAATTTATTCTTTCCTTCTAAACAAAACTATAAATGAAATATATCATTTTTGATCCAAAACAATAACAAATTTCAATACTAAAGATAACTTCATTCGTTTGTCTAATCAATACAAGTTTCATTTCTTAACACTAGCTTCACCAGGTCTAATATAATTGAAAAATTATACACAACAACAATACTGAAGGGAAGAATTTCTCTCTTTCCCCATACAATAATTCTTACAACTACAGAGGGAGAAAATCCCTCCACAATGAACTGAAACTAGATGAGGCTCAAAGAACTAAACTCTCCTTATAGCAAGGATGAAATACAGTCTCCCTAAATACAGCACTCCTCCAAATCCAACCATAAGCTTCAAGAGGAAACCTGCGTATCAACGACAAACAAAGAAGAAAACACCACTCATCTAGCTCTCCTCCCTATCGTAGACCCGCAAGAGGGTCACCCCCGCGCTAGGGAGGTCATACTCACACCTGGGTAACTCAAGCAATCCACTTCACAACAGGGAACAACAACAAACCCAAAGCACACAAACACCCGTGGGTAAATTTCACAACACGAAAACTCAACTACAGTGAGCTTCACAAGGGGCAGGAGAGTGGACACACTCGACTCCAGAGTGTCACCCTTACAGATAATATAACCAACACAATTTCTCTTGGCCTCAAACCAAGTTTGATCACAAAATTTTCCAAGGAATCTATATTTGACTCTCAAGTCAAAGAACCAGTCACAAATACATGCCCTCAAGGCTTTCAACATCCCAAAAGAAGAACCCAGGTATGCACCTGAGGAGGATCACTCCTCCCCTACCCCAAACTTGATGAGCATTTCTCCCAAGTGGGAGAAGCTCTGTCAACAACCCGACAACAGTTCCCACAAAAACAAAATAGAACACAACAAATAAACAACTTTCACATACTTTTCATACAACAATCAGCTATACGAAAGAAAGGTAAAACAAACCAACCTTACAAAGCCCTTCAAGGATGAAGCTGTTGTAGAGCTCCACTGAGATCTTCTCCAACCTAAGCCACCAACTCCCTCTTCCTTTCCCTCTCCAAAAGCTAACTTTCTTATTTTGGCAATAAAAATAAAACTCTCCCAAAATTCAACAACTCCCTTCCCATCCAAAAATGGAATTCAAATAACCCAAATCCTTTCAGTTTAGAGGAATGGGGAGGTGACACTTGTCACCTCCTCACTCTTCCGAAAACCACTATTATGTCCCAAGGGATGAGTGTTGGCTTATGTCACTCACCCATCCCTAGAGTACTCCTTATCCCTCTCCTCATGTCATTTCTCTTACGCATGGGAGAAATAAAAGGAGTTAAAGGAGGAAAAGATAGGTGACCCATGCCTCTTCTTCCTTCCTTCATCATGGATGACCCCACAACTCATGGGGAATCTCACTAATGGTGAGGGTGACTTCAAGTCAATCCCTCTATAATGGATGGGTTTGTAGTCATCTCTTACCTTGGGAATTGAAGAGGGATGGGTTGGGTGTTGGTACAACCCATCATGTCCCCCCCATACCTCCAATTTTCGCCACTTAACTTCAGGGTGAAGTTAAGATGACCTTATGGAGGTTACTCAAGGGTTACCCATGCCAAATGGGGCCCTGGACCCATGGGGTATAACCCAGGGTCAACTTTAACCCATTCTGGACACCCATGGTCAAGGTAAAGCACAAGAAAAGGCCTCAAAGATTTAAATAAAAGAAAGAAATTCAAATTCAATCTTTTTACAACACAAATCATAATATAGTGTTACAAGAGGGTAACCTAACCCACTCGACCTTATGAAAGACCACATTACAACACCACATCAAACACAGAGTGATCTTGGTTCCTTGTGGAACGTGATCGGCTTAACAGCGAATAACAATAACAAGGTGCGGAATGATCTCCGAAATCTGTGGTTTGATTAGTAAATTCCTGCACACTAAATTGTAAGATCAGTTTCACATATAATCATCATATCCGAAGCAACTTAAAAACATGCATTATCATGACATAGTTCTAAATAGCATAAACAAAATCATATTACAATTTTCCATCATCACCTAATTAACTTTTCTGAAATGTAAACTTATCCAAACATCACCCAATTAGTTTTTCCGTAATCAAGATAAAGTTTAATAGTTTGACAAATCCGGGAACTACTATCCCACAAATAAAAAAAGTATCAGTAATAGTAATGTAAATAGCCACAAGAACTGAAGTAAAAAGGGGTGGTCCTCACAAGATCCAAGCATCGCATCACCTCTCAAAGCATCATCCCTTATCAAATATCATCAACTATCAAATCAGCATCAACCACAACTTGTCACCATCATATCTTGAGCCAATCTTACAACATCAACAAAACATGATCCAATGATCAATTGATTCCTGCCTTAGGATATATCGTTCCTACAATAGGTAGAATCTATCAAATCATCATCCATCTTGGCAAGAGAGACAATGGCTACTTGTTTGGTTTGTTGGTCTTTTTGTTTTTGATTTTTATCTTTTGTCCTATTCGAAGATCACATCAAAGCTACCTTGATCTCACTATATCATGGTATGTGGCGAAAACATCTAGAATGGGGCATAGTCTTGCTTTTTTGTATGCTATGCTTGTGGGTTGGTCTCATTACTCTAAGCTAGTATTCATATCTTGTTGATCATAGGGTCGGTTCTAGCATATTGATCTCCTTATGCATCTAAGGTTCATCATACCTTTTGTGTACTAAGGACTTATGCTGAGTCCCCTTCCCTCGTCAGGACAAGGTTGTACTATCTTGGACATGCATGAGATCATCCCTTTGTTTGCGTGTCTAGTCCATGCAAATGTTGGATACACATCATCACCCTGGTCTTCTATACCTTGGTGAAAATATCCACTTTGCTATATCAAACCTAGGATTGCTCTAAATCATTTTTCAACACAATGATCATCCACCAATCAATCTCCCAACATCATCATCCTTTCATCTTGCCCCTTATCCTCCAACCACTTCAACCAATCTCTTCCATCCATTTCGAGAGCACAACCGTGTTCTTGCAACCCGCCTATCCTCTTGAGGGGGCATCATCCTTACCAATTATCCCCAAAAACCTTACCCTATTCTTCTAAGCCAAAATCTTTTTTCTATCCAATCCAACTCTATGTTTTAACTTCTTTGAAATGATGTTACTTAGTTGCAAGACCATCTCAAAGAGGGGTAAATGTAGACACCTAAAATTGGCTTGCTTCGCAAAATAATTTCCCATGTCTCGACACCCTCCTTATCCCTCCTATTAATTAAATAAATTTATTTTATTTAATTAATTTATCCCTCATTATCTACCTTGACCATTTACCCATCCCTTGTGATCAATTAACTGACTTAATTTATCACTAGACCTTACAACACTATCCTCATCAATTAAATAAATATTTCTAATATTTATTTAGTTACCTTTTGTCCATTTCCCTAACCCCTGTTAATTAGATAAATCATGCTTATCTAATTGATCTACCCTATTGGTCAATCTACCCTAGCCTACCTATCCCTTAGACCTAGGTTAATTAAGCTAAACACTCAATTAACCTTGCTTATCCCCTTCTTCCATACACCTTTGAATAAAAATCAATCTTTTATTCAAAGGGTCAAATCCCCCTTACCCCTCATTTATCATTCTCTTACACATGTAAGAGTACCATCTTCACATCCCCACATAAAAGTGAATTTTTAATTCACACTCCCCCATGAGTTGAATTAAAAATTCACTTGTCCTATCCACTCTTCACAAAAAATGAATATTTAATTCATTTTAATCCTCCACACCTTTCCCCATGTGAATTTAAAATTCACTTTTAATGAGAGCCCTCCAATCCCATTGACCAAGTTTCAACCCTTGATCTCCCTCATCCACTCTCCTTGTGGCACTTGTCACAAGGCTATGGCTTCAATCCTAACCCTAACTCTCATTGATTCCTAGCCCTTGATCTCATCTTTCAATCCTCACCCTCCATCCTCCTTTCAGAAACTCTATAAATGAAACCCTCTCCAAGCCATTTTGGAGAGACTCCTTCATGCATCAAACCTCTGCCAAAATCACTCCACAATCCCCTTATCATGCCATCATAATGTCCAAATCACTCTAAATCATCTCTCATTTCCATCTAGTCTCTCAAATCTATCATCTAATCCCTAATCGTTCATTTACATTGTGTTGAGCATTTGAGCAATCCACATCTTCATTCTAGTCATGGGTAAAATCTGAGGAGACTAATTAGGTGCAACTCCTTCCCTCATGGATTTGTGAGTCAAAAGGAAGGTATAATCGTTTGTTTTGCATTTGATTTATGTTCTAATCTTCATTTTGTCTCATATATTACAGAAGGTACGACTCTCATGGCATGAATCCATGGACGCACTATGAGAATGTTGTAGGGGAGATCAAGATCTAAGACCTGACATGTAGTTTCCATTGTAATAGGGCCAACCTTGATTGGGAGTCTAATTATGCTTGCCGATTTTCTTTCTCCGTCATCATAAGCTCTAATCGTAATTTGATATTTCTCGTCAATGTTCTCATCGGAGTATCCCAGTTGTTTTATTAATTTGAGGGTACATAAATTCAAAGCTGATCCACCATCTATCAGGACCCATTTCACGATATGCCAGTTAACAATAACTTCTAGATGAAGGGCTTCATTATGGAAATGTTCTAGAGAGGAGTTTTCTGGCTCTATGAAGATGAGGCGAGGAGTGGATGTAAGAGCCCCCACCATAGCTTGGAATTGATCTACATCTATATCACTTGGTACTTGAGATTCTACAAGGGCTTTATCCAAGATTTGTTCGTGTTGGGGGGACAGTCGTAAAAGTTCTAGGATTAAGATCTGGACAAGTGTCTTTTTCAATTGATCCAGGATATTATATTTAGGTACATTATGGGATGAAACAGGAGGTCTTGTGGGAGTATGGGATGAAATAGGAGGTCTTGTAGGATTAGGTGGAGGAGGGTTTCCCTGAATAGTGATACGACCTCTTCGTGTAGTGACATCACACTCAGGAGTTCTACCTTTAATAGTTATAACATTGACATGAGGATATGAAACTTCAATACAACTAACTAAGTTGTGGTTGCTATAGTCGTAATGAACTTCATGGTGTGATATGTTATTGACATTATTGGCTCTATTATTTTTTTTCCCATGTGGAGGAAATGGTTCTTGGTAGGCTTTGAGCTTCTCATTGGGAGACTCATGAGGTATTTGATCTATGTTTATCTCTCCTTGATTAATTAGATCTTGGACATAATGCTTCAGTCTCATGCATGAATTAGAGGCATGGCCATTGACACAATGGTATTCATAATATTGATCTTCTTGAAACCAACGGGGTTTTGGTTGACTGTCATCATAAGGTTTACCAATGTCAGGAAGTTCAATCATGTTTACTTGTTTAAGTTTCTGAATTATTGATTCAAGAGGTTCCGTTAAGTCTAAAAATTTGTGTGGTGTATCAGACCTGGAAGGGTAAATTTCTTCTATATATGGGGTGGACGATCTCGAGGTGTATTATGAGTTGATGAAGAATTGAGGACAAATGGTTTGTTTTGCACATTTTGAACATGTTTTGTATCATTGATTCCATCATTCACAATGTTCTTGTTTCGATTCCAGTATCGGGATTTATCATTGTTTTAGTTATTGGAATCGCGATTGTGATTGTCTTTGTATATTTTAATGAGACCTTTGTTGATAAGGGCTGTTTCGATCATCTTGCCTTTTGTCATGATTTCCTCAAATGAATCAGAGCATTGCACTTGTAAGTGAAAAACTAGCTCTTGATTAAGATTTTGCACAAAAATTGGAACCAATTGTTTCTTAGGAATATGGCAAGGAAGTCGACTAACAATATGCCTCCATCTTTGTAGGAAAGAAGCAAGAGTTTCTCCTCCTTTTTGTTTAGAATTATAAAGGTCTTGCATGGAGGTTTCTTGTCCATTGTTGTAGGCAAAGTTCTTGACAAACTCCTATGCTAACTGTTCAAATGATTTGATGTTTCTTGGGAGACGTGAGAACCATTCAAGAGCCAACCCAACCAAACTTTTAGGAAAAAGTCTCATTAAGTATGTGGGTTCATGTTGAAATTCCATGCATGTGATACAGAATTCACAAATATGATCGCGAGGGTCACCTTTTCCTTTGTATTTGTCAAATTTTGGTATTTCAAGATTTGTAGGAAAAGGTACCATGATTAAAGATTTGTCAAATGGATCAAGGTATAGTTCTTAAAATGAGTATTTCTTTTGTCGAGCACCAATTTGATTATCGATGATTCATTTGATTTCATCTTGAATAGGTGGAGTGTTGATTGATTGATTATGTAATTGTGTTTGGGGTGATGTTTGTGGGTGATTTTGATGCTATGATGATGATTGGGATTGTTGGGCTGATTGGAGTCTCAAATTTTGTTGTAATGATTGGGCAAGTTGTTGGTGTGATTGGGCAAGTTGTTGTTGTAGCTGAAGGACTTGGGGATCAACGAGTTTTGAGGATGAGACATTGGTACGGTTATAGTTTCACGAGGTTGAGGGTATGGAAGTAGATACCTGGGTTGGTTGAGATGCGATGGACATGGATAGAAGAAGTTTGAGGTATGGAAACATGAGTTGTATTGGGGATGAATCGAGATGAGGGAATGTTAGAGGTTTTTGGTATAGAGGATATAGGGATAGATTGTGAGATCCCTAATGGTGAAATGGAAGGGGTTGCAAGAGATGACCCTAATGAAGGAGATGATGAAGATGTAAGTGATGACTGAATGGGTTGAATCATGGGGATAGATTGTGAGATTCCTAATGGTGGAATTGATAGGGGTGGAAGTGATGACCCTAATGAAGGAAATGATGAAGGTGTAAGTGATGAATGAATGGGTTGGATCATGGGAGGAGAATAATCTGGAGGCATCCCCAACGTGTATGTGAGGAGATAGATTGGGAGGTGTTCGACATAGGTGTTGAAAGTGGTTGATGGGAAGAGAGGGGTTGGATTGTAGGAATAGAGGTATCTTGTGGTATCCCCAAGGTGAAATTTTGTGGTGATGCGATAGATGAGATAGATTGGGACACAGTTGACATAGGTGTTGAAAATGATTGATGGAGAGAGGAATTAGTTTGATCTTTGGCCTTAGCTTTTTCTACTTTTCTTCATGCTTTTTCTCTCTCATAAATATCATTAGGGACTCTAGCTCCACAATCATAAAGATATTGCATATAATAATCAGGATCATGATCCATGGAAAGATGAACAAGTTGTAAAGTTTTAGGATCTTATTAGAGTTGAAGTGCAATTGGATTCGTTTTAGTATAGACATCATCTTGAATGTCTACATAAGTTGAAAGATCTCCAAGTGGATCATTATGAAAATATGATGATGAAGTAGGATTTTGTTGAGTGGGATTGATTTGATCATGGATGGGCTCTTCTTCGAGGAATCCTAAGGATTGAGGTTGCCATTTTTGAGGAGTGAACTCCATATTGTTTTTCTTGGCTTGCGCATGAGTAGTAACCATGAAAATAGATGACAACTTGGAATCGTAAAAAGCTCTCAAATAGATATATATGGATGATATCAAAAACTCCAAAAGTGGGAAAAAATTATATGGATCAAGATGTGAATACAGATTGTTTGATTTAGGACAAAATAGAGTCAAAATGATGATTCAAAGAGACCAGATGGACCTTAGGATTGGATACAGATAAAGGGCTCCTTTAAAACACTCAGGGTTATGATATGCCTAAGAAAGAAAGGAGATAAAGATATCACCTCTACTCAAAGGAAGTCAGGGCTTATTGAGTAGAAAAGATAAGATGGCAAGGATACACTAACTTAAGAATGGTCAGGGCCTCTTAAGCAAATGGATTGGTATGAGATTGATTAGAAAAAGGTCTGTCTCTTGATGACTTAGATGTTGGTATATGATCAATACAATAATGGGAGTCCACTATTGGAAAGAGATTTTGGGAATGGATATGGAAGAATGATCAATTGAGAGATCTTCTTATTCAAAGTATCAAGGTTCCACTTGAAATGTGACACAAGGACAAAAGGTTCCCAATTCTGAAAGCCAAGTTAATGATATAGGAGACAAGTTGTAATGGTGATGATGATTCAAGAAAGCACACACATCAATCATATAAGACACAATTTGATTGGTTGTTTTTGATGACACCTTGATGTTTTGCAAACACTTGCAAACATGCACGATCCTAGGCTAGGAAAGGACAATACCTACTGAGTTCCCACTTGGTTTTACCCAACCGCGCCTACTTATGGTGTATAGCTCTAGGAACTTGGGGCACGGGCTCCCCCTTACAGTGCACTCACTTCTTAGGCACACCAAGTTCCGAGTCCTAGGATGCACAGATCCTGAGGTACCTTCCTATCTCTGCCATAAGCTGTGAAACTGTGGGATGACTATTAGAGTTTCCTCCTATATCAACAAGTAGAGGGTTTTTGGCCACTAAACAAAGGTTCGTAGTGAATATCTACGGGACCAGCACCCCATGAGCATCCAACAAGCCACTTAAGGCTCTAACTAACCCTACTAGGAGTTTAATATACACTAAGGTATGCCTCCTTTTGAGCTAGCACTGTATGGTGAGTGCTAATATCAGTTAGACTTGGCTTTCGCCTTATCCTCAATTTATATAGCAGACTAGATGAAAGTACTACTTGGGGTCACAAGTGAGTTCTCCTTTCAGATGTGTCTCAAGAGTAGACCCACTCTAAAGGGTAACAAAAGCAAGGAAACATGTTTTTGATCTCCCAAATCTCACGAAACGTAAGGAAAGAGTATACACAATGCCTTTGCCTCACGCTCGCATGGGGTTCATTTTAATTCCAAATCCAAATGTGTGGGTGGTTATACAAAATGTCAAAGGAATGCTTTTGATTCTCAAGATCGCTGAGTGGCACAAGAGAAGAGCATACACATTCAATGATAAAATTGCAAACCACAAAACATGGCAAACACTTGTTAATTTTAACCCTTGCTTATGATGTGATCTAATCTATGAAAAGAAGACATGTTGTTTCAAGATTAGATTCTCTAACAATCGAACCTGCAACACACTGATTAGTAGTTTAAAAATTTTATCTTTGACATGCGTAAAGCTGTAATGAAAATGTTAGGACAAGAGAAATGAACCTGCAAAAACCCACAAAATGTTAAATGTGTTGCAAGAGAAAAATGTTTGATGTTTGCAAAATGAAAGTATGAATTTCAAATGATTATACCAGAAAAACTAAGATGAATTTGGGCAAATGGATTACACTATTGTGTAGAGCTCAAAAGTATCTTTCCAATGGCTACAAAATTGTGAAAATCCGATGAGAATTGAAAAAGTTATATCCGTTTGCGTGAAACAACCTCCAAGAGCTAAAAATGGGCACTTTGACGGTTTTAAATTTTTTTGCTAAAATCTTCAAGGCAAGTTTTAATGTTAGATGTGATTATTAAGATAAAACCATCAAAACAACGCTTGTAGTATGAGATTTTAACTGGTAATCCAAAGTTTTCACCCTGCACAAAAGGCACACTCTTTAGCAACAACAACTTACTCAGCAATTAACAATAAATGTTTCAAATAAAAAGTAATGTTTTATACTGCATTTTGAGGTCATAGGAATTATTAATGTTTCCTGAATTTGTATTACTATAATAAAAGCTGTTAATACTAGAAAAGCTCTTAACATAAGTCAGCAAAAATAGAGAAAAACACTAAGCTCTGTTAGATGTTGATGGTGAATTTTCTTAGCATTTTCACAAGCTCATTCAAAGAATATTCTGATAGCAACAGCCGCAGGAGTTTTAATAGATATGCAACTAACATCGACGAGTTTAATAAAATGTTCCAGCCAATAAATTTAGTAAATTCCTGGCGTGAATTCTTTTTACTGCGTGAGATAATTTTCCAGCACTAATATAACGCACACATAAAGAAATCTCATCAGTTCCAGGAATACACCAATAGGAACAGACCACGAGTTTATAGATTTTCCAGCACAAATTTCTTTTGTATGGCATGTGATAATACGTCCAGCAGTATAATGTTTCCCAGTAAAAACCAACGTTTGTTTGCACGACTAACAAATTTAAGAAAATTTCTTCTACAATTATTGTCAAGTTGCAAATGATGGGCTTGGAGTTAAATGTAGGCACGACGAGGGCCTGACCAGTTCGTGCTCACTTTCACCTCCTCAAGATTACGATCAAGGGTCTTTGCTAATCACAATGTCAAGTAATGAAAGCTTGGAAACTGATGACATAGGTTAAAATACCAAGGATGCATATTGACGCTATACAAAGAAACATAAACATCATTGCGGGTACATATAACCGTTATTTTTTTGCAAACAAGATTTTCAAATTTGGCATTCAAAGATTAAACTTATTGTAGTTATATTTTACCATTTGATGCAACTTCAATCCTGCAAGTCTTCATGGAAAGAAGAAAAACACATAGTGAGTGATGCCAATGATCAAACATTTAACAACTGAATAAATGTTTTAACTCATTTAACAAAAACGTTATCAAAGCTATGTAGAAAAAGGCCAAAAGGCCCAAAAACTAAAAAAATTTCAAAAATTTTCAACTTTTTCAAACCCAAAGTATGATATGTTTTTGTTTGCCTGCAAGCAGCTCTGAGATTAATGGAGGAATCTCATTTGAGTCCAAGAGTACCTGCAAAAAATCCATCAAAATGCTTGCAAAAATAATGGATTAAGAAGGGGGTTCACGTCAGGTTCACCAGTGTATACAACGAAATATAGATCTTATTAAAAGATTTGAAAAATACACAAACCCTAAAATCTATATTAAGTGTAACAGAAAGATAAATGATAAACTATTGAAACCAAATAAAGATAAATGCATATGTTACTGAACGATTTAGAATGTGGTTGCTCAGAAGATAGATGCATAACTCCAATGTGAATTTACCGGGGGAGTAAATGAAAATGAATTTGATTTTTATAATGTTTTGGGGATAGTTTCAAAAGTCAGTTCAAGCAGTTGAATAGGTTTTTGGTTCAGTGAATGGTAAATGGTAGTTAGGGTCAGGGTAGGTATTTTATGGGTTTTGATTTTACGAAAAGGTTTTAGGTAAAGTAAATAATAAATTAAATTTATTTTATTATCTATGGGATGGAATATAAGAATTTAATTAATTAAAATTAATTAAATCTCATATGGGGGGAGGATTAGGATAATCAAGGAATAATTAAGGATAATTAAGGATAAATAGGGAAATAAGGATAAACTAGGAAATTGGTCAATTTTACACATCTACAGAAAGCAATGGTTGAAAGCTTGAAGCTAGTGGCCTTTGCTAATTGTAAGAAGTTGATTGTGGAAGGGGATTCAATATTGGTTGTGTCTAGTTTGTACAAAATGTTTGCTAGGTGTTGGAAATTAAAATCGCTCCTAGAAGAAGCTATGGATTTGAGTAAGGGTTTTAAAGCATTTAATTTACTCACTATTACAAATAATATAATAAGGTGAATGATTTCTTGGCTAAAAAAGGAATTGATCTCCCTCTAACAATGGAAATCAATGATTAGGTGGATGTATATATGGGTTTGAGTGATCTCATTGGTTCACCTTGTGGCCTCGAGGTTGTTGAGATTTGAGTTGTTGACCTTGTTTCTTTTTGTGTTTTGGAGGTTTATTGATTAGTTGTTGAGGGGGTGAGGCATCATTATGAGGGGTGGATTGGAACTTACTTCATGCATGTTGATGGCATGGAGTTCTACCTATATGATGGTTTTGTTTACCCTTTTTTTGAGGTATGGATTTTTTGGATGAGGTAGCAACTTGTTGTGGTTGCTATTCCTTTTGGTATGAGTGTGTCAGACATTCAGAGTCTTGTGTTATCAGTTGAATTTAATGCTTGTGTTCATATTGAGATTGGTGCAGATAATTTTCTAGGTATCTTGTTGGAGCACATAAGCATGTTTGAAGAATCAATGGCACGTTGATGGCTAGGGATGTTTTTCCCTATTGATTAAAATTTTATTACCTCATAAGAGTAACTACAATGTATAATGTCAAGTGGGAGAATGTTGGGATAAGTTGTCATTAACTTTGCAATCCTAACCAATTTCATGTGTCTCCAAAATTCTTCGAAAGTGTTTTCCAACACATAGGAACTTGAGAGACAAAATAATAAATTTAATTATAGCACTATGACATGTTGTTGATAACTTCTATGAGGTAGGACCCAACTTGGGTGCTCACTTTGGAAGTGGAGTCCATGGTGACTTGTAGTTAATTCTTTGATGTATATCTTGACTTGTTGATACCTCCTAGGAAGTGGGAGTTAACTTGGGTGCTCACTTTGGAGGTGTTTCCAATGAAGACTAGGAGTTTGATTTTTTGTGTGCATGAGTGGATAGTGTTGATACACTTTGCATGAACATGATGTAGCAGTTAACAACGGAGTTGAAGATGCATGATATTTGTATAAACATGATGTGGCAATTAACAACAGATTTAGAGATGCATGATATTTGCATGAATATGATGTGGCAGTTAATAGTGAAGTTAGAGATGCATGATATTTACATATTGCTTGCATGAACTCATAAAAGCTTGCATGGACTTGCATATTGTTGCATGTCACTTGTATGAGTTTGCATATGTTGCATATTACTTGCATGGACTTGCACGTTGTTGCATGTTGCTTATATGAACTTGCATGTGCTTGCATGATACTTGCATGGATTTGCATGTTGTTGCATGTCGCTCGTAAGAACTTGGATGGACTTGCATGTTGTTGCATGTCACTTATATGACCTTGCATGTACTTGCATGTGCTTACATGTCACTTGCATGTGCTTGCATGTTGTTGCATGTCAGTTGCATATACTTGCATGTTAGATGTATGTACTTATATGGTGTTGCATGTATCTTGCATGATAATCTAACTCAGAATTAGTTTTGGATAACTCTCGCATGATGCTAAAGGTGGTTGCATTACTCTTGCATGCTGTAGAATAATATTGGGGACATCAATTATGCATGTTGTTTGCATGACATTGGTGTGTGTTAGTACTTTAGTGATGCTTCAGTTGACTAAATCTAAGTGGGAGTTACTAGGCACTCATGGAGAGACTTTCAGTTTAACTTTGTTGTTATCATATAATATTGCTATTGACTAAGTTTGAGTTTGACTTCTTGGGAGCCCATGTTGAGACTTTTAGTTGTGCTTTGTTATTGTCACATAACACTTCAGTTAACTAAGTTTGATTGGGACTTCTTGGGCATCCATGTTTAAGACTTGTAGTCAACAGTTGATTTCTACTATGTAGCTTTGGAGTTCACTATATTGGGTGGTTGGATTTGCATGAGGATTCTTCTCATGTTATTGGATATAGTTTATTGTATGTTTGAGATCCATGGTTTTTATATAATGATGCCTTGAGTTGGGAGAAAGATCATCTTAGGAATTATAGGTTAATGACATGTATTTGAAGTTGAAGGAGTAACGAAGTGTTGGTAGAATCCAAAGAAGATTTTAGTATTATTATAAACTCATTTACAGAAATTAATACAAGCATAATCTCTTTGGGTGTGGCATTTTCTCCTATAAGGGTTTCTCCACGTAAATTATGTGTCTACTTCTAACATGCTTTTTTCTTCCCTACTACATTGATTAAATTGGAGAAATTCTATTACGTCTAAATTAAAAGTAATTTTTAGATTTATACATGCTTTTATTTCAAATTTGAAAACATTTAAAAGCTACATAGAGCTACAACTCTACCTTGTTCTCTCTCCCCCTTTTCCAACACATGTAACATTTGATAAGCATGGTTACAAATTGGTGAGAGGAAACTTGGTGGTAGTGAAGGGTAAAAGATTGGGAACCTTATTTAGGCTAGATGCCACTACAATTTGTAATTCCTCTTATATTTCTAAGGTTTTTGAAAACACATGTATGTTGTGGCATCGTAGATTTAGTCACACAAGTAATAATGTTTTAAAAACAATCAAGAATAAAAAATTGTTGGACGGTTTCTCTTGTTTTGATGAGCCTTTTGATTTCTGTAAGCATTGTGTGTTTGATAAACAAAACAAAACATCATTTTCTTTAGGAAGTAATAGAGCAAAAGAGAAGTTAAATATTATTCATTTAGATGTGTTTGGACCTATGGATAATGAATCTATTAGAAAATCTTGTTATTTTGTCACCTTCATTGATGATGTATCTAGATTTACATGGCTTTATTTTATGAAACACAAATATGAAGTTTTCACTAAGTTTAAGGATTTTAAAGTCTTAGTTGAAAACCAATCGAGATTAAAGATAAAAATATTAAGATCTAACAATGGAAGGGAAAACTTTTTAAAGGAATTTGATGAGTTTTCTAAGCATGTAGGTATAACTAGATAAAAGATAACTCTATATACACCACAGTAGAATGGTGTTCTAGAAAGGATGAATCGAACAATCATGGAAAGAGATAGAAGTATGTTGAGTGATTCATAGTTCAAGAAAAATTCTTTTGGGCAAAGGCTATGTGTACTGCTTGTTACTTGATTAACATAACTGGAATTGTAAGACTTTTGATTTGACACCTTATGAAATGTGGACAGGTAAGAACCGTTATATTTCACATCTAAGGGTTTTTGGTTGTGAGACTTTTGTTCATGTGCCTAAGTAAAATTGATCTAAGTTAGATCCAAAAGCACAGAAATGCATCTTCATTGGATATGGTGAGAATGCTAGAGGTTATAAGCTTTGGGATCCTCTAACCAAGAAAATTATTTTATCTAAACATGTTATTTTCAGGGAACTTAGAGGACTTTCTAAACTTGAACAACCAAAAGAGAAAGAAAGGTCAAAGATAGTGCATTTTGATTTACAACAGGAAGGTGCACAATTGAAAGAATAGAATGATGGATTGGGGGGTGAAGAAGAAGAAGATTCAAGTGGAAGTAGTTCTGATGAGGAAGACTCTCTTGTTACAGGGGAAGTTGAGAATCAAGAAGAACTAGAAGAGTCTCTTACTCCACCCTTGAGAAGATCCACAATACAGCATAACCTAGTTGACAGGTATAGCCCACCAATTTTCTGTTGTGTATTTGCTTTACTGAGTACTGATGATGAGCCTAGATCCTATAGGGAAGCTATTCATGTAGATGATAGTGAGTCTTGGTAGTTATCCATGCAAGAGGAGATGATGGATTTAGACTCTTGCAACACCTGAGATCTTGTTCATTTTCCCAAAGGAAGAAACAACATAGGTTGCAAGTGGGTCTTGTTATCACCTAGAACTGCACCCTACTTGAAGCCTTTCAAGCATTCCAATGCCACAATGGGCCTAATCTCAAGATGTGGGATATTGCAGATGAGATCATACCTCTAGAGAAGGCTAGTTCCTCATTCTAAACTTAAGGTTTAGATAAAAAAGCTAAATCTAATGCTACTTATCATAGGGAAAAGGAGAGAGATAAACTAAAATTAAAAAGGGGGTGATACACTAGATTTAACATTTAGTTGAACCTAAATTAACACACCAATGATCTCAAAACTAAAACAAGCTCACACAGATTCATAGGAGATATCACAGAGGTTTGGGCAAAAAGATAAAACTATGAAAGGACCTCTTTATCCACAATAGACAACTTACATCTATCAAATAAACACAGTGTAAATCTTTAGAGAGGCAGATGATAGTTTATATTGATCATGAAGGGTAGAAAGACATTACAAAAGAAGAAACATTTGTTGAAGGGAAAATAGACACAAAATAATGATTTATATTCATTGGTGAATAATAACTAGAGACATCAGAGGCTCATAATTGAGCATAATGCATCAAATCCAATTGTTTCCTATTAAACATACAAGGTCTACAACTATAACTAATCTCTTGCCTGTGTAGTGAACTAGGAAAACAGCCAACAACCTCAAAAAATACATCATTACATGCTTATATAGCATTTCCCACTTACTGTGCAGCCCTGGACTTTGAAAATTAGTCAACCATGTATTCACGCTGATTAAAATCTAGCCCAGAGGCCTTGTTAGAACTTGCAGATTGGAAGAATACCCATGCCCTGGCATGTCTGAAAATTTTGCAGAGGAAGATTGCCAACACATCTAGGTACCTGACACATTGATGAGGGAAGGCTAAAATCCTTTCCTAGCACCTACAAATCCACTTTGTCCCTCCTTTGTACTGTGCATTGACGAT
Organism: Cunninghamia lanceolata; assembly: GCA_027924645.1. Lineage (NCBI taxonomy): Eukaryota > Viridiplantae > Streptophyta > Pinopsida > Cupressales > Cupressaceae > Cunninghamia > Cunninghamia lanceolata. The sequence continues at coordinate 2,070,156 of BSBN01000484.1, forward strand.
TTTCACTGTGTCAACCACTTGTATTTGACTTTGGCCTACAACATTAATTGTTGGGTACTTCTTCATTAAGAAATAATGGCATGATTTGAGGAAATCATGCCTCTTTTATGAAGCTTTTACAACACTTTAAAAGTGTTTCATATTTTGAATTTTCTTTAGCACCTTGGGAGAATTTGAATTTTTGCCTGATTTTCTTTGTCCGCTTTTATTTTATCAGTTAGCTCACTAATCGATGAACTCTAAGGTTCATGAACTATCCATGTTGTCCTCTTGTCTTCTTCTATCGGTGAAATTCTCCCTTGCCGAGCTATTCCACTTTGCTCTTTGTTGCTTCCTTTTATGTCGGCAAATCACCCTATCGACAAACTCGAGAAATCCTAAACTGATTGACGAGTTTGTGATTTCGCCAATTCACCGATTTCTCCCTTTCTTTTCTTCTTCCTTACTTCTTCACTTTATCGGTGAACCTTTCCTTTTGTGAACCATTCATTAGCTTTCTTTTCTTCCTTCTATTGGCCACTAAGTCAATCAGTGAACCTGCCTTTTGGATTGGACTTCTCTATTGGTGAGTTCGCTAGTCGGTGAACTAGCTAATCGGTGCACTATCTAGTTTGCAAACTATCTACCTAGCTGACTTCTTTCTTTCTTCCTTCTTCCTTCTTGTTTTAGCCTTTACTTTCCTCCTTCGTTGGTGACTTACCATTTTCATTAAATATTTCACTTTCTTTGCTTGCAGGTCACCCTGTCGACGAATTGACCAGTCGAAGAACCTCTCAGTCAGTAAACTTTTTAGTTCATGAACTGCTAAGTTTTCTAACAAGCACTTAATCTTTTTCCTTTGATCTTTTTTTTGTCTTGCATGCCTTATGTCTCCCTTTATCCATGAGTTCGGTAGTCAGAAAACTTTCCAATCAGTAAACCAAGAGGTTCGCGAAATGTTCATCTCACTGATTCCCTCACTTAGCTCATTTCTTTCTTTGAAGACATTTTCTTTTCCCTTCACCTAATCAGTGACTTATCTTGTCGGTTGGTGAACTGACAGGTTTATGAACTAAAAATTTCACTGATAAAACACTATAACTTCACCTCTTTTTGCCTTAGAAGAATGCCATGCCTTCCTTTGCTTTAGTCAATGATTTCATTGATCGGTGAACTTGTCGAATGACAAACTTTTTAGTTTGCCAACTCTCAAGTTTGCCGATAAGGCAAAATACTAAGGTAAAACACTTAGAATTTTTTGGGATTTTTGAAGGGGGACTTCCTTCCATTTAGGCTTTCTTAGATCAGATGGAAGAAAGGTGGGATTTAAGGGGATCTTTGGGCTAGTTTCTGGCATGCCCAGTGGGACTCTCTCCTTTGAGTAAGAGCTGAATTGAGAATATTTGGTGTTATTCTTAGTTCATGTGCGGCTGTGAAAGCATTCAACAAGTACCATGGTGACTCTCTTGATCAATCTAATGGTGTGGCCAATTTAAGTGGTTAAAGAACTTCAAAGATTAGGATTTCGATGATATTCTTGGTCTAACTTGATTTCAGAAGCATTTCAATCACTTGACGACTCCCTGGTATGAGCTCATTTCTTAGAAGGGTAGATCTGTTTTCTCTTATTGCAATGTTGTTCGAATGATTTCTAATTTTTAATGCTCCATTATGTCAAACTATTATGGAGGATATGGTTATTCCCCTCCACCATGCCAAAATTCAATCCATACACCTCCTTACTGGTAGTATCAGGCTCAAGACGCCTATGTTTTTATGCCATATGCCCCTGTTATAGCAGGTTATCAGCATCCTCATGATGCTTTCCTCCATCCCACCCCCACTTAGTCTTCTTGTCAACCTAATAATACTTATTATTAGCCTCAAAATGACTACCTTGCTCTACTAGAGATTAAGGAACATTTGGATGATTTTAAAGTCAAGTAGGGTATAATCAATTGCAGGAGGATTTTAATTTTAAATCAGAAATGAAGGTAATATGATGGAGATAATTTGAGGTTTCCAATAGGAGTGGGATGAAGTTAAAGGAATGATGGAGTATAACTAGCAGCAAGAGGAGCTTGCTTATCAGGTCCATCTTCAATAAAAATAGATGGAGGCAAAGGAAAGAGCTTATCGGTAGCAAATTTCTATGCAGCTGGAAACCTTATCTGAGGAGTAGTTAAGGCAATTGCCTACCCAAATGGAGATGTGGGAAGCCCAATCAGTCCCCTCCATTCCCAGCTTCATGCAATATCCCCCTTCTATACAAGTTCAACTTGTGGCAGAAATAATTCGCAAATTTGAAATCCCAAGATTTAGTTGGGGGAAACCCTCTGAGCCTCTGAGACCACCTTCCAATTTCAAAATCCCAAGTTTTAGAGGCCCTCAACCTTCATGAGAGCCTATTCCTATGCAAGTCTAACCCATTATTCCTTAGGAATGACCCTTTCAAGAAGTCCTTCCATCCCCCATTCGATGTCACCTCCTTGTCTTAACACTATTTCACTTTTCAAAGGCAACCTTGTTGTTTTTCAGGCTAATCGAAGGGATGAGCCAAGGAAGGAAGTGCCTACAACTAGGGAAGAGCCAATTGCTAATAATGAGCCCTCATGCACTCTTAAAATTAAAAAATTAGACCTGTTGCAAGATGAAGTTAAGCCAAATCTACAACAACAATAGTACATTGACCATGTGTGTAGCTATGATTCATGTACAATGTTGAATCCTCTAGAGTTTGGTTCTTTTGAAAAGTTTTCCCATGATTTTAATGAAATGAATAAGAAGAAAATGCAAAGATTGCATGGGGAGAACCTTCAGCTATAGAGGAAGCTCAAGCAGGATCAAGTGGAGTTGCAGTCAAATCATGAGGGCATTAAGGAGGAGGCTATTGCATAGTTTATTGCTGAGTTTGATGATGCCACTCTTTTTCAGGAACTACCGAGTTTCATTGAATATGAAGAGGACATGCAGATGCCAACAGTTTTGTAACAACATGAGGGGAATGAAAATGGTGGCAAGTTGCTAGCATGTGCAAACAAGTGTGGGAATGAGGTCCCAACTCATCAAGAAAAGAGTGAGGGCAACCTTATACTACAAAGTGCAGAAATTGATGGCACAGACTTGTTTGAGGAGCTCCCATTTTTTATAGAAGATAACGATGTGGAGATTGAACATGGGCAAGAACAAATACAAGATTTGTTCTTGATTATCCAACAAGGATATCAAATTCTTGGTGGAGGAGATTTCACCATTGAGTAGGTTCATGGCCTATTTTCAAAGTCTATTTTAGATGGCCTCCCTAAACAACATGATCACAAGGTGGTGGTAACTATATTTCCAGTTGAGCCACAAGAGCCAGAGCATTTAGACCAATAGAAAATTGATGAAAAATTAGAGAAAAAACATGATGTCTCCATTGATCATTCAAGCAAAGTTTCAAGGGGATGCCCTATTAGGCATCTGGCCCAACTGGAGATAGACATAGAAGAGTCATCACTTGTTGTGCTCACCCCTGAGCATGAAGTTGAGCATCAAGATGAAAAGAATCCACCCACTTATCCACTTCCCAGCAGCTGCATTCCCAATCAGTTCATGTGGATAGGTGAGCTTGATTTTATTTTTAGAGTGGCAAATCATCGATTTGTTGCATGCCCACTCTTTTTCAATCTCCTGTTAACTGCCCACAAGCATATGAAACATTGTAAATTGTTGAGAAGGGGCAGTTATTTTGAAAAACTAGTCAATGGCTTTGTTTAAGTCAGTTTCCTAGTTGGTTAGTTTAGGTTTAGGATAGGTTTATTTTTGTTGGCAAGAGACACTGCTAGGATTCATTAGTGTTGTCATTGATGGCAACAAAGTATATCCCACATATCCACATTACATAAATTACTCATATCAGAAGTCAGATTGGGGACAAGTTGGTCCAGTAGTCAAAGAATAGAGCTTATGATAGGATCTGATAGTTGGGTTTGGAACTCTCTGATGGTGAAACCCAACATGTTGTAGATATGGATAAGTAACAAGGAGTATTTGAACTACTATATTCTAAGGATTTAGCCTTCGGTGACAAAATGAGCATTTGAGTATCAGACTCCAGTTAGACAGTGTAGATAGAGGAAGAATTGACCAATAGGGTATCATATCTCAATCTAGATGTGCAGAAGGTATTGATCAAATAGCTTGAAGTGTTATATGATTTGGTTGACATAAGAAATGACTTCTATGCCTAAGTTTTTGGTGTGTATCATCAATCAAGTATGGATTCAGCCGACATCACAGTAACTTGCAAATATCCTAAGTGTTCTTGTTGTTGACTAGAAAGTTGGAAATCCTTGATGCAGATATATATACCTGATGGATTCAAGCTTGTGAAAGTATGTGTGTGATAGGATAATAAGTAAAGTGAAAATAAAAGCAGAGATAAGTGTGAAGATAGAAATCTAAGTCTGGAATGTGACAGAATAGTAATACTAAGCAGAGGAAGAATGAAATGTGTTAGATCAGTATATTGTGCCTAACTGGAACTGAATTCTCACATATGCAGATGCTTCTCATCAGTTCAAACACTTGGATATCTTCTGTAAGTTCTGTAGATAGTGAGTCTCTTGTAGGTAGTGAGCTTCTTGTGAGCAGTATGCTCGGGCAGTGAGCCCTAATTTGAAAGTGCCATTTTGTACTCTTTTATTCTTTTAACAGAGAATACAATCTTGGGTTAGTCACCCCATGGTTTTTCCCTTAACAGGGTTTCCATGTAAAAATCCTTGTGTTATGTGTGTTAATTTCATTTCAGTTTTTATGGTTGCTCATGCTTTCATGTTTTGATATAGCACTGAATGTTAAGATAAGAAAAGAAAGTAAAAGTAAGAAAATCTTTAAGTTAACTGATTCACCCCCCTCTTAGTTATCTGCCTTGTTTCCAATAATTGGTATCAGAGCTAAGTTCCTTAGAAAATGCCTAATAGCTTGAGGAGGATCTGGGAATCTCAATGGATGCATATGGTATGAAAGAACAACTACAAGATACCTTGGATGATCTTGAACAATCCTAGTCTGAAGTCAATAATTTGAGAGAGTGACTTAAGGAGGTTGATGATTTCATTAATGAGATGAAAGGAAAACTCAGTATTTCCATGAAAAAGAGAAAGGAACTACTTTAGAGGTTAGCAGATTAGAATGAAGCCAATAATGCTGATGAGGACCTGAATGAGAAAACAAAGCTATGTGAAAAGCTGTCAAAAGAAGTTGTTATGCTTAGACATGAAATGAAATCAGGGGTTATAAAATTTACCTAAGAAATTGAAGAAAAGAGAAAGATTGAAGAAAACTTAAATCAATCCCTCAAGCAGAAAACAAAAGATTGCTACAAAATGGACAGAATAATTAGACATCTTGAGTTTGATCTTGAAGAAGCCAGATACAATGAAGAACAATTTGAGAGACAGATTGACACTCTTAAACAAGATCTTGAAACTACAAATGAATGCAAAGAAAAAGTCAAGAAAAGCTCCGCCAAACTTGAAGTGCTACTTGAAATTCAAAAGAAGGTAGATGATAAGCATGGCTTGGGATATGAGAAAGGTGAAAGTTCTGAATCTAGTCAAAAGAACTTTGGATTAGGAAGATAAAGAAACATGCCTAGAAGACCTCTGGTAAGACAACCTAATGCTCAAAGATATCCATCTTTCAATGGAAGCTGCTTCAACTGCAACAGATTTGGTCATAAAGCAACTCAGTGCAGGAGCAAAATAAATCAGAATAATCCATCCTTCTCTGGTCAATGCTTCAATTGCAAAAGATATGGTCACAAATCTCATGAATGCAGAAACATATAAATGAATAATTCTTTCAATGGTAGATGCTTTACATGCAATAGAATGGGGCACATAGTTAATCAGTGCAGATCAAGAGAATATCAACCAAATAGGCAAGGAAATGTTGTGTGTTACAACTGCAATAAATCCGGTCATATAGCCAAATTTTACAGAAGTAGAAATCATGATGGAAAGGGTCTAGTGAAATGTTGGGATAAGGTGCCATTAACCTTGTAAATCCTAATAGTGTATTTATTCCATTTTTATTTGTAATTTGTAATTACCCATAAGGGATGTACAAGTTTCACTGGCAGTGGTAAAAATAATTTACTGTCCACGGTATTTACAGAGTTACTGCATGGTAAGTCCCGAAGTTACCGGTGGTAGTTACAAGATGTCATTTACTATGGTAAATGGTAATTGGTCAAAGTGGGGTGCACATGTGGAGGAATAATCTATTTTTAGTGTTATGACGTACATCATAGATGTTGTAAGGTGTAAGAGATTCTATGACAACTGTAAGTTGTCATAAGAATCTATGACACTAATAATAGCATATAAGATGCTGTAAGTGGCTATTTTTTAGGCCCAAGGTGTTCAAGCTTGTATGGGCACATTTTCCCAAGTATAGGATGCATGTATGACAACATTTATGACCCCGTAAGAGCCTATTCTTGGCCATGGATGCCCAAGGTTGTGTTGTTGACTATTGACAAGTGTTATGAGCTTGTAAGAAGTCATTTAATGTCTTGAGGTTGTGTAAATTCTATAAAAACCATAGCATAGTAGATGAGAGGCATATAAAAGTTAATAGGTACCCAGGTTCTGCTGGAGTGAAGGTTGGAGGACAGAGGGAGTGAATGTATTTGTAATTTCTTTTTGTGAAGATAGTACAACTTGGCCTCTTTTCTTGGTGGATTTTTTTACCTGAAAGGGTTTTCTCCACATTAAACACTTGTGTTATGTGCTTCATTCTACTTTTGGTAAATTTATGTATTGTGGGTTTTATGTTTTGATTACAATCTCCATTAATAATACACAGTTAAGTTTGCTGAAATTTATCTGGAATAAGATTTCCATTGAAGTAGTGTTGCTTTCATTTCTAACATTTGGTATCAGAGCCTAGCCAACTTTGACTCTTGGGTGGTAGTGTGGAAGCTGTAGCTGCAGTGGGAGATTTGGTTGCATTTGTTTTGCAAATCTTGTGTTGTTATTATGGCTACATCCGTCGTTGCATCAACCTCTCGATTAGACATTGGGAAGTTCAACGGAACGGGGTATGAGTTGTGGAAGATGAAAATGGAAGATTTATTGGAAGAAAGAAACCAATGGTTGGCTGTCCAAAAAGAGAAGAAACCTAACGATGTCTCTCAAGATGAGTGGGATAGACTAGATAAGAAGGCACGGGGAACCATCCGGTTGTGTCTTTTAGACTCTATCCTGTTGAATGTCACAAAGGAAGAGACTGCATACAAGTTGTGGAAATGGTTGGGTGAGATCTATTAAGCCAAGAGTATGGTAAATAAACTTTATTTAAAAAGAAAATTGTTTTCCATGAAAATGTGAGAAGGTGAATCAGTTGCAGAACATTTAAATTATTTTAATTTGTTAGTGAGTCAGCTTGATTTAGTAGATGTTGAGGTTAGTGAGGAAGATAAATGTATCTTACTTCTTTGTCCTTTACCTGAGTCTTGGGAGAATGTTATCCTTGCTATCATTGCTAACCTCGTGGATCTGAAGTTGGATGCTCTTGTTTCAGTGCTACTATAATAGGAATTGAGGAAGAAGAGTTTAGATAGTTCAGGGGATGCTCTCAGTGTCAGGGGAAGGTCTAAGGAAAGAGGACCTAAGGGAGATTAGAAAGGGGCTAAGGACAAGTCCAAGGGATAGTCTAAGATTCCTTGTAAAAAGAACAGAGTTAAGTGTTGGAATTGCAATAACAGAGGACATGTGAAGGAGTGCAAAAATCCCAAGAAACAGTGGGAGAGTGCTTCAGATAAGTCCTCGTATGCAGGTGAAGAAGTTTTACTTTCTACATGTAATCTTGTTTCTAATGATCACTAGTTGATTGACTCAGGATGCTCATTTCATATGACCCCACATAAGGAATGGTTCTCCTCATATGAAGAATATGATGGAGGTAATATCTACTTTGGTGACAACTCTACATATCCTATTGTTGGGAAAGGAAAGGTATTGTTGTGTTTCAGTGATGGGAGGATTAAAACCCTCCCTGGTGTTTTGCATGTTCCTGGATTAGCTAGAAATATGATTTTAGTTTCAAAGTTGACTGATTTGGGAATGCATGTGACATTTGACAACCATGGCTACATTTTGGTGAGAGGGAACTTGGTGGTAGTGAAAGGGAAGAGATTCGAGAACTTGTTTAAGATTGAAGCCACTACAGTTTATAATGCCTACTATGTATCTGAGGCTACTACTGAAAATACATGTATGTTGTGGCACCGTAGATTGGGCGACACAAGTAATAATGTATTAAAAACTATTAAGAATAAAAATTTGTTGGATGGTTTCTCTTATTCTGATGAGCACTTTGATTTCTGTGATCATTGTGTGTTTCGTAAACAAAATAGAAAATCATTTCCTTCAAGAAGCAATAGAGCAAACGAGAAATTAGAGATTATTCATATGGATGTGTTTGGACCTGTGGATAATGAAAAATCTCATTATTTTGTAACCTTCATTGATGATGTATCTAGATTTACATGGATTTATTTTACAAAGCACAACTATGAAGTTTTACTAAGTTTAAGGAATTCAACGTCTTAGTAGAGAACCAGTCAGGTTTAAAGATAAAAATATTAAGATCTGACAATGGAGGGGAATATTGCTCTAAGGAATTTGATAAGGTTTGCAAGGGTGCAGGTATAATTAGATAAAAGACAACTCTGTATACACCACAATAGAATGTTGTTGTAGAAAGGATGAACTGAACAATTATGGAAAGGGCCAAAAGTATGCTTAGTGATGCATAGTTGGATAAATGCTTTTGGGCAGAGGCTGTGTGTACTACTTGCTACTTGATAAATAGATCTCCTTGTAAGGCTCTTGATTTGACACCTTATGAAGTGTGGACAGGCCTTCTATTTAACATTTAAGAGTTTTTGGTTGTGAGGATTTTGTTCATGTGCCTAAGGAAAAGCGATCTAAGTTGGATCCAAAGACTGAAAAGTGTACATTCATTGGATATGGTGATAATGTCGAAGGTTATAAGCTTTGGAATCCACTAACCTGCAAGATTATCTTTTCTAGAGATGTTATTTTTAGGGAACTTAGAGCAATTTCTGAACTTGAGTAGCCAAAAGAAAAATATGAAAAGGTAAAGAAGGTGCACTTTGATTTAGAGCAGCAAGATGCACCTCAAGAAGAACAAAATGATGGATTAGTGGGTGAAGAAGAAGAAGAAGATTCAAGTAGTTCTGATGAAGATGAATCTGTTGTGATAGAAAAAGTTGGTACAGATGATCATGCAGAAGAACAAGTAGAGTCTCTTACTCTACCCTTGAGGAGATCCACAAGACAATGTAATCTAGTTGATAGGTATAGCCCACCAGATTTCTATTGTGTATATGCTTTATTGAGTACTAACGATGAACCTAGGTCCTACAGGGAAGCTATTTTTGCAGATGATAGTAAGTCTTGGTAGCTAGCCATGTAGGAGGAGATGATGGCTTTGGACTCTAATAACACTTGGGATCTTGTTCATTTGCCCAAAGGAAGAAAGGCCATAGGATGTAAGTGGGTCTTCAAGAAGAAGTTTGGAGTAGATGGGTCATTGGAGAAGTACAAGGCTAGACTGGTAGCCAAAGGCTACTCCCAGAGAGAGGGAGTTGATTTTGGTGAGATATTCTCTCCTGTTGCTAAATTGACTTCTATTAGATTTCTCTTATCCATTGCTACAACTTATGATTGGGAGATTGAGTAAATGGATGTTAAGACCACCTTCTTGCATGGAGATATTGAAGAAGAAATTTATATGCAACAACCTATAAGTTTTGAGCTAAAAGGAAAAGAACATTGGGTTTGTAGGTTAAAGATGTCTCTTTATGGTCTAAAATAGTCCCCTAGAATGTGGTATCAAAAGTTTGATTCATTTGTTTTGAAATTGGGTTTTGTTAGAAGCGAGGAGGATCATTGTGTTTACATTCATTGTGTTGATGATTCTATACTGGTTATTGCTTTGTATGTTGATAACATGTTTTTCAGCAATACTAAGGGTATGGTCAGTGAGCTTAAAGCCCAACTTTCAGGTGCATTTGAGATGAAAGATCTTGGTGCTGTAAGGTATATTTTGGGAATGGAGATTAGGACGGACAGAGTTAACATAAAGCTTTTGGTTGTCACAAAGTAAGTATGTGAATACTATTTTGCAAAGGTTTAGTTTGCAGGACTATAATCCAGTTAGAGTTCCTTTACCCATTGGTACTAAGATTTCATTAGATATGTGTCCAAAGATTGAGGATGATCTTGAGGATATGTCTAATGTGCCATATGCTAGTGCTGTAGGGAGTTTGATGTATGCAATGGTTTGCACTAGACTAGATATTGCCCAAGAAGTGGGAGTTTTGAGCAGATTTATGTCTAACCCTGGTAGACAACATTGGAACTATGCAAAAAGGGTGTTTAAATATCTTGTAGGTACTTTTGATCATTGTTTGGTTTATTTTGGTACTGATAGTGCTAATAAATCTTTGGACATACAGGGTTTTGTTGATGCAGATTGGGCAGGTGACTTGGATAGTCGAAGGTCCACTAGTGGCTATGTGTTTACTCTATTTGGAGGTGCAGTGAGTTGGATGAGTAAGAGGCAGCCCACAGTTGCTTTGTCCACCACAAAAGCAAAGTATATGGCTACAAATCATGTCTCTAAGGAGGCAGTTTGGTTGAGGAGAATGTGTATAGGTATTGGTTTTGATTGTAGGAACATTCAGATTGGTTGTGATAGCCAGAGTGCTATCTGTTTGGCCAAGAATCCCGTGCATCATTCTTAGACTAAGCATGTTGATGTTCAATATCACTTTGTTCGAGAGTTGGTTGTAAATGGAGAGATTGAGCTGAAGAAGATAGACACTCAGGAGAATGTTGCAGATTCATTGACTAAACCTGTGAGCACAAAGAAGTTTGTGTGGTGCAGAGAGGCCATGGGCCTTGTTTCTAGTGCCTGATTATTTTTTATTTGATTTCCTATGGGTTGATTTACAATGTGTAGACACCCTAAAATAACTGTGTCGTCAAATCACTTGCATTCCGTTATCTGTCTAATCACTTCCATTGCAAACGTTAATTAAATAATCTAATTATTTAATTAATTTCATCAAATTCTTCTAAATCTCCTAAATTCAACATTAATTAAATAAATCCTCTTTATTTAATTAATTAAATTAAATTCCTCTATATTCTTCCACAATTAAATAATTTTAATTATTTAATTAGATCATTATCCTCTTTCCAAAAATCATATCCACATTAATTAAATATATCCAATTATTTAATTAATTCAACAAATTCCCTCTTATCTAAAATTAAATAATTCTTAAATTATTTAATTAAATCAAAATTATTCTTCCAAAATCATGCACAACAATTAAATAAATTTATTTATTTAATTTGCTTTTAAATCTTTTAAATTAAATAATTCCAATTATTTAATTATTTCTTCCAAAATATCTTCTCTAAATTTAAATAAATCAATTATTTATTTAAATTGCTTTTTCTTCTAATTTTAGTTATCTCTAATATAACTTAAGCTTTCTTGCTCATCAATTAAATATTTCTATATTTAATAAAGCAAAATATCTTCTTATTCTCATGCAAATCTCTTCTTCTTGTTTTAAATCACTTAACTGATTGCTTTATTCTTTTAATTGATTTATCTCTTCAGTTAACTCATTCTTCTATTCTTGATAACTCCTTTCATGCAAAAGCAAGCAAGACACATGTCTTCTTCTCATTCGTTGCACGTTCCTCAACTTATCTCCTCCATTGATTCTTCTGAATTATCTGGACCATTGATCAATCTTCCTTGAAATCTATATAAACCCCCCTCATCTCCTTCATTAGCCCTCTCTTCGATCGTATTCTTAGGCATACTTAACAGAGCTTTGAGCATACAAAACGCGTCGATTGAGCACTATCACGATCTTTTGACATTGATCTCTTGAGCACACTACTTGCTTGTTACAGCCATGGCTTTGCAACTTCATTAAGCAATCCACATTCAATCCAAAGGAAACAACACAGATTTCGGTAAAAGTCTTTATTTCATTGAGTGTTTATTTATGGCTTTTATTTAAATTGGTTTCCTTTATGTTATTGGGTTCTTTGATTTTATTTAAGTTTAGATTTAATCAATTTTTCCATATACACATTCTGGCACGCCCGGTGGGACCCACTAATCCCTTTGTTTCTTTGAGAAATTTATTTTTTTTGAAGTCACAGTACAACACAGCGCAAACGACACCCCACAGTGCTCCTGGCAGGATATTTGCGCGCTTCTGCAGACACAGTCCGGCGCTCTTGGAGGCACTGCGCGCTTTCGGCAATATTCTGCAGCGCTTTTGGCCTGACAGAAAGGTGCTTTTGGCAGCATTCTACAGTGCTTTTGGCTAAATTAGGGTTTTGACTTTGTTCACTGTCTTGTAGGGTTTTCACGCTATCTATCCTATTAATTTATATGACAAGCTGTTGTATTTGTCATACAAACCTATTTTTTTGGACATCCTAAACTGATTTATTTAGGAGTACCTTCGATTTTTGTGTTAATCCTTGGTGTTGTTACAGCTTTTCGAGTGCTTTAAAGATTGCAGAACACAGATCTCTCAGCTGTCATTTCTCAGATCAGTCAATCAATCATGGAATTTTGCTTTAGATCTGATTATTTTGAAAAAGTTCCCTTTTTTGTGATCTGAGACAGCGCAACGCTTTTGGTTATATTGTCTCACGCTCTTGGTAACACAGTTCCACGCCTCCGGCTATTCTTCAGCGCTTCTAGTATTATTATATTGCGCTTCTGGTCTGCATCACAGCGCCTTAGAAAACACAGTGAAACGCTTCTGGTTAATTTTTTGCGCCTTTGGTAATATTCTACAGCGCTTCTAGTCTGCAATACAGCGCTCCTGGAATACAGTAAGTCATTTCTGGTAAAATTGTGCAGCGCTTTTGGTTAAAGTTGACTTTTGGCTAACTTGTGAATTTTTGTTGGAACTAACTCACTTGTTGCAGCTTCTTATTACTCACACAGAGCCAATAGGTGTTTTCTTAACATGTTCATGCAGGACGAGCATTGAAGACCTCTTGGATTTATCTTACTAAATCTTAGAAACACATTGCATGCTTAAAAGGATAATTAAACAAATCTTTATCTTGCAATCTAAGTCTTAGGAATATACTGCTTTTCTTAAGGGACAATGGACATGTATGAACAAACACCTCAATTTTGTAAAGGACAATGGACATGAATGCCAAACACTTCATTTCATAAGGGACAATTTACAACTACAATCGTGTGTGTGCATAGCTTAGTTGCACCTTATTTTTCTTATAACGGGACAATTGAACCTTTGTTTGACGTGCTTGCTTTTACTTTTTTTGTACTTCCTTTAGAAGGGCCTGCTTTTGGATTGCGCTTCATCCAAAAGGGATGACCCTAAGCGGAGTTTTCCTTTGAACTGCTATATAAGAGGGATAAGGTGAAAGCCAAGTCCTAACCGACGTCAGCCTTACCTTGTGGTGCCAAACTGAAAAGAGGTGTACTAGCTCTTTGTGGAAATGATTTTCACATTGAGCGAAGTGTTTGAAACTCTTAGTAGGATTGGTTAAAGCTTTTAGTAGCTTGTCGCATTGCTCATAAGGCGTTGGTCCCTCAAAGTCACTAAGAACCAATTTAGATAGAGACTACCCGACCTACCTCTGAACATTGCGGTAATTATCAGTGCAAGGGAAATCGATTTAAACCCTTAAGATACTCACCATTGGCTCCCTTGAGAAGAGATAGTATTCCCTTGGACATAAAGCTCTTGTGACCTACTTGAGCTTTCCAAGGGGAGGGTGAGATATCCCTACCTATCGTCTCTCGCAAAGATACTAAATATCTGACACCTTTATGGAATGATATTTTTATCGACGGAGTATTAAGCTGTGAGCTGATCTACTGCAATGAAACCTTTTCTCTAGGGATAAAAAGTGCTTGTTATTGATTGCAATTGTCTTAGACCTGTGGAAACATTGGGCTTGTTTGGAGCCTTGAACATACACTATCTGTTGTGTCAGTCCTTGTGCCTTTTTTGACCACTTGTTTGCTGTGTTTTCTCTTGCCAAACCAATCCAATCAGAAACAGAAAAATCTTGCCTTTGAAAAACATCAGACACTACTTCAGCGCCCCTGGTATTACAGCAGCTCGCCTTTGGTAATACAGTAGATCACCTTTGGTCAGCAGTAACTCGCCTCTGGCAAAACTCTACTTCAGCGCCCTTGGTATAACAGTAGCTCGCTTTTGGTCACTATAGCTCGCCTTTGGCATAGCAATAACTCGCTATTGGTAGCTCAGTCCATCGCCTCTGGTCCACAATAGCACGCTTTTGGTAGCACAGTCCTGCGCCTCTGGTCAAACAGTATAGCGCATTTGGTCCAGTACTTTGTGCATCAGAGTTTGTCTATTTCTTCAAAGCATCTCATAGATTCCCAGCATTACATTGTGTCCTAAGTGTATCCCATGGTCACCACTAGGCTACAGCAAACCATGAAATCTAGGCAAGTTGTCCCTAAGGAGCACAAGTCACCCCCTCGCACACCACAATCAGGTCGTCTCAACATTACTCCCAAGGTGACTCCTAGTACACCCGCAGCAAAACCAAACATCTCTCCAAACATGCCGTACATAGATGAACCAAGCAATCCTCATGAGGATAGAACCCCTTTGCTAAATGCACCTCAGTATACCACAGGCTTGCCTCCGGATTTTGTCCCACAAGGTTATATCGTAGATCAAACCCCATCTCAAGAAGAGCGACACTTTTAAATAGGTCAATCCTCTCAAGAAGATGGGCAAGATCTTGATGAATTTATACAAGACCCTAGAGCTATAGCTGCCTTTGATAAAATCCTTAGTGAGAACCAGGATCATTTCTTTCGCTTTCTTGCAAAGCAAGGCGCCAAGTTACCTCAAGATTTTGATGTGTCCACTCTCAAGGAGAGCACCAACACCCAAGAAACCATACAAGCGGTGCAAACCATGTCCACGGTAACTCCGCCCTTACCTACTCAAGGCTTGCAGTATAGGAATCCCCTTTTCCAAAATCCAACAAAGGAGAGGCCCATATCCCCACTTTTGACTCCCATGGAGATCTATCAAAACCAACAAGAAACTCTCCAACGTCAAGCAGAATTAGCTAAGCAAGCCACCTTAGCTCGATCGAATGTGCAACCACCTCCTAAAGTGTCCACCCCAAGCACAAGTGGAATCTTGGTTACCCCATCACGCATAGGTTTCCCACCCAATTACAATCTAGGGAACACTTATGTAGCCATGCAACAAGGGTCTCAACAAATGCCACCTCCTATATCATCACACTTGCATCTCTCTCAACCAATTAGAGTCACGCAGCCCCAACCACAATATTCTTCTACTCTCATCCTCAAGCAGCCCCAACCACAACATTCTTCTACTCTCATCTTCAATCAACCCCAACCGTCGCAAATCACTTCTACCTATGTTCCTCCTCCACAACGTTCATCCTCGCTCAACTTCTTTCATACATTGCCTAGCCACTCTCAACATTCCCAACATCAGGTTTCCCAAAGCTATGTGCCACCATCACAACCTAATCAAACGCACTTTAGCTTTCCTCCCCCCAATGCCTTTCTTCAACCGTCGCAAAGCCAACATTCTTACCTAGCGCCACCTCCACCCCTGCCTAATCAAGGCCTCCAATTCCAACCCAATCTGAACCAATCATACAATCCATACAATCCCAATCCATCTTACGACCCTTATAATATCAGTACGCATGGCTTACACTATAATCTTCCATATGGGCAACACCAACCGCTTTTTGGACAACAGGAGAAGTTACCAACCCCTCCCACGACTATGGAACTAAAGATTGCGGAGGTGCAAGAGCAGCTATCTGATCTTACATTTGGCCACACCAAAAAGACCTTCTCTTTAGAGGAAGTGTGTCCTTATCCTTTTGATCGGTCATTACCAATGATCCCTTTTCCTCAAAATTTCACTATTCCCAAGTTCGATAAGTATAAAGGAAAAGGTGACCCCAAAGACCATCTTAGGGAATTCTATCTCGCTTGCTTTGAGGTCTCTCATAACGCCACATATCTTATGCGTCTCTTTCCTTGCAGCCTTGGAGGTCAAGCAATAGAATGGTTCTCACACTTACCTACGGGTATCAAGTCGTTCAACGAGCTAGCAGAGAAGTTTGCCACCCATTTTTCTTACAACGCAGAGCATGAGATTTCCATGACGGACCTATGCAACAATAAACAGAAAAATGGTGAAACTTTCATTTCTTTCCTTCAACGATGGAGACAAATGGCTAGTAAATTCCCTTTCAAGATTCCAGAGAAACAACTTGTTAGCATATTTGTGCAGAACCTCAACCAAGAGTTAGGTTTTCATTTGCAAATTCTTAGTGCTACAACCTTCAATGAAATCACATACAAGGGTATCAACATTGAGAAGGCCCTCATTGCTAAGGGTGTGGTCAAAATCTTTAAGGAGACGAAAGATAGTACTTCTCATCAACAATCAAACGATAAACCCAAGTATTAGAACAAAAACAAGAATGTGGTCAACGATGGGGTGGTCGATACTAAGCATGTCCAAACATTGCAAACACCGCTGCAGCTCTCCAAACCAAGTCAAGCTCCACCTCAACAACAGCAGCAACAAAGGTAGCCTTATCCCAACCAACAGCAACGACAACAAGAGCGGCCCCAACAAGATTACCCTCCGCGACGGCAATTCACTCCTTTGGGAGTACCCATTGAATCAGTCTTACAGCAAGCTTTGCAGAAAGGGCTCATCACCTTACCCGATGCTCCCCCATATGGAGAACCTGTCTACAAAACTGCACGTTACAGAGACAATGAGTATTGTGAGTTCCATAAGAGCAAAGGGCATAGAACTGCGTCTTGCATGAAGCTTAAGCACCTCATCCAAAACCTCATCGATGGTAATCAAATCACTTTTGAGGATGAATCACCAGCGCGACACACGAACAAGGATCTCGATATGTACAAGGAACCATTCCCTCATCACGGTCCACCTCCTCCTCAGGATAGAGGTAAAGGTATCAATCACGCTTCCACATCTTTTGATTCCATTGTAGGTCGTTTTGAAGAGAGTCGAGTGTCTACCCTCACCATCAAAGGCAAATCTACGGATTGTGCTGTTACTACTTGTCGCGGTCATGTCACCATCCGTGCACCTACACCTAGACTTCCGGTTCAGTCTGATTATAATCTTGTCGAACATCTAGGGAGAACACCAGCATAGATCTCTATTTTGGACCTTCTACGGTCATCACCTGCACATAGATTGGTGCTAGAAAAGGCCCTCCAAGAGTCTTCCGTTCCTAACAACATAGCAGTCGCAGATTTCCAAGCTATAGTGGGTAATATTGCTTCGCCTTACAATGTGGTCTTCTTTGAGAAAGACCTCCCCTCCCATGATCCTTGTCACAATGATGCCCTCCATATTGAAGTTCTCATCCATAAGCGCAAAATCAAACGCATCCTCATAGATGGTGGTGCTGGTCTCAACATATGTTCTTTAAAGTTACTAAAGCAATTGGGATACTCTGAGGATCACGTCAACACTGATCATAGTATTACAATCAAGGGGTATGATGATGCCGAACGCCGTTAAGAAGGTGTTATTCACTTGCCTATACAACTGGGCCCAGTCATGCTTGAAACTAGGTGCCAAGTTCTTGATATTGAGCTGCCTTACAACATTATTCTTGGCCGCCCATGGATCCATGCAATGAAAGCTGTTCCCTCCATGTACCATTAGTCCCTAAAGTTCCCATACAATGGTACGGAGATCACCATCCCAGGAGATCCTAATCCTTTCAAATTTTGCCGTGTCTTGCAAGGAAGCTATAAGAATTGCAACCAAGTGCCTAAAAATGACAAAGCCCTTGAATCCCCTCTTTATGTTGACCCTGAAACTCTCACGCAAGCCTCTACAAGTGAGCCTACACCCCTCCCCAAAATCACCGCACGCGTCCAAGATATAGGCTTTGGCACTTATGATATCTCTGAATCTTGTTGTGTAGGGCGGATGCCTTTATCTCCAAAATCTTACGACAAACCACCCATTGCCAAAGTTACCAAAAAAGCAACTATTCCTCCCCCAACATTCCTAACCCAATTCTAACATGGACGGTTATTGGAAGCGGAAACCATTGAGGACATCTCTTCTTGGCTCTACAAGGAGAAAGAACCAGTCACGATACCAGTCAAGCAATATGGCAATGGCTTAAGGATAGTGAAAAATATGGGCTATAAAGGCAAAGGTGGCCTTGGGAAACAGAATCAAGGAACTATGGAGCCCATTGTGGTAACAAAGAAGCTAGACAAGAAGGGATTAGGATTTGGTAAGAAGGTACCACGCGCCTTGGACATCGAGTATATCCTCGACGAGGTAGCTGACACTTTTCTCGCCGATTCGACGTCTACAGAGGATATCACCGATGACTCTTCCCTCCACATGACCAATCTATTCGCAGAATCCTCCATTTTTACACTATGCTCTGTATCCTTAACCTCCACCACCAGCACCCAGAATGTCACGCTTGTCTACCCTGAGCTTATCGATTGGGACCAACAAGGGGCCCCCGTTATAGATGTATTTCAGAATGACGAAGCTCTAGCTGAGTTTATGGGACTTCGGGAAGGTATCTTTCTTGGTGATCACAAGGCAAGTTTTGTAATGGAACTAGAGCCCACGACTTATTTTGGTGAGAATGCCAAATCCTCCAGTCACAAAAGTGCAAATAAAGAAAGATCTCTAGGTGAAAACCACACTGTGGCACCTCCTGATCATAAAATAGTAAAAATAAAGGATGTATCCAAAGGTGAAAACCCAACTGTGGCACCTGAGGATGGAGGATTTGACCTTCCCTTACCATCTAAGTACCAAGAGAAATCAGCTCTCCTAGTGGAAGATTCTACAGAGATCAACCTGGGTACAGAACAGAATCCAAAGACAACATTCCTAGCAGCATCATTATCTGACACAGAGCACAAAAATCTTAACAACTTCTTCTTGCAACGAACCATCAACTTTGCATGGACCTATGCAGATATGCCAGGGCTAGACCCTAAGCTAGTAGTTCATTATCTCACAGTTGATCCCAAGGTGAAACCAGTCAAGCAGAAATTGAGAAAAATGCATCCACAGATAGCTCTCTTGGTGAAGGTGGAAATACAAAAGCTGTTAGACGCAAAATTCATACGACCCATTGACTATTCAGATTGGGTCTCAAACATTGTACCTGTGTCTAAACCCAATGGACACATCTGCATGTGTAATGATTTCAGAGATCTCAACAAAGCATGTCCTAAAGACGACTTTCCACTACCCAACATTGACATTATAGTGGACTTGACAGCAGGTCACGAGATGCTTTCTCTCATGGATGGATTCTCGGGTTACAATCAGATAAGGATAGCTGAAGAAGACCAACATAAAACAACCTTTACTTGTCCTTGGGGCAATTATTGTTGGTGTGTCATGCCATTTGGTCTGAAGAATGCAGGAGCAACCTATCAGAGAGCAATGACAGTGATATTTCATGACCTCTTTCATCACATCATGGAAGACTATGTTGATGATATACTGGCTAAATCTTCTAGGGTGGATCACATACAGGTCCTAGGACAGATCTTTGACAGGCTTGAAAAATACCAAGTAAGACTCAATCCAAAGAAGTGTGTATTCGGTGTAACATCAGGAAAGCTATTGGGATACATTGTATCTCGTAGAGGCATCGAAGTAGACCCAACGAAAGTAAAGGCTATAGTGGAGATGCCTCCACCAAAGAACCTAAAAGCATTAAGGAGCCTCCAAGGAAGGTTGCAGTCCATCAGGCGTTTCATCTCACAGCTAGCAGATAAATGTCAACCCTTTCAACACTTGCTCCGAAAGGATGTCTCATTTCGATGGGACAACAAGTGTCAAGCAGCATTTGATCAGCTTAAAGAGTATCTCACTACACCTCCTATATTGGTTCCACCAGTTGCGGACAAACCTTTGATCTTATTCATCTCCACTACAAACTCGGCCCTAGGGGCCCTGCTAGCACAGAATGATGACACAGGAAAGGAGCATGCAATTTATTACATTAGTAGAACCTTGGTGGGATACGAGCTCAATTATTCACCAATGGAAAGGGCTTGTTTAGCAGTAGTGTTCACCTCCCAAAAATTGCGACATTACATGTTGAACCAACACACAAATCTGATAGCCAAGATTGATCCCTTGAAGTATCTACTAGCAAAAACTGCTCTCACAGGCAGACTAGCTAAATGGGTCATGATCCTTAGTGAGTTTGACATTGAATAACAGATCGTAAGGCAATCAAAGGACAAGCCCTCGCAGATCAACTAGCAGATGCACCTATGAAAGATACACATCCTATGGTAGCAGACTTTCCTGATGAGAACCTCTTCACTCTTGCTACCTCCATAATGTGGAAGTTATACTTTGATGGTTCTTACACACAACATGGATCAGGAGCTGGCATCTTATTTGTTACACCTCAGAATGACTACATTCCAAAGTCATATCGGCTAGCATTCCCTTGCACCAACAACATAGCCGAGTATGAAGCACTCCTTATAGGTCTCAATACAGCAGTTCAATGGGATATCATAGAATTACAAGTATATGGAGACTCACAGCTAGTCATTCGCCAAGTCACAGATGAATACCAAACAAAGGATGAAAAGTTGGTCCCCTACAAGCAACTAGTGGATGCCTACAAACCACACTTTTCCAGCATCACATTTGAGCAAATTCCAAGAGAGCATAACAAAGCTGCGGATTCTATGGCTTCTATAGGATCATTGATTGACATGCCTGCAAATACACAAAAGTGTGAATTCTTGATCGAGCAGTTGTTGATACCAGCCGTCGATGTTCCTGTTACTGAAATCATCTGCGATCTTGTTGGTCCCAATTCCCCATGGTATGAAGATATCTATGAATACCTCAAACACCAAACCTTTCCCCCTGACCTATCATCCACCCAACGCAAAACCTTTATCCGTCGATCCTCTCGTTACATCATTCTGGGTGATACACTATATCGCCAGAGTCTCGATGGTATCCTCTTACGATGTCTTAATGCGGAAGAAGCTGAAGCTATCTTACGAGACATACACGAAGGTGTCTATGGTGCGCATTCTACCGGTCCTAATCTTGCTAAGAAGATACTCAGAATAGGTTATTACTGGCCTACAATAGAGCAAGATGCTACACAGCTTGCTAAGAAGTGTCTACAATGTCAGTAGCATGGAGATTTGATTCACGCACCAGCTCATGAGTTACAACCTATGACAACTCCATGGCCTTTTTCTCAATGGGGTCTCGACCTCGTAGGACAAATCCACCCTTCCTCCTCACATGGCCACAAGTTTATCATTACCGCCACTGAGTATTTCACGAAGTGGGTGGAAGCCATTCCTATGACCTATATCACCGGTAAACAAATAGCCAAGTTTATCCTAAACTACCTCATATGCCGGTATGGTATTCCCCAAGCCATTGTCACTGATAATGGGAGACCATTCAAGAACCAAGATGTTCGTGCCTTATGCATACAATACAATATCCAACATCACTTTTCAACTCCCTACTATCCGCAAAGTAACGGCCAAGCTGAGGCTTCCAATAAAACCATTCTCAAGATCCTAAAGAAAACGGTTAATGAAGCTGGTCGTGATTGGCACTTGCAACTCAATCCCGCCCTATGGGCCTACTGCACTAGTATCAAAACACCAACTGGTGCTACACCATATGCCTTGGTCTTTGGCTCTGAAGCCATCCTACCTATAGAGGTCGAGATCCCATCCCTCAGAGTATCCATGCAGGACCTGATCGGCGGAGATGAGTATCGCACTTCCAGATTAGCTGAGCTTGAACTACTAGATGAGAGGCGCCTTGCTGCACTTAATCATCTCCATGTCTATCAAAACCGCCTTCGGCGTAATTACAACAAAAAGATCAAAGAAAGATGATTTCAAGTTGGTGATCTTGTACTTAAGGAGAATCAGAGAAATCAAGCAGATCGAGAGAAGAAGGGCAAGTTTGAGCCTAACTGGTTAGGTCCCTTCATTGTGACAGCAGCATATGGATCAGGAGCTTATACTTTAGCTACACCTGACGGCATTCCTCTGGATGAGCCACTTAATAGTGTCCATCTCAAGAAGTTTTATGCCTGATCCTCAGAGTATTCTAAAAAAAAAAAAAAAAAAATCCAAAAAAAATCCGTCCTCTGGTGAAAACCTGGCAAACAGGCACCTTGGATAAGTACCATAGTGAAAACCTGGCAAACAGGCACTATGCGTAGAGTCAGCATCCATTGTCTATCGAGTCCTGTCCACTCCTTGTCCAGTTCGCAACGCGCCTCATCCACCCACCCATAATAAAACCATTGACTTTGTTTGCATTTCCATCTCCCTATCTAGTATAGCTTGGAAATTTGTCAATGTCCCTCGTCGTCATCCCATGTCTTGCTCTGTGTCTACAGTTAACACTGTCTTGTCCTAGGTCAAGTCTTTCTGTGTCTTCTTCGGTAGTCACCCCTACAGTTTCCTCTACCAGAATGGGGGCAACTCTTTCCTTAGCTTCGATCTAGGATTGGTTCCATGTTCGTGGTTCGCAGCGCATTCTTTGATATTTTCTCATTTCCATAGGTAACACCCTTTAACGGACACAGAGTTCCTACGATAAGGCTGTTATCTTCTCAACACTTTTTCCATCTCATCACCCTAACCAGAACTACATATCATCTCTTCTCAATCTTAAGGTACCTTGATCCCATGGATATGGGTATGTAGGCAGTCTGGAATACGAAGGATGTATCCAGTACTCAGGTACATAAGATCCCCTCCTTTCACCTTGACCCATTCATCACTCTATCCAGAACTACATATTTATCACGTTCATCTTCCATCGTAAAGTGTGCCTTGATCCCGTGGATACAGGGTATGTAGGCAGTCTAGAATACGAAGGATGTATCCAGTACTCAGGCACACACGATCTATCATTCTCCACCTGTCTCAATCCATTAGCATTCCATCCTTCTAGTCTTCCGTTTGTAAAAATCCATTCGCCTCGACTTGACTAACTCAAGCAGCAAGCTAGCGCATCCTTTCAAAGCAAAAGTCCTTAACAAACTTGAAGCAAAGAGGCCTACTTCCAGAGTCATCTACTATCCTGCATACCGATTGCCAACATCAGCTAAGTACCACTTAACCAAGCCCTAGATCAACAAGCTTGTCTTCTTCGAAGTGTTCCATTGTCGAGACCAACACACGCGTCTCCTGCAACATGTGGCATTTCCTGCAAGTGAGACATTGTCTTTTTAGGTAGATAGCACCCTTTAACGGACACAGAGTTCCTACGATAAGGCTGTTATCTTTCCTATCCAATCTATCCTGAGCAACCTCTTTGGCAAGAAAATATGTTGGCTGTATGTTTACTTTGTAAGTCAGTCAATTTGTGTTATGGTTTATCTTTTGTTCCCTATTCCCATACCTATTCAAGACTACCTTGATTTATCTATAATCTTGGCATGTTGCGATGTAGTATGGATTGGGGGCATAGTCATTGCTTTATGTGTGCCGTGTTTGAGGAATGATCTCTAGTATCTTTCTTAGCATTCTATTTATCTTGTGTGTGTTACGCCCTAGCATCTTACATATTAATAATTCTTCTTGCATTTACATGTATTGAAGTTTATTTTATGTTCAAGACTATGGCTTATTCACATGTTCCAACAAGGTTATATTATGTCTAAGGGATCTAGGTTCAAACCGTTTGTTTGCAGAGTCAATGTCCACGCACTCGGATATTACTGCACCTTGGTCTTTTATACCTTGGTGGCGAACTGTCCACGTGCTATATCAAACTAAGGATTGCTCTTTATATACAAATGCGAAGCCATTGCAACAAGCTCATTCATCCATTTCCACATCCTTTATATCACTTTCATTGCAGTAATCGATCAATAGTCTCCATCTCCTCCTATTCTCCTCTCTGGTGCATATCTGCAAAACCCACATGTCAGATATCACTAGTCATCACATCTATATCATCATATATCTCTATCATCATACATCTATAAGCATCATATAAACAGCATAGGTCATCACATGAATCCATAATCTTACATACATTTCATCACATCCATGACATCAAGGAATGCATACACAAAAGCATGAACGGCAGTGAGTCGAACAGATCATCATATATATATATATATATCATGTAATGGCCATCATAATACAAAGTCTCTGTGTCTACATCAATAATACAAAAATGTGTATACATCCAAATATACACCAATATAGTACATCAAGGCTATCAAGACCCCTCGGTATATACATCGGAATGCACGCAGGCATCTGTCCAAAATGATACAATATGATACAATACACGTGTACGTGCCCTAGTGGGTGGAGCTACCCTCCTGCTGTGGCCCCTGGCCTCCCACTGTGCTCAGTGGAGGTCCGCCTGATGGTCCTCCTCCTCCCCCTGGCGGCAAAAGTGGCCCTCTAACTGAGGACGTCGACTGCCTTGTCCTCCGGGATCCTGATGCCCCTGATCTGCTCCTGTCTCTATAACTCGGTGCTTACTAAGCTGCCGGCACCGCACCCACATATAGGCCCCTGTAGTACTCTGCCTCTCTGCCGGCTGATACTAGCTCGCCCTGCACTCAGACGAGCTCGCTGTACAAGGTCCTCTGATCTGCACTCAGTGCACGGCGTGCCTCCTCTCTCTCCCACCTCACTCTAAACAGTGTGGCCTCTGCTGTCAAATGCAGTTGCACCTCTGCGTCTCTCTCTCTCCTACCCTGCGCTAGCTCATCTGCGTCTGCTGCTGGTGCAGCTGGCGGCTGCACCTGTACCTGTGCCTATGCCTGTATCTGGGCCTGCAACTGTCTGTATGCTTACACTTGTACCTGTAGCTGCGCCTGCACCTGTGCTAGGGCTGTCTGTGCTACTGTGGCTGCCTGTGTCTGTGCCTGGGCTGTGGCCTCTGCCTACCTCGCATCGGCCCGCGCTGCATCCCTGTCTCTCCTGAGTCATGCCATCCGGAGCTCTAAGCGAGTCCTCCGGGCTATCTCCTCCTGCAGCAGTCACTCTGCTCTCTATAAGTCAGTCTCTACGACTGGGCCCACTGCCTCTGCCATCTCCACATCGGCCTGCTGGCCGCTGCCCTCTCCACCTGCCTACTGGCCCGCTGCCTGCTGCTTGGCTGCCCTGGCCTGCCGCCTCATCTTGGCCTCTCCTCCAAGCACTAACACCTCTCCCACTACCCCTGCTACACCTGGTGTAGTCAGTCTCATAGGCCTGTGTGTCTGCCAGTACTGATCGTACTCTGGCAGTGTCCCTGGGTCTGCTAGCCCAGAATCCCAATCCCATCTCACGGGGATAAGTCCCCGCACCTCTGTCAATGCTGTCGCTAATGGGATCTCAGCATCCCAGTCTCCTACCTCCCTCCGTGTCCTGGCATGAGTGGCCTCCCCCACTGGTAACCCCTGCGGCAACCCAAACTGCCTGAGAACTCGCTCGGGTAGGTATCTCTCTATCATATCTGTTCGTCTACCGAACAGATAGCGCGCCTGTCTACAGTACATAAGCTGCTCATGCTCATCAGCCCACTCCTCGCATAGTAACCAGGGCCTCCATATGAATATGTCCATCTCATCTATCTGTCGCCTCCAGTAGCTCACAGACCCCATCCTCTGATGTGTCATCACCTCGTCATACAAAAATGCATATGGCTCACCCCTGTCTCGGTGGCACTGCGCCATGGGTCGGATGACTGGAATGTGCTCCCACGCCCATACCTGTAACAAAGTCACACCTGCTGAGAGGCTCCTGCCTCTCCTGTACACACAATGGTGCATGTCATGGTACAGCTGTCCTAGCACGCAGGGTCCCCACGCATACTGTCTGCCATGGGTGAACATCCTTGATAGAACTGTCCCCCAGCCAACTGATAGTCCTCTCGATCTCCGGTCCGGGCATAGGAAGCCGCCAATCAGTGAAGCAACGATCCATCTGATCCTATCACAGAGTCTCGGGACGTCTGCCCATCGGATCTCCCCATCCTCTATCCATAGGTCGTCTGTGCAGAAGACCTCCTCCAAGCCTGCCTCGCCCCGTGCTGGGTCAAAGTCCACGATCTCTCCATCTATCCGGATCCTCAGGATGCGGTATACATCCTCCAGTGTCACTGTCGCCTCCCCTGTCAGAAAGTGGAATGACGAGGTCTCACTGTGATACCTCTCCGCGACTACTGTCACTAGGGCGAGGTTCGCCCTAATGTGTGTCAAATGTGCCACATGCCATAGTCCCGCATGCTCCAGGAATGCGTCCTCCTCCCATGTAAGCTGAACCACCTCGTGCGCTATCGCGTGATGTCGCTCTCGTGACATCAGCGGTGGTAGTATCCTCTGCATCTATAACAAATCACTTGTCAGTTTCTTTCCACAATTCCTCAAAACCTATCTATATCTTCCCTAAACCCTCGACCATACCTTTTCCCTCCTGACAGCTAGGCTAAGTGTCCCTCTTCTACTTGCCCCCTAACTTTTCTTCTATTCAAACCAAGAGCACTTTGTTTTATACAAACGCGCTGTCCCTCTCCACCAACCGCGCCATACTGTTCAACCAGCCGCGCTGTGATTTTTGAACCAAATGCACCTTGTTTTTCCAACTGCGCCATTCTGTCCTACCAACCGCGCAACTCTGTCATACCAGAGGCGACGCGTTTTTTCCCCTTCCCGCCACTTGCGCTAACCTGCTTTGCCAAGTGCGCTGCACTGCCTAACCAAGTGCGCTGCGGGATTTCGCAAGTGTGCTGCGGCACGAACGCCTAACACCAAAAGCGACGCGGTTTTACCAAGTGCGCTGCAGGTGACTACCAGCCGCGCTACAGCGCGCCAAAGGCACTAAAATTCTATACCAGACGCGCTGCAGCTTCCTAAAGTGCTTTTACTTGACATGGCTGACCCTACCTAAACCTAGCCCTAAATGACCCTACCTGACAAATGAAAAGGGGGTTTTCGATCACTTACCGCTGCCGGAGCTCCTGCTGGCCGCTTGTAGGTCCGCACCAACTCCACTCGATGACTGTGCGCTAGAATCGACATCTCTCCTCGCTGGCTGCTCCACTCTCTCCAACTAGGTTTGCTTCTATCCTCTCTAAATTTAGCTTATCCAAGGGTGCAAATGAGGATTGTGGTCCCCATGGGACCTATTTATAGTGTTCCCCCCCTTAGTTTTTCTTTCCCACCCCTTCTTCTGCTTTTCCTCCTCTCTGGTTGCGTCCTCTTCTAGTCGAGCGTCAACACCTTTCCTCTGTCGCTTCCCTGTCTTCCCGCTCGAGGGGGCATACGCTGGGGCAACTACCTACACTGGGGCATCAGTAAATTGTATTACATCTTCAACAATCGTTTTCTTTGACGCAACGCTAGATGCTGCATTGCATCAAAGAGGGGCAAAATGTAGACACCCTAAAATAACCGTGTCGTCAAATCAGTTGCATTCTGTTATCTGTCTAATCACTTGCATTGCAAACGTTAATTAAATAATCTAATTATTTAATTAATTTCATCAAATTCTTCTAAATCTCCTAAATTCAACATTAATTAAATAAATCCTCTTTATTTAATTAATTAAATTAAATTCCTCTATATTCTTCCACAATTAAATAATTTTAATTATTTAATTAGATCATTATCCTCTTTCCAAAAATCATATCCACATTAATTAAATATATCCAATTATTTAATTAATTCAACAAATTCCCTCTTATCTAAAATTAAATAATTCTTAAATTATATAATTAAATCAAAATTATTCTTCCAAAATCATGCACAACAATTAAATAAATTTATTTATTTAATTTGCTTTCAAATCTTTTAAATTAAATAATTCCAATTATTTAATTATTTCTTCCAAAATATCTTCTCTAAATTTAAATAAATCAATTATTTATTTAAATTGCTTTTTCTTCTAATTTGAGTTATCTCTAATATAACTCAAGCTTTCTTGCTCATCAATTAAATATTTCTATATTTAATAAAGCAAAATATCTTCTTATTCTCATGCAAATCTCTTCTTCTTGTTTTAAATCACTTAACTGATTGCTTTATTCTTTTAATTGATTTATCTCTTCAGTTAACTCATTCTTCTATTCTTGATAACTCCTCTCATGCAAAAGCAAGCAAGACACATGTCTTCTTCTCATTCGTTGCACGTTCCTCAACTTATCTCCTCCATTGATTCTTCTGAATTATCTGGACCATTGATCGATCTTCCTTGAAATCTATATAAACCCCCCTCATCTCCTTCATTAGCCCTCTCTTCGATCGTATTCTCAGGCATACTTAACAGAGCTTTGAGCATACAAAACGCGTCGATTGAGCACTATCACGATCTTTTGACATTGATCTCTTGAGCACACTACTTGCTTGTTGCAGCCATGGCTTTGCAACTTCATTGAGCAATCCACATTCAATCCAAAGGAAACAACACAGATTTCGGTAAAAGTCTTTATTTCATTGAGTGTTTATTTATGGCTTTTATTTAAATTGGTTTCCTTTATGTTATTGGGTTCTTTGATTTTATTTAAGTTTAGATTTAATCGATTTTTCCATATACACACAATGTATAATGTCAAGTGGGAGAATGTTGGGATAATGTGCCATTAACCTTGTAAATCCCAATATTGTATTTATTCTATTTTTTATTTGTAATTTGTAATTACCCATAAGGGATGTACAAGTTTCACCGGTAGTGGTAAAAATAATTTACTGTCCACGGTAATTACGAAGTTACTGCACGGTAAGTCCTGGAGTTACCGGCAATAGTTACGGGATGTCATTTACTATGGTAAATGATAATTGGTCAAAGTGGGGTGCACATGTGGAGGAATAATCTATTTTTAGTGTTATGATGCACGTCATAGATGCTGTAAGAAGGTGTAAGGGATTCTATGACAACTGTAAGTTGTCATAAGAATTTATGACACTAATAATAGCATATGACACGTCATAAGATTCTATAAGTGGATATTTTTATCCCCAAGAAGTTCAAGCTTGCATGGGCACATTTTCCTAAGTGTAGGATGCATGTATGACAGCATTTATGACCCCGTAAGAGCCTATTCTTGGCCATGGATGCCCAAGGTTGTGTTGTTGACTCTTGACAAGTGTTATGGGCTTGTAAGAAGTCATTTAATGTCTTGAGGCTGTGTAAATTCTATAAAAACCATAGCATAGTGGATGAGAGGCATGTAAAAGTTTATAGGTACCCAGGTTCTACCGAAGTGAAGGTTGGAGGACAGAGGAAGTGAATGTATTTGTAATCTCCTTTTGTGAAGATAATACAACTTGGCCTCTTTTCTTGGTGGAGTTTTTTACTCGAAAGGGTTTTCTCCACGTTAAACACTTGTGTTATGTGCTTCATTCTACTTTTGGTATATTTATGTATTGTGGGTTTTATGTTTTGATTACAATCTCCATCAATAACACATAGTTAAAGTTTGCTGAAATTTATCTCGAATCAGATTTCCATTGAAGTAGTGTTGCTTTCATTTCTAACATGAAACATGATTAGAAACCAGACAAAGGCAAAGGTAAAGTGAATATAGATGAGATTCAAAAGGAGATGAGCAAGATTTGGATAAAGAAGAGCGTGATAAATACTTGTGATGGATCTGCACCAGAATCTGGCATTGATAATCCTTCCAGAAATTAAAAGCTGAGCTCTGGCTCACGGGGAGCTACAAAGGAGATCAAATTCCCCCAACCAGTTAGTAAGTGCCTAAATTTGACACAATAGGTAAGAGTCAGAGGTTGCAGATTAAAGGGGTCTTAGAGGTTCATCAAAAATCATTCAGTCAAAGGTTGAGTAATCCACATAAAGATTTGAAGAAGTTATGAGTAGATCCTACTCCGGTAGCCATCTGGTAAAAGCAAAACCACACAAACAAATCTGGTATGATCTGCAGATTTGGAGACATGTTTTGGAAGGCTAAATGTATGTTTCCAACTCACTTGGATGATGACTTCAAGATCCACAAAATGATTTATGAGAAATTCACTCAAAATAGGGTAACCAGATGACTTAAAGTATGCATTTATTACAAAGGGAATTAGGTTTTGTGCAAGGATAAAAGTCTTTTCATTCATCATTTACAACACTTAGCACTCATGAAGAAGAAACAAGAGCTCTAAGAAGAGATCCTACAGATTATTCAAGTTCAAGCTGAAGATCGAATTCAAGCTGAATTTCACTTCGGCATTTGCTACAAACCCTAAGGTGTAAAAAGGTATTTCCTTCCAGATTTCATTGCTAAAATGGCTACTCCCATGGTTGTGAATGTCACTGAGAGGCCGAGACTGAAATTCAAGAAACATCCCTTCAAATCTCTAGAAGTTGATCCCTTGGGTGCATTTTCTCATATACCATACAGTGTTCTGCATGTAGAAGATGTTAGGGTTTACATCCATACAAACATTAAGTATTTGGGAGACCTAGAGCTGATGGAAATATATTGCAAACAAGTAAGTAGTGAGAACTTTGACCTCAAACTAGAATTCAAGGCCCTAAAAGACAACCACTTTGCACATTGCATACATTTCCCGTCTTTTGGAGAAGATGAATGGGTCCGGTATGTCTTAAGTAGGATGCATGATAACTTTATGTGGTTAATGAGTCCATTTAAGATAACCAAAGATGCCATCATGGATGTAACCAGATTGCACTCAACTGGTGGGTTGCCTGCACTCAAAGCTGTGAATAATCAAATGGTAACAGAAGCCACCAGATCAAAATATGACAAGAGGGCAATGACTATAGATGATATTATTGATCCGGATGTCAAGTTAGCATCAATTATAATTGGTTACAAGATTTACCACTCAAGTAGGGAAAATTTTGTATCTGGTACAAGAATCTATACTGCATATTAGATGCTGAAAGAAAATGCAGACTATGATTTGTGTGAGCTTCTATTGAATCAACTAATGGAGAATTTGCAGAAGATCAAGAAAGATAAGAAAAATTCCTTCAAATATGGCAATTTGGTGTTGTGCCTGTCCTTCTACTTCATGAATGAGTTATCAGGATCAAATGGTATGGTCTGGGCAAATGATAGACCTGTTGCAATTCAAATACGAGATTATTTGTATGGACTTGGTGATGTACAATCCCGGAAGACAGCTTTCTGGGGTTACTTTAAGAATTTCCAAAGCATGATGCATGCAAGAGAAAGGATACCAAAATCTATGGTTGAGAAATACAAGGACACAGTTTGCTTCATGGTTGATACAGATCAATGCCTAATGGAGGTAGTTGAGCCAAGAACTATATGGGTAATGCCCATGGGCTATGAAGTTGATGAAAACATATTGGAGGTACATGTTCAACACTTGTTAAGCCAACCCAAGGACACTGAAGTAGCGAGGTTTGGCAACTTTGATGAGATAAACATAAAATTGCATGTTGAGTTAAGGAAGCCTAAAATAAAAAGGAAAGTGAGAAGGGAGGTTGAAGAACTTGCTGGGATATTTGGTATAACAAAGGAGGCAGTTGATGCAAATAGAGAAAGAATAGAGAAAACTGAAAGGGAAAGGGAAGTTGCAAAGAAAGAAAGCATTCTGGTGAAAGCCTCTACCCAGACGAGATCTACTAGAAGTTCTATCCTTGTCACTTCTGAAATCCCAAAAACTACCAAATCAAAAACCAAACCACCTGTCAAAAGTGAAAAGAGAAAGGAAACTAAGGCCACAAGGACATATGTAAGCCTCAAGGATGATGAGAGACAGAATCAAATATGGAGGTTAGAGAATTAAAGAAAGCCAAGCACAAACTCTCCAAGGATGAAAAGAATGATGAGGAGCAGAAGATAGAAGAGTTTTTTGAGAAACCCACTCTCTCAATTGAAGACATCATCAAAGCAGTCATTGTGGATGGAAACCTGCAGCCAGTGATAGAATTCTATGATGAATACAATGATGTAGACAAGAGAATACTTGAGGAAGTAATTGTCAGGTACTTAAACATCTATAACAAAGCCTTCATTGAAATAATTTCATTAATTCCTAAAAGCCTATAAGAAGTAGTGGAGCTAAGAAAAGAAAATGCAAAGGCAAAAGACTTGGAGATCTAGGAACAGATAGTCACTCCAAAACAAATGAACATCATTTTCAAGGATAGCAAGGAAGATTTCTGGAGCAAGTCCAAAATGAATAAACTCATGCTTGGAGAAACTAACAAAATAACTAATGAAACAAATGAAATTCTCTAGAAATCCTTGAAAAGGTTTAATCTTCCCATTGTAGAGGAAGCAGATGAAGAGCCTTCTAACATGGATGTTGAAGGATTAAAGGAAATCAATGAAGAATTTTCTGACATGGATGTCGACAGATTAAAGAAAATTGATGAAGAACCTTCTGACATGGATGTTGAAGGATTAAAGAAAATTAATGAAGAGCAATCTGAGGCCTTAGGCTCCTCTATTCTGGAAGAGGAAGTGCAGAAAGAAGAGACAAGCACCATTGATGACAATAAGCAAATCAGTCTGGATGCCCCCAAAGAAAAGGAATTTGAGACTACAAGAGACACTGCACAAGCAGTACAAAGTTTCTTAGACAAGGAAGTTATGGAGTTGGATGAACCTAAATTGATTTAAGGGCCACTAAATCTGGATTCTCTCTCCCTGGTTCGGATAATGAAGATAACATCTTTTACTCAGGCTAAAGCCAAAGAAAAACTCCTGAAATCTCATATGGAGGACAGTGAGCTGCTAAGTATTGCTTTCGGAGTGCTGGAGAGGATCATGCCCACTTATTAGAAGGATCCATCAGCTTCTCCATCCGGTAATCTAAAGAACCTAGTTAATTATGTTGATACACATTTTGAGTCCTTAGAAAAATCAGCAGAAACTAAAGCCCAGAAGAAGTTCTTGGGAAAAACATTTAGTGAGGTACAAGGACTAATTGCTAATGATAGAAAAACCCTAGACATTGGCATAAAGAGCATTGAATATGCTCTTAAGGATGGTGGGGACATATACAAATTTTGTTTAACTTGGCCTAAAGTGGCAGAGGACATTAAAAATAAAATGAAAGAACAAGAAGGAAAATTGTCAAGTCTATCTCAGAATTTTGATCCCCTTACTACCTCTCTAGTGAATCAAGAATGCCAAGCTGTTGTTTTAATAAATGAAATAAAGAAACTAGTTAAAGAGAAGAACATAATGGGTAGAATGGGTGAACTTAGAGGGATAATCATCCCTAAGTTAGAGGCAATGCATGGTACCTTGATAGATGCGCAAAGTACATCCCAGACCAGTGATCCAATAGATTTGAAGAGGGCAGAAGCATATGCATTTTTGTTGAGTGGACACATCTCCATTTTGGATAGGATGAAGAGAAGTTGGGCCACAGAGCTTGTACAGTTGAAGACTACATTTGTAGATATACTTAAGTATATGTAAGTTTATCTTATAGATTGTATGTACATATGTGGCTTTATATAGTAATCTTTTTGCACAATTTTAGTTTACAGATCCCACCCTTTGCCATTGATGTCAAAGGGGGAGTGAAGAACAGTGAAAAATGAGGTTTCCTACATTAAGGGAGAACTAGTAAGTAGTATGGAAAGATGGAGCACAAGCAAAGGGGGAGTTACTGCTACACTTAGTCATTTTTCACCAAGTGTTGCCATCAATGCCAAAGGGGGAGATTGTTGGCAAGAGACACTGCTAGGATTCATTAGTGTTGTCATTGATCGCAACAAAGTATATCCCACATATCCGCAGTACATAAATTACTCATACTGGAAGTCAGATTAGGGACAAGTTGGTCTGGTAGTCAAAGAACAGA
Organism: Cunninghamia lanceolata; assembly: GCA_027924645.1. Classification (NCBI taxonomy): domain Eukaryota; kingdom Viridiplantae; phylum Streptophyta; class Pinopsida; order Cupressales; family Cupressaceae; genus Cunninghamia; species Cunninghamia lanceolata. The sequence goes on from BSBN01000484.1 coordinate 2,104,121, forward strand.
GTTTATGATAGGGTCCGACAGTTGGGTCCAGAACTCTCTGATGGTGAAACCCAACATGCTGCAGATCTGGATAAGTAACAAGGAGTATCTGAACTACTGTATTCTAAGGATTTAGTCTCCAGTGACAAAGCATGTGAAAGATATGAGCATTTGAGTATCAGACTCTAGTTAGACAGTGTAGACAAAGGAAGAACTAACCAACAAGGTATCAGACCTCAATTCGGATGTGCAGAAGGTATTGATCAAATAGCTTGAAGTGTTATATGATTTGGCCAACATAGGAAATGAATTCTATGCCTAATTTTTTGGTGTGCATCATCAATCAAGTATGGATTCAGCTAATAGAACAATAACTTGCAAATATCCTAAGTGTTCTTGTTGCCGACTAGAAAGTTGTTGGAAATCCTTGATGTGGATATATATACCTAATGGATTCAAGCTTGTGAAAGTGTGTGTGTGATAGGATAATAAGTGAAGTGCAAATAAAAGAAGAGATAAGTGTGAAGGCAACAATCCAAGTCTGGAATGTGATAGAATAGTAATACTAAGCAGAGGAAGAATGAAATGTGTTAGATCAGTATATTGTGCCTAACCGGAACTGAATTCTTGCATATGTAGATGTTTCTCATTAGTTCAAATACTTGGATATCTTCTGTAAGTTTTGTAGATAGTGAGTCTCTTGTAGGTAGTGAGCCTCTTGTGAGCAGTGTGCTCAGGCAGTGAGCCCTAACTGGCAAGTGCCATTTTGTACTCCTTTATTCTTTTAATAGAGAATACAATCTTGGGTTAGTCACCCCGTGGTTTTTCCCTTAACATGGTTTCCACGTAAAAATCCTTGTGTTATGTGTGTTAATTTCATTTCAGTTCTTATGGTTGCTCATGCTTTCATGTTTTTATATAGCACTAAATGTTAAGATAAGAAAAGAAAGTAAAAGTACAAAAGTTTTAAGATAACTGATTCACCCCCTTCTTAGTTATCTGCCTTGTTTCCAACAATTTTGTGCAGTTTTCCTTTCCTCCAAGTGCTCTTGCACATGCTGCATCCTCACTAGGAGGTTGTTTACCTTGTTATTTTTGTGTATTTTCTATTTTCTTTTCTGGAGGCATGTTTAGTTTTATGTTGGTCTAGACCCCTTGAATCAATATTGTTGCCGCCCCTTTGACTTTGTGCCCAATGGATTGATAGGGCCACTAGATCCTTGTGTTTAATAGGCAAACCACTCTACATAGTCACCAAAATGTTGTCTTATTTTAGCCCAGACCAAAATAGTCCAAAGATCCTCTTAAATCCTGCCTTTCTTCCTTCAAAAATATTTGATCTAAGAAAGCCTGAATGGAAGAAAGTCCCCTCTTCAAAAATCCCAAAAACTTCTTAGTGTTTTACCTTAGTCTTTTGCCTTATCAAAAAAATTAAGAGTTGGTGAACTAAAAAGTTCGCCGGTCGGAAGGTTTGCCGATCGGCAAAATCATCGACTAAAGAAAAGGAAGGCATAGCATTCTTCTAAGGCAAAAAGAGGTGATGTTATAGTGTTTTATTAATAAAATGTTGAGTTTGTAAACCTACCAGTTCCCCGACTGACAATTTTGCCGACAGACCAAGTTGCCAATTAGTGAAGGGAAAAGAAAATGTCTTTGAAGAAAGAAATGAGCTAAGTGAAGGAATCGATAAGATGAGCATTTTGCGAACTTCTTGGTTTGTCGATCAACAAGTTCGTCGATTGGAGAACTCATTGATAAAGGAAGGGAGACAAAAGGCACACAAGACAAAAGAAAGATCAAAGGAAAAATACTAAGTGCTTGTTGGCAAACTTAGTGGTTCATGAACTGAAAAGTTCACCGACTAAGAGGTTCACCAGTTGGTCAATTCACTAACAGGGTGACCCACTAGCAAATAAAGTGAAATAGTTTGTGAAATGGTAATTCGCTGACAAAGGATGAAAGTAAAGGAAAAACAAGAAGGAAAAATGAAGAAAGAAAGAAGTCAGTTGGGCAGATAGTTCACCAGATATTTCATCTATCAGCTAGTTCACTGACTTTCGAATTCACCGATAGAGAAGGAAGCCAAAAGGCAAGTTCACCGATTGACTTAGTGGCTAACAAAAGGAAGAAAATAAATCTAAGGCATGGTTCACGAAAGGAAAGGTTTGCCGATAAAATGAAGAAGTAAGAAAGAAGAAAAGAAGGGAAGAAATTGGTGAATCAGTGAAACCACTAACTCACCAATCAGTTTGCGATTTCTCAAGTTCGCCAATAGGATGATTTGCTGACAGAAAAGGAAACAACAAAGAGCAAAGTGGAATAGCTCGGCAAGGGAAAATTTCATCGATAGAAGAATACAAAGGGACAACGTGGATAGTTCATGAACCTTAGAGTTCACTGATTGGTGAGCTAACTGATAAAGTGAAAGCGAATGAAGAAAATCAGGTAGAAATTCAAATTCTCCCAAGGTGCTGAAGCATGAAACACTTTTAAAGTGTTGTAAAAGCTTCATAAAAGGGGTGTGATTTCCTAAAATCATGCCATTGTTGCAGGATGAAGAGGTACCCAACAATTAATGTTGCAGGCTGAAGTCAGATACAGGTGGTTGACATAGTGAAAATCTTTTGATGCCAGTACAAAGGAGGGACAAAGTGGATTTGCAAGTGCCAAGAAAGGATTTCTACCTTCCCTCATCAATGCGTTAGGTACCCAGTTGTGTGGGCAATCTTCCTCTGCAAAATTTTTAGATATGCCAAGGCATGGGAATTCTTCCAATCTACAGGTTTTGACAGGACCTCTGGGCCAGATTTTAATGCAACATGGGCACACAATTGACTGAGTTTCAATGCCCAAGGCTATATAGTAAGTGGGAAAAGCTATATAAGCATGTAACGATGCTTTTTTTGAGGTTGTTGGGTGTTTTCTTAGGTCACTACACGGGCATGAGATTGGTTGTAGTTGCAAACCTTTTATGTTTTACAGGAACCAATTGGATTTGATGCATTGTGCTCAATTTTAAGCCTCTGATGTCTCCAGTTGTTCACTAATGAATGTAAATCATTATTTTGTGTCTATTTCCCCTACAACAAATCTTTCTTCCTTTGTAATGGCTTTCTAGCCTTCATGATCAATATAAACTATCATCTTGCCTCTCTCTAAAGATTCACGATTTGTTTATTTGATAGATGTAAGTTGTGTATTGTGGATAAAGTGATCCCTTTCATAGTTTTATCTTTTTGTACAGAGCGCTGTGATATTGTCTATGAGTTTGTGTGAGCTTGTTTTAGTTTTGAGATCATTGTTATGTTAATCCAGGTTCAACTAAATGCTAAATCTGGTGTATCACCCCCTTCTTAATTTTAGTTTCTCTCTCCCCTTTTCCCTATGATAAGTAGCATTAGATTTATCTTTTTCTCTGAACCACCAGCCTTCTCTAGAGGTTTGATCTCATCTACAAGGTCCCACACCTTGCGATCAGTCCCATTGTGTCATTGGAATGCTTGGACAAGCTTCAAGTAGGGTGCAATTCTAGGTGATAATAGATCTTCAAGAAGAAGTTTGGAGTAGATGGTTGATTGGAGAAGTACAAGACTAGACTAGTAGCAAAGGGCTACTCCTAGAGAGGGAGTTGATTTTGGTCAAATAGTCTCTCCTGAACTGCTAGATTATCTTATATTAGATTTCTCTTATCCATTGATGTAGCTTTTGATTTTGAGGTTGAACAAACGGATGTTAAGACTGCGTTCTTGCATGGAGATCTTGAGGTAAAAATTTACATGCAACAACCTACAGGTTTTGAGGTAAAAGGAAAAGAAGATTGGGTTTGTAGATTAAAGAGGTCTCTTTATGGTCTAAAATAGTCCCTTAGAATGTGGTACTAGAAGTTTGATTCATTTTTTTTGAAATTGGGTTTTATTAGAAGCGAGGATGATCACTGTGTGTACATTCGTTGTATTGATGATTATATATTGATCATTACATTGTATGTTGATGACATGTTATTTTTCAGCAATACTAAGGGTATGATCAGTGAATTGAAAACCCAAATATTAGGTGCATTCATTATGAAGGATCTTGGAGCAACTAGGTATATTCTGGGTATGGAGACTAGAAGGGACATAGGTAACATAAAGATTTGGTTATCTCAGAGTAAGTATGTGAATACCATTTTGCAGAGGTTTAGCATGCATGATTGTAACCCAGTTAGAATCACTTTGCCCATTGGTACTAAGATTTGATTAGACATGTGGCCAAAGAATGAGGATGATTTTGAGGATATGAGTAATGTGCCATATGCTAGTGCTATAGGGAGTTTGATGTATGCAATGGTTTGTACTAGGCTAGATATTGCCTGAGTAGTGGGAGTTTTGAGCAGGTTTAGGTCTAACCCTATTTAGATATTTAGTTGGTACTTCAAATTACTATTTGGTTTATTCTGGTACTAACAGTGTGGAAAATACATTGGACATATATGGTTTTGTTGATGTAGATTAGGTAGGTGACTTGGATAGTCAGAGGTCCACTAGTGGCTATGTGTTTACTTTGTTTGGAGGAGCAGTGAGTTGGATGAGCAAAAGGTAGCCCATAGTTACTTTGTCCACCACCAAAGGAGAGTACATTGCTGCTACCCATGTCTCTAAGAAAGCAGTTTGTTTGAGGAGATTGTGTACAGGTATTGGTTTTGATTGTAGGGTCATTCAAATTGGTTGTGATATCCAGAGTGCTATTTGTTTGGCTAAGAATCTTATGTATCATGCTTAGACTAAGCATGTTGATGTACAACTTATCACTTTGTTTGAGAAATGGTTTCAAGTGGACAGATTGAGCTGAAGAAGGTAGACACTCAAGAGAATCTTGCAGATGCTTTGACCAAACTTGTGAGCACATAGAAGTTTACTTGGTGTAAGGAGGCCATGGGCCTTATTTCTTGTACTTAGTTGTTTTATGTTTTCCTATGGGTATTTACAATGTATAATGTATAGTAGGAGAATGTTAGGATTAAGGTGCCATTAACCATGTAAATCCTTGTAATTACTATTCCTAATATTGATTGTAGATCACCCATCAGGGATGTACAAGTTTCACTAGCAGTGGTAAAAATTATTTATCAAGGACGGTAATTACGGAGTTACCACAGTGGTAAGTTCTAGAGTTACTGGTGGTAGTTATGGAGTAACATTTATTGATGGTAGTTGTTAAAATCAATAGTTATTGATGGTAGGTTCCACCTTGGAGGAATCTATTAATTTTGGTTGTTATGACACCTATCATAAAGTTGGTAAGTGGTTGTAAGAGAATCTATGACAATATGACCCCTTTGTTGAACACCCAGAATATTGAGAGGGGGGGTGAATCAATATTCTATTAAACTTTTTACTTATTAAACTAGTACTCCATTTACCACATGTAACAATAAAAAAAATTAAACACAAAAGAAGCAACCACAAAGCATCACACATGAACACTGATATTTTTTTTTTATGTAGAAAACCCAAAAAGGAAAAAACCACAGTGAGTGTTAACTCACAATATATTATGTAGGAAAAATAGCAAATTACAAAGAAGGCTCACTACCTTAGGGCTCATGCCCAAGGCTCACTAACCAAAAGAACTGCTCATTGCAAGAAGGCTCATTGCCTAGAGAAAGAAAGAAGGAGGTGGCTCACCTCTAATTGCATCTAAGAATGCATGGTTATAGTTCCAATGAAGCTCAGAAATATTGACTCAAAAATCTTCATCTTGATTGCTCTATTTCATTGCTATGCTTTTACATCAAGCAAGATCTCTCTTCTTCTGCTCTTGTCACCTTTACTGTAATTCACACATCATCATCACCACATTCATATTCAAACTATAAAATACAAACACCAAATTTGATCCCATATATATACAACACTTAGAGTCTTCATATGTTAGCTTCAATTATAGGACAACTTAAGATAAGATTCCAAACAATAGATCTCACTGCACACTCACCATACTATCATGTTGGCCTTAAGCAAAACCTATTACAGACTCAATCTATCTGTCAGACTACATACTTCACTATGGATCACAACACTTGCTCAAAATCATATCAAAGGCTCCTTAGACATCATGGATCATAACTCTAGAACTGCAAAGCAAAATATCCTTTTGTGGTAAAATGCGGACCATAAGAACACATGCCCTGTCACAGCCAAGTTCTGCCAAACCAAGTAGCGATACTTAGACACTCACAACTATCTTTTCGGTGGAATTTAGAACATGAAACTCTAGATTTAGACACTTCATACATGTTTTTATAACACTTCAAAATTGTATAACGAGATATGCAACACTGGAGGAATGCGGACCAAATCAACTAAGTGTTCTGCTCAAAATAGCATTGTGTTATGCTCTGCTGGACTTAGGCTATTTGAAGATGTACTTCTGTTACTTATCAAGAGCTAAAATCTTGGATATATGATCACTTAAGGATTGTAAACAACATACCAAAACCACATGATCTGATCTTCAACTGTGGACCAATGCCAGCCATTATACCATCTCTTTGCTGCTGTCTCTTGTATACTAGCAACACTTAGCCAAAATGACTAAGTCTTCTTCACTGTACCAAAATCTTTGTCACATTCTTATTACTTTTCTTGTTGCCATCAATGAAAACAATTTCAAACATCATGCTCAATCATTCATCATCATACCTGCAATGTCTCTCTCTAAATGATGTTTTCCAAATTGCCAACAATCTCCCCCTTTGGCATTGATGGCAACACTTGATGTGAAAAACTTTTACACTACTCCCCCTTTCTCTTTACACATTGCTCCCCCTAACTTCATGCTTCTCTTCTTAATTTTCAAATGTTTTTCACATGTTTTCATTCTCCCCCTTTGACATCAATGGCAAAGGTATATGATACAAAAATATATATAAGACGCCAAGACTTTAAAACTATTTTTCTATTATCCGCATATATATACAAGTAAAATCATAGTATCTTACTACTTTGCTAGGAGAATATCTTTGTAGATCTTCTTGAGATGTACTACATCTTCATCCCATCTATCCTTAGCATGCATCAAAACTTGTACGTGCCCATTGATTAGAGACACCAGTTCTTCTCCTTTTTCAATGTTAGTAGGGGCCTCAATATTTTGCCTTATCTTGTCTACATCTACTGCCAGTACAGTCATAGAACTAATCTTGAAGCTTAGTGTCTCCCAGAGCTGGGTCATTCTATATTTGATGACTTTCTTCTTGGTTTGCAACTCATGAATGACAAAGTGAATGGTCTCAACTTCTGCTCTCTGATTGCCCATGACTTCCTTCATTATTTGATCTTCCCATTCATCTATTTTCTCCTTTATGTCCTTAGTCCTTTCTAGCCATGTAAGACACAATAGATATATTTCACTGGCCTCTTTGATAGCAATATGTGCATACTCTATACTCTTTTCTAACAAAACTTTATCTTGAGAAATTTTATCATTTAGCTCTACTAACCTTTTATCATCAATCTCCACCCTTACTTTCTTTTCTGCAACTTTTTCTAGGGACTCAAAATGAGAATTGATTGATTCCACTAACTTTTTCATTTGTGTAGTAGGGGCCAATGATGTATCTCTCCTTATTTCAAGCATTAATTTTTCAAAAATTGTTGATGCATCTTCTATCAACTCACTGTCCTCCAAATGAGATTTCAATATTTCTTCCTATGCAGTGGTTTGAAAAATTATTCCTAACTTTAACTTCTACAAAGGAAACATTGTTGCCAAGTTTATTGGCCCTTGCAACCACTCAGAGGTAGACAAAATCTGAGTTTCCTTTCGCTTCTCCAAAAATTCTCTCAAGGAATCAACTATATCCTTTTCAGCAGTGTCTCTCTTATCTTCAACATGAGACATATCAGTATCTTGTCTCTCCAGAGGTTCTTCATGAGCAAGCTCTTAATCATTTTCCTTTCTTTCTGGAGCCGGTTCTTGTCTGCCATCATTTATTTTAGGAGTAGAGTTATCTACCATCTTCTCATTAAACTCTTTTCTTTGCTCACTCTATCTTTCTAAGACATTTTCCTCATATATTACCTTTGCTTCCTCAAAATTCTTCTCTTCTTCAGTCTCTTTCATTTCTTCATCCACTCTTGGGATTTCTGGAGGAGTAGCTGCACTTTATTCCATATTCTATTCCAAATTTGCCTCCAGAACTGCATTATCTACACCAACATTTTTCTCCTCTTCATTAGTGTCAGCAATAGTTGGGATTTGCAGCTCATGTAACACATTTAGTGTTATCTCCTTAGTCTCCTTGACAAAATTTTCAATGTCACCAGACATCAAGATGTTGACCCTTCTCTTTGTTCTAAACTTATCACTAAGTATCTTAGTGACTTCTACTTTTTCCTCCTTGGTGATATGTGGACACAATTTTATCAGAACATATTCCTTCAACTTAGCATCCTTGGCCATAAATACTTCTGTCCTTGCTATCATGATGCTAGATAAACTGTTTGGTAGATCATCTATAACTTCAATCAATGCTTTACTAAACATAACCAAAAATCTTGCAACTGCTATTTCAAGTACCACCTTGTCTACATCTGAACTATCATCATAAATATTAATAATGGATTTCAAGTTTCCTTGCTGGGCAAATGCATTGACTGTGGCTTCCAAGGTTATTGTTGCTTCATCTCCTTCAGTCTTCTCACCTTTCTTTTTCTTTTTGTCCTTAGCCTTTTCTAAATGCTTCTCCTTTTTGCTTGTAGTAATTTCATTTGTTGTTGCCCTTTTTGTTTTGACTTCTTCATTTGTTTCTATTTCATCTTCTTCCTCTCCTTCACCAAGGCTCACATATACTCTTTTTGTGGCCTCTGATTTCTTTTTTTTCCTTTTTCTCTTCCATCTTCTTTTTCTTTTGAATGTCTGTAGGCTTTTCCTTTTCAGGTCTGGAGCTCTTAGAGATAGGTACTGCAGAGGATGAGGTTCTTGTTCTTCTCCCAGAGCTAGATGCAAGCTTTTCTTTCTCATATTTCTCCTCTTTCTTCTCTAGAGCCTTTGAAGATTGCCCCTCTAGATCACTTGATGTCTCAGCTGCTTGTGCTTTTGATTCATTTATTTGTTCCTTTGTGAAACCTTGGCTCATAGCATAATCAACTACCCATTTCCTTACATTTCTTTTGATTCTAGGTTGTTTTTGTTTCGTAAACACTTTGAGTGATTTTTCTTCAAATGTTCCAAAGCTCTCCTCATTTGGATATTTTGGTTTGGTCAACATCAAATCAGCCAAACCAGTTAAAACATCCTCTGTTATCTCATATCCCATTGCTGGGACCCATACAGTTCTGGGTTCTATTGCCTCCATGAGGCATTTGTCTTTGTCTACCATAAATACAACCTCCTTTTCATATTTCTTTACAACATTTTCAGGGATCCTAGCCCTAGCTTGCAATTTCTTCTAGAATTTTTTGAAGTAACCCCACAATGCTACATTTTTTTTATTAACATCTCCTAAGCTCTATAGATGATTTCTAATTTAGATTGTTACTAGAGAATGATTTAACCACCCAATGCCCATGGTAATTATTTCAGGAAGTAGAACAACAGGAAGATGATTAGAGTACCATACCTACAAGGGTGCTTAGTGTCCTTTGTTCTTTTAAAAACTTCCAACAGTTGTTGCCGAAGAAACTCACATAGATCATAGTCTGTATTGTTCTTAACCATATCATATGCTATGTATATGGCTATTGAAAAGATTGAGTTCTCCCTGTTGGAGAAATACTAGACCTTGTAACCAATAACCATTGATGCAAATCTAACTATTGGACCCACAATATCACTTACAGTTAATGCTCTCTTATCAAATTTCACACCTGTCAACTGCATTACTATATTATTCTTCATAGTCTTTAGGGCTAGAACCTTTCCGGCGGAGCACATGCTAGTTACTACTTTGATGACATCTTTAGTGATCACGTGTCTCATGTCTAAGCACATAAATTCATCATGAATTCTTCTTAGGGCATATTGGACCCAAGCATCTTCATAAAACATTGGAAAAACAATCCACAAATCCAATTTATTCTCATGTAGGACACTGTATTCTTCCTTTAGTTCCAAATCATCTTTGGTCAACTCAGTCAAGTAAACTTGCCCAAGTTTCATGTGATCATACTCTTCTATGTTTGTATGAATGTATGCCCTAATATCTTCAGTGTGCATAACCCCATGCGGAACCTCAGAAAATGCACCATCTGGATTAATTTCTAGAGATTTGAACGGATGTTTCTTGAATTTGGGTTGGGGTCTCTTAGTAATTTCTACTACTTGAGGAGTAGATGATGCAAGAGAATCCCTGGTTCAAGATAAATCTTGCATCAACCAAAATCATTTACATTTCAGTTTGTTTCCTTTGATTTTCTAGTTTAGTTTAGGCAGTTCAGTTAGTAGAAATTTCTGTCTTTTGGTTCGTATTCTATTGTAGTTGTATTTTAGACCTTGCAGAGATAGAATTAGCATATAGATTCATTCATGCACAACATATCCAATTCTCAGAGCATTTAGATCAAGTACTGGAAAGTTATCGCTATCAAAAGATCAACTATTTTCTCAGAACAGAGCATCCTAACAATCTTTGATAATCAACTAAAGGAGAAGACCTACGGAGCTAATTTGCACATCACTCAATGTTTATTGGTTTGTGGCTGACCTTCCCTGAAATTTGCACATCATTCCATTCATTTAGGTCTGACCTATCTGTGTACACATGTTACAACTCTTCATTGGAGTTTGTGATCTTCCTTGGCTGACACGGAGGAATTTTTTGTACCGGAGATGATATATATGGATTTAAGAGATCCTTAGGAAAGTAGTTCTTAGGATTTAGAAGAAATATAGATTGAATTTGTGCCTCAAAGCTATATCTTGTGCATGTTTTGATATTCTATAATTAGGCTTGTGAGCCCTAATTATAAGCCTGCATGTTACTGGCCAATTTGTATTTGAATTCTATGATATACTAAAAGAATGAATCTACATTTGCTTTATATCTTTAAGTTGTTTCTGTTGTGTTTACTCTAGCTGCATGGTCTGGACTGTTTATTCTATGAACCCTCCTACCGTGTCTGCACCAAGTGGTATCAGAGTGAAGGTTTGAATCTTTGGGAGCGAATTGAGTGAAGTTGGTGAAGGAATTCTATAAGATCTTGCTATGGATAGATTGCCAAATCTAAGGTAGGTTACTTGTGTTGCAACTGATTGCTGATTGTGAGATAGTTGTCACTCGTAGCCTGATTGCTGAACTTGAGACAGTTACACTTGATCCTAGGAAGAATGTCACCAAGGAGAATCCCTGCTGGTGGAACAATGGCTAGTAGAATGGATGAGATGATGGAAATGATGAGAATTTGATTGGATGTTGTTGAGGAAGATAGGCAAAGAGGATTGACACCGAGACCTAATGTTGAAAGTGATGATGAAGAGGAATTTCAATTTGTTGAATAAATTGGTGAAACCCTATGAGGTGACGAAGAAGAAGAATCAGATCAAGTGAAGATGTTGTGAGCTATTTCAAAGATTGGAAAGAGACCTAGAGTTGTTGTACCAAATTACATTGGCAATTTGAACCCTGAGTAATTGATTGACTGGATAAATGACATGGAACAATACTTTGAATATGAAGAAGTTGAAGATTTGACGAAGGGAAATTTACAAAGACAAAGTTGAAAGGACATGCCACTATATAGTGGAAGGAAGTTTAGTTGGATAGAAACAGAAGAGGAAAAGAAAAGATCACAAAATGGGATAGGATGGTGACAAAATTGAAGAACCAATTTGTACCTATTGACTATGAGTTAGAGCTATTGAAGAGATTGCAGAACCTAAGACAAAAGAAGAAATCTATGAAGGAGTACACTAAAGAATTTCATAAGATGATCATAAGGACATGACATAGTGAAGTAAGAAAAGAGAAAGTGGCTAGATACATGAATGGACTAAGATTGAGCATTCAAGAAGAATTGAGTTTGGTAAGGATGACAACATTGGAAGAAGCATATCAGTTTGCCCAGAAAGTTGAAGAAAAGTTGAATAAGAGGCATGATCAGAGATATAAAGGCATAGGAAGTAAACTTCAAAGAGGAAAAACATTTTCTAGAGGAGAGAGATCATTTGTGGAGCAGAATAGACAAGAGAACACATTCAAGAAAGAAGATAGAGATAATAATGCATACCAAAGAGATGACAAAACTTACTACCGAAGAGGAAATCCTAGTGCATACCGGAGTGAAGGATACCAAAGAGAAGGAAGAGGACCTGATAGGAGAACATTCAGAGGAACTTTTTTCAAGTGTGGAGGTTAAGGACATAGAGCATTTGAATGTAATCAGGGGAGTACAAGCAAGAAGATAAAGAACAGTGGAAGAGCAGCCTATGTGGAAGAATAACCTATTGGATCACGTAATTCAATTGGTAAACTTGAGAAAGGAGAACCACTTGTGATGAGAAGAGCACTTTTATAAGAAGAGATAAATGAGGAACCACCATAGAGGAAAAGCTTGTTCAGAACTAGATGCAAATCAAGAGGTAAATGTTGTAAAGTTGTAATTGATAGTGGTAGTTCTGATAACCTAGTTTTAGAGGAGATGGTGACTAAGCTGAAGTGGGAAAGATTGAAACACCCTAATCCCTATCAGATAGCATGGATTTAGGATGATCATAAGGTACTGGTGAGTGAACAATGTTTGGTAAAATTTCATATTGGATCTTATCATGATGAAGTCTTATGTGATATTATGCCTATGGATGTATGTCAGATCTTGTTGGGTAGACTTTGGCAGTATGATAGGAAAGCTATACATGAAGGGAGAAAGAATACATACACTGTAACATCAAATTGAAAGAGAATTACTTTGATTCCTTTGGAAGATGATCCTAAGAGTGAAGTATGTGGGAATGCTAGAATTTGTTTGGTTGATAGAAGGAAATTTCTGGATGGTTTGAGACACGAGAATATGTGTTATGCCTTGATCCCTAAGAAACCTGAAACATTGGAGAAGAAGATTGAATTACATATCGAGGAGATAATTGAATTGCTGACAAAGTATGAAGACATCATATCAGATAATGTACCTAAAGGATTGCCACCAATTAGGAGTATCAGTCATCACATGGATCTTATACCGGGAGCTAGTTTGCCTAACAAAGTAGCACACAGAGTGACACTGGCAGAAAATGAAGAACTAAATAGACAGACACAAGAGTTGTTGAGGAAAGGTTTAATCAGAGAAAGTTGAGCCCTTGTGTAGTACTTGCATTGTTAGCACCAAAGAAAGATGGAGAATGAAGAATATGTACACACTCTAGCACAATAAACAAGATCACAGTTAAGTATAGATTTCTTTTACCTAGGAAGGATGACATTATGGATTGTTTGAGTGGAGTAAGATATTTCAGAAAGATGGACATGAAGAGTGGATACCATTAGATTAGAATTAGAGAAGGAGATGAATGGAAGACTACTTTTAAGACAAATGAAGGATTGTATGAGTGGTTAGTGATGCCTTTTGGATTGACAAATGCACTGAGTACTTTCATGAGATTGATGAATGGAGTTGTGAAGACATTCTTGGGTAAGTTTGTTATTGTATAGTTGGATGACATTCTAATTTTTAGTAAGACAAAGGAGGAACATTTGCAACACCTTAGACAAGTTTTGCAGAGACTGAGAGAGGAGAAATTGTTGATAAACATCAAGAAGTGTAGTTTCATGAAGGAAGAATTGGTATATTTGGGATTTGTGATTTCTACAGAAGGATTGAAGATGGACCCTGAGAAAGTAAGAGCAATTGTTGAATGGCCTACACTAGAGAGCATTAGAGAAGTCAAATCATTTCATGGATTAACTAGTTTCTATTGGAAGTTCATCAAAAATTTTAGTTCAGTATGTAACCCTATGATAGAGACAATAAGAGGAGATAGAAAAGATTTCAAGTGGACATCAAGAGTAGATAAAAGTTTTTAGTTGTTGAAGTAGAAAATAACAGAGAAAACTATTTTGGCATTACCAAATTTCAATAAAGTATTTCAAGTAGATTGTGATGCAAGTGGGAATGCAAGTTAAGTCAAGAAGGTAGACCTGTAGCATATTTCAGTGAGAAGTTGAATGATGCAAGGAGAAGATATTTAGTTTATAATCAAGAGTTCTACACCATAATTCAAGCCTTGAAGAAGTGGAGACATTACTTGTTGCCTAATGAGTTTGTGTTGTATATAGATCATCAAGATTTGCAATATTTGAACAGTCAAGGAAAGTTGAATCAGAGACATATGAGGTGGGTAGAGTTCATGCAGAGTTATACTTTTGTTTTGAAGCATAGGAGTGGAAAATCAAACAAAGTTGTAGATGCATTGAGTAGGAGAAGGAACTTGGTGATAGAGATGAGAGTTGAAGTGTTGGGATTTGATGAATTGAAGAACTTGTATGAGGGAGACACTAATTTTGTAGAACCTTGGAAAGCATGTAAGGAACCTGTTGTGACAGATAGGAGTAAGTGGTTGAACTATTTCATTCAAAAAGATATGTTGTTCAGAGGAAATCAATTATGCATACCTAAAAGTTCAATGAGAGATAATCTGATCAAGGAGAAACATAGTGGTGGATTGACAGGACATTTTGGCATTGATAGGACAATATCTTTGGTGAGTGAAAATTACTTTTGGCCTCAGATACATAAGGATGTTAGGAAATTTATGCAAAGTTGTAGAGTTTGCCAAGTTACAAAAGGGAGTAGTTAGAATACTTGATTGTATAAACCTTTGACAGTACCAGAGAGACCTTGGGAAGACATAAGTATGGATTTTGTAATGGGATTGCTGAAGACACAAAGAGGACATGATTCTATATTTGTAGTGGTGGACATATTTTCAAAGATGGCATATTTCATACCTTGTAAGAAGACAACTGATGTAGTGCATGTAGATGACCTATTTTTTAAGGAGATTGTGAGATTGCATGGATTATCTAAGAGCATAATTTCAGACAGAGATATCATATTTCTTGGATACTTTTGGAAGACACTTTAGAAGAAGATGAAGATAGATTTGAAGTTTAGTTCAACATTGTTGTGTGGTCACACAACACGCCCCATTTTGACTTGATAAAACAGGGACCCAACTTTTTGGCTTGTGTTTTGTGCTTTCTGGTGGTCTGGTAAAAGTAAGTCATGCAGATCATGATGCATTGAAAGGCTGGGTAAATTGTCATCATGGGGTCAATTTGTCAATTTTCATATTTCATTCCAGTGACCTCATATTCAGAAAGAGCATTAAATTTCATGCAGGTTTATCGTTTACATCACCCTGATATTCGTCAGGATGTGAGAGTTATGAGTGGTCAAAGTTTGAGTCAAACCTGATATTCATAGGGGGAGGATCATATTTCGTAAACTCACTCATATTATAAAAGGTCACGTTGATATAATATATCACTCAATAAATCATGCGGTCCAAATATTCAGACGTCAAATTTTAGGTGATAGTAACCTTTACCCGTCAATAGCCTTATGCATTTCGCGAGGATCATATTTTTCAAAGTAACCTGATATTTCTTAAACATCCTCCTGTTATGAAATATCCCCCTAAGCCAATATTCTGATGACGTCATCCAAGTCCGATAAACAAAGAAACAAACATGACGATGACATCATCATCATTTTACCTCTCGGGGTATATTTCTTGAACATGATCCTGCTTATACAACATGACGATGACATCATGATGTCCTATTAATACACTGAGTGAATATCAGGATAACGTCATCCTGATATTTTGAAAGAGGGACATGTAAATTTGTCCGGTCATCATCATCTTTGAAACATCACCCGATATATCGAGATATCCTCCTGATGTACTAAACTAAACCAAGGGGTGCGTTCGTCACATGATCTTGTCAATGATAGTTATTCCAATCTGAGAGGAGGATGACATTAAACTCAACCCAATATTTGTGAATATCATCCTGCTGTCATGATATCCTGTCTTACGAATATCGCCCCGCTCCCGTTGCCGCCATTGTCATTCAATGCGCGCATACATGGTAGGTGGTGCCCGCTGACCACGAAACCCGATGAAACACCTGGCGAGATCCTGCATTTTCACACAGATAATCAATGAATGAAATCCAATCTGTCAGGGTTGCCCTAATTTTACCCTAAGTGCATTGTTAAAAGGGTAAATTCATCATCATTTCAAATTTACCTTGCGATAAAATTATTTTTCATATCCTCGTACAGGCGATAGTTGCACGATTTGAGCTCATCGACAGAAGGAAGTGCGTGATCATCAGCTGAATTAAGAACATTGTCAGAAGTCCACCGGTATAAAAGGAAATTTGCATATCCAGGTAAGTAAATGAAACTCTCATCATATTGTTTCTGTAATAGTCAGGTAGGGTGTTGTCAATCTAAAGTGCTGGTTTCTACATCCATGTGGTTAAGTAATGTTGAACAGATACAGTAGGCATGGTGATTAGCAAAGTTAATTGTAATATGCATGCATGTGTATACCCATTGTAAGACAGGATTTTGTTAATTGCAGGCACCCATGGCTGACAAGAGGTTAGTAAAGTGTCAAGCAGAATTCAGTAGGCCTATGTTCTCCTCTCAAAGGGGTGTCCTATTTAAATATGGTGGAATTACGGATACCCATCAGGGGAGTACCGATTTGGAGGCCTGGTCAGCTAGGCTGAATGATGAGAATAACAAGAGTCCTATGCTGGATGCAGTTTTCATATCCGGGATGTGGAATGCCGCCGGTTTTCCGTACTCCATGGAATCTCTGGAACTGGTTATCAAGTGTGCCAGGAACTATAATCTAGAGACCAGGCAGGTGATGAAACATGGTAGGATATATGTTGACCTATCCATCAAGGGTCTTTCAAAGACATTTGGATTGCCATTGGGTAGCAAGGTTAAAAGTGTAGACCTGAGGAAGTCAGAGAAAGAATATGAAAACAACAAGAAATAGGCCAGGAAGAATATGTATCAATGGAGGGTTGAAAACAGTACATATCCTACAGCAGCCAAACTTCCTGTGCATCTATTCAAATATGATTTTGCTGATGAATATCAATACATGATTGCACTACTGAACAGAGTAACAGGGTAGCCTGATGCTGGTAGTTTTAGAGACTGGATGTATGGTGTAATAATGATGTGTTTATATTCAGATATCAAGCCACTGTGGGGCTAGCTAATAAGTGATGCTCTGCATGAGCAGCTGATGAACCTAGGAGGTTCAAATTGTGTTTTCTATATGACATCATACATCATCTACTCTTGTGCTTATAAGGGCACATTTGATGCACTGGTCACAGATGGGAAAGTCACAGGAACAGTTAATGCTGTGCATATCTGGGATCATCATCCCTAGCTGCAAAGAGCCAATTACCTCCAAGACTACAAACTAGTCAATGATGCATTCTCTATGCATCTGGTGAGGACCATAGAGGAGGATAGAACAAAGAGATTGAGCATGGAGGCTCAAGAGATAATTTATAGGCATGGAGCCTGGTATATACAGTTTGCCACCTTTTCCTACATGAGGATTCAAGGTTTTGAGGGACATCCTCTAATGCTGCCAAGGTACCCCACTGATGCAGTGATACTGATGGAGTTCATCAGGCAGAGCTCCACAATGATAAAAACATACAAGGATGCCAAGAAGCTGCCACCAATTTTGTTTCCAGTCACCATTGGCTGGTACATGTGCCTCGATTCAGAAAACATAAAGAAGGTGATGGTCACCTTGAATAAAATGAATCTGCAGCCTTTTCCACTGACAAGATCATATGATCCTTATGGCAGGATGCAGAAAATAATAGGAAAGCCTATTCATCAGAGGCAGCTAGAAGACTTCTGGGCTGACTGTGAAGATGAAGCAGAAGCAAGAAGAAGAAGATATCAAAGGTTAACTTTGAATCAAATCAGAACCTTTGATTGCATCCCCATTCCCCAACAATTGAAAAAAGATGATGGCAGGATAATTGCAGATGAGTATGAGCAGAAGAAAATATATAATGACACCATCTCTGCAGCTGACCTCACCATACAGGAGGATATATCCTTGGACCCCTTCATTGCCAGGACCATACAACTAACCCAAGCTTGGGTTGATGAACAGATAGGGGCATTGAAGAAGAAGGGTGTTGCCATTACGGTGGACAACAAGAAGAAGGGGCAAGACACTCTTGATGGGGAATATGATGACTTTCTAAATGAAAAGAGAAAGTCTAAGGGAGATAGACTCCCTCCACCACAAAAACAAAGCAAAAGACCCCCAAGGGGCAAGAAAGTAGATAAAGAACCCAAAGGGGTTATCATTGAAAGGGCAGTATTTGTAGCTGAGGAGGCAGCAACATCAGGATCAGGATCAGCATCCCCTCCAAGGACAAGGAAAGGAAAGGCCAAGAAGAGTAAGACAACAGAGGCTGGAATTACTGAGACCCTAGAAGAGTGTCAATCATCAAGAAAACATGATGAAGAGGATATTCTCATGGAGGAAGAGCCTAAAGAAGAGGAGGCTCCTTTGATAATCAAAAGAAAAGGAAGAGCTCCATAGGTGGTGGTGTCTACCCCACCTAAGAAACTGAGAACCTCCATGGGGGGTGAAATGAGACAATCCCCTACATTGGTACAAGGGGCAGGTAGTTAAGTGCATAGAGAACTGTAGCATAATGTTCCACTTCCTACCATCGTCAAGTTCAAAACTGAACTTGTAGAAGAACAGATGAAAGAAACCTCCCAGACACATGCAGAAGGTCACATCTCGCTAGACGAGACAATACATTTGTCTGATGATGAGGTTGTGAAGGAAGTGGCTTCACAGAAGATGGAGACCCTTGCTACGGGCACGAGTATGACCCCTCAAAAGGCTCCACCAGTTCAAATTGCAATGGAGGAGATAAAGCAAGTAGAAGTTGAAAAGGAGAAGAGCCCAAAATAGATAGCTCAGGGAATAGGGCTAGATACACTAATTGCAAGGGTGACAAGTCCTGTAGTGGTAGACTTAACAGAAAAATAGGATGAAAATCCTGAACATCCAGCAGGATCACCTGACAAAGGTCAAGATACAGAGGAAGTGAAGATGGCAGAACCAGAAGGCCATACTTCAGAGATAAGCCAACAAGATACATCAGCAGAACCTACTATAGTAGAGGTTCAAGAAAAGAGGGCTGATGAGAAGGATATGGTAGAGGATCCAGCCGTTAAGGTTTAAGAAGTAAGTGGTACAGGTGCAGAACAAATCGTGGTTGCAGAACTAGCATCAGCACCTAAGGAGACTTCCCAAGTATCCACTACTGAGAATGTTCCTCAACAGGAGGAAAAGTTGAAAGTGGACGAGGTGATAACCGAAAAGGATCATGATCATCATGATCACCATATGGATACATCACAAAATCCTCCACCTCAGGAAGATGCTCCTCCAGAGAAAGAAATTCCTCAATAGGAGGATATGCCATAGGATCAACACCAAAGTGAGCATCAGGAAGAAGAAATGAGGAAATCACCATCTCCATCACAAATGCTTATAGATACAGGAGATCAAGGTGAAAGTCATGAAGATGCTGAAAAACATGATCAGGTATCTCCGTGGTTGGAGAAAGAAGTAAATGCAGAAGAAGATTTTGAAATTCAAGAATTTGATGTTTCCACCTTATTCTCTGAAAATATAATAAAACCTAAGAGGAAGGCCAGAATGATTTCAGCCATCAGAAGAGATCCGACAACTGGGAGGAGGACTGCACAAATTGCAGTACCTACGGTAGAAAAAGAAAAAGGTAAAATTACCTTAGATGAGTTCCAGATCAGCACAGTGGATTTAGGGTTTGCCAATGAGGACCAAGAGGGTCAAGAAGGCAAAGATATTATTGATTCTTTAATTCAAAAAGTGAAAAGAGAGAAAGAGAAAAATAAGCAACATAAAGAGCACATTGCTTAGTTGCATGCCTACATAAGAAGGCTGATCAATCCTGATGACACTTCAACTGAACATGCAGTCCCATTAACTGCTATTTCTCAAGAGGAGGTGAATAAATTGTATCTCATAAAACATGAGGCAGCTATATTGAAGAAATGGATGTCATCCACATTGGATGATGCAGAGGAAATAGTAAAGGCCTCTTTGAAGAGGTGGAACACTCTCAGTGACTCTCGGACCAAGGTAGACAAATTGCAGATGCAGACAGGAAAAAGGTCTTACCAACTGGAAAAAGTATTAAACATCCTGGGAGAAATAAGGAGGCTAAATCCTTAGCTACTCATCAATAAGCAGGTACTAAATAATAATACTACCTTATTGGTTGACATATGGTATAAGGACATTCAGTTTGAATGTGGAGTGCTAAAGAGATGCAATAATAAACTGAGAGATATCAACATGAAGCTGCATGATCTAATGTCCGTTGAGGCAGAAATGTTGGAGACACTAGAAGGAAAAGTGGAAGGGAAAGTAGAAAATCAAGATGAGGAGTTTGCCATCAAAGCTTTACATGGCAACTTCCAATCAGTGGCAGATGATCCACTTGTCCACTTGACAGAAGAAGTCATAGATAAAATGATGAGAATCAAAGTCAAGATGGAAAACTACAAAGAGACGCTGCAAAATAGGAAGGACAAGCTGGACAGCAGCAGACATAAATACAAGGCATACAAGCATGCCATGATCAAAGCAAGGATTCAGGATGGTAGGGAAATAGATAGAATTGTGCAGCTATATGAATAGGTCAGGAGCATCATGCCGCCTCATATGCGGGTTCATCATGATGATGATGATGAAAGTTCAGGAAGTGATGCACCTGGTGATGAAGAGCATGACTGATAAAGTAGATGATGATGCATCATAGAGTGAATATCAGCATCGGATACTTAGTGAAAAATAAGTTTTTTAGATAGTTGCCAGTAGGCAACTTGTGCCATTTTGTAAAGGTTGACGTAGTCAAAGGAAATATTGACCATGGATATACATGTACAAATCAGGATCGTTGATCTTTTTGTAACGGATTCCTCACGTTATTCTATAAAAGGTGCAGGAATGCCTATTTTTGAACATTGGAAACTTAATTGAAATTTGACTGCTGAAATATTCAGGGCTCATTTCAAAGCTTTTTGTATACATTTATATCTTTGCATACTTAGTGAATGAGAAGACTGTTTTGGTTACAATTCATAGTAAATCTTGAGTAATCAGTGTGTGAATTCTAGATTTATGTGGTGATTTACTGCATCCTTTGGAGTGCATGTCTACTTACATACATTGTTTTCATACAATTCCTTTGAAGTTAGCACCTACTGTATTTAGCTGTGGAATGTCCTGGTGAACATATGGTTTGGTTTTCTTCTCCTCATGACTGTATCTGATATACATGTGGTTCAATAGCTGAAGATTCATCTTTCATTTAAAGCATTTCTTTCAATTTCTTTAAATTTTAGAACATTTCACTATCATAACTACGAATAACTGAACATCTAAAGCAAATAATACAAATATGTGGACATCTCATGGATAAATGAAAATGTTTAGCTTATTTAAAGCTGAAGCATGCATTACTGATAAATATCATGCAAATATTTGAGTATAACTGTATCATTGAATCAAACCACTATATAAAATGACCTCTCTGTGAAGAATCTTTGCAGAAATAGCGTCATGATGATGAACTCTATGTAAGGCCCAAATATGGAAACAGCAACACACATCAACCTCTGAGTAATGTCAGAAGATTAAGACCTAATCACCAGAGACTTGGGATCATGAATTCTCTGAATTCATCATATCTTTCAAGATGAATAAAGGTTAATGTGTACTTTTATTCTATGCTTGTTTATGACTAACATCATGACCAACAAACATTTCATCCATAGACTGATGGACAGATGAAGGTAGTGAATAGGAGTTTGGGAAACTTGTTGAGATGCTTGTTGGAGAAAAGGATGGAAGTTGGGATTTGATTCTTTCACAAGCAGAGTTTGCATATAATAATTTGGTGAATAGGGGTACCAGAAGAACACCTTTTGAGATTATTGTTGGAGTAAACTCTAGAGGAGTTGTAGAGTTGAGAGATATTAGTATGGAAGAAAAGAGAAGTGTAGAAGTAGAAGAATTTGTAGAACATATGGAGGCAGTGCATAATCAAGTTAAGAAGCATTTGGCAGATATGAATAGAAAATATAAAGAAAAAGCATATGAGAAGAGAAGACATAAAGAATTTGCAGTTGGAGATGAAGTGATGGTGTACTTGAGAAAATAAAGATTTCCAGTTGGCACTTATAGGATACTCATAAAGTTTGATTCAGGAAATGCATATGAAGTGGAGCTATCAGAGACATTAGATATGTCACCTATTTTCCACATTGTAGACCTATATCTATACCATGAAGTAGAGTTCAGTGACAACATTGAGGAAGACTTAAAGAAACAACTACCACAACAAGCATCATAGAAAATTGAAGACATTGTGGACAACAGAGTTGGATGCAACACTAGAGGAATGTAGTTCAAAGAATATCTTGTAAAGTGGAAAGGCAAACTGGAAGAAGATTCATCTTGGATTTCTCAGGCTAAGGTAGACCGCCTTGGTTTTCCTCTAGTCCCAACAAAGTGAGGGACTCAATTTTTCAATAACCCTAGATGTCTGATGTAGGAGCATCCTTGGTTCAAGAGAAATCTTGCATCAACCAAAAAAAATTACATTTTAGTTTGTTTCCTTTCATTTTCCAGTTCAATTTAGGCATTTCAATTAGTAGTATTTTCTTTCTTTTGGTTTGCATTCTACCGTAGTTGCATTTTAGACCTTGCCGAGCTGTACTTAGTATATAGATTCATTCATGCACAACATATCTAAATCTTAGAGCATTTGGATCAAGTACTGGAAAGGTATCGCTATTAGAAGATCAACTATTTTCTCAAAACATAGCATCCTAATAATCTATGATAATCAGCTAAAGGAGAAGACTTGCGGAGCATTTCATGACCTAAAGAGTTAATTTGCACATCACTTAATGTTTATTGGTTCGTGGCTGACCTTCCTCAAGATCCGTACATCATTCCATTCATTTGCGGAGGAGTTCCGTTCATTTAGGTCTAACCTATTCGTGTACACACATTACAGCTCTTCATTGGAGTTTGTGATCTTCCTTGGCCGATGCGGAGGAATATTTTGTACTAGAGATGATATATATGGATGTAATAGATCCTTAGGAAAGAAAATTTCTTAGGATTTTGAAGAAAGATAGATTGAATTTAACCTCAAAGCTATATCTTGTGCATGTTCTGATATTCTATAATTAGGCCCGTGAGCCCTAATTGTAAGCCCGCATGTTGCCAGCCAATTTATATTTGAACTCTATGATATACCTAAAGACTAAATTTGCATTTTCTTTATATCTTTGAGTTGTTTCCATTATGTTTACTCTAGCTGCACGGTCTAGACTGTTCATTCTGTGAACCCTCCTACCATGACTGCACCAATAGACATCTTTACTAATTCAACATAAAATCTTTTCAAAAGAGAGAATGGTAAAATACCTTTTGCTTCCGTTAGGGTTTCTTCACCGAATTCTTAAGCTCACTTCTTAGATCTCTTTGTTTTCTTGAGAGTTTGAATACAAAGTGATTTTTCTTTCAAATGGATTCCTTATAACCTCTTTTCATCAAGACTCAATTGTCATAAATGATTATTACAAAAAGCTATCAAAAACTTTCTCTCCCACTCACAGTTCATCCAAATTGCTTCACAATCCACCGCTTTATGTTCTTTTCTACCGAAATCTTTTCCAAAAGATCTGTCATTCTATCTAACAACTCATATCTTTGTGTTGGATATCAGTACAACACTTCTGGCTAGGGGAATAGGATTTTCATTGGGGCTCCCCCTAAGTCAGATCTCCCAATTTAGTTCTCAGAGGAAGTATCTACACCAGAAGCTGGTGCAGACCCATCTTTGTCTACATTTACTTCCTTCTTAACCCAAACCTTATTCATTTCCTTCTTGATTTTTGCTGGATCAACCTTTTCCACTTGTTTCTTCAACTCTACCTAAATATCCTTCATATTCTTGCTTTTGCAAAATATTGCAATATGTCTAGGTCTGTTGCAATTGAAGCATACAACATTTCTTTGTCCATTGTTTCTTTCATTCATCCTTGATCTACATTGATTAGCTTTGTATCCAAATCTATTGCATGCAAAGCAATTTCCATTGAAAGATTGAACATTCCTTCCATTATTATAGTTGTTCCTTATCTGACTTCTGCATTCACTAGGTCTATGACCAAACCTCTTGCATATAAAGCAATTACCTTTGAAATTTTGAGCATCCCTTCCATTGTTGTAACCATTCCTTATTTGACTTCTGCATTCATTAGCTTTGTGACCTACTTTATTGCAAGTGAAACACTGACCAGAGAATGATGGAAATTTTTGAGTCACTCTACTCCTACATTGAGTAGCCTTATGATCAAACTTATTGCATGTATTACAATAACCATTGAAAGAAGGGTACCTTTGAACATTTGGTTTCCTGACCAGTGGTCTTCTAGGTCTATTCCTTTGATTCTAGACTTGCATTTTTTTCTTGACCGGTTTTAGAACTTTCACCTTTCTCAAATCCCAAGCCTTCTTTTTCATCAGGATTCTTCTGACTAGAAAACATTTCATCAAGTTTTGTAGAGCTTATCTTGAATTTTTTTTCATAACTTTTTGCTTTCTCCAAATCATACTTCAGGTTCCCAATTTCCTTTTCAAGCCTAACACAATCTTTTGATTTTCCTTTCACCAGTTGATTTAGTTTTGTAGACACCTAAAAATGTCTCGACCATCAAACCGACTCCCGACATCCCTAAACTATCAATTTCCCTTCTATTCAATTAATTAAATTTTTATTTAATTAATTATCCCTTCATCACCCAATTTTCTATTATTTCATTCCCAACAATTGAATTAATTTTATTAATTCAATAGTTCAAACCTTAGCCAATTGATTTAATAAATATGCAATATTTATTTGGTCAATTTCCCTCTCCTCACTAAATCCAATTAATTAGCTAAATCATGTTTAACTAATTAATTCAACCTATTAATTAACCTATCCCTACCCTAGACAATTAAATAGCTATTATTTAACTGTCTACCCTAGCCTACCTCATCCTAGCCCTAGGATTAATTAAATAAAACCTATGTTTAATTAATCCTAACCTCTCATTTGGGTGGTCAAACCTAGTTTAACACCCTTCCCCACATCCTCCAAATAAACAATTGAAATATATCCACATAAGTCAATTTTTTATTTAAATACATCCCACATCACAATTAATTCCTCTTACAACCCCTTACCATACCCATGCCTCATTTATCTCCACTTATCCCAAAATGAATTGTTAATTCATTTGACATTCCCCATATGAATCTTTAATTCAAAAATAATCCTTCACACCCATACTCGTTTAATTACCCCTTTTCCCAAAATGAATAAAAGATTTACTTTTATTCTTAGCCCTCCATTCCTCCAAGATCTAATCTAGGCCCTCCACATCACTTTTATCCTCCACCATTGATCTTCCAAACCAATCTCCACCCTTGGATTAAAATCTTCCAAAATCTCTATAAATACTTCATCCTCCAACCCATTTTGGGATCCAAATTTTCAAGCAGAGTTATGCCAAAATATCTAATGAGCTAGTCTTTTAGTGAGTTGCAAATTGAGATAGCATTTCATATTTGAATCATTATCTAGGGATTATCATGTCTTAGGAACTCTTGGGTGCAAGTTTCCTCTCCCCTTGATGAGATTGGGTCTTCTTATCTAGGTATAAACTCTTTGTTTCAATTTGCATTTAGTTTGTATATAACCTTTGATTCAATTTCCTAATCTACATTGGCACACCCGGGGGGACCCACAAGGTCCAAATCTAATATATTTTTGTGAGTTTTTGTGTTAGATACGTGTTTTTGTAGGTCTCGCGCTATCTTACCTGTGCAGTGGCACTATCTCACCTGCGCAGTGGCACTATCTCTAACGTGTTTTGGCGCTATATTTTGTTTTAGTGCTATTTTATGCAGCAACTTTCTTCCTTAAAACTCACTCATAAGTCCATTTTTCTATGTTCTTCCTGTTGTTTGTCCCTGTTTAGTTGCTCTCTATTTTTGTAGGGATCTTGAAGGAACAAGGGGAGGTCATGCTGAATTTTTCATAAAGTCTAAACATGAATTTCGGCTTCTATTTTGTCCTGTTTTTCATTTGTCAAGGCTAACAATGCTAACACGACCTCTTCTATGTGCAGCCTAACCTCCTCTTTCAGTTGGAAGACCTCTGTTTGTAGGACGGACACTTTCAAGCTCGTATTGGCGCTATCGGAGCCCAAATTGGTGCTATCTTTAAACTGTGACCAGAGCTCTTGACAACTTGCTTAATGACACCTTCTTAGACCCATTTTAGTGCTATTACTTGTTTTAGTGCTTTCTGTATATTGTATTAGTACTATTTATTGTTGTGGCACCTTCTGTATAATTCTGTAGTGCAAACTTGTATTCTGGCACCTTCTGTGTTTGATATTAGTGCATATTTGTGAATCGGCACCATTTGTCTAGAGTGTCAGGTGGTCTGTCAGTTTTTGTCGAGTAGCGCCATTTTTTGTCTATAGTGGCGCGATTAGGTCTCTATTTTAGCACTATTTCTGAGATTGACTTTTATGGTTTGTGTAGGGACTAACAAGTTGTTTACAAGTCATCAACATCATTTCGCGGACACTAACAAGTTTTTGTAGGGTGTTTATCTTTAGACTAACAAACATTTCAATTAGAACTTAAAATGAACCCTTGCATGCTAGTTTACACAACATTTGGATTTGGTGTTATAAAAATTGATCAATAAACAAACAAATCTTTGTGTGTGTGTGTGTGTGCCTTAGTTTAGAACAAACATTTGAATTTGGTGTTCTAAAATTCACAAGTGCTTGCCAATAACTATCAAAACATTTCAATTTTGGGCTTTAAAATGAACCACAAATTGCATCAACGAAATCATTGGATTAAAAAGATCAACAATCTGTATTCTTCACTTGTATAATCAAGAAAACCAATCTAAATTTGTGTGAAGTGTTTTTGTGATTTGTGTTTGTAGTGTGAAAAGTGTATGCTCTTCCCTCGCACCATTTGGTGACCTTGGGAATCAAAAGCTTCTCACAACACTTGCATTAATCACCCCTAACATAATCCAAAAGAAATAAAATGAACCATGTTTAGTGTGATGCAAGCACAAAAAATACGTATGCTCTCCCCTCGCATCCTTGTATGAACTTGGGGATCAAAAGTATTTTTGTGGTTGTATTGCTTTTGTTAATCTTTAGAGGGCCTGCCACCCCACTTTGAAAGGTGGGAATGACCCAAGTGGCAACAAGCTAAAGCCAAGCTCTTTCAAGCCGCTATATAAAATAAGGGGTACCCGCAAGAAACTCGGTCCACATATAGGGGAAGTCGCGCGGGCAAAAAAAAATGCCGCTAGTAATAGGTACCCGTTTTCAAAGAAACGGGTACCCGTTTAGCAACGGGCGCTTGTTGCCCAACGGGTGCCCGTTTAACAACGGGCGCCCGGCGCCCAACGGGTACCTGTTTAGCAACGGGTGCGCGTTGCTAAATGGGTACTCGTTACTAAACGGGTACCCATTTTCAAAAAATTATATATTTAAAAAAAAGGGCTCTGCGGGCTCATTTTCTCCCACAGATGCTGATAGCGACAGCGACAGCGGACTGCCAAAAATGGGTATGCGTTGCCAAAGACCAGACAAGGAAAACAACAGAGTTTTTTTTGCCCTCTCACCTCCTCCCGCCACCTCGTCACCACTGAGCTCTTCCAGGTTGGTTCTCTGCCTATCTTTAGCTTGTTTTAAATGTTTTTTTCCTAATTGTAGGGTTAAAATGAAAATTAGGGTTTTATTTGTTATTTAAGGGTTTTACTTGTTATTAGAATTTTGTGATTGTATGTTATTGTAAACCCTAAAACCATGTTACTGTAAACCCTAAAAAACTTAAACTATAAACCCTAAAAACCTAAACTATAAACCCTAAAAAACCAAATTATAAACCCTGAAACCATGTTGCACTGCAAACTCTAAAAATGTAAACTATAAACCCTAAAAAAACCAATCTATAAACCCTAAAACCATGTTGTCCTGCAAACCCTAAAAACCTAAACCCTAAACCCTAAAAAACCAAATTAGTATATGTAATAATGATAAAATGGATAAGTTTGAAGATGAAAATGTATCAAGAGGAGGCATGTAGGATGCTTCAGTGTTGTTGATTAACTTAGGGTACACTAAATGTATCAAGAGGAATATTGAGGAATCATATAAAACTATATTCCCTGTTTTTTATGTATGTCATTGTTGGCCATAAGACTATACCCTATCTTTGATATCTGTCATTGTTGGCTATTAGAAGTTCCTGTCTGGGATATGCCAGTAAGGTTGCTATCACCAAAATCATAAGACATAAAGTCTAACGGACCAAAATCATCTTCTTGTAAAACATTATGATCATTGATTAGGGGTTAATTTTGTGTCACTTAATTGTTAGATATATCAAAATTGTATCCAATAATAGTCAAATGATATTCCTTTACATTTATTTGTGAACCTGACATTCCATCATGACCTAGTATTTTATAGTAGGGTTTGGCCTTTATTTTAATTGCGGTTCTTAGATGTAATTTCTCACTTTTATCTTTTTCTTAAATAGATTTACCTAGGGTTTGTATTCATTCTTATTTATCTTTCCCTATCATATCTTGATTAGGGTTTGAGCATGTAAATAGTCATATACCTATTTTATTCCACCTATCCAACCATGGATAATCTATTATCATGGCTATTTCATTTAATGAAACTGAAGTCCAATATTTTTAGTGGAAGCTTTCTCTTCCTATTTAGGTTCAGGTTGAACCATTTTAGTGGCCTTTTATGTACTAATGGATATTTAAATTATTTATCCACACATTGACAAGGATGTGAGGAAAGCAATAGGAAAATCATTTTACTAGACAATGATATATTAGATAGTGACTACACAGAATTTGAGAACTTACAAATTATGAGTGTGATCAACTAGTAAATTTAATCTTTTTAAACATATTGAAAGCATAACTAAGTTGAAATTTTGTAAAGTTCCATTGTATGTTGTCACTAATAATGCTACATAGTTTTCCACATAATAGATATCTAATAAATATGAAAAGCCAAGGAATATAAAGCAAGTTTTCACTTGAGTGTACATATGAACCATATTAAACTCCTAGACTCTTTCCATTCTATGAAATAGCACATTATTTAAGGGTCCATATTAAAATAGAATGATATTTGGTCATATGTATAATAATGGAATACCATAAGCCTTTTAAGATCCACATGATACTCACCAAAACTATAAGATATAAATTCTAATGGACCCCAATCATCTTCAAGTGTAAGGCACTATGATCATTGACTGGGGTTCATTTTGTGTAACACAACTGTTAGATGTATTGAAATTGTATCCAGTAATAGTCAAATGGATTTCCTTTATATTTATTAGTGAACTTGACATTCCATCACCTAGGATTCTATACTACTGGTTTGGCCTTTTTTTAATTATAGTTCTTAGATCTAATTTCTCACTTTTATCTTTTTCTTAAATGGATTTACCTACGATTTGCATTCATCCTTGTTTATCTTTTCCTATCATATCTTGATTAGGGTTTGAGCATGTAAATAGTGATATATACCTTTTTGATTCAACCTATCTAGAAGCTTGGATAATCTTTTGTGACATGTGATCCTTCCATCCTTGATACCTTCATGATACATTTAAATGATGGACCAATGAGGATGTGTTTTCTATAGCCTGTGTTGTTCTAGTTATATACTTGTTTTACCTGCTTCCCTTGAGGATAGTGTTTATCCAACACGTTTGATGCACTATGGCCATGAGATTTTATGCATGGATTTAAATGTACATTTTATCAGTTGTGGTAAACTTATCCATAAGTTTCATGTAAGAAATGAAAAATAAATTTATAGTCCACTATGGTTTGAAAAAAATTCACTACAACTTTAAACTTGGAATAACAAATTTGCATCTATATTTTACTTCAATAAATAATTTTCTCTCCTCTTGTTTTAGTTTCACAATTAAATATGATTTAGATAACATCAATGTATTAACTAGTGCAATGGTGACATTTGTAGACCTATGCTAATTTTCATTTAGTTTTGGGTCCATTCTAGTAGATGGATTAATATAGTTGCATATCAACATACGGTGTGCAATCTTATATGAAGTTGGGATCATTCCTTGATCCTTCACCTACCCTTAGTTCATAAAAATATTGAGGAAAACATTCTTCTACCCTTGACATGATCCACATTTTATAGTTTCAAATTTACAACTTAGGGAACTTGACATCCACAATTTAGGGTTTCAAATATAAATTTTAGGGTTCTAAAGTAGATGTTTAGGGCTTCACTTTTCACCTTTTAGGGTATCAAAATGATGTATTAGGGTTTGAAAATTCACGTAATAGAGTTTTAAAATAACATTTTAGGGTTTCAAATTCTCATATTAAGGTTTGGAAATTAACATAATAAGGTTTCAAAATGATATTTTAGGGTTTTTACACTTCAGCAGAAGGTAATTCATATTGTTGGAATACAATGTTGTAGTATTGGTATAAATGTAGTCTTTAACAAGGTCACTATTGTTATAAATGTAGTATTGGTAATAACTGTAGTATAAAAGTAGCATGCAATGTTCAATTAAGTCATAATCTGTACCGCTCTTTTGAGACACATGAGAAGCCTATAGTAAAATTGGAGTTAATATAGGAAGAGAAATAGGAATGAATTTTTGTTGCCTACTCACATAGGTATTATATGTACATGAGCTACCACTTGATAGTCAGGAGGAGGTACTACGTGATAATTAAGAAGAGTCTTAGGTGTATTAGATGTGATAGCTCTAGCAAATTGAGTATAATGCTATTAATTAGAAAATATAACTTTTCTAAGTTAAGAGCAATAAATGAATAGAAATGAAATACTATTTACAAAATTGAGCTTAACTTAGAACCTATAATGTCAGGGCATCACGTAGACATCTTCATGTCACACCATCACAATTGAGCTTAACTTAGAAGCTAGAAGTAGCCTAATTAATAGAGAAATGGGAATCTAATACACTTGGCATGCACTTTTAAATTTGGACTATATAAGGTGTCAAAATGTAACTTCCATTATAATTTTGAGAAAAATGATGATACGACAAGGTTGTTAGGTAGAGTAACACCTTGGTGTATGACTAGGACCTAGAACCTGCAACCTTGTCCACTATGTGAAAATGATCTAAAAATTTAGACATAGCTTTATGTTGTAATTTTTTGCATAACTTCCTCTTGGTAATTTTTGTGAGATCTTTTTTCTAATTATTCCATATTTTATCTATAAATACCAATTCTATAGTTCAAAAACCCTCTAAAAAATGGTTAAAGAGGAATGAAGTAGGAAGGAGAATATAATATTTTAGGGAAATGTTGGATAAATTTAAGGAGACATTGGTATGAGGCATCATCATTTGATCATATTATATGATGAACTTGTGCATGTGTTTAATTTTCAAGTATTACGTGCTCTCTAAATTCATGGATATTTTAAACTAAATCATTTATAGATCTATTCTAGATTAAGTTTAAATTTATAGATATTTGTTTGTAAGTTTTCAATATACATATATATATATATAAATTGTGAAATTATACATTTGTAAGTTTTTTATATGAATTTACATATTTCAAAATTTGCAGGAGACATCTAATGGATGACCAGAGTCTAGATGAATTTTGAATAGATGACATTCTTTATGAAAACCCCCCACCCTGTGATCCACCTGAAAACCCCCCACCCCGTGATCCACCTCAAAACCCCCCACCCTCTCCACCTCAAAACCCCCCATCCCCTCCACCTCAAAACCCCCCACCCCCTCCATTTGATGAGGCTCGATTGCGGCAAAACATTAATGAAAATATTAATACAATTGAGGAGAACATTAATTTGATTACTAATCAACCTTACTTGATGCCTCCTCATGTGGTTCGGTTTGCATCTTCGATGCAAACCATTATTGATTCTGTTAGGTCTATCAATGCAGACCTAAATAGATTTCAGCTTTGGCGGGAGGAGAGGAGGCAATTCTATGCAGATGGTCTTTCATATACAGACATCCATGACCTCCACATTACAAAACAAACATTAGCCCCATTTTTTCGTCACCCAAAAACTAATCAACCTATAGCTGCAACAAAAAAAAGAATATCAATTAAGTGGTGTACGCATGAGGGGATTTCGAGACATTTTTGGGATCGGTGGTGGATGGTGTTTGATCACCCACCACATGCTAATTGTGAGGTGCCACTATATTTTTTGAGAAAATTATGGGTGGAGTTTCAATTGGGTTAAAAACCCAATTATTTTGATATGAGAGATTTTCAGGGTGTTGGTCGTGGCATGCCACAACATAGACCAGGGGCACAAGTTGACCCCAATCGACCTATTCCTCCTGCTCCTATGGTTGCTCCTATTTTGCCCACGATTCCTACACCTATTCAGCAGCAGCCAGTTTTGTCGACATTAGGAGCATTGAGTAGACTCTCAGGCAATCTCACTGAACAAGCTGCCCACATGGCAGCTGAATTCAGTGGTGGAGAGCATCATGGAGGAGTTGATGCATCTCAACATAGAGCCCTAGGCATGTCAGGGGCACATTTGTGTACAAATTGCAATCAACCGTGTTATGGTCCTGCTCCTACATCCACATTAGATGCAGCTACAGCCGAAGTGGAGTCATACTTGGATCTACTATATTCGGATGATAATCCTACATAGGTACATTGAGTTTTGCATCGACAGCTGTAGAGATTGGCACACCTTACGGGGTAAAACAATATATCTTAACCCTAAAACCATATGTATCTAATTCTAGTTTAATTTTTCTTTTGAAACTTATCAATATTATATTTTAAATTAACAAACTGTGTATAATTAAGTAAATAACTATATATACATACATGTATGTGAAACACTACTATTGCAGCAAGGCTCAGGTCATGTGGCAGTTCCCATGTCTGACTGACCACTGGCTCAGGTGTTTCTTCCATTGATCCTCCATCGTCAGCTATTATGCCTGAGTATTCCCTGGTGTGTGTTTTAAAAAATTGTACTAAAATTGTACTAAGTTTCTTTTTTTGAGTTTATATAAATTTATATATGCACCCATATATATGTAAGTGTAGGATGATAGGAGTGAGACTATTGGTTAGGTTGGTACTCAGGGACAAATTCATGAGCCATCTACACATTTTCAGGTCCTAAACTTTACTTTTAAATTTTCTATATGTGCAATTTCTAGGTCCTTTTTTGAGTTTATATAAATTTATATATGCACCCATATATATGTAAGTGCAGGATGATAGGAGTGAGACTATTGGTCAGGTTGGTACTTAGGGACAATATCATGAGCCATCTACACATTTTCAGATCCTAAACTTTACTTCAAAATTTTCTATATGTGCAATTTCTAGGTCTTTATATGCTAATTTTAAATTGTAACTTATTTCAAACTTACTTTATTTGAAATTCTAGCAATTAGCAAGTCAAACTTTTGGTCACGAAGATGAAACAGTTATACCACCTGCACAACAAAATGTGGGAAGTGAGACAGTAATTTAAATGCACACTTTAAAGCCTACATTTAAATATTTAATTTCATACGTCATTTTTAAAATTTTTAAATCTGATTGCAAGTTCTTTCTCTTGTGTGTACAGCATGAGGTAGATCCATCCATTTCATGAGGAAGAAAGAGGCCTCTTTCAGATTTGAACTTGAGTGATGATCATCCCTGACATAGAGTTTTATTTCATGGACTAAACTGTATGATGTGCACATTATTTTTTATATATGCCATTCCAGGACTTTGACTATATATATGTCAAACTTGCTATTACATGTTCTTCTAGATATATTTCAGTATTTCATGAATTGTGATTTGTATTTATTTATATGCTGATGATGAGTAGATGTTTTAAAGTACACGGTCCTACCTAGATATTTTATAGTATTTCATGGACTTATCTAGATCTAGATCTACATGTATATATTATTGAGTATATATGCTTGAATGTAGTTTAGTATGTTAAATATGCTTCATTGTTAAATATGTTAAATATGCTTCATTGTTAAATATGTTAAATATGCTTCATTGTTCACTTCTAGATTATAAATTATTTAATTGAGATGTATGTTAGAAGATTTCTCTCTACTACATTTTTAAATTTTTAAGAAGTGATTAAATGCATTATGGTTCAATAGTTTTTCTTGAAATAGTGAACAATCTATTAACTGCCTCACAAACCTAAATTAAGTTAATTTACATAGTGGAATAGATAGGTAAATGGTGTTAAACAATTATCTAATAGATAAATTTAGGGCACTTTATAACAAGGTAATTTACCTAGGATAAACCTACAAAATCACGATAAAATGATAAGGATGTTAGACTCACCTAGTTAGCCTCAATTGAGATACATGTTCCTTTAAATGATTGTGGTCATCCTTTGATTACAAAACCTTCAATATATATCATTTGTATAGTCCTTGAAATTTTATTAATTTGCAACCGAGACTTTGTAATCATCTTTCTTACTTAACTGAGACTTTGTTATCATCTTTCTTACTTAACTACTATAATAGCCAAAACTTCCTTGGCCTTTGGAAGTTGAATCACATATAGTTTCTTATAAAGGAAAGGAATTAAAGAAGAGATTCCTATGAATATTTTCCCAATTCAAAATTACTTTACATCTTCAACATACCTAGTTCCTAGTGTGGATTTCATATTTGTTTGGTTTAATTTTTTTGAATTATAATATAGGTGTTCTACTTAGGGGACCCATCCTTACTAAATAGTTTAGAAAACATATATAAATGAGTGTGCTAACAACCCAAGACTAGGCATAGCAGTAGAAAGCACAACATCCCATAAAGGTTTCTAAACTACCCATATGCAACTATATCAATACCCCAATACATATAGCAAGCACAAAAATCCAACACAACTAATAGAAAGATAAAAAACAAACAAAACTCCAAACCACATCAACATCTTGAGGGAGCTTTGGCACTCCCTAATGCATCGAACGTCCCACTCCTCATGGAGGGATTTCCATTTGTCATAGGCCCTATTGTGCACACCATTCCCAAACACACTTACAAGCTCCACCAAAAGAACCTTTGGACACTTTGCATTCTCTAGTCCATGAAACTTGACACATTTCTAGACCTCTACACATTGTATAGAACAAATGACAATTAATCCATAAACTCGGGGTAGCTAGATGCCTCACTTCGATACATCACATATGGATTTAAAAATGAGATACTTCCAACTTCCTTTACCTTCAATCAACCACCTCTAATGGCTATCTAAAATGTGTATTAAAATACTAAGACAACATCTCAAATGTGGAATATTTAAACTTGCATCACACATAAATAAATAGTATACAACACAAGAATTCAAACTTGGGAGAAACTCTCAACTAGGCATAAAATTCTCAAAAGAGTGAGCAATGCTTCTAATGACACTAATTCATAATATATAATGGCTTTTACATAGCCTTAACATGACTTAAATTATCCAAATGCACAATTCTCTAAAATGGATCATGACCTACAACTCCTCTTGCAATGGTGGAGAATGAAGGATGAGAGCTCCATGCATGGGTTCCAAAGTCCACTTAAATAGTAGTCCAAAATTTTATTGCAACAATCCCAATTGACTTTGCATGCAACCTCTCTTCCAACCATAATCAACTATCTAGTTAGTCATAAGGCTTTGAATCTTTATCAACCAACCAGCTTCACAAGATCTACTGTAAACTTACAATATGGCTCCAGTCTATTTGCAATCTATACCTCTATCAAAGACTCTCAATAACTGTATCAACCTACGTACAATCAACACTTTTGCTTTCAAGATGCCACCAACTTTTCTAAGCTTTGTCTCCAAAAGACATCATTCTTTGTGGACTTCAACCATGTATGGCTCTGTCTAGTACAACCTACTTTAAATGACTCCAACACTATACTAATCACATAGCTAGTTCTGTACAACAACCAACCAATACCCATATTAAGTCTCTAAGCTCTACCCAAGCATGTTCAACAAAGTTCAACCATGAATGGCTCTTTGCAAGCCTCCGTCACAAATCTCAAACAATTCAAATCAAGAAGAAACTAGAAGGTTCAATTCAAATCAAGTATCCACACAATATAAGCTACAAAAAAAATTATCACAATTTGAAATTATTCAAGAAGTAGCATTCAATTCTTGTAGAGAAACTAAATCTTTTAAAGAAGAAACTATCTAAGGAAATTCATTTGAATCTTATCCACACAATATAAGCTACAAAAAAATTTATCACATTTGAATTTAATTATTCAAGTAGTATTCAATTCTTGTAGAGAAACTAACTCTTTTAAAGAAGAAACTACAAGGAAATTCAAATTTCTTATCCACACAATATAAGATACAAAAAAATTTATCACAATTTGAAATTATTCACAAAGTAGCATGAACAATTCTTGTAGAGAAACTAGAACTCTTTTAAGGAAGAAACTATCTAAGGAAATTCATTTGAATCTTATCCACACAATATACTTGATCATCAATTACTGTGAAAACCTCTTGACTAACATGATTGTCCTATTTGTGTCATGAGTGCCCTATTTGTTTCATGACTATCCTAAATTTGTTTTATTATTGCAATGGAATTTAGATGATATAACCTCATTATGACTGATTTTTAGATTTGAATTGCTCTTGTGAGAACATCTCAATGATTTATGATAGTCTAGATTGGATACATGGCAATAATCTTCATGCATGACTATTTAATACCTTACCTATGCATGATAACCCTCATTATTACCTTAGCAGTCATAAATAGAGTTCTACAACACCAATGATTACACCTAGGCATTCATAGAGGTGATATTAAACCATGTTTCAAATATGCAAACTATCCTAGGACTATTTGGACCTTTAAAGTTATCATGACACTACTTTTCAACATTTGTGCATTTAAATAATATTTAAAATAAATGCTAAATCAACACATCTCAAAACATAGCTAAAGTGGGTACAAAAATGATACGAAAAATACAAACTATATATACTTGTTAAACCTCTACACTAATAGCATAGATCATAAAATAATATCCAATCCATGAAAATTAAATGCATAGATCATAAAAAGAGTCTCAAAACAAAAAATAGGTCCATTATTAAACATATGAGTATATCTATACAATTAGCTTATAGGTCCATGTTATTAGTTTGGCATGACTACAAAATTGATCTACAATTTACATTATGATCAAATCTTGTAGTGGCAATCATGGAAAAATCTACTTGTAGGATACACCTGCAAGAAATAATGAATGTAAATGAGAATGAAAGAATATGCACCAAAAACACAAAATATTAATGCAATATGTACTAAATAACAAAAAAGAGGATACAACTTGACGATGGATTAAGGGGAGCTAAGAGGATGTCTTAAGGGGATACATAAGAGGATGGCTTTAGGGGATGTATAAGAGGATTAATTAAAAGGGGAGCTAGAAGAGGATGTCTTAAGGGGATACAAAAGAGGATAGCTTACTTGGAGAGATGTACACTAGTCAATTTACAAAGTATAAAATAAAACTTGATGGCTTAAGGGGATGTAAGAGGATGGCTTAAGGGGAGCTAAGATGACATCTAAATTAAGGGGATGTACAAGCAGGTGTCTTTAGAGGATGGATGATAAATATTTGAGTATATATATATGTAATTACTTAATTTGCATTCACTTTTAGTTGAAGACTACATAATTGACCTCACATACTCGTATGGTGATAACTTCTATTGACAATCATGCAAATTTGACTACTTGTCTAGGGTACACCTGCAAAAAGTAATGTTCAAATGTACAAGTAAATTAACTATATATTTCCATGAGTTGATACAAAATTTAAGACAAGGGAAATAATATAGAAGCTGAAATGAGAATGAAAGAATTTAACTTGGGGATGTAAGAATATGGTTTACTTACCTAAAAATTTATTCCGTTGTACCATCTACATCCTCATTTTTTTGTAATGCATCTATAATTGACTCATGTTCTTCCATCGAAAGTGTCCATAACTGTTTATTAGAAGGTTTGCCTTGATATCTGACTAGTTTTATATTTGTTGCCACAACCAAATGTGAGTAGTGTATGATCTTCTTATGTGTTTCATAATCTTCAAATGCAGGCACACCATTCCTTCTTATTATATATTTTTGTAGCCAAGTGCCAACAACAACCACAGAACCTATTGGATACTCCATGTTATCATCATCTACTCTAGGATGTAACAACTTTTGTTTTGTCTCAACACATCGAGCCAACCAATACTTGGTTTCCTCTTCATTGTCCTCAGGTGCAATAACAACATAGACATGTCCTACAAAAAAATTATGTAATTCAATAAAGTGTGACATGTATCTAAATCACATAAATTTATGGATGCATACATATATAATTAATTATATACAGGATGTACAAAAAAATGACAATAAAAAAATTTGAAAACAAAAATACCTTCTTGTACAAGGTCTGAAACACGATCATAGTCATCTGATGCAAACATTTGATTATCATCTTTAATTGTTGTTTCAAGTTGATCTTGTGTTTCTGTAGGTGTCAAGGGTCTTTGTTTCCATTCTTCAATCCATTCTGTATTTTCACATGCTCCCCAATCACCTGTAATACAAAATTGACAAAAACATGCAAGCTCCCTAGTCCGTATAGTCCATGTGCTTTCATTTGAACTCTTAAATGAATGCCATTTTGTTGATCTAGTTATTGTCTCACAATCAAGTCGAGTAGGAATATTCTCTTCTTCAACTAACCAAAAGAATCGTCGAATTGTAGAGTTCTGACTTGATCTTGTAGATAACTTTTCATTACACCAATCTACAATTGCATGTGCATCTCTAAATTTGGATGTATCCTCAAATTTTAGTTGATCTCTAGCAAGAGCTCTTTTCACACATGCTCCAGCTCCATCATGTTCTCCTTTACCATGTCCAGCTTCAAAAAAACTCCACATATGTTAGATATTGATTTCTTTGTGAGCCCTACATAGCCAATAAAACATTCTTGCATTTTTGAATTGCCTTGTACAATTATCTGACCATATGAAATGTTGTGTCATCTGGATTCCTCTTTCTTTTAAACTTTCATAAAATTTTGTGAAACAATATTGCACAAACTCTAAAGAGTGTAATTGGTTATCACTCAAATAGAAATGATACTCCCTCAAAATTTTTCTATTATCTTCTGTACTATCATCTGCATGTCTATATACAATATGAATAAATATGGCCACCTGCACTGAATTATAATACTGAGATTGAATTTCCTCTTGTGGAGCAAGAGTATAGTTTTATGCAAAGTCAACCACTGATAGGATAGTTCCAATTGGAAAGGTGTTTTTACATAAACGGAATTGTCCATCAAGCCACCGAGCATATTGGGAGTGTTTGACATAATTGGATACAATATTATCCTTAAAATCTTTGATGAATGCATGCACATAAATTTTTTCAGTGACTAACTCACAATGCTTTCCAATTTTTCCATCTTTTAAAGAATATTCAATATTTTTGAATCTTTTCACATCCACTAATTGTTGTCCAAATTCATGTGAAATATTTTCATGCATACATTCTCCTAACAATGAAAAGTTGCCACATCTATTGCATTGTCTAGAAATACATGCTTTTGAATAAAATAAGTATCCAGTAGATGTTTCACAAGACAAACCTGCTACAAACTCCTTAATTGTTTGAGGTGGCATATTAATACCACATTCCTGCATAATTTCATCAGTATGCAAAGTAGAACGTATATATCAAAAAAGATCATAATAATAACGAAATTGCACATGAGTTTTACAACAACAAGAGATTCGCTGTTTATTAATTTTCACATACCAAGGTTTACATTTCTCAAAAGATCTTTGGCTTATGGTAATATTAAAAGGTTCTAACACTAAATCATCTAAGAATTTTTTATATAATTTAGTTTGAGTCATGTCTAATAGATGTTTTGGATGAGGATCATGAATTTTAGACCCCACTCGTAATTTTAAAACATCTCTAACATTAGATGATACCCTTGTATTATCATGCCAATATTTTTCAATTAAAGATTTGATTTCACTATTTAATTTCATGTCATACCTTGGGAGTCTACCACTAAAACTCCAACATTGGTTAATTAGATCTTTTTCAATAGATTCTCTTCTCTTTGCTGCTCTTCTCAAAGTTTTAGGATTTATCTTTAGAATTTCACTTGTCTTACTTATCATTCTTTTATTAGAAGACGATTTATTGACTAAAGCAGTTGTTATAGCTCTTCATGCTGCATTGCTATCTTTAGATCAACTCTTTTTACCAATAGAATCAATAGCATTAGCAACACTAGATAAAACTTGTTTCATTGATTCATATTTTTTTTTAGGTTTTACAAATATGCCTAACTTTTTCATTATTTTTTGCAATTTCCACATCTTCATCAATTGCATCATAAGTTGACATTGAAATCCAAGACTTTTTCTATAAAAAAAATCTTTATATAATCTATTTGCATGAGTTCTTATTTGCCTCCAAGAAATCTTACCAGGAAGATTATCTAAGACATTTCTTTCAATCTCAAATAAAATATTTTCATTTTCATTCCTAAAAGGGATATCATTCTCATTCATATCATCAATAGGTGGGTTTGAAGACATACCTGGATTTGTTTCTATAGTCGTGTTTTCCATATCATTGAAAGTTGGCTCCGAAGACACACCTGGATTTGTTTCTATAGTCGTGTGTTCTATATCATTGAAAGTTGGCTCCAAAGACACCTGGATTTGTTTCTATAGTCCTGTTTTTCATAACTTTAAAAGTTGGCTGTGAAGACATACCTGGATTTGTTTGTATAGTCACATTTTTCATATCTTCGAAAGTTGGGTTTGAAGACATACATGCATTTGTTTCTATAGACACATTTTCTTCCAAATTCACCATTTCCTCATTTGCATCATCTACATTTATCCCATCATTTTTACTCTCTTGAATGTCTTTCTCTTCAATACTCATGGAACCTGATGCTTCAATATTCTTCATCTCTTGAATCCTTGCTCTTCTATCTCTTTGCCTTTTGGCTTCCTTCTCTCTATTTGCTTCAATTTCTTGAGGTGTCATTACCCTCCTTTGTTTTTTTCTTTGACGTTGATTTGATCCCATGATTACCAAACCCTCTTGATAAAATAACAATTGATACTTAATCCAATTTCATAATTGATGTCCTTATTTGAACTTTTGAAGTAGAATTAGATGTAGATCCTTTGTTTCATAGATTTTGAAGTAAAAGGTAGATGTAAAAACAAAAACCCTCTTTCTTTATTCCTCTTGAAAATAGCTCATGCACTTGATTTCATTTTAGAATTGTTCATATGATTGACTCCTTTCAAAAGCTGAATAGAATATGACCTATCAAGAGATTCCACAAAACAATTGTAAGTAAAAAAATGTAGAAATTATCGCTGTCGCGCCGTACTAATCAGACTTGCAAGTTGCAGGGATACAGTGACAGTACTTTTTTCCCTAATATGGGAAATAACGGGTATAATAGAAATGGGTACCCGTTATTGAAAACATAACGGGTACCCATTATTTAACGCGTACCTGTTTTATAACGGGTACCTGTTATTTGAAATTAGAAATCTCCGCTCGCTTTTTCCCTTACCTTTGCTTGGGTTTTAGGCTTGGGATAGGCATGGTTGACCGACCTTGAGCCTTGGACCTGCAAGTTTTTTTCTAAGTACAAAACAAGAAGAAACACTAAGTTTACCTGTATGGCTGAGGGCTTTTTTTTCTGAATTTTTTTACGAAATGAAAACCCATTACAGATGACATTGTCTAGTTTTCAAATATATAATTTTTTTTGTTATTGGACATGTTCTATTTATTATTAAATTTATAAGCAAACTAGTCCAAAAACTTGAAATGACAGGTGTTTGTATTTTTTTAATAACTTTTAATTTTT
Source organism: Cunninghamia lanceolata (assembly GCA_027924645.1). Lineage (NCBI taxonomy): Eukaryota > Viridiplantae > Streptophyta > Pinopsida > Cupressales > Cupressaceae > Cunninghamia > Cunninghamia lanceolata. The sequence continues at coordinate 2,146,342 of BSBN01000484.1, forward strand.
TAATTTTTTTTAAAAAAAATTGTCATCAATCTACACATCATTCTTTACACAATAAATTTTTTTATTTTAATTTTATGATTTTTTTTGCTCAAATTATGTTGGCCGTACACGAGGGGTTTTCAAAAGTACCAATTAGGCCTAATAAAAAAAAATTTTGAAAAAAAATTATAAAAAAATATCCTCATCAAACTTCACTGTACTACACATGTTTTCCAAAAAAGATTTTGAAAAATAGTTTTATTTAGGTCAAATTATGTTGGCCGTACACATACATGGTATGGTAAAAAGAGACTTTTAAATAGTGGTTTTTAGAAATGCCTATTAAAAATTAATTTGTATCATCTGGGTATTGAAAAAAACTACATATTTAGAAACTAGACTCCGAGTACTACATTTTATATTTAGTGACTTTTTTAAAGATTCCATCTCTAAGTGCTTCAAATTTTAAGGTCAAATGTGACAAATTCTAAAAATTAGGGAAAACACTTCCACTTTTTGGCCAAAAAGTGGACCCAACTTCTTGCTGACTCTAAGGTGTTTGGGACAAAAGTCACAAACAACAGGTGTTGTGTTTTACCAATAGCCAACCTCCCCCAAAACCCTCCAAGGCGTAACCCTTGGAAGTTGGGAGACTCCATAATAGAGAGTAGCGTTGCCGCATGTATAACCACTTGAATGAAAGCAACTAAGAACCTTTGTTTAGCAAGCCAAAAAACCTTCTATTTGTTGACGCAGAAGGGAAACCTTTGAAGCGGCCCTGATTCATGCAGTTCTTAGCCAAGGTAGCAGGGATAATCCAAACGTTTGGTGAGGGACAAGCCTTATAGGAAACCTGGATCATGGTATGCATGAGAAGTGTGTGCAATTGTAAGGAGGAGCCGGTGCTACCAAGATCCTGGAGCTACCTGCTTTGAATAGGCGCAGCTAGGGGATTCAACAAATACTGTCATATCTTTGCCTTAGGTTGTGCAAAGTGCTTGTTTAACAAAATCACACGTCTTTTCACAAACAAAAATCTTGGCTATTGTGTGTTAATATGCTTAAATTGTTTTCAAACAACTTGCTAAGAGACAATGAAAATCATTTGATCAAATTCCAATCAAAACAAATCCAAAATTGCCATCAAAATCTATCTTTTTTAGGACCTCAACCAACACTACCCTGTATCAGCGCCATCTCTGTCTGATTTTGGCACCATTTCACCTATGGATTGGTGCTATTTTTAGATTGACTTGCCTGAGACTAAGACCCATTCAGTTGTGATCTTCACCATCTGCTCTGCCATAAGCCATATTCATATTCAAAAAAATCGTCTGTACCCCATCCATTTTCTCCTTAAATTTTCCAAATCATACCTTCACTTTGACCTTAGAGAATCAATCACTATCATTGTTGGACTCTTTGCTATATCAAATCCACTCAATTTCATATCCATTTATCCTCATTAATCTTTGCATACCTTTTGGACCAAACAAAAATCCTTATCGCAAGAAATCATTCCAAAATCCAAAAACATATCCAAAATCTTCCAAATCAAAACACTAATAAAAAAATCACCAATCAAAAACTCGTCATCTGTTTGAGCTAAAGCTAGATCTAGATTTTATCCTTCACATCATATCTTGCTTAGAGAGTCAATAGTCTACCTTCCAAGTGAAATAATCATCCTTCTTTGCGTAAGGTTATTAGTCTACCCCAAACAAAGAAAAACATCCATTTGTGCGACACAAATCTAGATCTTACCTAAGCTCAATTTGTTGACCATCAAATCCTTCATATCAAACATCAAAACCAAACATCAAAATCTCTTCTTAAACCATCCTCAAGCAAACATCATCCATCATCTATCTTTTGGTCTAAATTTTTGCAAAACAATCACACTACCGCCCATTCTTATCACCCCTAGGCTAACATCTTTTTGAAAAACCTATCGATCTTTTCATCACACTACAATCACCCCTTTGTCTTCTTCTCTACTACATCTCACTACCACATCCATATTTGGGTCCAACAATTTAATCTAAATTCTCTAAGGTCTCCATCTCCATTTCCCTCCACCTCAAAAATCAAATCCATACACGTGCATGCCCATAAGTAGATCACAACACAAAAAGAATCAAGAAATGACAGAATTCAGACAATATGGCAGCATAGGAATGCCTAACACAAACAACAACAATATACCCATCAACCAAACATTCAACCCACCAACATTCTTCCACATCCCAACATACACTCCCAACGAAAACCCCTTCCATTTTTTGCAACCACCACCACCACCACCACCACCACCCACCATGTCCCAAGATGATCAAGATATCTTGAACTTCACACAAGACGCTGATAACATGGACATGCTTGACAAATTCCTAAGGTTGGATCTGAATAGATATCTTGACTATCTCCTCAAAATAGGTGCCCAACCACCCCATAACACGACATCATCCCAACCATCCACCTCTACCATCAATCTTACCACATCTTCCCAACCATCTACATCAAACACCCAACCCATCATCTCTCAAATGTCAACACCCACTGTATCTACCACCTACACAAGCTCTATCACTACCACACCTACGATTCCCACAAGTACCTCCAATCTTACCAAATCCCAACTTGTCACCACATCCACTATCAAAACTAACATAACCTCTTCCGTTCCACAAATCACCTTAGGAATACAAGGGAACACCACGCATGCAAGTACCTCCACAAGTGTGCCTCCACCCAACCCTCAAACTATAGCCTACCTAAGACAATTATTCTCACAACCACCTTACAATACGACCAACCCATCTAATGTCAATCCGTCCAATGTATCATCGACACAACATAACCCCAACCCTCAAATACCTCCACATATTCTCCAACAACTCTACACTCATTAACAACATCTTGTACAAATCAATCAAAACACCACCCCACAATATCAAAACACGACATCCCAAAACCTCTAACATCAAATACCACCCAATCTTCAACACCTCATCCATCAACAACCCTACACTCCCCAACCACAACCAACATAGGATCTCACAATAGTTGTACAGGCCTTGATCCAAAAGGTATATGACATGCAAACCGGGGGCAAGCGCAAGCACTATTTCTTTGAGGATATTTTCTCCTATCCATTTGATCACACATTGTACATGCCCCCTTTCCCTAAGAACTTTGAAATGCCTAAATTTGACAAATACAAGGGAAAGGAAGACCCTAGGGATCATCTTAGGGAGTTCTACATCACTTGCTTAGAAGTCTCAAATAACGATACCTATCTAATGAGACTATTTCCAAGAAGCCTCAGCGGTCAAGCTGCTGAATGGTTCGCACATCTTTCCCCAGGCATTAGGACTTTCCCTGAGCTTGCGAAAAAATTTGTAAACCATTTCTCCTACAACTTCAAGCACGAAATATCTATGACAGACCTTTGCAACACCAAACAAAAGAACGGAGAAGCCTTCACTTCTTTCTTGCAAAGGTGGAGAAGCTTAGCAAGCAAACTCCCATGGCCAATCCCTAAAAAACAACTCGTCACCATGTTTGTGACCAACCTTAATTAGGAAATAGGGTTCCATTTACAAATCTTTTGTGCATCTACCTTTGAAGAGGTCATTGACAAAGGTAGCACCATCGAATGGGCTCTCATTGCCAAGGGCTCCATAAAATTGTATGACTACAAATCCAACAACAACAACAACAACAACAAACCCCATATCAACACCCCCAACACAAACAACAATTCCAACACACAATCAAATGACAAGCCATGCTATTGGGAGAAGAACAAGAACACTTTGAATGACGACGTCACGGATGTGAAAGCTATCCAACATGTACAAAATCAAACACCTGCACATACATATGCAACCAATGTAAATAACCAAAGGGGGCAAACTAAACCATGCAAACCTCAAAGGCAATTTACACCCTTAGGGGAACCCATCGAGGACATCCTCAACAGATGTCTCAAGAAAGGTTTGATCACACTCCCACTTGTTAGACCCTATCAAGAGAATGAGCTCAAAGCAGCATGGTACAATGAAAATGATTATTGTGAATACCACTGCATTGTGGGTCATAAAATTGCTGAATGTATGCAACTAAAGCATTATGTCCAAGACCTTATAGATCAAAATCAAGTCAGCCTTGATCAAACCACCCAACCATCACCAAATGCCAATCTTAGAGATTACAAGGATCCACTACCTAACCATAATAAAGCCTCCTCATCCAATCAAGCATACAATGTCACCCCACCTCCCACATCTTATGACTCTATCGTAGGGCAGATAGAGCCATCATCTCACCATGTCAACACAATCACCATTCGGGCACAAGCACTTGATTACGCTATCACAACCTGTCGTGGCCATGTATCCACCCACACAGCCCCTCTCACTGAACAAACACCTGCATCCACATCAGATTACCTACCCCCTCATCCAACCACATGCCCATCACCTACCAATTAATACAACCTCCTAGAACATCTAGGAAAGACCCCTGCACAAATATCCACACTTGAGTTGCTCTGCACATCCCCCCTTCACAAAGACATCCTCAACAAAGCCCTCTTGGAAACTCAAGTTCCCGCCAACTTGAATGTGACCCAATTCCAAGCCATGGTAGGACATATCGCTGCACCTCACCATCTCACATTTTCAGAAAAGGATCTTCCCATTTCTGAACACCTACACAATGACGCCTTACACATCGAAGTCCATATCCACAAACACATAATCAAAAGAGTCTTAATTGATGGTGGCTCCAGCCTAAACATATGCACTCTTAAATTGTTAAAACACTTGGGATACTCAGATGTGGTTGTGGACAACAGTGAGTGCATCACAATCAAGGGATATGATGACACTGAGCGACTCTCTGAAGGTACTATCAAGCTCCCTATTCAAGTGGGACAGAAAATACTGGAAACAAAATGTTAGGTCCTTGATCTTGAGCTCCCCTACAACATTCTTCTAGGCTGACCATGGATCCATGCCATGTAAGCAGTCCCATCCACATTCCACCAATGCCTCAAGTTCCCTCACAACGGCACAGAGGTAACCATCTATGCTGATCCCCGCCCCTTCCAATAAAATAGTTTCTAGGAAGGCCATGACCACACCTTCTGCCCTATAACAAAGCCACCACCAAAGCCAACCCTACAGCATCCACCTCATACACCAACCCTGCAAATATTGCCACCACTTCATCCCAAGCACCTCCACTACCCGAGGTCAAGATCAAGCTTAGTGACATGGGATGTGGGGAATATGACCTACATGGTACCTTTTGTGTGGGCGCATTACCCAATCCTAAAACCTTTGGCATCCCAAAGACAGAAGCAACCAACACATTCGTCATCAAGTGTAAACCATCACCCATCTTTGAAAAGAAACATCTCCTCGATCAGGATGTGCTTGAAGATATCTCATCATGACTATATAAGGATGAAGAGCCTAAGAAAGAAGCCCCCACCATCCCAACAGAAATCTATGGTAAAGGGTCTGAAATTGTCAAAAACATGGGTTACAAAGGACAAGGAGGTATCAGCCTTTATGAACTAGGGATCATGGAACCGGTGCAAGTGATAAGAAATCCTTATACTCAAGGGTTAGGATATGGTCAATGATAATGTATCCTCACTACCAGCGAATGCATCTTAGCTGAGGTTGCTACAGTCCCCTTGGAAGTCGACAACGTCAACGAAACGGGCCTTCAAGACTCCTTTAGTGACTTTGCCGATTTCTTTGATTCATCCATTTGCACCATCTACACAGTCACCACTATTGCATCATCATCTAATGACCTACCACTTGTATACCTAGACCTCATAGCCTGGGACCAACGGGGACCTCCTATCTTTGACATATCACCTAACGATGAGGCCATCACTGAAATGATGGGCGTTAGAGATCACTTCCCCCTAAGAGATCACAGAGTAGGATATATCATGGAACTTGATACGCATGCCTATTTCAGGGAGACAACCCCTGCTTCCAGTCACAAAAATATATAAATCAAATAATGATCTAATGGTGAAAACCATTTTGCGGTAGTGTCAGATCCCAAAAAAGTAAAAACAAAAGACATATCTCCTGGTGAAAACCTCGACAAGGCGCTAGGAGATGGAAGCATGGGCCTTCTTGAAATAAACAAGGTTTATCCAGACAGGTCACCCGTCCTGGTAGAGCTAGCCCAAGAGATGAATCTTGGGATGGAAGAAGAACCAAAAATCACTTTCAAGGTGGAATCTATCAACACAGTAGAGCAAGAAAACTTCCTAGCATTCTTCAAACGTAGAAATTGCAATTTTGTGTGGACCTATGCAGAAATGCTAGGGCTTGATCCCGCTTTGGTCGTTCATCACCTTGCAGTACTCCCTAATGCGAAACCAATAAAGCAGAAGCTCAGAAAAATGAATCCTTAGGTGGCCCTCTTTGTCAAAGCAGAGTTAAAGAAACTATTGGATGTTGGGTTCATTCACCCAATTGATTATCCTGAATGGGTTTCCAACCTAGTACCAGTAGCCAAACCTGATGGCCAAATCCGCTGCTGCACCGACTTTAGAGATCTCAACAAAGCTTGCCCAAAGGATGACTTCCCCTTGCCTAACATCGACATGATAGTGGATCTCATGGTAGGACATGAGATGCTATCCCTAATGGATGGCTTTTTAGGATACAACCAAATCTGGATCGCAAAAGAGGACCAGCATAAGACAACCTTCATATGTCCATGGGGGACATACTGCTGGGTGGTGATGCCATTTGGCCTAAAGAATGCTGGAGCTACATATCAAAGAGCTATGATTGTCATCTTCCATGACCTTTTTCACCTCATCATGGAAGACTACATGGATGACTTATTGGGAAAATCAAAGATAAGAGAGGAACACCTGAATGTATTGGCAACAATCTTCAACCATTTGGAGCAATACAATGTATGCCTCAATCCAAAGAAATGTGTCTTTGGGGTCACCTTTGAAAAACTTTTGGGATACATAGTCTCCAGAAGAGGAATTGAGGTAGATCCCACAAAAGTCAAGGCCATTACTGAAATGCCTCCTCCAACAACACTGAAACAGCTAAGAAGTCTACAAGGAAAACTCCAGTCCATTTGTCGGTTCATTGCTCAACTTGCCGATAAATGCCAACCATTCCAACATTTCCTCAAAAAGGATATAGCTTTTGTGTGGAACAATCACTGTCAGGTAGCCTTTGATCAGTTGAAAGATTACCTAGCTAACCCCCCTATTCTAACTCCACCAAGGTAAGGCAAACCTCTCCTATTGTACATCTCAGCAACAGAGACAGCTGTTAGAGCCTTGTTAGCACAACATGATGAGCAAGGAAAAGAAAGAGCCATCTATTATATCAGTCTCACTCTGATATCCTATGAGCTCAACTATACACCAATTGAATGAGCACGTCTAGTCCTCGTCTTTACTTCATAGAAACTAAGACACTACATGCTCAATCATAAGACCAAGCTCATCACCAAGATCTATCCATTGAAATATTTGCTAAACAGAGCTGCTCTTACTAGGATAATAGCAAAGTGGGTCATGATTCTCACTGAATTCAACATTGAATATACTAAGAGAAAAGCCATCAAAGGACAAGTCATCACCGATCAACTAGCTGAAGCACCCATTCTTGCAGAACATCCAACATTGGCAGAATTCCCTGACGAAGCCATCTTAAACATAACACCTGCAACAGAAACATGGAAAATGTACTTCAATGGATTATACACACATAGAGGCTTAGGGGCAAGTGTCTTGTTTGTTACCCCTCAAGGTGACACAATCCCCAAGTCATTCAAAATCACATTCCCATGTACTAATAACGTGGCAGAGTATGAGGCCCTTATCACAGGTCTCTGAATGGAAATCTAATGGAAAATTGAGAAGCTGATAGTATATGGAAACTCCCAACTAGTCATCTGGCAAGTAAATAATGAGTACAAGACCAAGGATGATAAACTATTGCCTTACAAAAAGATGGTCGATGACTTTAAAGACTACTTTGATGATATCCACTTTGAGCAGATCCCAAGGCTAAACAATAAAGCTGCAGATGCCATGGCCACCATCGGGTCCCTCATCGACATGAAGAAAGATACTAAGAGGTGCAAATTCCTAATAGAAGAGCTCCCTATCCCAGCATATGATGTTCCTCAATCGAAGCTAGCGTGCGAAGTCATTGGTCCCCTATCCCCGTGGTATCAAGAAACCTACCTATACCTCCATGATAACATCATCCCCCCAACCTATCTACCTCACAACGTAAATCTTTCATCCGTTGAGCCTCCTATTTCACCCTTGTAGGAGATACCTTATACAAAAGGAGTCTTGAGGGCACACTTTTATAATGTTTAGACTCTAGGGAAGCTGAAGTGGCCTTGCAAGAGGTACACGCAGGTATCTATGGGGCACATTCAAGTGGACCCACTCTTGCTGAAAAGATCCTAAGGACCGATTACTATTGGCCAACAATGGAAAGAGACGCCTATCGATTTATCCAAAAATTCCTACCATGTCAACAACATGGCGATCTCATTCACGCACTAGCGCAGGAATTGTAACTGATCATGACGTCGTGGCCTTTCTCATAGTGGGGACTTGACCTCATAGGCAAAATCCATCCACCTTCATCCAATGGCCATAAGTTCATCATCATAGCTATTGAATACTTCACCAAGTGGGTGGAAGCAATACCACTCACCTACACCACTAGCACCCAGATATCCAAGTTCATCCTCCATTACATCGTATGTTGCTATGGTATCCCTCATTCCATCGTCACCAACAATGGAAAGTCGTTCAAGAACCAAGAAGTTCGCACCTTGTGCAAAAAATTTGAAATCAAACACTTCTCCACTCCATATTACCCTCAAGGAAATGGTCAAGAAGAGGCTTCAAATAAAACCATCCTCTACATTCTAAAGAAGACAGTTAATGAAAATGGCCATGACTAGCACCTCCAACTCAACCCTGCCCTATGGGCCTATCACACTAGCATTTGTACTCCCATAGGAGCCACTCCATTTTCCCTAGTCTTTGGATCCAAAGCCTTTTTACCTATTGAGGTTGAGCTCCCATCCTTAAGAGTATCCCTGCAAAACATAATCACTGATGAGGAATACCGGGTCGCAAGGTTGCATCAGCTAGAATTACTGGATGAGAAACATCTGAATGCGTTGAACCACCTGCAAGCCTATCAAAATCACCTCAGGATAAGCTATAACAAGGGAATCGGAACTCAAAAATTTGAAGTAGGTGATCTTGTCCTTATGGAGAATCAGAAAAACTTGCAAGAGCGCCCTAAGAAAGGCAAGTTTGAACCCAATTGGCTAGGGCCATATGTCATCACAGCTAGCTATGGATCAGGAGCATACCAGCTTGCAACACCTGAGGGGCAGCCTCTAGATGATCCGATGAACATTCTGCATCTAAAGAAATTCTATGCATAACCCATTGAGTATCCCAATAAAAAAAATAAAAATAAAAATAGAAAAAATAAAAAAACCAAAAAAATCAAAAAATCAAGAAAAAACCTGAGTGTAGTAAAAAAACTTCCAATGGTTAAAATCACTTTGGTGATGCCTTGGATAGGTACCATGGTGAAAACCTGTTTCAGGCGCCATGTGTAGTGGCTGATTCTACCATCTAATAAGTCCTCTTTCCGTCACAACACTCCATATCACACACATCCCATGGCTTGGAATTCTGAAACATCAAGTCCTATTGCCCATCTCACCCAAACCCAATCCATGGAACGAGGATCCTTGTAAGCTTCCATTTGTACAGCTAAAAATCAAAAAATCCAAAAATAATACAATATCAAAAAAATCCAAAAACAATACAAAATCATCAAAATCCAAAAAAATAAAAAACATCAACATTAATCAACTCCCAACGTCAACATCTATCAACTCATCACATCACACCCATCCTAAACCATGCCCACATCATCAAGTCATACCAGAACTACATATTCATTTCACCTGCATCTTGAAAGTACATTGATCCTGTGGATACAGGGTATGTAGGCAGTTTGGAATACGAAGGACGTTTCTAGTACTCAGGTACATAAGATGCCCATCCAACCTATTTGGATGGTCCCCATTCACTGAGCTTGCTAGATCCATTGTATGATACACACGCTAAATATACACTTGAACCGTTGTCCCTAACGTAAAAAATCATCAATCAACATACCAACTATAATCCTACACCTGGTCAGACTGTTCTTTTGTCCACCTTTCAAAAATTCTCCAATCAAATCCAACTGATCTGTGTCCTAGGATATATCTTTCCCACAATGGACAAGGATCTGTCATTCTATCATCACGTATCTTGGCAAGAGCACACATAGGGTATTTGTATCTTTTTTGTTGGTCTTTTTTATTATTGATTTTTATCTTTTTGTCTCTCTCTAGGTCATCTCCAAAGCTACCTTGATCTCATTATATCATGGTAAGTAGCGAACAACACCTGGAGTAGACAAGGTCATTGTTTCTGTATGCTGTGCTTGGGGGTTGGTTTCATTACTCCAAGAATAGTATTCATATCTTGAAGCCTGGGTCGGTTCTAGTGCAACGTGCCTCATTTGCATATACATGCATCAAATACCTTATATGCACTATGGACACTCATCGCTATGAGTCCCCTTCCTAGGACAGGCAAGGTTATACTACCTTGGGTACGCATGAAATCAACTTATTGTTTGTGGGTCTAGTCCATACGATTGTGGGATATATATCATCACCTAGGTCATTTGATACCTTTGTGAACCGTATCCTATATTGCTATAGTAAACTAAGAAATGTTGTCAATTAATGTTATGCAACTACTGTTACTAGCTCAAATCATCATCCTAATCCACTACACTATTTGGGCCTAGATTTCATAATCCCTTACACCCCCCCACACCTAACCTGACCAAATCCCCTCACTAATCCCACTCTTCCAACTTATTCACACACAACACATCCTGAACCAAATCATATACCCCCCTCAATGACGTGGTGTCCTATGACCTATCAATTCCCTCATCTCCATCTCTCCCTCGAACTAACCACTCCCAATCCTATCCATAACCAATTCATCCGTCCTTGACTTCTCCCCACCTATTCCCCAGACGTACAGCCCCACCACCCAGGGTCCAACAAAGAACATCATGTGTATCAAGACTTAACCATCTCACCTATCACCCAGTCTGCATCTCACCTATCATCTACTTACATATCATCTCATTTAGGTTCATTTTAGAATCTTTTAGTTGCATATCATCTCATTTAGGTTCAATTTAGAATCTTTTAGTTGCATATCATCTCATTTAGGTTCATTTTAGAATCTTTTAGTTGCATATCATCTCATTTAGGTTCATTTTAGAATCTTGTAGTTGCATATCATCTCATTTAGGTTTATTTTAGAATCTTTTAGTTGCATATCATCTCATTTAGGTTCATTTTTCTTTTAGTTAGATCTCGTCTCATTTAGGTTCATTTTTTTAGTTACATATCATCTTATTTATGTTCATTTTAGAATCTTTTAGTTGCATATCATCTCATTTAGGTTCATTTTAAAATCTTTTAGTTACATCTCATATCATTTAGGTTCATTTTTCTTTTAGTTGCATTGCATCTCATTAGGTTCATTTTAGAATCATTTAGTTGCACATTATACATCATTTAACATTGCAAATCATATCATACTCATTTAAGTTTGTCATCACATAGGTGCATTTTAAAATTAGTATCATCACACTGCATTCCATATATCATCTCATAAACATTTACTTGCATAGCATAAATCATTTAGTTGCATATCCATATTTCCATACATAAACATGTGTTTATTAAGATTACCATACATTTCCATTACATTGTGCATCCATAATAAATGTTTATTACATTGAACATTTATTTGTATTATACATCATATAGTCCACAGATCACAAACCATGCATATATCAAAATAAGTAAACTATCATTACATCCATCATTGGTACATCTATAACATCAAAAACATAATTGCATAAACACAACACATCCATAGCATATATATCCATAAAGCATACTGCATCCATCAACATAGGCATCATCATAATCATAATAAAACAACATAAACAAACACATAGGCCATCAAAAAGCATCATATCATATATCATCATCACAAAAAATGTACATCACTCATATATACACATAAAAAAATACAGTGTTTGGATACAATGCCTCTAAGGGCTAAAATGATATAACTATCACATAGAGGATCCTTTATCTGATTGAGTGGGGGATCCTAACCCGGGTGGTGGCTATGGTCTTGCCTGTGGCTGTGGTCTTCCCTATGGCGGTGGCTGTGGCTGCGGTTGTACCTGAACCTATGGAACCTGCTAGGGCACATGTGATGGAGGACCCATCCCTTGCTGTACAGACTGAACTGATCTATATTTGTGTGATCTAGATGCCCAGGATCCACTCACCTGACTAAAACTCGGCACACGCTGATTTGTAGGCACTACCGCATGATATAAGGCCAGATAATAGTCTGTTCGTCCTTTGGCCTCTGCCAGCTGCCCTTGTACCTAAGTTAGTTATCCCTGTAATTGATAGGACTGTGTCTGAGCCTGGGACAACTGTGTCTACATCACTGTCAACATGGGTGCCATACCAGCTCCTTAGGCCTGTAAGTTGCTCACTGTGGCCTCTACTTGTCAGGCTCTCGCGAGCACCACATCCCGCTCCCTTGTCAAAGTGACTATCTCACACTGAGCCTGGGCTAGTTGTGCTTGCAATGTAGCCACCTGTCCATCTGAGCCATCCAATAACGCCACTGTACCCCGCAACTGAACCAACTCCGCCTCCCAGCTCTCTAAAGCCTCCTGTAGGCTAGTTACCTATGCCCGTAGGGTCTTAATCTCCTCCTCCTCACCCTGAGGCCACTGATGAGGTGTGAACCCTCGAACCTTAAAAGGGCCTGCCTCTGCCTGCTACCCTGCTGACGGCTGCCCTACTACTAGCTACTTTGTTGCTTGCTACCTTGCTACCTGCTACCCTATTACCGTAGCCTGTTGCTGTTGTGATACCTGTGGTGGGGGCATAACAGCCCTAAACACTCTTAGCCATCCTCCACATTGTCGAGGTGCTCCGTGCTGTTGCACCCTACCAATCTGAATCTGCTCAATAGGCACCTGCTGTACAGGTCCCTGCTGCCCCACCTGCCCCTATCCAGTTGCCACTACTGCTAGCACATCTATCAACTGACCATCCCTCCCAGCCTCCTCCTCCTCTCCATCCCCCCTGACCTCCACAAGGTAGTCTACGATGATCTCCTCCCCATCCTCTAGAAAATCATCTCCATCAGAATCATCGTCCCCATCATCCTCTGAATCATCATCATCTGACCCTGCTACCTCCTCTGCAGGAACTACCTCCTCTGCCGGGTTCGTAAACTGAGTCAGCCGCCATATCAGCCACCATATATCATATGCAGGAGTAGTACCTGCATCAATGACCATGCTTCCCCAATCCCACTGTACTGACCATAAAGCTGTAAAATCATCCAGAGCGACCTATGGCTATATGGCTGTAGGCCAGAAGCATGCATCATGGTGGGTCCATGCAAAGATGGCTATCTGCTGTGGAGTATCCTACCACAACCTAAACTGCTGCATGACCCGCGATGGTAGGTACATATCTATCATGTGGTCTCCTCGACCCATCAAATATCGCTGCTGAAAAGTATAGGGCAGGTGAACATCATCATCAGGCCATGGCTCCACTCCGATGTAGGGTCGCCAGGTCACTTGAATAACATCATCCAGCATCTGCCTCCAGTACTGAACCTGTCCAGTATACATGTACTCGGCATCCTAATATAAGAATACAAAGGCCTCTAATGAACACTGATAATATCCACACCTCGGCTAAGTAACTGTAATGTGCTCCCAAATCCACACATGTAACAGTCACCCCAGCAGACAATGCTGAATCATAAAGATAAACAACTATATGCATCTCATGATATAGCTACCCCAACATTGCTGGCCCCCAGACATACATGGTCTCATGCCTCACCATCCCCTCAATCATCTCCCCCTGCCTCTCCTATCAGGCATCACCACACCACCAATCAAAGCGCACAGGAATAAGGCAAAGGGATCTACACCCATCGCCAGTGTCCCCTCGTAACTCATCTCCCGCCCATCTGCTGATAACACAATGTGAGCCTCGCCAAATACTTTGATCAGGGCCCTCCGTCCCCTCCTCGTATCATATCTAACCCACTGGCCACAAATAGGTAGCTTAAGGATACGATAAACATCCTCAAGTGTGATAGTGATCTGACCAGTTGGCAGCAAAAATGTACAGGTCTCTGAGCGGTACCGCTCCACTACAGCTATCATCAAAGCTCTATGGGCTCGTAACACCAGCATCGACACCACTATCAAGAACCCCAACCTAGCCAGTCAGGCTCGTGTGGCAGCATCAAACAGGTCAAATAGTGCCATCACAGATGGCATGCGTCACTCTTGTGAATACACTATAAATGACTGCGTATCCTGCATCCACAACATTCTGGTAAAAAATCTACCTATCTTTTTTCCAAAACACCCCTTTCTTCTAAATGTTGAATGCCAAAATCACTTGGTGCCACAACAAACCGTACTTTGCAGCATTTTACAAATAGCGCTACTACTTCTTCTAATGGTGCTATTATAGATAATAGCGCCACTGCACAAGACATTTTGTGCCACTTAAACACATAGTGCTACTACGCAATGCACTTAGCACCATTTCACAATATGGTGCCACCCTGTCAGTTGGCACTAATCTAAGGATTAGCGCTAATTCTCCCTATCATGCATATTCTAAATATTACACTAATCCTGTTATTTGCGCTAAAACTAAACATAGCGCCACTAATAAAAATAGTGCTATTCCAAAATATAGCACTACCCTGACACCTATTTGGCGCTAAAATGCCAAAACCCTGTTCTTCTAAACATTGCGCTATTTCAGAAGATAGCGCTAAAATACCAGACATATGGTGACAAACTACCCTATTACTACCCTGGCAGATAGCGCTAATCCAGAGGATTGCACTAATCGACTCTGTTCTTCACACTACGTGATCCAGCGATAGTGCTACATTCCTAAACCCCAATTTCTGAACCCCAAAAAGTGACAAAAACAAAAAATCGAAAAGCTAAGGTTAGACCCTACCTAGGGTCCAGCCTCCAGTGCTCGGCCAAATGATCAGAACCGCTCAGAAATGTATCAAAGCTGAGGGAATTGGGGGTTGTGCTCTACCATCTCTCCTTCGTTCCTTCTTCTCAAAAGTCAGTGTGTGCAAATGTGGCACTCTAAGGGCCCACTTCTCCTAATATAGTGGGCCATGTCATCCTTCTGCCTACTCTTTTTCCCCTCCAGGGTGCAAATCACAGCCTTTTTCCTCTATTTTTCTTCCTGTCATCTTCTTTTTCCATTCCCTATCTAACTTTCACTCTCGTTGCGTCTTTTCGAGAGGTCACCCTAAAAATTTTATTTTTCTCGCCGACCTCTCGAGGGGGCATTCCTCGCCCATCTCATTCCTTCCCAGCAGCTGGGGCATATTTTTCTTTGACCTGACACCACTTCCCTGCTAGGTCCTAACGCCACGTCAAAGAGGGGTAAATGTAGACACCTAAAAATGTCTTGACCATCAAACTGACTCCTGACATCCCTAAACTATCAATTTCCCTTCTATTCAATTAAATAAATTTTTATTTAATTAATTATCCCTTCATCACCCAATTTTCCATCATTTCATCCCCAACAATTGAATTAATTTTATTAATTCAATAGTTCAAACCTTAGCCAATTGATTTAATAAATATGCAATATTTATTTGGTCAATTTCCCTCTCCTCACTAAATCTAATTAATTAGTTAAATCATGTTTAACTAATTAATTCAGCCTATTAATTAACCTATCCCTACCCTAGACAATTAAATAGCTATTATTTAATTGCCTACCCTAGCCTACCTCATCCTAGCCCTAGGATTAATTAAATAAAACCTATGTTTAATTAATCCTAATATCTCATTTGGGTGGTCAAACCTAGTTTAACACCCTTCCCCACATCCTTCAAATAAAAAATTAAAATATATCCACATAAGTCAATTTTTTATTTAAATACATCCCACATCACAATTAATTCCTCTTACAACCCCTTACCATACCCATGCCTCATTTATCTCCACTTATCCCCAAATGAATTTTTTATTCATTTTACATTCCCCATATGAATCTTTAATTCAAAAATAATCCTTCACACTCATACTCATTTAATTACCCCTTTTCCCAAAATGAATAAAAGATTTATTTTTATTCCTAGCCCTCCATTCCTCCAAGATCTAATCTAGGACCTCCACATCACTTTTATCCTCCACCATTGATCTTCCAAACCAATCTCCACCCTTGGATTAAAATCTCTCCAAAATCTCTATAAATACTTCATCCTCCAACCCATTTTGGGATCCAATTTTTCAAGTAGAGTTATCATGCTAAAATATCTAATGAGCTAGTCTTTTAGTGAGTTGCAAATTGAGATAGAATTTAATATTTGAATCATTATCTAGGGATTATCATGTCTTAGGAACTCTTGGGTGCAAGTTTCCTCTCCCCTTGATGAGATTGGGTCTTCTTATCTAGGTATAAAGTCTTTGTTTCAATTTGCATTTAGTTTGTATTTAACCTTTGATTCGATTTCCGAATCTACAAGTTCTTCTTCTACTTTTGCTCTTTCTACAACTTCTACTTTAGATCATTCAAGGTTTCATTTGTTGCTATCAATTGTTCACTAACTTCCTTGTATTTTTCTTTGAACTTCTTGACTTGCTCCCTCAATTTTTTGATACACTCATATGCTTTCTTGACATTATCTTTTAGATCCCCGTTTTCTATTTTAGTCTTTTCAAGATCTTCAATAGCCACTCTAAGTTGATCTTCAATGCATTCTTCTTCTATACTTTCAGTTGGATCAATTTATTTAGGAAGAGTAGGATACCTTTTACCAGCCACGTGTTCAGTCTCCAAGATCTTACTCAAGCTGTTAAACTTCTTCTAAGGAACCAGGATCTGATACCAATTGTTCAACACCCAGAATACTGGGAGGGGGGGTGAATCAATATTCTATCAAACTTTTTATTTATTAAACTAGTACTCCATTTACCACATACAACAATAAATCAAATTAAACATAGAAGAAGCAACCACCACTAGTACCAAAAAAGCAATATATTACTAAAAAACTACTTATAAATGACCAAACATGGTCATGTGACCATTAGTAGTTTATTGCCAGTCATTTATAACACGACCAAATTGATGACTAAACTATTTTTAGTCATTTATTGGTTGTTTTGATTGATCGATTTGGTAGTATATTTAGTCATTGATTGCTGTAATCTGGTCACTTATTTAGTCATTTTTTATTCACCTATATATTTTGTCATTAATTTAGTCATTGATTGTTGTTAATTGGTCACTTATTTAGTCATTTTTATTCACTGATTTCTGTCCATTGGTATTATATTTAGTCATTAATTTTAATCATCATTTTGATCAATTTGGTAGTATATTTAGTCATTTTTATTCACTGATTTAACACTAGTCATATTTATTCACTGTTCACTGATTTTTGTCATTTGGTAGTATATTTAGTCAATTTAATTATTAATTGGCATCAATTAGTAGTATATTTAGTCATTTTGAAGCTTGCATTTAGTCATTAGTATATTTAGTAGTATATTTCGAAGCTTGCACAATGAAACAACTTTGAGAAGGTAAAAAGTGCTTGTTTTATTGATAAAAAATGCTTACAAACAACATACAAATCTAAAAATAAGTTACAATGCTTTCTCTTTTCTAAAAAAACCTTCATGGTTACAATACATAGCTCAAAGAATGAGCAAGAAACCAATTTTCTGAGTATCACTGAGCATAGAAGCACAAAGACATCCATAGATGTCTTCTTCACAAATCCATGACCATCCCATGAAACTCACTGTCCTAGTTCAAGATCACACTGTCATCTCTGTAGAGATCTTGTCTCATGCACCAAACTTGTTCTAGTTCATAAGCTGCTACTCTGAATTGTTACTTGTATCAATAAACCATCCTTATCTCTGATAGCTACTGTTTTAGCCTTGTTAGGCCACTGTTACCATAAGGAAATTAGGATATTGTTAGAATTTGGAAACTGAAACAAGGGATAGGTTTGGATGTGTTGTATTAATTCTCAGCATTAGAAATCTAATGACAGTGAATGCATATACTTGTGGTTATCAATATGGAAAAGGCCTAAGATTTTCTTAATGTGCATATACTAGAAATAGATAATTCATCAATGCATGCAGAGTAAAGTATACTAGAAGCCCTAAGATTTTCTCAAAAAGGAAAATATACAAATAAACCTACTCATTGTGCAACTCGTACAAATTCTATTTTTTTAGAATTCATTCCACCAGGAAAAAATAGCCTTAACCAATAACAAAAATTAGCAACTTTTCATATTCAGTGTAGAAAAATAAAGGAAAATCAAGAATTACTAAAGGTTTAATTTCCCTACAACACATGATTTTAATTGGTTTTGACATAGATTTCAAACACACTAATAGGAAAATGATTAGATGAAAATATAAGTGGGCATTTTATAGAGGCAAGAACTAATAAATAATATATCCAATATTCAAAATGGTTAGATTTTAACACAGCTCCAAGATAAAAGCACAATTCATATTCAATTTCAGAACATGATCTATTTGAAAGCATTTAATTTAAATATCATCCATTTCGACAATTAAACAATCGCTAGCAATTTTACACCTCATTCACAACAAAATGGTAAATATTTCTCCTACTTTTATTGTTTACTATTGAAGCAATTGAAATAGTTAAAATCACAAATGTAAATGGAAATATTTTGAAATAACATTAAAAAATGGAAGCTTCATATTTTGATACTTGTCCTGCAACTCTTTCAACTTGTGTTGCAGTTGATTTAAGTCTTCACACTCCTTCACCCAATCTTGAGCACCATCTAAACTATTGATGACATCTTGAGATTCATGTTGTGTATGAAGCACCTCAGTTTATATTTGGCAGTGTAAATTTCTTTGACCCATTTGTCCTCCACTTGAAAATGCAGTGCATTGGCAATTGTTGTACACTTCCTCTTTGCTCGCTCTTTGCCTCTACTCATTGTAACAAATTATAATGAAAAATGTGGAAGCATTGACAAGGCATGTGAACTATTTGGTAGAATGCCTCAAAGAGATGTCATCTCATGGAATGCAATGGTTGCGGGATATGCACAAAATGGATTTTTTAAAAAGGCTTTAGAAACTTTCAAGCAAATGCAATTAGCAGGTGTAAATCCAAATTTGACTTTCTAGCATACTCCCTATCTGTGCCAAAATGGGAGCTTTGGAATAAGGTATGGACATCCAGCAAAGCATGAAGGATAGAGGAATTTTTTCATTTGTTGTAGTTGCAACTGCCCTAGTAGACATGTATGCAAAATGTGGAAGCATTAACAAGGCATATGAACTATTTGGCAGAATGCCTCAAAGTGATGTCATCTCATGGAATGCAATGGTTCTGAGATATGTACAAAATGGAATTGTTGAAAAGGCTTTAGAAAATTTCAAGCAAATGCAATTAGCAGGTGTAAAGCCAAATTCGACAACTTTTTCCAGCATACTCCCTGCCTGTGCCAAAATGGGAGCTTTGGAATAGGGCACGGACATCCATCAAAGCATGAAGGATAGAGGAATTTTGTCCTTTGTTGTAGTTACAATTGCCCTCGTAGATATATATGCAAAATGTGGAAGCATTGACAAGGCATGTGAACTGTTTGGCAGAATGCCTCAAAGAGATGTCATCTCAAGGAATGCAATAGTTACGAGATATGCACAAAATGAATTTGTTGAAAAGGATTTAGAAAAATTCAAGCAAATGCAATTAGTAGGTGTAAAGTCAAATTCGACAACCTTTGCCAATATACTCCCTACCTGTGCCAAAATGGGAGCTTTGGAATAGGGTATGGACATCCATCAAAGCATGAATGATACAGGAATTCTATCATTTGTTGTAGTTGCAACTTCCTTGGTAGACATGTATGCAAAATGTGGAAGCATTGACAAGGCATGTGAACTATTTGGCAAAATGCCTTAAAGAGATGTCATCTCATGGAATGCAATGGTTGCGGGGTATGCACAAAATGGATTTGTTGAAAAGGCTTTAGAAACTTTCAAGCAAATGTAAGTAGCGAGTGTAAAGCAAAATTCAACAACCTTTGCCAGCATACTCCTTGCTTGTGCCAAAATGGGAGCGTTGGAACATGGTATGGACATCCATCAAAGCATGAAGGATAGAGGAATTTGGTCATTTTTTGTAGTTGCAACTGCCCTAGTAGACATGTATGAAAAATGTGGAAGCATTGGCAAGGCATGTGAACTATTTGGTAGAATGCCTCAAAGAGATGTCATCTCATGGAATGCAATGGTTACGAGATATGCACAAAATGGATTTGTTGAAAAGGCTTTAGAAACTTTCAAGCAAATGCAATTAGTAGGTGTAAAGCTAAATTTGACAACCTTTGCTAGCATACTCCCTGTCTGTGCCAAAATGCGAGCTTTGGAAGAGGGTATGGACATCCATCTAACATAATGGAAGGGGGATTTTTGTCAAATATTATAGTTGGAAATACTTTGGTAGACATGTATTCAAAATGTGGAAGTATAGATAAGGCAAGTGAATTGTTTTCAATAGAATGGCTCAAAGAGATGTATGAAAAATGTGGAAGTATCCATAAATTACCATGCTTTTCCTTGTTGAAAACGCAATTTAAAATAAACCCCGTTGTTAGAAAACAAGAAGCGTTTCTAGGTCACAAATGCTAAAATTGTCAAACAAACTGAACTGCAATAAAATAAACAATAGGGCAGTCCAATATAAACAATGCCAGTCTACATATAACTTTGCTACAATTATTGATACAAGCATGGGGTAATCACAACAATGGTAACAAGACTTTGACGCAACATTGACTTAGTGAGACTGATTTTTAAACTTGGTCTCAAATTCAGCAACTAAAGATTAGCAATTTAAAAAAAATGTCCAAAAATGTTTTCAATGGTTTTTTTATGTTTAATTATTTTTCAATTTTCTATTATTTTTTGTAATGTCAGAAAATGTCCACTTGGGGCCTTTTCTCTCATAAGGTTTAGCTCCCGGGTCTTTTGCATGCATTTAGGACATTTAGTTCATATTTTGGCATCCCGATGGAATGAGACCTAGGTTTCATGGCAAGTTGGACCTAGGTGGACCCCTTGAGTTGTACCCTATCCAAAATAGGGGGGATGACTTGGGCACCCACACCCTAGTCCTACCCTATTTTGGGGCAGCCCTAATTTTTGAGTGTCAGTTAGTGACCGTTATTAGGTCCCTTTGCCAACATGGTAAGTTTGAATTTCAAATATCTTGGTGAGAGTGCTTGTAGATGCATATATAAGCTTGTGTAGGCATTCATTTGTAAACTAGATGATCAAGAGATTTCAATTCGATGATCATTGTGAACTCTAGGGATTCTCAAGGTGATTGAAGGCTTTCTATTGTGTTGCAAGAGCAGACTTGTATGTTTTGTGTGTTGATATTTACAGATTTGAGCATCAATCTCCTCATGGCATGAAGAGCATCTTACTCCATGAGAGCTTCACTACAAGGTGACATATCATTGTGTTTTTGTCATTGATTCCTTTAGTTTTTGGCCTCTTCCTCACAAGGGCATGCACTTTTTATCTAACAATGGTGTTCAGAGACTTAAATGTCCTCTGAGGTTTGACTGAGGCAAACCTCTAAACACCACAACTCCTAAACCAAGTCTTGTGATTGTAGGTTACAGGTTTCGCATCCAAAAAAAGTGGAGTTGCAAGAAGAATTGGTAGGCATTAGGGATTCAGGACCTGAAGAAAAGTTAGACAAAAGAGCACTTCCGAGACTTGGGCACTCGCTCTAGTGTCCTCCGCAGACAGATCTAAAAAAAAGGTTATAGGGCTAATTAGTGTCAGAAGGAGGTCTAGATTCCTTGAAAAAGTCAGTACCTTGGACTTGGGTACCCGCTCTAGTGTCCCCGACTGTTCTACTTCAGAACCTTAAAAATAGGTATTTTGTGATTTAGTATTCTACTCCCGTCCGTAAGAGCTTTTTCCGTCTTTCGTCAATTTGTTGTTGTATTTGCATGATTAGGGTTTTAATGGTCAATTAGACATAGGAGAAGGAAAAATTGATAATTAATTCCCTAATCCAAATTTCCCTACATCTGAAAGTGACCTAGGGTATGATCATGCTCGCCACTCAACCCTAGATCCTTCAATGTTTAGTGGAGAGGGGGATTTTAACATCTAAACAATAAAAGATTAACAAAATCCAATTTTACCCTAAAAATTTTGGTGAACCTGTGTTTTGGAATTGAATTGAAACTTTCTGAATGTTTGTCTACAAATTTGGATTTCATTCATTCATTCATTTAGTCATTCAATTTATTGCATTGAGCAAAATTCAAAAAAATTGAAAAATTAGAAAAATATAAAAAAATTGTGTTGTTGGGCTTACTAAATTGCATCAATTCTTCCTAAATTTTCCTAATTCATGATTTTGCATCAGATCTGATATAAACTACAGAAAAATCTAAAAATTTAAAATCTTTCTTTGCATTTTCATCATTTAATTGCGAGGGTTTTGTGGAAATTTTGACAATTTTATATAACCTAGTAATTCTAAAATCTAGGGTTGGTAGACAAAATCTTTTATAAGATTTTTCTACTGATTTTATAGGATCATTTAAATTTACATTTGGATGTAGTCTTGTATTTTAGTGTGAATTTGCATTTAAATTTAAAATATTTGCATTTTTGCATTGAAAATTTCAACAAAAACTAGCAATTTTGGTGCATTTTCATTAAATTTGCATGGGAATTTTGCATGTTTAAGCTTGAAAATAATTTTCAGATCTGAGAATGTGTAATTTCCATAAAAAATTAGACTTCAACACATTCACATAATATTTTGTCCCAAAATCTCAAACCTAGGGCTTCGAAAACAACGATTTTCACTAATTTTGGCCTTATCGACTTCATAAACTTGCACCATATGCATGTTGTGAAAAGTATTTTTGCATTAATTTGACATTATAAAGGTAATAATTTTCTTCCCCTCATAAAAATCTTCACAACACCCTTTTAACGGGCTCTTGTAGTGAAAATTTGGTGAAAAACTACACATTTTGACTATTTTTGCCCTAGGGTTTGACCTAGTTTGTACTCCAAGTGTCTTGTGATCAGTTTTATGGATTTAAATGACTGATATTATTGATGTTATTTTCTTTCCCTCCTAAAATTCCTTACAACATCTCTTTTGCTAGGTCTTGGAGTTGAAAAACTGTGAAAATAACCTATTTTTGCTATATTTTCACTAGGGTTTTACCTTAAGTGGCACAAAAAGCGTGTTGTGTTAGATATTTTAGCACAAATTGGATTTTATTTCTGATATTATTTTATTTCCATCATAATATTCCTCACAACACCCTTTGTTATGCTCTCTTGCATTGAATTTTGGTGAAAAAAGTGCCTATTTTGACATATTTTCACTATAATCGACTTGACATTATCTTAGATTTGCATCAAGAGCATGTTAAGAGTGATTTTATTGATTTTTTGGACTGATATCAGACACATAAATTTCTTTCCTTGACTGAAATCATTACAACACCTGTTGTTTCATTCATTGGCATTGAAAACGTATAGAAAAATCAAGCATTTTAGGCTATTTTTGCTCTTGTCTTTTGTACCAATTTTGAAAATATTTCAAAATCTGATTTGGAATTGATTTGAGAATATAAACATGGCCTCTAATCACAATAACAACAATAGGTTCCCTCCTAGACCTTACATGAAAAGAAAAGCACCTGAACCTAAAATTGTCTTTACACCTCATGATAGAACAATCGGTGATTCTAAAGGACCTCTTTACATCACTGTGAAAATAATGGGAAACAATGTGGATGGAACTCTTATTTATCCTAATTGCATGACTAATGTTTCCATTGAAAAATTCCTATTTTTGAATCAATTAATACAAGGTCCTTATAACCCTTCAAACTTGATGATTAAGACACATACGGGAACGTTCAAGAAACCATTGGGTAAGATTTCATTGTTAGTGACTGTATTTGAGAAACATGTTGAACAATGGATTGATATTACCCTCGATTCTGATACCTTTGACATAAAACTTAGAATCCCTTGGTTAAAGATTATGAAAGTAGTCCCTTCAATTATTTATAAATGTGTTAAATTTCCTTTGAATGGACAAGTGCATGTCATTCATCGAAATACATACAAACCTCCAACTACACAACAACACTTCACATTGGATTACTTTTGCAACAAAAATAATGATAAATTAGAGCTCCGAATAGACTTTACATTTTTGATCTATAGAAACTACAAGGCAAAGCTTTTACATCCAGCACCTAGTCCTCCTATACAAGAAATGATAAAAGAGAAACAACCCACATGTGAAGAGAACTTTAGACCAAAAGAACAAGATTCCTATGCTGAGGTTCCTCCCCCAAAATCCTTACAAGGATTGGGAGGTCATTGTCAACAACAAAATGTTCCACCGTGACAAATGAGATTTGATCCTGGCACTTCATCTTCTAATTTGCAACAACCTATGAAAGAGCAAGGCCTTGTCTTACAAGAGATAAGTGGTCGAAGAAAGAGAAATAGAAAAGCAAGAGAAAGAAGAAAAAGAAGAAAAAGAAGATAAGAATATGCCATAACCTAGCCTCTCAATAAGAAAACATTGATCCCAACATTCAACCAAACAAAGACAATCCTAACTATGAACAACATGATGAACAAGATATAAATTTGGATATGGTACCGTATGTCCCACTATCCTCCATCATTAGGGATTGAGATGATGACGACGACGATTTGCTTATAGACAATTTCTAGTCGGACAGGGGCCCTACAGGTAAGTATCTCTAACCCTTTATCTCTCTCGTGATGTGCTTCCCCCGTGATGTGTTGTGTGTTGTTTAGGCCTCCTGGGATGACCTTAGATTCTACCATAAGGTTTGGGATACCAGGAGATTGCCTCTGTTGTGACCTTCTTCTATTTGTATCATCATTCTTCTATATTTCCTCTCTCTCTAATTTCATTGTTGTGTATTGTGTCTTGCGGACATAGCGTCGCAGTTGGTGACTTTGGGGCACCCTCCTACGTGATTCTCTCTAAGACACTTGTTTCTCCTCTCTTATTTATTGTTTCCCTTCCTCTAGTGTTTCCATCTAGCAGGCAGATGATGACAACATTTATACTGATGCAAACCTAGTGTCCCTTTTGAGAGGAATAAAAAAATAGACTTAGTTCCTAATATGATGATGGGGTTGTATATGTTATCCAATGCTTGGCTAGTGGAAGCACTCGTGCTTTCCGTGTAGTGAATTTGATGATGTTTCTATCGCATTTACAAACCTTAACAATACTGCTGCTCTATGCACCTTTGTTTGCCTTTGAATCTAGCATTGGCGGTACTCGATTCAAAGAGCTTTGTGATATAGCCCCATGGTTATCCTCAAACTCTGAATTCGTTATATAACCTTGGCTCTTTGTGTGGTTAATCATATGCATTGATGTTGTTGTTTATCATGATGTTGTAGACACTAACATGTTTCTTACAGGGATGTATTTATCGGAACATTTGGTGATCGTAAAGTACATGTCACCTCTAGGGGTAGGGGCTTTGCAAAAGTCTGTGTTCCCTTGTGTGTTCTCTTCCTACCTTATCGTGCTTGATATCGATACCTGATATCAACCACCTTAAGATGGGGGCATATAAGGTAAGCTGTCTGTTATAGATGCTAGCAATGTGTTTGACCTTAGATGTAGAGACTTGCGCCCTAGGGTAGTGCATCGTGCATCTTGAGTTTGTTTGCAATCAATCAATCAATTATGTAAGCCCTCTGCGAAGGTTGGATATTGAGCATATCCTTTTTCTTAAGCCCTCTGTGGAGGTGGGGATGGTGTATTTCTCAGAGCATGTTACATCATCCTATTATTTTCAAAAGTCCTCTATGGAGGAGAGGAGTGGTTCTATGACTAGCTCAACCCTTAAACATGTTTTCGGTGATTGTTGTCGCGAAGCCCAATTGTTAGTGTGTGCCTGTAATGTGACTGAGATGGTGTTGGACCTAGGAATAGGTACACTCCATCACTTGTCTACCGTGTTTTCTTCGTGTCTTCAAGTGTGTGTGTTTTGGCATGCTTGTTTTGTGTGGCATGTTTGTTGCCCCATATGCAGAGATCAGCACCCTCAGGTAGTGCTTCCTACATTTTGGGAGGTTTTGTGTGTCTTGCGTGTGTGTTGCCCCATATCTACAGAGACCTGCGCTCTATGGTAGAGCATCGTGTATTATTGGAGGTTTGTTTACTTTCCAGTACTTGCATTTACATTCATATATATGAGAAAAAGAAAAGAAAAGATATCATTTTTGTCTTCCATGCATTAATTTGTCTTTTATGCATTGACTATCTGCTCCATGTTTTGCATGACTGCAATTGTCTTCTCCGTGTTTTGCGTGCCTGTTACTATTTTCTATGTGATTGGTGTGTCTTCTCCATGTTTGGTGTGTTTGTTGTGTTTGTGACCTTACTTTAATGCATGTATTGGCCTCACGTTTATACATACATTAAAGTGGGGGCTAAATGTAACATCAGAAAATGTCCCCTTGGGATTTTTTCCCTCATAAGGTTTAGCTCCCAAG
Organism: Cunninghamia lanceolata; assembly: GCA_027924645.1. Lineage (NCBI taxonomy): Eukaryota > Viridiplantae > Streptophyta > Pinopsida > Cupressales > Cupressaceae > Cunninghamia > Cunninghamia lanceolata. Next base: position 2,173,233 of record BSBN01000484.1, read on the forward strand.
TCTTTTGCATGCATTTAGGACATTTTGGTTCATATTTTGGCATCCCGATGGAATGAGACCTAGGTTTCATGGCAAGTTGGACCTAGGTGGACCCCTTGAGTTGTACCCTGTCCAAAATAGGGGGAGGACTTGGGTGCCTGCACCCTAGTCCTGCCCTATTTTTGGGGTAGCCCCAATTTCTAGGTGTCAGTTAGTGATTTTTATTAGGTCCCTTTGCTGACACAGTAAGTTTGAATTTCAAATATATTGGTGGGAGTGCTTGTAGATGCATATATAAGCATGTGTAGGAATTCATTTGTAAACTAGATGATCAAGAGATTTCAATTAGATAATCATTGTGAACTCTAGGCATTCTCAAGGTGATTGAAGGCTTTCTATTGTGTTGCAAGAGTAGACTTGTATGTTTTGTGTGTTGATATTTGGAAATTTGAGCATCAATCTCCTCATGGCATGAAGAGCATCTTCCTCCATGAGTGCTTCACTACAAGGTGACATATCATTATGTTTTTATCATTGATTCCTTTGGTTTTTTGCCTCTGCCTCACAAGGGCACACCCTCTTTATCTAGCAATGGTGTTTGGAGACTTAAGTGTCCTCTGGGGTTTGACTGAGGCAAGCCTCTAAACACCACAACCCCCAAACCGAGTCTTGTGATTGTAGGTTACAGGTGTCGCATCCAGAAAAAGTGGAGTTGTAGGAAGACTTGGAAGGCATCAAGGATTCAGAACCTGAAGAAAAGTTAGGCAAAAGAGCACTTCCAGGACTTGGGCACTCGCTCTAGTGTCCTCTGTAGACATATCTCAGAAAATAGAAGTTACAGGGTTGATCAGTGTCGGAAGGAGGTTTGGATTCCCTAAAAAAGTAGGTACCTTGGACTTGAGCACTTGCTCCAGTGTCCCTGACTATTCTGATTTGAAACCCCAAAAATAGGTATTCTGTGATTCAGTATTCTACTCCCGTCTGTAAGAGATTTTTTCGTCTTTCGTCAATTTGTTGTTGTATTTGCATGATTAGGGTTTTAATGGTCAATTGGACATAAGAGAAGGAAAAAATGATAATTAATTCCCTAATCCAAATTTCCCTACATCTGAAAGTGACCTAGCGTATGATAGTGCTTGCCACTTGACCCTAGATCCTTTAATGTTTAGTGGAGAGGAGGATTTTCATATCTAAACAATAAAAGATTAACAAAATCCAATTTTACCCTAAACATTTTTAAGTCTTGCAGACCCGGTAAGTCAGTCTCACCAAGCTCACAAGTCCCAATAGGTAGACTTGGCGGAGTTTGCAAGTTGGATCTACAAACTTGTCTGAGGTAGCACAGTTTGTGAGTCAGTGAGTACTTGTAGACACTTGTCAAACCTCATAACTATGCACACAACTCATAAGTCTATGACAACAACAAAATTTTAGGTATCGATGAATTCAAAACAGACATCAAAAGGACATTTCTTCTTGATCTACAATCCATCTTTCTTAGGCTTCTTGTAGCTAGTACAGACAAGTACTACACTTTGAATTGCTGGTAAAGTGTCTGACTATAATTTGAACAAAGATTTGTTAGCAATTTTGTTAAGCTCAAATTTGACCAGAGTGGATGAAAATGTTGAAGTACACAATTTGATAATGGGTTGACATAATTTGAATAAAATAATTTATCTTGAATAATTCTTAATAAGCAACTGTGGAGAGAAATTAAAATTCCTACAAATTTAACATAGATGATTTTGTCAAATTATGTCAACCCATTATCAAATTGTGTACTTCAACATTTTCATCCACTCTGGTCAAATTTGAGCTTAACAAAACTGCTAACAAATTTCTGTTCAAATTTGCAATAGGGTATAGAAATCTATCAAAGTATAAAGGATAGAGAAATTTTGTCAGATGTTGTAGTGGCAACTGCCCTTGTAGACATGTATGCAAAATGTGGAAACATAGACAAATCATGTGAATTGTTTAAGAACATGCCTCAAAGAAATGTGGTCTCATGGACTACAATGATTGCAAGATATGCACAAATTGAACTTTTTGAGAAGACTTTAGAAACTTTCAAGAAAATGCAATTGGCAGGTGTAAAGACAGACTCCACAACCCCTACCAGCATCCTCCCTACCTGTGCCAAAATGGGAGCTTTGGAACAAGGTATGGACATGCATCAAAGCATGAAGGATAGAGGAATTTTTTCAGATACTGTAGTTGCAACTGCCTTGGCAGACATGTATGTAAAATGTGGAACCATGGACAAGGCACATGAACTGTTTGATAGAATGCCTCAAAAAAATGTGGTCTCATGGAATGCATAGAGAGAGCTTAGAGAGAGCCTCCTAATTGACTGCAATATAAAGGAGGAAAGAAGAATGAATAGAGGTGTAAGTAATGCAGCCATGTAGGATGAACTTGCTTAGAAATTCAGGGAAGACATCTATTGGGTATTTCATTTGGCATGATTGCTGCCTCACCTACTTACCTCTATGTAGTCTAGGCTCCCCCGCATTCCCGCAAGGACCAAGGTATGAGGGTGCGGGATGGTAGGCTCTCCTTGCATCCCCTCAAAGGAACTTTTGTGTGTGTGTAGGGATATGAGAAGAGAAAAAACATGGTCTCATGGACTGCATAGAGAGAGCTTAGAGAGAGCTCATATGATTGAGAAGGCAACATGAAACTTTCATGGTATGTATAATGATTTGAATGGTAGTGTGTTCATATTGATAGCCTCCTGATCAACTACAATATAAAGGATGGAAGAAGAATGAAGAGAGGTGTAAGTAATGCAGCCGTGTAGGATGAACCTGCTTAGAAATTTAGGGAAGACATCTGTTGGGTATTTCATTTGGCGTGATTGCTGCCTCACCTACTTATCTCAGATGTTGTAGTTTCAACTACCCTGGTAGACATGTATGCAAAATGTGGAAGCATTGACAAGGCATGTGAACTATTTGGCAGGATGCCTCATAGAAATGTCATCTCATGGAATGCAATGATTGCAGGATATGCACAAAATGGATTTTTTGAAAAGGCTTTAGAAACTTTCAATCAAATGCAATTAGTAGGTGTAAATCCAAATTTGATAAGATTTGCCAGCATCCTCCCCACTTGTGCCAAAATGGAAGCTTTGGAACAGGGTATGGACATCCATCATAACATAATAGATGGGGGTTTTTGTCAGATATTATAGTTGGAAATGCTCTGGTAGACATTTATGCAAAATGTGGAAGTAGAGATAAGGCACGTGAATTGTTTGATGGAATGGCTCAAAGAGATGTCATCTCTTGGAATATAATGATTGTAGGATATGCACAAAATGGATTTGTTGAAAAGGCTTTAGAAATTTTAAAGAAAATGCAATTGGTTGGTGTAAAGCTAAATTCCACAACCTTTGCTAGCATCCTCCCTGCCTGTGTCAAAATGGGAGCTTTGGAATAGGGTATGGGCATCCATCAAAATAGAATGGAAGGGGGATTTTTTTTTAGATATTATAGTTGGAAATGCTTTGGTAGACATGAATGCAAAATGTGGAAGCATAGACAAGGCACAAGAACTATTTGACAGAATGCCTCAAAGAAATGTCATCTCATGGAATGGAATGATTACAAGATATGCACAAAATGGATTTGTTGAAAAGGCTTTAGAAATTTTAAAGAAAATGCAATTGGCTAGTGTAAAGCCAAATTCCACAACCTTTGCCAGCATCCTTCCTGCCTACGCCAAAATGGGAGCATTGGAACAAGGTATGGACATCCATAAAAAAGTTATGAATAGAGGAATTTTGTCAGATGTTGTAGTTTCAACTGCCCTGGTAGACATGTATGCAAAATGTGGAAGCATTGACAAGGCATGTGAATTGTTTGGCAGAATGACTCAAAGGGATGTCATCACATGGAATGCAATGGTTGCAAGATATGCACAAGATGGATTTGTTGAAAAGGCTTTAGAAACTTTCAAGAAAATGCAATTAGCAGGTGTAAAGCCAAATTTGACAACCTTTGCCAGCATACTCCTTGCCTATGCCAAAATGGGAGCTTTGAAATAGGGTATGGACATCCATCATAACATAATTGAAGGGGGATTTTTGTCAGATAGATATGTATGCAAAATGTGGAAGTATAGATAAGGAACATGAACTGTTTGATGGAATGGCTCAATGAGATATCATCTCTTGGAATGCAATGATTGCAAGATATGCACAAAATGGATTTTGCATGGATGCCCTCAAAATATTTGAATTAATGGAGCACTCTGGAACATATCCTAATATTGTAAACTTTGCTTGTGTTCTATGTGCATGCAACCATGTAGGTTCAGTGGATGAGGGTTGTACGTACTTCAATCAGATTAGTAACCCTTATTGCATTACACCTACAATTGATAATTATGTGTGCATGGTTGATCTTCTTGCTCATGCTGGCTATCTTGAGGACACTCTAAACTATATAATTAAGATTGTCATTAAGAGTGGCACCAAGCATGAATAGTGACTGCAAAATAAAACATGGGCAATTTTCATTAGTGAGCAATATTTTTTTTAGGTGGGAAAATGCCAAACTAGAGGGAGACCAATGCAGTTGTCTACTACTACTTTGCATATGGGAATAAATAGACAGAGATTTTTTTGTTTGGAGGTTGTGTGGTAGTAAAATAACCTGGCACATGAATACAATATCAGAAGACAACACACGTGATTTGTATTGACCATATTGTTTTTCTAGGTTAGGTTCTTGCTAATGGAAAGAAAGGGGCAATGTATAGATGCTTAATGATAAATGGAATCCAAGGATAGAGCTATAGGAAAGTAATGATGAGAATTAATTTGGTTGGGATCGAAATGAATAGAGCTTCAGTTGATTTTCAAATTAGCATTCCAACAAATGATGGAGGAATGTATCAGCTTCTTCCATGTCTTGTTTTGTTGTGCATAACCATTTAAGGCACAATGAACTTATTCTCTTTTTCTAAAGTTATGGAAGTATGGCATGTACCTAAGCTTGTGATGACACTTATTGTTGTTCCTATGGTTCATGCATTGGCAACTACAGTCAAGGAAAACTCCATAAAAGATCAGCTTTGTATGGAGTAATTCCCAACAACTTTGAGTTTTATGATTTTCTTATTTATTTCCATGTGCATCTACATGTTTATTATTTTTTCTCTCACTAAATTATCCCAATTTCTTGCAACAAATAAGTGTTGATTTTTCTATGCTTAGAGGAGGATTGTAGATGAGTGTTCTTCAAAATGCAAGGTAGAGGTGATATAAATCATGGTGTCTTACACATTCAAAGAAAAGCATGGGTATTCTATATATATGGAGGTGTAGGAGTTTGAGAAATGGTGTGGAATAGGTAGGCAAACCAAATGTAGTGATTTATATTATAGAGAATGCCAACATGTATTGAAACAAAAAGAAATCCACGTGGCAAGTGTTATTTGTTACTAGAAAGGATCTTTGCAATCGGGAGTTTTATCTTCCCCTAGCTTTCCACTCTCTATAGGTGCTTTCCCCATCAATTTAGTGCTTTCTCTCTATAGAGATTACAATAATATATCTTTCTTTAGTTGGCATATGGTTTTAAAAGAGTGGTGGGGCTTAGGTGACATACTGTTTGGTTATCTAATAAGAAATATTTAAAAACAAATATATGGGAAAGCATTTTATATACTTCAAGGTTATAAAGAGTGTGTCAAAGGTGGAGGATATTTTTTTGTTATAATGTTTTATCCCACCATTATGTATTTCACAATGTGAACAGGATTAAGATTAAGGTTATCCACATTCTCTTTATGTGCTAAAGGGGGTGTAGCTAACATAGTCTCGTGTATTCTATTGCTATGAAGAGATTATAAGGTTAAGCAACAGCTCAGACATGAATGAGAAGTTTGAAACATAAACATGACCACATGAGCTATTTTAAATGCAATGATTACAGATTTATTGAAGAGGCTTTAGAAACTTTCAAGCAAATAGTACCGGTAGGCATAAAGCTAATATCTATGCATTTGCTAACATTTCCATTGCCAGAGCATGAACAACCATGAATGCATTTAAAATGGTTTTTAATCAGATATCTAGTAGACATATATGCAAAAAGTAGAAACAAAACTAATGTTTATTAGGTGTTTGACTAAATGCTTGTGCATGTATGTGAAATAGAGAGACATAGAACAAGCACCCCAACTATTTGACAAAATGTCTAAACAATTATTAGTTGTAGGGAAAAGTCCTTAACATGTTTGACAAAATGCCTCAAAGAAATGTAGTCTCATGGAATGCAAATTTTAGTGAATGGATAATTTGGATACTCTATACTTCCACATTTGTATACATGTTTGCCATAGCATTTCCAACTATAATTCCTTCCTAAAACCCCCTTTCCATTATGTGTTGATGAATGTCCATAGTGGGATATAAAGCTCCCATTTTGGCACAGGCAAGGAGGATTCTAGCTAAGGTTGTGGAATTTGACTTTAAACCTACCAATTGTATTTGATTGTAGATCTATCAATAATTTTCAACAATATTCAGAAGGCATCCACCCTTCATCTCCTCCTTCGACTCAGGGGAGTGTGTGAAGTAGAGAAAGAAGAAGACCTATACTAAACCCATGAAGATTAAGAACAAGAAGAAGAAGATCAAGTTGGCTATTTTGCAGTACTACAAGGTGGATGACTCTATCTAAAGGTGCAGAGGATCAGAAAGGAATGCCCTAATCAGGAGTGTGGAGCTGGGACTTTCATGGCCAATCACTTTGATAGGCATTACTATGGTAAATGTGGTTTGATTTATGTCTATAAGAAAGATGAGGCTTAAGATGATTTGGCCCTAAATTGGGTTTTGGGTTAAACAAGTTTTAGTGATGAATTTGATTAATTTAGGGTTGAAAAGGGTTGCTTAGCTTTTTAACATTGTACGCTAGGGTTTGAAATTATCTGAGTTGGATAAGAATTTTGTAGCAGGGATTTAGACTTTATTTATGCAATTGGTATTCACCAATCATTAAAATAGCCCAAACAATCCACAAGCAAATGGAAAGCCAGAGAGTCAAATGGATGATGTAATAGCCCAAATAGTCCACAAACAAATGGAAAACAAGGAGTCAAGAGATTTCATTTTGAAACTAGGTCTTTTCCTGGTGAAAAGAAAAGAAAAAAAAAAAAATATTTTTATAAAAAAATGTGAAGGGAGAAACTCACAATAGCAGAGGCCTTCACCATGGTGTCCTTATCCTGTGAGAGACTTTCATGCTTGTCTATTGTAGAAATGAGCACATCAATAAAGTCATCGTGAGCCCTTCGCATCTGATGATGATCATCCACCAATGTCTGAATAAAATTATTTATTTTCTTTTGTAGATTGATCATATTCTTTGTGAGGCCTTGCACGAACCAATGGAGAAACAACAAATAATCTCCCATAGCCCTAAACTTCCTTAGCAAGCAGGTTGATCATAGTCTTTGTGAGGCCTTGCAAATTGAACCACTATCTAGAAACGACAGATAATCTCCCATAACCATAAACCTCCTTAGAACGTAGATGTAATGAAGACAAAAATGAAACCATCACTTTGGCACCTAATCTTTTTCTATTTTCCTTTTGATTTTCCCTTTCAAAAAAATGCACTTACTTTTAGCACTTAAAATTTTAAGCAATATGCTTTTTTTTCAAAAGTGTTCTTTGAAGACATATTTAGTTGTGTTCTTTGAAGACATATTTAGTCATATGACTAATTATTTAGAAATATGACTAAATATTAAGTTGTGTTTTTTACCCAATGATCAAATTAGTCATTTATAGCTATGTTGCAAAAAATTAGTAGAATGATTGAAAGTTTTAGTCCCGTGACTAAAAGTTTTAGTCACGTAGTCATTTATTTTCTCAAATTCTACTAGTGCATAAAGCATCACACATGAACACCAATATTTTTTTAATGTGGAAAACCCAAAAAGGAAAAAACCATAGTGAGTGTTAGCTCACAATATATTATGTAGGAACAATACCGAATTACAAAGAAGGCTCTCTACCTAGGGATCACTACCCAAAAGAAGTACTCACTGGAAGAAGGCTCACTGCCTAGAGAAAGAAAGAAGGAAGGAGGTGGCTCAATACCAAAATGAACTTCTCTGATTGCATCTAAGAATGCATGGTTACAGTTCCAATGAAGCTCATAAAAACTAACTCAAAACTTTTCATCTTGACTGCTCTGTTTCACTACTTTGATTTTACATTAAGCAAGATCTCTCTTCTTCTACTCTTGTCACCTTTACTATACTTCACACATCATCATCACCAAATTCATATTCACACTACACAATATGAACACCAAATTCGATCCCATATATAAATGCAACTCTTAGAGTCTTCATATTAGGTTAGCCTAATAAGTTGTAGCATGTAGTCATGCCTTATGTAACTTGTTGACCAAATTCATTCACCAAAATTTATTGCAGACCAAATCAACACTTGAACCACATTCACATATGTTGGATTTAATTATAGAACCACTCATGATAATATTTAAAACAACAGATCTTACCGCACACTCATCATACTGCCATGTTGTCTTTAAACACAACTTGTTATAGACTTAGTCTATTTGTCAGACAACATCTTTCACTACGAATCACAAAAATTTATCAAAATCATATCAGAGGCTCCTTAGACATCATGGATCATAACTCTAGAACTGCAAAGCAAAATATCCTTTTGTGGTAAAATGTGGACCATAAGAACACATGCCCTGTCATAGTCAAGTTCTGCCAAACCAAGTAGCAATACTTAGACACTCACAACTATCTTTCAGGTGGATCTTAGAACATCTAACTCTAGATTTAGACACTTCATACAAGTGTTTACAACACTTCAAAACCACATAATGAAATATGCAACACCAGAGGAATGTGGACCAAATCAATTGAGTGTTCTGCTCTAAATAGCACTGTGTTTTGCTCTGCCAAACTTAGGCTGTTTAAAGATATATTTTTGGTACTTATCAAGAGATAAAATATTGGATATTAGATCACTTAAGGATTACAAACAACATACTAGAACTACATGATTTGATCTTCAACTGCGGACCAATGCCAGCCATTATACTGTCTCTCTGTTGTTGTCTCTTGTATACTGCCAACACTTAGCCAAAATGACTAAGTCTTCTTCACCATACCAAAATCTTTGTCACATTCTTATTCCTTTTCTTGTTGCCATAAATGGCAACACCTTCAAACATCATTCTCAATCATTCATCATCATACCAGCAGTGTCTCTCTCTAAATGATGTTTGCCAAGTTGCCAACATGCTTATGATGGATACTTATTGCTTGTAAGTTTCTATACTTATCACTAGGCGCCCATGTATTAGAGAGATACTATTCAGGAGTTGTTTTGACAAAATCTATGATGATTATGACAACATTTATTACCCCATATGTGCCTATGCTTATCCATGGGTGCCCAAGATTGTATAGTTGACTTGTGACAAGTGGCAGAGGTTGTTGTGTGTCATTTAATGAGTTTCCAGAGATAGCAAAAGTGGACGCCACCTTTTGGGAGATGCCATTTCTATATAAATACTGTGCCTTATATGTGTTGTAAGATATAGTTTTATTGTACACAGGTTCTACTAGATTGAGGAGAGCAAGAGAGAGTGAAGTGCCTGTATTATGTCTCCATTTTGAAGATAATACAACTTGATCCTTTTTCTTAGTGGAATTTTTTTACCTGAAAGGGTTTTCTCCATGTTATATATGGTGTTAATATGGTTTATTATTCTATGGTGTTTATTCATGTGTTGTAATTTCATTTTTTTTGCAATCTCTATTTATATTACACTACTTTAAGATCATAAACATATTGTAATTAGATTTCCATTTGAGTAGTTGTTGCCTTCTTTTCTAACAAGTTTTGCATATCTTTCTCATGATAAGATATTTGTCATCTTTGAAACATGATGCTAAATCCTCAGTATTTTGCTGAGAATAATCAAAATTTTCTATGGTCTCCTCTCTAAGTAAATTTGACTTGACAAGAATGGTAGATCCTATTCGATGGGATTCTTGTGCTTTCTCATTGTGTAGACTTGTTTCACCTTGATCATTGTATATACTTGTTGTGTCTTGACCATTGTTTATGGGTGTCATTCCTTGATCATCTAGAGGCTCAATGTGATCCATTGTGATTTTCTTGTCCTCATGCTTGATGTAGGTAAGATCTTGATTGCTATTATGCTCATTAAAATCCTTTATGATATGATCCAAGTTATTTGTTTGATTGTCTATGTTTTCTTGGGGACCAAGTGTCTCATCATGGAAAGTGGATGTTATAGTTGGATGTTTGATAAGGCTATTTGGATATGTGATAGGATTATTTTGGATTTCAAGATCATGGACATCATAAAGTTGGATCATGAGGACTGACTTGGTTTTCTTGGGCATAGATATCATAAAGTTCAAGGAGGGAATCAACTTGGCTTTCTTTATCATAGCTAGGATCTTCATCATAGATAGGTGTGACATGGATAGTTTGAACTTGGATAACTTGGATAATTTGATCTTCATTAGGTTGTATAACTTGATCTTGATTTGGTTGAGTACATGTTTCATCTTGCTTTAGATTTGATTCTTGACATAACTCTTGATTTTGGACAAACATAGAGATTTCTCCTAGAGGGCGTACATGGTGACTAACTTTAGGGAGTGATCTACATCCCTTGCACCACACTAGAAGATCAACCAAAAAGTCTTATCTAGGTTTCAACAAGCTCTCTAAGGGTGTCTGTAATATACACAAGGTACGAGGGGTTGAAGTTTGTGAACACTAGCCCATCTATGGTGTGAGGTTGGAGAAAATGCTTCAAACAACCTCTTTACCTTATGTATGGAATCACCCAGCACCCTAAGGTTGTATCAAACTGGATGGAACTAGATTGGGTACAACTTTCATTATCTCCCTTTGATATACCATGTCGAAACACGTGGTTAAGGTCATCCCTTGGGGTGATGAAATCCCCAAGCAGGCCTCCTAAAGGGAAAGCTTAATGTGAGGTGTTTTTGATCCCCAGGCTTGCACTTGGTGCAAGGGGAGAGCCTACACATGATAACACAACCTTGAGATTTAATCTAGGGCACAAAGGAAATGTGAGACTTTTGATCTACACACTTCCACAAGCACAACAAACAATGTTCATTAACCTCTAAGTTAACTTAATGTGCCTAGGTTAATGGAAAAAAAGAGTCTTGGATAAACAAATCTACAAGCCAATACTTTAGTAGTTTCAGATTTTTGTTCTTTGACACGTGAATAACAAGTTGCACCACTTGATTAGTCCAAAAATTAGATAGAGGCTATCTATGAAACCCAAAATATGAATACAACCCAAAGTGACTAGATTTTTCAAATGCATCATGACAGATTTAAAACACAAAATAACAAGAAAATTGAACTATTTTTTATTTTACTATTTATTATTGATTTATTGATTTTTGATTAATTATTTTTGTAAACTAGAATGCTATGGCAACTAGAAAAGTATAACAAAAATCCTTGAAAAACTAGAAAATAGATGTTAATCAAAAGTGACACAGGGGTATCAAAAGTGGCTTATTTCAGACATATGCAACTTGTTTCTAGCAAAACCAACATATTTCAATCAAAGGCATCACATTTCTTGCAAATGCATCGAATTTCAGACAAAAGCATCATTCTGTAACCTGTCGTCATAAAATACAAAACTCAAAAAATGAAATGTTAGATAAATCAACAACAATCATTACCTTCATCTCAATCAATCTCTTCTCCTTGTTCAAGCATAATGGAATGCACCCGAATAATACTTGCTATGGTCTTTGATGAAATGGTATTATGAATGTATGTGGATTGCTCAACAATTCAACATAACCTTGGTATAAAAATGGATATTACGGAGATAAATTAATAGTGTATTTTTGTGCAAAGGATGTGTTATTCATGGCTTGGATGGAGATCAATTTATAAATTTTCAAAAACAAGGATCAACTGTGGAGGATAGCTTTCAAGATCAATGGTTGAAATTGATTAAGAGGATTTCATGAGTGAGTTAACAAAATTGATTGATTAGTTAGCCAATTTGATTGATTAGTTAACCATTTTCATGGAGAGTGATTAGTGGAGGAAATTAAGGGAATTAAATAAATTGAATGGAAAATGTTAGAAATAAATAAAATATGAATTTTATTTATTTGTGGTGAGAAGTATGGAAATTAGTTTGATTAATTATATAAATTTTATTAATTAAATATTTAATTAATACATGGAGGAAATGTTAGTTTATTAATTAAATAAAATTAAAAATTATTTAATTATTATGGATAGAAGAAATAGAATAATTAATGGATGAATAAAATGATAAAGATGAAGTGTCGATGATAATGCGTGAGTCAGTTTTAGGTGTCCACAGTACCCTTGGATTCATTAACAAGATTATACTCTTCCATGATTGGTGAAGAAGGAAGAAAGACACCTTCTCCACAAAGAAAGTCATCATTTGAAGCTTCAAGACACAGAGTTGTAAAGAAAAAAAATCATAAAACTACAAATCCCATATTGAACTTCATTTGACTAATCACTATTTGTTTGTTTTTCTTTCAATGTTTCCAATTCCTTAAATTTTCTTTGCATATTTTTTATAAGAAAGAATCATCCTGAAGATCAAATCATAGGAGATAAAAATAGAGGTGTTCGAACTAGGAGAAGAGTCACTGAAGATCAAGAAGAGATTTGTTTAATTTCAAAAATTGAACCTATATCAGTAAATGAAGCTTGAAATGATGAAAACTGGGTTAATGCAATGGAAGAAGAATTGATGCAAATTGAAAAGAATCACACTTGGGATCTTGTTCTAAGACCTGAGGACAAAAATGTGATTGGAACCAAATGGGTCTTTCAGAATAAACTAAATGAAGATGGTGAGGTTATAAGAAACAAGGCAAGGTTGGTATGTAAAGGTTACTCTCAAGTGGAAGGAATTAATTTTGAAGAAACTTTTGCTCCGGTGGCAAGGATAGAGGCAGTCAGATTATTTCTTATTTTTGCTGCTTTTAAAGATTTTAAAGTCTACCAGATGGATGTCAAATCAACTTTTCTAAATGGAGATTTAGAGGAAGAAGTCTACATTGAACAACCAGAAGGATTTCAGTTGTCTGATCAGGGAGATATGGTTTGTAGACTGAGAAAAGCCTTGTATGGACTCAAGAAAGCTCCAAGAGCCTAGTAAGCTAGATTGGATAAGCATTTGCTTAAGCTAGGATTTAGCAAAGGTACTGCTAATAGTAATTTGTACTTCAAGATAAATCATGAGGACATTCTAATTGTTGAGGTCTTTGTTGATGATATCATTTTTGGTGGAAATGAATGCATGTGCAAAGCATTTGCTAATTAGATGAAAAGTGAGTTTGAGATGTCAATGTTTGGTGAGATGAATTTCTTCCTAGGTCTATAAATTGTTCAAACAGATAAAGGTATCTTCATATCTTATTCCAAGTATGTGAAAAAATTGTTGAAGAAGTTTGGAATGGAAGACTCAAAGCTAGTAGGTACTCCTATGGTAATCGGATGTAAGTTAAGAAAAGATGATGACTCCCCCAAGGCAAATTAGAAAAGGTACAGATCAATGATTGGAGGATTACTTTATCTGACTCAGACCAGACTTGACATCATGAATGCAGTTGGACTTGTTGCCAGATTTCAAGCTAATCCAAAAGAATCCCATGTTGTGGCAGTCAAAAGAAATTTTAGATATCTCAAGGGGACAATTGATTATGGATTGTGGTATCCAAAGGACAATAACTTTAATCTTCATGCATATACAAATGCTGATTGGGTAGGAGATGTTGATGACATAAAAAGTACTAGTGGTGGTGCATTCTTCTTGGGAAGAAGATTAGTATCTTGGATGAGTAAAAATAAAGAGGCAATTTCTCTGTCTACTGCAGAGGCAGAGTATATAGCAGCAACAAATAATTGTTCTCAAGTTCTATGGATGAAGCAAATGCTGAAGGACATCAAAGTCATATTTGAGAAGCCTGTCACAATTTTTTGTGATAATTCAAGTGCTATAAGCATTTCAAAGAATCTGATATTGCACTCAAAGACAAAGCATATATCTATCAAGTTTCATTTCCTAAGAGAGAAAGTTAATGAGAATGAAGTCAAGTTGGAGTTTGTGTCTTCCAAAGATTAGATTGTGGATATCTTCACTAAGCCTCTTCCCAAGGATACTTTTGAGTATCTAATAGAAAAGTTAGGGGTTATTACCCCTCTTGATCAGAACTAAGATGCACTAAAGTGCATTAGTCTGGTGGAATTCACATTCATATCTTGTGATCTAGATTGATGTTAAGGAGGTACTACTCAAAGGGGGAGTAGTCAGTATGCGAATTTTGGGATCAGTCTGAAGCAAAAAACAGAGAAAAAATAGAAAATATGTGCCCTTTGCCATTGATGTCAAAGGAGGAGAGAAGTCATGTGAAAAACTAGTTGCTGATGTAAGGGGGACCAGTAATTGCAGAGGAAAGAGGGAAAAGTTCTTGTCTTGATGGTTGAATTTAGTTTTTCACATCATATGTTGCCATCAATGAAAAAGGGGGAGATTGTTGCAAATATGTGCCTAGGTGGTGTTGTCATTGATGTCAACATATCTTTGTTGTCATTAGTGTCAACTGTATCCTACTATTGTTGTCTGTATAGAAGTCTAGATTGTTGAGGATATTGAGAAAATTATAGACAATCAATGCATGCCGACCATATGTCTATGTAGAGGATTTCCAGAGGTTGCTCCAGTCAAGAATTGAGAAATCTGCTTGAAGAGTTGAAGAAGTTTTGGCCATTTGAGCAGAACCAGATTTGGCAGTGCTCAAAAGAGACAAAGTGACAGTAAGTTGGTCTGGATTGTTCCACAGTGAAACATTATGGTTTGTGGATTTGAAGGCATGTTTGGGAAGTCAGTGTGTGTCATCAACTCCAGTGGTTCGAGGTTTGGAGGTCTGCAAGCTATCTTTCTAGTTTGATAGTCATGGTAGACAATGTTCTTGAGGTTCCAGAGGAAGATACAAATGATTCCAGGAATTTGGTATAGAGTGGATGTTATTGGTGAATTCAATGTGCTTGTGGAGGTCTCTGGATCATGTGGCTACTATGTTGGAGGTTTGCATTAAAGTTTGAGCTTGTTGTTGAAGATTTCTTTCTGAGGTTGTTGTTCTTCCCAGTTATTAGTCAACTAGATGTTCCTAGCGTATTACAGATGATCTAAAGTTCATGTTATGAAGTATGGTGTGTTAGTAGAGGAAGTTTCAAGTCTCAGCTATATTTGGCCAACAGTGTGAAGATCCCCATTGAGCTTAGCCGACCTTGTTGATCACTCCAAGGTTGATGAAGTACATAAATACTTGTTGAAGAGTTGTGGAAAAGCATCCTTGAACAAATGAGTTAAATCCGAAGAAAGGATCAAAAGCATAGCAGAGCAGAAGACAAGTGAAGGAAGTATAGAGTGAAGAGTCAGTGAAGAAAAATTTGAAGATAGGAGTAGAAGTTTTTGAGCCTTCAAGGGGACTGATTCAGGCATGAATGTAGATGTTATTATCTTAGTTCATTATCTTTGTGTAAATCATAATTTCTTATAGGTAGTGAGCTCTGGGCAGTGTGCCCAAAGGCATGTGCTTTCTATTTTTAAGTACTTTTAACAGGGTACACATTTTTGTGGGTTAATCCCCACTGTGGTTTTTCCCTTAACCGGGTTTTCCATGTCAAAATTCTGGTGTTATGTGTTCATATTGTTTCCGCTTATGTGTTGATTAATGCTTTAAAGTTATCATCATTAATCTGGTTGTAAAGAAGATTTTAAAAGTTAAAGTTTAGGGACAACTGATTCACCCCCCCTCTCAATTGTTCAGACTATTTCCAATATGCATAACATGTCATATTCTTTGGTTGAGCACAATGTTGATTAATGCTTGCATGAAAAATTGAAAGAGTAATATCTTCCTCATCAATAGAAGAGATTTCAAACTTGTCATCGTTATCCTTGCAATAAAAATGGTATATTTTAGCTTGTTTTTCACTATAATATTCAATGTTATAATCTACCATGTCTTTCCTTAAACATTCCTCTCTACCTAAAACTATAAAATTGAAATACTCACTTGATATAGGTAGCAATTTTATCTCTTTCCTATTAAAATTTTGACGCTCATAGGTAGAACATGTAAGTTGAAAGTTTTGTGTTTGCATGGTGAATTTATTTATAAATTCATTAATTAGAACATTTGGAGTACATCTTTCAACCTGATTTTATTTTAATAACCTAGACAAACTCAAATCATCATCAATTTTAATTGCTTCTCTTTGTGCAACTTCAAGATCACATACCTTAAATTTTGATTCAAAAGGAATTTTATTTCTAGGTGAAATGTAGCGATGAAGATACAAAATTGGTTGTCTTTACTTGGCTTATTAGCATGAGGAATGCACTTCAAAGATTTTTTTAATCATTCAACAAACCCTCTTATTGGTTCTCCTTCTTTCTTTTGGATTCTAAAAAAATGAGACATTAGTGCACCTACATCAACTACTAATTTAAACCTTTCTAAGAGCTTATCTGTTAGGCTATCCTAGTTTATGATACATCCATCCTCTAAGTGGTGAAACCAATTGTTAATTATTCCAACAAGGGTTTCAATAAACAACTGCACAAATATATTTTCTTCGTTGCCTCTTAAAATTCCTCAAGCCACTGTGAATGCCTAAATATGGTTCTCCACATCTTGTGAATTTTCTCTAGTAGACTTCAAGGTAAGCTTCCTCGAGCCTGAAGGCAAGGTTGTACATTGAGTCAAAGCTAGAGGGCCAAAGTGACTTCCCCACAGTTTAGGAGAAATTAATGCTATGATGTAAATCTAAAAATAAAGGCAATGAGTATCTCACTCTAATGTAGGTTGAACTTTCACAATATTCAATAATTCTATGTAGGTTCCACTTGTAAAGAGTCACCATCCTCTATTCTAGGGGAGGTACCTTCAAATATTTCAAAAACAACACACACAAGCACTTTGTTCCCTAGTAGATTCATCAAAAATCTGTTAGTAAACAAATCTATCATCGCTTCATCATACAAATGTCTTAGAATGATTCGATGCATTATTAGGCTCCTTTTAGTGCTCCAAAGTGAAGTGCTCCTAGAATGATTTTTCTCTTTAATATATAAGATTTTTAGAGGTGTAGTGGATGATAATGAATGTATATTAAATACCTTTAGATACCAAGACAACAATAAATTACATGGATGTAGTGCTAAGTGGACCATTCATTAACATGAGAGATGGGTTCATATGAACCACTACTCATGAAATATGGGTCATGTGTAACTTGACTCAAAAACTACGCAGTTAAACCCTGAAATAAAATATCATACATGGATGTGTACCAAATTAACTCATAATAGCTAGTGGAATAGATGAGAGTCAACACACATTTAAACTTAAATTTTTTAAATTTTGGATCTACCCGGCAGGTACCTGAAGCACTAGGACAATGTCTTGTACATTGCGGCTAGGGTCCTTTTGACTCAATCAGCGTGTAGTCATTTGACCTATGGGGAGCACGATGCCCACTTAATCAAGATCTCCACCCAATCAATTCGCAAACCAACTTTCCATTGAAAACTGCTTTGCATTAAAAGTCGGGTACATATCACTCACAAACCACCTAATCACTTTGCTGGTAAAACATATCATTCACAAACCACCTAATTACTTTGCGGGTAAAACATATCATTCACTTAAGTTATAAAAGGAGTGAACTGGCTACATATCTATCAACCCTTTGGAGCTTAACTGTTCTATCATTCACTTAAATTATGGCAGCAAAATTTGTGTGCTTAAGTGTTCCCACTCAGGTTCCAAAAATATCATCTCACTTGGACCAATATAAGCCATGTATGCTGCCCAAGAATTCATTTTCTCATAACAAATACTCTCCACTGCAAATTTCCTCAAGAAAAGGTTTTAGCCTTGCAGTTAGAGCATTAAGTTCTCACATTCCGAATGCAAAAATTATGCATGGACCAGAGAAAGAGTACGGATGCAGAAAGGGTCTAGGTATACTTGATTTTCTCAAGGACAAAAACATTCTGGTCACTGGTGCAACAGGCTTCCTAGCCAAAGGTATTAATATTTTTTTATGTTCTATCAACTTTCAAATGCTCTATTTATAGCAAGAAAAATGATGTACTTGTCCAGTAGCCTTAAAAATCGTAAATGGTGTTTTGTTAAACGCAGTGGTGATAGAAAAGATACTAAGGGCACAGCCACAAGTTGGTAAGCTTTTCCTGATTATCAAGGCCAAGGATCCCGAGTCCGCCATTAAGAGACTGAAGAAAGAAGTAAGTTTATAAAGATCAATATAAAATTCTGTTTATGGTTATTACTTATCCATTGATTAGCATATTCATATTGCACTAGTAATTTGCCATTGCCTAATGATATATGTTGCTTTTCAGATTATAGACTGTGAATTGTTCAGGTGCCTAAGAGATGTTCATGGCAGCAAATATGAGGCCTTCATGCTGGAAAAATTAGTCCCCATAGTTGGAGACGTTTCCCTTAATAAGCTTGGCATGCATGAAGATGTGGGTCATAAGCTTGCACAGCATGTCAACATCATTTTAAACTCTGCAGCCAACACAGCCTTTGATGGAAGGTTTATTCAGAATTTGCGTTTGTATTGCTCTGCAATCTTTTTTTTAAGTAAATTAATCTAGAAAATAATAACCTATGTGTATTTAGGTATGATGTTTCTCTAGAAATCAATACAAAAGGACCATCTCGGCTCATGGAATTCGGAAGGGGCTGCAATCATCTTCAACTTTTCTTACATATATCAACAGGTGCCCTGCATCATCATCTATGTTTTCAATGAATACCCATACTAAATTTTAGTTTGTGCCATCAGCTGAACAGATAGATATTTCCGCTGCAGCATATGTGAATGGGCCAATGAAGGGTAGATTATTGGAAAAGGCATTTCGTATGGGAGATAGCATAGCTCAACAACTGAAAGAAGAAGAGGCTTCGCCTTTGGACATTTTTCATGAATTTGAATTAGCCAACCAAATATTGTTAAAATCAGAAGGCCATAACATTGCCCAAAACATGAAGGATGTAGCCTTGGAAAGGTGTGTAATGTCAGCTCAATCTTGGTATTAATGTTCCATTCCATGGTTTAATACAGTATATTTTGCAGGGCAACAAAGCATGGATGGCAGAATGTTTATGAACTTACCAAGGCAATGGGAGAAATGTTGCTTGACTATAACAGGGGACAAATCCCTGTGGCCATTGTTAGGCCCAGTGTAATTGAGGGCAGTTACAGTGATCCCTTTCCCGGATGGATAGAAGGCCTTAGGTAAGAATGTCACTTCTAATTTCTTACAAACTTAAATACTTCTTTGGACAAATTTATTGTTTTATGGCCAATGCCATTGCATGGTGCAGAATGCTGGATCCAGTGATTGCCTACTATGGAAAAGGTCAACTAACTGGTTTTGTTGGCGATCCAACGGTGCCTCTTGATATTGTAGGTATCAATAAGAAGCTTTTACAATTTCCATTTTTAGGGAAATCGTTCCATAATAAATAGTGTAACAAACTTAGTTTTCTAGCCGTTTTACATTTAAATCATTTTTGACTGTGTGGGTTTGTTTATTTTTTATTTGAAACATTTCTATGAGCATTAATAAAGTTTACAATAAAAAGGTATCAAAATAATAGTGAGAAATAATTAAAATGAAAGGCAACAAATCAAAACAAATCAAATTATATAGTACATTCTCTCATTAAGTATAAGTTGTTGCATCAAGTGGAGGGGGAAGTGGATCTTCGTGCTGATGAACTGTCGAAGGAGAAGACTAGTTATAGGTAGAATCAAGTACATCCTAGCCATCCTAGAAGTCTTGGATAAAAATGACACCTACATTCCTTAGCTCAGAGTGAAGGTGCAACTACATCCTCAATGCCGCTTGATACTAGTCCAAGAGGTTTCCCTATGGGGAAGGAGTCCATCCACTTTGCTAAAAAGGAGGTGATGAGAAACAACTCCAATTATGTGAGTGGTTCCCCTGGTAAAGGGTCATGGGAAACATTCTCTAGATAGGGCCATCAAGTGAAACTTTGCTCATGGTGCATGGTGCACTTCCCCAATAATGGAGAAGGTCCTAGAGATGTGAATTCCATTGCCACCTTCTCCATCTATGCCTAGGTTTGAAAATATGTAGAAGTAAACAGATGAAATTTCTTATTAAGAGAAAAAATATTAGTCAAATGCCTAATCATAAAAAATAGCATTATTTCTAAACTTGTAGAGTGAAGACAAAGTTTTGTTCTAAATTCTAGTAATATAAGTCAGCGATGAGACTATTTCTCCAAATAGAAGAGTTCTTTAAGAGGAAAAAATCTTTAAAAAAGAATAAAAAGGCCATGAATCCATTTCTAAGCATCATCAGTCCTAAGGCAAGTCCAAAAAAAAGATGTTTGGAAGATTACATTCTATAATAGAATGGATATTTAGAACAAGCAAGCCCAATATGCATAAGTCTTTCTTGAGAGGAAGTCCTTAATAGACCAAACACCAC
Source organism: Cunninghamia lanceolata (assembly GCA_027924645.1). Taxonomy (NCBI): domain Eukaryota; kingdom Viridiplantae; phylum Streptophyta; class Pinopsida; order Cupressales; family Cupressaceae; genus Cunninghamia; species Cunninghamia lanceolata. Next base: position 2,193,884 of record BSBN01000484.1, read on the forward strand.
CCACAACTCTATAACGATGTAAGTAATGGATATCTAAGCCAAGTGTTAGCACTGACTTTGCAATGAAAAAAACTGGAAGAGCAAGTTTTAGATGGACTAGAGCCTGACAGTGCAGAGAGAGTTCTAAAGGAGTGTTCAGAAAGACAAATCGAGAGGAATTGTTGGGAGAGTGGCAAAATGCGAGATAGGAGTCCTGTGTTATGATAGGAAAGCATGAGGCAGTTTTATAATCAAATTAGATATATTGTGGGCGATGTGACTTGATCAGGCGGTGATTTCCTTGCCTCTGAATGCACTGTAGGGGTCAACTTGGATAGAACCCATCGACCTCAAGAGACACTCTTCACCTTTGTGCCAACTGTGGGATATTACGGGTTCATTCTTCTCAATGAGATGAGAAATCCTAGACTGAAGCCAAAAAAAAAAAAAAAACCTTTGAGCAGCATGGGGAGAATGACTCTAATGATCAAAATGATGAAGAGCCTTCTTTCAGAGCTATAGCTGGGGATAGAAATGGGTAATTTTACAAGTTAGTGAGACTGATGTGGAGTAGGGGAGTTTCACTGCAGAGCATGGAACTTTTGTTATATAGCTGCCATGAGAGGAGTTGATTCCAACGCCTACATCAGAAATATCTTCAACATCGTCCCAAAGTTGAGTGCAATACTGCTTATTACTTCTCTAAAATATATTTTACTCTAAAATATATTTTAATTATAAATTATCTAGATTGACCTTTGTTTATGGGTATTGCTATTAAAGAGGTCGATGGTATTGTCGAAAGAGTCTTATAGCTGTAGCAAACAGCAGTTACACTACGATTTCCGTATAATTTAAGGAAAAACCATGGTGAAAATATTGAATGACATCTTATATGTCGATATGGATCCTAATTTCATGTAATCATCATGCTATACAACAACATTTAGTCATTGTTTATTAGGTTTTTTAGTCATTGTTTATTAGGTTTTGATATTATAATATCGTTGTTATTAGTATTTGATATCGATAGGATCATAATGCAATCCACATTGATGCATAGGTTGATTGAGATTGTTATTATTATTTTTGTCGATTTCTTTGTATGAACGATTAGTACGGCATTATAATTGAAAAGTAATTCCTATCCTTCATCTCTAACTATGAGTTAAATTATTAGGAGTGAGATGTGTTGTGGAATTGGCCCTAGAAAGGCACATGAAAAAATGGAAGAATATTAACTAAAAATGAATAGTATTATATTGTCATTGATCTGATAAGGATAACTATTCATTTTGAAAATTCTAGTAACATCTTGCTACTTTATGGAATGAAATGATGCAAGACAATTTTGAATACTTTATTGAATATAATTCTAGAATTGCTATGTAATTAAATTAACCTGAGAGGTGCCAGTTCATTTCTTTTGTGTTAGGCACTTCAATAAGTATAGGCCCTAGAGATTAACAAGGATAAATCCTAACAAAAACATTGAGTCAAGGGTGCAATTATAAGGACCTACAAATAATGAAGATCAAATAACAAGCACAAAGAACAACACAAAATTATATTCAAAGTCGACCAATATATTAGCCAAACAAGAGTGTATATATAGACAGGAGAAAGGCACCCAATCTCCATGAAATGATGACATGACTCCTCATACATGGAGTGGTGGTGAGTTGCCTACCACAAAAGTAGTATGAGGTGTCAAAAGTGAGTCGACACCTCTAAAGACTCCTAACTAACTTGACACCTCACATGAGCAAGTGTCAAGGAATGCCTAAGTAGGCTTAAAGCCTATGTGTATGCAAAATATACACTAACATCAATAGCATGGCACTAATTTCTTTATGGTTTGTCATTTTGTGTATAAGTGAATGTGCTATTGAACCCTACCTAGTAAAGGGTTTCGTAAATGTAAATTTTCATTTGTGCTCACTATAGCAGTTAATCCAATTAGACCTTTGGTCTTAGAGATATTGATTATTGAGCACCTTTAGGCTTCAGTTAGAAAATTCAAGAGCATGACCATAATTATGCACAAGACCTTGCATTTGGTGACTAAGTTTACTTAAGGGGTTTATTTGGGTATAAGCACTATGCCATGACTATTTTGTATCAGTCTATAATAGCACTCATGACAGGATTAATTGTTGGTTGATAAACTTGTGTGATGCTATCAATGGAACCCTTTGACCATTACAAATTGATAAATGAGTTTCACTCAATATCAAGTAAGTTTCATACTTCACTCTACATGCAATAGATCTCCAAAGGTGCTTCCCAACACCCCATTTATCTCAAACACAACTACATGTATATAGATAAGAAAATCCTATAGATCTATAACAACAAAAGAGTAGGCCATGCTAGAAGGACTAAGTTCAGATGACCAAATTGTGGACACGTATTAGTCTAGAACATTAGAAAACTCTCTATCACCTCATCTCTATTGTCTCTACATCATTTCATTTTAGATTTGGACTTTATCACATTAGTCACATGATATTAGCCAAATCAAAGACAAAATTTGACATATGACATTTAAATAACCAGTTATATCTTATCCCACTCATCCATTTATTGCTTGCATAATTCCATATTTTGATCTCAGCCTATATTAATTTAGGTCTAATTATTTTAATGGTGAAATTTTGCATGCCCATGTTGATTCCCATTAGTTTTAGGCATGTTTTGATGGAATGGCTTAATACATTTACATATTGACAAATGGCACACTCTTGTGTGAAGTTTCAGGCTCATTCCCTAAACCATCACCCTTCTCAATTCACAAATTCATTACTACACATTCGACTATTTATTATCCATTTCTACACATATTTTGATTCATCTAAAATTTATCACACCTTTTATTGCCCATCATATTAGAACATCGATTCCCCACCTCAATATCAATGTTTCCTTGTCTTGGGTCAATCCTACACTATGCAAAATTGACCCCTAAAATTCAAATTGACATTTTTGTTGACTCCTACCCATTTCATTCCTACAATGAGATAATTTGGTACATGTTTCATATGATTTATTGTTATGTAACATGGTATTTAAAGGCATTTATTGTGCATCATTTATCATCCTGTAATCATTCAAATTCCTAGAGTATACAAGGAGCAATTTAATTATAGGAACACTTCATTTCCAGAGCACTAAAAATAATTGATATGAATCATAATCCACATCCTAGGACATTTGCAAGCTTGCTTACTATTTGCCAACATTCACCAAGGTTGTAAAGTTGGTCATTTTGAGGGTTGACCTGAGAGAACTTGATCCTAGCAATCCAACAACCTCCCCAAGTTATTTGTAAATACCACTTGTCCTTAATGATTAACAAGGAGCAAAAATCAAATTGAACTACAAAGTAAACTTGTGCAATATTTATTATATTAGATACATGGTCTATAGAATGGGTCCACACTTATTGAAGTGACCCAAAGTCACAAATTTAGCCCGGAGATAGTTACAACACTACATAGGATCCAAGATAGAGGGCATATTCAGATTACCTATTTTATGTATGAGAGCAAAAGATTTCAGTGCTACATCAAAATTAATCTTTCTTTCATTGTCAAAACTAAATACCCCAATCCATTACATTTACTTTCCTAAAATAATATTAATTATTCAATTTATCATTCCTAATTAATTAGTTTTTTAATCTATATTGATTTAAATTGATTTGCATACATTTATTTAATTAACCAAAATTAATATTGAAAAAAAGATCATTTACAATTATTTATTGATTGACTTATATTAATTAAACACTTAAATTATGTAAAGTAAATTTATTTTCTCACACAGAGGATCTATTCTAACATATTTATTTATTTATTATATATCACAATAGATCATTAGATTATTACATGTAAAATTGGTTAAAAGTAATTAACACTTTATGGACATTTCAAATTATAAATAATTTTATAGAAGTTTATTTAAGAAATGAATAAAATTGTAATTATATAAATAAAAAATCTTAAGCTAATCCCATCCTTTTCCTGATGCATTTTAGGTGCCAGTAGATATGGTTGCAAATACAATACTAGCAGCAATGGCAAAGCATGTTGGAAAGCCTGGTCTAGAGGTGTATCATGTGGCTTCTTCAGTTGCAAACCCAATACTAGTTGAATACATTAACAATCTCATCTTTGAACATTTTAAATCCAATCCATATCTTGATTATCAAGGAAAGACAATACAAGTAAAAGAACCACTGAAGTTGTTTAAAAGCATGGATGATTTATATTCTCATATTATTGGAAATGCTACCACTCAGAATATGACTATAAAGGTAAGATTTATTGAACTTGTCTGTCTGCATTTTAAGTCCATCATGAGCATATAAGAATGTTTTGCTACATGAACTCAGATTGAGGAAGGATCTTCTTTAGCTGGACTCCAAAGAAAAGAACGTATTGCTATTAAATCGATACAACGTATTATACAGATGGCCAATTTATACCAGTCATACGGATCTTATGAAGGAAGGTATCATTGTTTTGACTAGATTGTAAACCTTATAAAAGTGTTTGAATAGCTAAGGACACACTATTATTCAAGCATTCAGATGATATAGGCTTTTACTTTTTCTAACATTACTCTACTTCAGGTTTGATAACTCCAACACACAAGGGTTATTTCAAGAGCTATCAGAAGAGGAGAAGAAAATGTTTGGATTTGATGTAAATGATATTGATTGGAAAGATTATTTTTTAAATACTCATTTCTCTGGACTTCGTCAACATGTTATGAAGGAAGGTGGATCCTAAGTCTTCAAACTAGAGCATTCTCATGTAAATACATGGATGCAAGATGTTTTCAGGATTGGTCTTTGAACCAATTTCCTACACTAGGTGCCTAAATGTATTCTAGGGGATCAATTTAAGTATAATGCAACATTGTAAGGGAAACATCTTGTCTATATGAACTATAGGAAGGTGTAGTCTCGTTTGGTAGTCATATGTTTAGATGTCTCCATGGTTGGTACAATTTTCTTATGGGATCTTGTGCAACAAGTTCTCTTATATCATATTTGCTAATAGACTTGCATCAAGAATAAGTTGGTTTGAAAAAACTATAAAAATGTTATGAAGGCTTGTTGGCAACCTCTCTCATAATACATATGAGATCTTTTTAACTAAAGATGGATATTGAAGAATGTGTTGCACATGATGTTTATTATTTTATGATTTGTGTAAATGCATCTCTAGTTCTATTATGTTTTGTTTGCAAGGAAGTAGATTATTGTAGATGGCTACTCTGTAGTTTGTATGGTATGTTTGTGTGTAAAGTTGATGGTTGTTTTGGTTTTCATGATTTAGTTGGTGAAGCATTGTCTTATGTTGTCAGTGAAAATGTTGAATTGGTGTTGTCATTTTTATTCTTATGTGACTTGGAGGGTCACTTGCTCTTATTCTATTTAATTCATTGGATGCAAAGAGGTAGAACATGTTTAATCTTCATTCTTCTAATTCAATTAGTTCTTCAAGGAGTCTAATTTCTTTGGCATAGAGCTCCTCTCTTTGTTGTCTTTGTTCATTTTATTGTTTGATTAACATCAATATTTATGCTTGTTATTGGATAAGATTTACTTGAGTTGGTAGGTTTTCTCTGATTTTGTTGAGAATTGCTTTAATTTAGTCTTCTCTCACTCTAGAACACATTGAGTGTGAATGCTAAATTGAGGAAGAAGGATGAATAGTTTTGTTTGTTGTAAATTGTGTGTTGTATGTTAAATGTTGGAATGTTGAATGTTGATATGATTCATGATGAAATCAAGAGCTTTATCTTTTGTAATTGTTTTCATTTTGGTATAGTCACGGTTAAGAGGGTCCACAAAGTGAACATTCTAGACCATGCAACAAGAGTAAACACAACAAAAGTAACTCAATTATGGAATACAAATGCAGATTTAGTCATTCAGTATATCATAGATTCAAAATGCAAACAGGCTGGCAACATGTGGGCTTACAATTAGGGCTCATAGGCTTGATTCTCTAGTTACAATGTTTGCACAAGATATAGCTTTAAAGCACCTTCTCAAAGAATTCAAACTAGTTATCTATCTCTATGTGATTGACTACTTTCCTATGCATCTATTACATGATTATATATCATCTCTGGATCACAAGAATCCTCCACATCAGCCAAGGATGGCTACAAACTCCAACAAAAGAGATGTAATGTGTGTACACAAATAGGCTGCACCAAATCATATGGAAATCCTCCGCAAGTGAATGAAACAAGGTACAGATCCTAGAGAAGGTTGGCCAGGTTCCAAAAAACATTGAATGATGTGTCATTTAGCTTCATAAGTCATGAAAGTGCTCCACAAGTCTTCTCCTTTAGTTGTTAGTTTGAGACTATCTGGATGCTTTATTATGAGAAAATAATCGATCTTCTAATAGTGATATCTTTTTGATATTTGATCCAAATGATCTAAATTTTGATATGATGTGCATGATGATGTCTAGATTCTAAGTCTATCTCTGCAAGGTCTGAAATGAAACTATAGCATAATGTAGACCAAAATATAGAAATTACTACTGACTGTATTGAACTGGAAAATGAAAGAAAACAAACTGAAATGCAAATGTTTTTGGTTGATGCAAGATTGCTCTTGAACCAGGGATGCTCCTGCATCAGACATCTAGGGTTGTTGAAAAAGTGAGTCTCTTACTTTGCTGGGGATAGAGGAAAACCAAGTCGGTCCACCTCAACCTGAGAAATCCAAGATGAGCCTTCTTCCGGTCTGCCTTTCCACTTCACAAGATATTCTTTATATTGCTTACCTCTGGTGCTGCGTCTAATTCTGCTGGCCAAGATGTCTTCAATCTGCTCCAGTGCTTGTTGTGGTAACTGCTTCTTCAATTCTTCTTCAATGCTGTTACTGAATTCTGCTTCATGATACTGATATAGGTCTGCAATGTTGAAAATAGGTCATATACCCAATGTGTTGGGTAGCTCCACTTCATATGCATTTCATGAATCAAACTTTCTGAGTATCCTACATGGTCCAAATTTATTCATCTTCAACTTTTTATATGTCCCAACTGGAAATCTCTCTTTTCTCGGATATAGCATCACTTCATCTCCCACTAAAAATTCTTTGTCTCCTCTTCTCATCTGCTTTCTCCTTATACTTACTGTTCATCTCTTCCAAAAGCTTCTTAACCTAATTATGCACTATCTCCATGTGTCCTACAAATTCTTCTTCTTTTCCACTCCTCTTATTCTCGATACTGATATCTCTCAACTCTGCTACTCCTCTAGGGTTAGTTCCTATCACAATCTCAAATGGAATTCTTCCGGTACTCATTTTCACTGAATTATTGTATGCAAACTCTACTTTTGATAGAATCAAATCCTAATTTCATGTCTTTTCTCCAACCAAACATCTCAACAAGTTTCCCAAACTCCTATTACTACCTCTGTCTGACCATCAGTGTGTGGATGAAATGTTGAACTGAATTTCAAATCTATCTTCATCTTCTTCCAAAGTGTCTTCCAAAAGTGTCCAAAAAATCTTGTATCCCTGTCTGAAATTATGCTCTTAGGTAATCCATGCAATCTCACAATCTCCTTGAAAATAGGTCAGCCACATGAATTGCATCAATTGTCTTCTTACAAGGTATGAAATGTGTCATCTTTGAAAATCTATCCACCACTACAAATATAGAATCATGTCCTCTTTGTGTCTTCAGTAGTCCTAATATGAAATCCATGCTTATGTCTTCCCAAGGTCTCTTCGATACTGTCAAAGATTTGTACAATCTAGTATTCTGACTATTTCCTTTTGCAACTTGACATATTCTGCAACTCTGCACAAACTTCCTAACATCCTTATATATCTGAGGCCAAAAGTAATTTTCACTTACTAAAGCCACTGTCTTATCAATACCAAAATGTCCTGCCAATCCACCACTGTGCTTCTCTTTGATCAAATCATCTCTCATTGACCTCCTAGGTATACATAATTGATTTCCTTTGAACAACATATCCTCCTGAATGAAATAATCCAACCACTTCTGGGTAAGTGCAAGAAGATGGGGGGCCAAAAAGTGGCCAAAAAATTTTCAAAAAAATTTAAGTCATAATGCGAGCACGTTATAACGCGCTCGCGTTATGGCTTGGTAATGACAAGCCTCAGGCTCATCATTACCGATCCATAATGCACTCGCGTTATAACTTATTATAAATAAAAAAAAAGCCATGCCATTTCATTTCATTCTAATTTTCTCCTCTGCCCGCGGCTTCAAAACCCTCAAAAACGCGCTCGCATTCTACAAAATGCCAATCAACACAAAAAGCTTGTCGATTCATCACCAAAATGCTGCCGCGACGTCGAGCACACCAAAGGGGTGAGTTATCTTTGTTTTTTTGTTTAAATTTCTTCCTAAATAGGTAGGTTTTTATTAATTTTTGATGTATATTTCGTTAATTGTAGGAAATGTTAATGCACCTCCTCCTCCTCCTCAAAATCCACAAAATCCTGAGGAGAAAATACCTACAGAACAACAACCCCCTCCATTCATTCCTCGACATGCCCCTGGAACACAAGATAATATAATGGGGGAAATTGAAAACAACAAAAAACAAATTGAAGATATAATTGCAAGGTTGAAAGATCCTTCCACTTCAACCTTGCATAGGTCCACGCTTGCCGAATCTCTTGAGTCTATGTTATCAAATGTAAATTCAATTAGCAAGCAAATAACTAGTTGGACTGATAAAAAGAGAGAGTCTAGAGATTACTATGCAGATAAATTGTCATACCAAGATGTCAAAAAATTATAAATTACAAAATTAGACTTGTGTTCAATTTTCACAAATCCACAAACAAATCAACCTCCACCCATTACATGCAAGAGGTTCCCTATCCATTGGTGCAACAACCAAGCGATAAGGGACAATTTCGGGCAGAGGTGGTGGATGGTTTTTGACCATCCTCCATGCAATAATAATGAGGTCCCGCAATACTTTTTGAGGAAACTCTACTGCAAGTTTGTCCTCAATAAAGTGCCAAACTATTTTGATATGCGGGACTTCCAGGGTAGAGGTGGGGGTTCAGCACAGGATAGACCAGGGGCACGTCTTGACCCACAGTGGGTAGTGAGATGAGTAATCAGCAGACCAGCCCACGAGCATGTTTCTATCCCTTCCATTGTGAAGGAGAGTGTTGAGGTCGATACACTGAGGTCGATTAGTGCCTTGACCCAGAGCATCATAGAGCATGCCGATCCTGCAACACAGAGTGGGTTGGGAGATAGTGCGAGGAGTAGGGTCCCACCGCATACTTGCCAGGCTTGCGGGTCAGCCTATGGTTATGACCCCATGGACAGTCAGGACGCAGGTGCACAGGCTACATCTGCAGCTGAGCAGATGGTGATGACAGATACCCTCCTGAGTGAGACTTTCGGCCTTGATACTCAGGTAAATATTAGCAAGTTTATTGAATTTAATTTATTAAATTTTATTTTTGAAATACAAGATTAACTAATTTAAATTGATGATTTTAATGAAATTTTAGGGTCATAGCATCGATGCAGTTTTTAGTGGTTCTCCACCTACATTTTTCACTAGATCATCTATTGTCGAGGTATGTAACTAGTAAACAATTATAAATATTACATGTGAATAGCATCGTTATATGAATGGTATTCTAATTTCTGATTTTGGATGTTGAATAGGTTAACACTGTAGATTTCATGGCAACACCTACCAGCGGTGGTGGACTTCAAAGCTTTACGGAGGTAATAAAATAAATAGTTTAATGAATGAATTGTACTTACTAAATTTTTGTATGTGATTTGTGTGTTTTATTGTGTGTATTTCCATGTTTAGATGAACGTGTGTGTATGTTAAGAGCCATGATTTGCATCACTATTATAGTTTTCGTAATTGAATAATGTTGTTTTATTTCCAGATGATACAGGCTGCGGATACACCTCCCCATGTTCATAGGGCAATGGAGCAGGATGTGGCCTCTGTGATTCATAGCTCTATGGCATTGACAAGGGTATGAGGCAGATCAGTAAATTTCAATTTACATTCATTGTTATAGTTGTCTATTTTTGAAAAATCAAAAGATTATTGATTTGAAGTTTAATTTCTATCTAGATGGTTTCTATAGGACATGACATCACCAAGGCCTATTCCTGCTATTGAGGCAAGCGAGGAGACAGATTATATGTTAGCGGTAAGTGATTATTTTGTTAAATGTTTCATTTTTTTATAACATGTAATTTCTATATATTAATGTCTATACTTTTTTTTGTAACAGGTAAAGGTGCAGGAAGAACTAAATAGGAGGAGTAGCCCTCGGGTTCGTAGTAGACCACCCACATGCATGTCTCCATCCTGTAGAAGATCAAAGGCAGCTCGTGATTTATTCTCTTTACCAGCCAGAGGGGAATGACTTTTTATTGTGTTCCTCTGTTGTATGCCTATATGGCATTTGTGGATATATATTTTGTATTGTACATAGTTGACATTGTATGCCTATATGGCATTCTTGTAAGCCTATATGGCTATTTTGTATATATGTTATACTTATATCGACAGATATTGATGTATGCCTATATGGATATTTGGTTAATACAAATCTTTTTTATTGATGGCGTCCATACTTGCATTATAAATCCACTTTTGAATGGATATTTGTAGATGGCTACTTCAAATATTTAAAGTCCGATTGTATTACATAGGATGTTTGCATTTTCTTTGATAGGCTTGATAGGCCATGGATTACATGATGGTGTTTGATGGAAAAGTATGGTACTAGAAGATTCTAGTTCATTCTTAATAGGCTTGTGATTGATAATATCTTTGCATGATTGCACTTGATCTTGGATCATGGGCATGTTGTTAGGATTTTGATTGCATTGTGATGTTTGATGGATAGGCATGGTGTAAGTGTAAGATACCCAACTAGTTCTATGAAAATTTTTCCTTACTTAAACACTTTTACTTGCTAACAATTCATCAACTACTTCAATAACATAAAGATATACATCAAGATAACTATTTGAATGAAACAACATTAGAGTTGGGTACTTGTCTTGTTACTTGATTCAATCAACTTGCAATGTCTTATTACATGGAAAATGCTTTCAATAGCATGAAGTACAACTCATTCAATGGAAATACAAGGATAGGCCTTGAAGCCTTGATGTTACAATGTCTTCCTTACTTGAGCAACTCAATTGAACTCAATGATGTCAACTGAATGTCAACACCTCACAGTATCACAAGGGAGCATCACCTTGCTTGTTGAGGGAGCATCACCTTGCTTGTTGAGGGAGCATCACCCCAACACTTGAAACTCGCAGGCCTCAAGATTACAAGCTCAATAGCTTTGCAGAGAGAATTTTGTCAAATAAACAGATACCAAATGAATGAGAGAGCTCCTCCTTTTATAGGCCTTCCAAAGGAAATGAAGGCACATTTTTCAGTGCATAAAGAGGAACCAAGGCACATTTCCCAAGAAGCATATCCAAGGGAATATCCCATCTTGATGACTCATTCTGAGTTGGCAAGCTTATCCAGAGACCTCCACACAGATCCCGAAGACATTCTGAGGACCAATGGGCATTCAGACAGTTGTAACAACCTTAACCACTTCTTGAAACACTTTAGGCGCAGTTTTAGGGTTCTTCTAACTATGGCGCCAGCTGTGGAGGATCTCACTAGGAAGTGCGCCTAAATTCTCATCCTTGGAAGATATTGTCTTTGGAAGTGAACTCCTCTGGATCCATACTTAAACATTTGAAGATTTGGAATGTTTAACTCATCACCTCACAAGGTAGGTGCATATTTGAAGGATTTACAGGTTTTTCTGACTTGGGCGCCAAGTTGAGGTGACCTCCTCCTGAAGTTGCGCCTTGTCAACATTAGGCGCCAATTAGAGTTTATGGATGCTCTGGATTGTTTCCAAGAGTAGGCACCAAAACATCATCATTAAGAAAGTGTTTTAAATGCTAGGCGCCCAAATGAGCCCTCTGGAGTCTAGGCGCTCCTTTCAAGCATTCTGTGTTCTAGGCGCCAATTGAAAGGAGTGGAGAACAGGGCAAACACCTTCCAAACTAGATGTTTCCTTGAGGTGACAAGGACTTAGAAAGTGCACCTAAGGTGAGCACCTTGAGTGAAAAGGTCTAACAAACATCTTTGAACCCCCTTTCAAGATTAGGCGCATTCTAGAGGTGGAAACAAGTAGAAGGTGCGCCTTGGCTTCCTTTGTCAATTCTTTCAAGTCTTTGTTGATTAGGAAGGTGGAATGCTTCATTGTAGAATGAGCGCCTATCTTCTAATGTCCAAACTACTTCTTCTGGCTCACTCTGTGGCTAGGCGCCAGAGCTAAACTGTTCACACAAGGGAGTGCGCCTAGACTCACTTGATGTTTTCTTACTACTTCAACCCCTGGAAGATGTTCCAAGGTGTTCCCTTTTACAAGCACCTGACCTCCCAAGTTCCTTCATGTGCTATTCCTTGAAGGTGCCAAAACTGAGCTCCAGTGCCATGGGATTGTGCCTAACATCTTTGAAGAGTTTCTAAGCCTTTTTCAAGTTGATATCCCAAACTCATGCTTCTAGGCGCAACAGGAGCTTTCCAAAGGAGTTTCCAAGTTTTAGACACCAAGCGAGGTCATGGGTGAATGGAACTGCGCCTTAGGAGATGACTGGATCCTAAGCGTCAGTCTGGAGTTACAGTGGAATTGATATGTGCCTCAACTAGCTTAGGCACCCATTTGAAGTGATTCCTTTAACACTTCTCTGTCAATCTCAACTGCAAGGATGATCTCCTAATCCAATTTTGATCCTCTGGAGATGCAAATAGCTTTTCATTTCACTAGGCGCCATCAATGATGATCATCAACCAAAGCGCATTTCAAAGGTGAGATAGGCAAGTGAGGCGCCAAACTAGTCCTTAAGACTTATCTCCTTCTATCAAGTCAATTTCAACTATGTGAGAGAGTTCTATTCTAGGCGCAAAATGGAAATGTTTCATCAATTGGTGCATCTTACAAAGCTCCCAATTCTAGGCGCCACAGCCAAATAGTTTTTCCCAACACATGCACCTAGGCTAGGAATTCACCTAAGAGACATCACTTAGCTTTAACACTTTCAATCTATAGCCATCTGGACTAGGCACTCCAATGGAGGATCCTTGAACTCATGCATTGGCGCCTTCTAGTTCTAGGCACCCATTTTGGATGATTCATCCTGATACTAGCGCCCAAAATAACTAGACTCTCTTCATCATCCAATTCACTTAGAAGACTCAAGTTGGAGACTTAGTTGTCTATCCATGTTCTCCGGAAGATTCATTATACCTCTATGCACTTAGGTGCCCTAGTTGATGTGATTAAAGTGCTTCAAAGCTCCATGATTCTTGGTTAGGCGCACATTTGACATTGAGCAAGCAAGAAAGTGCGCCCTAACTCTAGGAGTCCTGCCTTAGTCAAGTTTAGCATCCAGACTTAACTAATTTCAAGTTTCTGACTTTGTTCCTGCAAAAAACAAAAGTTAAGTTAGTCAAAAACCAATTCATTCCCTCATTATTTTGAATTAGCCTCTGGGAATGAGGAATAGGCTAACTCATTCTTCATTTGATGATCAGGCCGGAAACGGGGACATGACAGTAAGATACCCAACTAGTTCTACGAAAAGTTTTCCTTACTTAAACAATTTTACTTGCTATCAATTCATCAACTACTTCAACAACACAAAGATATACACCAAAGATAACTACTTGAATGAATCAACCTTAGAGTTGGGTACTTGTCTAGTTATTTGACTTAATCAACTTGCAATGTCTTATTACATGGATAATGCTTTCAATAGCATGAAGTTACAACTTATTCAATGGAGATACAAAAGAAAGGCCTTGAAGCCTTGATGTTTACAATGGCGTCTACACTTGATCAACTCAATGATGTCAACTGAATGTCAACACCTCACAATATCACAAGGGAGCATCACCTTGCTTGTTGCATGGATGAACGTCATAGTTGCAAGACTCTTAGGGTTAGGCGCCAACTGAAGGTAGTAGAGACCAGACTAGGAGCCATCCTAAGCTGGGCGCTTCCTTGAGGTGGTAGAGACATGGATGAACGTCTGGTGGGGTTTGATGACTCTATATTGACACTCAAATTCACTTAGGTGCAATATTAGTGTTCTTCTAACTAGGCGCTAGATAGGAGGATTCTCAAGGGTTTTGGCGCCTAGGTTACAACTTGTCAATTTCTCAAAGAATCTTTGAAACACTTGACTTCCAAGGATTATCATCTTACCCTCTGATGGAGCGCCTTGTTCCAAAATTGGTCTTGGGGACTTGCATCTCTCTTAGGCGCATGTTTGGAGTAATGTCAACTGGTATCAGCGCCTATTATCTCAATTCACACTTGACATCAAACTTTTGAAGCTCTTTTACCCTAGTGCCTTTATCTTCTATCAAGCGCCTAACATTCTAGAGGTGAATTCCATCTTAATCCAAGTCTTCAAGGTACTTCTAAGTTTAGGTGCCAAAACAGGGTTATGGAGGAGCAGAACCATGCCTTAGGAGGATGACTGAACCCTAGGCACCAATTGGAGGTTGCAAGAGCATAGGTATGCGCCAAGTAGAGTTTGATGCTCAAAACATTAACATTATTTAGTGAAATCCTTTTTTGACTCTAGGCGCCATTTGGAGGCTAGAAAGAGGGAAGTTCCACAAGTGCGCCTCCCTCAATGAAGTTCCTTTTGTTAACTTAGTTCATCCTAGTGACTGAAGGGGTTGTTATATTCTTTAGGCGTAATCTTTCATAGACTAAAACATTCACTCCATGTTAAGGCACTCAAAGGAGGCTCTGGAGATGGAAAATGGCGCCTTAACTCACTTATGTAAATTTTAGACTTTTACGCAATTACAAGATGTCTTGGAGGGCTCAATTCTTCAAGGTGCCCATTTTGTTCACCACTTGTAGCATCACTTGTTCAAGGCACATGTGTGATTTGGTCAAAAACAGGCGCCTAGAGTGAATAGGCTTTCATCCTGACTTAATACATTGCCTCCTTCTGACGATTTTTGGGGCAGCAGAAAACCTTTCACCACGGGCAAATGCCTCAGAGTTATAAAAAACCGAGAGAGGTTATTGTAGAGGCACTCTACGTGATCGCGTTGCCTCACACAGAATGTTTCTAAGTGACACAGTTTTCGAGTAACATCTCGTCAAAGATTGCTACCTTTTTGCACTTTGGACTCTTCAGGGATATCATCAGTACAATGTAGCTCTGACTATTTTGACATGTTTGGGTGAAAAATAGGACCATGCCTAGCGTAAATGTACCCATTCGGATGCGTTGGAATAGTCAGTTTGGTCGCATCAGGAGCAGGATGAAAGTTACACCCCTTTGCAACTTTACACTGCCTCCTTCTGACGATTTTTGGGGTAGCAGAAAACTTTTCACCACGGGCAAATGCCTCAGAGCTATAAAAAACTGAGAGAGGTTATTGTAGAGGCACTCTACATGATCGCGTTGCCTCAGACGGAATGTTTCTAAGTGACACGGTTTTTGAGTAACATCTCGTCAAAGATTGCTGCCTTTTTGCACTTTAGACTCTTCAGGGATATTGTCGGTACAATGTAGCTCCGACTGTTTCGACATGTTTGGGTGAAAAATAGGACCATGCCTAGCGTAAATGTACCCATTCAGATGCATTGGAATAGTCAGTTTGGTCGCATCAGGAGTAGGACGAAAGTTACACCCCTTTGCAACTTTACACTGCCTCCTTCTGACGATTTTTGGGACAGCAGAAAACCTTTCACCATGGGCAAATGCCTCAGAGCTATAAAAAACTGAGAGAGGTTATTGTAGAGGCACTCTACATGATAGCGTTTCCTCAGACGGAATGTTTCTAAGTGACACGGTTTTTGAACAACATCTCGTCAAAGATTGCTTCCTTTTTGCACTTTGGACTCTTCAGGGATATCGTCGGTACAATGTAGCTCCGACTGTTTCGACATGTTTGGGTGAAAAATAGGACTATGCCTAGCGTAAATGTACGTATTTAGACGCGTTGGAATAGTCAATTTGGTCGCATCAGGAGCAGGAGAAAAGTTACACCCCTTTGCAACTTTACACTGCCTCCTGACGATTTTTGGGGCAGCAGAAAACGTTTCACCACGGGCAAATGCCTCAGAGCTATAAAAAACTGAGAGAGGTTATTGTAGAAGCACTCTACATGATAGCGTTGCCTCAGACAGAATGTTTCTAAGTGACACGGTTTTCGAGCAACATCTCGTCAAAGATTGCTACCTTTTTGCACTTTGGACTCTTCAAGGATATCGTCGGTACAATGTAGCTCTGACTGTTTCGACATGTTTGGGTGAAAAATAGGACCATGCCTAGCGTAAATGTACCCATTCAGATGCATTGGAACAGTCAATTTGGTCACATCAGAAGCAGGACGAAAGTTACACCCCTTTGCAACTTTGCACTGCCTCCTTCTGACGATTTTTGGGACAGCAGAAAACCTTTCACCACGGGCAAATGCCTCAGAGCTATAAAAAACTAAGAGAGGTTATTGTAGAGGCACTCTACGTGATCGTGTTGCCTCAGACAGAATGTTTCTAAGTGACACAGTTTTTGAGCAACATCTTGTCAAAGATTGCTGCCTTTTTGCACTTTAGACTCTTCAGGGATATCGTCGGTACAATGTAGCTCCGACTGTTTCGACATGTTTGGGTGAAAAATAGGACCATGCTTAGCGTAAATGTACCCATTCAGATGCGTTGGAACAGTCAGTTTGGTCGCATCAGGAGCAAGACAAAAGTTACACCCCTTTGCAACTTTACACTGCCTCCTTCTGACAATTTTTGGGGTAGCAGAAAACCTTTCACCACGGGCAAATGCCTCAGAGCTATAAAGAACCGAGAGAGGTTATTGTAGAGGCACTCTATGTGATAGCATTGCCTTAGACAGAATGTTTCTAAGTGACACAATTTTTGAGCAACATCTCGTCAAAGATTGCAGGCTTTTTGCACTTTGGACTCTTCAGGGATATCGTCGGTATAATGTAGCTCCGACTGTTTCGACATGTTTGGGTGAAAAATAGGACCATGCCTAGCGTAAATGTACCCATTCGAACGTGTTGGAACAGTTAGTTTGGTCGCATTAGGAGTAGGAAGATCTAAAGGCATGAAAGTGGATTTTTCAACTTGATTTGGCGCCCTATATGTGAAGGAAGATCTAAAGGCATGAAAGTGGATGTCATATTGCAAGAGTTTGGATCATCAAAATTGAAATAAATAAGTCTATTAAGCTTGGGCACCCTTGGTCTTCTTTTCATTCATTATGAGCGCCTTGGGAGAATGGTATATAGGTCATCATCATGATTGGGTGCCCTGGATCCAGAGTGTTGGAGAGATCATCAAATGGTGTCTAGTAGGGTGAGTTATGAGTTTGGTCGCATCAGGAGCAGGACACCAAAAATGCATAACATGATGATGTAAAAATGTGTACATATGTGTAAAAATGTAGGAGGAAATAAAAAAAGACAAACCTTACAAATTAATGTGCATACTTACAACTCAATGTAACATAACTTTACAAAATCAATGTGAATACTTACAAATTAATCCAATGAACCATCCGGGTCTGCTCTACTCTTTATTGTGTCAAGTATTGCTTCATGGTCAGACTCACGCATCTTCCACAATATTTTGTTCAAAGGTCTACCCCGATACTTTATCAAATGAACATTGGATGCCACGACAAGGTTCGAGTAATGAAGAATCTTCCGATGTATGTCAAAGTCCTGAAATAGCCAAATATTAACACTCTTATGTGGGTACCTTCTAAGCCATGTTCCAGTAATAACCACTGATCTTGTAGGGTATTCGATGTTTTCTCCATCTGTAACAGGGGCCTCCAATTTCTTTTTGGCCTCAACACAACGACATAAGTAATAATCTGTTCCCTCTTCATTATCTTTATCTACAATAACTGCATATACGTGCCCTACATTGATACGTGTAGCAAATTAGATGAAATTAGTCAACATTACAAAAACACTACAAAGCAAGATGACATTACCTAGTTGAAATAGATGAAATTAGATGCATATACGTGCCCTATATTACCTGGTTGAACTAAATCTGATATGTGGTCAAAGTCAACTGACGATTCCATCTGTGTTAGTTCCAGTGTCGTCGGGGGTCGATACGTGTCAAGTGGGCTAAGATAACTTAACTGCCATTTGTCAACCCACTCCTTTGACTCACACTCATCCCAGACTTAAATTATACAGGAAGAACAAAAGCATGACATCTTTCGTGTATGGATACTCCATGAACCTGCAATTGAGCTTCTGAAAGAGTGCATCTCATTTGATCATGTCAGTGTACAACAATCCTCATATGGTGCAATGTTAGTATCATCTATCAACCAAAAAAATCTACGAACTAAAGACTTACCTTCATTACCTAGACCCATGGAAGCATTACACCACTCGACAATCAATTTTGCATCTGTCAACTTTGCATTGTCTTTATACTTTAACTCTTCTCGTGCTATGGCTCTTTTGATACATGCTCCTGCACCATCATGCTCCCCCTTTCCATGCCCGGCCTCACAAAAGTTTCGCATATGTTGAATACCTGTAAAATTATGCCTCCTACTCAGCCAATAGAAATTTCGTGAGTTCTTGAATTGTGACGCACAATTATCCGACCATATGATATGCTGACTAAACGATATGCCCCTTCTAGCCAAATCATTGTAGGACACCTGAAAGCAACCTTGCACGAACTCCATAGAATGCGTGCGATCATCACTAATATAGAAATTATACTCCCTTATAATCTTTCTGTCATCCTCTGTACTATCATTTGCATGAATGAATGCGCTATGCACAAATATAGAAACCTGTGTGGAGTTGTAATATTGTGATTGCACCTCACGCTGTGGCTGTAGACTGTAGTTCTCTGCAAAGTTGATGACTGAAACAATGCTACCAACTGGAAATGTGTCCTTGCATAACTTGAATTGCAAGTCCAACCATCAAGCTCTATGGGCATGTCTTGCATACTCATACACTATGCTGTCACAAAATATAGGCATAAACTAATACACTGGAATATTTTCAATAACTAATTCACACCTTTGCTTCTTTACCATCTTTTGTATTGTATGCCATTGTTTTATACTTGCCAAACTCTACTAGTTCGTTTCCAACCACATGCGTTATTTCCATATGTTCACATATTGGCAAATGTTGCAAGCCACCGAAACGATGACATGTGCCATCCAAGCATAATTTCTTGTAGAATATTTGACCTTCCTCTCTTTCACATAAAATTATTGATATGAAGTCTCTTGAAGATGTTGGTGGGGCACATATGGCACAACCCTGCAAATCATTGTTAGTATGCATATCTAAACATATAGACCTATAAGCATCAAAATGGTTAGAAAATTCAATATGTAATCTACAACAACAAGTAGTGCGTGTGTGATTTATCTTAACATAGAAAGGTTTTAGCATTTCAAAATATCTTTGACAAATTTTAATTTGAGGACACTTCTCTAGAAATTTACCATAAAACTGTGTTTGAGTCTCATCCAAAATATGCTTTGGATGTGGCTCGCGGTTCTGACTACCGATTCTCCTTCTTACCACATCCCTTTGATTCAGAGATACCCTTGTGTAATTCTTCCAAAAGTCTTCAATTAGTGATCTCAATGCTTCAACAATTGGTTTATCTTTTCGTGGTAGTCTCCCCGAGAATGCCCATAATTCATTGGCATTAGTGTCCTCAATTCTTTGGCATCTTCCAACAGCTCTTGATAAAGTTTTCCTATTAATTCTCAATTCTTGACTTGTCTTTCTAATGAGACGAGCTTTCCTCGTTTGACTACTTACTATAGTCGATGTAATCACACGCCGTGTTGCATTACTATCTTTTGTGCGTGAGGTGT
This sequence comes from Cunninghamia lanceolata, assembly GCA_027924645.1. Classification (NCBI taxonomy): domain Eukaryota; kingdom Viridiplantae; phylum Streptophyta; class Pinopsida; order Cupressales; family Cupressaceae; genus Cunninghamia; species Cunninghamia lanceolata. The sequence goes on from BSBN01000484.1 coordinate 2,213,848, forward strand.
TACCCACACTCTCATACACACTCATTAGATTCTTGACAATAGATTTTTCACTTGAAGCCTCTGATGTTCTCAACCCAAGAATCTTCATGATAGACCTATACTTTATACTTCGCATCATTTCAACGAATAGTTGACATCTTGCAGTCTCATTTAACTTTTCAAAGAACAATCTCTAAATCTTATTAGCATATCTTCTACAAGTGCATTTTGGAATCTTACCTTCCATTGGCTGCAAAATATTCTCATCAATATCAATCAAATACTTTGGCTTTCTATGCAAAATTCTAGGTGGTGTCAAGTTAGGTAAATTCATCTCAACATTAGGAATTTCATCAATATTTAAATGAGATGGGTTAGATGGCATACCTTCGATCGAAGATGGAATAGATGACATACCTTGAGGTTGAGGTGGGAATGATGGCGTACCTCCTTCATCACATGTGAATGATGATGTACTCTCAACTCGAGATGTGGTAGATGGTGTCCCTACATGTTGACTTGCGGTAAAGGACGTGTCTCCAACTATGGTATTCAAATCTCTCGTACCATGAAGTTTTTGCATTCGTTCTCTTTGTGCCTCCAATACCATATCTCTTTGTGATGGTTGTGGTTCCTCTTCAATTGGTATGTCTTCATTTATCGTGTCCAATTTCCTCTTCTCACAAAGTTCCCTCATAGCCATTGCTTTCTTTGCATTCTTAGCTTCTATCTCTTCCTGTGTTGGTTTAATTCTTGATCGTTTCCTCAGCATGACGGAGAATTTGTCTGTAGCATGATAAAGAGACCAATATTAGTTCCTAAGAAATGAATACATGATAATAGTGGGATTGTATTTTTTTATGTTGTAAGGATTTATTCTTGTATAGTTTGACATCATGGTATGAACTAAGGTTTGTTTATTACACATAATTATTAAAGAGCCCAAGTGTAGAAAATATACATGGCATCATGTGAGATTGTAGGTTGCTTTCTTGATTGGGAATGTGTCTATTTTAAACATGTATGATAAAGCATGATAAAGTAATTCAATCTGAAATAAGGAAAATGTAAAGAACATGCATGTAAAGAATTGACATACCTAAAAAATGAAGATTTGAATGGAGAGAGTACCCAATTATGTAGTGTTTTTATCTTCTTGCATCAAACTCCTCAACAATTTGAGTTTTTCACCACTTGCTTCCTTTTCAATGTTAAATTCTTAAAATTGAATCACAATTAACATTGCAACACTACAAAAATTAAAACTTGAATAGATATATATCAAACTTGGTGTGAAAACTATGTTATTTCCTCCTTCTCAAGTTGGCAAAGCAGAAAAGGTGGTGGAAAGATCATGCAAAGGTGGTACAATGTGTCATATGTGCATGTGAACTTCCCAATAGCATGAAAGCACTTCTTTTTTGTCAGAGCACGCGCAGAATCAGTAAGAAAATAGAGCATGTAGGCCTAGATCACGGGGGTAACCACTTTTTTACTGTTTCAATAGAAATACAAAACGCGAGCGCGTTATAACGCGCTCGCGTTTTATCCTGCTATAGATTCATCACATCCTTTGCATTGAACACATCTTTTTCTTGCAAGGGCTTGCCAGATGCTCTGCCATATGATAGGCATAACAATGAAGGGGCAAGCCCTCATAATCAAGTTCATGATAGAAAATGCACTCAACCCTCAATGTCAAACCCTAATCCCTAAACCCTCAACTCTGATCCCTCGACCCTCAACCCTTAATGTCAAATCCTAATCCCTCAACCCTATCCCTAAACCCTCAACCCTCAACGTCAAATCCTAATCCCTCAACCCTAATCCGTCATCCCTCAATGTCAAATCCTAATCCCTCAACCCTAATCCATCATCCCTCAACTCTAATCCCTCATCCCTAAACCCTAAATGCTATCCCTAATCCTACACCCTCAACAGACTCAATACTATACCTTAAACTCTAATCCCTTATCCCTAAACCCTCCAACCCTATCCCTAATCCTTACAACCCTCAACCCTTAACTCTGATCCATCAACCCTCAACAATATACCTTAAACCCTAATCCCATCAACCTCAACCCTATCCCTAAACCCTTGACCCTCGAACCTCAACCCTCAACCCTCGACGTCAAACCCTAATCCCTCAACCCTTAACTCTGATCCCTCATCTCTCAATCCTAACCCTAAACCCTCAACCTTCAACATCAAATCCTAATCCCTCAACCCTTCACTCTAATCCCTCAACCTTAAACCCTATCCCTAAACCCTCAACACTATACCTTAAACCCTAATCCCTCAGCCCTCAACCCTAAACCTTATCCATAAACCCTAATCCCTCAACCCTCGACCCTAATCCATCATCCCTCAACTCTAATCCCTCATCCCTAAACCCTAAATGCTATCCCTATTCCTACACCCTCAATAGAATCGATACTATACCTTAAATCCTAATCCCTCAACCCTTAACTCTGATCCCTCGACCTTCAACCCTAATCCTAAACCCTAAACCCTCAACATCAAATTCTAATCCCTCAACCCTTCACTCTAATCCCTCAACCCTAAACCCTATCCCTAAACCCTCAACACTATACCTTAAACCCTAATCCCTCAACCCTAACCCTAAACCTTGTCCCTAAACCCTAATGCCTCAACCCTCAACCCTAATCTGTCATCTGTCATCCCTCAACTCTAATCCCTCATTCCTAAACCCTAAACGCTATCCCTATTCCTAGACCCTCAACAGGCTCGATACTATACCTTAAACCCTAATCCCTCTACCCTCGACACTCTTATTTAACCCTAATCCCTTGACCATTAACCCTATCCCTCAACCTCAACCCTCAACCCTCAACCCTCAACTCTCAACATTAAACCCTAATTCATCAACCCTAAACCCTAATCCCTCAAACCTAAACCCTATCCTTAAACCATCAACCCTCAACACTATACCTTAAACCCTAATCCCTCAACCCTCAACCCTAAACCTTATCCCTAAACCCTAATCCCTCAACCCTCAACCCTAATCCATCATCCCTCAACTCTAATCCCTCATCCCTAAACCCTAAATGCTATCCCTATTCCTAAACCCTCTACAGACTCGATACTATACCTTAAACTCTAATCCCTTATCCCTAAACCCTCCAACCCTATCCCTAATCCTTATACCCTCCACACTCAACTTTAACCCTAATTCCTCGACCCTCAACCCTATCCCTAAACCCTTGACCCTCGAACCTCAACCCTCAACCCTCAACATCAAACCCTAATCCCTCAACCCTTAACTCTGATCCCTCGACCTTCAACCCTAACCCTAAACCCTAAACCCTCAACGTTAAATTCTAATCCCTCAACCCTTCACTCTAATCCCTCAACCCTAAACCCTATCGCTAAACTCTCAACACTATACCTTAAACCCTAATCCCTCAACCCTAACCCTAAACCTTGTCCCTAAACCCTAATGCCTCAACCCTCAACCCTAATCTGTCATCCGTCATCCCTCAACTCTAATCCCTCATTCCTAAATCCTAAACGCTATCCCTATTCCTAGACCCTCAACAGGCTCGATACTATACCTTAAACCCTAATCCCTCTACCCTCAACACTCTTATTTAACCCTAATCCCTTGACCATTAACCCTATCCCTCAACCTCAACCCTTAAGCCTCAACCCTCAACTCTCAACATTAAGCCCTAATTCATCAACCCTAAACCCTAATCCCTCAAACCTAAACCCTATCCCTAAACCATCAACCCTCAACACTATACCTTAAACCCTAATCCCTCAACCCTCAACCCTAAACCTTATCCCTAAACCCTAATCCCTCAACCCTCAACCCTAATCCATCATCCCTCAACTCTAATCCCTCATCCCTAAACCCTAAATGCTATCCCTATTCCTAAACCCTCAACAGACTTGATACTATACCTTAAACTCTAATCCCTTATCCCTAAACCCTCCAACCCTATCCCTAATCCTTATACCCTCCACACTCAACTTTAACCCTAATTCCTCGACCCTCAACCCTATCCCTAAACCCTTGACCCTCGAACCTCAACCCTCAACCCTCAACATCAAACCCTAATCCCTCAACCCTTAACTCTGATCCCTCAACCTTCAACCCTAACCCTAAACCCTAAACCCTCAACGTCAAATTCTAATCCCTCAACCCTTCACTCTAATCCCTCAAACCTAAACCCTATCCCTAAACCCTCAACACTATACCTTAAACCCTAATCCCTCAACCCTAACCCTAAACCTTGTCCCTAAACCCTAATGCCTCAACCCTCAACCCTAATCTGTCATCCGTCATCCCTCAACTCTAATCCCTCATTCCTAAATCCTAAACGCTATCCCTATTTCTAGACCCTCAATAGGCTCGATACTATACCTTAAACCCTAATCCCTCTACCCTCGACACTCTTATTTAACCCTAGTCCCTTGACCATTAACCCTATCCCTCAACCTCAACCCTCAACCCTCAACCCTCAACTCTCAACATTAAACCCTAATTCATCAACCCTAAACCCTAATCCCTCAAACCTAAACCCTATCCCTAAACCATCAACCCTCAACACTATACCTTAAACCCTAATCCCTCAACCCTCAACCCTAAACCTTATCCCTAAACCCTAATCCCTCAACCCTCAACCCTAATCCATCATCCCTCAACTCTAATCCCTTATCCCTAAACCCTAAATGCTATCCCTATTCCTAAACCCTCAACTGACTCGATACTATACCTTAAACTCTAATCCCTTATCCCTAAACCCTCCAACCCTATCCCTAATCCTTATAACCTCCACACTCAACTTTAACCCTAATTCCTCGACCCTCAACCCTATTCATAAACCCTTGACCCTCGAACCTCAACCCTCAACCCTCAACATCAAACCCTAATCCCTCAACCCTTAACTCTGATCCTTCGACCTTCAACCCTAACCCTAAACCCTAAACCCTCAACGTCAAATTCTAATCCCTCAACCCTTCACTCTAATCCCTCAACCCTAAACCCTATCCCTAAACCCTTAACACTATACCTTAAACCCTAATCCCTCAACCCTAACCCTAAACCTTGTCCCTAAACCCTAATGCCTCAACCCTCAACCCTAATCTGTCATCCGTCATCCCTCAACTCTAATCTCTCATTCCTAAATCCTAAATGCTATCCCTATTCCTAGACCCTCAACAGGCTCGATACTATACCTTAAACCTTAATCCCTCTACCCTCGACACTCTTATTTAACCCTAATCCCTTGACCATTAACCCTATCCCTCAACCTCAACCCTCAACCCTTAACCCTCAACTCTCAACATTAAACCCTAATTCATCAACCCTAAACCCTAATCCCTCAAACCTAAACCCTATCCCTAAACCATCAACCCTCAACACTATACCTTAAACCCTAATCCCTCAACCCTCAACCCTAAACCTTATCCCTAAACCCTAATCCCTCAACCCTCAACCCTAATCCATCATCCCTCAACTCTAATCCCTTATCCCTAAACCCTAAATGCTATCCCTATTCCTAAACCCTCAACAGACTTGATACTATACCTTAAACTCTAATCCCTTATCCCTAAACCCTCCAACCGTATCCCTAATCCTTATACCCTCCACACTCAACTTTAACCCTAATTCCTCGACCCTCAACCCTATCCCTAAACCCTTGACCCTCAAACCTCAACCCTCAACCCTCAACATCAAACCCTAATCCCTCAACCCTAACCCTAAACCTTGTCCCTAAACCCTAATGCCTCAACCCTCAACCTTAATCTGTCATTCGTCATCCCTCAACTCTAATCCCTCATTCCTAAATCCTAAACGCTATCCCTATTCCTAGACCCTCAATAGGCTCGATACTATACCTTAAACCCTAATCCCTCTACCCTTGACACTCTTATTTAACCCTAATCCCTTGACCATTAACCCTATCCCTCAACCTCAACCCTCAACCCTTAACCCTCAACTCTCAACATTAAACCCTAATTCATCAACACTAAACCCTAATCCCTCAAACCTAAACCCTATCCCTAAACCATCAACCCTCAACACTATACCTTAAACCCTAATCCCTCAACCCTAAACCTTATCCCTAAACCCTAATCCCTTAACCCTCAACCCTAATCCATCATCCCTCAACTCTAATCCCTCATCCCTAAACCCTAAATGCTATCCCTATTCCTAAACCCTCAACAAACTCGATACTATACCTTAAACTCTAATCCCTTATCCCTAAACCCTCCAACCCTATCCCTAATCCTTACACCCTCCACACTCTACTTTAACCCTAATCCCTTCAACCTCAACCCTATCCCTAAACCCTTGACCCTCGAACCTCAACCCTCAACCCTCGACGTCAAACCCTATTCCCTCAACCCTTAACTCTGATCCCTCATCTCTCAACCCTAACCCTAAACCCTAAACCCTAAACCCTCAACCCTCAATGTCAAATCCTAATCCCTCAACCCTAAACCCTATCCCTAAACCCTTAACACTATAGCTTAAACCCTAATCCCTCAGCCCTCAACCCTAAACCTTATCCCTAAACCCTAATCCCTCAACCCTCAATCCTAATCCGTCATCCCTCAACTCTAATCCCTCATCCCTAAACCCTAAATGCTATCCCTATTCCTACACCCTCAACAGAATCGATACTATACCTTAAACCCTAATCCCTTATCCCTAAACCCTTAATCCCTATCCCTAATCCTTATACCCTCCACACTCTACTTTAACCCTAATTCCTCGACCCTCAACCCTATCCCTAAACCCTTGACCCTCGAACCTCAACCATCAACCCTCAATGTCAAACCCTAATCCTTCAACCCTTAACTCTGATCCCTCGACCCTCAACACTATACCTTAAACCCTAATCCGTATCCCTCAACCCTTAACCCTTAAAACTTAAACCCTATCCCTACACCCTCAACACTTGACACTATATCTTATGCCTTAAACCTTCATCCCTAAAGCCTCAACCCTCAATCCTTAAACCTTCAACCCTAAACCCTATCCCTAATCCCTCTACCCTCGACACTCTAACCCTAACCTTGACATTAAATGCTAATCCGTCAACCCTAAACCCTAATCCTAAACCCTCAACCCTAATCCATCATCCCTCAACTATAATCCCTCATCCCTAATCCCTAAATGCTATCCCTATTCCTAAACCCTCAACAGACTCAATACTATACCTTAAACCCTAATCCCTTATCCCTAAACCCTCCAACCCTATCCCTAATCCTTACACCCTCCACACTCTACTTTAACCCTAATCCCTCGACCCTAAACCCTATCCCTAAACCCTTGACCCTTGAACCTCAACCCTCAACCCTCAATGTCAAACCCTAATCCCTCAACCCTTAACTTTGATCCCTTGACCCTCAACCCTATCCCTAAACCCTAAACCATAATCTATCATCCCCCATCCCTAAACCTTATACACTATCCCTATTCCTAGACCCTCAACGGGCTTGATACTAAACCTTAAACGCTAATCCCTTATCCCTAAACCCTCCAACTCTATCCCTCATCCCTTAACCCTCATGATTAATAGCCTTGAACGTAAAAAAATTTGAGTGGGACATAACGCGAGCGCATTATAACGCGCTCGCGTTATGTCAAACATGACAAAAGACAGACATGCGGGAAAGAAAAATGCAAGGCAAAACATAACGCGAGCATGTTATAACGCGCTCGCATTATTTCTTGCTTTGGGAATCCCAAGCCTTGGGCTTGGGCTTTGCTTTGGATTTCCAACCCAAAGGCTTGGAGTGCCTTATGAACAGTCACATACGTGTTTTTCTATATTCTTCAAAATTTCACATAATTTCGTTTGTGCTAACCCTTAGATTTGCACGTGTTTAAGGTTGAACAAATCGAACACATGGGTAATGTTAGGCTTTCTCTTAGCTATTTGATGATGTGATGTTTTTCACATTTTAACAATGTTAAGCCTTTCATCTTTAATTTCTTTTGTTTGTGTGTCCGTTTTTAGGCAAAAACCACTGTTTGGTCTTTTTTTCATTGTAAAATAACTATTCATTCAAATTTCAAAAAAATTACATATTTAGAAACTAGACTCCATTCTACAAATATTAAAAAAATAAAAAAATAATTTTCAATTAGTTTTCAAAATTTATAGGGGTAGCACGGCCAAAATTCTGTTTTTTAGGATGTGTCCACTTTAAAAATTAGTAAAAAATCAAATATTCATCAAAAAATTATTAGAAAAATCGTGCATAAACTACATGCTATTAGCTAATTTCTCACTAAAGCGATTTTAAAAATACCAAAAAAAAGTTGACCTTTTGAGGGAGCCACAAAACATGCTATGCTATGTTTTTTTGGAAGAAACAACACCAATTTCTGTGGCTCCCTCTTTTGAACCCCTTAATCTATGCCATTTTCAAAACAAAATAGTAGTTTAGAAAGTAGACTTGGAGCACTACGAACATTGTTTTGGTTGCATCTCCAAATTTTGAGTGTAACTATGCTCAATTTCTCATCCAAGGCCAGTATTTCCTGATTTCAGAAAAAAAGTGGCCACTTAAGACCCCCTTTTGGCCCCCCATCTTCTTGCACTTACCCTTCTATCTGTCACAACAAGTTCCTTACATGCTTTCCAAGATTTTGCAAAATCAAGGTCTTCTTCATACATGTTCTTCAATTCCTCAAATCCTAGAACTTCAACTCTCATCTATGTCAGCAAGTTCCTTCTCCTACTTAGTGCATTAGCAACTTTGTCTGACTTTCCACTTCTATGCTTCAGTACAAAGGTATAATTATGCATGAACTCTACCCATCTCATATGTCTCTGATTCAACTTTCCTTGACTGTTCAAATACTGCAAAGCTTGATGATCTATATACAATACAAATTCCTTAGGCAACAAATAATGTCTCCACTTCTTCAAGGCTTGAATTATGGCATAGAACTCCTGATAATAAACTGAATATCTTCTCCTTGCATCATTCAACTTCTCATTGAAATATGCTATAGGTCTACCTTCTTGACTTAACATTGCTCCTATTGCATTTCCACTTGCATCACAATCTACTTGAAATACCTTATTGAAATCTGATAATGCCAATACAAGTTGCTCTGTCCCTTTCTACTTCAACAACTCAAAACTTTTATCTACCCCTAATGTCCACTTAAAGTCTTTTCTATCACCTCTCATTGTCTCTGTCATAGGACTACATACTGAATTGAAATTTTTGATGAACTTCCGATAGAAACTAGCTAATCCATGAAATGATCTAACTTCTCCAATGCTCACCGGTGCAGGCCACTCAACAATTTCTCTAACTTTCTCAGGGTCCATCTTCTATCCTTCCGTAGAAATCACAAACCCCAAGTATACCAATTCTTCCTTCATGAAACTACACTTCTTAATGTTTATCAACAATTTATCTTCTCTCAACCTCTGGAATACTTGTCTTAGGTGCCACAAATGTTCTTCTTTGGTCTTATTGAAAATCAAAATATCATCCAAATATACAATAACAAACTTACCCAAGAATTTCTTCAAAACTTCATTCATCAATCTCATGAAAGTACTTGGTGCATTTGTCAATCAAAAAGGCATTTCTAACCACTCATACAATCCTTCGTTTGTCTTAAAAGTAGTCTTTCATTCATCTCCTTCTCTAATTCTGATATGATGGTATCCACTCTTTAAGTCCATCTTTGTAAAATATTTTGCTCCACTCAAATAGTTCATAATGTCATCCATCTTAGGTAAGGGAAATCTATACTTAACTGTGGTCTTGTTAATTGCTCTAGAGTCTATACACATTCTCCATTCTCCATCCTTCTTTAGTGCTAGCACTGCAAGTACTGCACAAGGACTCAAGCTTTCTCTAATCAAACCTTTCCTCAACAACTCATGTATCTGTCTATTCAATTCTTCATTCTCTGCCAGTGTTATTCGGTGTGCTGCTTTGTTAGGCAAACTAGCTCCAGGTATAAGATCCATGTGATGATTGATACTCCTAATTGGTATACTTAAAAGAAAACGTTAGAATTACCACAAAATTAACTAATTAGTAGACTTAATGGACAGAATGGATGGAATGATTACGAGATGCAGAAGAGGATGTTCAAACCATGCACAGGGCGATAATGAGAGTGGCTCAGAGGAAGGTAAGGATGAGGATGACACGAATGACAGATTTGGCAATGAGGAATGGAACTTGCACTGTGACAATAATGAGGATGTGCATCTGTTGGAGCTTTGAGTGGAGGCTCAGAGCTTCATTTCACGGGCTAGGTTGATATCTTCAGGTCAAAATGTGCCAGTTGTGGAAGATGGAGGGCTTTCCCAAGCTTTGAGGCATGGATTAATTTCCCCGCACCTATTGTTGACATTGCTTCTAATGGGGACATTTTGCCTTCACTTGTTGATGAAAGTTCGTTGCGTTCCAAGCTGGTTTGGTTGGAAGGTAATGACTCAGTGTCTTAGAAGGTTGGGGTGTTGGTATTTTTCCCAGATTGGATGCTTATTCCCAGTTATCCCTACAAGGTAGCCATCATTGATCAACAGGATTCCCGGGCCAGGGGCCAACAGTATAGGAGATAGACTCTATAAATATCTCCTCTTCTTCTTTAGGCTCTGCGGAACCAAGGGGGGTATTCCCTACTCAACATCCATGAAATATGTTTATGGATTGACTGGGATGTTGATATAAAGCAGATAAATCCTCTCTTATGTAGACCAAAACTGTGAGATAAGTGCAAAGGGGCTAGCTTTGGGCCTATATTCAGTTGTAGACAGAGGATTTTGGATCCTAAAACTACTTCTAAAGTCCTAAAGGTTTGTATATGAAGTTTGAGTTTGATTTATATTTGGATGCAAAACTAGGACTCTGGGTTACAACAGAGATACAAGACCAGATCGGTGCCTATCCAAGGCTCAGAGTCAGTAGACATATACATGTGAATGTTTCTCATAGACTTAGCACTAATCAGATTCCAAGGGGTCTTGTAATGTCTGCCTTACAGACAATACCCAAGACAAAGTATTCAATTATTTCTGCTTATAAATATCCTTACTGCAATGTATTTTTTCCAATACTTAACCCTAAACATTCAATCTACTCCTTAAGTAGAAGTAAAAGATTAAGCATTCAATATAGGAGACCCATATCCTAGAATCTCTAACACCCCTTAGATGTTCAGATTTAGAAGAAAAGCACATTCAACTTGGAGACAAATAACAGAACACATGCTACAAAGCATTACTCATTTAAATTAACATGAAATTGATGAATTCTATACATAATACATACAACATACAACTCATAAACTCACAAAGACCCCTGAAATAGAGTCACCAGAAAGTTGTATTCCTATTGCAGCACCAAAATTTGTCCAGTTTTCAACAACCACAATGAGTAACATAGTTTGGCTTTTTATACCAAGACTGTGTACTCAACAAAATTAATTATATGACAAGGTCAAAAATTTCTGCCAGATACACTGCACCAGAAATGGCACTCAAAATCATAAATGCAGTAGGGGACAAAACAGGAAGAAACAAGAGAAGGGCGAGGAGTAGTTGAGCTCGAGCGCTGTGCCGCCGCTGGAAAACTCTTCGTCATAAACCAGGTACTTGGCCGTTTGACCATCGGCCCATGCCTGCCTGTAATCCTGCCATTAATGGCTCAACCACCCGCAGCTCCTCTTGGAAACTGTAGTAGCGCACCCATGGAAATTTCCCACTCAAAAATGATTGCAGACACAAGGAAAAAACCATCGCTGAAGGTTCAAAACCTGACCGTCGATCTAAAATTCATCGCCAAGCAACGGTCCCAAAACATGCATGAAGAGTTGCCAGCCAATGACATCGTGCCACATAGGCACCTTAACCCTCCATCGCTGACCCTTTCTCCCTTTATTTCGCCCTCACTACTTTTGTATATGCAAATCCAAATGCATATACAACATACAAGGCAGACGTCAAATGTATCTATCCATTGGATTTGAAAAACTTTCAAATCCGGGCCTTGTATCTTCATGAGTTTGCACATCGGCACATATACAAGTGCAAATATACAAGTCGTAGATGCCAAATATTTCTTCTACTGGATTGGAACACTTCTTGGAATTCAACTTATATCCTATCATTCTACATCGGGTTGTATATTGACAGATACAAACATTTATACAAGTCATGGACCCCAAATAATTATACAGCAACCTAAAATCTTCATCGGGTCCGGAATGTATCTCCTCAATGTATATTTTGTTTGTATGCATAATATACAAACACAAACATTCAAGTAGGGAATCTTTTTAGAATATGCGATGAATGCATATTTCCCTTGTATGCTGAACATGTACAAACCTGTTTGTATAAACCTGCGGTGGGCCCCACCAATTGCATTTTTTGCCTTTGTATATTACGGAATATACAAGGTCACTTGTACATTGCACTGTTCACTTTGCATGTCGCAGCGGACCATTGTACTATAGCACATGCATATTTGGCTTCCTTGTATATATTTCATTGCATAAGACCCAATGTACATTTGACATACATCCATTCCTGCACATACAAACATGGGATCTTTCCTGGAATATTCTCACAATGTATCTTCCATCTTGAACCCGATATGCATTTGGAAATGCATACAAATACAGAATATTCTTAGGGATCCTGCAAAATATTCTCCCTTGTATATGCGACCCGATATGCACTAAAATATGCATATAACTCAAATTTTCAACATTTTTCAAAGGCCGAATGAGATTTCACTAGCCCGCTAACAGATTTGATTACTTGCACACACAGAAACTTGACACTTTCTCATGCGCGACGGGAAAAGTGGTAAAATATTACATGCGGGCCAGTTAACCTAAGAACACTAAAGCACAAGGATGAAACCTGGTAACTAGGAACCCACCACAGAAGGTCATCATCAGGATAGAAGAATCAATGCAAGACCCTATGATTCAAATATTTCAGGGTTTGAATGGGAAAATCTATAAATGTTCAAGCTTAAAATCCTAAACATAAATGATTACTAACACAAGCGCCGATTGGGGATGTGCAGGCGCAAGACTGCAGCGAGGACCAGACTACTCCGGGGCAGACCAGACAAAACCCAAAACTCAAAACATGGCCGACTATACGAGGCATTGACAAAACATTTACACCTAGTTTACAGTGTGCACATAAGGTATTCATTTATGATAAAAAGGTTTTAAGGAATTTACTATGCACTGGCAGTTCTGATAGTTCACCATTTAGGGCTTGGAGAAAATAAGAACCATCTCCATAAATAGTGCCAATTTGGTATGGGCCAGTCCATAAGGGCTCAAATTTACCATGTTTACCCTTATCTTGACTCTTTGTATTCCACATAAGGACCAAGTCACCTATCTGAAATCCTCTCTCTGTAGCCCTTCTATCAAACAAGTATTTCACTTTTTACTGTTTCTTGATGTTTATTTTCTGTGCCTCCCGTCTGATTTCATCTAGTGCAACCAGTTGATTTATTCTTTCAGTCATTGGGTCTCCAATCTCCTCATCGTTCCCTTGGATGAATTTATACATTGGTAGGAGGTTATTCACAGGCAACCTAGCTGATGCACCATATACCAATTCAAAAGGAGATCTTCCAATTGTTCTTTTCATTGTCACCCTGTCAGCCCATAATGCCAACTTCAGCTTTGAATCCGAAGACCTCTTGTTTTTATCTACCATCCTTTTGATGATTTTCATGAGACTTTTATTGCTTGACTCTGCCTAACCATTCCCATGTGGATGATATGGTGATGTATGAGATAAATCAATTCCATGATTATTGCAAAAATCAACAAATTCACCAGACCTAAAGCACATAGCATTATCTGCGACCAATTTGGCTGGTACCCCAAATCTGATAATAATATTTTCTAGAATAAAATCCATCACCACTTTGCTTGTAGCTTTTTTAGTTGGAGTGGCCTCAATCCATTTAGTGAAGTAATCAGTAGCAACCAGAATCCAACTATGCCCTCCACTTGACTTTTCTAAGATTTCCCCTATAAAATCAATTCCCCATTGCTGAATGGAGCTTTTACAGTTATAGTCCTAAGGGGTAATGCACCTTGATATCTTAGCTTTCTTGAGAACCTTTGGCAAGACTCACATTTTCTTACCATTTTGTGTGCGTCTGAGAAGAGAGTTGGCCACCAGTAGCCTGCTCTAAGAATTTTGTGGGTTGTAGTCTAGGCGGCATAATGTCCACCACATACTTCACTGTGCATGTCACTTAAAACATCTTCAGTCTGATTTTCATCAATACACCTGAGTAACACACCATCAGGGTTTTTCCAATATAGTTCTCCTTGAACAATGATGTATTTAATAGCCTGTAACTTCAAGGTTCTCACCTGATTATCACTGAGGTGGGTAGGACAGTTTAAATTATGCAAATAATACACTATGTCCTTATACCACTCAAATTCTGACATATTTATAACTTCATTATGTACTGCATTCACTTGGCATGCCTCTAGATTTGACTGTGTCATCAGTTTTGCCAAACCTTGTCCTCTTACCAATTTTGTGATCAGTATTTCAATGTTGAATTCCTGTAATTTGTTTATCCATCTGCATCTCCTTCCAGTTACCTCCTGCTGAGTGAAGATATCCTTGACTGCTGCATGAGGCACATACGCAATTACTCGAGAGCTGACCAAATAGGGCTTGAAACTCTTGACTGCTCTAACCAGTGCATATTCCTGTTTCTCCATGATGTCATACTTCAATTCAGTGGCCTGCAATGACCTACTAAAGAAAGCAATAGGCTATTCAAACCCTTCTTCATTTTTTTGCAATAAGCATGCAGCAATAGTGTGGAAAGAAGCAAATGAAAATAGTTGAAATGGTTTAGAAAAATTAGGAGATTTTAATACAGGAGCCATCTTTATAGCTTCTTTTATGTTATGAACTGATCTGGTTGCTTCATCTTCCCATTTGACAGTTGCACCCTTCTTCAGCATCTTAGAGATATCTTTGGTGGTCTCTGCAAAGTTAGGAACAAATCTTCTAACAAAATTAATTTGTCCAAAGAAGGACTGAACACCTTTCACTATTTTGGGGATCTGAATTTTATCAATTGCAGCCACTCTTTCAGGATCAATCGTGACTCCATCCCTAGAAACAATGTGTCCAAGCAATTTTCCTTCCACTACCCCAAAAGCACAGTTCTTTGGGTTGACTGAGATACCATATTCTAATGCTCTAATAAAGATCTGCTCCAAGTGCATACAGTGCTGCTCCTCCTTTTTTGAATAAGTAGTCAAGTCATCTTGATATACAGCCAAGATTGAGTCAATCAATCCTACAAAAGCAACATCCATTACCCTCTGAAATGTGGCACTTGCATTTGTCAGTCCAAATGGCATCCTCACATATACATAGGTTCCCCATGGAGTAGTGAAAGCAGTCTTAAATTGTTCAGATTCCTTTACTTTCACTTGATTGTACCCTGAAAATCCATCCATCATGGACAGAAGCTGACAGCCAGTCACCTTCTGCAACATGGCTTCCATGTTTGGCAATGGATAATTGTCCTTCAAAGAAGACAAATTCAGATTTCTAAATTCCACACATAGCCTTATGTCACCATTCTTTTTTCTAACTGGGACAAGGTTGGACACCCAAGTTGAATGTCTAATAGGCATGATTATTCCAGCCTCCCTAAGCTTCATAAGTTCTTCTTGCATTTTAGGAGCTAAGGTTGGATTTATAGGTCTCTGTTTTTGTCTAAATGGTTTAGCTCTAGGCTTCAAAGGGATTTTATGTTGAAATAAATCCTCCCTATAAGCTTTTAGGTCCTCATATGACCAGGCAAAGACATGCTTATATCTTCTTAGTAATGTAATCAACATAGTTCTGATATGTGGTTTGAGCTGCTTGCCAATGTACACCTTCTTGGGGGCCTGAGATGTCCCCAAGTTTGTCTCCTCTAAATCATTCTTGTTTGTTGGAGTTGACTTTGTAACAAGTTGGTCCCTATTGTCAAAAGCTCTCTCTAAAGTGACAGCCCTCTAGGGATCTTATTTGTCTTGAGCTGAATTACCTCCTTCCTTAAGAGAGTTTCTTTTCCATCTACAACCTCTACAAAGTTTTGGAAATCCATTTCCTGGTTTTCATATTCATCAATACAATATAGAAATCTCAGTAAATCCTTATCATCATCAAACACTTGCCAGCTACATACATTATCTGGCATTGTAGATCTGAGTTTGACTTCAACATTTGTAACATCTGATAGAGTGATATCATCTGGCCTTATGCTACATTGGCTAGAAAATCTACCCTGACATTTTTTGATCTCTCTATTTAGTTTATTGAGAAGGCATCAAACAATTCGATCATATCCCAAACAGCATGCTTATACTATTTTAATCTCTTATTTTTTGATGCATACTTATCTCTAACTTGGGAAACAATAAGCTCTGAATCACCAAACACTTTGAGCATCTTAATTCCATGCTTCAAAGCAACATTTAATCCTAACAGTAGAGCCTCATACTCTGCAATATTGTTTGTGCAGGCAAACTTCAACAAGAAAGAGAATTTTAGAAGCTTACTAGCTGGAGACAGAAATACAACTCCAGCACCAGAGCCGTCCTTCGAACAAGCTCCATCGAAATACATGGTCCAAAGACCCTGTTGATCCAATTCTTGAATGCAAAATTTTTTTCCTTTATCATCTGAGACAACTCTAAAATTGTCACAATCAATGTTCACAAAACATATCTGTTCCTCTGATTCTTGATCCTCCACTGTCTCTGATGACCTTTCTTCTCTAATTAGTTTGACATCCTTACCATTCATTGGGATCATAGCATATGACAAATCTAATTGCATACTCCCACCAATAATGCTGCCCATCTTCTTGACAGCAACATGCCATATTGTGGCTTGATATCAACAACCGTTATGTTCATTTTGTAGGTCTTTTCAGGATATGATGCCAGTCTGAAATCTACATCTTTCATAATCGCAATGACAGGTACCTCCCTAGCATCCATGGCATAGCACTTCCCACATGCCTTATCTATTTTTAACCCAGCTTGCTGCATGATAGCCAACGGCATGATGTTTATGGATGCTCCTGAGTCAAGCATACAGTTCTTAATTATTTTTCCATTTATGACAAGGGAGACATAAAATGGTTCCACTTGTGAAGGGAATTTTGTCATGGTCATCCCCAGATATACCTCAGGAACTTCATCTTCATCAATGCATAGGGCATGTTTCTTACCCTGAGGTTCTTCACTCAATTTGGCTTGACAGGGTACTCCTGAAATTAAGGATACTGCATTACTTTTGAATTCTTCCACTTTCATCAGCTCCATCAATGGAACATAGACTTTTATCTATGATACGACTTGAGTCATGTCAAATGGAACATAATTTTGAATAACAGTCGTAGACTGTTCCACAGTTTTACTTTTATCCTGAGATGATCTAGCCTTAGTTTTTATGGCTCCTTGACTATCATTTTTGCCTTGAGAAATTTTATTTTGATCCTCAACCTGGGGAAGTGTATTTTCTATTTTTTGAGTATCATAACCTATTTTTTGCTTAAAATTTTGCCTATTATTGCTCCATTGCTTCTTTTGTGTTTTAGTCCCCTTATAATTTTGCACTGGTTGGCTCACAAAAGTGTTTTCTGGTTGGTGTGAATTGCTCACCTGAGCTTTACCTCTTAGGTTGTAATTGCTTTTAACTTGAGCTACTGCTACAGCTGTGAGGGCTCTAATTTCATCATCAGAAGGTCTTCTCAAGTTATTCAGAAAATTATGTGAATCCTGAGCATAGGCATAGTTGTCTTCCTCATCCTCATCATAGGAAACTGCTGCCAGACCTGAATCTCATTATTTGCACTTGGATCAGCATTATGAGAAGAGTATTCTCTATTTGTAGACATCATATTGACATTATCATCCTCCATGCAATGCGGCTCATTGCATTCATCACAAGCAACAACATTATTGTATAAGGACTAAACAATCATACATTATGACTATGAATGAGGCATCTGGCATATTATACACCATGGGGTGTCATTAACAATATTAATAGCCTTCTTCAAAGGATCAGGAGTTTCCTTAACATTTTGAGTCCTTTGACCTGTGTTGCTGTTTGGAAGAATAGGCTTACCGTTATGCCAATTAGTATTATATGGCATATCATGTAATGATGGTCTTCTTTCTTGCCTTTGGTAAACTGGTCTATCAGGACCTATCCCCTTTTCATTTTTAGCCATTCTATAATTCAGGTCCTTGAAAATGGTTGTCAACTTGTCTATTTTGTCCTCAGAAGTAGATGCATTGACTTGAGCAGTTTGAGATTTAGTATTCGGATGTTGCAGAATTTTCACATCATCTCTTATGTTTGTCTTACCAAACACTTTTCTGTTATTTTCAATATTTGTTGCAATTTTGAAGGCATCTCTGAGGCTAGTAGGACTCTTGTCTCTCAATCCATAAGCTGTCTTGGCATCAAAAGCATTTATGTACAACACTATGCACATAGGTTCATTAGGCCTCAAGTCCTGTGGCAATTTGTTCAATACCTTAGTATATCTAGCATTGAAATCAGCAACCTGTTCATTTGATCCTTTGGTAATGCCAGTAAATTCATTAATGAAGAAACTAGGATCATTTTTGTCACCATATTGTTCTTTGAATATCCTCCTAAAATCCTCCCATGATGAAATGCTTCTATCAGGTAGACCTTTATACCATTCCTTGGCTTCATCAACTAGGGATTGCATAAATGATTTCATGAAAACATCCTCATGCTCAACCTCAAAGTTGTCCATGATATTCTGAAAAGCTTTTAAATGGTCTTCACCTGATCAATATTGTTTCTTGAAAATTTAGGCACTTGCAGCCTCACATGTTTGTCAATAGGATTGGGGTAACTAGAAATGCCATCAAAAACTAACTGCCTGAATCTGTCTAGCTGCATAGGCTGTCTACCAAATTGATTAGCATTGGTATTTCTATTTGCATTCTAATTTCTTACATTATTTAATGGTATTCTAGCATTATTTGCATGCTGTCTTTGATCATTACGCTGATCCTGGACTTCATTTCTATGTTGATTTCTCTGCATATTTGCATTTTCAAGGGTAGGAATTGAATCATTCTGAGCAACTTTCAGAGCTTGCACTTTCTGTCTCATATCATCTCTGATCTTCACTACTTGTAGATATTCTAATTCAGCCCTTAAGCTCTTAATTTCTTCGGCTAGTTCCTCCTCTCTAGGCATAGAAGAGGATGGTTTTACCACATTTTGATCATCATTATCATCCCTTAGGGATTCAGCTTCCTAAAATCTATTAGGGGAACCAACAAAAGGGCATTCTTGAAACACCTCTGACCTCATTCTCAATCCATCACCCTACTGTCTCTCATATACATTCTGGATTTCAGCCTCAGTGTTTGTAAAATAAGGTATTGTTCGCTCCAAGGATCTTGGATTGTCCTGAATAAAATCATTTTTCCTAGGGCTAGGAGAACCATCTTGATTGGCTCGAACAGTCCCTTTTTCCTTGTACATCATTTTTATGGGTAACTCTTCAAACAAAGGGTTACGTTGGGATCTTCTCCCTTGCATACAAATTTTTACTTTACCGGTTGGGAGATTAGTTCGGAGTCGCCACCTATTACTAGGAATTGTTTTCTTTTAAAATCTAGGTTCTTTCACAAAGTACTTCCCCAGCAGAGTCGCCAATTTCTGTTGCGACTCAGATGGGCAATAATTTAACAATTCTCTTTTCATCGATCCCTCCCCAGTAGAGTCACCAATTTCTGTTGGTATTTTTCCCAGACTAGATGCTTATTCCCAGTTATCCCTACAAGGTAGCCATCATTAATCAACAGGATTCCCAGGCCAGGGGCCAACAGTATAGGAGATAGACTCTATAAATATCTCCTCTTCTTCTTTAGGCTCTGTAGAACCAAGGGGGGTATTCCCTACTCAACATCCATGAAATATGTTTATGGATTGACTGGGATGTTGATATAAAGAAGATAAATCCTCTCTTATGTAGACCAAAACTATGAGATAAGTGCAAATGGGCTAGCTTTGGGCCTATATTCAATTGTAGACAAAGGATTTTGGATCCTAAAACTACTTCTAAAGTCCTAAAGGTTTGTATATGAAGTTTGAGTTTGATTTATATTTGGATGCAAAACTAGGACTCTGGGTTGCAACAGAGATACAAGACCAGATCGGTGCCTATCCAGGGCTCGGAGTCAGTAGACATATATATGTGAATGTTTCTCATAGACTTAACACGAATCAGATTCCAAGGGGTCTTGTAATGTCTGCCTTATAGACAATACCCAAGACAAAGTATTCAGTTATTTCTGCTTATAAATATCCTTACTGCAGTGTATTTTTCCCAATACTTAACCCTAAACATTCAATCTACTCCTTAAGCAGAAGTAAAAGATTAAGCATTCAATATAGGAGACCCATATCCTAGAATCTCTAACACCCCTTAGATGTTCAGATTTAGAAGAAAAGCACATTCAACTTGGAAACAAATAACAGAACACATGCTATAAAGCATTACTCATTTAAATTAACATGAAACCGATGAATTCTATGCATAATACATACAACATACAGCTCATAAAATCACAAAAACACCTGAAATAGAGTCACCAGAAAGTTGTATTCCTATTGCAGCACCAAAATTTGTCTAGTTTTCAACAACCACAATGAGTAACACAATTTGGCATTTTATACCAAGATTGTGTACTCAACAAAATTAATTATATAACAAGGTCAAAAATTTCTGCCAGATACACTGCACCAGAAATGGCACTCAAAATCATAAATGTAGCAGGGGACAAAATGGGAAGAAGCAAGAGAAGGGCGAGGAGTAGTTGAGCTCGAGCCCTGTGCCGCCGCTGGAAAACTCTCCGTCATAAACCAGGTACTTGGCCGTTCGACCATCGACCCATACCTACCTGCAATCCTGCCATTAATGGCTCAACCACCTGTAGCTCCTCTTGGAAGCCGTAGCAATGCACCCATGGAAATTTCCCACTCAAAAATGATTGTAGACATAAGGAAAAAACCATCGCTGAAGGTTCAAAACTTGACCGTCGATCTGAAATCCATCGCCAAGATCAACGGTCCCAAAACATGCATGAAGAGTCCCTAACCAATGACATCGTGCCACGTAGGCACCTTAACCCTCCATCGTTGACCCTTTCTCCCTTTATTTCACCCTTACCACTTTTGTATATGCAAATCCAAATGCATATACAACATACAAGGTGGACGTCAAATGTATCTATCCATTGGATTTGAAAAACTTTCAAATTCAGGCCTTGTATCTTCATGAGTTTGCACATCGGCACATATACAAGTGCAAATATACAAGTCGCGAACACCAAATATTTCTTCTACTGGATTGGAACACTTCTTGGAATTCGGCTTGTATCCTATCATTGTACATCAGGTTGTATATTGACATATATAAACATTTATACAAGTCACGGACCCCAAATAATTATACAACAACCTAAAACCTTCATCGGGTCTGGAATGTATCTCCTCAATGTATATTTTATTTGTATGCAGAATATACAAACACAAACATTCAAGCAGGGAATCTTTTTAGAATATGCGATGAATGCATATTTCCCTTGTATGCCGAACATGTACAAACCTGTTTATATAAACCTGCAGCGGGCCCCACCAATTGCATTTTCTGCCTTTGTATATTACGGAATATACAAGGTCACTTGTACATTGCACTGTTCACTTTGCATGTCGCAGCGGACCATTGTACTGTAGCACATGCATATTTGGCTTCCTTGTATATATTTCATTGCATAAGACCCAATGTACATTTGACATACATCCATTCCTACACATACAAACATGGGATCTTTCCTAGAATATTCTCACAATGTATCTTCCATCTTGAACCTGATATGCATTTGGAAATGCATACAAATACAGAATATTCTTAGGGATCCTGCGAAAGATTCTCCCTTGTATATGCGACCTGATATGCACTAAAATATGCATAGAACTCAAATTTTCAACATTTTTCAAAGGACGAATGAGATTTCACTAGCCCGCTAATAGATTTGATTACTTGCACACATAGAAACTTGACACTTTCTCATGCACGACGAGAAAAGAAGTAAAATATTGCACGCGGGCCGGTTAACCTAAGAACACTAAAGCACAAGGATGAAACCTGGTAACCAGGAACCCACCATAGAAGGTCATCATCAGGATAGAAGAAGCAATGCAAGACCCTCTGATTCAAAAATTCCATGGTTTGAATGGGAAAATCTGTAAATGTTCAAGCTTAAAATTGTAAACATAAATGATTACTAACAGGGGTTCAATGGAGTCCTCTTTTGTGGGGCCTTTTATAGCCCAGGTCATAGATTTGGCTGCTCTTTCCATCAATTTGGTGCTTGTTGAGGGTTCAGGGATGGTTGGGCATGTTGGGGATGGGTCTGCTAACCTTTTATGTGGATCATCCTTTGCTGGCTTGTCTACTGCGCTCGTTCTAGGGCTTGGGTATTCTGCGGCTATGGAAACTCTTCCTCTGGAGGCAACATTTGGGGAAGCCATTGTGGTGAATGGTGCCCCTCCTCATGACCCTGCTATGCTTTCAGGCTTTGTGGATCATGGGAGGATTTGGTAGATTTCCATACTTGATTCTATCATGGATAAATCTTCATCCAAGTGGGCCTATGCCCTAGTGGGGAAATTTCTCGGTATTAGACCCAATGTGGAGTGATAGAACTTGGGCTATGAGGAAATGGAGGTTAAAAGGTACATTGGAGATTATTGTGATGATGAAGGGATTCCTCATTTTCTCTTTCTCTCCCTAAAGACAAACTACAAATCAATAAGGGTGGTCTATGGTTCTTTGGAAGATCTTGCCTCTTTCTCAAGAGTTGGGAACTAGGATTGGATTTGGAAAAAAATTGCATTGATAGGGTACCTGTTTGGGTAAGACTCCTTGGTTTACCTCTCAAATATTGGGATGAAGAAGTGTGGACTGCCATCGCTTGCTCCTTGGGGGACTTCATCATTGTTGATGAGGTGACTAAATCCAGGACGCTGTTTATCTTTGCAAGATTTTGTGTCGACATTGCTATTGATAAAGTGCTCCCTTCTTTTATCACTCTTTCATCAAAACTGGGTGATTGGGTACACAAATCGTTTATGAGGAATCTTAGGTGATGTGTATTAACTGTCACAAGTCTGGACATGCTTTGACCATTTGTGGAGATTCTAAAGGAACCATAGGACTAGTGCTCAATAGGATCCTCCTCCTCTCAAAGGTTGTCAAATCCCTGGAGGAGTTTGGGAGGTAGGACAGCCCCCTTTGGGACAAGACCAACTCTATGACTCCGGTGGGAGCTATGGAAACTGTGGTATATTCACCTAGTCTTCAAAGCTCTCCCTCCAACAAGGAAAATCAAAAAGTGAAGTCTTTGGATTGTTGGAGGCCACTCAATTTGACTCAGTGCAAGATACCAGCCAACCCTAGATCAAGAAAAGTTACATGGAAACCTGAGTCACTAGAGCCTATGAATTGTTCATTGGTGGTCCCTAGATCTTCTTCTAAAAAAGGTAGGATGGCTCTAGGCCAGGCTTTTGTCCCTAGAGGTTTGGATTCAAACCTCCTTGAACATAATCGTTCTTGCTTTTCTTGTTCAGGATCTAGAGCTTTTTAGATCTTGTTGTTCCCATTGTTGTTTTGCAGCTGGGATGTTGTCTCAATGCTACTGGTCTCTAGGCAATTTGCTTCACAATTGGTCTGTTGTCTCTATGCTCTTGGTGGCTTCTAAACATCATGTTGATGGGCTTGTTGCTTGTTAGGGTTTTCTACTTCTTCGTCTCTCTATTGTTTTGTTGTTGTGTTGATGGTTCTCTTGTTTGCTCTTCTTAGTTTGTCAGGCTTCGTTGCTTTATCTTTTGTACAAGGGTTTGGGCCCTTTCAAAATCCCTACTTACCTTAATCAAAAAAATCAAAAGTAAAACCCTCATCAAACTCATATCATAATCTTTTATGGTCAAGCCACACTAATGTCTTCTTACATCAAGTGCTGAATTCCTTTATGACTGTTCGTCTCTCTCTATTGTTTGCTCTTATAATTTTTTTTTCTGCTATAGGATCTGTTGACATTGTTTTTGCTTTTGCTTGCCTTTTGTTTGATGTTTAAAGGCCATCGAAGCTTCTTCAACTTATTTTGATGCATCTAATATGGTTTTTCTGTCGTAAATTCAATTTGAAATTTTAGAAATATTGATGGTCTTACAATGATTTTTTTCCTTGCTTATGGCAATCTGAGTCTAAATACATAGTAATATGTGGTAGTATGCATGTGCTAAGATGTTCTATAAATCCAGGCATCTCAGATTGAGTACTTTTCTGCAACGAGCCAAAATAAGATTCTACAGGTTTTGTTCTCTCATCAACTCCAACATAGTTTTTCTTTGACCTTGAATCAAGGATTCTATGCTCATTCTTCCTAATATGCAGGAATATTGATTTTGGTAACTAGGTCAGATCCCTTCTAGAGACCGACCTAGTCATAAAATGTTGAATGGCCTATCGGCCTTAGCATTTCGAGAATCCCAGTTGTATTATCTGATTTAAGGCAGGCCCTAATTGGGCGAATTCATTATTCGATGTATCTTGAAATTGCAAATAGGTCAGGACCCATTTCAATGTAACGTGTATGTAATTTGAATTATTATAACTTGGCGTTAAATTGTATCTGGCCGACCAAGGTTATTGTTTGAGCGATCTCCTATAAATGTAAAGTGACTTGTAGTCACAATTCATATACAGCAACACACCGAATTCTGCTCTGTGAAAACTATCCACCAGCGATCTACTTCAAGTCCAGCAATATTCATCTGTAATCAACAAGGAGTTCTACCAATAGTTGAACCATTCGATAGGTTCAACGGTTCATCAGGTTCAATGGGTTCAGCGGTTCAAGGAGTTCTGTCGATAGTTGAACCGTTCGATATGTTCAACGGTTCAACGGGTTCAACAGTTCAATGGGTTCGACGGTTCAAGGAGTTCTGTCGATAGTTGAACCGTTCAATAGGTTCAATGGTTCAACGGGTTCAACAGTTCAACTGGTTCAATAGTTCAATGGCTTCGACGATTCAAGGAGTTCAATAGTTCAACTGGTTATGTGATTTGATAATTTGATTTATTCATTTTGTGCCCTAGCTGGGCAAAGTTGTAATTTGCCTCTGCCATTAATATAATCTGGTCTGAGTTTTTCTTGTTGGGTTTTTCACCTCTAAGAGAGAGGTTTTCCCAGGGTATCCTTGTGTTATGTGTGCATTTGTGTCTTCTTGTTCCTTACTATAAATCTGATTGCTAAAATTAACATGGTATCAGAGCCAAGTTTGAATTAGTATAATCAGATTTGCAGTAACTAATTATCTACTTCTGCTCTTATCACTTATTCAAGATGGTTCTCAGGGTGGAAGATAGATTGGATGGGGCTTCCAATTTCACATCATGGAAGTCCGCATCATGCTTGCGTTGAATGAAAATGACCTTACAGACTTTGTGACCAAAGAATCTTCTGAGCCTGAGGTAGAAGGAGAAAAGACCCAATGCAGGAAGAAAGATCTTCAAGCTCGGAAGATCTTAATTGATTCAGTAAAGGACCACATTGTTCTCATCATCTCCAAGCTGAAGACAACAAGCACAATGTTCAGAACCTTGGAGGAGATGTATGAAATCAACAACACTAGTCATGTTCTAGCTTTGAAGCAACAACTTCACCACATCAAGATGGCTAAAGGTGAATCTGTCATGGCTTACTTCATGAGGATTTCTGATTTGAGAGATCATCTCTCATCTATTGGAAAGATTGTTGATGAAAATGATTTAACTATGCTAGCCCTCAATGGTCTTCCAGCATCTTGGGAATCCTACATTCAAGGAATTAGTGCAAGAACTAATCTGCCCAAGTTTGATAGATTAAGGGCTGACTGTATTCAAGAAGAGTCTCGACTGGCTGCTAGAGGAGTTATCAAAAACACTCATGAAGACAATCATGCCCTTGCTGCCCAGTCTTTCAAGATGAAAGGAGGCTATTGGAAGAAGATCAATTTCAAGAGGAATAGAGATCAAAGGTCTAATCCACCTCATGATTCGAAGAAAAAGAAAAAGGACCTGTCTCACATCAAGTGCTTCAGGTGTGACAAATTCAATCACTATGCAAGGGACTGTTTATCCCAGTCTAAGCAACAAGGAGCAAACTTAAATGAAGTCTCAAATCAGTCTAATACTGAAGACTTCCTTTTCATTTCTTCTCTATCAAGCAATGTACCCTCAGATAGTGATACTTGGCTAATTGATAGTGGTGCATCTAGACACATCACCAACTATCGAGAGCACCTCTCAGATTTATTGGAGAAAGAGTCTAATCTTCATGTGGTCATTGGTGATGATGCTCGCTATTCTATGAGAGGTTTTGGTACTACTTCCCTTAATTTAGATTCTGGAATTTCTCTTCACCTCAGTGATATTTTGTTTGTGCCAGGAATCAAAAGAAACCTTATCTCCATATCAGCACTAGAAGATAAAGGTTATCAGATTGCATTTTCTGAGGGAAGAGTGCTTGCATGGCCTAAGAAGTCTAGCATCAAATCAGCTCGTGTCATTGGGAATAGGTATGAGAGCCTATATAAGCTTTCAGCACGTCCAGTTCAAGCTCTCATTCATGAAGCTCCTGAGTCAAGCAAGCTATGGCATAGAAAACTTGGACATCTTCATTTCTGAGCCCTCCCTACACTTGAGAAGATAGTTAAAGGTATGCCTAAACTTAGTCATATTCATGATGATACATGCAAAGGTTGTGCTATGGGTAAAAACACTAAGAGTCCATTTCATCAAAGTGAAAGTAGGTCTAAAGAGAAATTAGCTCTTGTGCATTCTGATTTATGTGGACCTATGTCTGTTGTTTCCCCAAGTGGATTCTTGTATTATTTAATCTTTATAGATGACTACTCTAGGAAAACTTGGATTTACTTTCTCAAATCAAAAGAATCTGATGAAGTTCTAAGTAGATTCAAAGAATCTAAAGCTTTACCTGAAAATCTATCTGGGAAAATAATTAAAGTTTTAAGGTCTAACAATGGAGGTGAATACACCTCGGGTAGTTTTCATGATTTTTGTGTTGAGGTAGGGATCAAGAGGGAGTTTTGTGTTCCCTACAAGCCTCAGCAAAATGGGGTTGCAGAAAGAAAGAACAGATCCATAGTTAAGGCAGCAAAAGCTATGATTCATGATCAGGATCTGCAGACTTTCCTATGGGCCGAAGCATCTAGGACTGCTGTCTACATTCAGAATAGATGCCCTCGCCATGTATTGAAAGACATGACTCCAGAAGAAGCATTTTCAGGGATCAAACCTGATATCAGTCACTTGAGGATCTTCGAGAGTCCAGTATATATCCATGTACCCAAAAAGAAGAGAACCAAGTTGGAACCTTCTGGCAAAAGAGGCATTCTTGTGGGCTACAGCAAAACATCCAAAGCATTCAGGATTTACATTCCAGGTCAGAAGTTTATTGAGGTTAGTAGAGATGTCACTTTTGAAGAAAATATTGCACTCAAAAGATCTAAAGGCTCAAGTATAGAGATTGACAATGAAGTCCATGATAACCCTCAAGACATGGATATTGAGCATGATACTGAGATTCAGAGAGAGTCTACAGAATCTAAAAATTATGATGATCCAAGTGAACCTTTGGATCCTACTGATGGGCCTAGGGACATTACCGTGAGTAAGAAGAGACCTCTCTGGATTCAAGAGGCGGAAAAGTTTGCAGCTCCAAGTGGCACATTCAGAAAAAGTAGGAGGCCTTAGAAATTCTCTGACTATGTTGCATTTATGTGCAATCTCATTGAGACTGAACCTTCCAGTGTTGAAGAGGCCATGAAACAACAAGCATGGAAGAATTCTATGGATGAAGAATATCAGTCTATCATCAAGAATGATGTTTGGGATATTGTGCCTAGACCCAAAGGTAAGTCTGTCGTATCTTCCAAATGGTTGTTTAAAATTAAACATGCTGCTGATGGAAGTATTTAGAAATACAAAGCTAGATTTGTGGCTGGTTTCTCTCAGAAAGAAGGCATAGATTATGAGAAAACCTTTGCTCCTGTTGCTCGATATACCTCTATCAGGACTATCATTGCTATTGCTGTAGCTAAGGGATGGAAGTTGCATCAAATGGATGTAAAGACAACCTTCCTCAATGGTGTTATTGAAGAAGAGGTCTACATTGAGCAACCTGAAGGATTTGTGATCCATAAGAAAGAATCTCATGTATGCAAATTGAAGAAAGCATTATATGGCCTTAAGCAGCCCCCCTATGCTTGGTATGAAAGAATCGACAAGTACTTGGTAAGCCTAGGATTCTATAAGAATGATGCTGATCCTAACCTTTACTTCAAGGTATTCAATGGTGAAATGTTGATTCTGGTTTTATATGTTGATGACTTATTCCTAACTGGAGAAGATCATCTCATTCTTAGATGTAAGGAAGAATTGACTGCAGAATTTGAAATGAAAGATCTAGGTCTCATGCATTTCTTTCTAGGGTTAGAAGTATGGCAAAGACCCAATGAAATTATTCTAAGTCAAGGAAAATATACCATTGGTATTTTGAAGAGATTTGGAATGTTAGAGTGTAAACCTATGCCTACTACTATGGAAACTAACTTAAAGAAGTTGAGTGAATCTACAGCTAGGTCTGATCTTGTGGATCCTACTGAATATAGGCAGCTGATTAGATCCTTGATGTATCTAGTTAACACTAGACCTGACATTTGCTATGTAGTGAGTGCCCTCAGCCAGTTCATGTGTGAACCAAGGCAGATTCATCTTGTTGCAGCCAAACATATCTTGAGATATTTGTGTGGTATAGTTGGATATGGATTGAAGTACTCTTCCAATATAGTCATTACCTTGGAAGGCTATTTTGATTCTGATTGGGCAGGAAGTGTCACTGATAGAAAGAGCACTTCTGGAGTTTGCTTCAGCTTGGGATCCGCCATGATATCCTGGTGCAGTAGGAAACAGTCTTCAGTAGCATTGAGTACTGCTGAAGCAGAATATATTGTAGCTTGTGTGGCATCTCGAGAAGCAGTGTGGCTTCGAAAACTCCTTGCAGGATTGTTTGGACAACCTTGGGAGCCTACAGTTATTCATAGTGATAACCAGAGCTGTGTGAAGCTCTCTGCCAATCCTGTGTTTCATGACAGATCAAAGCATGCGGAAACTCAGTATCACTATATCCAAGATATGGTGCAAAGGAATGCTAT
Organism: Cunninghamia lanceolata; assembly: GCA_027924645.1. Classification (NCBI taxonomy): domain Eukaryota; kingdom Viridiplantae; phylum Streptophyta; class Pinopsida; order Cupressales; family Cupressaceae; genus Cunninghamia; species Cunninghamia lanceolata. Next base: position 2,243,208 of record BSBN01000484.1, read on the forward strand.
TCAGCTGAAGTACATCAGCACTGATGAGCAAATAGTGAATGTTCTCACCAAACCTCTTGCTCGAGTAAAGCTTGCATATTTTCGAGACAAGCTTGGAGTTGTGGAGAATGAAGCCCTAGTTGAGAGGGAGTCTTAGCATCAGTGATACATTATATTGTATCTTCCACTCTCTGCAAGTAGGCATGGTGGATCCACCCTTTGCAAGTAGGCATGGTGGTAATGCACTCTTCTCTGGGAGAAGTTTGAGGTGAAAGTCCTCTTCCACCCTCTGCGAGTAGGCATGGTGAATCCACCCTCTACAAGTAGGTATGGTGGATATCATGGGAGAAATTCCATGATGTGCTTGTTCACCCTTTGGGAGTATCTATGGTAAACGTCATGTGGAGATGACAATAAGCACTTATGTTTTCATCTATGGGAGTAGCCATGGTGGTAGTCATTATGTGACTTGATCCTTATGAAGGAATCCTCCCTAGCTAAGAGGGAGTGTTGATTTTGGTAGCTAGGTCGGATCCCTTCTAGAGACCGACCTAGTCATAAAATGTTGAATGGCCTATCGGCCTTAGCATTTCAAGAATCTCAGTTGTATTATCCGATTTAAAGTAGGCCCTAATTGGGCAAATTCATTATTCAATGTATCTTGAAATTGCAAATAGGTCAGGACCCATTTCAATGTAACATGTATGTAATTTGAATTATTATAACTTGGCACCAAATTGTATCCGGCCGACCAAGGTTATTGTTTGAGCGATCTCCTATAAATGTAAAGTGACTTGTAGTCACAATTCATATACAGCAACACACTAATTCTTCTCTGCGAAAACTATCCACCAGCGATCTACTTCAAGTCCAGCAATATTCATCTGCAATCAGCAAGGAGTTCTGTCAATAGTTGAACCGTTCGATAGGTTCAACGGGATTGGTGGTTCAAGGAGTTATGTCGATAGTTGAACCGTTCGATAGGTTCAACGGGTTCAACAGTTCAACAGGTTCAACGGTTCAAGGAGTTCTGCCGATAGTTGAACGGTTCAATAGGTTCAACGGTTCAAGGAGTTCTGCCAATAGTTGAACCGTTCAATAGGTTCAACGGTTCAACGGGTTCAATAGTTCTACTGGTTCAACGGGTTCGACGATTCAGGGAGTTCAATAGTTCAACTGGTTATGTGATTTGATAATTTGATTTATTTATTTTGTGCCCTAGCTGGGCAAAGTTGTAATCTGCCTCTGCCATTAATATAATAGGATCTGAATTTTTCTTGCTGGGTTTTTTCACCTCTAAGAGAGAGGTTTTCCCAGGGTATCCTTGTGTTATGTGTGCGTTTGTGTCTTCTTGTTCCTTACTACACGTTTTGTTCTCTCATCAACTCCAGCATAGTTTTCCTTTGACCTTGAATCAAGGATTCTATGCTCATTTTTCCTAATATGCAGGAACACATAGTGGAACATATCAACAGGTATCCAAATGCTGGATGGAAGGTTGACATGAATTCCCGCTTTTCCAATTACACTGTAAGGACAGTTATGTTTGCATCTTAGGAATCTCCAAAGCTGTTTGTAACTATATTGAAAGTAGGGAGTGCTTATCTCTGCTATTAATGAGTCTCAACTCTCTTGTTGGAGTTTAAAGGTGGGACAATTTAAGCATCTCCTTGGAGCACTTCCCACTCCGAAGAATGTAATAGAAAATGTACCCGTGAGAGCTTATCCAAAGGGCCTCAACTTACCAAAGCAATTTGACGCCCGCGAGGCTTGGCCACAGTGCAGCTCTGTGCGAGACATTTTAGGTTAGCAGATCTATGTCTGGCTCTCCTCGTCTAACTAGGAGTTTTTCTTTCCTAAAACAAATGCTAATTTTAAGAATTGATCTTTTAGTGAGAAAACACAGTTATTTTTAAAGTAACGATATACTTAGCACTTGTTATAGATGTAGACAATATGGAATTCTAACTCTTTTTTAATTGTCTCCATGGGTTCTGCCAACTTACATGTGTCTGTTATGCTTGATGAGAGCAGATCAGGTAAATGCTGGTAACTTGATTCTAGTTTGATGGATGATACAATTTTCTTATGTTGGTAATTTTGCTTAAAAAATGAAGACTAGAACTTATGAGAGGGTTTTGAGTTTCAAATTTGTGTGCATGAGCAGGGACACTGTGGTTCTTGCTGGGCATTTAGGGCAGCAGAAGCACTCTCTGATCGCTTCTGTATTCACTTCAATGTGGTAAGCTTCAATAAAATCTCAAATATGTTTAATGTATGTGGGTGTTATCTAGTTCTGTGGAGTTTATATCTGATCCTGATTTTTCTTCTTGCAGAACGTTACCCTTTCAGAAAATGATCTAGTGGCATGCTGTGGGTTCCAGTGTGGTGACGGTTGTGATGGTGGCTATCCATTAGCTGCATGGCGATACTTTATCAGCAGTGGAGTTGTAACTGCTGAGGTATAAGAGGACTCCTCTATGATTAGCTTCATTTTAACCAATAGTTCACCACTATGTACCCTGCAATATAAATGAGTTGAACTTATAAAATTGTTGGGGTTACAAGGAATTTATTATAGGAGACAGTGTCTTGTTTCTAAGCTACTTGCTTGTGATTGTTTGTATTTACAGTGTGATCCCTACTTTGATGATGCTGGTTGCCAACACCCGGGCTGTGAGCCTTTATATCCAACCCCTCAATTCCAGAAGCAATGCAAAGATCAAAACCAAAAGTGGGTTAATTCCAAACGCTATAGTGCAACTGCATACAGAGTCGCTTCCAAGCCATATGATATCATGACTGAGGTTTTTACAAATGGACCAGTAGAGGTTGCCTTCTCTGTTTTCAAGGTAAATAATTGATATTTAAACCTAGTTCCATGGGGACGTGTCCCCCCCTGAAATACAGCCGTCCCCGAAGTCTCCCCGTTTCCGGGATGGGGAGACTTTACGGAAACGTCTCCCACCGTCCCCCCGTTTCGCCGCCGCATTTCTTTTAGGCATTCTGTCAAATAGTTCATGTGCCTTGTCTATGCTTCCACATTTTGCATACATGTCTAACAGGGCAGTTGCAACTACAACATCTGACAAAATTCCTCTATCCTTATGTTTTGATGGATGTCCATACCCTATTCCAAAGCTCCCATTTTGACACAGGCAGGGAGAATGCTGGCAAAGGTTGTGGAATTTGGCTTTACACCAGCCAATTGCATTTGCTTTAAAATTTGAATTTCTAGAGCCTTTTCAACAAATCCATTTTGTGCATATCCTGCAATCACTGCAGTCCACGAGACCACATTTCTTTGAGGCATTCTGTCAAAGAGTTCACGTGCCTTGTCTATCCACATTTTGCATACATGTCTAACAGGGCAGTTGCAACTACAACATCTGACAAAATTCTTCTATTCTTTATGTTTTGATGGATGTCCATACCTTATTCCAAAGCTCCTATTTTGACACAGGCAGGGAGGATGCTGGCAAAGGTTGTATTTCAGTGCAATATGTTTAAACTCTAAACTTTACTTATTAAGTTATTCCTTAGGCTTCTACAGTTATACATTTTTTTATAACTAATTTTTCAAGTACTCTATGTATTTTAGCGCACCATCCTCCACCGCCGTCCCCCGCCGCACCCAAAATTAGACCCCCCGCCCCTGTCCCCGAAACACGTCCCCCGTCGTCCCGCCATCCCCGAAACTCCGTGGAACTATGTATTTAAATCATTGGCATGCCAATAGCATATTGGACTCACCATACATAACCATCTGCTATATGTAGGAAGTACTCAAAAGTGTCAACAAGACATTTAAAAACAGACTCTAGCAATCCTGCCGAACGAAAGAAACTAGTGAAATATTTAATATATTAAATTTCTAAGTGACCAGTTTGGGTTTAGAAGGTAGTTATTTTGTCAACAACTACTGACCAATATTTGTTATGTGGGTGTCGATGCTTAATTCATTTACATTATGTATACAACTAAGAACCAATAATATGAGATGCTGTCAACAAAATTCTCAATGCAATGCTGTATTTTGTCTGAGTGGCATGCTCTCAAGATGAAGACAGTAATCCCTGAAAGTTAGGCCATAGGTTTATTTTCAGTGTTTTTGGATTCTCTAATTGGTCAAGCTGAAATGGTGGTGGTTGATGGGTGTATGCACTTCAGGATTTTGCTCATTACAAATCTGGTGTTTACAAGTACATCAAAGGTGATTACTTGGGAGGACATGCTGTACAGCTGATTGGTTGGGGAACCTCTGATGATGGAGTTGATTACTGGGTAAGAAATTTTATGAGACGATATAATGATTTTAATTTAATATGGGTTTACAAAACACATTTACTTTCGAAAATCAATTTATGACTATTTTAAAACTTTTAATTGCACATCGAAAATCAATTTATGACTGTGTTTGAACTTTTAATTGCACAGCTTGTTGCAAATTCATGGAATAGGTCATGGGGTGAGGTATGTTTTTGAATTTTCATCCAGAACTATGAATACGTTCTATTTAAGAATATCTCTTTAGACAACAAGGTTTAGATGACTGTAATGTAATTGTGGATATCTACTTTTTTCTAAGGATTTGGGGATTATGAAATGTTATGTAAGTTGATCTTTATGACTAGGAAAGGAGTGGGAGTTCGCAAGCATTCTTACTATTGTATTCATGTTTTACTTCGTTTGGCAGGATGGTTACTTCAAAATTGCAAGGGGCACTAATGAATGTGGCATTGAAGAAGATGTAGTGGCAGGGATGCCTTCAACTAAGAACTTAGTGGTGGATTCTGCTGTTGCTGCTGAGTACCGTGCATCTTGGTAATCTTCCACAATATATTGTAGATAGCTAGCTGCAACACAAATTGGCTCTTGTCAATGTCCTGTCTATTATTGACAGTAACCATAAGTTATCGAAAAGATTTAACATGAAAATATTAAGCGCTTAGAACTATTTGCTCTAATTGGAAATCTGATGAGCAAATACTACTCTATGCACCGAAATTATTTGTAAAATATGCATTTGTTGTATTTGTATTGGACGCATCTTCATATTTTACAGAGTATGGTTATGTAAGATTTAAAGGATTTTGAAGATGCATTTTAAAAATTTAAAAAAAATGTATAATATTCTAATTATCAACCAGAATGGTATGATTTATCAGTTTCAAATTTCAATATGCTTTATGGACAGTTATTGATACATTTTTAAATTAAAAAAATAATGTATAAACTATAATGCTACTATCTTTGTGCAGAATGATGGTTTTTCACTTTTGATAATGTACACGAGGTTTTCACAGTCCATTAGATTGAAATGAAGAGTTTTTGGAAGAAACTGTGTATTTAGTTTTCATTAATGTTTCCAGGGTTCCAGCATTAGGATAAAGAGCAAATGATAAATAGGATTGCAGGAATAGTTTTTTAAGTGCAGGAGATCTATGTATTCATGTGTATTCAGCAAATATCAATTAAGCATAGTTATAATTTGCTCTTCTCTTATATAAAACTAAATATTGATTGAAAGCAAATGATTTACAGTCAAGATTTTATTTAGATTGCTAGGTTAAGGAGCAACACAAAGACAAAAGATGCAAATCCAAAACCAGAATCAAAACGAGAGCTGAATTAAAAGCAAACATAAATCTGTGTCCCCATATAAACAAAAAAAAGTCAGAAGACCCTAAATCTTCTGTAAGATCGGGTCGCCAGCTTTGATGGAACCTTCCGCACAAGAAGTCAAGAAACTTCAAAGAAATCTGCTTTAAATTTGAATCAACCAGATTTGAGATTAAAAATGTGTTGTCGAAGCTGAAAACTTTTCATTGAAGTCAAACATAATGATTACAAGGCGATCAAATGCTAGCTGCACTCATAATAGAAATTTTCCAGGGGGATATGCATTAGTTACCGTGTAATCACGGTTACTCAGGGATTGCATCTCTGATCGCAGGAGTAATCATCGCAGCCCTGCATAAAAGTCGAATGGTTTTCCCTTTTCATACAGAGCAAGAGGGTTTGTGCAAAGATTGACTGATTTTTAAGCATATTTCTTAGCTGATTGTCAAAAGCAAACCTAAAATAACATCTTTCTTTAGTGAGTGCTTCCATCGGTAGTTTCTGGAAAGGCGTGCCACCATTGAGCCATTTTCACATCATTGAAAACGTCTTTTCACATCACATTCATCAAGAGGTTTTTGCTATCAAATACAACCATGCTTGCTGTCATGATTGTTCAATATAAAATTTCTCAACTACTTTTGTTTGTCAAGAAAATTCTTTTTCAACATGACATGACTTGGCTGTTCAGAAATTTTTATTTTTTAATATGCAACACTTTCAACTGTGTTTGTTGGTTAAGAAAACCCTCAACCTGAATAGTTGTATGTTTAACCGACAAATGTGGCTGAGTATGTTTCACATCTTGCAGAGTAAGGTTTTCTTAATGGATAGAAGTAGCTGAGTCTGTCTTTTGTGTCGAAGAAAGTATTTTCAATGGAAATTTTGAAGAATCCCTCGAAGTTGTATGCAAAGGTAGTTGAGTATGTGTTGCAGAATAAGGTTTTCTTAAGAGATAGAGGTAGGTGAGTTTATCTTGTGTTGAAGAAGGGATTTTCTCAATACATAGAGGTATTCTTCAAATATTCCACTAAAAATTCTTTCTTCAACACAAGATAGACTCAACTACCTGTATTTGTTAAGAAAACCTTATTCTGCAACATGTGAAACATACTCAACTACATAACAATGGTGGAGAAAAGCGGGGGAAGGAGCGGCAGTTCGAGCAGGAACTCGTTCGAACTGGTGTAGGATAGGAGCGTTCTGGACGTTAATGGGGGAGAGACTGATGAGGAGGACGGTTTGGAGGTTGATCCAGATAGTGAAGGAGATGTTGAACATTGGTGTGGGTCTTTCCTGGAGGAAGATGATGTTCGGTTGCTTGACTTATGGCTTGAAGCCTGTCAGAGCATTGGTTCTATTGCCTCCAAGAACAGTGAGGGTTCCCGCGTGGATTTCAGAGCTCTGCAGAACATGAGGGTAGTTGTTGTTGGTGTTGAGGGCCATGGTCTTTACAAAGGGTTCCTTCTTCCCTCCTTTGCACGAGTGAATGGAGTGTGTGAGGGGGCTTCTTGCCCTGTGGATAACACCAGTGCTAAGGAAGGGACCTTGAATCCCTATGTATCTTCCAAGATGGGTTTACCTCTGAAGGTAGGTGGCTTGGGAGAAATTGCAGAGACTTTGTGTCGGTTGTTCTGCCCTAGCCTGAATGAGCAAGGCTCTAAGGTGACTTCTCTCACTCTGCTTGATCTTATTATGATGGAAGGGCAAGGTCCTAAGGTGGTTCTAGATGTAGAGGGGAGCTTTCCTACTCTACAAGACCAAGGCTTTGTTATGTCCCTTGGGCTAGGTCCTTTGCCAGGGGCATCGAACTCTGTAGTTGCTTCTGGGGAGTCTCAGATATACATTCCTGACTTTGTTATTGAGAGATCAGTTGCTTGGCTCAGGAGCTCTCTTGTTGGCAGATTTTGCGGTAATCATCCCAATATAGACATGGTCAGAAGATGAGTACTTCGAAAATGAAAGATTAGAGGGCAGGTATAGGTGATAGCCTTGCTAAATACTTTTTTTCCTTTTTTCATTTTCTAATCCTGAAGATAGTTCAAGGATTCCTCTAGGCGGTCCCTGGTTCCTGGGGTAGAATGGCCTCTTTAAAAATCTGGTCTCCTGGCTTCAACCCAGAGGAAGATTGTATCTACAAGTTTCCGGTCTGGGTTAGGTTGCTTGGGATCCCTTAGAATATAGGGACGAAGAGGTTTTTAGGGGCATTGCAAAAGCCTTTGGACAGTACATTGCGGCAGATCCAATTACGAAATTCCAAAGACATTTGTTGTTCGCTAGATTTTGTGTTTTTGTGAAGGCGGATAGGGTGATCCCATCTCAGATTACTATATCTTCCAAGATGGGTAAGTGGGTGCAACAGATTATTTTTAAGAACTCTTCAGTTATTTGTGATTGTTGCCTCAAAATTGGTCATTTTGTAGCTAGTTGCCCGAGCTTCAACATAAACCATTCCATGTGGAGGAATAAGGGGCAAGCATCTGATAGTGCTTGCAAGACCATTTATGAGGATGTGTTGAAGGAGAAAAGTAGGGAGAAGGATTACCTTGAAGCTATGTTGAAGACTCCTTTGACGATGGTGTAGAAAGGGGCACCCAAAAAAGGGAGAGAGCAGAAGGATTCCAGTTTTATGGACAAGCTGGATAATGCTTGCAAGACCTCTTTTGAGGATGAGAAAGTAAGGAGAAGTTTGAGACGATGGAGGTGTGAAGCGAAAAGGGGACACCCAAGAAAGGAAGATTTGTGTAGAATTTCAACATGTTGGGTGATTACACTCAAAAATCTTTGGAGTAATTTGGCTTCAAACCACCCTGATTTTGGTTGGTTGTTTTCCTGGGGGTTTCTGCCCCTTGTTTGTTTGCTTTTGTAGTGTGGTTATTGTGTTGTTAGTGTCTGTGTTTGTTCTTTGTTGATCTATGGGCTTCATTGTTTTATCTCTCTTGTACAAGGGTTTGGGCCCTTTCAAAACCCTGCTTACCATTATCAAAAACATACTCAACTACATTTGTCGATTAAGAAAACCCTCTAACTGAATCGTTGCTTACTAAAGGTACTATTCAAATTGTCAACAAGTAGCAATATATATTCTAAATACAAATGGATCAGTTAACACCTTTCCAAAATTTTGTAAAAATCCTTAACACCTTGAATTTTAAATTTTGAAACTTCAATTGAGTTTGTGGGATATAAGAATTAATAACTCACTAATTGGTGACATAGTGAGCTTGTTGAATTACTTGAGCCCAAAAGCATGAGAGAATACTTTTGGGTAACTTGGGAGTACTTGCAAGATTTGATCCAAAAATTGTGGAACTCGGGTGAGTACTTGCCAGATAACTCACAAGTATCTGCAAGCTTGACCCAAAAACTCCCCTCATGGTGGAAAATTGCAAGTTGCATACTAAAAAGTGAAAAATTGTTTTATTTGGGCTTCATTTCTCATTTATGTTGTTTGATTTCTTTTCAATGATTTCTAGATGATTTCAAACTCACTTCAAGTACTTTTGGGTTGATTCAATAAATTTATTAATCATATTTGAAAAGCTTGCATTCATTCCATTCTTTTCAAACATTTTAAAGTTCTTTGTAATTCTTTTTCAATTTTGTTGTGCCTAGTGGATCAGTTGGATTCTACATCCTTGTGAGCAAAAATGCCCTTAAGAACCACCGATAAATGTAGTGTCAAAAACATCATCTTTAGAAAGAATAACACTAGATGCAAGAGTTGCATTAATAAAGGCCTTAACTTAATTCTTTTATATCCCTAAGATGTTGCAAAAATTCAAAATAAATTTAAAATTTTCTAAGGTTCATGACCTTTGCAATGGAAGGGTCTGTGGATTGTCATATCAATAAGTGAAGCTATCAAAGAGTCCACATTCATTTATGGACTCACGAGTCACTCATAATTAGGAAACATCTTTAGGTGGTAGATCTTTTTAGTTTAAGGGCAAGGATTTAGTAGTTGAGCACCTTAATTTTGCATCTCTCAATTTTTTTTGTGACAATTGTGAAGTACTCCCAAATTTTTACAACTTATTTGGCAAGTCTCGTGCTTATAATTAAGGTTTCAGGTCCACATCATCAAATTTGATACATCATCATGCTTTTTGTTAAGGTTTCCAAAAAGACTAGTCTAGTAAAAGCACCAAAGGTGCTATCAAATGGTTGATAGGCACAAATATTTATAGGCCTATCACTAAATAGTTTATATTTATTTTTTATTAGAAAGTTACTACATGTAGTAGTTGGTGGAAAAGACTATATATACTTGTTGGTAAATAGATTTGTTGCTTTAAAATAATCTTCTTAAGTAACTCTGTTCGCCCTTGGATTAGCAACAATCTGCTCACAACAGTTGAAGAATCGCAGGTCTATGTCAATTCCTCTCTACGTTTAAGAGCGGTAGCTCCCTCGTATGATAGGAGTATTTGTATTTTCTGGAATTACAAGAACAAAAACAAAGAAATAACAAATAGTAGTGATGAAATAAGAATTAAATTCATGAATTTAAGTTCCATGCATCCAAATAGAGATACCAAAACTTGATGTGAAATATCTTTTTCACAATGCAACTTTGAAAGGAAAGCACATGATCATTATTAATGAAACATACGAATACCAATAACAACACATGAAATCGAGTTGAACACACATTCAAAACATTTCTTTATTTCTTTCAAACTTGAATAACACTATTCGAGTCTTTCATACACTGTTATGTGAAAAAGTGGAACCCCTTTGATTGAATTACAATGTTGTATTTATAGGTGAGGTTAGTAACCACTTAAGGTAACTGCCTTAACCACTTTTTGTAACTACTTGGTATAACTACTTTCATAAGTGCACTAACTTTGAATAACTAACTTTCTTTTGTAAAGATAGTCACTTAGAGTAACTACCTAACTTAGGCACTTAAAATAACTACTTTAGATACGTGAAGCTTAGACTCCTGCAACCGCATATGCAAAATATGAACTGTGAAAATAGTGTGTTCTTTAGTGGCAACCTCAACAAGATAAGAGTAGACTGAATAACACTACACATTTTCCTACTTTGATTGCAAACATAAAATGCCATCATTTTCCGAGATAATTCCTCCATAATTCTTTATCAAAAATATTTACAAACTCCTTAATCCATTAGTTTCTCGGGTATATTCTCCATAAAAGAATGGTAGCTCAAAGTTTGAGAACTATACACAGAATCCTCACCCAAACAATGTGTACTTCCAATTTGTCTCAAAGAGAATTAACTTCATCACTACTTGTATTCTTTTGCTATGGCAGTGGTAGAAAATTGATCAATTGCATTTAGTGAATGCTAGTGGTAAAGGTCAAACACATGCACTCTTCCAAGTGGGGAACCGAAGCTAGAAGTGTATGAAAGCATGCTTAAAGGAGGTATATTGAAAATAATGAGGGCATTCGGTATAGGCATTCGATGAGGAGATGCTATTATTAACTTTTATAATCATCAATTCAAATTTGAATCGTTGAAAATCAAGAGATGTCATGCATGAATGAGAAGGCTAGGTGGAAGTAAATGATCATGATAAAGAAGAATTCATGAGTAAAAGAGGATATGGCTAGCCACATGGTGGCTAATGAAAGAGTAGTTAAAGGAATATGACACTTGGCAAAACTCTTTTCAATGAACTCACCCCATCATTGCATTGGATGAGATCATATTTCTACGAATCTTGTTGTGAAAAATTTCCAACGCCTTGTGCCATGCTCTCATGTTTTATATACATGGCATTTTAGCAAACCAATGATCATGACAATATCTCAGACCACCTATCCTTGAAGCATTTTATTAGATGATTCACGTGCCTTGCATATCGAAGCTTGCAATTTTAGCATAAATGTTTATTTGTGCACTTGCGATGAACTGATTTTGTTTAACGTATCCTATTGTCATAGCACTCGGGCAAGAATATTTCTTTGAGGTGGATTCTCAAATAGTTCATGGACCTTGGAAATGCTTGATTTGAGAATGTAGGTCTACAATAATCTTTGAGACATTTTGTCCAACAGCTAATGTGCTTTTTGTATGCTTCCACCTTTCTTGTTAATGCATGCTTACCAGCAAACTTCCAACTCTAATATTAACAAACTTTCATTCCAAAACCGTCATTCTAACACCAGTTGCGAGGATGTTGGTAAAAGTCATGAGTTTAGAATTATATATGCGAAGTAAATTTGGTTAAATGTATCTGCAATCCTTTCAATAAAGCCATTTTGTGGATATCATTTACTCATGAAACCACATTTCTCTGAGACATTTTGTCAAACACGGGCTTTGTCTAAGCTTCCACATTTTGCATCCATATCTACCGGGGCACTTGCAACCACGAACTAGAGTTTCTTGAAAGTTTCTAAAGTCTTTTCAACAAATTTTTCTTGTCTATAACCTGCAATCTTTCATAAGCAATGAGGCAACATTTCTTTGAGAGATTATGTTAAACCATTGGGGTGCCTAGGAAGTGTTTTGAATACATGTTTATCAGAGCATTTATAAATGAAATATTAGACAGAAATCGCTGTTTTGTTATGCTTTGACAGATACCCATATCTGGTTTTAAGAGTAGGCCATGATCAGGGTATTGGTGAAGGTTGTGGAGTCCAATTTAACTCCTACTAAACTTCTTTGTATGAAAGTTTCTTAAGCGTTTTCAAGAAATCTTTATGCACATATCTTAGACATTTGCATTCCATGACATGGCATAACTTGGAGGCACATTGTCAAACAGTTTATGTGCTATGTATATGCATCCACCTCTTTCATATATGTCCACCAGATGACTTCCAATTATAATTTTTGATTAAAGAAACTACTTCCATTATGCTTTGCATGGTGTCCATATCCTCCTCCAATATATGCCGCTGGCTGGGAGGATGATGGCAAAGGCCTTGGAGTGTGGTTTTATGTTTGCAAATTGTACTTGTTTAATAGTTTTGAGAGCTCTTTCAATAAACCTATTTTGTTCTCATTCTCCAATCTATGAAACACAATTCATTGAGTTATTTAGTAAAATGGTTCACGTGCATTGTCTATGCTTCCAATTTTGAAGTCACCTCTACCATGGTAGTTGCGACTACATGTTCTAACAAAAATCCCTCTCCATCAATAATGCCTCAATGGATGTTCAAACTCATTCAGAGGTGCGCCAAGAATTGGAAGGAAGGTGGCAAGGATTGTGGAGTTGAACTTCACATTTGCTGTTGTGTTTGTTTTGAGAAGCCTTTAAATCTTTGCCAAGAAATCCATTTTGAATATATCCTGTAGCATTTGCATTTGCTCGAGACTTAATCTTCTTTTCGTTATGTTTCAACGGTTTTCCTTCACAACAGCTTGGAGTAGTTATGATAACTACTTGCTTCAATCCCCTTCTTATTAAGTCTTCATCGGCAACTTTAGGTGCTTCCAAAACTTTAATCAGTAGGGATGAGAGTTATAAAACTAAGTTATATACCCGAAACTGTAACCTTTTAAAAGGATTTATCAGTACAAAGTATGTTTCAAAAGCTTATCAAGAGAAAGCAAACTTTAAAAACTCATTGCATTAGCTGATGATAATAGAGCTCCCTTTGTCAGAGGTGAAGAGGAGTTTGAAAATGAGGCCAACAATACTATAAGAAACTCAATTATTGTGTGTATTTGTTTGAATGTTGACATGTCTTTGAGCTTTTGTTTGTTTGAAGTGTGTTTGAACTTTAGGCATTACTTTGTGTGCACTTATTGTTTGAACTTTTGGCATTCATTTTGTATGTGTGTTTGAACTTTGACATCCACTTATTGTTTGTGTGAAAGTGTGCATTTGAACTTTGGCATCACTTTATTATTTGAGTGAGTTTTTGATGTTCACTTTGTGTGTGTGAAATGTGTATGAACTAACTTTTATATTCACTTTGTGTGTGTGAGTGAGCTAATTTTGACATTCACTTGGATTTGAGCCACTTATTGTTTGTGTATTGGCATCCACTTTTCTTATGTGAATCATATGTCTGAACTTTGGCATCCACTTAATTTGTTTGAGTTAATTATGGATTAATACATTCTAAAATTATCCCTCTACTACTTTTATCATTAATTTTGAAGTGATGGCTCCTATTTTTATCATAAATGTTCCTATTCTTATGCGAATAAAGTTGTCAATGGGACAATGTTCTAAGGCACCTACTAAGATTAAGGACATGAGTCATGTTCTAAGCCTAATGTATGCAATGATTTTTACAAGACTAGATATTGCCCAAACAGTGGGATTTCTAAGTAGTTTATGTCAAATCAAGGAAAATAACACTAGACTATATAGAGAAAATGGTCTCCATATATCATCATAGAACTTCAAAGTATTTAGTTTCCTACCAAGGAGGACCTGATTTGGATAAGCACCTAGACTGAGTTGGAGATATTAATCTTAGGAGATCCACTAATGGTTATACATTTAATCTATTTGGTGGTGTAGTTAGTTGGATGATCAAGATACTACCAAAGTTAAGAAATAAGAAAAGATTCTAGCTAAAATGATTTCTATCAAACTATGCATTCAATAGATATATATTAATAAATTAATTGAAATTAAATTATAGTGAGTAAACGACTTATTAAAATATACATAACCAACATTATAAAGACCTAAATAAATTTATTAAGGTTATCATGGTGTAACTTTAGAGTCTAAACATTTATTTAATGATTTTAATAAATTTAATAAAATAATTAAATTAAATAGTTATTCCTTTTTTAAAGTTATTTAATCATTTAAATATAATAAACCTTGCAAGATAATTAAATAAGAAATTCTATTTTAAGAAAAAAACTAATTAATAAACAATATTGAGCACTAATGGATAACTATATTTATTTAAAAACTTATCATGAAAACTAATGCACATGATAAGAGCGGTAGAGGGCTAATTTTAGAATGTATTAAAACATACCATTATGATATAATCAAAGAGAATCTCTAACTTTTACATGTTTTGTTTTGTAATTCTCTTTTTCTTAAATTACCACTTTTTAATCTTTTTGCTTTTCTTGTTTTTTTTGTTTTTTCCTAAATTCCAACTTTTTCTTGTTTTCCTTTTTATCTATTTTGCATATGCAACATTGCAATGAATACTATTATATATATAAAAAGTTTTAGTTTAAAATCTGTCGCAATCATAGGAATTAAATTATAGTGAATAAACCACTTATTAAAATATACATAACTAACATTATAAAGACATAAAAAAATTTATTAAGATTATCATGGAGTAACTGTATATAAATTTATATAAAAAATTAATAAATATTTAAATCTATTTAATTTAGTTTATTAACTTGTATGGAAATTTTACATAAAATAGATAATTAGTTTCTATTTTAAGAAAAACTAATTAACTATCTAAAAACTCCATAAAATAGATAATTAGCTTCTATTTTAAGAAAAAACTAATTAACTATTTAAAAACTCATCATAAAAAGTTAATGCACAATTAGTATAAGAGTGGTGGTAGAGGGCTAATTTTAGAATGTATTAAAACTTACTAGAAAATCTCACATGTTTTGTTTTGTAATTCTCTTTTTTATTTTCTTGATTTTCTTGTTTTTTCCTAAATTCCCACTGTTTTTTCTTTTTCTTTTTATGCAATAATAATATTTTTTTCTTTTCCATAAGATGAAAGTTTGTATTTATCTATTTTGTATGCAATGAATACTATTTTATTCTGCGGGTTTGAAAGGGCATTTTTTTGACCCATTGATTGGAATGGGAATCTAACATGAAATAAAGACATCACTATCTTTAGTAAAAATGGATTAATGAAAATTAATTACAAGTACCTAACCACTATGTAACATTTTTTTTATTGGCACTATTGATGTAGATGGAAGCAATATTGAATTCTTTTAAATATGGTAGTTGATGGAAAAAAAATAATATGTTAATATATGAGCTCATTCTAAATTTTAAAAACAAATAAAAAAATAGATTTAAGTCATGACCTAAAAATAAAAATATGATTGTGTCTTTAACTTAGAAGTAATTATTTACGGTAGTTATTTATAGTTTCTAACTAAAGTTTTGCATTCTTTTAACTTTTCTTAATTCCTTATTAAGTTTTATCATTTTCCATGTCTTTGCAATTCGATCCATAAAATTATAATTTGTACATCAATTTTAACTAAAAGAGATGTGGTGGTAATGTTTGTAAATGAAATAAATATCTTCGAGGTGAAGTAATTGTTGGTTATTAAAGATATGCTGAGGTAGGTAAACTAAATTTTCGAGGTTTCTTGAAAGGATGAAGACAATATAGCTTGGACCAGGTTTTCGTCCAGATTTGATGCAGACAATTTGGAGCAGTCAACAATCATTACCATTCTTTCATAAGGCTTTTATACTTTCTTCTTCAAGAATAAATGAGTTGGAGAATACACATGGACGTACACTATAAACTTTCTACTGGGCAATTAAATTTTCAAACCTTGGTGACACGCTATTTAGACCAGGAAAATAAAAATTATTGGACTTGCAACAGTGAAAATTGAGCCTAAACATTTAGACCCGGGTGAGTGCAAACCTGTTGTGTATTTTATATTGAGTGTATGTTTATCAAAAAAAATTTCCGACCTTCGGCTCGTAGGTGGGTTTTTTTTAAGAATCGTTCAACGCAATTTTATCTTTTATAACATTCATGTCAATAACAGAAATTTGGTAAAGGAAATTGCCTGTGGTTCAGAAAGAGACCCAAAAAGAATCCAAGTATTTACAGTCAATATTGTCAATAGAAGCTCTGGGTATCACACCAGATTTTAGTAAGAACGCTTAACATAATTTAAATGGATTGGGTTCACACATTCCAAATCATTTGTATGGGCATTGAAAAGTTCAAGTAACTTAGTTGATTTATCCTTCGTTCTTTCAGAGCATCCCACCTACATTAACACCAACAGCTTGTCAAAGGCGCCTGCATGCAGCGCCTCCACCACTGCCCTGTAAGGAAGATTTAGCATCTACTAGGAGGAGGTATCTGTAGATGGATGTGTGGTTATCAGTATCTTCAATGTTATTATTGCTGCATTGCTGTCATTTTGATTATAATTTTACGTTTGCTTCTCATGCTTTCTCTAGAGAATCTTGTGAGTATTATATGGGCTAATAAGATGTGTATGCTGCTGAATCATGTTATTGTTTAAAGCAGTCTTTCAGCCTAGCCAATGGCGCTATTTGACAGAATGACTTATTTGAGGCTAGCATGGAAGCCTTAGGTATGCTATATGGAATTGAGACTGGGTCCAAATTGTATGTCTCCAATTTGGATTATGGAGTTTCAAATGATGATATGAAGGTTTGTATTCAGTTCATTTATCTGAAAACAGTTATTTGTTATTTTTTTATCATATATAGTTGTTTGTCTGTTTTTGTACCTGGGTTGGTTTTGCTCAATCCTTATACCAAAGTTTAGTTTGTCACAGGCTTTTGTTATGACCTAATACCAGACAGTTGTTTCTATTCTCAAGTGGATTTTTCTCGTTTTATTCTATTTAAGTACTCTTCTTTGCAGACTACCATTTACTCATTAGTTCTATGAGTTTACAGGGAACTTGGTGCCAGCAGTCTTGAGATTCTTATAACCCAAACCATTTTTCAAGCAAATAGATTGCAAAATCTGCCCATTTGCAAGAATGATTCAATTGAATTCTCAACAACTCTTGTGATTGCTTGGCTTATGTACACCAGAGGGACATTGTGCAGTTTGGTAAATATGGTCCGTTCAAAACCTAGTTTATGTATTCTGGAGAAATGTGGGAGACAGAAGCTTGAAAATTTAGTTTTAGGGCATACTATAGTATCAGGTGTGGAGCCTAGTTACGAGAGATTTCCTTACCTAAAATCTCTATCCTTGCACTGTGTTAGTATTTCTGGCATATAATTGATGCTTTTGTAACTGTATGTCCGAAGCTTGAATCTCTCTCTATTGTGAACCTTGATCTTACAGTTCCAGATGGGGTAGTTATTTGGAGATGCTGACGTCGAATACTGTTGCTTCAATGAATGCTGCGTCAACTATAGGATGGTGATACCCTTGCATATTTTACAAGATTGTTTTTCTTTCTATGTCTAAATTTTTTAATTAAAACTAAATAATGGTAAGAAGCCCTTTTCTAATTTCTCTAGTAAGTTTTCCTTATTTAAGCTAAAATCCTATGCATTTGTTGAAGCAAAGATTTAAGAAATTAAAACAGAATAATCTTTTTGTTGCATATGAAGCTAGGTAGAGATACTATTGTTCTACGAGGCTGGAGCTGCTGGGCCTAAATTTGTCTGCCCCTGTAGATAACATTAATTATAATATTGGAGTGGAGTTTTTCCTCCTTTGTGTCTTTGTAATAGAGTTACCTATATAAGGAGCTCTAGGTTTGCAATTTTTGTGTAAGACGGTGATGGGAACATTTGGGTAAAGCAAAAGTATTTGGTTTACTGATTCCATTCCTTTCAATTCAATTCAATGTGTCAATACTGTAAAAAATCTATGCATTTGGGGTGGTTCCCCTCGAGCTACTCACAGGAAGGAACCCTGTTGTTTTTGCCTCCATCTATTAATCCGCCTCGTACCGTGCGGGGCTTCATCTTATGTATCACAAGACTTATGAAGAAAAACATCTGTAAATGAGTGTCTCTTTGTAGACCGTATGCAATATGGTTGAAGCAAATCTTGTTTTATTCACTCTCAGATTTATTGAATTTTCACTCTAAGTCCTGAGACAACCATAGCTGTAAATATGTGGGTGCGAGCAAATTTTCTTCCATATGCAAGGATTTTAATCATCCTCACTTCATAACAGATTTTGGAGAGTGACTTCTCTTTGTTTGTGTCTCAGATTACCATCAATTGTGTATTTCCACGTGCAGGAAGGAAGGAGCCTGAACAATGCTGGTTTTGATGAATTGAAGGGCAGAGTGCAAAGCAGACAAGCCGCTACAGTAAAAACTGATAGAGGATTTTAGCCTTTTTTTTTATAAGATCTAATAGAGGATATTCCAATCGTTTATATGTGGTAGTATGCTTTCTCCAATTTGGTTCAAAATAGTTCTTATATATATATATATATATATATATATATATATATATATAAAATTGCAACACCCACATTTTTAATTCATTTTACACCCAGCATCTCGCTGACAAGACCTCTAAGAGAAATGACATTGCTAAACAATAACTTTTGATCCTTCAATATTGGAAGTATCTCTTCTAAACAACAATACACATTGGTACAGCAAAGATGCTGGTTGCTTTGTAGAATAACAATACTTAAGGCCATGAAGCAAAACAATTCTTTCCTGGTTCTACAAAAGGAACTTCTTCCCTAGATTTTTTCTAACCATATTTATAAACTGTAATGGAAAATAAATATTAAAATTTAAAATTTAGTATGCATTATAGTTAAGAAAATTTAGTTTTCTTTTTATATCGGTTAAAGCATGCAAATTTATGCAGAGGCTTATTGGTAGTTCCATGCCAAGTGCACAGTTCAACCTGGAACAATGTAAAAACTCATTCTACCTAGTAAGGATTATCATCACTATTCTTACCACATCACATTTTCCTTACTATTTGGTACCATTCATGTTGTTTACTAGGATAATCAATCCTAAATGACTTGAAACCAGCCACCTCCCCTTTCATTATTCCCGCGACATAAATAGGGGTAGCATACCTAATGAAAATTTATTCCTTCTGAATATTTTTGAATAATCATAACCTGGCTTGATGTGCTTGCACAGGTAGGATTGATGGGGTCTTTCACACCTTGACTAGGTGGAGCAAAAGTGCTGAGACTTTGGTTGATAATATTTTGATTCACAGTAAGTTATTTCTAATACATTTTTCCTTAAATCCAAGACATGTGCATTGATCATTGCTAGTACAAGAGCTTATTGAAGATTAACAATTTTTACTTGTTTCTTCTTGCAGTGAGGCTTGGGGGAAGTATGCCTGAAACACTATGGTCAAAGGTGAGTTTGGTGGCTGGTGTGAATACAGGGTAATGAACACAGGATTTTATGATTACCATCATTTTGTGATGTTTTTTAAAAAGTATTTAAATATGTTCATAACACTAAAATTAGCCATTACTTCTTAGTAATACCTATTTTACACTACTATTTCTATGTTTACCATTATATACTTTAAAAATTATAAATAAGACTAATCTTCTATTTGCACTGGCATTGTATTTACTAAATCTTATGGGTGACTCCTATGCACAAACACATTAGGTCGTAAGGTATTTAAGGTTTTCTGATTATTTTAGGTGTAATATATAGTTACTGCAAAGTGTTTAAGCATCTCATGATTACAATTTTGTTGCAAGATTTAAATACTTTATCAAATTGCCCTTCAAAGAGCCGTTAAAGTATTACATAGTCAGAAATGTTTGAATACTGCGTTTAAATGACTTTATGAAACACTCTGATTAGGCTTGATGCCTACTTTTTGCATCTGTTCAAAGAGTTCAAGGGCCTCCTTTACACAAGCATGTTGTGCATATCCTGTAATCATTGCAGTCCATAACGCTACATTTCACTTCAGCATTTTGTCAAATACATTTCGTGCTTCTTCTATGCTTCCACACTTTGCATACATTATAATAAGAGCTTTAACAATAGGCACCTTAGACTCAAGTTTTTGATTAATTATTTGGCGATGGATCACTTTGCCCTACTCTAAGGATGCTAATATTGCACATGCACTGAAGACACTAGTGAAATTGAACTCATTGGGCATCAAGTTTGCCCATTTTATTGTACCATATACTTTGAGGGCTTCTTCTCCATTTCCATTCTGGGCATAACCAGCAATCAAGGCAGTCCATGACACTACATTAGGCTCTTTTATTCTATTAAACAACTTGTGTGCATCATCTACACTGTTGCATTTTGCAACATAGTAACCAGAGAATTTGCCACACAAACCTCTGATTGTAGACTGCTCTTAACAACTAATGCATGAATGCACTTACCCTGCTCCAGTGCATGTAGATTGGCACACAGAGAAGCAACACTAATAAATGTAACATGTTTGGCTCCAACCTTGTCAAACGCTGTCCCATACTGAACCAGCAGAGGACAAATCACCTACAATGCAAGAACTGTCCCATACTGACCTGACTGTCCCTGAACCCACAGCAAGTTGACTCCAAGAGAGAGATAGAACCACCATTGTCCTGGCCAATAGCATCCCCTGCAAAAGGGGACTCCTCCAAACACCCATCCTTCTGTAACACAGGGGACATCCGGTCCAAACAAACAGACTCTGTAACACAGGGGACATCCTAATACCTTCACATCAAATCAAGAATAGGTGGAGATGTTTGAGTTATTGATGACAAATGTGATTGAACTCGATTTCTTGATTTTTTTCCTAGTTTAATCATATAAATGTGTTTCGAGGCTTCATTGGCCAATTATGAGACAAAGTGTATGAAGTTTCTAATAGGCAATGTATTAGTAGTAACATATCATATTCTTATCATAGTACTTAACGAATGGAGTTAGAGGCAATATCAGATAACATAGTGTTATTGTAGATTATGATTCATATCTATATTATGATTAGAATATGATCTTGTCTCAAGAGTATAATATAATACTCTTGAGACAATCATACTACGGTTTTAGTAAAAACAAATAGACCCATTAGTTGAGCAATGCTCTCTAAATCATACCTGATGCCTAACCATAACCCATTTCAGTAAGAGTCTTATGTTTATAAAACCTTAGACCAGGAAGTTAAATATGTGATGAAAGGAACATTGTTGAAGCTCTCTCAATTGCTTATACATAATTGTGATTTTTAATTCCTGTTTATTTAGTTTCATTTTATTCCTCAGCTGAAATTTTCTAGAGTATCTTTTATTATATATATATTAATCAGCAACCAGTCACAAAATATATATTAATCAGTAACCTGTGATATATAATGTATATAGATAAATATACCGATATAAAATACACACCTACAACTCTGTTTGCTAGATAAGAAGTTTAGCAACTTAATCAACAAATGTTTTATTCTGCTGTAGGGTGCTTTTGTTAAAGATTGGCTGAATCGGTGGCTTCTTCATCTATCTACCGTCGTTCCATATTTGTTGCACCCCCCCTACCGAATGCTTCTGTGTGCCCCTAACCCAATCCTTGGAAGCTAAGAATCTCCTCCAGATCACCCAAGCACGGGTTCTTCCATAATTCTCCTCTGAAATACACTGTAAATTTGTTACCATTGCATGTGTTGCAATATACTCAAATTATATGCATATGCATGTGTGTGAATCGATTCTCTATATTTCAGGTTTAAATTCTTACAGACAAACTTTCGCAGACCAGCTACATGCTCTTAGTGAGATGCTCAGAAACTGTGAGCATGAAAATGACTTCATATGGCATGATAGATTGCCTTGTTTGCATGGACTGCCCTATTTTGAAAGAAAGAATACTGCAGCACTGATAGCATATAAATCATTTGGGTTCCACATAGAATTTATTTTTGTGGTGTGATTTCACAGCATTTTGTAATCATTCTTTCTTATGCTAGTTAAAATGCAATAAATTGTCTTGGTGCACTCATTTTTTCTCCTGTGGTGTTTTTCCTTGAATCAATTTCAATATAGTTATCGAGATTGTACACCTAGTATAAAAATATAGGGTAGTTGTTGATTCTAGCATAATATGCTCACCCTGCATCAACATATATTCTGAGTTTCAGGGCCTTATTTCTTTTGCAATGGAAGGCAGGGACTGTAGCTGCACTGCAGCCCTTTTTTTAATTGTATTTTTGCTTTAAAGTAAGAGAGGCTTTAAATGCCTAGTAGAATTGTACAAATAAAAGATTCACACTCATTTAGAAGGAACTAAAATCTTTACCTTGTAGTATTACCTTAATATTGTAATTTTCAAGATTCTTTCCTTCTTACAAGTGTAACAACGTATTTCTTGAAATTATTAATAAAGCTATTGTGGCGCCATATGTGTTCTTTATTTAAGTTAATTTCGAATGGTTCAACATGATTGTAGTGTTGAATTTTTTTACCTCTTGCCTAAACTAAATCTTGAGAGTTGGATTATTTTATGCATTGGTAGACTTAAAATATTGGATTGGAAGAGTGCTATCTTATGGCACACCACCTCTTTCTCTCTAATCAATATTAATAGTAATTGCATATATGTAATGGGCATGCCAAAAGATTTTGATAACAATTTGAATTTTGATTTAATTCGGAGAATACAAAGAAATGTAAACAACATTTTATGCAGTAATGATAGCTATTTTGTATATTATATGTTGCAAGGGGCTAGAGTACATGATTGATGGAAGTTCTTGAAATTTGAGATTGATATTGCACATAGAGGATCCTCTTCTTGCCTCCTTAGGGACACATGCACTATCTTCCATGTGTGCATACCTCTAGTAAGTTAAGGTTGAGGAGATTTGCAAATCAATAAGACATCACACTAGCAAGATAGTAGTGAATGTGAGGCCTTGATGATAAATGTTTGTGATGTCAATTGATGCTCTTTCAAGTGTTAAGACCCTAGAATTTGTTGATTGTTGAGGCCCACACCATCTTAGCTTGTAGTTGGCAGCAACTACCAAAAGTAACTGAAACAATTGGCACGAGTTGTGGGTCATGTGGATCCCAAGGTGGACCTACATAATGTTTGAACTTGATCATAACAATTGACAATGAAAACAAACATAATGTAGACATAGGGAAAAGGCCACTTCCTCACATTGAGCCCACTACACATTGAACCACCCAAGTGAAGGTAAGTACGATGGATGTTGGAAAGAAAGAGAAGTGCAAAGGAAGGCAATGTTTGATTGATTACAATGAACATGCCTAGATCAATGTTTTCAATGTCATGTGATGTTCTTTCAAGTGTTAGGCCCTAGGATTTGTGGATTGTTGAGACTCACACCATCTTAACTTGAAGTTGGTAGCAACTACCATAAGTAACGAAAATAATTGGCATGAGTTGTGGGTCATGTGGATCCTAAGGAGGACCTACATAATGTTCAAACTTGACTAAAATAATTGACAATTCAAACAAACATAAAGGGGACATAGGACAAAGGTCACTTCCGCACATTGAGCCCACTACACATCAAACCATCCAAGTAAAGGTGAGTACAATGGATGTTAAGAAGAAGAGGAAGTGCAAAGGAAGGGAATGCTTGATTGCTTGTGATGAACATGCCTAATGGCACCAATGCCATGCAAAGCAACATTAGGTATAGGAATGACATGCTAACAAGGAAGCTGTCTTGACAACTTAAAAACCTCTGCATGGCATAATTAAAGAATATGTACAAGTAATCTACAAGTTATAGCTGGATCACAATGGTGCCCCCACTATTTCAATCCTTCTATGTAGTTCAATAAGTTGCCTTCTTTTTTCAATGTCTCATACATGCTCCATTCAAATTACTCATTAAGGATTCAATGGCACCATTTTGTTTTCACATATTGTTTAAGAATTGCCTAAAGTTGAACAAATTTAGATTATCTTTATTTAGATTCTTGTTAGCTTGAAGTTGTTAAACAATTGCAATCCACTATGACATATCTAGTTGTTTAGGTGGGTAGGAATAAGGAGCATCCATTTTTCCTTGATGACCCATTAGAGTCTTTGCTACCACCTTTACACTACCTAAAGATTAGTTTCCATCGTGCCTACTAGTTTGTCTTTGATGCAGGAGCATCTAGTGGTTTAAGGGCAATCTTGCATCACCCAAAAATATTTGAAGTTGTTTTGAATTTCTTTTTTTGTAGGTTTTTTTAGTTGTGTTGGAGTCCATGTTAACACTTCAGTGGTTCGAGACTGTTAGAAGTTTAGAAAGGCTAAAATAGTAACATGTTATTTTTAGTAAGTTGGTCTATTTGGGTACTATGGACCTTAAAATTTACTCCAAGAAGCAGAATTAAAAAAAAAAGCAAATGGTGAAGAAATCATCTGAATATCATTTATAGTTTGAAAGATATTAAAGTTTCCATCTTGGAAAATTGTTCCTAATAAACTTCATATTTGAATTTGAGGCCTTTAGAAGCCGCATTGGGGTTCAAAAAGTGGACAAAATAATCTTTGGATATTTTGGACGTCATAGACCTCTTCACGAGATTTCCAACACCTGGTTCTGTTTGTTAATCGGACACCTGATTCAAAAGTTATGGCCCCCAGAAGTTGTGTTACAAAATTTCAGAAACTTTAAAAATTTCAAATTTCCAATTTCTTGGGCGGGAAAATGGACAGCTGGACTTGGCATCCAAAAAGGGGAGTTACACTTTCTAGAACATTTAAGAAGGTAGTGGGGAAGTGGCGTGGAAGTTACTGGTGCCAAATAAAAAGGGGAAACAGAAAGGTTACGGAGACAATTCCAAATGTGCAGTTGGGTAAGTGCAAAAAGATGGGGGAACAAAAAGGGGTCTTAAGTGGCCATTTTTTTTCTAAAATCAGGAAATGCTGGCCTTGGATGAGAAATTGAGCATAGTTACACTCAAAATTTTAAGATGCAACAAAAACAATGTTCGTAGTGCTCTGAGTCTACTTTCTGAACTACTAATTTTTTTTAAAAATGATATAGATTAAGGGGTTCAAAAGAGGGAGCCACAGAAATTGGTGTTGTTTCTATGAAAAAAACATAACATGTTTTGTGGCTCCCTCAAAAGGTTAACTTGTTTTTTGGTATTTTTAAAATCGCTTCAGTGAGAAATTAGCTAACAACATGTAGTTTATGCCTGATTTTTGTGATAATTTTTTAATGAATATTTTATTTTTAACTAATTTTCAAAGTGGACACATCCTGAAAAAATAGAATTTTGGCCGTGCTACCCCTATAAAATTTGAAAACTAATTGAAAATAATTTTTTAAAAATATGTGTAGAATGGAGTCTAGTTTCTAAAAATGTAATTTTTTTAAAATTTCAATGAACGGTTAATTTACAATGAAAAAAGACCAAACACTAGTTTTTGCCCAAAAACGGACACACAAACAAAAGAAATTAAAGATGAAAGGCTTAACATTGTCAAATTGTGAAAAAAATTACATCGTTAAATAGCTAAGAGAAATCCTATCATTGGCCAGGTGTTTGATTTGTTTGACCTTGAAACACATGCAAATATGAGGCTTAGCATGAACAAAATTATGTGAAATCTTGTAGAATATGCAAAAACACATCTTTGGACATTGTGAAGGCACTCCAAGCCTTTGGGTTGGAAATCCAAAGAAAATCTCAAGCCTCAGGCTTGGGATTCCCAAAGCAAATTATAACACGAGTGCATTATGTTTTGTTTTGCATTTTTTCCCTTTTTGCAAAAGTTTACTCAATGTTTGTCATGTTTGACATAATGTGAACGCACTCGCATTATGTCTCCCTTGGAATGTTTATGTTCAAGGTTATTAAGCATGTATGTATGCATGCTTGTATGTATGTATGTATGCCTATATGTATGTATGTATGTATTGATGTATGTATGTATACTTATATGTACATGAATGTATGTATGCATATATGTATTCTTGTATATATGTATGCTTGTATGTATATATGTATGCTGGTGTGTGTGTATGTATGGTTGTATGTATGTATGCATGCTTGTATATATGCATGCATGTTTGTATGTGTGTATGTATGTATGTATGTGTGTGTGTGTGTATGCATGTATGTATGTATGCATGTATGTATGCTTGTATGTATGTATGTATGTAAGGGTTTTGAGTTTAGGGTATATAAGGACCTAAGCCCGTAGAGTTTTTAGGGTTGATGGTTGAGGTTGGGGTTTATGGTTTAAGGTATAGGGTTGAGGGTTGAGGGATTAGGGATTAAGCAATTGGTTGAGGGTAGAGGGTAGAGGGTAGAGAGTTGCAGGTTGAAGGTTGAGGCTTAAGGGTTGAGGGTTGAGGCTTTAGGAATGAGGGTTAAGGGATTAGAGTTTAAGGTATAGTGTCGAGGGTAGAGATGGGGATGAGGCAGATAGGGGTGGATAAGGGTTGAGGGTTTAAGGGTCAAGGGTTTAGGGTTTAAGGTCAAGAGGGATTAGGGTTTAGGGTTGAGGGATTAAGGTTTAAGGTTGAGGATTGAGGGTTCATGGTTTAGGGATAGGGTTTAGAGTTTAGGGTTTAGGACCTTGATGGATTAGGGTTTAGGGTTGAGGCTTTAGTTCCATAGTGTTTAGGGTTGAGGGATTAGGGTTGAGGGTCAAGAGATTAGGGTTAAGGTAGAGTGTTAAGGGTCGAGGGATTAGGGCTAGAGTTTAGGGTTGAGGGATTAGGGTTTAGGGTTGAGGGTTTAGGTGTTAGGGATTAGGGTTTAGGTATAGTGTCGAGGGTTGAGGGTTTAGGAATAGGGATAGCATTTAGGGTTTAGGGTTGAGGGATTAGGGTTTAGGCTTTAGGGATAAGAAATTAGGGTTAATGGTTGAGGGATTAAGGTTTAGGGTTGAGGAATTAAGGTTTAAGGTTGAGGGTTGAGGAATTAAGGTTTAAGGTTGAGGGTTGAGGGATAGGGTTTAGAGTTTAGGGATCAGGGATTAGGGTTTAGGACCTTGAGGGATTAGGGTTTAGGGTTGAGGCTTTAGGGATAGCATTTAGGGTTGAGGGTCGAAGGATTAGGGTTAAGGTAGAGTGTTGAGGGTAGAGGGATTAGGGATAGGATTTAGGGTTGAGGGATTAGGGTTTAAGGTTGAGGGCTTAGGGATAAGGGATTAGGGTTTAAGGTATAGTGTCAAGGGTTGAGAGTTTAGGAATAGGGATAGCATTTAGGGTTTAGGGTTGGGGTATGTGCAGGATCATGATGGGCCAAACTATGCCTCTAAGTGGTAATGAAAATACAAAAAATTAGACTTTATCAAGTTCATGTGAAATTTTGAATGGATTATCTATACAATTTGAAAAAGATGTAAGAATGAAATTTGTAGAGAATTGAATCTAGTTTATAGGCTACTAATTTTTTTTTTTAAACTAAATTTACTTAGTGAAAATTGAATATTTTAATGAACAACTATTAAATTTTTCAGAAAAAAATAAAAAGTGGGTGTCTGTCCAGCCAACCTAACTATGAGTAAAAATATATATATTTTTTTGAAACTTTCAAAATAAGTAGATGACTCATGTTTGGATGTGATGCATATTTATTTGAAATTTTTTTCTAATAAAACAATTAGTTATGATTTTTTTACTGTGACTTTTTTTAAAAAATAAAAAGTAATTTTCCAGCCAACCTATGTCGATAAAAAAAAATTAAAATTCAATTTAATTTTTTTAACCTATAGCCAGAAAAGCATAGAGTGTGACGCAGGTTTTAGATCTCAAAAAGGTGAAATGGTTTGAAAGTTATGGATGTTTTTCAATCAGTGTGTCCATCAGGATTTCAGAGACACGGTATATAGAAAATTATTAATAATTATTTAATAAAATGATAACCAAATAAATCTTATATTTTTAGAAAGCTAACAATTTTTTCTATAAACCCTTTTCGTTTTATCAATTTTGCATAAAAAAAGTCGTCAACACGAAGGGTGAAGTTCGAAGAAGAGACTGAAACATTAAAACACGTTAGAATCCATAAAAAGTCAACAATCAAAATAGATATCCATCTTGCTTTATACCAAAGAAAGACGGATATCCATTTTGGTTTGTACCAAAGCAAGACAGATATCTTTTTTGCTTTGGTAAAAGCAACTCAAAATGGATATCCATTCTGAAAATGGATATCAGTTCTGAAAATGGATATCCATTCTAAAAACGGATATCCATTTTCTTGATCTATGAAAAATTTTGTACAATTGGTTTTGGATGAAGAGAAACAACATATTTGAAACATTGAGGCAATAATACGAGAAGTTAAAGTTAGTTGGTCATTTATAGGTGTATCTATTGTTTCATATCACATTACACATAGAATTCTAATTAACAATCTAGTTTCCTCATTTGGGTGAACATTTTTTTATCCGTTTCTAATGGAAATATTTAGTTAAAAATTGGTGGCTCCTTGTGAAAAGTATGGGCTCTTATCAAGCACACATAACCAATAAGGTTGATATCCATTTTTCTTACATGGTTGATCACATCTTATGAAACAGATGTTGCTTGGTGATAGTTCTAGGTTTAGCGAACAATATTCTCAAGCTTATTGCAATTTTTACACTTGTGACCAAATTTGGTACCAAACCCTTTCACCTTTTCAGTTAATCCTGATAGTATCATCTCACTCCATGCAAATCAAACCAACATTAGGACCATGTGAATGAGATTAAGGATAGCCTTGAAATATGAATCTTTGTATTGTTGACTATCTTTTTAGCACGACAATCCTTTAGGATCATTGTACCCAGGTGCAACAATCCTTCAATCTTCTTTTATTTATATTTCTTTCCTCTTCATACACAAGATTCTCGTGCCTTGTAGTCATGACAATCCACAAATCACCTAATTGTCCTTAGTGAGACTATATGTTATTTTGATAGTGATAGTCATCGTCCATTCACAACTCTCCTCTTTAACATAGATACCCTTTGCACATGTTTTGACTTCATGATTTTCCTTTTGTATGTTGTATTATGGTATAAAAATACTATGGCCCCTTCTTCATCCTCTTGTATAATGAAATTGAAGGTCAACACTTACGGTTACTCTTCTTTATTACTTGGTGATAATGAATCCCTAAGCTCATTTTTTGTCTTGAAGCCAAATTTACCACTGTTGAGACAATCAGAGTTGATTCTTGATCATGAATATTGTGAATTACTTCAAATATCCATGGACAATTTCAATTGTGTTTCTTAAGACACCCATGCCTTGACTATACCTTGATGTTGGTCATGATTGTGCTTGGATGGCACAATAGTTCATAGTTAGATTTTTGCCACTAAAGTTTTCCTTTGACAAAGTCGTATTTGTAGTCCACCTTTTGATGATGTTCAAACAATATAAATACTTATTCTTAACATAAGTAATACATTTCTCACAAATACCAATGCATTCTACTCATAAGGTTCATGGCACCATGCCTAAAGGTATGATAGTCAGCAGTGTACTATTATGGCAGCCTATGGTTGGTTTGACAATCTATAATAGTGATAGCATTCATGCCTAATAGTCCTTATCGTTATTGTCATAATATATTCTACATTTGAGGCCTTGTCTACAACATACAAAGTTTACCTTTCTCACCCATACCTTCAGTATATAAAGGACATTAATAGGGAATTTTTAATTTCCACTCAATCAGTGCAATCTAGGAGAGGATAGATTGTCTAAAGTTGTGATCTATTTCCATTTACACTTGCCATAACTACAAATGCTTAGTGTTTATTCTCAACCCCAGTATATGAATAAAATGTGACCTATTGTTCTAATAGGCCTATAGGGACAAAGAGGTGATAAAGCCTTTAATTTTAAACATGACATGGTTTTGATAACTTCCCATATTGGTAAGGTCCTGGATGACAATCCTTAGATGAACCTAATTATAATAGGTGTTATGATAGTCCTTGGTTTCTTTTCATTTCTTTCTTGAATGGCCTGCAAATAAGACATAAGACATATTAGATCCTTCATAAATAAGAATTCTCATACATTACATTTAAACTTAAACTCCCTAAACATCCATCAATCCATCCATTAATATCAAAATGCCATGAATATCCTATGATCAACCATTTTAATTCCTAGGATAATCATATATTGCAATTTTGCTTCTCTATACTAAAATAGCCCAAGGAATATCTAACCTTGAATTTGTATTTCAACAATCTAATGTCTTTATGAATAACATTGAGCCTTCTTTTGGGACAACATTTTTGCCTTTAGAAGCTCCTCATTTGATGATAGCCTAAAATCAAATAATGGCTTATATCCAGAGCTTTATTAAGTTGATACCTAGGTGGATTAGTGTGTAAACATTGAAATTAGATGGTAATTCACAAGTTTATAGAATAATAAAATGAATCCCTAGTCTAGAATCTAAATGTACATAATAAAATAGATATCTGTTTTGTAGTAGCGATATGGACGTTGCAAGTGTCCGTTGCAAAGAATTGGGCTTTCACAAAATGGATATCCGTTTTGAAAACGGATATCCATTTTGTAAAAGCAGAAAAAAGACAAAAGAAAACGGATATCCATTTTGTAAAAGCAGAAAAAAGACAAAAGGAATATTGTTGGGCCTGACTTCCGCAACCAGAGACCCTCTGCTGTCGAAATACTCGTGATTTCTAGCTATGACAGTGAAAGGAATATTTTTATGCACTTTTGGAGACACAATTTTCTTGTTACAATCATAAGGGTGATATTTTTGTTCCCCTAATGGGGAGCAACAGTCGTCGTAAAGCAAAAAGGAGGAAAGTTACATTGGAGGAAATTGAAACAATTAGGAAAAAAGATAGGGAAAGGAAGAGGATTGGAAGGGTATGTTTAGTAGATGCTCATCAAGGTGAATCTTCTTCTTTACCATCTAATGACATGCAAATTGAAGATGTTAATTTTGATTATAATGAAATGTTAGATAAGAATGAAATTCACCATGATATTGCAAATAAAAATATTGAAAAATGTTATGAAACACCTATTCATAATAGCAATACCATGGACAAAGAAGAAGAAGAAAAGCGAAGATGTGCACTTGAAGAAAGTGGATATGAACATCATGATGTTGAAATTGCACTCCATAATCCATTTGTTGAAAAAATTGATGAGGTTGATAACATGGATGAAACAAGAACAATCAATGTATCTCCAAATTTCATAAGAAGAGAGGACATTTGTCAAGAAGCGAATAACCGTGATGAAATTGGAAAACACCCAAAAACCCCAAAATGGTTACTTGAAATTGATGAGAACATAACAGGCAAGAGGTCATCACAAACGGTTCGGTTGTGGGCTACAAAACTCTTCAATGAATACTTTGAGAAGAAAACATTAACCGAATAATGCCAACTTTTTGTGCAATTATTAAAGATGTACAAAATGAGACCTTTACTAAAGAAATTAAAGATTTGATTAAACAAAGTGTCCAATCGGAATAAAATTATTGTAAGAAGCCTTTTCAATGCACTCAATTCTATTGGAAAGACTAGCAAGGAGAAAGATAAAAGAGCTGCCCGTAGAGTAATAACAACCTCAATAGTAAGCAAACAATTAAGAAATGCTCGATTAATGAGGCAAACTTGTGTTGACTTAAGATTGAATCGTAAAACATTGTCAAACGCACTAGCATTAAGATCAAGGCTAGATAGTCCTGTTGCCAATGATACTTGGGCTTTTAGTGGTAGGCTTCCACGAGTTGACAAGAAGCTAATTGATAGCACAAAGGAAGAAATTGAATGATTTTGGCACACTAACTCTAGAGTACACCGAATGCAAAAGATGTTGTAAAGTTAAGAATTGGTGATAAAGACCGCACACCACATCCTAAACATTACTTGGAATGTAGCCAAACAACATTGTACAAACAATATTGTGAAACTCACCCAAGTATGACAATCTCACAAAGAGCATTTGAATCTCTTAAGCCATTTTATTGTGTTCCTCTTAAAGTTCATAATACATGTTGTTGCAAATACCATGTAGAATTTTCTATGTACCATGAATTATTATGCAATATTCGTTCTACTTTGCACACTAACGAAATGTTATAAGAGTGTGGTGCAATTCAACTACCAAAGTCATCTAGGGACTTATTGGATTTATTTCTATGTATTAGAGATGATGGTTGCATGTTCTACAAGAATGATTGTTTAAATGAAAAGTGTTTACAATGTGGTGGGTTATCAAAGTTTGTATCATGTTTTCATGAGGGCAATGACATGATTTTGGAAAGAGAATGGTTGAGAAAAAGAGATATGAGACAGTGAAATAAAATTTGAAAAGTGGAGGTGAAGGTTCTAGATGTGAGTTGATTGTAAGAGAGGTAAGTATTGCTGATTTTATTGATGATTTTAAGAAAAATCTTTTCTACAAGTATGTCAGACATAGCCATAGGTCTCAATGGTTAGATCAACAGTTTAGGATGTGTAAAGACTCTTTCCTGATTGGAACTATTGTCTCTATAGTTGATTTTGTAGAAAACTATACATTGCAACCCCAAAATGAAGTTCAATCCCAGTAGTACAATTCTATTCAGATTGCTATTTTTGTTCACATCACATACAGACATGCCCCCGAGAGTATAGAAGAGAATAGGAAGATTGTCAGAGAATACCATTTTTACATAAGTGATGATCGATCTCATTCAGCAGAGTTTGTGCAATATTGTTTTCAACAATTTTATGGGTTCTTGCAAGAAAAAGATATTAGAATAGATCAACATCTCATTTGGTTAGATAATTGCACTGGTCAATTCAAGAATGCTCCTAATTTCTATTGGTTGAGAAAAATGCATGTAGAGAAGGGTATATCTCATATTTAGAATTTTTTTGAAGCCAGGCACGGAAAAGGTGAACATGATGGAGCAGGTGCATGCGTGAAGAGAGCTCTTTTTAAAGAACAACTAAAGATTAGAGGTGGTGCTACATTCAGTGATGCAGATTCCATTGTTAAGTGGTGTAACTATGCATTGTCACGAGGAGTGGCTCTTGATTCTGAAGTGCATAGGTTCTTTTGGTTGGTTCATGATGGGATAGCGATAGAGAAATTAGAATGTCAAAGAATCAGTGAATCATCAAAGATGCATTCATTTCAAAGCTTAGATGCAAGTACATGGACTATTTGGACACGAGAATTAGCTTGTTTTTTTCAGAGTTGTATTAAATGTGATTGGAACAATTGTGAGTCAAGTGAGTGGGTAGATGCATGGATTCCACAATATTTAATCCCTTTATATGAAGGTCAATCACCTTCCGTCAATGACATGGAGAGCTCATTTGACTATGAACATCTTTCAGACCTTGTACAGCCAGGTCATGTTTATGCAGTTGTTGCACCACATGAAAATGAAGAGAGGTTAGACTATTGGTTGGCACAATGTGTATAGGGAAAACAAAAGCTAACACAACCTATGACAAATGATGATGGGTTCACATATCCTACAGGATCAGTTGTTATTGCTGGGACTTGGTTACGAACATATATGGTTAAAAAGAATGGCATCTCGGCCTTTGAAGACTTTGAGAAGCATAAAACCATATTGATGTATTCTCACTTAGTTGTAGCAACAAATGTCAAGTTATTAAAGCATCGTGGAAAACCAAAATCAAAAGAACTATGGACAATTAGTAATGCTGATCATGAAGCAATATTGGATACTTTGAAGGTAAGAGATGACCCCTCAAGTACGCTTGACTAGCATTTAAACTTCCAGATGGACAGGTATGACATTTTTTATCTTAACTTGTTCTTGTTTTTTCTATTTTTTAGAATTGTTTTATTAAAAATCTTGTTACTTTAACTATAATGCATGCTTTTGACTATACAGGACTGCGAATAAAGTTATTTTACATGGCATCATAGATTATTTTGCATGGCATCGTAAATTATTTTGTATGGCATTGTAGGTTATTTTGACTATACTCGAGGTATGATTTTTAGTTCTCATTTGTATTTCTTAATATTGCACATTTGTACCTTTTTCTACATAAGGCATTCCATGAGATGACATGTATTTGATGTCTTTTGCCGAATAGTTCATGTGCCTTGTCTATGCTTTCACATATTACATACATGTGTCACATGGCAATTGCAACTACAACATCTGACAAAATTCTCATTTCTTTGAGGTATTCCACCAAACAATTCATGTGCCTTGCCTATGCTTTCTTACTTTGCATTCTTATAAAAGTCCTATAACAGTCATAATTAATCTTCATACTAATCTTGATAGTAATCTTGCCATCATTGTATTCCATGAGATGATAGTCCTATAACAGTCCTATACATGTCTACTAAGATAGTTTTAACTACAACAGTCCTAAAATAGTACTAGAACAGTCCTATAATAAGCGCAACATTTAATGTACATATTTATGATATTCATGTTTACTTTTAAATCTGCTTGTTCATGCTTCTCACAGGATGTCACCTCCCCTACCCATCCATCTCTATAGAAAAAGAGAGACAACAAATGATCAAAAGGGATCACCAATTGGTGGTAAGGGATTGATTACTTATGTCATGTTATATATTTTGAATATTAAATTCTATATTAATGTGCATGTTGTTTGATTGTATTAATAGGTGGAAATTCAAAAATCTCTATCGAGGAGGTCTAGTCGATGAGCGATAGAAGATGAGTCATTGAATGGTTCACCATCTTCATGGCCTAGCAAGAGCCATAGATTATTTGATAGCAATCCATAGGAGATTTGATTTTGGGACATTTTGTTACATATGCATATTTGGCTTTGTAAACATACTTTTGTATGTTATCGATGTATATCATTGTATATACCCATATGGTTTTATTTGTACATGCCTATATGGCTTGATATATACACTATACATTATTTTCATGACATTATGTGCATATATGTATATATAAGACCCTAATTTGGCACAAGTAGGGAGAATGCTGGCACAGGTTATGGAATTTGGTTTTAAACGTTCTAATTGTATTTGCTTCAAATAAAGCCTTTTCAAAAAATCCATTTTGTGCATATCTTGCAATCATTGCATTCCATGAGATAGCATCTCTTTGAGGTGTCATGCCAAACTATTCACATGCCTTGTCTATGCTTCCACACTTTGGATTTACACCCGCCAATTGCATTTTCTTAACATTTCCTTTCAATCCTTATCAAAAATTCCATTTTGTGCACATATTGCAATCATTGCATTCCTTCATTTACAACACATGATTAAATAAGAAGATGCATATTTACAACACTTAAGACCTTCATGAAATGATACATTAGTTTCTTGATATTCAATCATGCATTGGAGATCTTCAAAGTGTTAAATATGTTTGAAGTGATGAAGAAACTTGTTATTTTGATGTATTTCAACTCCAAACTTCCGCCTAGAAATGAAGGCACTAATCCTTGATCAAACTAACCTAAAAGTGCACCTTGGATAAAAGGGCATTAGATTATGATTGATCAACCTAAAATGTGCGCCTAAGGCTAGATAGTGAATTGGAAGGATAAAATGCATCATCAAAGGAGTTTATAGTTATTGAAGGCATCAAATGATGACTTGGGCGAACATCTACCTCTCTACACCATATGTGACTAGTGCCAATTATTGAATAAACAACCTAGAATGAGTGCCTTACTATTTGAGGTGCTAGTTCATGCTTCTAGAACACCAAAAGTGTGCCTCGATATTGAGGCGCTAGCTCTTGCTCAAGCAACCTTGAAAGTGTACTTTCACAAGGAGGTTAAAATGTATTATCAAAGGATTAAGTTGAATCAAGGAATCATCATTGAAGACAAGTAAAACATGACTATGAATGAGGCACACTTACATCATCTCTAACCTCACAATTGCGCCTTCCATTGGAAGCTCATATTGTGCCTAAAGGAATGGTACTGAGATATCATCCATGTCAATGATTGAGAATGTGTCAACTGGAACAATATTTTTTGTTCTGCTCATCATGGGGTCGAACAGACTATGCCAACATGTCAGGGTGGGTGGGTAAATGCTAGTGGAGGTTTTGTTTTGTGCGCCAAGAGTCCCAGTCATTCCGGGCAAGAGGCTACCGGCAAAGTCCCTTAAGATCCCTGAGACCAAAAAACTGCCAAACTTTGACGGGGTAGTTCTCAGTATTCGTGAAGTTGGGAATGTTTTGTTTGGACCTACAGGTGTACATGGCATCCATCCAAAATAACCTCTCTCATTTTTGGTCAACTCCATTCCGTTTGACCGTGTCGAAATTAAACGCATTGTTGCAAAATACTTCAATTTGATGCAGTGAAAAGGTGCTAGCTGCGACATTTTTCATTCCATAGCTCGTGGGGTTGAACGGACTGCACCAAAGTGTCGGGGTGGACGATTAAATGCTAGTGGAGGTCTCATTTTGTGCGCCAAGCGTCCCAGTCATTCCGGTCAAGAGGCTATTGACAAAGTCCCTTAAGATCCCTGAGACCAAAAAACTGCCAAACTTTGACAGAGCAGTTCTCAAAATTTGTGATAGTTGAGATTGTTCTGTTTGGACCTACAGGTGCACGTGGCATCCATCCACAATAACCTCTCTCATTTTTGGTCAACTCCATTCCGTTTGATCGTGCCGAAATTAAACGCATTGTTGCAAAATGCTTCAATTTGATGCAGTGGAAAGGTGCTAGGTGCAACATTTTTCATTCCATAGCTTGTGGGGTCGAACGGACTACGCCAACATGTCGGGGTGGGTGGGTAAATGCTAGTGGAGGTCTCATTTTGTGCACCAAGCATCCCAGTCATTTCGGGCAAGAGGCTACCGGCAAAGTCCATTAAGATCTCTGAGACCAAAAAACTACCAAACTTTGACGGGGCAGTTCTCAGAATTCATGACAGTTGGGAATGTTCTGTTTGGACCTACAGGTGTATGTGGCATCCATCCACAATAACCTCTCATTTTTGGTCAACTCCATTCCATTTGACTGTGCCGAAATTAAATGTATTGTTGCAAAATGCTTCAATTTGATGCAGTGGAAAGGTGCTAGGTGCGACATTTTTCATTCCATAGCTCGTGGGGTCGAACGGACTGCACCAACGCATCGATGTGGGTGGGTAAATGCTAGTGGAGGTCTTGTTTTGTGCGCCAAGCATCCCAGTCATTCCGGGCAAGAGGCTACCGGCAAAGTCCCTTAAGATCCCTGAGACCAAAAAACTGCCAAACTTTGATGGAGCAGTTCTTAGAATTTGTGATAGTTGGGAATGTTCTATTTAGACCTACAAGTGCATGTGGCATCTGTCCACAATAACCTCTCTCATTTTTGGTCAACTCCATTCCGTTTGACTGTGCCGAAATCAACCACATTGTTGCAAAATGCTTCAATTTGATGTAGTGGAAAGGTGCTAGGTGTGACATTTTTCATTCCATAGCTCGTGGGGTCAAAAAAACTGTGCCAACACATTGGGGTGGATGGGTAAATTCCATTGGAGGTTTCATTTCGTGCACAAAGTGTCCCAGTCATTCCAAGTTATAAGCTACCGACAAAGTCAAAAGTTGCTAGGATTGAAATTTTGCATTCCATAGGTCCTAGGGCCGAACGGTTTGCTCCAACACATTGGGGTGGGTGAGTAAATACTAGGGGAGGTCTTGTTTTGTGTGCAAAGCATCCCAGTCCTTCCAGGCTGTAAGCTACCGACAAAGTCAAAAGTTGCTAGGATTGAAATTTTGCATTCCATAGGTCCTAGGGCCGAACGGTTTGTGCCAACATGTCAGGGTGGGTGAGTAAATGCTAGGGGAGTCTCGTTTTGTGTGCAAAGCATCCCAGTCCTTCCGAGCTGTAAGCTACTAGTAAAGTCAAAAGTTGTTAGGATTGAAATTTTGCATTCCACAGGTTCTAGGGCCGAACGGTTTGTGCCAACACATCAGGGTGGGTGAGTAAATGCTAGGGGAGGTCTCATTTTGTGTGCAAAGCATCCCAGTCCTTCCGAGCAACTTTTGACTTTACCGGTAGCTTACAGCTTGGAAGAACTGGGATGCTTTGCACACAAAACAAGACCTCTCCTAGCATTTACTCGCCCACCCTGACGTGTTGGCGCAAACCATTCAGCCCCAGGACTTGTGGAATGTAAAATTTCAATCCTAGCAACTTTTGACTTTGCCAATAGCTTACAGTTCAGAAGGACTGGGATGCTTTGCACACAAAATGAGACCTCCCCTAGCATTTACTCTCCCACCCTGACGTGTTGGCGCAAACTGTTCAGCCCCAGGACCTGTGGAATGCAAAATTTCAATCCTACCAACTTTTGACTTTGTCAGTAGCTTACAGCTCAGAATGACTGGGACGCTTGGCGCACGAAAGGAAACCTTCAATGGCATTTACCCATCCACCCCGGTGCATTAGCGCAGTCCATTTGACCCCACGAGCTATGGAATGAAAAATGTCACACCTAGCACCTTTCCACTCCATCAAATTGAAGCATTTTGCAACAATGCGTTTGATTTCGGCATAGTCAAACAGAATGGAGTTGACCAAAAATGAGAGAGGTTATTGTGGATGGATGCCACGTACATTTGTAGGTCCAAACTGAACATTCCCATCTATCACAAATTCTGAGAACTACTTCGTCAAAGTTTGGTAATTTTTTGGTCTCAAGGATCTTAAGGGACTTTGCCGGTAGCCTCTTGCCCAGAATGACTGAGACGCTTGGCGCACAAAACGAGACCTCCACTAGCATTTACCTACCCACCTCGACGTGTTGGCACAGTCCATTCGACTCCATGAGCTATGGAATGAAAAATGTCGCACCTAGCACCTTTCCACTGCATCAAATTGAAGCATTTTGCAACAATGCGTTTAATTTCGGCACGGTCAAACGAAATGGAGTTAACAAAAAATGAGAGAGGTTATTGTGGACAGATGCCACATACACCTGTAGGTCCAAACAGAACAATCGCAACTGTCACAAATTCTGAGAACTGCTCCGTCAAAGTTTGGCAGTTTTTTGGTCTCAGGGATCTTAAGGGACTTTGCCGGTAGCCTCTTGCCCGGAATGACTGGGATGCTTGGCGCACAAAACAAGACCTCCACTAGCATTTACCCACCCACCCCAATGCATTGGCGCAGTCCCTTTGACCCCATGAGCTATGGAATGAAAAATGTCGCACCTAGCACCTTTCCACTGCATCAATCTGAAGCATTTTGCAACAATGCGTTTGATTTTGGCACGGTCAAATGGAATGGAGTTGACCAAAAATAAGAGAGGTTATTGTGGATGGATGCTACGTGCACTTGTAGGTCTAAACAGAACATTTGAAACTGTCATGAATTCTGAGAACTGTTCCATCAAAGTTTGGCAGTTTTTTGGTCTCAGGGATCTTAAGGGACTTTGTCGGTAGCCTCTTGCCCAGAATGCCTGGGACGCTTGGTGCACAAAATGAGATCTACACTAGCATTTACCTACCCACCCTGATGTGTTGGTGCAGTCCGTTCGACCACACGAGCTATGGAATGAAAAATGTCCCACCTAGCACCTTTCCATTGCATCAAATTGAAGCATTTTGCAACAATGCGTTTGATTTCGGCATGGTCAAATAGAATGGAGTTGACCAAAAATGAGAGAGGTTATTGTGGAAGGATGTCACGTACACCTATAGGTCCAAATAGAACATTCCCAACTATCATGAATTCTGAGAACTGCCCTATCAAAGTTTGGTATTTTTTGGTCTCAGGGATCTTAAGGGACTTTGCTGGTAGCCTCTTGCCTGCAATGACTAGGATGCTTGGCGCACAAAACGAGACCTCCACTAGCATTTACCCGCCCACCCCGACGTGTTGGCGTAGTCCGTTCGGCCCCACGATGAGTAGAATAAAAAACATGGCACCTAGCATGGTTTTTGCTCTCAGGATCTTAAGTGACTTTGCTCTTACGGAACAATGTATCGGCAAAGACCCTAATTTTCATAAGAGGAGACATGTGATTTTAAGAAGTTTTTGGGAATGTGACTTTAGCCTTCCACTCCTTATCTAATGATGAGTTTATTCTCAGAGTTTGATGGCTTTTATGGGCATATACACGATGTTGTTTTAGGATAGACATAAACCCTAATGCAACTTATAAACCCTCTTTGCATAGTAATTTCATGAATGACTATCTTGTAGGATTTACATACATACATACATATATATATGATCTCGTAGGCATCTAGGTTTCATACACAAATTGCAATAGTTGTAGAGCCAACCTCCTATCAACGAGAGTTGAATAATAGTAAATAGAGAGCTTCTCGGCCATAAATGGGATTTGCATACACACACACACCCAACTGAAATAGTATCCTTATTGGCCTTATTGGCACCTCCCCCTAAGATGTAAGTTTTTTATGTTTATAATGTGCCCCCAGTGTCCTTGACATAGAGTTTCTTGATATTAATTTCATTCAAACATGTCTTCAATTCATCTTCAAAATGTTTTCAATACATCTTCAATGCCTTTTACATGAAGGTTTATGCATATTTATACATGATTTGAGGGAAACCAATAGTCTCCAATTGACTCTTGAGTACTTGACTATTCATCTTCCATACTTTTGCATTTTTTTTACATTTTTCATATGACAACTTTGACATATTTACAAAATTTGACAAGATGAAGACTAAATACATGATGAAATGGTTTATCATGACCTTATTTGATTAGGGCATATATAAGGAATTTTTTCATATTGACTCTATTGATTCTATTGATCTAAAACCATTCTCTTAATCTAAAACCATTCTCAATGCTAAACATATCATCAATGGACTAAAGAACTATCATCATAATGTATGGCATCATGGGAAGTATCATGACTTGCACATAAGGAATTTAAATTATATTGTATATCAAGGTGTATATACATTAAAATCTAGTCCATAATGGTAGACATATACAAAAATTTGGCAAATATGCCAACTCAAAATATTTTTTACAAAATGTGGCATATGCCATGTCTCAAAATCTATATACAATCTACATGCCAAATAGCTACATCAAATACTACAAGTCCACTTGACCCTCAATCTGTGATGGATCCTGAAAAAGTGTCCTCTTTGTACCAAAATGTCTAGTAATTGATGGAGGTGAAGTTTCCTGCATTAACAAGTCAAAACACAAATTTGATTAATCTCTTCAATGGTAAATAAAAATAAGTTAAAGTTAGTAAATAGATTCTTATCTACTACAATTAAAAACTTTCATTTATTAACATACATCTAAATCACTACAATCAACTATAAGACCGCTAGATAAACTATCAATTATTTAGAAAAATTCAATTCAATTACCTCGACTCTATGTTGTTGTTCGGACAATCGTTCTTCAAATGATTTTCTCTTAAGACGATCAGGTGTCCTAGTGAAGCATGATGGCAAAGGTGGCACATCACTCACATTCTCAAGAGACTACATAAAAGCAAAGTAACATTGAAATAAATTAATATATAATTATTAAACAAAATAGGAAATGCATACATTTAAAATAGGAAATGCACTACACAAAAACTTATCTACTAGAAAACAAACACATACCACCATCAAGGCCTCCTACGTCAATTAAGAAGGACAAGAATGTAAGACTCTAAATGACTATAATCAAATATTTAAGTTTTCTAAATTATCAATTAAAGTACAATTCAATCAAATTACCTCCACCCTTTGTTGGCATTGAGAAAGGCGTTCTGCAAATGATAGTCCCTTGGGCCAATCAGGAGTTTGAGAAAAGACTATTGGCAAAGATGCCACATCATTCACATTTTCAATTGACTATAAAATAAAATTAACATCAATATATAAATTAATATATAATTACTCACAAAGAAATAAATACATAAAAAAAAGTTGATGTGTACAACAAATTATACTGGCAAGTCTAAGCCAAATTGGATGGCAGACAAAGTTCCATGATGAACTTCTGTCAACTCCTTCTCTGTCATCAACTATTATCCCACTTAGATACATTAGTACTAATAAAGTTGTTTATATATTCAAATGGAATAGACTATAAAATTTAACTTTAAATTTTACCTACATAAAAGATTGCTCATGCATTTCTCCTTCTCTATTGTTTACTGATCCGGTAGCTTCTACTCTTGTCCCTAACCCCTCAGCTTGAGTTCTGGACCCCATTGCCTCATCTCATGAATGGAGATCATACTCTGATGTGTTCAACGGTGGCTCACTACTCTCCATAATAGGACCTAAGCATAAATGATTGCAAGAAATGCAATGATGGGGCACACATACATGTCTGTACAATGACAGTCTAGTAGTACTAGGTGATCCAATATCATCACCTTCGTCATGTGCTTGTGCAAACTGAGATGTTTGTATAATCAAATGCTCGGTCAAAGACTATATGGCACTAAGGCCCTGTTGTGTTGCATTTGCAACAACCTTTGGGTGCTACATTGGGGGTGGAGAAGGGATAGCTGGAGGGGGAGATTGTTGCAAGTATGAGGTTATCCAGTATTGTCATTGATGTCAACATACTCATATTGCATTAACAAGAAGGATTTGATGAGCTGTGTGCTGAGGATATTGAGAAAATTAGTCTCAGTCAGGAACAGTGAAGAACAGTGATGAGAAGAAGGTAAATGTACTATATAGGATGAGAACCGGAGGATGCGGATTAAAGGGTTAGTAGATATGAGTCTTGAGATGCTACAGTTAAGATTTCTGAGGTCCGCATGAAGATCTGAAGGAGTCGTGGCTGCCGGTATAGAACCGGGTCCGGTAAGTATCCGGAGGTGACAGAGGATCACAAAAAGGTCCGGTGAGGTCCGGAATTGTATTATCCTAATCTACGGATTGGAAGGAGTGTTTGGGATGTCCTTATGATGTATCATCCTGA
Source organism: Cunninghamia lanceolata (assembly GCA_027924645.1). Classification (NCBI taxonomy): domain Eukaryota; kingdom Viridiplantae; phylum Streptophyta; class Pinopsida; order Cupressales; family Cupressaceae; genus Cunninghamia; species Cunninghamia lanceolata. The sequence continues at coordinate 2,286,278 of BSBN01000484.1, forward strand.
TTTGTGTATGATTTGGAGGTCCGGAAGTACCTCTTGCATTGTGACAGTGGCGACAGACTGTGTTCTTGAAGTTCCGGATGAGGAAGACAAGAGATCCCAGTAAGCAGAGGAAGTGCGGAAGTATCCGGACATTCAGACAGGCTTGTAAAGGTTCTAGGATCATGTTTAGGTTGTGTTGTTGGTCCGCATTGATGGTAGAGCCCGGAATTGAAGTTATTCTTCCGGATGAAGTTCCTGCTCTGTGTAGCCGACCGGATGAGTTGTTCATCCTGCGAATGTTCTTGTGATGGCCGACCGGATGTGTTATTCATCTTGCGGATACTCCTATGGTTGTTTGCCGACTTAGATGTTTGTTCCTAAGTCGATGTCTTGTATAAATAACGATTTGTGAGTTCATTTCGTGGTGTGGAGTGAGGATGAGTATGGTATAGCGAAGAAACGTGCGAAAGGCAGAGCAGAGATTGTTGCGCTTAATTGGAACTGATCCGGACATGGTAGAGATGTCATTCTCCAGTTCAAGACTGTGATTTTCATCACTTTGTAGACAGTGTGTCTCCTTGTAGGCAGTGGGCCTCTTTGTGAGTAGTGTGCTCGGGCAGTGAGCCCTTATTGGCATGTGCCATTCATTTTTCCTTATTCTTCTAACAGAGAATAATTCTTGGGTTAATCACCCCGTGGTTTTTCCCTTAACCGGGTTTTCCACGTCAAAATCTTGGTGTTCAATGTGTTGATGCTTATCTGCTCTTGTGTTTATGTATTATGCTTCCATGGATGATTATTTGATATGCTACTAACTAACAACAGTGAGTTAAGTGTTTGAATGAGAAGAAGTTTTATACAACTGATTCACCCCCCCCCTCTCAGTTGTATGCCCTAGATCCAACAATTGGTATCAGAGCCAAGTTCCTCTGACAAGAGCTTAACCGCTTGAGGAGATCCAGGATGTCGTCATACAAGAAGGATAGTCCGAAGTTCGATGGAACCAACTTCACTCTCTGGAAAGGTCGCATGAAGTGTCACTTGGAATGCATGGGAAAAGCATACCTGGGTATGATTTCAAAACCATATGTACCTCCACAAGGTGGTCCGACAACTCTGAATGAAATCACAGAAGCTGAAAACAATCTGCGGACCAAGGAAGCTCTTCTAAGCGCATTGAATGACTCAGATCTCTCGAATGTCATTGACCTACCCACTGCATATGAGATCCTAACTAAATTGGAACTTCTATATGAAGGAGATGAGTTTGTCAAAAGTGCAAGGTTGCAAAGTCTGAAAGGGAAATTTGAAAGGTTGAAAATGAGAGATGATGAAAACATCACTACCTTTATGCCAAGAGTAAATGAGCTGGTATGTGGAATCAGAAATGCTGGTGGAACTTTAGATGAAAATGAGATTGTCTGCAAAATCCTAAGATCCCTTCCTGCTGCCTACAAAATCAAAGTTGCTGCCATTGATGAATTCAGAGCCCACACAACTGTCACAAGAGAACAACTGGCTGGCAAACTAGCTGCATTTGAAATGACCGAGTTTGGAGATGATCCTCCCAAGACTGAATCTGCTTTCAAAGCCAGTGCCTATGTGAAAGGCAAACAGAGATTTGATCCGGGTGAAAACTCATCAAGGAAAATGTCATGGTATGATCAAGCAAGAAGAGACATGGAAGAAGAAGAAGCAGAAACAGCTCAACTTGAAGCCCTCATTGCAAAGAGACTGCCAAGAGGATCCGGTAAGTATGAAGGAAAACTACCCTTTAAGTGTTTCAACTGCAATAAGATTGGTCATTTTGCCTCAAGATGTCCGGAGAGATCTGCAAGATCTAATACTCACAGACAAAGGTTTCAAAAGAATTGCTATTATGTTCATGAAGAAGATGACAATGAAGGAGTAACAGATGATGAATCAGAACCAGGAAGCAAATCCGGAAATGAGTGGGTGTTTATAGCCATCAAGGAAGAAGATCCCTTGCTCTCTGAATCTGTCAATCACAAAGTTGTTGAAAAAGCCTTGGCTGCTCAAGTAGAAGAAAAGGATGACTGGGTTATTGACAGTGGATGTTCTCACCATATGACTAGTGACAAGAATAAGTTCTTAGACTTGGAAAGATATGAAGGAGGAATGGTAAAGTTTGGTGACAATTCTGCTGGCAGAATCAGAGGTAGGGGAACTATTTCCTTTGATGGTAAGAGCAAAATAGGAAATGTACTGTATGTTGAAGGATTGAAGCACAATCTTCTCAGTGTTGGTCAGTTAGTGAACAAAGGCTATGATCTCCGGTTCAAGAATGGAAAATGCAGAATCTTTACAAGCTCCGGAACTGAAATTGCATCCGGTACTCAGACAAGAGGTAACATCTTTCATCTGGTTGGTTCAAATAAAAGTTGTTTGTTTGTTCAAATTGATCAGAGTTGGTTATGGCATAGAAGAATGTGTCATGTAAATTTTGATAACATCATCAAAATAAGCAATACTCAGGCTGTGAGAGATCTTCCAAAGTTGATAAAACCTACAAATAGTGTGTGTAAAGAATGCCAGTTAGGCAAACAAAGCAGAGTCTCTTTTAAAAGCAAAGATCAGTCTTCTACCGGATTATTGGAATTAGTACATACTGATCTATGTGGTCCAACAAGAATCAAGAGTCTGCAAGGTGATAGATATTTCATGTTGTTAATTGATGATCATTCCCAGATGATGTGGGTTACCTTTCTAAAAGAAAAATCAGAAGCTTTTGAGAAGTTCAAAATCTTCAAAGCTATGGTGGAGAATCAAACCGGATTGAAACTAAAGTGTCTAAGGTCTGATAGAGGTGGTGAATTTACATCTGGTGAATTCATTGACTTTTGTGAGAAACAGGGTATAAGGAGACAGTTGTCTGCTCCTAAGACTCCACAGCAGAATGGAGTAGTTGAGAGAAAGAACCGGACCATCCAGGAAGCTGCTAGGACAATGATGTTGGAAGCAAATGTTCCTCAAATGTTTTGGAAAGAAGCTATCAGCACTGCAGTCTACACTCTCAATCGAGTTCAAATCAGAAACAACACCGGTAAGACCCCCTATGAACTCTGGTTTGGCATCACTCCTACTGTGAAATATTTCAGAGTATTTGGTAGCAAGTGTTATATTAAAAGAGATGAAGATCTAGGAAAGTTTGATGCTAGAAGTGATGAAGGAATTTTCTTGGGCTACTCCACTCAAAGCAAGGCATACCGGTGTTACAATAAGAGATTGAGGAAGATGATAGAAAGCACCAATGTGAAGGTTGATGAAGGAATTGAGAAGCCTTCAAGATTTTATGAGTTTGATGAAGATGACCAAGACAGTGCTCAAGGACCTCAATCCTCTCCGGTGAGACAGAGTCAGCCTGATCCGGTAAATCAGGAAGAAGAGTTAGATTTGAATGAGGCTGATCAAGAAACAGCAGTGCTGGATACTCCCAAAATTCCAAGGTATATAAGAATGAATCACTCTGAAGATCAGATCATAGGTGACAGAAGCAAAGGTGTACAAACTAGAAGGAATATTGCTCAAGATCAGAATGAATGTTGTCTGATTTCAAAGATTGAACCTAAAACAATAAATGAAGCCTGCAATGATGAAAACTGGACCAAAGCAATGGAAGATGAACTGATGCAAATTGAGAAAAATCATACTTGGGATCTTGTTCCCAGACCTAGAGACAGGAATGTAATTGGAACCAAGTGGGTCTTCCGAAACAAACTAAATGAAGCTGGTGAAGTAATCAGAAACAAAGCTAGATTGGTCTGCAAGGGCTACTCACAAATAGAAGGAATTGACTTTGAAGAGACTTTTGCTCCGGTAGCAAGAATTGAAGCAGTCAGATTACTTCTTGCATTTGCTGCCTTCAAAGACTTCAAGGTATATCAGATGGATGTCAAGTCTGCCTTCCTAAATGGTGATCTGGAAGAAGAAGTCTACATTGAACAACCGGATGGATTTCAATTGTCTGATAATAATGATATGGTCTGCAAGTTGAAGAAAGCTTTGTATGGATTGAAGCAAGCCCCAAGAGCATGGTATGAAAGGTTGGATAAGCATCTTGTGCAGATTGGATTCAACAAAGGTACTGCTGACAGTAACTTATATTTCAAAATTGATCATGAAAACATTCTGATTGTTGAAGTGTTTGTGGATGATATCATTTTTGGAGGAAGAGATAGTATGTGCAAAACTTTTGCAAACCAGATGAAAAGTGAGTTTGAAATGTCTATGCTTGGTGAAATGAATTTCTTCTTGGGTCTGCAAATTACTCAAACAAAAGAAGGGATCTTCATCTCTCAGACCAAATATGTGAAAGAATTGTTAAAGAAATTTGGTATGGAAGACTCAAAACCTATGAACACTCCTATGGCAACCGGATGTAAGTTAAGCAAAGATGATGATTCTCCAAAGGCAGATCAGACAAAGTATAGATCAATGATTGGTGGATTGTTGTATCTCACTCAAACTAGACCAGATATAATGCAGGCTGTTGGTCTTGTGGCAAGATTCCAGGCTGATCCTAGAGAATCTCATGTTATGGCAATCAAAAGAATTTTTAGATACTTGAAAGGAACAGTTGAGTATGGTCTATGGTATCCTAGAGATCCGAATTTCTCTCTTCATGCTTACACAGATGCAGATTGGGCAGGAGATGTGGATGACCGGAAGAGCACTAGTGGTGGAGCATTCTTTTTGGGAAAGAGATTGGTTTCTTGGCTAAGCAAGAAACAAGATGCAATATCTCTGTCTACAACTGAAGCAGAATACATTGCAGCAGCAGGTAGTTGCACTCAAATCCTATGGATGAAGCAGATGCTAAGAGACATCAAAGTTGAATATGAGGAGCCTATCACAATTTTCTGTGATAATTCAAGTGCAATTAATATTTCCAAGAATCCGGTATTGCATTCTAAGACTAAGCACATATCTATCAAATTTCACTTCTTGAGAGAACAAGTAAATAAGGAAGAAGTCAGATTGGAGTATGTTCCCTCCAAGGATCAGATTGCAGATATCTTTACAAAACCTCTTCCCAAGGACTCTTTTGAATATCTCCGGGAGAAGTTAGGGGTCATGGCCCCTCCGGTGATGAACTAAGATGCACTGATGTGCATCAGTCCGGTGGCTATCACAGCCATATCTTGTGATCCGGACTAATGGGGAGCTGCAACTAAGGGGGAGCAGCTAGTATGATTCTGATGCATGAGAATTGCAAGTATGAGCCCTTTGCCATTGATGTCAAAGGGGGAGAGAAGACATGTGAAAAACAAGTGGTTGATGATCAAAGGGGGAGCAGTAAAGGAAGAGAAGACATATGAAAAGTCGAAGTTCTTGTCTTAATAGTTTTTCACATCATATGTTGCCATCAATGACAAAGGGGGAGATTGTTGCAAGTATGAGGTTATCCAGTATTGTCATTGATGTCAACATACTCATATTGCATTAACAAGAAGGATTTGATGAGCTGTGTGCTGAGGATATTGAGAAAATTAGTCTCAGTCAGGAACAGTGAAGAACAGTGATGAGAAGAAGGTAAATGTACTATATAGGATGAGAACCGGAGGATGCGGATTAAAGGGTTAGTAGATATGAGTCTTGAGATGCTACAGTTAAGATTTCTGAGGTCCGCATGAAGATCTGAAGGAGTCGTGGCTGCCGGTATAGAACCGGGTCCGGCAAGTATCCGGAGGTGACAGAGGATCACAAAAAGGTCCGGTGAGGTCCGGAATTGTATTATCCTAATCTGCGGATTGGAAGGAGTGTTTGGGATGTCCTTATGATGTATCATCCTGATTTGTGTATGATTTGGAGGTCCGGAAGTACCTCTTGCATTGTGACAGTGGCGACAGACTGTGTTCTTGAAGTTCCGGATGAGGAAGACAAGAGATCCCAGTAAGCAGAGGAAGTGCGGAAGTATCCAGACATTCAGACAGGCTTGTAAAGGTTCTAGGATCATGTTTAGGTTGTGTTGTTGGTCCGCATTGATGGTAGAGCCCGGAATTGAAGTTATTCTTCCGGATGAAGTTCCTGCTCTGTGTAGCCGACCGGATGAGTTGTTCATCCTGCGAATGTTCTTGTGATGGCCGACCGGATGTGTTATTCATCTTGCGGATACTCCTATGGTTGTTTGCCGACTTAGATGTTTGTTCCTAAGTCGATGTCTTGTATAAATAACGATTTGTGAGTTCATTTCGTGGTGTGGAGTGAGGATGAGTATGGTATAGCGAAGAAACGTGCGAAAGGCAGAGCAGAGATTGTTGCGCTTAATTGGAACTGATCCGGACATGGTAGAGATGTCATTCTCCAGTTCAAGACTGTGATTTTCATCACTTTGTAGACAGTGTGTCTCCTTGTAGGCAGTGGGCCTCTTTGTGAGCAGTGTGCTCGGGCAGTGAGCCCTTATTGGCATGTGCCATTCATTTTTCCTTATTCTTCTAACAGAGAATACTTCTTGGGTTAATCACCCTGTGGTTTTTCCCTTAACCGGGTTTTCCACGTCAAAATCTTGGTGTTCAATGTGTTGATGCTTATCTGCTCTTGTGTTTATGTATTATGCTTCCATGGATGATTATTTGATATGCTGCTAACTAACAACAGTGAGTTAAGTGTTTGAATGAGAAGAAGTTTTATACAACTGATTCACCCCCCCCCTCTCAGTTGTATGCCCTAGATCCAACAGAATATAGGGACCTTGTACATGTCTAATTGCCCCAGGTCTATCTTGAGGCATTCCCTTGCCCACTCCTTGAAACTCTCTAAAATCAAAATAATTAACATGTTGACCCATGACGAACTCTGCATAGAGTTTACGGAGGTAATACAAAGGCACATCTAAATTGTTGTTGGGTGGTTTATCAAAAACCATCCACCAACGATCCCAAAAGTTTTGACTAATGCCCTCATGAATACACCATTTGATTGAAAACTTGAGCTTACGGACATCAACATGCAATCTGATTTTAGGATTGACAAAGTGTTGGGCTAACATAGTTTTTGTAATCTCTAAATCTTTGACTTCCTCATATGACAAACCATTGGCATATTCAGCCTTATTGGCTTCTCGCCATTGCCTAAATGATTCGTGTTGGGTTGACAAGGTTTGAATATGATTAATGATTCCCTCTAAATTTGATGTCATTATAGACAATCGAGGGTGGCGGCAATACATTTCTATGATCCTACTTATATGATCAATATTTCTTTGAATATTCTCTTCTATTGTTGGAGGGGGAGGGTTTGGTGGTGGAGGGTTTGGGTTTTCATTTTGTGCATCCATTTTACTTAATTAAATTATAAAACATACCCACTTAGCATAAAAACCAAAAAATTTGCTTCAATATACAAAACAAACAAAAAAAATGCACGAAATCTTACCTCTTTAGATCGGATATCTGTTCCTCAGCTCTGATATCCATTCTTTGAAGATGAGACTGCGTTTTACAAGCCACGGGTTTGAAAAAATGCAGTCTTTTTTAGCTTTTTATGATCTCCAAAATGGATATCCCTTTTCTCTTTCTCTATTGTTTTCATTGTTTTTTTATTTTATTATTTTAGCATTTTTAGCATTTTAAGTATTTAGGCATTTTAGCTATAAAATACAATCCAAATTTTAGAAAGACTGTATCATATGAAAGGAGAGATTTTGGACAAACTATCAAAATTTATATAGGATTATGATGATATATATATTTGATTTTTATATGATTTACTTATACTAAGGTATCTCATAGTATTTAAAAGGCACTTTTGAATAGATACAGGAGAGAGGTAGATACAGGAGAGAGGTAGATGCGGGTTAGGGCTTAGGGATTAGGGCCATTATTTAGGGTTTACAGATTTAGAGAGAGAGACTACTTTTGACATGCAACCATAAACCCTAAATAATGCCCCTAAACCCTAAACCCAAGTAACCCTAAATAATTCTTCCAAATCCTAAACCCTAACCCCTAAACCATAAACCCTAAATAATTCCCCTAAGCCCTAAACCCTAAACCTGAGAAAGGGAATCCTAGTTTTCTTGTTTCCATTTGCTTTGTCGATAAGGGAGAGGGAAAGATAGAGGGGAGAGATAGGATATAGAGGAATGATAGGGGAATGACTGGGATGCATCATTAAACCTAACCCCTAACCCCTAACCCCTATTTCCTAACCCCTAAACCCTAAACTTGAGAAACCATAAACCCCTAAATCCTAAACACTAAACCCAAGAAACCCTAAACCTCTATCTCTCTATCTCCCTATCTCACTATCTCCACATCACTATCATTCCTCTACCTCTCAATCTCTCTCCCTATGCTTTAGCCATGTCCCTCACTCTATATCTCCCTATTGGTCCTCTCTCTCTAAACACTAAACCCTAAACCTCTAAACCTTAACCCCTAAACCCTAAACGTGAGCAACCCTAAACTCTATCTCCTATCTCTCCCTTATCTCCCTATCTCTATCGTCCTTCTACCTCTCAATCCTTCTCCCTATTTCTCTAGACATATCGCTCACTCTCTATCTCCCTATCTCTCCCCTTTATCACCTCTATCTCTCCCTATCTGTCTCCTCTCTCTTTCTATCTAGCTATCTCCAAAACTGAGAAACCCTAAACCCAGGTACACCCTAAATCCAATCAACTCTAAACCTATATCTCCCTATCTCTCCCCTATCTCCCTATCTCTATCATCCCTCTACCTCTCTTGATCTCTCTCCCTATGTCCCTAGCCATGTGCCTCACTCTCTATCTCCTTATCTCTCTCCTCCATCTCCTCTCTCTATCTCCCTATAATTCCTCTCTATAAACCCTAAATCCAAAACCCTAAACCTCTAAACCTAACCCCTAACCCCTAAACAATTTAAATCCTAAACCCTAAATAATGCCCCTAAACCCTAAGCCCTGACCCCTAAACCTAAGAAACCCTAAACCCTTAAACCTTAAACCCCAAACCCCTAAACCCTAAACCCAAGCAATCCTAAACCACTATCTCCCTATCTCTCCCCTATCTCCCTACCACCTTTGTCCCTCTACCTCTCAATCTCTCTCCCTATGTCTCTAGCCATGTCCCTCACTCTCTATCTCCCTATCTCTCCCCTCATAATCCTCTATATCTCCCTATCATTCCTCTCTCTCTCTCTCTATAAACCCTAAATCCAAAACCTTAAACCTCTAAACCTAACCCCTAACCCCTAAATAATAAATCCTAAACCTTAAATTATAATGCCCCTAAACCCTAACCCCTAACCCCTAAACCTGAGAAACCCTAAACCCCAAACCCCTAAACCCTAAACCCAAGTAACCATAAACCACTATCTCCCTATCCCTCCCCTATCTCCCTATCACCTTTGTCCCTCTACCTCTCAATCTATCTCCCTATGTCTCTTGCCATGTCCCTCACTCTTTATATCCCTATCTCTCCCGTCAGACTCATCTATATCTCCCTATTGGTCCTTTATCTCTCTCTAAACCCTAAACCCTAAACCTCTAAACCTTAACCCCTAACCCCAAAACCATAAACCCTAAACCCAAGCAACCCTAAACCTCTATCTCCCTATCTCTATCATCCCTCTACCTCTCAATCTCTCTCTCTCTCTCTGTCTTTGGACATGTCTCTCACTCTCTATCTCGTATCTCTCCCAAACTCTATCAGTCCCCTCTTTATCTCTCTTTAAACTGTAAACCCTAAACCCCTAAACCTGAGAAACCCTAAACCTCTAAACCCTAAATAATTCCCCTAACCAACCTCTAAACCACTTCTCTATATAGGTGCAACTAATACCACTTTTTCATTGTTTTCCACATTTAATTATATTCTTTTCCATTTTCCAAGTCCTACATGTGTCCAAGTTGTATTGTTTGTCAAGTTTTTAGTCTAATTGTTAGTCCCAACTCTCATGGTTATTAAAATGTTAGTATATTATAGTTAGATTTATCCTTCAGTAACATTAATTTACACATTGTTGCACAAACAAACACACTGAAACATAACCTTACCTAATTAAGGTTAACCTTTTAAAAGGTTCTTTCATAAATGGCGAGCTTAATAGATCCAACTAGTTCAATGTTCTTATAGTCCATGCTTACCCTTCCAAGAGAGTTCATGCCATGTTAACTTTGCATTATGTCCTAACATATCACATGAAGGACATCATCATCACAAGGAATAACAATGTCATGAAGGATTAATGAAGGTGTAGCTTCACCACATAAAGTATCATTCATAATTTTATCACTAGAGGGTAAGGGTATATCATGTGTATCCTTCTCAAACCATGTATCATGAATCAAATCAAATGAAGGATTGCGTAAAGCAATTTAGGGCATGAAATCCAAAACGCCCCAAAACACAACCCCTGTTGCCCCACCATTCCTATCCCCGAAATATTGGAACATAGTCTAGAAAAGTGATTATTTCACCTGATGAACAAAATTGAATATTTTATTATTGATTATTTGAGTAATTCATTAGTGATGATTCTTAGTGTTTAACAAATCCTTATGGATCAATGTGTAAAGAAGCTAGCAATGTTAATTTGCCCTCCTCCTTCACTAGAAACGGTCTTTAAGGAGGTTCATATATCGATGGGAGATCCAAGATTTAAGAGGTGTATTTTCAAAAAAGTAAAAAGCCTCCCCTCTTACCCCATCATGATTTCCTTCACTCTTAGTTGATTTCTCTTCCCCATCCTCCCCTCTTACCCCTCCCCTCTCTTTCCTGACCCTATCTTGTTAGCTCCCCTCTCCCTTCTCCTATCATTGTCCTTTTTTCCCCTCTTTACCCGTTCTTGCCCCCGCCCCCCTCTATCCCCTCCTTGTCCCCTTTTGTGGGATTGAGTCTTTGCCCCTCCTCTTTTGCCCTCATCTTATCCCCTTTTCCTCTCCCCCCTAGACTCCTCTCCCCCCTTTCCCTTTGCTCCTTGTCCTCCCTCCTCTTTACCCTCCTTGGCCCGTTCTCACCTTTTTATTTCTCATACTCTTGTCCCCTAATTTAACCTCCCATCTCCAACCTCTGGATCTCGTTGCCCCCTTCTCCCTCCTCTTTAATTTCTAGGTTTTTAACTGTATCCTTCATTTCTTGTTGCCCCCTGGTGCTCCGTTTGTGGCTTGGAGTTTGTTGTGAATATATATTTATATATATTATTTGGTCATTGTAGCTTGTCTTCCCTTTTATGATTTACTCTTCTCTCTTATGCTTTCTGCCAGTTAGTTTCTTTCCTCCTTTGGATAGTTATTGGCTTACCTTTCTTTTTTGTTAGCCCCCCCTCCTTTGCCTTCGTAGTTCACCCCTCTATCTCTTTTAACTTGGAACCCTCTCTTGTTCTTTATATGTAGCTTTTCCCAATCTATCCCTCACATTTTAACCTCTTCGGTTGTCCCCCCCTTTTTTATTATTTATTTAATTATTTAATTATCTTATCTCTTTCATCCTCGTTTTGTTCTTTATGGTTGATTGTATTATAGTTATTCCTCTTTTTGCTCCCTTCTAATTTGTGGCCTTGCTCCTTTGTTTGCTTTTTTAATTTTCTTTACTTGGGTCTTCCTCTCATCCTAGTTAGTCTTTCTTTGTTTGTTTTATCTTAGTGTGCCTAGATGTCCCCCACTCCTCTTTGTCCCTCACTTCACTAGGTTTGATAGGCAGTTATCCTTCTCCCTTAAGTGATCTTGGTTTTTGCCTCACATCTCTCTCTCTCCTTTTAAGTGGTCTTAAGTCTGCATACTGTCATTCATGTTCTCTCTTCTCTTGCTTGCTATCTTTCTCCTGATGATGGATCATTGTGTGTGATTTGAAACATTGAGGAAAATAATAATACATAGTCAAATCCAGAAGCATTTCAAACTCAACATCATGGACTGTGGAAAATTGATGGCTACTAGTAAAAAGCCTTTTTCCCAAATTTTTTAGAAAATGGATATCCGTTTTGGGAATGGATATCCGTTTTGGGAATGGATATCCATTTTGGGAATGGGTATCCATTTTGGATTTTGGTATCCAAACCAAAACAGATATCCATTTCAAAGTCAAACTTTACCAAGTCGCAAATTTGGCTAAGTAAAAACGTGATTTTTTTCCTATTGCCACTATTTGGCCGCAATGATCCTGCACATACTGGTTGAGGGATGTAAGGGTATAGGGTTTAGGGATAAGGAATTAGGCTTGAGGGTTGAGGGATTAAGGTTTAGGGTTGAGGTATTAAGGTTTAAGGTTGAGGGTTGATGGTTTAGGGATATGGTTTAGAGTTTAGGGATAAGGGATTACGGTTTAGGACCTTAAGGGATTAGGGTTTAGGGTTGAGGCTTTAGGGATAGCATTTAGGGTTGAGGGATTAAAGTTGAGGGTCAAGGGATTAGGGTTAAGGTAGAGTGTTGATGGTAGAGGGATTAGGGATAGGGTTTAGGGTTGAGGGATTAGGGTTTAGGGTTGAGGGCTTAGGGATAAGGGATTAGGGTTTAAGGTATTGTGTCAAGGGTTGAGGGTTTAGGAATAGGGATAGTGTTTAGGGTTGAGGGATGTAAGGGTTTAGGGTTTAGGGATAAGGAATTAGGGTTGAGGGTTGAGGGATTAAGGTTTAAGGTTGAGGGTTGAGGGTTTAGAGATAGGGTTTAGAGTTTAGGGATGAGGGATTAGGGTTTAGGTTTAAGGCTTTAGGGATAACGTTTAGGGTTGAGGGATTAGGGTTGATGGTCGATGGATTAGGGTTAAGGTAGAGTGTTGAGGGTAGAGGGATTAGGGATACGGTTTAGGGTTGAAGGTTTAGGATTGAGGGATTAGGGTTTAGGGTTGAGGGCTTAGGGATAAGGGATTAGGGTTTAAGGTATAGTGTCGAGGGTTGAGGGTTTAGGAATAGGGATAGCATTTAGGGTTTAGGGTTAAGGGATGTAAGGGTTTAGGGATAAGGAATTAGGGTTGATGGTTGAGGGATTAGGGTTTAGGGTTGAGGGATAGGGTTTAGAGTTTAGGGATAAGGGATTAGGGTTTAGGACCTTGAGGGATTAGGGTTTAGGGTTGAGGCTTTAGAGATAGCATTTAGGGTTGAGGGATTAGGGTTGAGGGTCGAGGGATTAGGGTTAAGGTAGAGTGTTGAGGGTAGAGGGATTAGGGATAGGGTTTAGGGTTGAGGGATTAGGGTTTAAGGTTGAGGGCTTAGGGATAAGGGATTAGGGTTTAAGGTATAGTGTCAAGGATTTAGGGTTTAGGGTTGAAGGATGTAAGGGTTTAGGGTTTAGGGATAAGGAATTAGGGTTGAGGGTTGACGAATTAAGGTTTAGGGTTGAGGGATTGAGGTTTAAGGTTGAGGATTGAGGGTTTAGGGATAGGGTTTAGGGTTTAGGGATAAGGGATTAGGGTTTAGGACCTTGAGGGATTAGGGTTTAGGGTTGAGGCTTTAGGGATAGCATTTAGAGTTGAGGAATTAGGGTTGATGGTCGATGGATTAGGGTTAAGGTAGAGTGTTGAGGGTAGAGGGATTAGGGATAGGGTTTAGGGTTGAGGGATTAGGGTTTAGGGTTGACGGGTTAGGGATAAGGGATTAGGGTTTAAGGTATAGTGTCAAGGGTTGATGGTTTAGGAATAGGGATAGCATTTAGCATTTAGGGTTGAGAGATTAGGGTTTAGGGTTTAGGGATAAGGAATTAGGGTTGAGAGTTGAGGGATTAAGATTTAGGGTTGAGGGATTAAGGTTTAAGGTTGAGGGATTAGGATTAATGGTTGATAGATTAGGGTTAAGGTAGAGTGTTGAGGGTAGAGGGATTAGGGATAGGGTTTAGGGTTTATGGATTAGGGTTGATGGTTGAAGGATTAGGGATAAGGCATTAGGGTTTAAGGTATAGTGTCGAGGGTTGAGGATTTAGGAATAGGGATAGTGTTTAGGGTTTAGGGTTGAGGAATTAGGATTTAGGGTTTAGGGATAAGGAATTAGGGTTGAGGGTTGAGGGATTAAGGTTTAGGGTTGAGGTATTAAGGTTTAAGGTTGAGGGTTGATGGTTTATGATAGGGTTTAGAGTTTAGGGATAAGGCATTAGGGTTTAGGACCTTGAAGGATTAGGGTTTAGGGTTGAGGCTTTAATGATAGCATTTAGGGTTGAGGGTTGAGGGATTAGGGTTAATCTAGAGTGTTGAGAGTAGAGGAATTAGGGATAGGGTTTAGGGTTGAAGGTTTAGGGTTGGGGGATTAGGGTTTAGGGTTGAGGGTTTAGGGATAAGGGATTAGGGTTTAAGGCATAGTGTCGAGGGTTGAGGATTTAGGAATAGGGATAGCATTTAGGGTTTAGGGTTGAGGGATAAGGGTTAATGTAGAGTGTCAAGGGTAGAGGGTTTAGTGATAAGGTGTAGGGTTGAGGGTTCAGGGATTAGTGTTTAGGGTTGAGGGAATAGGGTTTAAGGTGAAGTGTTGAGGATTTAGGGATAGGGTTTAGGATTTAAGGTTTAAGGGTTAAGGGTTGAGGCTTTAGGGTTTAGGGTTAAGTGAGAGACCTAGATGGCTAAGGATGGATGGAGAGGTAGAAAAGGAGTGAATGAGAGATGTAGAGAGGGGAGAGTAGAGAGGTGAGGGGGAGAGATAGGTGAGAGATAGAAGAAATACATGGAGAAATGAATAATATAGATTTTCTATAGCAGGACAAAATATGCTCACGTTATAACGTGAGCACATTTTTGATTGCTATACAAATGGTACAAATGCCTGGACCCCCATGATCTAGGCCCACATACTCTATATTTTTTCTATTTATGCGCATGTTCTGACAAAAAAAAGCATTTTCATGTTGTTGGGAAGTTCACATGCACATTTATTTTTCTATATTTTTTTTCCTTCCTTTATTGCTCTAATATGTTTATTTTTAGGTTTCCTTTTTATCTTTATTTCAATTTAGTTATTTCTGCAAAGTTGATTTGATGGCACAAAGTTTTAGCCCAAACCAAGGTAAAAAAATCCTGCACAAAATTCTCTGAAGAATCTCAATATTACCAAGGTGATCAGATTACACTTGTGTGAGAGTTTGATTTGTGTACATTTTGTTTGAGATAGGCATAAAATCATCAACTCTCGAAGATGCTTCAGACGCATGTAATTATTTCACCATTCAAACTAGCTAGATTGAATGGTGAAATAATTACATGCATGTTAGGCATCTTTGAGAGTTGATGATTTAGGCCTATCTCAAATAAAATGTACACAAATCAAACTCTCACACAAGTGTAATCTGATCGCCTCAGTAATACTTGAGATTCTTCAAAGAATTCTATAAAAAATCCTGCACAGAATTCTGTAAAGAATCTCAAGTATTACCGAGGTGATCAAATTACACTTGTGTGAGAGTTTGATTTGCATATATTTTATTTGAGATAATCATAAAATCATCAAGTCTCAAAGAGGCCTCACATGCATGTAATTATTTCACCATTCAATCTAGCTAGTCTGAATGGTGAAATAATTACATGCGTGTAAGGCATTTTCGATAGTTGATGATTTTATGAATATCTCAAATAAAATGTACACAAATCAAACTCTCACATAGGTGTAATCTAATTGCCTTGGTAATACTTGAGATTCTTTAGAGAATTCTGTGCAAGATTTTTTTACCCTGGTTTGGGCTGAAACTCTACGCCATCAAATCAACTTTGCAACAATAACTAAATTGAAATAAAGATAAAAGGGAAACCTAAAAATAAATGTATTCGAGTAATAAAGGAAGGAAAAATAAAAAATATAGAATAAATGAAGGAAAAATAAAAATATAGAAAAATAAATGTGCATGTGAACTTCCCAACAACATGAAAACACTTTTTTTTTGTCGAAACACACACATAAATAGAAGAAAATAGAGTATGTGGGCCTGGATCATGGGGATCCAAGCCTTTGTAACATTTGTATAGAAATCTAAAATGCACTTGAGTTATGTCTTGGTCTTCTCGAGCCTTAGGCTTGACATCACCAAACCATAATGCGAGCGCGTTATAACGCTCGTGTTATGACCTAGAATCTTTTTTTGAAAAGTTTGGCCACTTTTTGGCCCCCCAATTTTTCGCACCTGCCCAGTTGTGGTTCCAAATTGTAGAAATCTCTGATAGAGTAGGATTTTATTTGTTGTGAAATAGACCATGTTTCTCTAACATGTAATATTGGATTTTGTACTCCATTTTACTGAAGAAATAAAAGTTGCCTGATTTCATTCCTCACATTTTTGGTGAGAATATCTATTGTTGTTTCATGTGTGAGTGTTGCGTGGAGTATCCTTTCATTAGTCTTGTCCTTCCATAGTTTCCTAAATCTCTTTTGAGGTTCAAGGGTGTGATAATTTTTTCTATTAAAGGTGTTACACCCTACAACTTCCACTATCAACCTACCATAATTTGTAGCTGAGGGGGATGATGGGAACAATAGATTTGGTGTTATATGTGATGTCTCTTATTTGCAAGTTTAAATAAGCAATCCTTTTTTATATTGAATAGCTTGACCTTTGAGTATTTTGTTTGAGTATTAATTTAGGTAACACATTTGAATCTATGATAGAAAAAAGCATTTACATAATGCATGAATGAAGAGATGAAGAGATTACTATTCAAAATCCAAAAGAAAAGAAAATCTTAAAAATATTGGTTGGATTCCTCCTTTCTCCTTGTCATTGCTATTGCTCTACAAAATACTATTGGGAAAGGTTGCCATTAACTTTACAATCCTAACCAATTTCATGTGTCTCTAAAGTTCTTGGAATGTGTTCCCCAACACATAAGGACATTGAGAGATAAATTGATATTTAATTATATCACTTGCTTATTGTAATTAACTCCTAAATGGTAGGGTCAAACTTGGGCATCCACTTTTGGAGTGGGGTCCATGAAGACTTGTTGACAACTTTTTGAAGTCTATTTTGGGTGTTTGACAGCTCCTAGTGAGTGTGAGTTAACTTGGGCGCGCACTTTGGAGGTGTCTTATATTTAGACTAGGAGTTTTTTTTATGTACATGAGTGGATATTGTTGATACACTTTGCATGGATATGATGTGGGAGTTATCAGAAGTGTTAGAGATGCATGATATTGGAATATTTCTTGCATGAGTTCATAAAAGCTTGCATGGACTTGCATGTTTTTGCATGTGGTTGCATGAGTTCATAAAAGCTTGCATGTGCTTGCATGTTGTTGCATGTTGCCTCTATGAACTTGCATGTTCTTGCATTTCAATTATTTTGACTTGCATGTTGTTGCATGTTAGTTATATGGACTTTCATGTTGTTGCATGTCAGTTATATGGAGTTGCATGTTGTTGCATGTCATTTTTATGAGGTTGCTTGCAGAACACTCCAACTCAAAAAACTTGCAAAACACTCCATCTACCAGATTCAATTAATGGGTATCTCTTGCATTGTGCTATAGGTGTTTGCATGTCACTTGCATGTACAAAATAGGTTAATTCATAATAATATTGGGGACATCAATCATGTAGGTTGTTTGCATGAGATTGATGTGTCATGATGCACTTCAGTTGACTGAAACAGATTGGGACAACATGAGTGTCCAATCTAGAGACTTTCAGTTGTTGCTTTTATTTGGAAATATTATTTTTGTTGACTAAGTTTATGTGGGACAACTTGGGCACCCATAATCAGGACTAACAGTTAACAGGGTGCTTGGTATAGTTTGAATTTAGTCTTCTCTATTTGGAGCGCTTGGGTTTTGTATGAGGACTTGTCTCATGTTATCAATTGCAATTTATTGTAATTTGAGTTTCAAGCTTTTGAATTAAGAAGCTTTGAAGTTGTAATTAAAAAAAGCACAATGTATTTTCTAGAGAGCAAGTTTTGAAGCTTTCTATATAGAAGCTTTGAAGTTGTAGGAAAAAGAATTACATGAATTACAACATAATAGGTTTTGGAAGATTGAAGAAGCTTGAGGTGTGCATCAATATTCAAAGAAGTTTGAGTATTGAATGTAATCTTTCTTGAAGATATTTAATACAAGCATAAACATCTTTGGGTGTGGAGTTTTTTCTCGCAAGGGTTTCTTCACGTAAAATCTGTGTCTACTTCTATCATGCTTTTTTTCCTTCTACTACATTGATTAAATTGGAGAAATACTATTACATCTATATTGAAAGTAATTTTCATATTTACACATGCTATTAATTTTAGATTTGAAAACATTTAAAAGCTACATAGTTGCAACTTTACCTTGTTCTCTCTCCTTTTTTCCAACATGTGGTATCAAAGCCAATGGTTGTAGTGAGAGAGGGATATTTTTTTCTTAAGTGTTGAAGGTATTTTGGTTGTAGGTGAAGTTCTATGTGTTAACATTGTTTTGCAGATCTGTGAGTTTGGAAGCAATGGTATTTAAATCTCAAATGGATATTGTCAAAAGAATCTTTGTTGGGCACTTGAGGCTTAAGGTTATGGATTTTTATGGAGTTGATCCTGTGATAGTGATTTGGAGCTCCATTTTGACAATATGTCTATATTCTCTTGTTTGGTGGTTTTATTCCTTTACCTTGTGGTCATTCATAGTGAAAGGGTGTTTATGTTGGATGGTTACTTCTGGTACCTTAATCACATGGAAAAAAACTCACTTCTTGGACTGCAATTTGGAGTGCTTATGTTGGGTTCATGGTTTCAATCCATGGTTACATGAAAACATTGGATAATTTATCATTGGTTGTATGTAGGTTGTGGAGTTGGTATTTCTATGATATGGACACTCCTGAACAACCTAGTTTCTCCTTTCTTATAGTCATGTTATTTTGAATGTGTAGGTTTTCATAGTTTTCTTGTTTCAAAAGATTGTGGGTTTGTAGATTTGTGGTTTTCCATTATTTTCAGATGACATATTTGATGGTGTTCATTGGTGTGAATGTTTGGATGATTAAGTGGTTTCAAATTTATAGAGATATAGCTTTGCAGGTTTTACATGTCAACCAAAATCTGTGGTTTGTAGAGCTGTGGAGAAATTATGTTCAGGCTCTTTCTAGATGGAAACAATTTTAGATTTGTAAGGCTGGTTGTTGGCTTCTTATGATCTATGGTTACTCCTATGTGGATTTATTTGGAAAATTAGATCTAGAGTTGATTCTAGTGTTTAAGTCTTGGAAATCTACATGTTATACCTGGTTACATTTGTTCTACATGTTACTGATGTGGGGTTGAATCTATTTTTTTAGTTATTAAAAGTTGAAGCACTAATCATCTTTTTTCTCCTATGAGATGTTGCATGTGTGCAGATCTTGTGAATAAGCTGATGTGGGTTCTATTTGGTAGGCCTCTTCTTGGTCACCTTGATTACATTGGTATTTTTTGTATTGAGACAAAAGGCTAGTTTGGAGTACCCGATTTAGTTATTCATTGGAATCTATAGTAGCAAAGTTATGTTGCATGAGAAGTTTTTATCACTTTTAGTGGGAGTTTTTTGTAGTTTCATAATGTATCCTATCTTCTTTGTTTCAAGATATCGGTTCTAAACTATTATTGTTGCAGTGTTGTGAGCCATGCATAATCTTTTGATTAGAAGATGGATGATCTTTTGCAATGGTTGTTGGTGTCATAAGAAGCTCTTGGATTATGCCTTTAGTTTGCAATAAGGGTTCATTGACATTTTTTGGTTCTATTGACAGAGGATGCTAGATCTTCATGTTATTTGAAGAGGTGTTGACATCTTGGTTTTCCATGGAGGACTCTTGGAGTTTTTGGTGAGGTGTTGAGTTTATAACTTATTAGTTTTTGATAAATGATTCTTGGTTTAGAGGATGTTGTTGAAATTGGAGTAGACAACTAAGAGGGGAGGGTGAATCAGTTGTCTTCAAAACTCTAATACTTGCAGTAATTTAACTTCTTTGTCACTTATTAACAAATTAATGATATAACCATGAAAACATAAATCAACAACACATGAGCAGAAACATAATCAACAAACATAACACTAGGATTTTTACGTGGAAACCTAGTTAAGGGAAAAACCATGGTGGGGGTTAACCCACAAGAAATTATACTTTGTTAAAAGTATTACAAATGGGGAAGGCACATGCCTTCAGGGTGTACTGCCCAGAGTTCACTGCTCCAAGAGGCTCATTACCTATAGAAATGAATTCAAGAAGATTACAGAATGTTTGAACTAATGAATATCATCTACCAATTCAAAAATTTAGTTCCAGTTAAACACATAATACTGATCTTACACACTTCATCTATACTTGCCATGTTTCACTCTTCGACCATAACCCAAGCTTAGATCTTCTCCTTTGCAATTCTTTCTGCCTTTTTTTATATTTACTCCATCATCACACCTCACACACTCTACAAAACATTCAAATCCATTGGCTATATATATTCGCATCAAGAGATGCAATCAATTGTAGTCAGCTTCAAGAAAACTTAGAACATTTATTAAGAACTCTGCTCTGTCAGCTAAATCCATACACAAACAACAATGTGGACCAAAAACTTGTATTCTCAAATCATTAATCATGTTGGATAATACCACTGGTTATCATAAATTGCTTAACCAACAAATTTTCTTCATCCAGACCAAGATCAATTACTAGGTCGACCTATTCTTCTTCTGATTGTACTGACTAACTGGACCCTGATACTCAGATGCTTATATCTTTTGAATCCTTCATCACCAAAGGCTACATTCTTGGATTTAGATAGTCTTGACAATCCTTATTACTCCCTTAGATCCACAGCATACTGTGATTTACCAGTGGAGAGATCTATGCCCAGATATTGTACCCTGTCACATGCTCTATTTTTTACTACCTGGATTTGGACAAATCTTCACTCTGACTTCCAGTATGAATGAATTATGTAATGCGAATTTGTAAGATGGACTTAGTTGCCATCAATGACAACACCTATCATGTGTAGCAGTGTCTCTTACTAACAATCTCCCCCTTTGGCATTGATGGCAACACTTAGTGAAAAATGACTAAGTGTCGAAACAACTACCCCTTACTTTGTACACTTATGCTTTTCACTATTCTCTAGTGCTCCCCCTTTGCTAGATTCCTCATTTTTCACTTCTCTTCACTCCCCCTTTGACATCAATGGCAAAGGATGAATCTTTTTGGATGTAACAATTCCATAATCTCACATTCCTCCACAATGGAGTGTATATGCAATATAGTTTTATAGCCAAGAGTGAATATTGCCTTGTGGTCTAGTAGTTCCAATATCTATAATTGAGCATCAAACTCGACAAAATCCTCATACCAAAAATTTTATGTATATAGGCATATATACAACCAACCCTATAACTTAATTACATAAGTTTGAACACATCACCAAAGGTATTCTTCAACAACACAAACTCATTGTCCCAACTCTTCTTCATACTGTTCAAAACTAAGATGTGACCACTGCAAAGGAATGCCTAAGATTCTACTTTTCGCAAGTCAATAGGATCACTTGATTTAGCAACAATTTGGGCTTCTATCATGGTATTGAACATTGCTTCCAACTTAGGGGAAATTAGTCCCCAAAGCTCACACATTCTTGTCTCAATGTTGTCCTTTTCCTTCATCAATTTCTTTATCTCTTCAATTGGGCTAATTGTTTGACATTATTGGCTCATTATTGATACTGTCAAAGGATCAAAAGATTGGGATACAGTTGACAGTTTTTCCTTAGACTTCTTTATTTTTATTTCAATGTCCTCTATAGCTTTAGGACAAGATAAACAAAATTAATATACATTCCCTCCTTCTGTAAGAGAATTTTGAATATTCTTAACACTGGTATCCAACACAATTCTGTCTAATGAAATCATCCCTTTCAGAGCATCAAATCATTTATCATTGAATTCATTTTGAACCTTGACCTCTGCAGACTTTACAAGAGATTCAAAATAAGAACTTAGAGAGTTTATTAGACTTTTCAACTGGTTGGAGGGACATGCATATGAATCCTTTTGGAATGTTGGCATAATTTTCTCTAGAATCCCAGATACAAGACCAAGTAGCTAACTGTCTTCCATATGAGACTTCAGAATATCTTCTTTGGCCTTAGCTCGAGCAATGGAGGCCAATTTTAACTTCTGCACTGGAGATAAGGTATCAAAATTTATTGGACCTTGTATTATGTCCTGATCTTCTTCAATTTGTTTATCTCTTTCCAAAGTTTCATTCACTGCTTCTGCAATGTCTCTTGCCTAAGTTGTTGATGTATCTATTCGATCCTTATTGGTACTGTCAACCGAATTGTTTTTCTTGGGCTCTTCCTCAACCTTTGCAATCTCTTCTTCCTTTTCATTTTTGTGCTTGGCTTTTTCTACTTCTTGGTCCTTAGCTGCTTCTATTTCATACTCTATTTTTTAATGAATTATCTTCATCTGTTTCAACGTTCATCTCTGTATCTTCTTTGTTGGATTGATCTGGAGGAGTTTGAATACATCCTGCATCATCATTTTATCTATCATCTTTTCATCTTTTTTGTTTATTACTTCCTCTTCTGGAATAGAGGAGTCATCTATCTCAGTTTGCTACTCTTTGATGAGTCTAGTTTATGACTCAATTTTGTTAAACTTTATTATCCATTTGCTATAGTTATCATGGACTTTGGTACTTAGATCTTGATCCTTTCATAACATTTCCTCAAAACCATAAGATATTGGGCATAATTTATTTCCTATAATCTTTAATGACATGGACATGTTATATGAACTATCTATGTTAATTTTACATATGGTTAATGAATGTTACTCTAAGATAATTATAGATATGCAATTATTGTGCGTACTAATATTGTTATGCAAATATAATTAGCAGCTTATAAAGTCGAGGAAGATTCTTCCAGTTGGTTACTCGCCATCCAAGTCAAACAAGGTGGTCTTTCAAATGTCAAATGGAGGGAAGATAACTACCTTGTAACTAGTCTTAATTACTTGTTGAGCAAATATAGGAGTTACTGTTGTGCTAGATCTGCATTGAAGCAACCAAGCTTGACTAGATTCCACACATGCATAACCTCCTCTCCACTTTCTATGCATTCCCTAAAGTGGTGTCCTCTTATTCTGTTGGAGTTGACCGCCTTGCTAGGTAGTTGGTTTTGTAGTTTTCTTTCTATAAATAAGACTTAGATGCTCCTTCTGAGGGGTTGAGTAATCTAAGGTTGTACTGGCACTATTAAGTTTTTCAACAATACAATTAAGTCATTTAGTTGTACTCATGTTTTCCAATGAATAAAATGAAGTTATAAGTTCACATCTCTAAGTTTACATTTGTCTTAAGGGATACTCATCCAAGGAGGGTCACTTGCTAAGCATTCCATCCTTTAGTTTAGTTGTATTTTCTGTTAAGAAGTTAGTTAAATTTAGCATTGAATGTTCCTACAGCCACTAGAATTCCATTCTGTGTCTGTTCCTACAGCTAAAGTAGACAAAGTAGTTTCCTGTTTGTTTTTCTAGATTTTCATTTTCTATCATGCACTTCAGCTTAGCATAGTTGTTGGTTGTTGTTCAACATTTATGTTATTTCTTTCCAAGCAGTTTATTTTTAGCATTATGTCTTTCTTAGCTGTAGAATGAATGTGGCTACTTTAGAAGTTCCTAGTGCACATACCGTGCTAACCCATTTCAAGTTCATGTCCCTGGGTTGACAAGTTAAATGCATCTTCATAGTGATTAAGATAGCTATTCAGGTTAGATGTCCAATCTATGGGTCACAACTTTATGGGCTTAGTTGTTAAATCATTGTAGGAGATGGACATTTTTGGCACCATTGCCGAGGATGGTGTCAAACTAGGAAGATCTTTGGAGTCATCTTTAGTATTATTTCTTGTAGAAGTATTTTTGAAAGTGTGCTCTTAGTATATCCTTCATTTAGGAAGTAACGATCCACAATCCATTCACAACATTCTTTGTGTGAGTTGGCTGATACTAAGTATATTGCATGCATAGATATAGAAGAAGAGATGATTTAGGGAGATTCCTTCCTACTGATCCAAATTACCCAGCAGAAGAAGTAGAAGTGAATCCTTTTCTTGATGCATTCCCTAATTTGAATAGTTCTAAAACATCCTCTGAAGAACAAGCTGCCCAAAACTTGATTGACAATCCATTTGCCTTGATAATCAGCCAAGAAACTATGGCTGCCCAAAATATACCCAATCAACCAACCTTTCTATTTCCTATTGCTCATCAAAATGAAGTGGATAACCTTAAAACATCCCTAGTTCATCTCTCCCCAAGTTCTATGGACTTGCAATAGAGGACCCACACACCTTGTTCGAATTTGATAGCCTCTACAGAAGCTATGACTACACCACTGATGCTCATAGGCTTAAGTTGTTTCCTACTACCATGAAAGATGTTGCATTGCTCAAGGTGGTTTATGGGTCTAGGTAGTGATATTGTCAATACTTGGGATTAGATGAAAGAGAAATTTCTTGAGAAGTATAAAGACTACTGTAGGGGTGGAGATATGAGAGGAAATGATATTTTTAGAATGTAGCAAAAAGAGGATGAAAGTTTAGAGGATTTCATCTCAAGGTTCTTGTTTTGTTAACAAAAATCTCCCCATCATACACTCAATGAGGAGTCTCAAAAACTACTCTTCCTCAGAGGAATAAGTGAGCATTGTACGGATGCCTTGGATTTAATGGGAGGAGGAGATATTACCCAAGTGCCTTGGGAGGATATTAAGAAGTTGTGCTAGAATTATTCCAGAGCAACCATGAAGAAAGGAAGAGGTTACCATTCCCTTATGGGAAATACCTCTACCAATGGAGTTTTAAGGATGGAGATAAGTCACTTGCTGTCTGATTTTAAGAAAGATATTATAAATAATATGGCCACCCAGCTGGACACACTTTAGGCAAAGAAGAAGCATGAAGAGGCCGCTACCATCTTGCATCTACAGTCCCTCTTCTTTTGTCTGCAATGAGGATAATATTCTGCCAACATTGACAATAATAAGATTCCACTTGAGTTCAAGCCAATCCAAGTTGAAGAAGATCAAGTCTACTATGTTGTACAAAGGAGGCCATGGGTTCCAAAACAAGGTATGTCACCAGATCCATTATCATTTGTTGGACCATATTTTAATACTTATGCATCTGGTAACCAATGGCAACAACCATCTCCATCTAACTATGGAGGATATTCACCTCATCCTTGGAACAAACCCCTAAACACTTGGAAAAATTACCAAAACCATGCACCCTAGTGGCAACAACCTTAGGGGAATTGGCAGTCACCTCCAGGAAACTGGCAGTAAACATCTCAATGGAGGGGAGGACAACAATGGCCAAACTAGACAACTAATTATATGTAGCCACCTTTTGAGCCCCAATAGCCTCCTATAATGCCTCCACCTGCTAGTTCCAATTCAAATACACCTAAACCTACTTAGTTACCAGTTCAACCCTCACTTAACCCAAATAATAAACCACAGCAGTAGCCAGTATACTCTGTTGATCCAAATCAATTCCTTGCATATGCTGTGAATGTAAGTGACATCCACCTACGCTCAGGAACTACCTTGGCAGCTCCTTCTAGACCCATCATTACTAAGCTTCCTAAGGAGGAAGAGGAGCCTTTAAATGCCCCCATTTAGTCAAATGCACTTGAAAATCCTGAACCACTACTAGTCAAGTAGACTACACAAGAACCACCATTTCCACAAAGGTTGGAAACTGTGAAACAAAAGGAAGAGAAAGAGGAAACCACCTTTGACATTCTAGAGCAGTTGAAACATGTATGTATCAAGATCCCTCTATTTCAGGCCATAAAATATGTTCCTATATATGGCAAAGCAATCAAGGAAGCATGCCTTAAGAAGCCAGGTAGAAAAAGGAAAGACCCCACTATGATTCATGTGGTGGGATAGTTGGTTGACATATGCTTGGGAAAGTGACTGTTCCCAAATATAATGATCTAGGGGGTCCTATGGTAGGAGTTGTTATAAATGGGATCCAAATCAGAAATGCTCTGATTGATCTAGGAGCAACCATAAATGTAATGAACAAAGATATCCTACAACAACTAAATGTTGCAAACATGAGACCTACTCCTACTATCCTGTAGCTTGCTGATAGTTCTACTGTTAAACTTGATGGGATAGTAGAGGACCTTGTGGTATCCCTAGACTCATGGGAATATCCAACTGATTTCATGATACTTTCTCCTAAAGCTACATTGGGAGGGTACCCCATCATTCTGGGAAGGCCATGGTTAGCCACAGATGATGCTTATATTAGATGTTGGTTAGGAGACATGACCATATTTGATGGGAGAAGTACTAAAAAACTTGTTCTTTACCCACCTGCACAGCCATCTCATGATATGGATAATCCTATTTGGCCACATGTTGGTGAAGAGGCCGAGGAAGCTAATTCTGTGGAACAACTTATGATGTTAGGCAGAAGTTCTTTCATGCAGCTTCAAGAGGAAGATGAGGTGTTGTCTAACATAATTTAGAATCATTGTGAAGTAGAGGAAGCATCATCCTCTCATTCTGTTGATCCAATGAAGACACTTATTCTTACTTTTCCTACAGCAATAGGTATGTCTCATACATTGCTTCCATAAGAAATCAAGGTACCCAGCATTAGTGAAGCAACTATGGTAGAGTTAACAACTCAAGTGGAGATTTCAGAAGAAAGATATCTGAATATTAACAACAAATTGACTCAAGAACAACAACTGTCTTTGACAAACTTGTTAAAGAAACATAAGAATGCCTTTGCATGGGATTGCCATGACATGAAAGGACTAGAGGGTAGATGCAAGAAGTTGTGTCCACTTAAGGTGGAAGTTTCAGAGTTAGAAAAAATTCCGAAATCGGGGAACAAAAAACGGGATCCCGTTTATAGAAAACGCGATCCCGTTTTGCCTCGGGATCCCGAGCCTAGGACCAAAAACGCGATCCCGTTTTTCCCGGGATCCCGAACCTAGAGGCCATAAATGGGATCCCGTTATATAAAACGGGATCCCGTTATAAACGGGATCCCGTTTTATATAACGGGATCGCGTTATATGAAACGGGATCCCGTTTTATAAAACGGGATCCCGTTTTTGAAAAGTATAAAATTTTTTAAAAAACAGCAGAGACCCCATTTTCAACAGCGACAGGCGCCAGAGGAAAACGGGATCCCGAGTTCTCAAAGTATCCAGCCAGGTAAGTGGATTTTTCCACTTGTAAAAAATACCCATCAATTGTTTATACCTTCCATTGTTTGTAAATTGATGTAAAATACAATGAAAATTTAAATTTTGAATTGTTATTTAGGGTTTAGGGTTTATAGAATCAGTAGTTGATTTTTGACAATTTAGATGTAAAATACAATTGAAATTTTGAAAGACTATATCATATAAAATGTTAGAATTTGAACAAACTGTCAAAATTATGTTTAAATTTGAGAATTGAATAGATATATTTAGGCATTTTAGCTGTAAAATACAATTGAAATTTTAAAAATACTGTATCATATGAAAGGAGAGATTTTGAACAAACTATCAAAATTTGAGTTCAATTTGAGTGTTGAATAGTTCTATTTAAACATTTTAGCTGTAAAATAGAATTGAAATTTTGAAAATACTGTATCATATGAAAGGAGAGATTTTGAACAAACTGTCAAAATTTGAGTTCAATTTGAATGTTGAATAGGTGTATTTAAACATTTTAGCTGCAAAATGCAATTGAAATTTTGAAACGATTGTATCATATGAAAGGAGAGATTTTGAACAAACTGTCAAAAATTATATAGCAAATTGGGATGATATGTATATTTGGTTTTTATAAAATTTACTTATAACAATGTATGTCATTGTATTTTAAAGGCATTATTGAATAGCTAACTATCATGTAAAAAAATTACAACAAACCATAATAAAACCAAGTTATCACATCCTTCATAATCAAACATTTAGAGACAACTAGAACTAATCAAGAATTGAGAAAATTTTACAGTTTTTGTGATAGCCAACTAATTAAGAATGAAATGAAGCCAACATTTATGTAACTTTTGATATACTCAAGTAGCTGTCCTCACTAGCTAGGTTATGCCCCTGGAATGAACATCGTGATGTTAATTGTGATACGAGCTTGAAACCTCATTGGTAATGCTTTCCCTAATCTTAATGACCTTGATGTAGGCTCCACTCATGATGCTTACGAAGATCTTTCCACCACTAACCTCTTTCATGATAGGTCACTATCCTCACCATCTCCTTAGACCTAGAATACCTTGAGCTTATCGATTGGGACCAACACGACCCTTTATGATTTGATGTTTTCCAAAATGATGAAGCCATCATGAAACTTATCAAGTGTCAAGACCACATCCCCATTGTAATCATAAGAAAGACTTTTCCACCATACTTAACACCTACATATATGCTTATTTTGGAGAGAAAGAAAGAACCCTTCAGTCCTGAGGCACCCTAGTCTAGGCAGAATAGCAACAATCTATATAAGAAGAAACTTGTGATCGATTAAAATGATATAATAAAAATGGACACTTCCCAAGAGCTCCTCAATTTGACAAACTTCACCTTCCATTAGATACCACTTAGATACAAGACATGACTCCCCTCTCCTTATTGAGGACATGCTATAAACATCAACCTGTGAATAGAAGCTTGGACCCTAAACTCTCTAAGATAGTAGCTCCATTGGACCTTGACATCAAAGAAGGCATATATAACCATGTCACCATGTTAAATATTACGTTGATTTCTTCATGTGGTCTTATGGTGATATGCCTTGAGACTCCATCTTTAAAGTCATGCATCATCTTGTGGTTCACCTCAATGCCAAACCTATTCAATAAAAGCTACGCAAAATGCACCCCCAAGTAGCCCTCGTGGTCATAGAAGAATTGTATAAACTCTTGGATGTCCAGGGTTCATTCAGACTATTACTTTTCCTAAATGGGTAGATCTAATGTGGTCTTAGTTAACAAGAAAACTAAGGGAATTCATGTTTGCACTAACTTTTGAGACATCAAAAAAGGATCTACCCCAACTTAGATAACTTTTCTCTACCAAACATTGATATGGTCGTGGATCTTGTGCATAGCCATATATATATATAATTTTATCATTAATCTGGATATAATATGGACCAAGTTGAAACATTTGAGTTAGACATGGAGACACCTAGATTATGGAGCTCGGTCTATGTAAGAAAACACCTGTTATAGACTCAACACAAACTTATCCCTCAACCCTCTAAATTGTGACTTACATCATTTGATTACCCTGGAACACACTATATAGACAACTCTATACAAATTTGGCAAAATATATTTTCTCCTAACAGAAACTTGTATATGTAGAAGTATCTACTACTACATTAGATTTGATATACTTCTTAAAAGGAAAGAGTTGGGACTAACAACTAAATAGAAAACAATAACTAGTTTTGCATTTTGTAGGAAATAGGAAACAAAATTGAGCTATCTAACCATCTTGACTAATTTATCTATTTCTAGCTAGATTGAACCCTAATTCTATATGCAATTCCAACCCTAACCCTAACACTAATTCTAACCCTAATCCTAACCCTAATTCTATATGCAATTCAAACCCTAACCCTTATTATAACCCTAATCATAACCCTAACCCTAGCTCTACTTGTAATTGTAATCGTAACTCTAACTCTAGCCCTAACCCTAACCCTAACGAGCTACTTGTAATTGTAATTGTAACCCTAACTCTAGCCATAACCCAAACCATAATTGTAGCTCTAATACTTACCCTAATTTAGCAACCCTTGAATTCTAATTCTAACCCTAACCTCAATTCTAACCCTAAGCCTGATCCTAATTGAAACCCTAACCCTAACTTTAATTAATCACGAGTCATGCTACAGGGATTTCTTCTACATATTTTGTATGCATGTGTTATTCCCTTATTGCATGTGAGTTCACCAATTATTTGGAAACTTCTCCTAACTGGGAGGCAGGCTTGTATTCAAGCCCTATAAATTTTGTGTTTATAGGTGTTATGTTTAAAGCTATATGGAGACTTGTAATAGGAGGTCTTGAATTTGGTACCAATGATTGTGAGTGCCTTGTCTAGAATATGATGAACCTTTTGAACAAGAGAACCTTGTAGACCATGATGCATATCTTGAAATTTAAACTTGAACATTATCGTCATGTGAATGCTTTTAGCCATCCTACAACCTCCTATCACCCTTCATCCTCTTATAGGGATATGCCACACAACCTCTCCAAGTTGACCATGCCAAACCCAAACTCACAATCGTAAGAGGTAAAGAATCTTTTGGCCCCATTCAAGTCCACTCCCTAATAGGAGTGATACAATGCTAATAGGGTTGTGAAGGTAATTAAGTTCTTGATTAGCATGTTGGGTGTATCTAAGCATAATGATGATATAGTTAGTCTTGATTTCATTAATCTTAAGATCATTGAGCTAGAGTACTTAATATATATGGTATAGTTTGTTCAATCAATAGTGGTAGGGAAAATTAATATACTACAATGACATGAAACATAAACCAATAGGTGTCTTAAGATATATTAGTGGTAGGGAAAATTATAGTGGCCCTAACCCTAGTAGAGTAATAAGTTGAAGTAGTGTTAGAATTACTAATAAACTAAAAAACTTTATCCTAGGGTGGTGGGACAAATTACACAAGCCTTACAAAGCCTCTACCACTTCCTTGACATTTTTAACATTGTTCGAATTTGATAGGAGGGATTTATGTCACCTCCTCCTCATCTTAATTCTCATAGTGGATAGAATCATCCAATTTAGCATCAAGACATGAAGGTTTATCTTCATTATCTTAGAAATATCCTCCAAGGCTTTGTGCATATGCTCATGCCACACATTGAAGATGTGGAATTTATCTAAGTAGCAATATAGAAATCCTTAGCCTAACCTTCTACCCCTTCAATATCATTGTATAGAAGGTAGATACAAGTAACATTTGATAGCATGGAGGCACAACTTAGGGATTTCAAGTTGAATGTAAAAAAAATATTCTTCCCAACAAATGCTAGATGTCTAGGAGCAATTTAATGATTTCTTCCATTATCTGCCTAGTCTAGAATATAATTACCTTTTCTTTTGATATGTTTGAAGGAGATAGATTTAAACAAGTATTCACCAAGTTTCTAACTTCCAATATATAATAGTTTCCAATAACCACAAGCTTCATCTATGCTTTTTCATATGATCAATGTTGATCTTGGAATCTCCTTCCACACTAAGGGATATCTTGTTTAGTTTCCAAGTCATCTTGAGGCCCTGGATATCATGGCCCTAGAATCTACCATATTAGTGTTCTTGACACCAAAATCATAAGCTTTAAGATAGGTAGAGGTTTTCCCTTATCATCTCTTAATAACATACTCCTCCTACTTCACTAGGATTACCCTTGGCTACCCATCAAAATTTCAAGCTTAATCCATCCCAATGTAGGTGTGGACCAAAGGGTGTGAATATCAACATGGGTATCTCCTTGTTTTAACCTTATTCAAAGCAACCTTGGCCAATTATGAGCCTAATCAGTGCCTCTTCTAGCATGATCATATATTCCTCTTTACCCCAACAATCACCAAGTTCCTAAATGCACCATATTTCTTTAAAATAGTCCAAAATTTGGGATGCATATTCACATTTAAGAATGACATGATGATTGTCCAGAGAAGTTTCCTTACTTAAATGCACATTGAAATTTTGAAATATATATTGCCCATTATATCAATCATTATGGTAGTCCTAATAGCTCGCTTACATTTTGAAATTTGTACATGCATGTATACATTATTTGTATGTTTTTAATTTAAATTTATTTCAAGTGTAATTTCTTGAAACATATATATATATATATTCTTGATATCATTTTAAATTTGTACTGAAGTTTGTATGTTTATATGTATTTATATGCAAGTTCATATCTAGATTTTTATATATACATCATGAATCTAGATGATATTCACTTTGATGTTGAGGACTTTATTAATGCACAAGATGATCCGGCCGCACCCCCACCCCCACCCCCACCCCCACCCCCAGCGTCAAATGCCCCACCTCTAGATGCCCCACCTGCAGATGACCCGCCTCCACCTCCACCTCCACCCCCACCTGGAACTGACCAGGCTCGCTTGCGAGCCATAATAAATGAAAATGTGGATTCGATACAAGAAAAACTGAATTCCATTCGCAGTGAACAATTCATGCCACCTCACGTAGTACGTTTTGCATCTTTGATGCAAAACATTGTAGATTCTGTGAGGTCTATTGACTCAGATTTTGATGGATTCCGGAAATGGAGAGAGGAGAGGCGCCAATTTTATGCTGATGGCCTCTCCTATAAGACTATTTTGGATCTTAAAATCACAAAATCTCATTTAGCACAATATTTTAGACATCCCATTACAAATGAACCTATTCCTGCAAATAAGAAAATAATATCAATCAGGTGGTGTAGGCATGAAGGAATGTCTGCTAATTTTTGGGATAGATGGTGGATGGTGTTTGATTATCCACCTCATGCTAATTGTGAGGTTCCTTTATATTTTTTGAGAAAATTATATGTAGAGTTTGTTATGAATAAAAAACCCAACTACTTTGATTTTAGATCATTCCAGGGTGTTGGTGGTGGCATGCCACAACAGAGGTTGGGGGCACGGGTTGATCCCCAACGACCGGTGCCTATTCAACCTCTTATTGACCCTCCTGTTGCTGCCATTCCTTCGCCCTTCGAGCATCGTGCAGTGGTATCCACACTAGGCACATTGAGTGCACTCTCAGGTAGCCTACATGAGCAGACTTCTATGATGGTAGCTCGAGTTAGAGAGCATGGAGGAGTTGATGATGGAAGTGGTCCTAGTGCCACTCCACATGTGTCGATGCCTCATACATGTACGAGTTGCAATCAGTTGTGTTATGGACCTGATCAGGCAGTTACACCCACTTCAGCTACACATGCATCATCTGATAATGTGGGCACTGAATCATTTGTTGATTATCTATTTGCTGAGGATCATCCCACTGATCATTTGACACAGGTATATATAGGTTATGTACACATGTTGAATTTAAAACAATTTTTTAACCACGTGTTTTTAATCAACATATAGATGATCAATTAAATTGTAATATTTTAACAATCGAATTGTTTGGTTTGTTTGGTGTAGATGATGGCAACAGGGGTCACAATTGATCGAATTAATTTTTCATCGACACCTGTTCATCTCGGGCACCCATTTGGGGTACATTTTCAATGATTTGTAATTTTGTAAAATTCAGTCTTAAATGTGTGTACAATTAAATATTTATGAACTTATTTATGAATTGGTTCAGGGTTCTTCCACATTGAATCCTCCATCTCAGGGTGTCTCGAGCGCTCCTCCATCATTGGGCATCTCACATGACACTCTTACAGTATGTACACATATTGTTTTAAAAAACTGTATATATATACTTAAATTTTTCTATTTTGATATCAGTGTATCTAAAAACATGCACATGTACTATTTAATATTTTATAAATATGTCTATGTAGGTTGACACAACTATGAGGATGGGCATTGTAGCACACTTGGATAATCCAAGTTTATATCAGGAGTCGACTGCATTTCAGGTTGTTGAAAAATGTATTTAATAACATGTACATTGTAAGTCAATTATATATATGTTTTAAAACCTGATTTGTACACACATGTGCTAACTTAAATATAAATGACATTGTAGGAGCTTGTTAGTGACACGTTTCATGAGCAACACACAGCACATGCAGAGCAGGAGGACAGAGGAGATGGGCAACCTGATACGGTATAATTTAAAATTTAGATTAGATTTAAATTGAACAATTAAAATATACGTTGTGAACTTAAAGTAAATTTCTTGATATATATATATATATATGTTGACATGTACATTCCAAATTTTTTTTTCTTAAATTATAGCTCGATACATGTCATGGAGCTAAGCCTGTAGAGACAGGTCCTGGAATAGAGGATTCACAACAAGTTCCTCTTACGGTATAATAATTTTTAAATATGATAGTTCTTATAGATTAAATTCAATTAAATCATTTTTAAAATCGTCAAGTATATCTAATTTCAACTTGAACTTTCTCTTGTATTAAATAGATTGATTCAGAGCATGGAGACACAGGTCCAAGTGCACCAGAGCATGCCTCTCAGCCTCACACGGTAATTTAATTTTATGATATTTAAATTATAAATTTAAAAATTGTCATTAAATTATCTATTTCCTTATCATCTTACATCTAATTATCTATACTCAAGTAGTTCGCATGGTGTGAAGAGGACTCTTGATGATAGAGATAGTATCTGATAGGTTATTTCAAACATAGGCTAGATGTATAATTTGACTATTTCATGGACTATTTGTTATATACTGTTTGTCATGGACTTTATATATTTTTTTGAACATGGACCTGGACTTTATATATTTGACTATTTCATGGACTATTTGTTATATACTGTTTGTCATGGACTTTATATATATATATTGTTGAACACATGGACTTTATATATTTTTTTGAACATGGACCTAGACTTTATATATTTGACTATTTCATGGACTATTTGTTATATACTGTTTGTCATGGACTTTATATATATATTGTTGAACATGTGGACTTTATATATTTTTTGAACATGGACCTGGACTTTATATATATATTGTTGAACCTGGACTATATATTTTTACATGTCACACAATAAATGCAATCTTGTCGTAGTTCAAAATCATACACATGTCAAAGTAATAATCATGTAAAACCATCATGTTAGTTTAGGTGCATCCATATTTATATATATGTTATCCATGCATACATACATTGCATATACATCATAAACTATAAAAGCATAACATCACATACATATGTATATACAAGCATCCCTAAATTTAATCATAAATCAAACACTAATCTAGAACCATGTGCATGAAGGAAAAGAAATGTAAACATTTGAGATCAACCATAATAAGATATATAGAATGACATCAATAGAAATAATCAATTGTCATATATAAATCTACAAGTGTCAGATTGTTGATCTAGATTTGTGCTTAATGAAGAAATTGCATTGAAAGAATTTATGTAGTGATGAGGTCGTAATAAAGTTCCTCCATTCATTCACGGTATGCATATTTAGGTCCTGGTCAAATTTTAAGCAATAAAATGGTAAGCAAATCAAAACAAAGCATTAAAAAGTGAGATAAGTTCATGAGGATCTCTTGCCTACTAGGAGGGATCAATCTCTCACATCTTCTCATCTAGAGATCAACTAAGTTAAATATTAAATGATCCTAGCATGGTTATAGTTATATTTATCCAAGTGCCTTGGTGCTTGAACATCTTGTGTTGATCATGTAATTTAAGATGTCTTAAGGGGTCCTAATTTACGATGTCTTAAGTGGACACAACTTCTTCACCAAATGGGTGGAGGAGTGCCTACAAGGATAATTGTTGCTAAAAAAACATGTGAACTATAACTTTGGAACTAGGCCTACAATTTATTAGTGGAGGTGGGAATTTCATTGTAGCATAAATGACACAAATTAGGAATGAAGTTAGTAGAAATCTTCCCCTTTGGTAGCCTACAAAAATTACCTATTTAGAGATCTACAATGATCTCAACTCCCCATAGTTATGAATCATTAGCCTTTCCAAAATCACATGTCTAATAATGACACCCATCTAGCATTTAAATGTATTGAGTCTTTGTTCCCAAATAGTTTGCACATCATAATCATGGCCTCTTTCATTTCACTAGGAAAACTTACAATTGTGTAATCCTCCACATTCCTTAACTTTTTAAATCCACATTAGGACTAGCCCAATCTTTTAACACTTCAATTACATTATACTCTTGAGACCATTACCTTGCAACTATAACATTGTACCTCAAAGTGGGTTCAAGTGAATTCAACATTTATTTGAAAACTACTTCTCTCACCATTATTATAGTCTAATTTTCTACATTATTGATATAGTCTACATTTATGGTACAATGCCTAAAAGTATCTAGCAAGATATCTAAAAAGTTAAACACATCAAATTTTCTATCCAGCCTATGTAAGTAGGATGCTCTAACCTACCAACATTTGTGACTACATCTCCTTTGTCCTCTAGCTAATCTATGAAGAAATATTATATTAAATTAAATCCCAAGGCCTTATGTGGGTATCATGGAGTGTCCTTGCAATCTAGTAACTTAGATTCCATTTATGCTTCTACACAAACTATTTATAGTTGAATAAACTCTCATCACTTTGGTTCTAGTTGACTTCTTATTTTGTTTCACAGTCTTCTCCACAATAAGATTCATATACATGTATTTGAGAAATAATCATGAGAAATCACTTGATTTGATAAGTTGATTAATAAACAACTTAATTTACAAGACAAAAGATTTCATCATAGATTTACTTCATTAATGCAAAGAAAATTGATGGGATATTCCAATATTTTACAAAATGAAACCTTAGTGTAACTTTAATTAGGATTTGTCCATTAGTCCTTTTAATACGATCTTTAGTGTCCATTCTAGGACTCAAGGAAATCTTGTGCTTGACATGTTTCATCCTATGAACACAAACTCAGGATGTGAATCAAATTTTAAAATAAGTTTAGGTCTGCAAGAACTTATAAGATCTTAATACTTTACATTTTTAGACAAAAGGCCCTGGATCTCATCTATAAATTCTCCCCTCCACTTCCTAGCTATGGTCCCATATGGTTCTCCCACAATTTATATTCCTTTGTATCTTCCCTTCCCTCCACTTTGTGAAAGCTAGATTAACTTTAGGATATGATTTATCCCATCCCACTTCCTATCCTATTGTCTAGTTTTACATCATTTCCCCATAACATCGAAACACTCATTTCTTCCTAATTGTAGAAGCCTAACTGCCTTGAAGAAATCATTTCTTTCTTCAATTCATTTCATCCAATTCCCACTTGAAGTTTTGTAACATTTTTTGCAAAAGTTTGCCAAGTTCATATACCCTGTCCCAAGTCAAATTTTTACAAATTCTTCAAAAGATTCCACCCACCCCAAGTACTCCCCTGCATGACTTAGGACCACCATTAATGACTTTCAATGGACATGATATGATGTAATATTTCCTCCAAATTCCTCTTAACATCGGTGGACCCCTCAAAAATATGATGAGTTCAAAATAGAAATAAAGTGAGGAAAAGCACAAGTTAGCACAAAAAATGGGAGTTAAAATGGGTTAAAAATCAAGAAGAAAAGATAAAAATATGAGTTATTTCATGCATTAAAAACCACAAGGTCACCCATTTTAGGAATAAGGTCACCACTTTTACTAATTAAGGTCACTCAAGTAACCTAGAGACACTAGGGGCAACCCTAAGACACAAAGAGGTGACCCTAAGTAGGAAAAATGAAGGGGGCACTAGGTAAAAATGTGAGGTAGGGAAGGTCAATTTGGGGGTTGAAAAAGATGCTCAAGAGGGGGAAGAACACACAGGACATGCCACCAAGAGTGAAACTACTGGTAGGAGTGTAATTCACACCTACATGACTATGATTAGGACTTATTTATCATCATCAAATTGTCATGTAGGCTTGATGTGATTTTACTACTTATAGATACCAAATGTTAGGAGTTTCAAGCCACAAATACTAATTCCACATAACCTTAATGAGAGAAGCTATGCTAACTTTTTGAATGTCTTAAGGGGTCCTAATTTACGATGTCTTAAGGGGACGTCTTAAGTTCTCAAAATTTGGTGAAGTTGCCCAAAGCAACCAAATTGAACAATATAATAAATCAAATTTAAAGTAAATTCTAAGTAGAAAAACATGGACATTTAACAAATAAAATACATAAAATAATAATTTTGATAAATTTAATACTGTAGAGTATAAAATTGTGTACATACACATGTATACAAATTTCTGAACAAAATGTGTAATAATGTAATTGTGTATGTACATATATGCCAACTCAAAATAATGTAAATACAAAATGTCGTTATATGCCATCTCAAGAAAATCCAAAACTTGAGGAGAATGTAGCAGGTCTTCATGCCACCTGATATAAAAATAATACAAGCAATTTATCAATATATCTGAATCAAAACATGTGTTTTAATTTATATAAAACTATCTAGATATACACAATTTGTACCTGTATTTACGAGTGCCTCTCAAGTTTTTGTTTCAAAGTATTTGATGAATTTGTGATGATGGCCTGAGGATATAAAAGGATAAATTAAATCAATTTCAACTAATAACGCACAAGAAATATCAAAACATGTATTTAATACATATTTAAAACAACAATATAAATCTATTTAACTATATTTACCTGTATTTACTTATTCCATTGTACCATCTCCATCCTCTCTTTTTTCCAATGCATCGATGATTGTCTCATGGTCTTCCATAGAAATGTTCCATAACTCTTTATTTGTAGGTTTTCCGCGATACCTCTCCAGTTTTATATTTGTTGCCAACACCAAATGTGAGTAGTGTATAATCTTCTTATGTGTTTCATAATCTTCGAATGCAGGCAAACCATTCTTCCTTATTAGGTATTTCCGTAGCCAAGTGCCAACAACCACCACCGAACCTATTGGATAATGATAGGCATCATCAAAGAAATACTTAAAATTTGCTTAAGGGGATCAAAGAAGTTCTTAAAATATGCTTAAGGGGATGTCTTAAGGGGATCATCAAACCTGTTGGATAAGGAAAGCCATCATCATCATCTCGAGGTGCTGTTAACTTATGTTTAGTCTCCACACAACGAGCCAACCAATATTCAGTTTCCTCTTCATTATTCTTTGGTGCAACAACAGCATACACATGTCCTGCAAAACAAATTTTGATTCAATAACTTGCACATGTCCATAAAATTTGACCAATCAACATACATGCATTCATATGTACACATAAATAAATAAAAGCACTACAAATTAGTAATCAAAGTGAAATAAAATGAAATGATTTGAATTAAATTACCTTCTTGTACAAGGTCTGAAACACGGTCATAATCGTCTGATACAAACAGTTGATCATTGTCTTCAATTGTTGTTTCACTTTGATTATGTGCTTGTGCAAGTGTCAATGGTCTTTGTTTCCACTCTCAACCCATTCTGTATTCTCACATGCTTCCCAATCTCCTGAAATACAAAACTGACAAAAACATGCAAGCTCCCTTGTCCAGATAGTCCATGTACTTGCATTCGAACTCCTAAATGAATGCCATTTAGTAGATCCACTGATTGTTTGGCAATCAAGTCTAGGTAGAATATTTTCTTCTTCAACCAACCAAAAGAATCGATGAACTGTAGAGTACTCGCTTGATCCAGGTGTACATAATCTTGTATTGCACCAATCTACAATCCCACGTGCATCTTTAAATTTTACTGCATCCTCAAATTTTAATTGTTGTCTAGCAAGAATTCTTTTAACACATGCACTAGCTCCATCATGTTCTCCTTTACCATGTCCAGCTTCAAAAAAATTCCACATATGTTGGACATTATTCTCCTTGTGAACCCTACATAACCA
This sequence comes from Cunninghamia lanceolata, assembly GCA_027924645.1. Lineage (NCBI taxonomy): Eukaryota > Viridiplantae > Streptophyta > Pinopsida > Cupressales > Cupressaceae > Cunninghamia > Cunninghamia lanceolata. The sequence continues at coordinate 2,325,736 of BSBN01000484.1, forward strand.
ATAGAACATTCGAGCATTCTTGAACTGCCCCGTATAATTATCTGACCATATAAGATGTTTAGTCATCTGGATTCCTCTTTCTCTTAAATTTGTATAAAATATATTGAAACAATATTGAACAAACTCTGACGAGTGTAACCGATTGTCACTCAAATAGAAATGATACTCCCTCAAAACTTTTCTATCATTCTCTGTGCTATCATCTGCATGTCTATAAACAATATGAACAAACATAGCAACCTGCACTAAATTGTAATATTGTGATTGAATTTCCTCTTGCGGAGCTAAAGTATAGTTTTCTGCAAAATCAACCACTGATAGTATAGTACCAACTGGAAATGTGTTTCTACATTCACGAAATTGTCCATCAAGCCATCGAGCTTGTTGAGAGTGCTTGACATATTTTGGTATAATTTTACTTTTAAATTCTGATATGAATGCATGCACACTAACCTTTTCTGTAATTAAATCACAACGCTTTCCAAATTTTCCATCTTTTAAAGAATATTCAACATTCTTAAATCTTTTAACATCCACTAATTGTTGTCCAAAATCATTTTCAACACTTTCATGCATACAAACTCTTAACAAAGAAAGATTGCCACAACTAATGCATTGTCCAGAAATACATGAACTTAAATAAAAACCTTTTTCATTAGATCTTTCACAGAACAAACTTGATATAAACTCTTTTATTGCTTCAGTTGGCATATTAATATCACATTCATGTATAATCATGTTACGATGTAAAGTACAACGTATATATTGAAACACATCATAATAGTAACGAAATTGAACATGCGTTTTACAACAACAAGATATTTGTTCCTTATTAATCTTTACATACCATGGTTTGCATTTTTCAAAAGATCTTTGACTTATTTTAATATTACCAGGTAACACTAATTCATCACAAAATTTTCTATAAAATTCAGTTTGCGTTGTATCTAATAGGTGTTTTGGATGAGGATCGCGAACTTTGGACCCCACTCTTAATTTTAAAACATCTCTAACATTAGACGATATCCTAGTATTATCATGCCAATATTTTTCGATCAAAGATCTGATTTCAACATTTAGTTTCATGTCAGATCTCGGGAGTCGACCACTAAAACTCCAACATTGGTTAATTGGATCATTTTCTATACTTTCTCTTCTTTTTGCCGCTCTTACCAATGTTTTAGGATGTATTTTTAGAATTCTACTAATATTGCTTACCATTCTTCTATTCAAAGTTGTTTTATTCACTATAGCAGTTGTTATAGCTCGTCTTGCTACATTTTTATCTTTGGATCGACTATTACTTCCAATAGACTCAATGGCACTAGCAACAGTAGACATAGCATGTTTTAGTGATTGATCTTTTTTTCTTGGTTTAACAAAAATGCCTAACATTTTCATTACTTTTCTCATTTTCCACATTCTCATTAATTGCATCATTAGTTGACATTGAAATGATAGTTTTTTACGATAAAAAAAATCCTTATATAATCTATTGGCATGTGTTCTTATTTGTCTCCAAGAAATTTTACCAGGAAGATTATCCAAAACATCTCTTTCAATTTTGAAAAAATATTTCTCATTTTCAACATCACTTCCTAGATTTCATTTTCATTTTCAACTTCAAAACGATTTTCATTTTCAACAACAAAACGGTTTTCATTTTCATTTTCAACAAAAGGATTTTCGTTTTCATTTTCAACAACAAAACGGTTTTCATTTTCATTTTCAACAACAAAACGGTTTTCATTTTCATTTTCAACAAAAGGATTTTCGTTTTCATTTTCAACAACAAAACGGTTTTCATTTTCAACAACAAAACGGTTTTCATTTTCATTTTCAACAACAAAAGGATTTTCATTTTCATTTTCAACAAAAGGATTTTCATTTTCATTTTCATTTTCAACTACAATTTGTTTCAAATTTTGATCTCTACGAATATTATCAATCTCAACATTGTTATATCCAGCTTGTTTTAAATCTCCTATCAACACTATTTCCATTTCATTCAAAAGTGGATTTGAAGAAGTACCTGGATTTGTGCCCATTGAAACATTCTCCATAGCATTAATAGAGGGATTTGAAGACATACCAGGAGTAGTTTGCATAATCGTATTAGTTTCCACATTCACCTCTTGCAAACTTGCATCATCTATATCCATGGTCTCCTCAATGTTTTTATCTTCAATAGTTGTGGAATTGGATGCTTCAGCATTGTTCATTGATTGAATCTTTACTCTTCTATCTCTTTGCCTTTTTGCCTCCTTCACTCTCTTTGCTTCAATTTCTTCAGGGGTTAATAGCTTCCTATCTTTCCTCTTATTACGACTTTGTGATCCCATGATTAAAAAATTTATGAAGCATGTAATGTCAAAAACTTGAATGTGTTTCAAATCCTTCAAACAAGTACCAATTCAACAAAATTCCACTCAAATAACGTCTCCATGATGGCTTCTATCAAAATACCAACAATACTTCAAGTTGATGGACCTGCAAAAGAAAGAAATATGCCAAAGAATGCTGCAAGAGTCGCTGTCGGCCGTACTGTAGGGCAAGTTGCAGAAATGACAGTCATAGTACAGTCTTATTAAAAAAAGGGCAAATATAAAACGGGATCCCGTTTTATAAAACGGGATCCCGTTATATAAAACGGGATCCCGTTATATAAAACGGGATCCTGTTTAATAAACGGGATCTCGTTTACTACGCGATCCCGTTTATTAAACGGGATCCCGTTTTATTCACCACCGATGCAGTAGTAAACGGGATCCCGTTTTATAGAACGGGATCGCGTTCTATAAACGGGATCCCGTTATTCAAAATTTAAATTTTAGGCTCGGGTTTTGCTTTGTAACCCGCTTCGGAAAATGCTTTGGGGACCCGACCCTGACCTCTGGTCCTAGTTTGACCTGCACCTTGAAGGCCCTGTCAATGTTACAACAAAATAGTGACTTTGGGCATATATTTAAAGGCCTATTTTGCAGAATATTTTGACAAAATTAAAACCCATTATAGAGGAGACAATGTAGATTCTAAATATGTAATTTTTTTTACAATTAAATTATTTTTTTTATTTTTTAATCAATTTATGATGAAATAGGTTCATAACCTTGAATTATCAGGGTTTTTAATATTTTAATAACTTTTTATTAAAATATTTTTTGTAAAACAAATTGTATGAAAACGTACTTTAGACAATTCTTTTCAATTTTAAAAAAAAAAATTTCAAAAAATGTTAAGTTTAGGTCATCTTATGCGTGACGTACACGATGATTTTTTAAAAGACAAAAAATGACCAATAAAAAATTAATTAAAAAAAAATTATTCAATAAAAAATTACAAATAAATATGGAAAACGTGCTTCAGTGAGTTACAAAGCTTTTCCCAAAAGGATTTTGAAAAATATGATTATTTAGGTCAAAATATGGATGACGTACACGTACATGGTATAGTAAAAAAAAAGTGACTTTTAAACAGTGGTTTTTAGAAACGCCTATTCAAAATCAATTTCTATCATCTGGGTATTGAAAAAAATTACATATTTGGAAACTAGACTCCGAGTACTACATTTCATATTTAGTGACTTTTTCCAAGATTCCACCTTTAAGTGCTTCAAATTTTTAGGTCAAATGTGACAAATTCTGAAAATCAGGAAAAACACTTCCACTTTTTGGCCAAAAAGTGGACACAACTTCTTGCACACACCCTAGACCCCACATTATGCACCCATAGGATTTACATAAAGGAAGATTGTACACCAGTAAGACTGCCACAAAAGAGAATCAACCCTACATTAAGAGAAATTGTCAAAGAAGAATTACAGAAGCTATTAGATGTAGGATTTATCTACCCAATCTCAGATAGCAAGTGGGTGTCTCCTCTGGTTCTTGTGCCCCAAAAGGGAGGGAAATGGAGAGTCTATATTGATTACAGAGAATTGAACTTTGCCACTAGAAAGGATCATTTTCCCCTTCCTTTCATAGACTAGGTATTGGACTCACTTACAGGAAAGCAGTACTTTTCCTTTTTGGATGGGTTTAGTGGTTACAATTAGATACAGATTGCACCAGAGGACCAAGAGAAAACAATATTTACCTGTCCTTGGGGGACATATGCCTACTCAGTGCTTCCATTTGGCTTATGCAATGCACCTGCAACTTTCCAAAGGGCATTCATTAGCATATTTTTAGATATCTCACATGATTGCATGGAAATCTATATGGACGATTTCACTACTTATGGTGCTACTTTTGAAGAGGCATTGGAAAACTTAGGGAAGGTGTTGGAGAGATGTGAAGATCACAATTTGTCCCTGAATAGTGCAAAGTGCTCCATGATGATGCAGGAAGGAGTAGTGCTTGGCCACTATATATCTCCAAAAGGAATTCAGGTAGACCTAGCAAAGATTGAAGTCATAATCAATCTGCCCATTCCTGCAAAGAAAAAAGATGTCAGAAGCTTCTTGGGTCATGCACAGTACTATAGACGTTTCATCAAGGATTTCAACAAAATGGAAGCCCCATTGTATACTCTTCTCATGAAGGATGCTAAATTTTAGTGGAATGAAGACTGTAACAAGGCATTTTCTGATTTAAAGGTAGCATTAACTCATGCTCCTATACTTAAAGGGCCCAATTGGGAGCTCCCTTTCCACATTCATACTAATGCATCAGATTATGCCATAGGAGCAGTCTTAGGGCAGAAAGAAGGAGCCATTGAACATGCTATTTATTTTGTCAGCAAAAACTTGCAGGGAGCAGAGTTTAATTATACAGTAATAGAGAAGGAAATGTTGGCAGTAATCTATTCAAGCACTACATAACAGGCTATCAAATCTTTGTGCACACAGATCATGCAGCCATTAGGTATCTTATGAACAAACCTTTGATATCAGGTAGATTAGGAAGATGGGTGTTGCTAATGCAAGAATTTGACATCACTATTGTGGATAAGCCAGGGAAGGCCAATGTTGTTGCAAACTTTCTTTCAAGGCTGACTACATCAGAGGACAAATAGGTCATTGATGATTTTTCCCTGATGAACATTTGTTTTCAATCACCGTGCAAACACCCTGGTATACTGACACAGCTAATTATCTGGTCACAGGAAGAGTCCCTTCTCATTTCTCTCCAAAGGAGAGAAGGGTGCTCATTGAAAAGTTTTTTCCTTTTTCATGGATTGCTAGATGTTTGTTCTACACTAGACTAGACCATGACATGAGGAGATGTGTGACAGAAGATGAAACATATGACATTTTGCATGCATGCCACAATGAACCATGTGGAGGGCATTTTGCAACAAAAAGGACAGTAATGAAGATTTTGAATACAGGTTATTACTGGCCCACACTCCACAAGTATGCAAGGAGATATACAAAGAAATGTAACAGATGCCAGAGGATGGGATGACCAACCAAATTTGATGAGATCCCCCTTTACCCTCAGCTTGTGATTACTCCATTTGATAAGTGGGGATTAGATTTTGCAGGACCCATTGATCTTCCATCCAATGGTAAATCCTATATCTTAGTATGCACTGATTATGTAACCAAATGGGTAGAAGTTAAGGCCATGAAACATGCAAGAGACAACAAGGTTGCATAATTTCTTTATGAGGACATTTTCACATGATATGGAGTCCCTAGAGAGTTAGTGACTGATTAAGGAGCTCAATTCTTCTCAACCCTAGTTATAACACTAGTCAATTAGTACAACATAAGGCATATGAAATCTACTCCTTACCACCCTCAGGCCAATGGCCAAGTTGAGGTGACTAACAGGGAAATTGAAGCCATTCTGACCAAAACTGTGGCTGTCCATAGGAAGGATTGGGCAAACAGGCTGCCAGAAGTTGTCTGGGCCTATAGGACAACCTGGAAAAGAACCATAGGATTCACTCGTTTTGAGTTACTATATGGAAAAATATCTATGATGCCTATTGAATTTGAACATAAGACCCTTCAGACTACAATAGACTTGGGGATGGATATCTCTGATGTACAAAAGGACAGAATCTTGTAGCTCAATGCTTTTGATGAGATGAGGAAAGAAGCCTTGCATCACATAGAGGTGATGCAGAATTAGAGAATAAAGTGGCATGACAAATTCATCAAAGATAAGAAATTCCAGCTAGGTGACTGGGCATTGCTCTATTACTCAAGGTATCAGGATAATGCAGGGAAATTCCAGACAAGGTGGCTAGGACCATATGAGGTTGCTGAAGTTTTCTCCAATGATGCTGTTCAACTTACCACCATTAACCTTGTTAGACTTAAGTTGTTAGTCAATGGTCATCGCCTTAGGTTGTATCACAAGCCAACTTTGAAGGAAGAATTCCTGCAACAATTCAATTAGCATGCAACTTCTGAACTTCCTGCAGCTGAAGGTAGTGGACCTAGTGTCCCTCCTTCTGGTTAACCAAGATACGACACTTGTCATAATAAAGACTTCCAATTTTGTGGGGGTCCACTTCTTCATTCATTCACCCATCTGCCATCCATATCCATCATTCTCTCTTCCATTACATTGCCATGATCTCACTTCATCCCACCTCACTTTCTTCCACTCCACTTTCATTCATTGCTCAATCAAATTCTTATAAGGTGACCAGTACTTTCTCCATGATTCTTGCAACTGATCTTCCACACATCAAGGTACAATTATCTTTTAGTACATTCATTTAATTATTGTAAATTGATGTTGATGTTCTCCATAGCATGTAATTATTCCCCACCCCATCTAGTCATGCATCACCATTTTGCATGCGAGGACACATGCTCAAATTTAGGTTGGCGAGGGAGTGTGAATACCATGTCCACGTGTCAGTCCATGTGCTTCATGCCAGCATGTCAACAAAGTTTAAAATTGAGTTGATTTGAATTCTGAGTGAGATGACGGCTTGCAAGTGTGAGGTGATAGCCTTCATTGATTACTCCTTACTACATATACTACTCTTGTCATAATCTTGCATTCCCAAATAAGGAAAATTCAGACAACATTGGTGATTGAAAATTTAATAGTGTTGCAGGAAGGTGAAGTTCAGTTTTCAAAAAAAAAATTGTAGGAAGAAAAACTTTGCAGAGTGATTATTTTCAGATAGCTAAAACAATGGGAGGTGGATTAATTTGAAATGAACCCATAGTTCATGACATATTACTGCAGGATGCACCCAGGTAGGCTGAGTTTAGAAATTGCGGGTGGTTAGATTATTTCTTGAATCTGAATGGTTTTAATGAAGATGTTGCATTGGAATTTGCCCAGACATTGTCTAAAGGTAAGGCCATGGTAAAAGGGTTAGAGGTATTGGCTACTGAAGAAAGGATTGCAAAAATTATAGGGTTGCCTGTCGATGGTGAGAATTACCTTGTTACCAGAGATGCCAGGTCAGCTAGGGCTGAATTTACAGAACTTGGTGACCCTCCAATAATTGTAGATAAATAGGGAGCCAAGAGAACCTCTCTACCTAAGCCATGGAAGCAAGTAGCTATTCATGTTGTAAGGTACATTATTTGTGAAGGTCATCAGTCAAATCTTCATTCTGTGCATTTCAAACTACTAAATCATATGAGGCATGGGAGAAGAATGAATGTGCCAAATTATAGGTTTTACCAATATGATATTGCTAAAGAGAGGAAGAGATGGAACAAATTGGATAGACAACAAGGGTTCTATTGGGATCCTAACTCATGCACTATAGAAATTGATATAGGACAGCTCGCAGTTGCTAATTTTAGGGCATTGACCAAATAGAAGAACAACCCTTCCTCTGCTAGAGGACCAACAAAGTCTTAGGTTGGGGAGAGTGATGAGTCTAGTTTATGACTCAATTTTGTTAGACTTTATTATCCATTTTCTGTAGTTATCATGGACTTTGGTACTTAGATCTTGATCTTGTCATGACATTTCCTCAAAACCATAAGATATTGGGTATAGGTTATTTCCTATAATCTTTAATGACATTGACATGCTATATGAACTATCTATGTTAATTTTACATATGGTTAATGAATGTTACTCTAAGATAATTACAGATATGCAATTATTGTGTGTACTAATATTGTTATGCAGATATAATTAGCAGCCTATAAAGTTGAGGAAGATTATGCCAGTTGGTTACTCGCCATCAACGTCAAACAAGGTGGTCATTCAAATGTTAAATGGAGGGAAGATAATCGCATTGTAACTAGTCTTAATTACTTGTTGAAAAAATATAGGAGTTACTATTGTGCTAGATTTGTATTGAAGTGACCGTGCTTGACCAGATTCCATGCATGAATAACCTTCTCTCCACTTTTTATGTTTTTCCTAAAGTGGCATCCTCCTATTCTATTGGAGTTGACCACCTTGATAGGTAGTTGGTTTTGTAGTTTTCTTTCTATAAATAAGACTCAGATGCTCCTTCTAAGGGGTTGATTAGTCTGAGGTTGTACTGGCACTACTAAGTTTTTCAGCAATACAGTTAAGTTGTTCAATTGTACTCATGTTTTCCAATGAATAAAATGAAGTTATAAGTTCACATCTTTGAGTTTACATTTGTCTTAAGGGATACTCATCCAAGGGGGCCCACTTGGTGAGCATTCCATCCTTTAGTTTAGTTATATTTTCTGTTAAACAGTTAGTTAAATCTGGCATTGAATGTTCCTACAACCACTAGAATTCCATTCTTTGTTTGTTCTTGCAGCCAAAGTAGATAGAGTAGTTTCCTATTTGTTTGCCTAGATTTTCATTTTCTGTCATGCACTTCAGCTTAGCATAGTTGTTGGTTGTTGTTCAACATTTATGTTATTTCTTTTCAAGCAGTTTATTTTCAGCATTATGTCTTTCTTAGCTGTAGAATGAATGTGGCTACTTTGGAAGTTCCTAGTGCACATACTGTGTTGACCCATTACAAGTTCACGTCCCTGGGTTGACAAGTTAAATGCATCTTCATAGTGATTAAGATAGCTATTCAGGTTAGATGTCCAATCTTTGGGTCACAGTTTTATGGGCTTAGTTGTTAAATCATTGTAGGAGACCAACACTCTTCATCATTTAGAATTAATGCATTCTCAGTATCCATCGGTTCTTTTGTAAACACATAGAACTCTTTTTTGTCTAGTGCTTTCTTCAGAATTTGTTTTGTTTCTTTAACAACTTCATCAATATCTCCAATCATCAACTTCTTCATCCTTGTTTTGCTTTTGAAATCATTCTTGACCTCTTTATAAATTTTATCTGCTTCTTTGTTGGAGATCACTAGACACAAACTAGATAACACATGTTCCCTCAACTCCAAATATTTAGCTTTAGCAACCTCTTTCCTTATTTCCAAAATGTTACTCAGACTCTAAGGAATTTCAGATAAAATTTCCACAAGAGCTCTATTGAATGTGTTCAAGTATTTTACAGTGGCATCCTCCAGACTTCTCTTGTTTGCATCATCAAAAGTGTCATAGTATTTTATTATGGGTTTTAGATTCCCATAAATTGTCACAACATTCACAATTTTTTCTACAAACAAAGTGGATTTTCAAGATTGGGTTGCAGTCTTTTGTCTTTTACTTACCTTCATACCTCTAGAAGGCTTATCTTTTACAGCCTTTAAAGCTTCTGCTTTCTTTGTTTTTATTTCCTTTATTGCTTCATCTAATTGTATTTCCTCATCATCTTTAATGCTCACATATGTTTTGGATGCTTTAGTCTTCATTCTTTTACCATCTTTACCAGATGGTTTGTCTTCCTGTTTTTCTATTTTGACAAGTTTTGTGTGAGCAGAGGCAGCTATAGAGCTTCTTGTTTTTCTAGGCTGGCTGGTTGACACTTCCAGAGCACTTCCTTGTTTCTTATCCTACATCTCCTTCTTAGCTTTTTCTATCCTTTCTCTGTTCTGCTTCACAACTTCCTTAGTTGTGCTAATACTTCCAGCATACATTTCTACTTGCTTTTGAGCTTCCCTCTTGATTTTAGGTTTTCTGAGCTCAACATGCAGTTTCATACTTAGCTCCTCATAAGTCCCAAATCTTTCAGCAGAGTTATCCTTGGGTTTGCTCAAGAGATGTTGAGCATACATATCCAAGATTTTTCCATCTACCTTATACCCCATGGGCATGATCCAAACAGTTCTAAGTTCTACTACTTTCGTTAAGCACTGATCAATGTCCACCATGAAATAGATTTCATTCTTGTATTTCTCAACAACCGATTTCGGGATTCTTTCCCTAGAATGCATCATGCTCTAAAAATTCTTGAAGTAACCCCAAATTGTAGTTTTCTGTGCTTTAGAGTCACCAATGTTGTTCAAGTGCTCTCTTATCTATATAGCAACAAGTTTATCATCTGTCCAACACATCCTTTTCTTTCTGGGTAACTCATTCATGAAATAAAAGAACAAGCATAAGATCAGTGTACCATATTTGAAGGTATTCTTCTTATCCTACTTTACCTTATTCAAATTTTCCATCAGTTGGTTCTGCAACAACTCACACAAGTCATAATCAACATTTTCTCTTAACATTTTGTATGCAACATATATGGCCATTCCGAAGATAGAGTTCTCCCTGCTGGAGTGATAAATTTTGTAACCAATTACCATTGAGAAAAACTTAACATCTGGATCAATAATGTCATTGATTGTCATTGCCCTTTTGTCAAACCTTGAACTGGCAGCATCAGTTACTGTTTGATTCTTCACTGCTTTCAACATTGGCAGTCCACTGGATGAGTTTAACCCTGTCATAGCCTTGATGGCATCCTTGGTGATCTTGAAGGGTTTCATTAGCCATATAAATTCATCATGCATTTAGCTCAGCACATACCAGACCCACTCATCTTCATCGAAGGATGGAAACCCTATAATCTGAATGAAATGTTTATTGTGCAGTGCCTTATATTCAAGTTTAAGATAGTGAATGTCATCCCTTAGATGATTCTTGAACAAATCTACAAACTTTGAGTCCCCAAATTCATCTATGCTCACATGAATATAGACCCTAATATCTTCAACATGCAATACACCATGCAGAACACTTGAAAATGCACCTAACGGGTCAACTTCTACTGATTTGTGTGGATGCTTATTGAATTTGGGTTGGGGCCTTTTAGTGATATTAACAATCAAAGGTGTAGCCATTGCAAAATATTATAAGTTCAAAGCTTCACAGAAAAATACCTCTTTCACGTAATTAGGGTTAGCTGATGAATTCACTGGTCACACTTCAAATCCTTGAAATCTTAGCTTAGATGCTCTTCTACTTTCTCTCTTCAAATGCAATGTGATCCAAATGATGAAAGGATGACTTTTTATGCTCTACAAAATCTAATTCTCCATTGTAATAAATGCATTGCCCTAACTTCATTCGATTACTCTGTTTCTTGATGTAGTTTCTCATGAAACACTCCGCAAATAACCATATCTACTTCTTTTCTTCTAGAAATCCTTTCAAATGATCTGCAATAACCCAAATTGTCTTCTCTCATCATGCCAGATTTAGGCACCCATTTACTGGCTGGGGGAATTTGATTTTCAATGCAGTTCCCCCTGAGCCAGAGTTCTCATTTTGGTTTCCTGAGGAATTCTCAGCACTGGATTTCGGTGTGGACCCATCACCATCATTTCTTACACTTTTCTTTACCCATGTCTTGTTCATTTCATACTAGATCTCATCAACTTTGCCCTTGCCTTTGTCTTGTCTCTGCTCATCCAATTTTCTGTTTACTGGACCTCTTCTTTCATTATTCTTGCTTCTATAGAATCTTGCAATATGACCAAATCTATTACAATTAGAGCATACAACATTTCTTTGCTTATTTACTTGATTTCTTCTTGATTTGCACCGATTAGCCATGTGTCCAAATCCATTGCATGCAAAATAGTAGCCTTTGAAATAATTGACATTTCTTCTACTGTTAGAGTAGTTTATCATACTTGTGCAATAACTGGATCTATGACCATACCTTTTGCAATTAAAGCACTGACCGTAGAAGGATGGACCACTTTGATTCACTCTACTTCTGCATTGAGTAGCTTTATGACCAAATTTATTGCAATTGAAACAATTGCTATTGAAAGATGGATACCTTTGAGCATTAGGTTGTCTTATTGGAGGTCTTCTAGGTCTGTTTCTCCCATTCCTTGATTGAGAATTTCTTTGTTCAGATTTGGAGCTTTCACCTTTCTCATACCCAAGACCATGCTTATCATCAGCCTTCTTCTGACTCTCAACAACACTTCAAGTTTAGCTGAGCTTATTTTGAACTTCTCCTTGTATTTATTTGCAACTTCTATGTCATGTCTGAGGATGACAATTTGCCTTTCAAGTTCCTCCTCATTATATTTGCATTCTTGTAGATTAGATTTTAGGTGACCAATTGCTCTATCCATTCTGCAGCATTCTTCTATTCTTTCCTTCAGAGTTTGATTTAGGTTTTCTTCAATCTTCTTTCTTTCCTCAATTTCTTTGGTTAGCCTCATCACCCCAGATTCCATCTCATGTTTTAGAACAAAAACTTCTTTTTTCAGCTTCTCACATTCCTTTGTCTTTTCTTCCAAAGTCTTATTCATGTCATTTTCTTCAGTCAAATTAGCTAGCTGTAGAAGTAGCTCCTTCCTCTTTTCCATACATTTTTTAGTTTTTCTTTTAACATCACAATGCAATCATCAACATCTTTAAGGTTCACTTTCAGTTCATTTACTTCTACTTTGGACTGATCAAGATCTTCTAAAGCCAATTGAAGTTGTTCTCTGAGTGAACCCATTGAAACTCCTTCCCAAATCTTCCTCAATCTATTAGGCTTCTTCCAAGGAACCTTGCTCTGATACCAATTGTTGAAATTGGGGCAGAAAACTGAGAGGGGGGTGAATCAGTTGTCTTAAAAACTCTAATACTTATAGCAATTTAACTTCTTTGTCACTTATTAACAAATTAATGATATAACCATGAAAGCATAAATCAACAACACATGAGCAGAAACATAATCAACACACATAACACCCAGATTTTTATGTGGAAACTTGGTTAAGGGAAAAACCACGGTGGGGGTTAACCCACAAGAAATTATACTTTGTTAAAAGTATTACAAATGGGGAAGGCACATGCCTTTAGGGCGCACTACCCAGAGCTCACTTCTCCAAGAGGCTCACTGCCTACAAAAATGATTACAAGAAGATTATAGTATGTTTGAACTGATGAATAGCATCTACCAATGCAAAAATTCAGTTCCGATTAAGCACAAAATACTGATCTTACACACTTCATCTTTACTCTGCCCTATTTCACTCTTCGGCCATAACCCAAGCTTAGATCTTCTCCCTCACAATTCTTTCTACCTTTTTCACACTTACTCCATTATCACACCTCACACACTCTACAAAACATTTGAATCCATCAGCTATATATATCCACATCAAGAGATTCAATCAACTGTAGTCGGCTTCGAGAAAACTTAGAACATTTATTAAGAACTCTGCTCTGTCAGCTAAATCCATACACAAACAACAATGCAGACCAAAAATTTGTATTCTAAAATCATCAATCATGTTACCCAATACCACTGGTTATCATAAATTTCTTAACCAATAGCTTTTCTTCATCCAAACCAAGATCAATTACTAGGTCGACCTATTCTTCTTCTGACTGTACTGACTAATTGGAACCCAATACTCAGATGCTTATAACTTTTGAATCCTTCATCACTGGATGCTACATTCCTAGATTTAGATAGTCCTAACAATCCTTATTACTCCGTCAGATCTATAGCATACTATGATTTATCACCAAAGAGATCCAGACCCAAACACTAGACCCTATCACATGCTCTATTTCTGACTACCCGGACTTGGACAAATCTTCACTCTAACTTCTGGTATGAACAAATTATGTAATGTGGATATGTAAGATGGACTTAGTTTCCATCAATGACTACACCTTTCATGCATAGCAGTGTCTCTTGCCAACAGATGTATAGTATTATGTCATGATGCACTCTTGATCATGAATTAGAGTTTTTTGGCATGATGCAGGTGCTCTTGAGAGTAGTATATGTTCATTAGAGCATATGATCTTCTTTTGAGAAGATGTTAGATCATGATGTCATGATACGCTCCTGATTCTATAGTTGGAACTTTGACAATGGTTTGGTTAGTTCTCTTTGGTTTTGATGTGTTAATCATTTGCTTGGAGCTTCATGATTGTGCAGATTGCATTTGAAGTTGGCATGGATTGATTGCTGAAAACTCATGGATACTAGAGAGACTTGGGTGAGGATTGATATCTCTTGAACTTAGAGATATGTGTTGGAAAGATTTCTCATAATGAGATGTCAACAAAAGGACCGAGAAGCCTACACTTGGAAATGGATGTGAGTCCATTATAGACCTTATAAGAAGGTTGTCTTTATTATAAGCTTTTATTGCTTGGTGTTATATGCAAGGACAATCTTGTATCCCACTCTTGGTCTACTCAGCAGGTAAATGATCTAATAGGTGTTTCCCACTTGATTATTAGATGCATTGTTTATATGTATCTTGTCTTCTCTTTTACACTAGTCTTGAAAAGGATTGTTGAGAAGTAGTTGCATGGGTTTATAGATTTCTGTTGTTCTCATTATTTTTTGATCTTGAGCTATAGAACTAGTTTTGAGGACTTGTTTTGGAGAGGTACAAAAATGGTTTGTGGTTTTGGGCTTATTCCCTTTGTTGTGGGAATGTTTTGGCTAATTTGATCTACTTTCAGTGAGAGGTTAACATCTATTGCTACCATGTTTTCATCATAATTTGGAAGTTAGATGTTGATACCCTTTCAGTTTGGTAGTGTTGAAAGACATCATACTTTACATAGTTTGGCATAGGTTAGTGTGGTATAAAGACATGGTATGATTTTGTAATTTCTCTTTTGTAGTATATTATCTTCTTCTTAAAGGTTCTCATGTTTATGGAGTTGAGGTTTTGTATCGGAGTCAAGTGTTATTATTATTTGGGTACTTCCTAATCTCTCTTTCTTCATTGGTTTAGAGGGCTTGGGAGAGTTATTTAGAGATTGGTAATGAGGGATGTTTTATGCATAACATTATATGTTTTTGACACTATATGGTAGAGGAGTTAGCCACGTCCTCTAAGAGAAGTTCTATAGGAGGATTTGCTAATGCATTGATCTTATTTTCAGATTTGACATTACCCATGCAGTGGGAGTTATTGGATATATATGCTCTTTATTGTCACAATATCTTCTTAGTTGTCTCAGTTTGCGGGTTATTGATGTGAAGATGATTTTGCATATTTTACTATTGGGATCTATGAGCTGTGTAGTTTAGTGGGCCATCGGTTGCATTAAAGATTTGGATGTGGACTATCAATATCCACATATCCGTTCAATGTTATTGGAGATTTTGTTTGTTGACAATGTCTTTGGTCATTTGCACATTGGTATGTTGTATTGAGATGAGAAGATGGATGATTAGTAGGATTGTTTTACATGGACTTGATTGTAGTTTTGAGTTGGTATGTTGATGGCATGGAGTTCTACCTATGATGGTTTGTTTACCCTGGTTTTGAGGTATGGATATTTTTGGATGAGCTAGCAACTTGTTGTGGTTGCTTTTTCATTTGGTATGAGTGTGGCAGACACTCAGAGTCTTATTTTATCATGTGATTTGATGCTTGTGTTCATGTTGAGATTGGTGTAGGTTTCAATGACAGTTGATATGTTTCACTTTGGCATGTTCCTTATCTTATCATGGTTATGATGTGAGGGGTTCTTGTTTGAGATGATGGTTATCATGGTTGCTTTTGCAGGTATCTTGTTGGAGCACAAAAACATGTTGAAGAATCAATGGTACATTGATGTCTTGGGATGTTTTTCCTTTTGATTAATTAATTTGATTACCAATGTATAATGTCAAGAGGGAGAATGTTGGGAAAGGTTGCCATTAACTTTACAATCCTAACCAATTTCATGTGTCTCCAAAGTTCTTGGAATGTGTTCCCCAACACATAAGGATTTTGAGAGATAAATTAATATTTAATTATATTACTTGGCTTATTGTAATTAACTCCTAAATGGTAGGGTCAAACTTGGGCATTCACTTTTGGAGTGGGGTCCATGAAGACTTGTTGACAAGTCCTTGAAGTCTATTTTGGGTGTTTGACAACTCCTAGTGAGTGGGAGTTAACTTGGGCACCCACTTTGGAGGTGTCTTATATTTAGACTGGGAGTTTGCTTTTTTATGTACATGAGTGGATATTGTTGATACACTTTGCATGTATATGATGTGGGAGTCATCAGAAGTGTTAGAGATGCATGATATTAGAATATTTCTTGCATGAGTTTATAAAAGATTGCATGGACTTGCATGTTTTTGCATGTGGTTGCATGCTTTTGCATGTGGTTGCATGTCACTTGCATGTGCTTGGTGTTGTTGCATGTCACTTGCATGTGCTTGCATGTTGTTGCATGTTGCTTCTATGAACTTGCATGTGCTTGCATGTTCTTGCATGTCAGTTATTTTGACTTGCATGTTAGTTATATGGACTTGCATGCTGTTGCATGTCAATTATATGGAGTTACATGTTGTTGCATGTCATTTATATGAGGTTGCTTGCAAAACACTCCAACTCAAAAAACTTGTAGAACACTCCAACTTAGAAAACTTGCATGACACTCCATCTACAAGATTCAGTTACAGGTGTTTGCGTGTCACTTGCATGTACAAAATAGGTTGATTCAGAATAATATTGGGGACATCAATCATGTAGGTTGTTTGCATGAGATTGATGTGTGGTGATGTACTTCAGTTGATTGAAATAGATTGGGACAACTTGGGCATCTAATCTAGATACTTTCAGTTGTTGCTTTTATTTGGAAATGTTATTTCTATTGATTAAGTTTAAGTGGGACAACTTGGGTGCCCATAATCACGACTGACAGTTAATAGGGTGCTTGGTATAGTTTGACTTTAGTCTTCTCTATTTGGAGCACTTGTTTTTTGCATGATCACTTGTCTCATGTTATCAATTACAATTTATTGTAATTTGAGTTTCAAGATTTTGAATTAAGAAGCTTTGAAGTTGTAATTAAAAAAAACACAATGTATTTTCTAGAGAGGAAGTTTTGAATCTTTTTATATAGAAGCTTTGAAGTTGTAGGAAAAAGAATGACATGAATTACGACATAACAGGTTTTAAGATTGAAGAAGCTTGAGGTGTGCATCAGGATTCAGAGAAGTTTGAGTATTGAATGTAATCTTTCTTTAAGATATTTAATGCAAGCATAAACATCTTTGGGTGTGGAGTTTTTTCTCGCAAGGGTTTCTCCATGTAATCCATGTCTACTTCTATCATATTTTTTTTCCATCTACTACATTGATTAAATTGGAGAAATACTATTACATCTAAATTGAAAGTAATTTTCAAATTTACACATGCTATTAATTTTAGATTTGAAAACATTTAAAAGATACATAGTTGGAACTTTACCTTGTTCTCTCTCCCTTTTTCCAACAAATACACAACAAGATGGGTATGTAGATTTATAGAGAGATGTTATATAACACATATATACTCAAATAATATTTGATAGGCTGAGTGTTTCCAATTGAACAATCATGGTTTGAGCCTTCAATTAGTTGGACCCAAGTTAGTTAAGAGTGAAGAAAGACTGGGCTAGTCAAAGTTGTAAAAAAGTTCAACCTCACAACAACCTCAACTTTGTTGGATCTCCTTTCTCTCAAACTAATTGAGCATAATCCTTCTTGATTTGAAAAAGGTCATAAGAATGATCCAAATAGAGGTAGAAAGGGAAAATTCCTTTGGGTTTTGACACATGTGAAGAAAGCATATTGTAGTAGTGACTGCCATGATAAAAAGCCAGAGGTCATCCTTTTGTCTCAAATAAACTGTAGGATCAGATCAAATAAATAAAAATAATAAAAATTAATAATTCAATAAATATTATAAAAAGGGAGTAATATTTTTTTAATTTCAACATAGTCATCTCATATCAACTTTATGCAACCATAGAATAATACAATAAGATTAGGTGAACTAACTCTGAAACACATTCAAAATTAGTCCTTGAAATAAACATGGCCTTAAAGGCTCATAATAAAAGTATCTTATAACAACATTACCAAAACATTTACATTTACATTTACTACTATAGGTTTACACTTCATAAAGCCATTTATGAAATTTTGCAATAGAGAGGGAGAATGACAGAGAGAGAGCATCATTGAGGTGATATCCACCCTGCCACAAAGCATTAAGCTTCCCCGTGCCACCCCACTGGAGAAGCCCAATGCATCACAAAGGATCTAGCAATATGTGGCCAACATGCTTGAAGGAATCTAGTGGACTATGTAAATCATTGACAATCTAGAAAACCTATATGCTAATGTGACATATATCTAATACAAATACCATTGATAAACATATATATGGGAGAGACTATAAATCAAGAAAAGTAACAAACTAGTGATTGTTTCAAGCTATTATCGTAGCATCTTATCGACATGCAAAATGACCTACATTCTCTAATTTCCCTTAAATGACACTCATCCATACTCATCTCTTAGGTAAAAAACAAGATGTACAAAGTACACTAGATCTCAACATAGAATTTTAATAAATCTATAAATTCTACAATATAAACAATGGAAATCAATGCCTATAGATTAAGAATGTCCTATCATCTCACCATGATATCTTGACATTCCACAGGATAGATAAAATATCCAAAGGACAAGTCCATAACTGACATTCAGTCCCTTAAAAATAATATAAATAATATATTTCTAGGGTAAAATAATGCTTACTAATTAGTCCACCAAGGATTCTAATCCATTCCCAAACACAACTCCTTAAATTCACTCAATTCTAGGTGATATAGTGGACAAAGGGTCTTACTATCACATCTTGACATAGTTGGGACTAGATCCAACCCTGTTTATTTAAACAAATTTATAAAACCACACATTTAGATGGCATTCAGTGCCTCAAGCAATTTGGAGCAAAGACTATCACTACCACATTATTGTCTCTATCACATATTTATATCTTGATATTTAATAGGATGGAAAATACATCCAGCAGGAAAAGTCCTTATGTATCTTTTTCACAACCCCTTTAAATATAGTTCTCAACTATATACTTCCTCAAATAAGAATCTCTATGCTATGGAGGCCAATCCATAAAACTGTCATAAACATAGAATAATAATGTCTTAATCATTTTCCATGATATCTAGACATTCAACCACATGTTGATTTCTATACATTCTTACAAGTTGGAATTATCTTCCTAATAACGATAATTATAATGCACATATAAGTGCAACCCCTTTGTATTTAAGAGCAATTTCCTAGGGGTTCACCTAATTTTCATCAATTAATTTCAAACATCCCACAACATCTTTCTAGCACCTATTAATCATAATCCTCTAATTTGTCCCACTAGGGTATGTCTACCAATCAATTAGATACTACAAATCCCCTTAGGTCAAATACCTAGGAATTCCAAAAATAAATTGCTCAAGTTGTGTTTCTAATTTCTTTCCATTTCTAAGGCATCCTAAAATATGTTTATTCTCAAACCTCTTAACATGTAATAAAATTTTACTCCTTAATCACCTCCAATGGAGTGTTCTCTTTCTTTAGAGTCAAAAAAATTACTCTCTCTTAATTCAACTTTGATAAAACAAAACTAAACAATTTTTTTTGAAACAAAATTCAGTAATCTAGTATAATTGCTAGGAATGTGCCCCTTTAGTTATAGAAAGAAATTGTTTAAGGGTAAAAAGTTAACTATAGTTGTTTGTAAAACAAAGCTATACAAGGCTCTAAGTAACACATTTAACATATGAGTCTCCTAGGAGTTGAAAAAACAATCATAAAGGGACTTGCAAATTATTCAAGGAGTTGGCTACTTCCTACAACTTATCAAACTCTTGCTTCAATTCACAATATTTG
This sequence comes from Cunninghamia lanceolata, assembly GCA_027924645.1. NCBI lineage: Eukaryota > Viridiplantae > Streptophyta > Pinopsida > Cupressales > Cupressaceae > Cunninghamia > Cunninghamia lanceolata. Next base: position 2,345,670 of record BSBN01000484.1, read on the forward strand.
AAATTTTAATCTAATGCATCATGTAAAGTGAGCCATTTACATTGACTTCCTAAAGTTAAAAAAATATGAATATGTACACATTCACAGTAATAACCTTCTCAATATCATATCATAACAATCCACAAATGGAATTCCAAAATTTATTTAATCAAGAAACTGAGATAAGGGTCAGGATAATCTTACAAATTCCCTTGGATGATTTTTTTATCTTTCTAGGAGATAACCCCAATATATTTGAAGTCTTTGTTATTAACAGGGAGCCTTGTGACACTCTTGAAACTAAAGTCTATCTCCTCAAACAACCAATCTGGAGTAGTGAATAGATTGCCTTTGGAATTACATCAACCAAGAATGCTTCAGATTGTGACAAGTTTTACTTTGAGATCATGATTCAAAATAAGATGACAAATCCTCAAAATTAAACATGAAGAAAATTTTAGGCCATTCGCCAGACTAAATTCATTTCAGCATCTTGACTATTAACTCCATGCCATCCCTTAATGATGCCATCACAACACCATTGATCCTTCCTTCAGATTCTTTTAAGAAAATGCAACTCATAGGTGCAAAGGTAGCTTCCACATCCTTTGACAACATCCTCTCTTCATTTTTCAAAACCTTTTAGAAATTGCAACTGGTAGACATGAAGCCCAATTCCATAAACTTTTCAACATCCTCCCTGTGTGAATGCCCAAACAAGGCTCATGAAATGCTTGGAAAAATACCTCAATGTGATGTCATCTTATGGAATGCAGTGATCGCAGGATATGCCAAAATGGATTGGTCAAAAATTTCTTAAAAGTTTTTAAGAAATATGTTAGCAAGAAATGTAGAGGAGATACCAGTCTGGAGATTCGATCCTCAGTCAAGTCTTTGTAGTTAGTTTATACCCTGGTCAAGTAGCTATAGATTGACATCAAAACATAAAGAATAACCAAATAAAGCATCACATATACATCAAATTAAGATAACACACAAATTTACCCAGTATCGGAAGACCTCCATATATATATATTAATAGCAATCAAATATACACATCATCCATCCATCCTTTGACAGGTCTAAGTCTCTGCCTCATCAGTTACATACATTACTTATATGTCATTGTTTACATCAGAATATACTCCTATTCTCCTATCATGCTTTATTATATTCTACTATCTCCTATCTCTATATATATGTACTATATATATTATATCTAGGGATGTGTCTTCTATCGGCTCTAGCCTCCGCATTGTGTGTAGTCTCCTTCAATCAACTTTCCTTTATGCTCTATATCCTGCTAACATCATCCCCCCACAAAATTATGTCTTGTCCTAAAGACATGCCTTGCTCCAGTTGAAAATATTTCTTGAGTCTGGAACCATTGATATATCCGATTGATAGTTTGCCTCCATAGTCCTTAGTCTAATTGCTCCAGAATCTGCAGATTCTAATGTAGTATGGTCCTAGCCACCTTGTCTTTAGTTTTCCTTGCTTCTTAAACTTGCCATCATGTAGGAGTACTAAGTCATCTTCCTTGAATTTCTTGTTCCTGAAGTTTGTATCATGCTAGGCCTTCTGTCTGCTCTTTTCCAAGTTCATATTATATGCTGCCATCAATCTGTCCTCATCCAGTTTCTCCAATTCTTCAATCCTTTGCATGAGAGTCTTCTTCACCCAACTTGAGAGTCCTTGCTGTCCATAAATTTAGCAATATGAAGTATACCAGTATTGTAGCATATATTCCATATACCAGTTTGTAGGGGGTGAACTTAGTGGTTCTTTTGAAGGTTGTCCTATATGCCCATAGTATCATAGGTGTAACGTCAGAAAATGTCCCCTTGGGGGCTTTTCCCTCATAAGGTTTAGCTCCCGAGTCTTTTGCATGCATTTAGGACATCCTAGTTCATAATTTGGCATCCCGATGGAATGAGCCCTAGGTAACATGACAAATGGGACCTAGGAGGACCCCTTGAGTTGTACCCTGCCCAAAATAAGGGGGGAGGACTTGGGTGCCCGCACCCTAGTCCTGCCCTATTTTGGGGCAGTCCCAATTTTTGGGTGTTGGTTTATGACCGTTATTTGGGTCCTTTGCCGACACGGTAAGTTTGAATTATGAAAATCTTGGCGGGAGTTCTTGTAGTTGCATATAAAAGTATGTTTAGGCATTCATTTGTAAACTATATTTCAATAAGATGGCAATTGTGATGTTCAAGTGTTCTCAAGGTGACTCAAGGCTTTCATTGTGTTACAAGAGTAGACTTGTGTGCTTTGTGTGTTTGTATTTGCATATTTGAGCATCCATTTCATCATGGAATGAAGAGCATCTTCCTCCCATGATATATTCACTACAAGGTGACATTATATTATGTTTTCATTATCAATTCCTTTAGTTTTTACCTTTGCCTCACAAGGGCACGCACTCTCTATCTAATAACGGTGTTCGAAGACTTAAGTGTCCTTCGGGGCTTGACTGAGGAAATCCTCTAAACACCACAACCCCCTCCCAAAGTCTTGTGATTGCAGGGGTTACAGGTGTCGCATTTAGGAAAAGTGAAGTTGCAAGAAGGATTGGCAGACATCAAGGATTCAGGATCTGAAGAGAAGCAGGACACCGGAGCATTTCCAGGACTTGGACACTTGCTCTAGTGTCCTCTATAGCTAAATTTATAGAAATAGGAGTTACAGTGTTGATCAGTGTTGGACTAGGGCGCTCTCACCAATGTCCCTGACTATTCCACCTCAGAACCCCAAAAACAGGTACTCTGTGATTTGCTATTTTACTTCTGTCTGCAAGAGTTTTTTTTGTTATTTGTCAGTTTATTGTTGTATTTGCATAATTAGGGTTTTAATGGTTAATTAAGCATAAGAGAAGGAAAATTGATAATTAAATTACCTAATCTAAGTTTCCCTACATCTCACAGCGATCTAGGGTATGATAGTGAATTGCAACTCGACCCTAGATCCTTGAATGTAAAGTGGAAAGGTGGATTTAAACATCAAAACACTAAAACATTAATGAATCCAATTTTCCACTAGAAATTTTGGTGAACATGTGTTTTTGGACTTAAATTGCAACTTGCTAATTGTGTGTCTTCATATTTGGATTAATTTCATTCATTCATATAGTCATTCATTTTATTGCATTGAGAAAAATTCAAAAAAATTGCATTGTTTGGCTTACTAAATTGCATCAATTCTTTCTAAATTTTCCTAATTCATGATTTTTGCATTAGATCTGATATAAACTACAGAAAAATACAAAAATTCAAAAATTTGCATTGCATTTTCATTATTAATTTGCTAGGCTTTTGTAGAAATTTTGACAATTTTCATTAAACCTAGTAATTCCAAAATCTAGGGTTAGTAGGCAAAATCTTCTTTCAGATTTTTCTACTGATTTTAGAGGCTCACTCAAATTTGAATTTGGCTGTAGTATTGCATTTTTGTGTAAATTTGCATTTAAATTTAAAATATTTACATTTTTGCATAGAAAATTTCAACAAAAAACTAGCAATTTTTCATGCATTTTCATTAGATTTGCATTGGCATTTTGCATATTAGAGCTTGAAAATAATTCTTAGATCTGAGAATAATTCATTTTCATCATAAATTAAACTTTAAAACATTCACATAGCATTTTGTCCCAAGATCTCAAACCTAGGGCTTCAAAAACATCGATTTTCACTAAATTTGGCCTTATCGACTCTATAAACTTGCACCATAGGCTGTTGTGAAAGTTATTTTTGAATTAATTGGCTATTATTAGGGTAATAATTTTTTTCCATCATAAAAATCTTCACAACACCCTTTTAACGGGCTCTTGTATTGAAAATTTGGTGAAAAACTACACATTTTGACTATTTTTGCCTAGGGTTTGACCTAGTTTGCACTCCAAATGTGTTGTGATCAATTTTATGGATTGAGGTGACTGATATCATTGATATTATTTGCTTTACCTCCTGATATTCATTACAACACCTCCTTTTCTAGGGCTTGGAATTGAAAAACTGTGAAAAATTACATATTTTGCTATATTTTCACTAGGGTTTTACCTTAAGTGGCACTAAAAGCATGTTGTGTTGGGTATTTTGGCACCAAGTGGCTGTTATTACTGATATTATTTTATTTCCATCACAATTTTCCTCACAACACCCTTTGTTATGCTCTTTTACATTGAGTTTTGGTGAAAAAAGTGCCTATTTTGACATATTTTCACTATATTTTGACTTGGCGTTAACTTGAAATTGCATCAAGAGTTTGTTGAGAAGGATATTATTTCTGTTTTGGACCAATATTAGACATATAATTTTATTCCCTTGATAAAAATCCTTACAACATTCTTTGTTCCATTTGCTTGCATTGAAAAAGGTACAAGAAACCAAGCATTTTGGTCATCAATCATATCCTCCTCCTAGGATTGGTTCTCTCATTTTGTGTGTTGTGTTTTGTATGCTTTTTTATAAGCTTTATGACATGATTTCCTAAAAATAATATCCATTTGAGAAGAAGTAAAAGGTTAATAGGATCTAGTGCTCTTGAAAATGACATTCCTACCTCTAATAATCCTTTGAACACCTTCTTTACAAAGGGAGAAACTCAAATTGTGCAAGCTATTATACATCCTCCAACCACAATGGAAGAAAAAACTTTTCATGATGTTGATAATACTATTGAGGCAACAGGATATGTATCTGATGAGAAAATAGAAAAATTAGATAAAGAGTTAGCTGAATTTCAATCATTCATAGAAAATAAAAGAATAACTGAAGAAGTTGTCCCTACAATTCGTAATATAAGAGAATTTATAAAAGAGGGACAAGATGGTGTAAATGAAATCCATGGCCTAGCACATATTGTACAAACCAATATCATGCCAGTGACTGAATGTGCACAATCGATAAATAACACTTTATCACCATCTCATACTCAAGTATCCATACCTATACCAACTACGGGAATATCAACTTTTACATCAACAATCTTAACAACTGATGCAAATGCTTGTAGTAATGCTACCACTGGTACTGGAGTATCTAATGGCACTAATTACAAAGTTGTGGGATTTGATTATCAAAATTAGGTTCCTAAAGGGACCTCCTCTATGCATAATTGTTCTCAACCCCTTATCTATTCCACTCATTTCCAACCACCTATTACCTACTCACAACCATCTTCTACCTATCACTACATCCAACCACCATTAACATATTCTCAGCCTCTACCTATCATATTTCAAGCTCATTCACCTCCTAACTTTGGTTCTAATTCCTCACAACAAACTGCATCTCTCAATGATGCCATCTTAAACCAAGTTTTAGAGGGCATGACTGCTTTACAACAAAAGGTAACAAACTTAATAAATTCTTTGTAGCCTAGTCTACCAACATATCATGCTCGTAATCCCCTTTCCTATGCAATCTTGATAACTCCTATGCCTGAGAGGTTTGAGACCCCCCGCTTTGAAAAATATGGTAGAAAAGGTGATCCTAATATTCATGTGGCAACATTTACAGGTATGTGTAGTGATTTTTATTTTGAAGAGGATATGTTAGCAAAACTTTTCATGTGATCTCTCAAAGATACTGCTTTAGAATGGTTTTTCGCGTTGCCTCGGAATTCAATACACACCTTTTCACAATTGATTGATCAATTTTTACAACATTTTCAAGCAAATATCAAACCCCAAGTCACCCTTATTGACTTGGTTCAATGCAAACAAGGTCCCAAAGAAAAGTTGATTGAATTCATTAGTCGATATCAAGGACTTTATGAACAGATTCAGTATCAGATGAAAGATGAAGATGTTCAAAATATATTCATTACAAATTTACAACCTAATATTCGTGATAAAATCCTCTTGATGAAATATAACTCCTTTCAACATTTATGCACCGCCCTTCATGATTATCAACTTTCATCTAGTCAGTATGAAAACCACAACTCATCAGCTCAAGTTGGTCAATCTAGGGGTGGATCATCACAAAAATTTTTTAAGAGGAACAATAATAGGAGTTTCATCAAGATCAACTGACCAAATATGAATGTCTCTGCTATGAATAATCCAAAGAAACCATCATATCAACCGAGAAAGTTTACTTCGATATCTAAGTCCTATCATTCTATCATGAACCAAGCTATGAGTAACAACATTTTGAAGCTTCCCTCGATCAAGCCTATTGATCCTAGTAAACAAGGACCTTACTTCGATGCTAACACCTTTTGTCATTATCATTGGACACAAGGACATGACACTGAACGTTGTATGCATCTTAACATGAGATACATGACATTATTGATTCAAATGTCATCCAGGTATTGAGTGTGAATGATAATGGAAATAAGTTAGTTGCTCCACCAAATTAGAATTTACAAATCTTCACTAATCCTTTCCCTAAGCATATTGAAAACAATATGGTGGAACATGGTTTAATGGAAGTAGACAAGGATGATTACTTAGACTATGATAGTATCATCAGAATGATCGAAGTGGATAAGAAACAAGTGGATAATCCACCTCATCCAAGAAGAAATGGACTTTACGCTGAGATTCCTCCTCCGTTATCCTTATATGGATCAAGAGATAATCAAAATGCCTTAGAAAAGAAAAAACGACAACCAATACAGACGAGTAAGATGGTACAGGATGACTCCCATTATCGTTCTAGAAAGATTCAACAATGAAAACTTGCTAAAAATCAAAAAAGAGCAAGACGACAATCAATAGTCAGAAAGAATAGTGGTTCTCCCTCTCGTAAGAAACAAAAAGTCTCATTTAAACAAGGATTTAAGGAACAAGCATCATATGATAACAAACAAGACTTTCATAAGAACCACTCAAATTTTGCATTAAATATGATCGAATACCTCTCCAAGAGGTTCGCAAGCTCCAAGATATAATACGAAGACCTAGGTAAGTATCTCTAACCCTTTATCTCTCTCATGATGTGCTTCCCCCATGATGTGTTATGTGTTGTTTAGGCCTCCTGGGATGACCCCTGATTCTCTCATAAGGTTCGGGATACCAGAAGACCGCCTTTGTTGTGACCTTCTTCTACTTGTATTATCATTTTTCTATATTACCTCTCTTTGATTTCATCATTATGTGTTGTGTCTTACGGACATAGCGTCGCACTTGGTGACACTGGGGGTACCCTCCTACATGACTATCCCTAAGACACTTGTTTGTCCTCTCTTATTTATTGTTTCCCTTCCTCTAGTGTTTCCACCTAGCGGGTGGATGACGAAATATATTTATATTGATGTGGACCTAGTGTCCCTTTCAAGAACAATAAAAAAATGGACTTAGTTCCTAATATGATGATGGGCTTGTATATCTTATCTGATGCTTGGCTAGTGGAAGCACTCTTTCTTTCCACGTAGTGAATTTTATGATGTTTCTATCACATTTACAAACCTTAACAATATTGTTGCTCCGTGCACCTTTGTTTGTCTTTGAATCTAGCCTTGGTTGTACTCGATTCGGAGAGCTTCATGATATAGCCCTATGGTTATCCTCAAACTCTAGATTCGTTGTATAACCTTGGCTCTTTGTGTGATTAATTGTATGCATTAATGTTGTTGTTTATCATGATTTTGTAGACACTAACATGTTTCTTGCAGGGATGTGTTTGTGGGAACAATTGGTGATTGTAAAGTACATGTCACCTCTAGGGGGCATGGGCTTTGCAAACGTTAGTGTGCCCTTGTGTGTTTTATTCCTACCTTAACGTGCTTGATATTGATAACTGATATCACCACCTTAAGGTGGGGGCATAGATAAGGTAAGCTGTCTATTGTAGATGTTAGCAATGTGTTTTTCCTCAGATGCAAAGACCTGCGCAATGAGTGCATCATGCATCTTGAGTTTGTTTGCAATCAATCAATCAATCAATCATGTAAGCTCTCTGTGGAGGTGGGATATTGCATATATCCTTTTTATCTTAAGCCCTCTGCGAAAGTGGGGATGGTGTATTTCTCAGAGAAGATTGCATCATCCTATCATTTTCAAAAGTCCTTTGTGGAAGTGGGGAGTGGTTCTATGACTAACTCAACCCTTAAGCGTGTTTTTGATGATTGTTTTGCCAAAGCCCAATCGTCGATGTGTGCCTGTAATGTGCCTAAGATGTTGGACCTAGAAATAGGTACACTCCTTTGCTTGTCTACCATGTTTTCTCCATGTCTTCAAGTGTGTGTGTTTTGGTATGCTTGTTTTGTGTGGCGTGTTTGTTGCCCCATATGCAGAATGAAGACCAGTGCCTTAGGGTTGTGATTCCTGCATTTTGTGATGTTTTGCATGTCTTGCGTGTGTGTTGCCCCATATATACAAAGACCTGCACGATGAGTGCATCATGTATTATGGGAGGTTTGTTTACTTTCCAGTACTTGCATCTGCATTTCATATTTATAAAAGAAAAAAAAAAAGAAAAGAAATCATGCTTGTCTTCCATGCATTAATGTGTCTTCTATGCATTGACTGTCTTCTCTGTGTTCTGCATGACTGTAACTATCTTCTTCATGTTTTGCATGCCTATTACTATTTTCTATGTGATTGGCATGTCTTCTCCGTGCTTGGTGTGTTTGTTGTGTTTGTGACCTTACTTTAATGCATGTATTGGCCTTGTGTTTATACATACATTAAAGTGGGGGATAAATGTAATGTTAGAGAATGTCCCCTTGGGGGCTTTTCCCTCATAAGGTTTAGCTCTAGGGTCTTTTGCATGCATTTAGGACATCTTAGTTCATAATTTGGCATCCCAATGGAATGAGCCCTAGGTAACATGACAAATGGGACCTAGGAGGACCCCTTGAGTTGTACCTTGCCCAAAATAGGGGGGAGGACTTGGGCAGCCGTGCCCTAGTCCTGCCCTATTTTGGGGCAGCCCCAATTTCTGGGTGTTGGTTTATGACTGTTATTTGGGTCCTTTGCTGACACGGTAAGTTTGAATTACAAAAATCTTGGCGGGAGTGCTTGTAGTTGCATATAAAAGCATTTTTAGGCATTCATTTGTAAATTAGATTTTAATTAGATGGCAATTGTGATGTTCAAGTGTTCTCAAGGTGATTTAAGGCTTTCATTGTGTTGCAAGAGAATACTTGTGTGGTTTGTGTGTTTGTATTTGCATATTTGAGCATCCATTTCATCATGGAATGAAGAGCATCTTCCTCCCATGATATCTTCACTACAAGGTGACATTATATTATGTTTTCATTATCAATTCCTTTGGTTTTTGCCTCTGCTTCACAAGGGCACACACTCTCTATCTAACAATGGTGTTTGAAGACTTAAGTGTCCTCCAGGGCTTGACTAAGGCAAGCCTCTAAACACCACAACCTCCTCCCAAAGTCTTGTGATTGTAGGTTACAGGTGTCACATTTGGGAAAAGTGAAGTTGTAGGAAGGATTGACAGACATCAATGATTCAGGATCTGAAGAGAAGTAGGACACCGGAGCATTTCTAGGACTTGGGTGCTCGCTCTAGTGTCCTCCGTAGTTGAATTTCTAAAAATAGGAGTTACAGTGTTGATTAGTGTCAGAAGGATGTCCGGATCTCGTAAAGAAACTAGTGTCTTGGACTAGGGCGCCCACACCAATGTCCCCGACTGTTCCATCTCGGAACCTCAAAAATAGGTACTCTATGATTTGCTATTTTACTTCCATCTGTAAGAGCTTTTTCTGTTATTTGTTAGTTTATTGTCATAGTTGCATAATTAGGGTTTTAATGGTTACTTAAGCATAAGAGAAGTAAAATTGATAATTAAATTCCCTAATCCAAGTTTTCCTACATCTCACAGCATCTAGAGTATGATAGTGAATTGCCACTCAACCCTAGATCCTTTAATGTAAAATGGAAAGGCAGATTTAAACATCAAAACACTAAAACATTAATGAATCCAATTTTCCACTAAACAATAGGCATTTGTAGATCCCAATCTATTTGGTTCCCACTGCACATCTTTGTCAATGCTACTCCAATGATTTTATTTAGGGCTTCACTTGCTCCATTTACTTGTGGATAATATGGTGAGCTCCTATTGTATTATCATGAAATTGTCCAAAAGCTCTGAAATCGTCTTATTTACAAAATGTTTAACTTGATCACTGGTTATGCTCAATAGACAACCAAACCTAGTAATTATACTTTCATAGATTAATTTGGTGGTAGTTTTTGTTGTACAGTCTCTTGTTGGTTGTGCTTTAGCCCACTTAGTTAGGTATTCTACTCTGGTAATGATGAATCTAGCTTTAGACTACTTTGTCGGTGGGTCTATAGGTCCAATGAAGTTAATGGCCCATTTTTGAAAATGTAATTATGTTGAAATTGGTCTCAATGGCATTTCATCTCTTGCAGTAGGTCTTCTTTTTCTTTGACATACATCACAATTCTTCACATATCTCTTTGCATCTTTGAAAAGTGTAGGCCACCATAACCCGGCTAGTTTGATTTTCCTTGCTATCATGTTTCCAACATTATGTCCTCCAGCTATCCCTTCATGTACTTCCCTTAGAATTTCTTCTCTTTCATGTTCATATACTACCCTTTTGATGATATCATCATTTCCTTGGATATATAGCTCTCCTTCACTTAATGTGTATGGAAAATATTTATGTATTAGGTTTTGTTTCTCTCATGATGGCATTCCTCCTAAAAATTCTCTTGTAACCAATAGGTATGCTATGTCTTCCAGTAACGCAGTTACTCTGAAAAGATTTGTTCTAGGTAATTCTTTCTATACCTCTAGATCTTCCCCTATCTCAATTCTGAACAAGTAGTCTGGTCCCTAATTATGCTTTCTTAGTTTCACCATGATTGAGAATTCAAACTCTTGAAACAAGAGTAGCCACTGAAAAATTCTTCCTTGGATGATTGGTTTGTTGAGTGGGTATTTCAATGGTTCATGATTAGTATAGATACAAAAGGTGTTGACAAGAGGTAATGTCTAAACTTCTGTAGTGCATATACCATTGCTAGGGCTTCTCTTTCAGTTGTGGTATAGTTCTTTTCTCCTTTTGATAGTTTCCTGCTTGCAAATACTATATGGTGATCCTTAGAACCTGTTGGCTAGGCCAACACTGCTCCTACTATAATTCCTTCAATGCATTCACATGAACATAGAATGTGTTTGCCCAGTCTGAAAATATGAGTATTGGTGCTTCTGCTATCTCCTATTTCAAAGTGTCAAATGTCTTTTGGTGTTGCTCATTCCAGGTAATACTTCTACCCTATTTTTTCTTTAATAGTTCTTCTATGGGTGTGGAGATGACTGCATATCCCTTGATGAATTTCTAGTGGTAACCAGTGTACCCTAGGAATGTTTTGAAATCAAATGTTGTAACAAGCCACTTGTTCTACCAGCTAAGATTTACCAATTTTAACTTGAAAGTAAATAAAGTCATGAATTCATAACAGGAATAAAAAAATTCTTCCTCTAAACATTTGATATAATGCACATTTGAAACATATAATTTCAAACTTCTATTGCATAACCAAATTACATTTCTCAATAAAAGAATTCAATATTCAAATTTTACAACCTCTTTCATAAATTACAAAGAAGCTTCAAAAGCTTAACTGATAAATAGAATCACATGTTTGTATACTTGTCTGTCTTCAATACTCCCGACCACCAACTGCATGAGAGGAAGCATCACTCAGGTGATTTACCTCCAACCACGGACTATCTGCGGTCCCTCGCACATTTACCAAACAGGTAAATGGCCCTACCCTTCAACAAAGGGATTGGTATAGCAACCTCAAAGTTAAGCCTAATTTGAGTAGGTGTTGTGTCCTACATTAGCTAGTACTATCATACTATGGCTACAACCATCAAAATATGACATCTCTACTTAGTAAAGCAAACCTGGAACATAGTGAAGCTAGACAGTGTAAACATTGGCTATTTACACCACTTTGGCCAAAGTTTTCTTTGTCTCATATTCACCCACCCTTCCATCTTATCTAGGAAAGACGACAATCTCTATACTAGATTATCTACCTCTTCTATGGATCACATATCCCGAGGTTAACCTATTACATGCTTTACTAGGATACATATATTGAAGTAATACTACTTGAATCCTATTCTCACTATGTTTCCCTTTGTACAATTTTCCTATTTAAATACCAATCAATGATTGATTCACGAAACTATCCAGGCATAAACCAAACCATAGACACTATCTCATATTCACAATACAAGTTTACTATTTAGAAAAATATATATATTCATATATACATAAACTATTATACAATCAAAAGACATTAACAACAATAATACATCATATAATATTTTGAAAACATGAAAATCATAACAAAGGAGAAATAATTCTCATGCCTGAGAATTTAGCTCCAAATGGATCAGATACTTTTCTGCTAACGACCTTCCAATACTCTAGATTTCTCTTCCAATTAAAACCACTTAACAAAACAACCAATGCAAAACTCAAATTTGAAAAAGAAAAGTTCTTGATTAGAAAATGGTGTCATTGAAAATGAGGGAGAGTACCCCTTTTTATGCCGCAACCAATTGAAAAATGTTGATATAATGTCGACATAATGTTGACGTGCTTAACCAACTCAACTATGTTGACACTATAGAGACATGCTAAACAAAATCTAAATTTAGTTCATAAATCCAAACAACCTTCTAAAAAAAAGGTGTTAGATAAAAATTACAAATAAAATATAAAATATAAAATTAAAATTATTAACTAATCACAAGTTTTAAGGGGCCCACGTAAAAAAAACTTTTCAATTTTTTAAAAGAATCAAAATAATAAAAAAGGTTTAAAGTGCAGGCCGCGTATCTTTAAGAATTAAAACATGCCTTAAGATACATATCCCCTTAAAAGGCTCTTATAACTTTATCCTTAATATTATACTTTTTATAATATTAATTTCCTTTTTATTTAAAAAAAAACTTTTAATTCTTATTCTTATTTTATTATATTTATTATTATTATTAACTTTTAAAAGAAAACTACCCTTATATTATTATTATATATATTTTATTTAATCTATTATATACATAAATTTATGGTTTTATTTACCATAAAATAATATTTACAAAAATTAACTTCCGTAAAATGATAAAATTATATTTCTACAATTAAGAGAAAATAATAATAATATTTGTATTAAATACATATATAAAGAGACGATAAATATATATTTATATATATTGACATATGTATAAATTTATCATCGTAAAATCAAATATAACTCATAATCAAGAAATGCATATCAAGTCGTAAAATCTTCATAGGCTTATCACAAAAGACATGATAATTCATGCATAAGCCAAACGACATTTCCATATCTATGAGTAATATGCTCATGAGTATATGTAGGTACGTCTACCTACAAATGTTCATGCTCATATCAACTCACATATAAGAATATATCGTGGACTTGCACAAGCATTAATAAACTCAAGGAAACCAAACACATAACAACATGCAAGTTTGAATATCCAATCAAGACTTAAGATACATAAATCAGATCACTTACCACTACCCACACTGACTCGACTCAACTCAACTCAACCTAGGTCAAATTAGGATGTGTGTGTGCTGCTCAGTTTAGGCTTCTCTTTTACATTTACCAGACCAAGTCCTTCTCCTGAGTGATACCTGCCCTCCTTAGAGGGACAACTTGTTCCTGCATCCACTTAGATCATCGCAAGAGTAGTTAACTAATCAAAACTTAATCTTTAAATAACAATAACCACATTTAATACAAGACATTGCATTATTCTTTTTCTCATCATATTGCATTCAAAATAGATAACACACATAGATGCAAGATTCATAAATACTTCAATTTTCACAAAATATCCAATCTATAGTAAATGGATTAAAACACATATACAGCTATAGAAATCTATGATCACTCACTTTCTAAACAAATTAACCAAACTAGGTAAATAGTAAGTAGATAGAAACACATGGGGTGTAACATACTCCCCCCCTTGTGAATCATCATCCCCGATGATTTTTAAGTATCAAGCATTATCATAACATAGTAAAACATAAAAAGTATCATATCACAAAACATATTATTTTTCAAGATCTTTCAAAATCCAAAATAACTTGTGGAAACTTCTGCTTTATCTCAGCATAATCGTCCCAAGTCACAGAATCTTCTGCATACTAATCCCATTGGACCTTGGATTGTAGATGTGGAGACACTATCTGATGGGTAAACCTTTTGAACTAAAAATAGACCATCATGGTTTGAAGTATCTATTTACACAGCCTAATCTTAATGCAAGGCAAAGAAGGTGGTTAGAGTTGATATCAGACTATGATTTTGACATTAACTACATCAAGGTAAAGGAAAATAGAATTGTTGATGCCCTAAGTCGAAGAAGGCACATATCTTCCTTAGTGGTAATTCAGTCAGATTTCAAAAGTCAAGTATTGCAAGGATCTAAGGGTGATGAGTTCTATGAATAAGTCAAGAAAGCACTCTCGAGAGATTTGCAAGATAAGAGGTATGAAGGATTTAGTTTTGAACCTAATGGATTATTGAGATTTAATGGAAGAATTTATGTACCTGATGTTGGTGAACTAAGGAATTTGGTATGGAAAGAAGTTCATAATGCACCATACTCAGGGCATCCTGGTGTTACCAAGATGTTAGCAGATGTAAAGCCATTATATTTCTAGAAGGGGATAAAAGGAGATGCTGCAAGGTTTGTGGCAAGTTATTTACAATGTTAGAGAGTAAAAGCAGAACATCATCATCCTGCATGTTTACTATATCCTCATGATTTACTAGAAAGTAAGTGGCTGGTTATTAGCATGGATTTTGTGCAAGGCTTTCCAATGTTGAGAAATAAATAAGATACCACGTGTAACAAGTCACCTACTTTTTGGTATATAATTAAAGTCATGAATTCATAACAGGAATAAAAAATTCTTCCTCTAAACATTTGATATAATGCACATTTGAAACATATAATTTCAAACTTCTATTGCATAACCAAATTACATTTCTCAATAAAAGAATTCAATATTCAAATTTTACAACCTTTTTCATAAATTACAAAGAAGCTTCAAGAGCTTAAGTGATAAATAGAATCACATGTTTGTATACTTGTCTGTCTTCAATACTCCTGGCCACCAACTGCATGAGAGGAAGCATCACTCAGGTGATTTACTTCCAACCACGGACTATCTGCGGTCCCTCGCACATTTACCAAACAGGTAAATGGCCCTACCCTTCAACAAAGGGATTGGTATAGCAACCTCAAAGTTAAGCCTAATTTGAGTAGGTGTTGTGTCCTACATTAACTAGTACTATCATACTATGGGTACAACCATCAAAATATGGCATCTCTACTTAGTAATGCAAACCTGGAACATAGTGAAGCTAGACAATGTAAACATTGGCTATTTACACCACTTTGGCCAAAATTTTCTTTGTCTCATATTCACCCACCCACCCTTCCATCTCATCTGGGAAAGATGACAATCTCTATACTAGGTTATCTACCTCTTCCATGGATCACATATCCCAAGGTTAACCTATTACATGCTTTACTAGGATACATATATCGAAGTAATACCACTTGAATCCTATTCTCACTATCTTTCCCCTTGTACAATTTTCTTATTTAAATACTAATCAATGATTGATTCAAAAAACTATCTAGGCATAAACCAAACCATAGACACTATCTCATATTCACAATACAAGTTTACTATTTAGAAAAATATATATCTATATATACATAAACTATTATACAATCAAAAGACATTAACAACAATAATACATCATATAATATTTTGAAAACATGAAAATCATAACGAAGGAAAAATAATTCCCATGCCTGAGAATTTAGCTCCAAATGGATCAAATACTCTTCTGCTAACGACCTTGCAATACTCTAGATTGCTCTTCCAATTAAAACCACTTAACAAAACAACCAATGCAAAACTGAAATTTGAAAAAGAAAAGTTCTTGATTAGAAAATGGTGCCATTGAAAATGAGGGAGAGTACCCCTTTTTATACTGCAACCAATTGAAAAATGTTGATATAATGTCGACATAATGTCGACGTGCTTAACCAGCTCAACTATGTTGACAGTATAGAGACATGCTAAACAAAATCTAAATTTAGTTCATAAATCCAAACAACCTTCTAAAAAAAGGTGTTAGATAAAAATTATTAACAAATCACAAATTTTAAGGGGCCCACGTAAAAAAAACTTTTCAATTTTTTAAAAGAATCAAAATAATAAAAAAGGTTTAAAGTGCAGGCCGCGTATCTTTAAGAATTAAAACATGCCTTAAGATACGTATCCCCTTAAAAGGCTCTTATAACTTTATCCTTAATATTATACTTTTTATAATATTAATTTCCTTTTTATTTAAAAAAAAAAACTTTTAATTCTTATTCTTATTTTATTATATTTATTATTATTATTAACTTTTAAAAGAAAACTACCCTTATATTATTATTATATATATTTTATTTAATCTATTATATATATAAATTTATGGTTTTATTTACCATAAAACAATATTTACAAAAAATAAATTCTGTAAAATGATAAAATTATATTTCTACAATTAAGAGAAAATAATAATAATATTTATATTAAATACATATATAGAGAGACGATAAATATATATTTATATATATTCACATATGTATAAATTTATCATCGTAAAATCAAATATAACTCATAATCAAGAAATACATATAAAGTCGTAAAATCTTTATAGGCTTATCACAAAAGACATGATAATTCATGCATAAGCCAAATGACATTTCCATATCTATGAGTAATATGCCCATGAATATACGTAGGTACATCTACCTACAAATGTTCATGCTCATGTTGACTCACGTATAAGAATATATCGTGGACTTGTACGAGCATTAATAAACTCAAGGAAACCAAACACATAACAACATGCAAGTTTGAATATCTAATCAAGACTCAAGATACATAAATCAGATCACTTACCACTACCCACACTAACTCAACTCAACTCAACTCAACCTAGGTCAAATTAGGATGTGTGTGTGTGCTGCTCAGTTTAGGCTTCTCTTTTACGTTTACCAGACCAAGTCCTTCTCCTGAGTGATACCTCCCCTCCTTAGAGGGACAACTTGTTTCTGCATCCACTTAGATCATCGCAAGAGTAGTTAACCGATCAAAACTTAATCATTAAATAACAATAACCACATTTAATACAAGACATTACATTATTCTTTTCCTCATCATATTGCATTCAAAATAGATAACACACATAGATGCAAGATTCATAAATACTTCAATTTTCACAAAATATCCAATCTATAGTAAATGGATTAAAACACATATACAGCTACAGAAATCTATAATCACTCACTTTCTAAACAAATTAACCAAACTAGGTAAATAGTCAGTAGATAGAAACACATGGGGTGTAACAGATGTGGTTTTTGGTGGTGGCAAGTTTTGAATAATGGCAACTTTTAGGGGATCAACCATCAATCCTTCTTTACATATTATATGGCCCAATAGTGTTCCAAATGGTACAGGAAAAGGGCATTTCTTCAAGTTTAGGGAAATTTGCAAGCTCCTACACTTATTCAACATCAATCTTAATGTTTGTGTGTCATCTTTTACTAGTCCAACTATAGTCCAATCATCCAAATAGACTTCTAGAAAATTATGTATAAACTCGAATGCATTGACCATGATTCTATTGAATACTGCAGGTGCATTTTTCAATCCAAATGGCATAACAATATACATGAAAGATCCTAATTCAGGTGCAAATGTTGTTTTGGGTTGATCTTCCTCTCTATTTTTTACCTGGTGAAATGCAGAGAATCCATTAGTGAAAGAATAGATTTCCTTGCCAGCAACTTGTTAGGGTTAGCCGGCAGAAGATATCAATTAAGTGCAAATAAAGAGTAAACAGAGAAATGGAAATACACAGAAATAATAATAGCGAGAGATAATTTTTAACGTGGTTCACCCAAACTCGAGCTACATCCACCAAACAGAGAGTCCAATATTATTATCCAGTAAATCAAACCGATTACAATCAACAATCCCTGCAACTCAATACCACTGCAAAATGCTACAATACAATATCAAAACCCTAACCCTTAGCCGCTTTTTATCAAGCTTTTTGCGCTACCCCCAAACCCCCGCAAGGGGCGCTGCCCCTTGACCCCGTAGGAATTTGGGGGGAAACTACGCCGATAAAAGTGGGGTAAATATAACCTCCGAGTTTGATTAGGCTCCATATAACAACACAACTGACTCCAGGATTTCCTCTGTAAATGGTGTAGGGAAAGGATCATGAATACAAGCCTTATTCAATTCTCTATAGTCTCCGCAGATCCTGATTTCCCCTATCTTCTTATTCTTTACTACTATTGGATTGATCCATTCGTCTTCCTCCACTAGATTTATGATCCTTGCTTCTAGCATCTTGTTAAATTCTACTTTGACTTTTTTCTTCATGTTTGGATTCATCCTATATGGCCTTTTCTTGATTGGTTTGTAGCCTTCTTTCAGTTGAATTTTCATTGTTTCAGCTTCCTATTTGATTCCTTTTATCTCTGTGAACTTTCTAGGGAACAAATCCTCATACTTAGATAAAATTTCTACCACTTGTGCCACTTCCTTCTCATCCCAATAGTCTCCTATATTTGCTAGCTTAGGATTTACTTCTTTGGCAATGTTTTCTTCCCTTAGCCAAATGGGTTTGTTGTAGTAGTTTTCCTTGATGACTGTTGATTCTGCTAGCTCTCTTTCACCTTGTTCTATTTTTATTTCAGGTTCTTTATCCTCTTATTCTTCTTCTTCCTATTGTGATATTTTGTAGCATTTGTGTTTCTTTAGATATGATTCTTTATTCATCCATTCTATGACTTTCCAAATGCCTTCTATTTTTGCCGATAATGAGCTCTATTTCAGTTTGGCTTCTTCTTCTACCACCTTTTGTTGAAAGGTGATCTCTCAGATTCTGATGAGTGTTGTGTGTATGTTTTCATCTAGATCAAAGAATGAGAAAGTATGAATGAAGTCTTTTTACAACTCTTCCCAATATCTAGTTTCTTTCCTTCATTCTTGATTTATATACCATGTATGTGCAATTGGTGATAGTATCCAATAAAATAAGTTGGTATACAATACCTCATTATATTAATTTCTATCTTTCCATACTATTATACACATGGACAAATGTTCTTGTGGTGAAATCTGACTTGAATCCTTGGATATTATATCATATTCTCCCTCCTCTAATAAATATCTTATCTTGATGAATATATTGAATGATGTCCACCGGTCGATTGTGTCTTTGTGTGTGTTCCACCAATTTGCAGCATTGTATACTAATGTGTGTTGTGCATCATGTAATCTTATCTCTTCATTTGAAAAAACTATCTCCATCTCTGATAGATATTTATGTAGGTCATGCACGCTTGAAAATCTAGGCAACTTGATATGTGAAATTCCTTTTAGAATGTGACTTACCTGGTGAGATCTTTGATTCATATCTTCTTTATCCTCCTTAAATGCGCTGCATGTAATCTTTGATGAGTTCCAATGAAGTGCAGAGGATTGCAATATGTCTTCTTTGCCCATCCTGATCATGAATATACTCAGGTAACCAAGAATTTTCCTTGTTTTTAGTTCCGGTTCTTCTCTCATCCAAGCTTCTAAAACCTCCTCACTATTTGTACTATAGTGATCATCCTCTATCTCCACTTCTCCCTTAGAATTAGGCTCTTATGTTGTTTCCTATGCATCCGACCTTGTAATTGTATATAGATTCTTTGAATTCTTGTCACTGTCTTCATCCTGATTGGTTTCTTCTATATATGTTTCCTCCATTGATGATCCCAAAGGGATGTGAACAACCTTATTCTCATTTGAAAATGATAGCTCCTCTCTCCAGGAGTCTATGACACCATTTGCATCTACAAACCATCTTAAGCCCAAAAGTACATTGAAAGCTTCTCCTTGATCCTTCATGTCTACCACAATGAAATCTAAGACATGTTTGATCTCCATTAGATTAAATTCCACTTGTTTCCATGTTCCCATTGTTTTCATGTTAGATCCATTCGCCAAGATTATATTATAAGTTGTTTATGACAAATTAGGTCTTCCTAATTATTCCCACAGTTTCTTTGTTATCATGTTGACATCTGCTCCCAAATCCATCATCACATTCTAGACATTCCTGTGGTTAATATGAACATCCACCATCAGTGGCTTTGATGGGTTGAATTACTGACTTCTTTTTATGCTATTTTTATATGTTTTTAAAACATTTTCATATGATCCTGCAGATACTTTACAAACATAACCATTACTATATGTTGTTTCTCATATACTTTAAACCTATGTTGATAATATGGAATATGGTGGTTATATTATCAAGTGAATGACTTAAATTATAAGTATGCATGTAATATAGATAGAATTCTATAGTTTAATATGAAATCTATTTTGTGTGCATATGTTTAGAGAATTAACCCTGTGCAGCAAGAACGTGGCATCAAGGAAAGAGCAATTACAATGAGTTGCAGGATAGGGGAATTAAGTGAAGTGTAGTTTGAATGCCAAAAGTAAAGACAGATGGAGGATGAATCTGTAGCATCATGGATTGGAATAAATGTAGAAAGGAAGACTTATTCTAACGCAGTCTATGAGTGGTTTTTCATACAAACCGTTTCATGAGAGTTCTTGTTTGAACAAGACTTTTCTTCTTTTGATCAGTTAGATTAATAAATCAATCATGCAACCTGTATCCTAGTATCTAGGGTTGGATTGATTGAGGATTAGTTAGTGGTTGCATAGAACTCTCCTAATTTTGTATAAGTTAGAGGGAGGAGTTCATTGCTAAGTTAGTTGTTTTTCACTTTCCAGTTACTTAGCCGTTACTCTATTTCTCAATATCAATTATCTAGACATGTTTTGATTTGAATAAAATCTGAGAAGATTCTATTTCTGATATGAATTGAATACAACTTTGTGCTATGAGAATGGATGAGAATCTGAAGTAGATTTGGTTCCCAGATTAAGTGAGATAGTTCCATGAGCTGGCCACTCAAGGTACTAACCCTCACTTCATATATTTCCTTATTTATTTATGTGTTCCTAGTTAAAATTATTTTTCTGTTATTTCATAAATTATATTGTGAGACAAGTGAAATATCTTGATTACTATTTCCAGTAGTTGTGATTCATGAACAATTGCATATTTTAAGTCCTCCAGAGGTTAGTATTAGTTCTTTTATCATTCTAAATATTTTGAGTTAATTCTGTAATTCCCTGTTGAATATAGTTATCTTCAGCTTATGTTGATGTACCCGTAGCAACTAGATTTTAAACTGTTTTTGTTGTTCTTACATTTTTGTGAACTTCAGTAGACAAGGCTAATCAGAATAAGTCTGTATGAGTTAGTTTAGGATAAAAATGAGTCGTGAAGGCATATATAGTGCAGGCATCATCATAAGATTATGCTCCTTGGTTGATAATTCAATGTACGAATGCAATGATAGAGTGGACTGTTCAGATAGGTTTACCCTTGAATTTTGTTTAAGTCTAAAATGCATTAGTTTTCCTCTACATTTTTGGCATAGTTGTCGGGGATGGTGCTACCTTCATAGTCTCATTAGTTTTATATGCTTTCATAGTTTAAATTTTGATTCCAACATTAGAATTAATAAATTCACTTTTCAGGAAACTCCAGACATTATACTAACATTGTGCACCTAACCGTTGAAATATCAAGCTAAAACCACTGTATTTGGAGCTAAAGAGATCACTGAGGTAGATTCCTCCCTTCAACTTCTCAGGATAACAAGGACACAACTGACTTTATCAATTATACAAAAAAAAGTGTTGAAGAAGAGTTTTCTCTTACATCTTCATCAACACCTTCTACATCTCCATGGAAGATGCTATAGTAGAGGATCCTCCAAGACAAACAACATTTGAATTCCCTATCCCAGACCAAGCACGGGCTACTACTCTAAAAAATATACCACCTTCTGCATTGCATGTTTTCTACGGCTTGGTGATTGAAGATCTTAACACTTTCCTATTTGAGTTTGATGTCTTGTGTAGGAGTTATGACTACACCACTGATCCTTACAGACTCAAGCTATTCCCTACCACACTCAAAGATGTCACTTTAAGATGGTTTATGGGGTTGGGGAAAGATGTCATTCCAGATTGGGATACCATGAAGACAAAGTTCCTAGAAAAATATAAAGACTACTGTAGAGGACATGATAGGCAGAGAGATGACATCTTCAGGATGTCACAAAAAGAGGATGAGCCACTAGAAGACTATGTTGAAAGATTCCAGTTTGCCTTGAAGAAAAACCCTCAAAATAGATTGTCTAAAGAATCATTGAAGTTGGTCTTTTTGAGGGGGGTTAATGACGACTGCATGGATGCCCTCAATCTCATTGGAACAGGGGATATATCTCAAGTTCCCTTTGAGGATGTTTGTAGAGATTGCATAAATTATTCTAGAACCTTTTCCAGAAAACCAAGGGGAGAAAGAGCAGCCATCAAAGGCAAGGCAACCAATGGGGTTTCAAGAGTAGAGATTAGTAATCTACTAACCAACATGAATGATGACATTATTAGCCATATGGCTACACAGCTAGACACTCTTCACATCAAGAAGAAACAGGAAGAGGCAAATGCAATTCTTACTGAATACTACCCCAGCTGTAGATAGAGGAAGGCCAATTGTAAATGCAAGAGGGTGGCTAGTATCCAGCAAGAAAAGATTGAAATACCAAAATTACAATCATTTGAAGGAGAAGATGGGCAATTGTTCTTCATAGCTCAAAGGAGACCTTGGCAGCAAAGACAAGGTATGCCCTCTGATCCACTTAATAACAATTCCCCCTTTCCTGTTGCAAACTAGAATTTCTCTGCTTAGAATACTCAATAGTGGCCTGATAATCCAAATGCATGGCAAAACGCACAATGGCCTACTCCACAAACTAGTTGGAACCAACAACAACTAAACCCATGGCCTCAACAAAATTTCCAAGATCCCAACTATAACCCCCAGTGGCCTACTCAATAGCAACAATGGCAGCCTCAATGGACCAAGGGCCAACAATGGCAGCCTTAATGGACCAAGGGCCAACAATGGCAGCAAAATGCACCTTTTTAGCAACCAATGATTCCATCTCAGCCATAACAGCCAGCCATAATGCCACCCTCAACACCTCAAAATCCACCTCCTAGACCTACTCAAATCCCTTCCCAACCTGCACCTAACCCTAACAGCAAACCTGTTTAGCAGGCTTATACTAATGAGGTAATGCAATATCCCACCTATGGGGTGGAAGTGAGTAATGTTCATCTTAGATTAGGGAAGCAACTTGTAGGGTCTTCATCTCCCCAAATCACAGAACTTGAAGATGAAGAACCCACTGAAGAAGCCTCAGATAAACCACCTTTAGAACCTGAATCAACCCAAGATGCCCAAACTATTAAGGAACACTGAGAGGGGGGGTGAATCAGTGTTCTGCAAAACTTATTACTTTGTTCCTTTATTAATTTACCACATACATCCAAAATAAATAAGCATGAACACAAGAACAAAAACAACAAGATCACAACACATGAACACCAAGATTTTTATGTGGAAACCCGGTTAAGGGAAAAACCACAGTGGGGGTTAATCCACAAGAATTTATACTCTGTTAAAAGTATTACAAATGGGGAAGGCACATGCCTTCGGGCACACTGCCCAGAGCTCACTGTTCAAAGAGGTTCACTACCTACAAATCAATTAAAAAAGTTCACTGAAATGTTTGAATTGAGGAATAACATCTAATAATGCAAGATTACAGTTCTGGTTGAGCTTAGTACACTGACTTTACACACTTCATCTCTCTCTTCCCTGCCTCACTACTCTTCCATGATCTGGAGCTTAGATCTCTTCACTTCACACTTGATTTTGCTATACTTTGCACTTATTCCTTCATATTCACACCTCCACACATCAAAATGCTCAAACTCATCGATTATATATATCCGCTACATGAAATTGCATCAATTGTAGTCAGCCTTAAGAAAAAATTAGACTTTTTAAGAACATTATTATGTCGGCTAAATTCATGTACAAACACCAATGTGGACCAAAACCTCTGTATCCAAGTCACCTTACATGTCAACCAATACCACTGGATCTCACAAATTACTCAACCAACAACTTTTCCTAATCTGCACAATCATCAAACACCAAGTCGACCTATTCTTCACTAGACTGAACTATTTAACTAGAACCTGATACTTAGATGCATGTAACTTTCAATCCCTTCATCACTAGAGGCTAAAATATTGGATTTAGGTAGCCCTAACATCCCTAAACATTCCTTCAGATCTGTAGTACAATATAATTACTTGTGGAGAAATGCGGACCAGGATGTTGAACCCTGTCATATGCCATGTTCCTGTCTATCCAGACTTAGACAAATCTGTAATCTGACTTCCAGTATGATCCACTGATGAAATGTGGATGTGTAAGATAGATTTAGTTGCCATCAATGACAACACCTGACATGCCTAGCAGTGTCTCTTACCAACAATCTCCCCCTTTGGTATTGATGGCAACACTTAGTGAAAAATGACTAAGTGTTAGAACAACTCCCCCTTACTATATACACTTGTGATTTCTAATGCTCCCCCTTAGATTAATTCTTCATTTTTCACTACTTTTCCTCTCCCCCTTTGACATTAATGGCAAAGGCTGGAATCCACATATCAAAATTCATGTAAAATATTTATGTACATGGGTTAAAACTCTAAGTATATACTTCTACATATGTACATACAATCCTTAAGCCTTGTTCATCAGCAAAAAGATATCCTCAAAAATATTTTTCAACCATGACAATTCACTATCCTAGTTCTTCTTTATGCTGCCCAAAATGGATATATGCCCACTGAACAAAAATACTTGTGATTCTACCTTTTGAAGGTCAGTAGGATCACTAGTAGCAGCAGTAACTTGGGATTCTACCAATAGATCATATATCGTTTCTAATTTGGGGGAAATAAGTCCCTGGAGCTCATCTAATCTATCCAAAACTTTAACCTTTTCTTTCTCCAGGTCACTCAATTCATTCCATAAACTCGCTACTTGGCATTCTTTGGTAGATACGGACTCAGTTAAAGGACTATATGACTAAGAAATGTTAGACAATTTGAGCTGTAAGTTCTTAATCTTCTTCTCAATATCTTCAATAGCTTTAGATCGGTTTAAGAAAAACCTATAAATCTCAACACCTTCAGAGAGAGAGTTTTGAATACTCTTTACACTTGTATCAAGCACTAATTTATCATAGCTAATTATTTTTGTTATTTCAACAAATCTCTTCTCATTATATTCATTTTTGACTTTAACTTCTGCTAACTTCTCAAAAGTTTCAAAATGAGTACTTACAGACTATATCAGACTCTTCAACTAACTGGAGGGAGAGTCAGATGAATCCTTTTGAAAGGTTGGCATAATCTTTTCTAGAATTCAGGAGGCAAGACCAAGCAACTCACTGTCCTCAATGTGAGTTTTCAAAATCTCCTCTCTTGCTTTTGCTTGTGCCATAGATGCTAACTTCATCTTTTGTAGAGGGGAGAGAGTGTCAAAATTGATAGGTCCTTGAATCAGCTCCGGTTCATCAAACTCAAGCTTGTCTTTCTCAAGTAATTTCTTCATTGCATATGTAGTGTCTCTTTCCCAAAATGATGTTTTAGACTTATGCTCTTTAGGGCCTCCAACTTCTTCGTTTTCTGAGTCAACCACATTGTCCTGCTCATCATTTTCATTCTCTTTCTCTGCTTCTATCTTTTCTGCATCATCATCAGAGGCATCTTTTCTTTTATCTATATCAAAAATATCTTCTATATTCTCTTCCAGAGGATTTGGTGTATCCTTAGTGGAAATATTATCAAGTTCCTCAACATCTGGAGTGGAGGAATCATTTTCATCATCAGTTTCTTTTTCTTGATCTTCCTTCATCATTTCTTCATCTTATTTATTCAATGTTTCCTCTTCCAGAATGGAGACATCATCTTTTGCAGTTTGTTGCTCATTTTTCTGCAGCTCTTCATCATTTAGAATTGATGCATCCTCAGTATCAATTGGTTCTTCTGTAACCACATAAAACTTGTTCTTATCCAATGCTTTCTTTAAAATTTGTTTTGTTTCTTTAACAACATTAATGTCTCCAATCATCAGCTTATTCATCCTTTTCTTGCTTTTGAATTCATTCTTGACTTCTTTGAGAATCTTATCTGCTTCTTTTCTAGAGATCACCATACACAGACTGGACATTACGTGTACCCTCAGCTCCATATCCTTTGATTTGGCAGCTTCTTTTCTTTATTTCTAGAATGTCTCTTAAACTCTTAGGAACTTCCAAAATCCTCACTAGTGCTATGTTGAATACATTCAAATATTTTATAGTAGCATCCTCCAAAATTATTTTGTTAGTATCACTGCAATGATCATAAAATTCAGTCATTGGTTTTAGGTTTCCATCTACAGTGATTGTTTTAACGATGTCCTCCACAAAAGTAGTTGGCTTCTCAACACCAGTGTCTGACTTATGCCTTTTGCTTGATTTTGTGCTTTCAGAGGGCTTCTCCTTAGACACTTTAGTAGCTTTAGTTCCTGAGGCCTTCAGCTCTTTAACTTCATCATCTAAGTCAGTTTATTCTTCATCCTCTTTTTACACACTGACATATATTCTTTTACCCTTAACTTTTGTCCTTTTTCCTTCCTTACCGGTAGGTTTTTCTTTGGATTTTTCTATAGTAGGAGAAGGTGATGCACCAGAGGTTGAACTAGAACTCCTAGTAGTTCTTGACTTGGAAGGAGGTTCTACTGGAGCACTTCCCTGTTCCCTATCCTGCTTCTCCTTCTCATCCTTTTCAGTTCTTTGCTTGAATTGCCTCACAGCTTCCTTAGTACGGCCTAGATTCTCAGCTAATTGCTCAACTTCTTTCCTTACAGTCCTTTTGATTTCAAGAGCCTTGAATTCAAGATGTAGTTTTAGTGAAATCTCTTTATATGTTCCAAATCTCTCCTCAGCTAGATCCCTAGGCTGGCTCAACAGATGCTATGCCTACAGTTCCAGTACCTTTCCATCCACTTCATACCCCATGGGCATGAACCACACAACTCTAGGCTCTACTACTTCCATTTTGCATTGCATAAAACAAATGGTATCCCTATATTTCTCAACCACAGTTCTAGGTATTCTCTCCCTAGCCTGCATTATACTCTAGAAATTTTTGAAGAATCCCCAAAGTGCAGTCTTTTGTGCATCATAACTACCCAAACAACTCAAATGATTTCTAACCTAAACTGCTACTGGTTGGTTGTTGGACCAATATATGTTCTTATTCCCAGGGAACTCACTCAAGAAATAAAATAAAAGACACATGATTAGTGTACCATATTTGAATGAGTACTTCTTGTCCTTCTTTATCTTACTTAGGTTCTCCATAAGCTAGTTCAACAACAGTTCACAAAGATCATAGTCTGCACCTTCTTTTACCAATTGATATGTAGTATAAATAACTGTTCTGGACACTAAATTTTCTCTGCTAAAAAAATATATCTTTTACCCTATTACCATTGATGCAAATCTGACCCCATGATCCTCTATATCATTTATAGTCATAGCTCTCTTGTCAAATTTTGATTCGGTTGCCTCTATGACTTCTTGGTTCTTCACGGCCTTCAACTGAGGCAAAGTACAGGTTGAATTCAATCCTGTAACTACCCTTATTGCATCTTTTGTTATTTTAAATGGATGATTCAACCATAAAAACTCATCATGTAAAACATGGAAACTCAACAAATTGTATGAACTTCTTATCTTTCAGGACTTTGTACTCTAGTTTGAGCTCAAAATCATCACCTTTTAAGTGATTCATGAATAGATCAACAAATCTTGATTCACCATGCTCTTCTAGAGGTGCATGAATATAAGCCCTAATATCCTCTGTGTGCAGAACTCCATATGGAACCCTAGAAAATGCTCCCATCGAATCAACTTCAGTGGATTTGAAAGGGTGCTTTTTAAACTTTGGCCTAGGTTGCTCAATGATATTCACAACTAGAGGTGTAACCATTGCAAAAGATTACAAGTTCAAAGCTTTGCAGAAGAATACCTTTTTCTTCATAGAATTAGGGTTAGCTGTCGAATTTGTTCTTCGTACTTCAAATCTAGGCACTCTTCT
The DNA here is from genome assembly GCA_027924645.1 of Cunninghamia lanceolata. NCBI lineage: Eukaryota > Viridiplantae > Streptophyta > Pinopsida > Cupressales > Cupressaceae > Cunninghamia > Cunninghamia lanceolata. Next base: position 2,373,906 of record BSBN01000484.1, read on the forward strand.
CCTTGTTCTCTTCAAATGTAAAGTGATTCAAGTGCTTGAATGAGTGACCTTTTATCCTCTGCAAAACCTAATTCTTCATTGTAATAAATGCTTTGCCCTAATACATCCGGTTACACTTTTTCTGCATACAGTCAATCTTCAATTTCTCTGCAATCAATTACTTTAGCTTCTTTTCTTCTGGAATTTGCTTCAACAAATCTACAATAGACTTCTTTATCTTCATTCATCATGCTAGATTTAGGCACCCACTTACTGGTAGGGGGAATTAGATTTTCAATGCAACTCCTCCTGAGCCAGAGCTCTTGTTGCAATTCCTGGAGGAATTATCAGCATTGGATTCTGGTGCAGACCCATTGTCAACATTCATTTCACCTATCTTCACTCATGTTTTGTTTATTTCATTCTCGATCTCATTCATATCAACTTTTCCCTTGCCTTTGTCCAACTTTTGCCCTATTTTTCCTTTACCTGCTTATGAGTTCTCCTTTTTGCTTCTGTAAAATTTAGCAACATGTCTGGATTTGTTGCAGTTGAAACACATAATCTTATTTTTCTGACAATTACATGTTGGAGTAGGTTTAGATCTACATTGCATTCCAATATGGCCAAACTTATTGCAAGTAAAGCATCTTCCATTGAACACTTGTTTGTTCTTAGGAGGATTCCTTGATCCACTTCTGTATTCCTCAGCCTTATGACCTATCCTTTTGCAATTAAAGTATTTACCGAAGAAAGATGATGCATTTTGATTTACTTTACTTCTACATTGATTAGCTCTATGACTGTACTTATTGCATTTGAAACAATTGCCATTGAAAGATGGATACCTTTGAGCATTAGGTTGTCTTATCTGAGGTCTTCTAGGATTCCTTTTTTGGTTTCTTACTTCAAGATTTCTTTGACCGGATCCAGAGCTTTCACCTTTCTCAAATCCCAAACCATGCTTATCATCTGCCTTCTTCTAACTATCAAGCAATACCTCAAGTTTAGCTGAGCTTATCTTGAATTTCTCTTTATATTCATTTGCAACTTCTAGGTCATGTTTGAGAATGACAATTTGTCTTTCAAGTTCTTCCTCATTGTCCCTAGTTTCTTGTAGATCAGATTCTAGATGACATATTATTCTGTCCAATCTGTAGCACTCTTCTATTCTTTCTTTCAGAGATTGATTTAGTTTTTCCTTAGTCTTCTTCCTTTCCTCAATTTCCTTGGTTAGTCTCATCACCTCAGATTCCATCTCATGTTTTAGGACAACTTCTTTTGCTAGCTTCTCTCATTCCTTTGTCTTCTCCTTTAGGGCCTCATCCATGTCATTGTCTTCATTCTAATTTTCTAGCTAAAGAAGTAGCTCCTTCCTCTTTTCATTAGATTTGCTCAATTGTCCTTTTAAGGTCTCAATGAAATCTTTAGCATCTTTCAGGTTCTCTTGTAGATCTCTAATTTTTTCTCTAGACAGGTCAAGATCATCTAAGGCTACTTGAAGTTGTTGATTGATACCATCAAAATGCTTAAATGAACCCATTGAAAACACCTTCCCAAATCTTCCTCAAGATGTTAAACTTCTTCTAAGGAACCTTTCTCTGATACCAATTGTTGAAATTAAGGAACACTAAGAGGGGGGGTGAATCAATGTTCTGCAAATATTTTTACTTTGTTCCTTTATTAATTTACCACATGCATCCAAAAGAAAGAAGCATGAACACAAGAACAAAAACAACAAGATCACAACACGTGAACACCAAGATTTTTATGTGGAAACTCGGTTAAGGGAAAAACCACAGTGGGGGTTAACCCACAAGAATTTATACCCTGTTAAGAGTATTACAAATGGGGAAGACACATGCCTTCGGGCACACTGCCTAGAGCTCACTGCTCAAAGAGGGTCACTACCTAGAAATCAATTACAAAAGTTCACTAGAATATTTGAACTAAGGAATAGCATCTAACAATGCAAGATTACAGTTCCAGTTGATCTCAGTATACTGACTTTACACACTTCATCTCTCTCTTCCCTATTCACTGCTCTGCCATGATACGGAGCTTAGATCTCTTCACTTCACACTTGATTCTGCTATACTTCACACTTATTCCTTCATATTCACACCTCCACACATCAAAATGCTTGAACTCATTGATTAGATATATCCGCTACATGAAATTGCATCAATTACAGTTGGCCTTAAGGAAAACTTAAAGACTTTTTAAGAACACTATTTTGTTGGCTAAATTCATGCACAAACACCAATGCAGACCAAAACCTCTTTATCCAAGTCACCTTACATGTCGGCCAATACAACTGGATCTCACAAATTACTCAACCAACAACTTTTCCTAATTTGCACAATGATCAAACACCAAGTCAGCCTATTCTTCACTGGACTAAACTGTTTAACCAAAACTTGATACTCATATGCATGTAACTTTCAATCCCTTCATCACTGGAGGCTAAATTCTTGGATTTAGGTAGCCCTGACATATCTAAACATTCCCTCAGATCCACAACACAATATGATTACTTGTGGAGAAATGCGGACCATGATGCTTAACCCTGTCATATGCCCTATTCCTGTCTATCCGGACTTAGGCAAACCTGTAATCTGACTTCCAGTATGATCCACTGATGAAATGCAGGTGTGTCAGATAGATTTAGTTGCCATAAATGACAACACCTAACATGCCTAGCAGTGTCTCTTGCCAACACAAACTACCTTACATTAGAAGAGTCCTCCTTTCCTTGAGCACTTGCCATGTAAAAACAAATAGCCCAAATTGATATTGTCCTTCTCAGCCAGCTAAAAGATATAAGCATCAAGATTCCCTTAATCCAAGTCATCAAGGATATTCCTATCTACACTAAGACTATTAGGGATCTTTGCATAAAGAAGCCAGGAAGGAAGAGAATAGACCCTCAGACAATACATGTTTTATGCAATCTTGCTGATATCATGTTGGGTAATATAATTGTTCCCAAGTATACAGATCCAGGTAGTCTAGTGGTGGATGTCAAGATTAATGGGACTCTAATTAAGAATACTCTGATAGATTTAGGTGCTGAAATTAATGTCATGACCAAGGAGACAATGTAGACACTCCAATTAAACAACCTTAGGCCTACTCTGACAGTCTTGCAATTAGCTGATAGGTCTACAATCAAACCTAAAGGAGTCATAGAAGATTTGGTCGTTGCATTAGATTATTGGGAATACCTTGTTGATTTTATAGTGTTGCAGCCAAAGGTTAATCTTGTTAGTTATCCTCTTATACTAGGTAGACCATGGCTTGCCACTGCTGATGCATTTATAGGTTGACGGTTTGGTAACATGATCATATCCAATGGGACTATGACCAAGAAATTGGTTTTATATCAACCAGCCCAACCATACCATGAGCTTGAATAGACCATTTGGCCTAGTTTGGAAGATGAGGATACCTATTCCCTGCAAACCCTGATGACTATTGAATGCAACCCCTTATTCGATATTCCAGAAGAAGATGAATTTTATTGCTCACATTATAAAAAATGACTGTGGGAGGTACCCACAGCAGCAAGACTGCTTATCTTGCTTACAAGACCCTTTGAGCAACATCATACCCAGTAGTTCCTTGGAAGAGGTATCCCAAATATTTCATGCTTTATTACCCCAGCAATGCTTACCCGTATTATCCAGCCTTGATTTGTCTTCTGTGCAAGAACTATCCAAACAATTAGAAATCAAGCCAAGTAAGATGTTGAGTATTAACAATGCATTGACTAATGGACAATAGCAATCCCTACATGAAATATTGCATACACACTCAGTAGCATTTACTTGGGATTATAGTGACATGAAAGGCATTGACCTACCTTATGCATGCACAAATATATATTGATGATGGCTATAGACCTATTAGGCAGTAGCAGAGGTGCATGAACCCTACCCTCAGAGAGATTGTGAAAGCTGAGCTTCAAAAGCTTCTGGATGCAGTACCCCTTTTTAGATAGTGAATGGGTTTCACCATTGGTCATAGTGCCCAAGAAAGGTGGCAAATGGAGAGTTTGTGTTGATTACAAAGAATTCAATACTGCTACCAGGAAGGATCACTTTCCATTGCCATTTATTGACCAAGTTCCTGACTCTTTAGCAGGCAAGAAATATTTTTCCTTTCTTGATGGCTTTAGTGGCTATAACCAAATTAATATTGCTCTAGAAGATCAAGATATGACAATATTTACTTGCCCATGGGGGACATATGCATATTCTATCTTACCCTTTGGTTTGTGCAATGCTCTAGCTACATTTCAAAGAGCAGTTCTTAGTATTTTCTCTGATTTTGCCCATGACAACATGGAGATTTATATGGATGACTTCACCACATATGGTGACATATATGATGAAGATTTACAAAATTTGGAGAAAGTGTTGAAGATAGGCATAGAACACAACTGCTCTTTGAGTAATGAAAAGTGTTTTCTGATGATGACACAGGGAATAGTCTTGGGACATTTCATCTCAAGTGCAAGAATCCAAGTTGACCCAAAGAAGATTGAAATCATATATACCCTACCTATTCCACAAAGATAGTAGGATGTCAGGAGCTTCCTGGGAGATACAGGATATTTTAGGAGGTTCATTCAGGATTTTAGCAAGATTGTCGCACCTCTGTTTACTCTGTTGACCAAGGATAGTGAATTTGAATGGACACCAGATTGTCAGACTTCTTTTGAAAATCTAAAAACATCATTGACACAAGCCCCTGTTCTCATAGGTCCAAATTGGACACTACCTTTTCACATCCATTTAGATGCATCAGATTTTACCATTGGGGTAGTCCTAGGCTAACAAGAAGGAAATAAAGAGTATGCCATATACTATGTAAGTAAAAATCAATAGGGAGCTGAGTTAAACTACACTATGGCAGAGAAAAATATGTTGGCAGTTGTTTATGCAATTAACAAATTCAGGCACTACATAACTGGTTACAAAGTATTCATACATACAGATGATGCAACCATTAGATATTTTATGAATAAGCCAATAGTGGGTGGAAGGCTTGTAAGATGGTTATTGTTGTTATAGCAATTTGATATTACAATTGTTGATACACAAGGCAAGGCTAATGTAGTTGCTGATTTTCTGTCTAGACTGCCTACACAGTCCTTAGAAGGAGTGGTTGATGATTCTTTTCTTGATGAGTATCTATTTTCTCTAACTATACACAATCCATGGTATGTAGATATAGCCAATTATTTGGTTATAGGGCAAATTCCAGGATACTTCTCTCCAAGGGAGAAGAGGCAGCTAGTTCACAAATGTTTCTCCTACTCTTGGATTTTTGGATTTCTATTTTACACTGGCCCAGATAATATTATGAGATGTATCAGAGAGGATGAAGTGTTTGATATAATGAAGGTTTGCCATGATGAACCTTGTGGGGGACATTTTACAGCCAAGAGGACAACCTTCAAAATCCTAACACTAGGATATTGTTGGCCAACACTTCATAAAGATGTTGTCAAGTACACTAGGCACTGTGATAGATGCTAGAGAATGGGGAGGCCTACAAGAAGTGATGAGATTCCTTTGTAGCCACAAATCTCATTGGCCCCTTTTGATAAGTGGGCACTGGATTTTGTGGGTCCTATATCTCCTACATCCAACAACACGGAATATATCCTGGTATGTACTAATTACTTAACTAAATGGGTTGAAGTTAAAGCCTTACAGTTTGTCAGAGATGGCAATGTGGCCAAATTCTTGTATGAGGACATCTTCACTAGACATGGTGTGCCAAGGGAGATTGTAACTAATCAAGGACCACAATTTACATCTGATTTAATCACCAAACTGGTTGAGGAATATCATATCAGACATAAGAAATCCACTCCCTACCATCCTCAGGCTAATGATCAAGTGGAAGTCACAAACAAAGAAATTAAGAACATCTCAACAAAGATAGTTCAACTTCATAGACGAGATTGGGTTTCTAGGCTCCCAGAAGTTGTTTGGGGATACAAAACTACTTGGAAGACAACTACAAGGTTTACACCTTATGAATTGGTCTATGGCAAGACAACAGTTCTACCTATAGAATTTGAACACAAAACCCTGAGGACAACAGTAAAACTAGGGATGGATCTGACAACAACTTAACAAGATAGGCTACAACATTTGAATGCTCTAGATAAAATCCAATTGGAGGCCATCCATCACATAGAGGTCATATAGAAACAAAGAGCCAAATGGCATGATAAGTACATCAAGACTAAAGAATTCACTGTTGGTGACTGGGCACTCCTCTATGATTCAAGATACAAGTACTTCAAGGGCAAGCTTCAGTCTCGTTGGTTAAGCCCACATGAGATTAAGAAAGTCTTTCCTAATGGTGCAGTTCAATTGCAGACCATTGATGAAGTTTGGTTTTCACTGCTAGTAAATGGGCATAGGCTAAAACTGTATAAAAAGCCACTTTAAAAGGATGACTTTCTTATTTCTCTAACTGCTCAGTATGGTACTTCTGACACTACTAATGAAGATGTTGTAACACCAACTAATACACCTTCTGATGTTGATCCATCAACACTATCCAGTGATGTGGAGGTTGAATTGCAATACTCACCCCCTGTCGCTGAAACTTAATTCTCTTTGCTTTAAAATCACATGCACACATGGCACAATATCCATGGTTACTACAGTTACTTCTACCAGGACCTGTTTATCACTCACACAGTAGGGACTTGACTCAACTGGGACCTATTATATTACATCTATAATTACACAGTCGAGACCTGTGCTAGTGACACCCATAGAAACTCCTCTATGTAGCCTTCTTCCATAGTTTGGTGAACAATACCTAATTTTTTCTGCCCATCCCACATGCCACATAAATTTCAAAAATCACTCCACTCTATTTTTGCAAGTGTCATCTCACATTTATGAGTTGATCATTTTTCTTCGCCTTTAGGCGCCATCACATCATATTTCTACCATAGTACCAGACACCTTCCTATTCGCCACATGCATATCAACTCAAATCATCAGTCTATGTTCACAAATTCCAAGGTGTGTTAATTATTTCTTTCCATTCCATATGTACATTATGTAAGTTTCAATCATTAAACCTAGCTTTTTTTTTATATTCATAATTACTTGTAGTTTATTTCGTGCATGCGAGAATATTTTCCACCATTCCATTTAATCAATACTCCTCATTCTATATTAATTGCCATGTGAAGTGAGGTCACTTCAAACTTAAGTTGGGGGGAGGGGTTTATTTTTCAATTTTCTCCATTCACCATCTTTTGCCTTTCAAGAAAAACCAGATAAACCTCCTACGCCATGAACTTACCCTATTTTGCCAATGAGTGAACCTATTACCTGAAGGAAGTTACAGTGGAGAAGAAAGGAGAGGCAAAAATTATAAGTTGGTTCTTTTTGGGTGGTGAATTGAAACAACAAAAATTGTCTTTTTGGGGTGGTAAGTTGAAGCAGCAGATATTGGCACTATTCAACAGCAATTGACATTGTAGAGATTGTAATTACAATTTGCAGAAATCATGGGAGGGGATGCAATCAGAAGAGAACCCTCTGCACATAAATAAATATTGGAAGATGTAATGGTTCTTCCACTCTTTACAAGAGTGGGTTGGCTAGATTACTTTTGAAGTTGATAGAATATAATGATGCGATGGCAAAGGAATTTGCATTCACATTGCAATATGATGAAGCAATGGTGAAAGGATTGACTGTAGATGCTTCTGAAATAGCTATTGCTTAGGTCACAGGGTTGCCACAAATAGGGTCTAAATACCCAGCTAGAGCTGATGTAGTTGTGGTGAGGGAGGAATTCTATGAGAGAGGTGAACACTTGGACTCCACCACACAAGGTACGAAGTGATTATCTCTTCCCTTCTTTTGGGGGAAATGTGCTTCATACATCATTAGATATATTACCTATGATGGTCGATATAACATGTTCTATACTGTACATTTCAAATTGCTCAATCAGCTACAGCATGAAAAACTAGTCAATGTCCCAAATTTTCTGTATAGTATGTTGAAAAGAATGTCTTCAGAATACCAAAAACAATAGTTAGACACCACTCTATCCATCATTGTTTAATAGCCCTATTAATAAAGAGAAGTTTGAGAATTCAACACCCATAGGTTGAGTGGGAATCTTTTAAGCAATGTGTGGATATTTCAACACTATTAGAGGCACCTAAACCGAAAGATGAGCCTCCATATGAACCTGAGCCTGAAGAGCCACAAGATGAAAATCCTCTAGAATCTAGGCTTGTAGCAACAGAAGAACCCTCATCATCCACCCCTAAAGCTAAAAGAAGCACTCCTTCAACATCTTGTAAAGAAACAAGAACATGAAGGGTGTGAAGAAGCACAAGAGCACAATGAAAGAAGAAAATATAGAGGAAAGAAGGAAGAAGAGGGACAAGAAGAGGAGGAAACATGAAGATAAGAAGAAGACTATCACTCCTAGATGCTCAGGTAGGCTAAAGAGGTAAAGTGCCAAGGAAAAAGTTGTTGAGGAATAGAAATTAGAGGAAAAAGATAAAGGCCAGTAGAATAGTGATCCAATTCCATTGAATATAGATTCAGACAGGAGAGAAATTCCTCCAGAGGATGTTTCTACTGACACCGGTGATAATGTCAACATGTCTGCCAGGAAAAGAAGTTATGTTTTTTCTTTTGATTATGAGTCAGAGGATTTGTTTACTACAAAGAAAATGGAGAATTCTGTACCTGATAGTTCTACTCAAGAAGTTTTTGATATTCCTAGAAAAGGTGATGATGAAAATCTAAAATTTGAAAAAGAAAAAGAATTACTGGAGCACAGAAATATTAGAAAAGAACTTCAAGAGGCTTTGGATAGAATAAGATAGCTAGAAGAATAGGTGAAGGGGTATGAGGAGAAAGATAAAGAAAAAGAGAAAAGGATTCAAGAGTTGGAAGAGAAAATTTAGACTTATGGCCATGGTTCCAATTTGGATTTATTCGCACAACTAGCTGAAAGTAAAACAAAAATTGAAGAGGATGAAGTACTCACTATCCAACCTCCTATGACAAAAACCCCAGGGTACTATACCACTCTATGTCTAGGCTTTGAATTAATGAAACTGACTCATAAAACCAAACAGGAAAATGAGAACTGGGATAAAGAGAAATAGAGTCTTAATGCATCAGTTGAGGAAAAGGATTTGGTAATGAAAAGGTTGGAAGGGAAGCTGGCAAATGTAATCAATAGAGCAATTCAAATCATTGAATGCAAACCTCCACCAAGAGTTTATGCATTATTTCTCAAGGAAATGTTTCTTAGTTTTCAATTTAATAGATTCATCAATGATCAGTCTATTTCTATCTATTTGAGGCACAATTTTTTCTAGTTATTTCAAGAAGTTAGTTTGGAAGAACAAGATCAGTTGTGTGAATACTGTTTTCACAATTATGTGATGGAAGAATATATAGAGTGGAACCCCTTGATCAATGCTAGTGATTTTCAAGTTAGAGCACTGATGTCTTACCTCAGGAATGAGAAGCTTAGAGGGGAGCTAAAGGATAAATATGAGGAACAAGAAAAGAAGGTGCCACTGCAGACTAGGCAAGAAGCCTTAAATCTTAATGTGATCCTAACCCAATGGTTAACACTCCTCTCTCATAAGGGTCTAGGTAAGGTAATTATGGATTTAAGACTCAGGGATTATAGAAGGATACAGTGGTTAGCAGTGTCCATCATTCAGAACTATAAGAGGTATGTGTAGAACAGATGGGATAGTCTGACTCTAGAATTGTAGAGGAAAGAGCCCCACTCCTTCCACAATTTCATGAACATGTTTGAGAGGCTACATGCAGGTATATCAGGATTTCAGAGTGAATAGGAGTAGCATGGCTGCCACTCACATTTCACCCTCCTATTCTCCTTTACCCAGTACCATACTAGATAGGAGAAAAGAGTGATAAATGTAAGAATACAAAATTGGTCAGGATGAATAGGCTTGCCTGCTACAGTGGTTTTTATCTGAAACAAGGACAAGGATTCAAAGAAGTCATGGACCTTAGACAAATCACTCTACATTATAATCTTCTCCCCTATATATTTAGTTCCTTGATTTTGCTTGAGGGAAAGCAAAAGAGTAGTTGGGAGGAGATGATGGGTTGAATTATTGACTTCTTTTTATGCTATTTTTATATGTTTTTAAAACCTTTTCATATGATCCTGCAGATACTTTACAAACATCACCATTACTATATGTTGTTTCTCATATACTTTTCAAAGACTTTAAACCTATGTTGATAATATGGAATATGGTGGTTATATTATCAAGTGAATGAATTAAATTATAAGTATGTATGTAATATAGATATAATTCTATAGTTTAATATGAAAGCTATTTTGTGTGCATATGTTTGGAGAATTAACCCTGTGCAACAAGAACGTGGCATCAAGGAAAGAATAATTGCAGCGAGTTGCAGGACAGTGGAATTAAGTGAAGTGCAGTTTGAACGCCAAAAGTGAAGACAACTGGAGCATGAATCTGTACCATCATAGATTGGAATAAATGCAGAAAGGAAGACTTGTTCTAAATGCAGTCTATGAGTGGTTTTTCATACAAACTATTTCATGAGAGTTCTTGTTTGAACATGACTTTTCTTCTTTTGATAAGTTAGATTAATAAACCAATCATGCAACCTGTATCCTAGTATCTAGGGTTGGATTGATTGAGGATTAGTTAGTGGTTGCATAGAACTCTCTTGATTTTTTATAAGTTAGAGGGAGGAGTTCGTTGCTAAGTTAGTTGCTTTTCACTTTCTAATTACTTAGCCGTTACTCTATTTTTCAATATCAATTATCCAGACATGTTTTGATTTGAATAAAATCTGAGAAGATTTTGTTTCTGATATGAATTGAATACAACTTTGTGTTATAAGAATGCATGAGAATCTGAAGTAGATTTGGTTCCTAGATTAAGTGAGATAGTTCCTTGAGCTAGCCACTCAAGGTACTAACCCTCACTTCATATATTTCCTTATTTATTTATGCATTCCTAGTTAAAACTATTTTTCTGTTATTTCACAAATTACATTGTGAGACAAGTGAAATATCTTGATTGTTATTTCCAGTAGTTGTGATTCATGAACAAGTGTATATTTTAAGTCCTCTAAAGGTTAGTGTTAGTTCTTTTATCATTCTGAATATTTTGAGTTAATTCTAGAATTCCCTGTTGAGTATAGTCATCTTCAGCTTATGCTGAAGGTACCCGTAGCAACTGGATTTTAAACTATTTTTGTTGTTCTTACATTTCTGTGAGCTTTAGTAGACAAGGCTAGTCAGAATAAGTCTGTATGAGTTAGTTTAGGATAGAAATGAGTCTTGAAAGCATATATAGTGCATGCATCATCATAAGCTTATGCTCCTTGGTTGATAATTCAATGTACGAATGTAATGATAGAGTAGACTGTTCAGATAGGTTTACCCCTAAATTTTGTTTAAGTCTACAACGCATTAGTTTTCCTCTACACTCTATATGTCCTTCCCATCCTCTAGAGTTGACTCTTTTGATTTTGTTCCTTATTGGAAAATACTTAGAGAATTGTTTCAGTTTCTCAATGAGTCTATGTTGTTGTGTCAATTGGGCTGATTGCTTGAGAGCATCCACTTCTCCCTTGTTGAAAAACTTCTTGTATTGCATTTCCTTTTCTTGTTCCTTTCTTATTGTTTGTTTAGCCTCCTTCACCACTTCTTCATGGTGTTTCTTGGTAGGGACAAATTCTTCATCCTCCTCACTATCTTCCTCTTCTGTCTCAATGATATATTGTCTTCCAGTATTTGTTCCTTGTCTTGTCAATACCACAATTTTCTCCTTCCTTTTCCTTCTCTCTTTTCCAATATGTTTTGGTGTGCTTCTCCAATAGTACTCTTCTTCTTCTATGGATTCAGTTGAAGATATGTTTGTCTACTCTGCTATTCTTTTGGCAAGTTCTTGCTCCTTGATCTTTTGGTGCCCTTCTTACGATCCTCGCTCCTTTTCAATTATTCAGGTTCTGTAACTCATCACTTTTAGATTGTGGTTGTGCATTCCAGAAGTATTTTTGTGCTCTCTCACAAGAGAGTAAATCTTGCTCTGTCCTATTACAAATTGAACATTGTGTTTTCCTTTCAGCCCAACATTCATTAGCAAAGTGTCCTAACTTACCACAATTGAAGAATGTTGCATGATCCTCCCTCCTTATTTGACTTCTTCCATGGCCTCTTCCTCTTCTGTAACTTCCAAATTTCTTTTCATCATTGTGATTATAGTTGTTTCCATAGGATGGCCCATCAGAGTTTGAATTTTGTATTCCATTGACATTCCTCTGATTTCTCCAATTTGGTTGTTTGTAGCCATGATCATGTGAGTTTCTCTCTATATAGGACATATGATTACTTTTTGCCGAATTGTGTACCAACTTTCATCTTCTTCATCAATACATTCTCTTATCTTCCAGAATTTTGTGAAGGACAATCAGGTGTTTCATGATCATCCCACTCTCTGCATAATACACAATATACTAAATTTATTCTTTTTGTTGGTGTTTTGATGTCTACTTTTATTATGGTAGCTTATCTTTCACCTTTCATCCTAGGGCATTCATTTCTCAAGTGACCTTCTATTGTATAGTATGATCACCAAATATTAGGTCTTTTCTTATGTGTATTCTCCTCCTGCTTAGCCAAAATCTCCTACCTCAGCTTCAACTACTCCAATTCCAATTTTAGTTTCTCCAATTCTAGGTTTTCTTTCATCTTATCTTGTCTGTGCCAAGATTGAGACTCTATCCGGCAAGCTAGTGTCACTGCTTCTGCATATGTCTCAAATATCCTTTCATCTAGGGCTGAACTTATTTTAGGGCTTATTCCAGAAATAAACTATTCTATCTTTTGCTTCTCAGTTAAGGGTTCCTCCAATCTCCTAGTTGTTTCCTTGAATCTTTTATCAAAATATTTTATTGATTCTTTCTCCGATTGCATCAAATCTCTCATTTTAATTACCCCTTCTGTCAGAACATCCAGAACTCTAAAATTTTCCAAAAATGCCTTCTTGATCTCATCCCAATCCTTGTCACTATTTGGGCATGTCTTCCTATACCACTTCAATGCTTCATTCTGCAAGGTGCCTATGAAGTCAAATAGCTTGATTTCATCTCTTGTTACTCCCTTCTAGTTCCAAATTAACTCCAATACAAGAATGTATTCGACTACTTCAGTAGTGTCCTTCTCAAAGATGATAGGAATATCCATGACTGATCTTCTCACAATCTCTGGTACTCTGTGGTGAGTTTCTTCTGGTCTGCTCCTCTAGTTATGCTATCTTCTATCAACTTGCTTCACTTCTCTTCCCTTATATCTTTGTAGTCAGATCTCAAAGTACTCCTCTCCTAAAATCTTTGCAAAATTACTTTAGATCTCTGTTATTCTCTCTGCTTCCTTGTTTTCTTGAATAGATCTTCCTTCTCTACTAAAATTCTATTGATTTTATATGGCACTTAGGGTGGCTCATGGTCCAAGGGTTGTGTCTCTTCAAATTAGGGGATTCTCTTTTCTTTGTGAATGACATCATGTCGGCATCCAATGATGATTCAAATAACCTTCCAAAACCCTCAAAACTCCTCTCAATGTTTACCACATCTTCCCCTCCTTCTCTTATCTCCTTTATGCTTTGGCAAATTAACTCCTCTATATATTCCTCATCCATCTTCAAAATCTCTAGTGTTAACTCATATGTTTTAGTAGTCTGTGGCATAAACCCTAGTTCACTTATTTCTTCTCTTTCCCTTCCACATTCTTCTTCAGAAACACCCATAGTGGCATTCTCATCAGCATTCTCCATTTGACCTCCTTTCTTTGTAAACACCCTCCTTGGTGCACTCAACAACATCCTTCATGACGTGCTTGTCTTCTTCCTTCCTTCCAGCATCACCCTCAATGGCGCGTTATTCACATTCTTCTATCTTTTCTTTTGCACCTTCTATTATCCCTCCTTCCTCCATCATTCGTACCCTTTCCATTCTTCCACAGTAATGTTCTTGTCTTTCTTGAGTTTGCTTCAATTTCTCTTCTTTGCTTATCTCCATAGAAGTTTTGATTTCTTTGCCAATCTCTCTTTTCCTTCACTTTTTCCCTTTCGCCACAGGTTTTCTTGATTTGGTGTACCATTAGTCCTATTATATCCCATGGAATCATTATTTGAAGAGTCACATCATTTGAAAGGTCCTTGCAAACCCTACCCCCTTCCCACTTGCCATCCCCCCTCTCACAAAGGTAGAAACTTAAGGAGATTTGAATTCCTCCGCAATTTGAAAATTTTTCCCACCAACCTTGCCTTTTCTCTTTTCCAAAACTTTGCACTACTTCTTCAGATGTTTTGCCCTTTCAATCTTTAACTACCTTCTTCCAGGGTTCCGGCAATGGAACCAAATTTTAGCAAGAAATGTGGAGGAGATACTGGTCTGGAGATTCGGTCCTCAGTCAAGTCTTTGTAGTTAGTTTATACCCCGATTAGGTAGCTAGAGATTAACAACAAAATATAAAGAATAACCAAATACAGCATCACATATACATCAAAATAAGATAACACACAAAGTTACCTAGTATTGGTAGACCTCCATATATATATTAACATCAATCAAATATACACATCATCTGTCCATCCTCTGGCAAGTCTAAGTCTCTACCTTACCAGTTACATGACTTCTATGCCGTTGTTTACACTAGAATATACCCCTATTCTCCTATCATGCTTTCTTATATTCTACTATCTCCTATCTCTATATATATACTATATCTATTATATCTAGGGATGTGTCTTATGTTGGCTCTAGCCTCCACATAGTGTGTAGTCTCCTCTAGTCATCTTTGCTCTATATCTTGCTAACACAATGCAATTGGCATGCATGAAGCCAAGTTCCACAACCATCACCAGCATCCTTCTTGCCTATGCCCAAGGTTGACTCCTTATAGCCATGCGTGTAAAATGTAGAAGTATAGATAAGGCGCATTAACTATTTTATATGATGCCTAAAGATAATGTGATCTCATGGAATGCCATGATTGCAGGATATGTTCCTACACCTTATTGAAAAGTCCTTAGAAACTGTTATGCAAGTGTAGCTTGCAGGTGTAAATCTAAATTCCACAAATTTTTTGGCATCCTCACTTGCTATGTCCCCAACGAAAAACTATCCCATTTCCCCCCTTGAACCAACACAAACTTCCCCCTAAGAACCCCTCAAAAGTGGATTTTTGTATGATCTTGAAGTTGGAAAAGCTCTGTAAGACACGTATACATAATGGGAAAGCATGACCAAGCATGTGGATAAGTGTGATAGAAGCCTCCAAGAGGTGTCATTGCATGAAAGATAGTCATCAGAAAAAGAACAAGAAGTTTTGTTAAAAAAGCTTAACATTGATTTTTCTCACACCTCAAAAGATGTTTATTTGATTTTTAAGTACGTAGGTCCTGCTAAGTCTAAAAAATGTAGGTTATAAATCTTAAGAGGTTTCCAAGCTCTCTTAATGTCTTTGGCTAATGAAACATCACTGATATGATTGAAAGCCCCCTTCTCTTTAGGTTCTACCAGACCTAGGCAGGTGTACCTTGATAAGTAATGCAGATTTGTGTGACCATAGTGATCTACTCACAGTGGAATATGAATGTGAAATAGATGTAAGGCTATGAATTATTCCTACTCCTAATGTTTGAATCTTGAATATGTGAAAGGTTTTGAAATGTTATTTTGTAATGACCAGTGCTTTATCTATTTTGGGACAATGGAGTCAAGATATGTGTGGTAAATATGTCCTCCCTCTTGGCTTAACTCAATTTATTTGGCACTTTTCAAATGTTTATACCTTGTATAAACATGCAATAATATTGGTTATGAGGCTCTTCTTATCGATCCCAATGATATTTTCCCAGGTTACTGTGATCAATTGAAAGGACTTTAAATTCTGGTGTGAAGGAAACTAACTGAGATGATTTATTTAAAGGGTTTTAACTCCTGGTAGAGACCAATAAACATGAACCACTTAGAACCTGACTTAAATCAACTTCTCACAGAAACCAATCAAGCAGATCACACAGATGCAGCAAATGTGCCCTAATAAATTAAACACATCCTTGATATATGTAATTTAAATAACAAAGGGAAACCATTCTGGAGACAACATAGATAACACATATGAATGAACATTAACAAATAATTGAACACCAAAATGTTTGGATATTAGATTATAATATTCCTCTCTATTGAATTTCTTCATAAGATTTTACATTTTATGCTTGGAAGTCTCCATTGACTGATATATTAATCCTACTAACTGCTGATTGCTCTAATTGTTCTGGTTTCTGATTTTCATCTTTGATAAATATTTTATATTTTTAGGGTTACGACCCTTCACACATCCATCTGGTGATGCTCTTCATTTAATTAATGTTCCATAGATAGAATAATTAATTAACTCAACTTGTTTCAGATTCCCTTGAAGAATAAAGTATTTCTCAATACTTTAATCTTAATTCTTTTGTTGACAAAAATATTTAATTAGTGTGAAGACAATTACCCCTTCTTGTTTCACTGGCCATCATATGCAAAGTATTCTTTTAGGTAAAATAATTACCCATTTAGTTAATTCTTCCTAAAATAGTTCACCTTCGAGTGAAAATAATTCTCCACTTTATTATCCTTTCTGTGAAAATGTGAAATCTGCCTTATACTTTACTTAACCTTTTATTTGCAATTTTTATCTTCCCTTTGATAATATTTATATTTTGTTTATTGCTCCATCAGGTTTTTGAAGAGACTCAGATTTTAGTTCTACCGATACTTGTATCTCTCCCTGATGATTTCTTCACGCCTTCAGTTTTACCCTTTTTGGGACATCGAAGAGACTATAAATCATGTTACTCTGATATTCTATAGTCCTCCCAATATCCATTTATTTGATTTTGGCTATTTATTTCACGAGGATTTTTATTAAATATAGTTTTCAGGGGGCCCATGTCTATGATCTCTTACCCATTATTGCTTTTTAATAATGGTCCTGGAATCAGATTATTGAAGAGACTCATATTTTAGTCATTCTGATGTAGTATAGTCTCTTCGATGTAGGGTTTCTTATATGTGTTTTCATCCTTTTTCCCTAATCGCAGTCTTGTTTTGAAGCTCTTGTTTTGGTATGAATCAGGAGGATAATGGTAATAATGGTATTCATCTAGAACACTAGCTAATTGCATTTGTAAAAATTTCCAAAACCTTCTTCAATGAAAAGTATATTGTTACATGTCTTGCACTATGCTTTAATGGACGTCTATGTCTTGCTTCAAAATTAGTGTGGGCTAGGAGGATGCTAGCAAAGGTTTTGGAGTCAAGTTTTATATCTTCTAGCTGCATAAATGTAAGACAAAGAAGCTTGATAAGAACTGTTTGTGTATTTCAAATTTTTAATAAAAGCCCATCTCGAAGATGGATCGAAAACTACATCTTTCAAATTGCCATTGTAATGGATCTTGTCAACCTTCAAATTTTTACTATTTCCTTTATCATGATAAAATTCCAAAGAAATATTTAAGTCATTTGAGAGTTGTTCTTATCTTGTGACAGTTGTTGCACATATTTTGTTGGCAACCTAGGGAGGAGGGAATGTGTCTTTTATATCCAAAGCATATGATATTTCACTGGATGCATTAGAAGAATTGCTTTCATTAGAACCACTTGTTAGTGATGTACTCCCTATGGAAGCTTTAGGAACAATATCCAATCGTTGTATTTTCTTGTAGCTAACCTTTGGCACATGAAGTGATGGCACCGGTGAGTACAACATAGGAACATCAACACAGGCCACTGAACTTAGAAGTAACCTATGATTCAACAAAAATCATGCAATCCATGGACATTAGCATTTCCAACTAATGTTGTTGTCAACCACGGAGTCAACAATTTGAGTCTGACCTGATTTTTTTTCATGCAAATCCTCCATTGTGACTTGCTCAATTTCTGTGCCATAGAGAGGTATAGAGAAGCCTACATCATGCTTCTTAAGTAAAGATCGAAGGCCACGAGTGGATCTTGTGAGATAGGAAGCACATCTATTCTCTATGTTATTGTTCATGACTATAAATCGTTGAGTGTAAAAGTAAAAGATATTTAGGCCAGAAGTCATGCTCTCCAAGATTATCACAACAAACAAGACTTTTGAATCTAGTCCAAATGACACCGTATCATGAGACCTTCATGTAGATACCCAATCCCATGAGACAACGCATGGCTCAAAGTAGTTTCTTTAATTTTGGCAAAGATTTCAAGTCTTCTTCAGTGAATTGAAGAAATTGGGATCTTTCCCCACCCTTCTGCATTCGAATAAGTTAGTGAATCCAGGGCAGTAAGTCGTGCATGTTTTCGTGTTGGCACAAACACTAGAGTTGGTTTGCCTCCCTTTGCATGCTGAATTATTTGTGTAATTTGGCTTTGTTATTTTTTGTATTTCGAGCTTCAAAGTTGGTTTCATCAACACCCTGAATGTGAATTTCTAACGACATAGGACATACATCAAAGTGGGAAATTAAAAAGCCCGTGAGTAGTAGCTCCAATCCATTTGCCAAGATCTTTAGCATTTGTAGGTGAAGTAGGAAGAGCAATAATGCGAATATGGTTTTCAATTTGACTTGAAATATATCTCATTCTAGAAACAATTACTTCTAAGATGGGACCATCCTCTTCACCAATTAAAAGGAGTTCATCCACAATAAACAGGCTAACTTGCTGCACTTGTCTATGTAGTTTCTATCTGCGAGATAGAGCATCCCATTTCTCAGGTGTATTAATACTTGATCTAAGCTTATTTGGATTAGAAGTTTCCTTTTGAGATTTTGTCATGGCTATACCTTACAACCAGTAACCAACAATACTTATGTGACATAAGTCGGGACCCATGTGGGCCCAATTTTTTTTGTTTTGCAACAAATTTTTAGCTTGGATTGACTTGAGACTACCTCAGTATACTTCTGAGGTGAATAAATTGAAATGGGTAATCATCAAAATCCTCTTACTGGAATTTTGTACCGTGAACAAACAAGCTAAGTAGCCTCTAAAATCACCTTGAAAAACTGATCAAATCGTCTCCTGGAGTCATGAAAAGGCATAGGCATGTAGACATTTGATCCAAGAATTTAGTACAATAGACAGCTCGGTAAAATGCATCTTGAGGTGCAAGATATTATCATTCAAAGTAGCTCTTTTAGCCTTTTCTGCAACTGCAACTGTCAAATACCTAATTAGGGCTCACCAAATTACCACCCCAAAAAATATCAAATCATCTCCTGGGAAGCTGCCACTTGGGGGATTAGTTCATTTAGGTCAAATGAACATGCTTGCAAAAGGTTTCTTTACCAATCCACTTCTGTCATGAAATATTAAAGTCCAAAGTTGACCTTTCTGCAACTTTTTAGAAATGTAGATGTAAAAACAGAATTATCTACATTTGCTTTTGACCTTGAAAAAATATCAAATTAGATGCTGAGGTTTTGAAAATTGGCATGGAAGTAGATTGTCATAAGGTAAATCTGGAACACCTATTGGTTCGTCATTAACATAATTCAGCTCATAAATATTGTCTTCCAAAGTTGACCTCCTAGGCAGATTTCACACTGTGTAGACACAAACCTTCTCAAAACCTTCCAACTTGATGCTTGAAAACCCAGTCAAATTTGATCATGGGAGTCCGAAATCGGATATGCACACTAACATATGGTATATAAACATGCTTGTTGAGTGATTTGGCATGAAACTAAATAGGCTCCAAATTATGACCCTCCAAAGTAGGTCACTGGGGTAGTTTTTTAGGTGCATTTCTGAGTATGATACTCAATTTTTACCTCATGGGAACCTAAAATTTTGCCAAAAATTGTAGGAAATTTTAGGTCTCAATAGGTCCCAAAACATAAATATATTTCTTTGAAAAATATAAGATATCCTCTTGCACTTTGTCCTTAAAGTTGACAATTCAATCAACTCTAGGAAAGAATTTGTAGATTTACCTTGTTTTATGTGGGCCTCACAAGTAGAACTCATTTAGAAAAATGATTATATTTTATGCCGAACTTTTTTGACTAAAAAGCTTAAAATTTTAAATGCATAAATTAATCAAACATTGCATGAAAAGATGAGACATTGACAACACCAACAACCCTCATTTCTTAACTTTCCTAATCAATCCTTTGCAAGGTTAGAGTTTCAATACTCTAATTTATGAAACAAGGCCAAGGCCATAAATAAAACTGAGTTTCCAAGGATCTTCAAAAGAATCCTCAAGACAACAAATTCATCCTCATAATAAAAATTTCAAAGCAACCATAGATACTACTCCCATGTTGCAAACATAACTGGATTTGCAATTACTAGTTCCTAACAAAAGCGACTCTAGATTCAATAAATAGGTATGGATTTTGGATCAAAACTTCCACTGACTCAATTCATAATCCCTCAAGTGGGCTATGACAAAATTTGTCAAGCAATGGTATTAAGAATAACCCAGTTAGGTACTCATCAGATCCCTTCACATCATGTTACCAGCAAACATCTAAATCCTACTCTTACTTGAGAGGTGTGGCTTTTATGGAAATAAAACACATAATTAGTCATCATCAAATTAACATCAATATAATTTGGTAAATGATTAAACATTACTAGAAACCATTTCAATTAAATTCAAAAGATAATTAACATACTCAATTATCTTTTCTAATTATTCTACTAACCAAAATTATCCAGTGGAACAATTGAAGGCATAGTAATAGTATACACTGCAAATGAATAGCCATTCCCATTAAAGATAGAGGTGGTGCCAACAAATCTATCTTTGATGTCTTGTTGGAGGTTAAAAATAACATCTCTAACAACCACCTTTAGTGGTAGACAAAGTCATAAGTTTCACGATTAACTTTTACACCTTAATTAATAGCAGAGCATTATTTTCCACCTCAAAAGAATATACTTTGTAAAAAAAGTTACATGTTACATAAAGGCAAATAAATGACCAAAATTAATGTATGGGCTTACAACCTTTATTACCACTTCTCAACCATCAATCCTTTTATTTCACAAGCCTTTCTCATAAAGAGAATGCCTACATAATTATGCCTCTTGATGCAATCAAATGTTACAAACTTAAACCGGATTGAACTCCCTTGAGTAGGTTGGCTATCCTCTACACCGAACATTGTATCTTCATGTTTTCTTGCATGCATCACACACAAAAATGACAGTGACGTAACAAGAAAGCAACTATTAACAACACCCTACAAAATAAATAAGAATTCCTGAACCTGCCTCAGTCGAAGGACTTTTTCACCTGCACTTGCCTTAGTTAAAGATATTTCTTACCTGGCCACTGCACCTATTCTGTCAAATAAGCTCTCATATCTAACAATTGAAATGAACCCTTTGTCATCATGATTATTCTTAAACATCATCCACTTCATTAGTCAAAAATCAATTTTGACCAATAAAATTAGGACAAATATTTACCATTTTTTTATTGTGGATGAGGTGTAAAATTCATATTGACTGTTTGACCATTGAAATGGATGATGTTTAAGTAGAGTGTGTCCTCATATTGCCTGGTTGTTGCATGTTGTTGTAAACACATAAAACCCACACAAACCCCCAATTTCTCCATTAAAGCCTTGCTGCTATTCATCTAACAATAAATTCTACAAAATTAGTGATCTAATGCAATAAGTTGCATTTACATTTTATGTGAGAAGTTTCAGTTAGAGAAATCAAAATACTAGTTGGAAATTAGTGATTACTATCTTCTCACATAGAATGCCAATGCAACTTCTTGCCAACCATAGTGATTAGGTCACTAATTTCCAACTACTATTTTGATTTTTATGACTGAAACTTCTCACATAGAATGCAAATGCAACTTGTTGCCAACTACTATGTCACTAATTTCCAATTAATATATTCTCACATAGAATGCCAATGCACCTTGTTGCCAATTATAACAACTAGGTCACTAATTTCCAACTACTATTTTGATTTCTTTAAACTGAAACTTCTCACATAGAATGCAAATGTTACCAACTACAACAACTAAGTCACTAATTTCGAACGACTATTTTGATTTCTATGACTCAAACTTCTCACATTAAATGCAAATGCAACTTGTTACCAAGTACAACAACTAGATCACTAATTTCCAACAACTTTGATAAATACAACTTGTTACCAACTCCAACAACCAAATCACTAATTTCCAACTACTTTGATTTCTATATAATAGGAAATTACATAGACATTTATTATTAGATGAATAGCAAGGCTTTAATGGAGAGAGGCTGCAGGTGTGTGCTCGTTTCAGCTGTTTGGTGCGCAACTCTACTTCAGGTGAGACGGAGAATGAGTACTTGTGCAAGGGAATAGGCACAGTGGTTCAGAACGGGTGGCAGTGGGGAACAAACCGTGCTGGTACCCGATGATGGGCATAGAGGTGCAGCTTTCATGACTCACCAAGATGGGGATCAAGGGCAGGGAAACAATGAATAGCACCGCCGTGGAATGGATTAGAAAGCCCATGTTGAAACCCAGGAGTTGCATGTATTTGGAAGGGAAAGAGAGATGGAAATAACTCAAAAATTAAATTTAGCAGTTGTTATTGGTGTAGGAATAAGTTTATGGATTGATATCTAGCAATGTATGTAGATAATTTAAATATTTTGGCCCCCAAAAGCAGAACCAATATTTGGAAGAGAAAGAGAGATGGAAATAACTCAAAAACTAAACTTAGCAGTTGTTATTGGTGTAGGAATAATTTTATGGATTGATATAGCAATGTACGTAGATAATTTAAATATTTTGGCCCCCAAAAGCAGGACCAATATTTGGAAGAAAAATAGAAATGGAAATAACTCAAAAACTAAATTTAGCAGTTGTTATTGGTGTAGGAATAATTTTATGGATTGATATAGCAATGTACTAGATAATTTAAATATTTTGAGCCCCAAAAGTGGGACCAATATTTAGAAGGGAAAGAGAGATGGAAATAACTCAAAAACTAAATTTAGCAGTTGTTATTGGTGTAGGAATAATTTTATGGATTGATATAGCAATGTATGTAGATAATTTAAATATTTTGGCCCCCAAAAGTGGGACCAATATTTGGAAGGGAAAGAGAGAAGAAATAACTCAAAAAATAAATTTAGCAGTTGTTATTAGTGTAGGAATAATTTTATGGATTGACATAGCAACGTATGTAGATAATTTAAATATTTTGGCCCCCAAAAGCTGAACCAATAGTTACTCATTAAGTCATGTTATTTAGTGTGTCCATATGTTATTTAACTTTGAATCCTCTTTTACAACTATTAGTACCATACTATTTAAAATATTGAACTTTCAATACACCAGTTATATAACAACTATTTATACTGGCACCACTATTACAGCCTCTCCTCTATGTAAAAACTTAAACATACACCATCTTCTTTCTGTCCTCTTAATATGTAAAAATAATGAATCCTACATGCCTGTAACTAGGGTCTAAATTTGATAGTCCACCCTGCTTGTCAAGCAATTTTTTTATGACAGTTATCCATTCAAAGGTGCCCTTAAAATACTATGACATTTCTTATTATAAGTAAAATTATATATAAGCCAAATTTATTTATCATCAGAATTCTATATAAAATTTGAAAGTCTATCCAAAACCTCTCCTTTCATATGAACCAATTTTTTAAAATTTTGATTATATCTTACAGCAAAAATGCCTAAATACAGCCATACGGCCATCAAATTTAGACCCTGCCCATAACAAACGTATGGAGATTATTTGTAACTTGCTTATTGGCAAATGATGTTTTTATCCTCATATTGTACGTGGAGGCTAGGATGACATCGTGAATGTTAATTACATTGTGTGGCTTTTGTTGGGCTTTTGTTTATGAGGGAAGTGTTTTAACTTTTTAAAATTATATAATATTAAATGTATAACATGAGGTAAGGGATATTATTATTAATCATTAATATTATTAGTTATATACTAATTTAAATATATCTATTTAAAAAATATTTATCTTTATTTTAAAATTGTTTTATTTTATTTTATTTACATTGTTTATTTTTATTTTTATTTGAAGAACTATTTTTATTTAGGAGTTATTTTATTTACTTAAGAGTTATTTTATAGTTTTGTTTTTTCTTAAATATATGTCTGTTACATTTTAATTTTTAGGTATACAAATTATTTCATAAATATATAAATATGATTAATTGTATGTAAATAATATATTATTATTTTATTATTCATGAGTAATTGATAATATATGTTATAAGATCTTGATATACTTGGTTAAGACTTTTGATTAGGTTTCAAAATGAATTTTAATGACATTACTAAAGGCAATCTTGATGAGGCAAGGGCAAGTTGTGTCTTGAGAGACAATAAGGGTTTTTTGTGAGAGGTGCCTTCTTCTTTCTTGGTTGTAAGTTTATTAATGAAGCAAAATAGAAAGCAATGGTTGAAGGCTTGAAGCTAGTGGCCTTTGTTAATTGTGGAAGGGGATTCAATGATTGTTGTGTCTAGTTTGTACAAAATGTTTACTAGGTGTTGGAAATTAAAATTGCTCCTAGAAGAAGCTATGGATTTGAGTAAGGATTTTAAAGAATTTTATTTACTCACTATTACAAAGAATATAATAAGGTGAAGGATTTCTTGGCTAACAAAGGAATTGATCTCCCTCTAACAATGGAAATCAATCATTAGGTGGATGTATATATGGGTTTGAGTGATCTCATTGGTACACCTTGTGGCCTCGAGGTTGTCGAGATTTGAGTTGTTGACCTTGTTTCTTTTTATGTTTTGGAGGTTTAGTGATTAGTTGTTGAGGGGGTGAGGCCTCATTATGAAGGGTGGATTGGAACTTACTTCATGCATGTGAAGTGGATACCCAATTGTATCCTCGTGCTCTATTTCTTTTTGCTCCATTTTATGATGATATCATTTCCTTGTGAGGCTGGATGGTTTGTCCTTCAAAGTAATTATTAGCTTTCTCTTTCTAGCTTTCCAATTTAGCATGTAATATATCACTTTTGGTAGGGATCAACATTGGAAGGGTGCACTCTTGGACTGTCGTCTCAAGGCCATTTTCACTCTTCTAAATTCTTCATTGTGATGATTGAGTAGTTCTTGGGCCCAAATGGTTTGGTGCATAATGGTGATTCTTGGCCATGGAGCTCTATTGAGCTAAAGATCTCATGGTTAAGTTGAGTGTTTTGGTAATGAACCCTCTGCTGCAAGAATGGATTATCTCACTAGTTTTGCCTAGTTTAGCGGTTTTGGATGCAACTATAAAGGATTTAGATGGGAAGTCAAATGATTGTGAGATTTACCAAGTTGATTTCATGATGCCCTATGTAATTTGAGAGATATTTGGGTAATCTTTAAGCACGTGATAGAGGTGGCATGACTCTCTAAAAGGATCTCTCTATAGTGCTTAAAACCTTCCTAATCATTCATGGGGATAGTACTTTGGTCATGTAGACACCTAAAATTGACCATGGATGACATCACTTTTTGACATCACTTGAGACCCCTTATGACACATTTTGTCCTAGGACCCTTACATAACCCTTCCATCATCCAATTAGTTAAATAAATTATATTTATTTAACTAATCCCATTTTAATCCCATTTATCCTCTCTAGCCAATTAATTAAATAAATTATATTTATTTAATTAATTTACACCTTTCCTCCATCATCCAATATTTATTTAAATTAACACTCACCACATAATAATCATCTATAAATGAAATAAAATATGATAAACCCCCAATAGATATAATAGGTGCTTGCCAAGTATCTAAATGTATTAATTGTAGAGCATCTTTACTTCTGGTAGTGCTACTAGAAAAATTCAATCTATTTTCTTTTCCAAACAAACAATGCTCACAAAAATTCAAATCTCTAGATTTAGCACTTGGGAGAAGATTTCTATCTAGTAGTACCTTGAGACTATGCTTGCTCATGTGGCCAAGCCGTTGATGCCAAGTTGTTAATGAATC